>JAJHZJ010000193.1:2526098-3790298 GCA_023548195.1 Bettongia penicillata ogilbyi | reverse complement strand
GAGGGAAGGATGGTGAGAAGTTGGAAGTCAAAGTTTTAGGAACAACTGTCGAGTACTGTTCTTGATATTAGGAAATAAGAAATACAGGTAATGGGGAATAGAAATTTATCTGGCCCTACAGGACAAAAGAGAAGACAGGGACAAGGGAAAGGAGGGATGATGGAAGAGAGGGCAGATTGGTGATAGGGAAAATTAGAATGCTCAATATATTGGGGTTGGGGAGGGGATAAATGGGGAGAAAATTTGGAACTCAAAATTTTGTGAAAATGAATGGAAAGAAGTTAAATAAATAATTTTTTTTTAAAAAAAGGAATCGACCTGAAAGAGATCCCAAAATGACAAATCCTAGAAATATGATAGCTAAATTCTGGAGCTCCCAGGTTGAAGATAAAATTACTTCAAGCAGCCAGAAAGAAATAATTAAAATATTGTGGGAGTCGCAATCAAGATCACTCGAGATTGAGCAAATTCTATGTTAAAGGAGTAGAGGGCTTAGAATATGATATTCTAGAAGACAAAAGAGCTTAGATTAAAACCATCAATAGCCAACCAAGCAAAGATGAGTATATTCTTTCAAAGGAAAAATTGGAACTTCAATGAAATAGAGGACTTTCATGCATTTCTGATGAAGACTAGAGCTGAATAGAAAATTTGATTTTCAAATATAGAACTCAAGGAAAAGTTAAGAAGGTAAATATGGAAGGGTAGCCATAAGGGACTCAGTAAACTGCTTGTGTTCCTATGTGGGAAGATGATACATGTAACTTTTAAGAACTTCATTATTCTTAGGGGAGTTGTAAGGATTCTGAATAGACAGAGGGTATATGTTGTGGTGTTCTTTTAATGGACAAATGAGAAAGCAGTATTCTTTGGATGAAAGGGAATGGAAGAATTGGAGGGGGCGGTTATCTAACACAAAAGAGGTGAGCAAGAAAGAGCTTTTATGTTGGATGTTTGAGACTTATTCTCATCTAAATTTGTTTAAGAAGAGAAAATATATATAATCAACTAGGTAGAGAAATCTATCTTACTCAAAAAGGAAATAGAAGGGAGTAAAAGAGAGGGACTGATAAAAAGAAAGGTGGATAAAGAAAGGCAGTGGTCAGAAGGAATAGAAGTCTTAGGATAAAAAAGAGAGAAGAAAAACAGGAAAGGATGGAGCAAAATGTACAGCAAAAATTATAACTGTGAATGGGAATAGAATGAACTCATTCATAAAATGGATGTGGACAGAAGAATGGATCAGAAGCCAGAATCCAACAATATGTTGTTTACAAGAAACATAGTGGAAAGGCACAAAAGTATTAACATAAAAGGCTAGAGGGGAATTTGTTATGCTTCAGTTAAACTAAAAAAAAAAAAAAGCCAGGGGTAGCAATCAAAATATTAGACAAAACAAAAACAGAAGTAAATCTAATTAAAACACATGAGCAGGAAAACTGAACATTTCACGGAAAAGACAATGAAGTATATCAACATTAAAATATATATATATATATATATATATATATATATATATATGCACCAAATGACATAGCATCAAAATTCTTAAAGTAAAAGTGAAATGAATTACAGGAAGAAATAGATTCTACCACTGGGGGACTTCAACTTTCCTCTCTCAGATCTAGATGAATATAACTATAAAATAAGTAAGAAAGAATTTAAGGAGAAAAATAGAATCTTAGAAAAGTTGGATATGATAGATCTCTGGAGAAATGAAGGAGTATAGAGAGGAGAATACTGTTTTTCTAGTCATATAGTACACTTTTACAATAATTGACCATGTACTAAGGCATAAAAAACTCATGACCAAAAGCAGAAATATTGAATTCACCCTTTTCAGACATTAATGCAATAAAAATTGCATTCAATGAAAGGACATTGAAGCATATACTAAAAAAAATATTGGAATTAAAATACTATAACTCTAAAAAATAAGTGGGTCAAAGAACAAACCACAAAAATAATAATTTCCTTAAAGAGAATGATAACAATGAGGCAATACAATATAACAAAATTTGTGAAATGTAGTCATGGTAAGACTTAGGAGAAAATTCATATCTCTAAATGCATACATCAATAAATAAGAGAAAGGAGGAGATGTAACCAAGATGGCAGAGTGAAAACAGGGACTTGCTTGTGCTCTCCCCTAAATCCCTTCAAATATCTGTAAAAAGTGACTAAACAAATGCTACAGAACAGAAGCCACAAAATGACAGTGAAAGGAATCTCCAGCCAAAGACAGCCTGGAAGGTTGACAGGAAGCATCTATCATACCAAACTGGGAGGAAAGCACAGTCCAATGCTTCCCTCATCAGCACAGATTGGCCAGAGAAAGTCTCAGGGGACTGAATCCCTGGCAGATGCTGTAGCTTCTAGACTTCTCAACCGACAAACGCCAAAGATAACTTCTAATGTCAGTGGGAGGTGTCTGTCTGACCTGAGGGAGAGAAGAGCAAAGATTAGCCCCAGCCCAAGGGTGACAGTGGTAGCAATGACAGAGTAACAGAGGTCTCAGATCACAGATGATGAGGGGATTGAGTGGCTGATCAGAGTGGTATTACAGGGATCTCTGTTCTGGCACTGAGGCAGGATTTTCTTGTTTTGCCCTGCCTGGATCTGGGTCCAAGTCTTAGGTGACTGTCCTGGGGTGAGGAGGAGCACTGGCATGGCAGCCCTTATGGCCACAATGGAGAAGGAATCCAAATCACATTTCTAAGGCAGAAAAGAGTGTTGTGATCACTCACAGACCAGAGCATAGGTCAGGAGAGGAGTAAACACCTCTCGTTTGATCATACAACCTTGGAAGAACTAAAAATTTATAGATCTCTAGAAATATCTCATAAAACAGCTGTGCAAAACCCTTGAAGCATGGGATAGTTCACACTCCACTCTGGAAGGACAGTTCTACCATAACAAAAGCTCAAAAGTCAAATAATTGACTGAAAAAAATGAGCAAAGAGAGGAAAATAGGTCAGACTATAGAATCTTATTTTGGTGACAAGGAAGACCAAAACATATAGCCAGAAGAAGAAAACAAAGTCAAAGCCCCTACATCTGAAGCCTCCAAGAAAAATATGAATTTCTCTCAGGACATGGAAGAGCTCAAAACGGATGTTGAAAATCAAGTAAAAGACATAGAGGAAAAATTGGGTAGAGAAATGAAAGTAATGCAAGAAAACAATGAAAAAACAAGTCAACAGTTTTCTAAAGGAGACTCAAATGAATGCTGAAGAAAATAGCACCTTAAAAATAGACTAAAATAAATGGCAAAAGAGTCCAAAAAAGCCAATGAGGAGAAGAATGCCTTAAAGAGCAGAATTGGTCAAATAGAAAAGGAAGTCCAAAAGTCAACTGAAAAAAATAATTCAAAATTATAATGGAGTAAATATAAGCTAATGACTCTATGAAAACTCATGAAATTATAAAACAGAAAAAAAAGAACGAAAAAACAGAAGATAATGTGAAATATCTCATTGGATAAACAACTGACCTGGAAAACAGATCCAGAAGAGAGAATTTAAAAATTATTGGACTACCTGAAAGCAATGATTAAAAAAAGAGCCTAGACAATATCTTCCAGGAGATTATCAAGGAAAACTGCCCTGATATTCTAGATCCAGAGGGCAAAATAGAAATTGAAAGAATTTCCTGATAGTCTCTTGAAAGAGATCCCTAAAGGAAAACTTCTAGGAATACAATAGTCAAATTCCAGAGTTTCGAGGACAAGAAAAAACTGTTACAAGCAGTCAGAAAGAAACAATTCAAGTATTGTGGAAACACAATCAGGATAACACAAGATCCAACGTAAAGGATCAAAGAGCTTGGAATATGATTTTCTGGAGGTCAGAGGAGCTAGTATTAAAACCAAGAATCACCTATCTGCAAAACTGAGTATAATACTTCAGGGGAAAAAATGGAATTTCAACAAAATAGATGGCTTCCAAACATTCTTGTTGAAAAGACCAGAGCTGAAAAGAAAATTTGACTTTCAAATAGAAGAATCGAGAGATACATGAAGAGGTAAACAGGAAAGAGAAGTTTTAAGGACCTCATTAAAGTTGAACTGCTCACCTTTGTGGGAAGGCCCTAGCAGGGGGAAGTCTTGGGGATGACAATGCCATCTGCATTGTTATGGGGCATATATTTCTTTGTTGCTACAATGGAACTGGTTTTCTGTTGTTGGGATTTGGCTATCTGATGTTTGAATAAATATTTTGGTTCTGTCTTCCATGTGGAGAGTCTATTGAATTTCCCAATTCAGAATTATACTGGCATCTTCATAGCTGCCATAGGCACTGTGAATATCACATTGGCACTACAAACCCTATACAATACCCATTCCTATTAGAAACTCTAGAAAGCATGGGACTCAAAAGAATGTATCTTAAAATGATGAGTAGTATCTTTCTAAAAATGAAGAATAAGCATTATGTATTATGCAGATAAACTGGAAGCCATTACAATAAGATTATGGATAAAGAAAAGATGTCTATTATCACCATTATTGTTCAAAATTGTATTTAAAAAGCTAGCTGTAGCAATAAGACTAGAAAAAGAAATTAGAGGTATTAAAAATAATGAGGAAACAAAACTACTCTTTGCAGATTATATAAAAGTATACTTAGAGAACATAGAGAATCAACCAAGAACTACTTGAAACAATTAACTACTTTAGCAAAGTTGCAAGATAAAATAAGTCAACATAAATCAGCAGCATTTCTATATATACTGCCAATAAAACCCAGTAGGAAGAGATGGAAAGAGAAATTCTGTGGACAATATAAAGTATTTGGGTCTATCTGCCAAGACAAACCCAAGAACGATATGAATGCAATTATAAAACAGTTTTCATATAAATAAACACAGATCTAAATAGTTGTAGAAATATTAATTGTTCATTAGTAGGTTAAGCTAATATAGATTATTCTACTTATCCCATCAAATCTCTAAAGAATTATTTCATGAATCTAGAAAATAATATTAAAATTCATCTGAAAGGCCATCAATGGGGAAAAAAATCTGAAGAAAGGAGGCCTACCAGGACCAGATTTCAAACTATGCTAAAAGCAGTAATCATGAAAATAATCCAACACTGGAGAAGAAATAGATGGTGGATCAGTGGAATACATAGTAAAAAAAAAAATAATCAAAGTAATCTAATATTTGATAAACCCAAAGATACAAGCTTTGGGGGCCAAAATTCATCATTTGACAAAAATTGCTGAGAAAATCAGAAAGAAGTTTGGCAGAAACTAGGCATAGGCTAGCATTTTGCCCTGTATATTGAGGTAAAGTCAAAAGTTATAAATTATGTAGACATAAAGAGTGATACCATTAAGTAAATTAGGTGATCATGGAAAAATGTACCTGTCAAATTCTGGATTAAGGAAGAGTTTATTGGCAAGGAAGAGATAGAGAGGATCATGGGAAGTAAATTTAATACTTTTGATTATATTAATTTAAAAGTTTTTTGCACAAATAAAAGTAATGCTTCCAAAATTAAAAGAAAAACTGGAAACTGGGGAAAATATTTTATAGCAAATTTCTCTAATAAAGACTTTGTTTCTCAGCTACATAGGGAACTGAGCCAAATTTAAGAAAATAAGCTAATTCCCATTTGACAAAGGGTCAAAGGATATGAACAGTTTTCAGAAGAAAAAAATCAAACCTATCAATGGTCACATGAAAAAATTCCTAAATCACTATTTATTAGAAAAATGAAAAACAAAACAACTCTGAGATACTACTTCACACCAATTAGACTGGCTAATAAGAGAGAAATGGAAAAATGCACGTTAGAGGGGATGTGGAAAAAAATGAAACAATAATGCAGTGTTGGGAGAGTTGTGAATTTGTCTTTCCCTTCTGGAGACAAGCTTGTATTTGGCATATATAGTAGTTAATTGCTTCTAGCACAAAAGACACACAGCCCAAACCCTTCAGGTTTCTGGAAAAGTACTGTCTGTTTTCATAGGATCTGATAGAGGAAGGGTTAAGGGTTCTCCAGCAGACCAATAATGTTATCCTAACTTCATTGTTTTCTGCCTATGAAACCTAGACAATCCACCAGTGCCGTGTCAAAATATTGAACTGCTTCCATTAGAATTGTCTTAAGATTCTGAAGGTTATCTGGCAAGATAAGGTACAGACACTGAGGCCCTCTGAGGTTGAATTGCCAAGCATTCAAACTACACTGCAGAGAGCACAACTCTGATGATCTGGCCAGGTAATCCAAATGCTAAACATAAATTTACCTAAAAGAATATTTTATAGAGACCTTTCACTAGGCAAGTGCTCACACGGAGGTCCGAGCAGTGAAACACGACTTTCTCAAGGTCTCTCTGAAGAACTCTTAATATCAATTGTGAGATATGGAGATGCTGTCACAGAACTGCCCAGCAAAGGCATACCTGTGTCAAAGAAGGTGCTGTGCTCTATAAGCAAAGCAGAATTTCACTAGCACAAAAAATGAGATGTGTAAATCTAGAGACATCTCCATCCCAAATGTTCAAATGGACCATTTGTTCCCAACCTATTATAGAGACTTTTGAGCTTGTATTGGACTGATAAGCCACAGCTGAACACATTGTACTTTGACCCCAGTATCACGATATCATTTGTCCTCTTTGAGTACAAAGGATGAGCAATATATCCTACGTAAGTCTACAATTAGGGTCAAAGTATAAGTGGTAATGAGGCCATGGTAGGAATAGAGCATAGGAGTGGGGAGGAAAGGTGAGTAGCAAGACACTTCCTGAAAACTATATAATTAAAACAATGTTTTTCTGCCTGTACTGCCCCATGCCTTAGACAGAATGTGATATTGCATTTTGTGACTAATGATTTCACACAAGTAATATTATATTAGTGAAGAGAAGACAAGGGGAAGAGGTTCTATAAGGGCAGAATATTTTTCTGACCCAAAGATTTCAAGAAATAATACCAACCTTGAACCTCTAGAACAAGAGATCATCTGGATGTGAAGAGACAGGCATCATGTTAAGATATTTTGCTTATCTATTAATTTTTTTTACAAGGTAAAGTTTCTTCTGGAATAGTGGGATTTGTTTTGAGTGATGATAACAATATAAAAATGAAGGAAAAATGAAAAAATTGATAAAATGTTTTTAAAAATACATAAAAGAAAATAAGAAAGATGTTCAGAACAGGACTCAATACACAGGACAATTTTGTTACTACATTGTTTACCACAATACTAAACTTGACATATTTTAAAAAATCAAATTATAACCAGTGTATATTTTCTTTCTTGTGCTTAGTATGTTGAAATATTTGTGTTTGGGGAGGATTGTTAAGTTCAGAATTTTTTAACAAAAGTAGGAACATAAAAAGATTAAGAAAAGCAATTCTGACTGACAAACTATACAATAGCCACAAGGTTCATCCTATGGAGCATGAGTATGAAAGCAAGAAGTAATATCCTATGCCCCACAGATAGATAAGTAGAACACACAGGTGCTTACAAGAAATTGAATATTTTCTTTTGAAATAAAAATGTAGAGAAAAATATCACTTTGACTGTTTTCTTCAAGGACTTCCATGCATTAGTACTTCCCATTTTCTCATATATTCTCACAACAATTTTCCAAGCATGCTTTCAGCTCCCCTAAGGCAACCCCGACCACCTTTTCCTAATTGAAATGTAAATGAATTCAGGTTGCTATCAGATATATGCAGCTATTTATGGTGCATTCATACTAATACAAATCATCATACTTGTCTCTGAGTCAGTTTCAAAAACTGATCCCTTATGATCTTCACTTTTAATGTCTTCTTCAGTTAAAATCATGCTCTTCTCAAATGATATATATATTCTTCACATCACATACAGAGCCTAACATTAAATTTTATTTTTCTTGATTCACAGAGTATGAGCTGGAGTTGAACAAACTTATCAAAGAAAATTCTCTTTAGGTTTCCTCAAAGTAGCAGCATTTGCTGCCCCAGCCCACTGTGCGTCCATTCTTTCAACCAACAATATTCACGATATTCACCTCCAGAAACAATCATACTACCAATATGGCACTGCAGTGGAAAGAGCCCTCCCCTGGCCACCAGTGATGCTAACGAGCTGTGTAACCTTGAGCAAATCATTGAACTGTCCTGGACCTCAGTTCCCCTCCTTTAAAATGATGGTCAGGCTGCATGATCCTTGTTGTCTCTTCCAACTCTAGATCTACTATCCTTCAGTGGATATTTTTAATCATCTATTGGACTAGTTTGGAAATTTCGCCTAGATGACTTTGTTTTCTGAGGAATAACTCTCCCCTTTGTAACATGATCTTTGAATCTTTATGTATCAAAGATGAAATCAGTTACTGAACAAATTTGTCAATAATTTCAACAGCTTTTCTCTGAAATAAACCTATTTCTTTCAAAAAATTATGAAATTTTTCAATGTACAGCTTCCTACTCTTGGGTGCCCATTACAGTATTTCTTACTCATTGGACTCTTTTTCTGGGTCTATGATTAGAGTAGAACAACTAGGAATTTGTTACAGGATACTAAAAGGTAGAATGTCAACAATACTTACATTTCTTTACAAAATAGAAGCAACTGAGGTTAGTACCTAATTAACAAGAAAAATAAGAAGTTACCACACAGTATTTGCCCACATCCCAGCTCCCCCCAACCCAAAACAATAGTCCAGGTAAGCCTCATACTGCTATTTCATCCAGTAATATAGAAAGGGTTAATGTGGGAGGTCATCCTAGACATGTTCAGAGATAAAATATTGTGAGATGGAACATCGTGTATGGAGAACTAAAAGTAGGTTGGTTTGACTGGAATATAGAGGGCATCAGGAAGAATGATCATTTTGTCTGTAGTTATTACTCCCTTCATAGTGTGCTTTCCCTGAACTATTTGTGCTTGACTTCCTGGTGTTGCACTATGCCATTTTCCATGACTCCTGACTCAATCTTGCATTTATTTATCCTTTAAATTTTGATTTCACCACCAGGTAAAGCATTCTGTTTTCCTTCTCAGACTATCATTTGAATCACAGATTTTTCTCCCAGGGGCATTTTATGCCTCAAATATTTCTATTAGCCTTGTTCTACCTTCATCCATACCTTGACTCCTCTGCTCACTATGAGAAAGAAAACCATCTTCTCTACACAAACAATATATGAATAAAGAGGGTAGGATATGGGAACTTGGCAGAGATTGTAATATACACCAAGAAAAGTATACAAATGGTGCCTATCCTATGAGGTGGGCTGAATAAGAAACAAACAAATGGAGGGGGAGGAGCCAAGATGGCAGAGTAAAAGCAGAGATCTTCTTGAGATCTCCTGCCAAACCCCTCCAAATACCTGTAAAAATGACTCTAAACAATTCTAGAGCTCTAGAACCCACAAAATGAAAGAGGAAGCAAATCTCAGCTCCATAAAGCCTGGAGGGTTAATGGGAGGCATCCTCAGTCCCATGTTTGGAAGCAGAGCAGAGTCCAGAATGGGCTGCACTGGCATGGACAGGGTCAAAGCAGACTGCAGGGGACTGAACTGCTGGCAGCATAGTGGTTTATGGACTTCTCAACTCATAAATACCAAAGACAGCATAGAAGAATAGTGAGAGAACTTGGGACCTGGTCTGACTGAGGTCTAATCCTGAGGTGGAGGAGGAAGGGGTTTGAGTGCCAATGGCAACACTGGCTGTGGCTGCAGCAGTTACTTCCAGAGCTCTGAATCCACAGATGGTGGGGGATTGAGCAGGTGATACAAAACCTCTGAAGCCTAGGAAAATACACCCACTACCACTGGAAGCAGACTTCTATCAGAACAAAGAGATAGAAAGTCAAGTATTTAGCTGGGATCATGAGCAAACAGTGTAAAAAAAATTCAGATTATAGAATCATACTTAGCTGACAAAGAAGATCAAAACATACAACCAGAAAAAAAAACAAAGTCAAAGCTCCTATATCAAAAGCCTCCAAGAAAAATATGAATTGGTCTTAGGCCATGGAAGAGCTCAAAGAGGATGCTGAAAATAAAGAACTAGAAGTAGAGCAAAATTTAGAAAGGGAAATGAAAGTGATGTATGAAACCAGGAAAATCAAGTCAATAGCTTGCTAAAGGAGACAAAAAAAATAGAAGAAAACAATGCCTTAAAAAATAAACTAACCTAAAAGAAGCCCAAAAAGTTAATGAAGAGAAAAAAATGCCTTAAAAAGCAGGATTGGTCAAAAGGAAAAGAAGGTGTGAAAGCCCACTGAAGAAAATAATTCCTTTAAAATTAGAATGGAGCTAATGGAAGTTAATGATTTTATGAGAAATCAAGAAATTATAAAATAGAAACAAAAGAATGAAAAGATGGAAGACAATGTGAAATAGCTCATTGGAAAAACTACTGACCTGGAAAAAAGATCCAGAAGAGAGAATTTAAAAATTATTGGACTACCTGAAAGTAATGATAAAAAAAAAAAGTCTAGACATTTTCTTTCAGGAGATTATCAAGGAAAACTGCCCTGATATTCCATAACCAGAGGGTAAAATAGAAATTGAAAGAATCTCCTGATAGCCTCTTGAAAGAGATTCCAAAAGGAAAACTCCTAGGAATATTGTAGTCAAATCCCAGAATTCCCAGGTCAAGGAAAAAATATCACAAGCAGCAAGAAAGAAACAATTCAAGTATTGTGGAATAACAATCAGGATAACACAACATCCAACATAAGGGATCAAAGAGCTTGGAATATGATTTTTCTGGAGGTCAGAGGAACTAGGTTTAAAACCAAGAATCATCTACCCAGCAAAACTGAGTATAATACTTCAAGGGGAAAATGGAATTTCAATGAGAAAGAGAACTTTCAAGCATTTTTGCTGAGAAGACCAGAACTGAATAGAGAATTTGATTTTCAGATACAAGAATCAAAAGAAGCATGGAAAGGTAAACAGGAAAGAAAAATCATAAGTAACTTATTAAAGTTGAACTGTTTATATTCCCATGGAAAGATGATATTTGTAAATCATGGGAATTTGCTCAGAATTAGAGTAGTTGGAGGAGAGAGAGAGAAAGACAGAAAGACAGACAGATAGATAGATAGATAGATAGATAGATAGATAGATAGATAGATAGATAGATAGATAGATAGATGATAGATGGATGGAAGGATGGCATGGAGTGAGTTGAATATGAGAGAATGATATCTAAAAAAATAAAATGAAGTGGTGAGAGAGGACATATTTGAAGGAGAAAGGGAAATTTAGAATGGGGTAAACTCACATAAAAGAGGCAAGAAAAAGGTTTCACAATGGAGGGGAAGATGGGGCAGGTTAGAGGGAATGAGTGAATCTTGTTCTCATTGCATTTGACTTAAAGAGGGAATAACATACACAGTCAATTGGGTATTTTACCCTACAAGAAAGTAAAGAGGAAGGGGATATGCAGGGTGGGGGAGGGGGTGATGATAGAAGGAAGGGTAGAATGGGGAAAGGGATAGTCAGAAGTAAACACTTTTGAAAACAGACAGGGTCAAACTTGAAATTAGAATGGGGGGGCAGGATAGGATGGAGGGAAATATACTTAGTCTTCGACAACATGACTTTTATGGAAGTGTTTTGCACAGTTGCCCATGTATGGCCTGCATTGAACTGTTTGCCTTCTCAATGAGGGTGGGTGGGGAAATAAGAGTTTCAGAAATGGATATTAAAAATTGTTTTCACATGCAACTGGGAAATGAGATATATAGGCAATGGGGTATAGAAATCTATCTTACCCTACAAGAAAGTAAGGCAACAGGGGATAAAAGGGGCAGTGATAAAAGGGAGGGCAGACTGGAGGAGGGGATAATCAGAACGCATGTCATATTGAGGTTGGAGGGAGGGGAGAAATGGGGAGACAATCTGGAACTCAAAACCTTGTGGAAATGAATGTTGAAAACTAAAAATAAAGACATGAAATCATACTTGCTAAGAATAAAAGAAACAATGGACAACCCCTCCTCTCACAATAAATGAATTCCACCCATTTTCCACATAGACTCCAGAACAGCAACTTTCTGGAATATCACCTAGCTATCCAAACTAAATGCTGGTAAAATAGCAGTAGAAAAAAGACCAGTAACTATATGAAGAAGCTTTGAGGCTTACAGGCCAAGCAGCTTTCTCTTCTGATAAACATCCAATATCAGAAGATTAAATAAATACCAGAGTTGTGCTCAGCCCTTGGTCCTGCTGGGTCATCCTGGCATGGTGCTAATGTGGGATTCTAAATGTGTTTTATGTGAGAAACTCAAAGTGCTTTAGAAATGTTATCTTGTGAATGCTGAGAAGTTGCTTTGCAGTAAATGACTAAAAAGTTATCCATGTTTTCTCTGAGAAAAACAAGAATTTTTCTCTTGTAAAGTCAAAATGAATTCCTTAAGATGAGACAGCAAATCTGAGAAAAATGACAAGTCTTCTGATAATAGGAACACATTTAATTTAGATAGTGATTCTTGGAGGTAGGTAGCATTTTATTAGTCTTATTTTACAACTGAGGAAACTGAGGCTCAGAGATGTTAAGTAATTTGTCTAGCATCACACAACTCATACCAAAATTGAGACAAACCTATTTCTTCTGACTCAAGGTCCAGTTTTTTTTTTTTCCGTTATACTTCAATGCTTTTGATATCTTTTAGTCCTTAGACTCTGATCCCAACTCCTACTAGAACTGGATCATGCCACTTTGAATGAATGGGCCACTTTAGCAAAATGACAGATTTTCCCTGAATGAAATGTTTGCATGATCAAATTATGGAGAGAATTATTTTGTTTTCTGGCATCATATCAATTCAATGGGCAGTTCTAACCACTAAATATTAGTTTTTCTGGGACTTTTTACGATGAAAAAAGAAGTTGGCAGAGGACCCAGGTTCAAATCCTGGATTTACTAGTTACTGTGTGATCCTCAGCAAGCCACTTAAACTCTCTGGGTCTCAGTTTCTCATCTATAAAATGAGGGAGCTGAACTCAGGTTCACTCACCTTAGTGAAACTAGTGACTTCACATTATCTTTCAGAACTAGGACAGATGGCTTATTTAGTACAACAGAGGTCACAATACTGTAGCCACAACATGAATGAGCATAGGCTTAAACATGAGTAGAATCCTACAGAATTGAAAACTGCCTGAGAGATGGCAAATAATGTCATTAGAAATGGAAATAACCAAATTATAGAAAATATTCTTATGAACTACCATTAAATTTTATTTAACATCTTTAAGTTTCCATAAATAAGGATAAAATTTATGTGCATGATAATATAAATTTGTTTCCTTTATAAGGTTGTTATTAATAAGAAAAAATCTTACAATAAGCTGAGACATTACAAACATAATAAAAAGTCAATGATGACACCAAGGTTATGAACTTCAGTGACTGGGAGAAGGTAGTTTCTTGATAGAATAAGGAAAATTCAGAAGAGAATTGGATTTGTGACAAGTGATAATGAATTATGATTTGGACATGTTGCATTAGATGTCCACAGTACTTCCAATTCAAAATATCCAAATGATCCTTTCCAACTTTGATATTCTCAATCTATGTCTATGTTTCTGCACCGAGAAAATAGCAACAAGCTGTTACTATGAGAAATGTGGAAGTGATACCCAACCAAGGACAGAAAGAACACATGTGCTGATTCCTGTAGCTCCAGCTGCCACGTGAGCTGGCAAATACTAATCCTAATAGTCTAGCTGAGCAGTTAGCAAAAGGTGACTCTAATAGGCAGGTTTCTCAGTGCAGTTGCCATGCTTCAACCTAATATCTATCACTGACAGGGTTCCCTTGATCGACATCCCCCAGTAGATCAGTGATGATTTCAGAGAAGTAACTGAACACCACTAATCCCAGCAAAAAAAGCCAAATTAATTGCTTTTGTGCAACATTGTAATCATGATATTTCTCTGTTGGGGGGAGGAACCTATGACACCACAGTACCTACCATACCAAATAAAATCTAAACTCCTTAGTTTAATTTTCAAAACTTTTATGATTCAACTTCAATCAATAAACATTTATTTAGCACTAGGGATGCAAAAAGAGGCAAAAGACAGCCCCTGACCTTGAGAAGCTCTAATGATCTATTTATCACATACGATTCTACACTGCAGGTAAAATGGATTGCTTGCAGTACCCTATATAAGTTGCATATTCTTCCTCTTCTATGCATTTGCTCAAATCACCTCTCTGTCTCTGTCTCTCTATCTGTCATACACACACACACACACACACACACACACACACACACACACACACAAATTACCAAGACTTAACCTGAAAATAATATCCTTCTTGAAGTCTTTTCTGATATTCCTTGTTATAAACATATTTTTTGTTCTCAGACAGTATTTTGTTCCTCTTTTATGTTCCATTTTATAATATAGTTATTTGTGCAGTTGTCATGCCCAACATCCCCTACCCCTACAATAAGCTAAGCTCCTAAAGGGTAGGGAACAAATTGGTTTCAGCCTTTGTAGTTCCCCAAGCAGACAACTCACTTCTTTGCATAGTAGGTACTTAATAAAGGCTAATTGAACTGCCTGCCTCTGCCTGAGGCTTAAACATTTTAGGACAAGGCATAAAATAAAATTCAATGGAGAGACATGCCAACAGACGTAACTTAGAATAAAGCAACATATTTATTAGAAGCAGAATGCCTGAAAGCAACAACCCTGAAATGATGTCTGGTCAGTGGGCAAAATGAGAGTGCAGCAAGGGAATGATATAATCCAGTGATTTGGTGCCACAGTAGGAATAGTGGTTTATCATACAGGACAGGCATGTTTTGATTCATTCCTTTTAGGATACTGTTAGACAACATTTGCAGTACCGAGTGCAGCTTTAGCTACAGAGTAATATTCTAAGAGTGAAAATGAAGTAACAGAAGAGAAGTGGATAGAAAGGCTGTTTCATGAGGACAGGGTGCCATTGTGGTCATTATACCTTGCATGCTGAGAATGAAGGGTCACTCTATGGGGAAGGAAGAAGGAGCAGTTTGGTGGTGCAACGGATAGAGTATCCAACCTGAAGTCAGGAAGACCTTGTCTTCCAGAGTTCAAATCTGACCTCAGATACTCACTAGCTGTGTGACCCTGGGCACGTTTGCCTCAGTTTACTCATTTATGAAATGAACTGGAGAAAGAAATAGCAAACCAATCTAGTATCTTTGCCAAGAAAACCCCAAACAGGGGCACAGAGAGTGAGACATGACTAAAATAGCAAGTGGGGATCAGTCATACATATCTCTCCCACTTTTAATGAAATTACTCTATTGGGGAAATGATTTCTTTTTTTAAGGAGGAATGTTAGGGAAATTGTAAAGAAGCTACAAACATGTATTTACTCCTCACCCCTGCCACCCGTGTCAGTTAGGTGCTTATAGCTATTAATCACCTGCAGAATGGCAGAGTAGATTCAGCCAATCTCAAAGCCAGAAAGACCTGGGTTCAAGTCCTGCCACTTGCACTAACTGACTGTGCCTGGGGCAAGTTTAACCTTTCAATGCCCAAAGCAACTCTTAAAGCCTATCAATTATAGTTTATGATCTGATACAAGGAGTTTTCTTATAGGCCCTTCCTATACTGGATGAAATCACAGATCCAAACTAATCCCTTTCACCCTCCACCAAAAAAAGTCACCAAAAAAAAAAAAAAAAAACCACATCCAGGATTGGTTCTCAACAAGATCGGGGAAGAATAGCATTACAAGACCTCAAAGTATACTATAAAACAGTAATCATCAAAACTAATCGGTAAAACAGAAAGGTAGAGCGGTAGAATGAGCTAGATAAATGTATTCATAATGCATTTTTGCTTATTGTTAATATAATTTTGCTTCTTAATGAGAAGATCTTCCCCACCCATTAATGGACCTGAGAAGATTTGTAGGAAGGCCCACACTTTTGTCAATGAGGCACTGGTTCTCAAGAGTTGTGATGCCCTACGGCTGTGAAAAATGTGTAAGTACTCTGATGTGAGGTTTTACTTTGGAGCTTAGTTTTTGGAAGAAGGTTTGTGTGCCAGATGAGACTCTGGGAAGCCACTAAGCAGCCCCCAGCTTTGAAAATTGAGATGTTGGTGCTTGTTTCCCTGGTAACTATGTATGTATGATCAGACAGTTATCTGTCTGTTGATCTGTCAGACAGTTGGAAGCCCTGTCTGTTGATTTTCTCTGAAGTTCAGGGTCCTGACTTTTTCCCATGAACTATGTGTACATGTACTTGATTAAGGTGATTGTCGAGCCCTTAAAAGTTGCTTTCCTTTTAGAAATGCAGACCTAAGAGCCTGTGATAGCAAGACCTCCTGTGTATTTCAGAGTGCTTTCTGTTACAATAAAGAAGAAACTGAAGTCAAAACCAATAATCCAGAAAAGTATTCTTTTAAAAATGAATAAGGAATAAAGGTAGTAAAGGAAATAAAGGAAATAAAAAACAGACAAACATGACAGCTTTGAGAATAATATAACAAGTGCTTAGCATGATGACTTGCCCATAGTAGGTGCTTAATAAATAGTTATTGATTTATTGTTGATTGATTATATACAAATTTAGATCTGCATCTACAATTTTATGTATTGCTTTATCTATAGAATTTAAGTTCAAAACTTTTTTTCCTAAACAATAATCATTAAGACTAACCCTCCAAAAGAAAAAAAAATTAGTAATCCAGTATTTTATAAACATAAAAAAAAATTTTTAGATGTCTTGCTGGTAAAAATGGAAGGGTCGGGAAGAAATGTGGTTTATAACAGCATCTTATACTTTGGACCACAATAAACTCAAACCAAATAAGTAACCTGAATCTAAAAGTGACAACTTTTTTAAATACAAAAAAGAAAACATGATTATGTATCTTTCATAGCCATGGTTAGTGAGATAGTTCTTAACCAACCAAAAGGATGAAGAAGACCACAAAAGATACAATAGGCAATTTAGGTAACAAAATTTTAAAGCTATTTCACAAATAAAACTAATGAGAACAAAATTGGAAAGGAAACAGTAATATGAGGAAAATATTTGCATTAAAGAAGGGGGAAGAATAAAGGCCACTGAAGCTAAGACAGTGTGCTGCCTTTAAAAAAAAGAGTTATTTTGTTGCAACTAAGGTATGTGTTCTCACATTTACCCACCCCTCTAGATCTCTCATTTGTCCAATGTTTGTATGGATTTTGAACCTTCTGTCTTGTGCTGTGTTCTATCTGAGTTTTCAGATTTAAAAAGGACCACAGGACCCATCTAACCCAAGACACAGCTGAGAATTCTCAATAGATGGCCATCCAGGTTTCTCTAGAAAACCCATAGGGAATGAAAACCCCTTACTCCCAAGGTATCTAGCTTCCCTTTTAAACAGCCTTAATCATTAGGAAATTTTTCTTTACATGGAGTCAAAATCTGCCTCTTGTACTCACTTCTAATTCAAAACCAAAATAAATAGGCCCAATACCTCTTCACCTAACAGCCTTTCAAATTTTTTCCAAATCTGCTTGGTTTCTCTTTCTCTTTCTGTTTTTAATTCCTTGTTGCTCTGACCCTTATGTATTCTGTCTTTGGCATATATCTTAATACCTCAGGGATCAATGATTTCATCACAGTAGATTCTCCTTTCACTAATGTATGCTACAATACTTCCATTACTTAGTAGATATTATTCAGGAGTTAATATGACTCAAAAAACTCATCACTTAAAGGTCACACTTCTGGTTTTGAATTTCTAAGCCACTCAGGGCCAAAAATTAGAAGAAAAAGTCCCTTGACAGGTGAGTGCTTTAGGTGGCACTTTATTGGAAAATCCTATGCTTGGCATACTACTTATATTTTTATATAATTATTGTTTGTCTTTTATTTTCTTTTTAATTTATGGAATGAAAGAAGCATTTCCATAACATAGTACAATTAAAAAGACGATTGAATATTAAACTGAAAATCTCCTAGGCACATTGCTATCCATGCTATTCCATTCAAATATACAACAAAATTATCATTTCTTTTATTGTCCCTCCCCCAGTCCTAAAGATGGCTACCATCAGACATAAGTACAGATATAGATAGATAGATAGATATACACACAGAGAGAGATATGGGTATATATGTGTATATTTGTGTATCTACATGTATATGTATATATATGTACGTACATATATGTACGTACATATATATAGGTATACATGTATATACATATATATTCTATACAATCTTCTATTTATCAGTTCTTTCTCTGTATGCAGATAATCTCTTTTTTCACATGTCCTTCATAGTTAATTTTTGCATTTATAATAGAAAAAATAACTTATTTGCTCAGTTATTCTTAAAACAATATTGCTATTACTGTATACCATGTCCTCTTGGTTCTGCTCATTTTGCTCTTCATTATTTTGTGCAAGTCTCTCCATGTTTTTTTTCTAAAATCAACCTCTTCATCATTTCTTTTAACACAGTAGTATTCCATCACAATCATATACCACAACTTGGTTAGTCATTACCAAAATGATGGGCATTCCTGCAATTTTCCAATTTTGCCACCTACAGAGAGCTGCTATAAACATATAGGTTCTTTGGCTTTTTTCTAATCAGCTTTAGGAAAATATCAAGAAGTGATATTTTTGGGTCAAAGGGTATGTATAGTTTAGCAGCTCTTGGGGCATATTATTTACATCTAATAAAAAGAAGGGAGAGAGAAAGTAAAAGAAGGAAACAGGGTAGAAAATAGGGAATAAAGGAAAAGAAGGAAAGAAAGGGGGACAGTGAAAAAGAGTGAGAAGGAAAAGAATAAAGGGAAGTAAGAAGCAAGAGATAAAAGGATGAGAGGAAAAAAGAATAAAAAGAAAAGAGGAAGGGAAGGAAAGAGATAGGAAGCCCTTTTTAATGATGCATTTTAATTCACTCAAGGAAAGTTGTAAGATTTAACATAAAACACTCAGGAGCAAAACAGTCATGGTAAAACAGGAGCAAGAAAAGAGGAACTCAAGGCAAAGAACATTGATAGGTTTTAGTTACCAAGATGTATGAAAACTGTAGGTGGGGGATGGTGTCAGTGACAGTCCTTTAAAGACATTGCCTTTGCATTTGGTTCTTAGAGAAGTGTTTGGAGAAATCTGAACTAATTAAACATTCAGTAGAAGTTGTCCTTGATGATTTTTTTTTGACAGGGAGAGATGTAACAGTTTTCCCATCTACAATGTGAGCACAAGTATATTGAAAACAGATTCCAATGGTCAAAATGTGTTACAATTGGAGTTTATTCACCTCGTTACAAATCTCATGAAATCCAAGATTTTTTTTATTTCTTTATTTCTATGTTTTTGAATGATGAAAAATAGATAAGAATTTCCCTACCTCCCAATATTCTCCTAAAGGGGGTGGGAAGAATATCCTTTCTTAGTCTATGTGGTCCTTCTCCTTGAAAAAAAAAAAGACATTTATAGAGAAGACATGAAGGGCACAGCCAAGATGGTAGAGTGAGAGCAACTATTCACCTAAGCTCTTAGACAAACTCCTCCAGATATCTGTAAAAAGAGAATCTGACCAAATTTTGGAGGGGCAGAATTCAATAGGAGACAGACTGTGGCAGATTCACAGCCCAGAACAGACTGGAAGGTCGACAGGAAGGTTCTGTTCCACAGGGGTGGAGGAGCACACACTGCACAGTGAACGGGCTGTATCAGTGCATCGTTGCTGTGGCAGGGCTGAAAAGGAAGCCCCATGTGGTCTGAGGCAGTGACTGCACTACAGAATCTTGGGCACATCAGCCCAGAACGGAAGGCCAATGGAACCAAGTGAGACAGTGAGAGCCACAGAGCCCCAGGTATCAGCCCACAGATTAAATGTCTATAAGTCACCTATTTGAACTTCTGGGACCCAAAATGGTGGAATGATCAGTAAATGCACTCTCTGTCTCCAATTGAAAGAACCCTAAAATGTTTCTCGAGAAAAATCCTGGAACAGTGGGATCAGCAGAAGGGGCAGACAGTCTCATAGCGTGTAAGGCTAGGAAAATCGCTAATGAGAATCCCTCTTTCCATGGTGGAAGGGGACCAGTGCAGAACTGGAGCTGTCCCAGACAGCCTCACCTCAGCAAATGGGGAGGAGATCCAGAGCCCCAGGGGGTCGAACCTGGCAACCACCAATACCAGGACCCCAGGCGTGCCTCAGCTCCCCAAGGAAATCGGGAAGACACTATAGCAGCCAGGATCAACAACCACTGAGCTTGCCTATGCTCTAGCTCAGCAGAGAAAACCTCCTGTGGCCAGACCACCCTTCCCCCACACTTAACAAGCTAGCTCCAGGGTAAATCCAGGGAAACACAAAGAGACTTCACCTGGCCTCTGCTTTCTCACACCAGCCAGCTCAGCACCAGGTAAGCTGCAGCATTTTAGTTTCTAGCTGAAAGAACCAGGGGCCACAACACACAAAGCCTCATCATAAGAAGCAAAGCAGCAAAGAAAAGACTGTAGAATCTTTCTATGGGGACAAGGACCAAAACATGTATACCAAACAGGTCAGCATTGAGACTGTACTCCCATCTGAAATTTCAGAAGGGCTATGAACTGGTCGCAAGCACAAAGAGCACTCTTGGAAGAGTGCTTGGAAGAAGAATTTTAAAAGCCAAATTAGAGAAGTAGAAGAAAAATTGGACAATGATTTCAAAAGTATGAAAAAAGAATTCACTGAGGAAAACTGGTCAAATGGAAAAGGAAGGAAAAAACCTAACCGGGAAAAATAGGAAAGAAAACACAAAACCTAACTGGGAAAATTGGACAAATGGAAAAGGAAAAACTAACTGGAGAAAATAAATCCTTCAAAGGAATAATTGAACAGATGGAAAAAAGAGATGCGAAAGTTAACTGAAGAAAATAATTTGATAAAAATTAGAATTGAGCAAGTAGAAGCTAATGACTCTATGAAATATCAAGAATCAGTCAAACAAAGTCTAAAGAATGAAAGGATAGAAGAAAATGTTAAATATCTAATTGGAAAAGCAACTGACCTGGAAAATAGATCCAGGAGAGGAAATCTAAGAATCATAGGTCCACTAGAAAGCCATATGAAAAACAGAGCCTGGGCAATATCTTCCAAGAAACCATCAAGGAAAATTGCCCAGAAATCCTAGATTAAGATGGCGAAATGTCATTGAAAGAATCCACCATTCACCTCCTGAAAGGGATCCCAAACTCAAAACACCAAGGAACATTGTTGCCAAATTCCAGAACTATCAAATAAAGGCTGTACAGGCAGCCAGAAAGAAAACATTCACATAGCAAGGAGCTACAGTCAGGATCACACTGGACCTTGCAGCTTCTATATTAAAAGATCAAAGGAATTGGTATATGATATTCCATATGTCAAAGGAGCTGGGACTACAACCAAGGATCAATTACCTAGCAAAGTTGAGCACAATATTTCAGGCAAGGAGATGGACATTCAATGACATAAGGGATTTCCAGAGCTTCTTGATAAAAGGTCAGAACTCAATATAAAATTCGATCTTCAAATACACATCTGAAGAGAGGCATTAAAAGGTAAACAGTAGAACAAAAAAAAACTTGTTACTTAATATGGGCAAACTGTTTACATCCCTATAAGGGAAGATGATACTTATTAATCTTGAGAATTGTGTATTTACTATGAAATATAAAATGGATATGCATAGAGGGAGTGAGTACAAAGTAAAAGATGTGATAAAAATGTCATTCAAGGGTGCAAAGGGATTGTAACAGGAGATGTGAAAAAGAGGAGGCAGCAAATGGTAAATTACATCACAGGAAGAGGCAAAATGTTATATTACAGTGGGGGAAAGAGGGAAGGGAGATGAGTATTGTTTTATATTTACTCTCATGTGATTTGGTTCAAGGAGGGAACAACAAAATTAAGTATATAAATCTGACTAGCTCAACAGGTGGTAGGAAGAGAAGAGGGAAAGAAAGGGGAGGGGAGGTTAAAAGGGAGGGAAGATATAATAAAAGTCAAGAGAGAGGTAAAGGTAAAAAGGGAGGGAGCTGAAAGAAAGCAGGAAAGACTGCAGGAGGTGGTGATCAAAAAATTAGAACTCTATTGTGGAGGGGAAGGGAGAAAGGAGAATAACAAGCACAAATGGTGGGAAAGAGGATGTAGGAAACAAAGATAGTGATCATAACTGTGCATGTGAATAAGATGAACTCTCCCATAAAATGGAGATGGATAGAATGGATTAAAAACCATAATCCAACAATATGTTGTTTACAAGAAACATATTTGAAATGGTGGGGGTGGGGGATATACACACAGTGTGAAGGTAAAAGTTTGGAGCAGAATATATTGTGCTTCATCTGATATAAAAAAAGCAGAAACAGATCTAATCAAAAGAGATAAGGAAGGAAATTATATCCTGCTAAAAGGAACCATAGACAACAAAGCAATATCATTGCTAAACATACATGCTCCAAGTGGTATAGCATCCAAATTCTTAGAGGAGAAGTTAAGGGAGTTATAGGAAGATAGAGATAGCAAAACAACACTAGTGGGGGACCTCAACTTCCCCCTCTCTGAACTTGATAAATCTAACCTTAAAATAAAAAAGAAAGAAGTTAAGGAGGTGAATAAAACTCTGGATCAGGTAGATATGATACCTCTCTGAAGAAAATTGAATGAGGATAGAAAGGAATACACCTTTTTCTCAGAGGTACATGGCACATATGCAAAAATTGACCATGTATAGGCTATTATAAAAACCTCACAATTCAGTACAGAAAGGCAGAGATAGTCAATACATCCTTCTGAGATCATAATACAATAAAAACTACATATAATAAAAGGCCATGGTAAGATAAACCAAAAATTATTTGGAAACTAAATAATCTAACCCTAAAGAAAGAGTGGGTTAAACAACAAATCATTAAAATAACAACAACTTCATTCAAGAGAATGACAATAATGAAACAACCTACCAAATCTTATGGGATACTGAAAAAGTAGTTCTTAGGGGAAGTCTTATATCTTTGAATGCCTACATAAATAATAGAGAAAGAAGAGATCAATGAATTGGGCATGCACCTGAAAAAGCTAGAAAAAGAATAAATTGAAAATCCCCAAATAAATACCAAATTAGAAATACTGAAAACCAAAAGAGAGACTAATAAAATTAAAATTAAGAAAGCTAATGAAATAATAAATAAAAGAGTTAGTTTTATGAAAAAATCAATAAAATTGACAAATTTTTGGTAAATTTGATTTTAAAAAAAGAAAGAAGAAAATCAAGGCATCAATATCAAAAATGGAAAGGGTGAACTCACCTCCAATGAGGAAGAAATTAAAGCAATAATTAGAAATTATTTTGCCTAACTGCATGCCCATAAATTCAACAATCTAAATGAGATGGATAATCATTTTTAAAAATGTAAATTGTCCATATTAACAGAAGAGGAAGCTGAATACTTAAATAACCCCATCTCAGAAAAAGAAATTGAACAACTCATCAGTGAACTCCCTAGGAAAAAATCTCCAGGGCTGGATGGATTTACAAGTGAATTCTATCACACATTTAAAGAACAGTTAATTCCAATACTATATACACTATTTGGGAAAATTGGGGATGAAGGAGTCCTCACAAATTCTTTTTATGATACAAATATGGTTTTGATACCTAAACTGGGAAGAGCCAAAACAGAGAAGGAAAATTATAGACCAATTTCTCTAATGAATATAGATGCAAAAATTTAAATAAGATTTTAGCAAAAGAATACAGCAACTTATCATGAGAATAAAACATTATGTTTGGGTATGATTTATAGCAGGAATGCAGGGCTGGTTCAATATTAGTAAAACTCAAAACTAACAGAAACCACATGATTATCTCAATAGATACAGAAAAAGCTTTTGGGAAAATACAACATCCATTCCTATTGAAAACACTGGAGAGCATAGGAATAAATTGAACTTTCCATAAAATAATAAGCAATATCTACCTAAAACCTTCAGCAAGGATTAGCTGTAATGGGAATAAGGTAGATGCATTTCTGATAAGATCAGGCATGAAACAAGGATGTCCATTATCACCACTATTATTCAGTATGGTATTAGAAATGTTAGCTGTAGAAGAGAAGAAAAAGCAATTGAAGGAATTGATTAGGCAAAGAAGCAACTAAGTTATCACTCTTTGCAGATGATGATGACACACTTAGAGAATCCTGCAGAAACAAGTAAAAAAACTACTTGAAATAATAAAAACTTTGGCAAACTTACAGGTTACAAAATAATCTAACACAAATCTTTTGAATTTCTATATATTACTAAGAAGCTCAACAGCAAGAAATAGAAAGAGAAATCTTATTTAAAGCTAGGATATACACTATAAAATATTTGGGAGTCTACCTGCCAAAACAAATCCAGGGACTATATGAACACAATTACAAAGCATTTTTGGCACAAATAAAGTTAGCTCTAAGCAAGTGGAAAAATATCAGTAACTCATGGGTAGGCTGAGCTAATATAATAAAAATGAGAATTATACCTAAATTAATTTACTTATTCAGTGCCATACCAATCAAACTATCAGATAATTATTTTCTAGAGCTAGAAAAAAATAATATAAAATTCATCTGAAAGAACAAAGGGTCCAGAATATCAAGGGAACTAATGAAAAGAAATGCTAGGGAAGGTGGCCTAGCTCTACCAGATTTCAAATTGTGCTATTAAGCAGCAATCATCAAAACCACATGGCACTGGCTAACAAACAGAAGGGTAGACCAGTGGAATAGGTTTGGCACCCAAGACACAGTATTCAATGAATATAGCAATCTACCGTTTGATAAATCCATGTGATTTCTGAGATAAGAACTAATTGTGCGACAAAATTTGCTGCAAAAACTAGATAACAGTGTGGTGAAAACTGGGCATAGACACAAGAATAAGGTCCACATGGGTCCATCATCTAGGTATGAGGATTGATACAATAAACAAATTAGTGGAGCAAGGAATAGTGTATTTATAAGATTTATGGAAAAAAGAATTTTTGACTAAACAAGAGATAGAAAACATTATGAAGTGCAAAATGAATAATTTTGATTACATTAAATTGAAAAGATTTTGCACAACCAAACCCAACACAACCAAGATTAGGAGGGAAGCAGAAAACTGGGAAAGAATTTTTGCAACTAGTGTCTGTGAGAGGCCTCATTTCTAAAATATATAGAGAAATGAGTCAAATATGCAAGTACCTTCCCCAATTGATAAATGGTGAAAGGAAATAGGCAGTTTTCAGAGGAAGAAATTAAAGCCATCTACAGTCATACGATAAAATGCTCTACATAGCTATTGATTAGAGAGATGCAAATCAAAACAACTCTGAGATACTACATCACACCTATCAGATTGGTTAACATGACAAAACAGGAACATGATAAATGTTGGAAAAGATGTGGGAGAGTTGGAACATGACTAATTCATTGCTGGTGGAGCTGTGAGCTGATTCAACTATTCTGGAGAGCAATTTGGAACCATGCCCAAAGGGCTACAAAAATATGCATACCCTTTGACCCAGCAATACTGCTTCTAGGACTGTATCCCCAAGAGATCATAAAAATGGGAAAGGGCGCCACAAGTACATTTATAGCAGCTCTCTTTGTGATGGACAAAACCTGGAAATCAAGTGGATGCCCATCAATTCGGGAATGGTTGAATAAATTGTGGTATATGAATATAATGAAATACTATTGTGCTAAAGAAATGATGAACAGGAAATCTTCAGAGAGGCCTGGAAAGACTTATATGATCTGATGCTGAGTGAAAAGAGCAGAACTAGGAGAACTTTGTACACAGCAACAACCACAGTGTGCAAGGAATTTTTTTCTGGTAGACTTAGTACTTCATTGCAATGCAAGGACTTAAATAATTCCCAATGGTCTCTTAAGGCAAAATGTCATCTACATCCAGAGAAAGAACTATGGAATTCAATAGCAAAATGAAGCAGATAATTTTCTTTTGTTTTATGTTTTGGTTTGTTTTATGATTTCTCCCATTCATTTTAATTCTTCTATGCAACAGGGGTAAGGTGAGAATGTATTTAAAAGGAATGTATGTGTAGAACCTTTATGAGACTGCATGCTGTCTCAGGGAGTGGGGAAGTAGTGGGGAAGGGAGGGAGGGAGGGGAAAAAAATCTAAGATATATGGAAGTGATTGTAGAACACTGAAAACAAATGAAATAATTAAAAAAGATGTTTATATAGTTTTATATTCTTCTAGGCATCTTAGATCTTATCCCTGTAAAACATATTCCTCAAACCCTATTTCTCTACCAAATAAAAAACCAAGCCCTAATCCATGTTTAATCTTTTTCTGTTGCAGGAATGTATATATTCTGAGTTAATAATTGGTTTGAAAAAATTCTTTATAAAGTGGAAAACAATTTTTATAGCCAGTATCTCTGATAAAGACCTCATGTCTGAAACAAGTAGAGAACTGAGTAAAGTTTATAAGAATACAAGTCATTTCCCAACTGATAACTAGTCAAAGGATATGAACAGGCAGTTTTCAGAGGAATAAGTTAAAGCTATCTTTAGTCGTACGAAAAAACGCTCTGAATCACTGTTAGAGAAATGCACATTAAAACAACTCTGCGGTACTACTTCACACCTATCAGATTGACTGTGACAAAAAAAAGAAAATGATAAATGTTGGAGATGTGGAAAAGTTTTTAACAGTAATGCATTATTGGTGGAGTTATGAACCAACCCAATCATTCTGGAGAGCAATTTAGAACTATGTCCAAAGGGCTATAAAACTGTGCATCCCCTTTGTTCCAGCTACTACTAGATCTGCATCTCAAAGTGGTATAAAAAGGGAAAAAGACTCACATGTACAAAAATGTTTATAGGAAGCCTTTTGGTGTTGGCAAAAAATCAGAAATTGAGGGAATGCCAATCAATTGAGGAATGGCTGAACAAATTGTGGTATATGTATGTAATGTGACACTATTAATCTATAAGAAATGATGAGGAGGCAGATTTTAGAAAAACCTGAGAAGATTGACGTGAACTGAAGGTTAATGATGTGAGCAGAACTAGGAAAACATTGTAACAGCAACATTGTGTGATGACCAACTTTCATAGACTTAGCTCTTCTCAGCAATGCAATGACACCAAAAGACTCAGGATGCAAGATGCTATCACATCCAGAGAAAGAACTAGGAAGGCTGAATGTAGATCAAATCATACTATTTTTTCTTTTTTTGATGTTTTTTTTCTTTCTTGTGGTTTTCCCTTTTCTTCTGATTTTTCTTTCACAACATGACAAATGTAGAAATGTTTTAAAAAATTCTGTAGAGTCCATAGTCCAGTGCTCCTACTTACCTCTAAAGGGTGACAGTGGAGATGAGAGAATGATTCCAATCCACCCACTTTACCTCACTCTCAGGGAATTTAGATCCCTGGCTAAAGTCTCTTGCAATCTAGACAGGATGGCTGTGATCCTAAAATGCCAAAGGGGAAGACTGGTCAGAGATTAAGAGGTCTTTAATTCCCAGAGGGATGCATCAGAAAACCTAAAAACCTGCAGAATCTTCTAGGACATTTTCAGAACTACTGGCACAGATTTATGCTAGCTTCTATAACCAGTTTCCAGAGAGATATGTTGAATTGTGTTTTTGATACTTCCCTTTTTATTCCTTTTCACCCATCTTTTTCATCCCCATCTTTCCCTCCGAGCCCTCTGTTCTTCTGTCCTGAAATGGGGTGAAAGGGCAGAGACTGAACAGACATTGGTATTCTGCAGCCCTACAAAGAAAACCTCACACAATCTGGCTTGGCTCTAAGAGCAAATTCATTGCTAGTACTCTCCACGGAAATTGCATCGAATAGATAAGAAAAAATTCTGAAACCACAAATTTCTTTTTTTGTCAATTATGATGATTTTCCTCATTTTCACCAACCACTGATGCCTACTTAGCTGTCAGAAATCTCACTGGGTAGTTTCTTCCTATGGTTTTTTTCTACACTATGTGCTTGAGGAATGGCAGTTAGTTCAGTGTGACCATAACATAGATAATATGTAGGGAAAGATAAGTTGGAAATTTAGTGTGGAGCCAGAGAGTGAAAAATCTTGAATTAAGAGGCTGGAGACTTCAGAAGGTCCCATACTTCTAAAATAATATAACTGCTATCAGTTATTAATAATTTAGTATGAATAGGTTCACTGATGTGTTACCTCTCTTAGAGGTAGCTAAATTTTCAAAGTCCCCTGGTAGGTATGACACATTAACCAGAAGGAATCATCAACCAGAAGTTGATGGAGGAATTTCAGGTACTTTAACTGGTATATTTTGGGTCATACTACATAAGCAACCACCCATTGTCTAATTGACACCTCCTGTTTTTCCTGAATGTGCCATCATAACTAAGACTATGAAGTACAGGAAAATTTAGATAAAATAAAAAAGCTATGAAAGTAAAGAATTGAGGTGGGGGGTATGTTTTGCAGTATTTGCTTCCACATCTGTCTAGTCTCCTTTAGAAAGCAAGGATATATATAGGGAATCGGTGATGTCTGAATCTCTTTTGTTTAGGCAACAGTGTCCACAGTAATCCTTACATCTGCCTGCCACATGAGCCCCTAGTCACACTTTCCAACATGACTGATAACTAGGAAAAAACATGCTGAGAGAATGGGAGTTTTGATGGGGACAAGAAGGAAGGTAAAAAAGGAAAGACGACAGAATTATTTTGGAGCATAACACAATACAGGAGCTAGGAAGACAACTGTGGGATAAGACTTCAGAACTGAGAACTCTGAGCAGTGGGAGGAGCAGGACAAAGAAAAGTGAAAATATACTGAGCCTCTTAAGACAAACTTAAGAGAAGAGAGGCACAGAGATAGTAGGTGAGAGGATACCAAAGGCAAATTTTCATTTGTTTCTAAATTTTTTTGGTGTCCTATTCTTTTTTACATCATCATTGTCATCAAGATCACTTATACTTATAGAATCCCATTAGACTCTCAAAATAGACCTATAAGGTGGGTTCTATTATTATCTACATTTTATAGATAAGCAAACAAATCCCCTACAGCAGGAATGGCTGACATTTACTTAGGCTTCATTATTTATAAAGGGCTTTCCATACGTTATCCCTTCTGATATTGGAAACAACCCTATGAAATAGGTACTAGTATTAGACCGATTTTATGTCAGGGGGATCTGAAGCTCAGAAATTTTAAGTGACTTGCCCAGGGTCACATAGTCATATAACTGTCAGAGGATAGTTTTTGACTCCCAGTCCACCATCTTAATCATCTTGCCACACTGCTTCTATCACAATCACTCACTGTTTTCCTCATTTCCATCAACCATTGATATCCACTTTTCTGCTAAGAATCCCAGTAGGTATTTTTTCTTGTGATTTTTTTTCAGCTCCACTCTGAATCTGTGGAGTGACAGGTAATCCAGTGTAATTGTAACATGTTGCCAACTCCAATAGTACCTTCCCTTGTAACAAAAAAACTACCCAGAACCAGAGAACAAATTGAAAACAGAAAAAATTGGACAGTCACTTCCTACAAGAAAACCAAAACTAAAAATTCCCAAAAATATCATAGACAAAACCCATAGTTTATGGGAAGAAATACTGTAAGATATCAAAAGGAAATAATTCAGGTATCAAGAAACCACAGTTAGGATCATAGATTTGGCAGTTCCTACAACAAAGGAGTGGAAAGCATGAGATATAATATTCCAAAAGACAAGATAAATAGGCTTACCATCAAGAATAAAAAAACTTATTACAGGGGGAAACTGAGTACAGGGGAAAACAGGCCTTAAATGAAATAAAGTGCATCCAAGCATTCCTGGTGAAAAGACTAGATCTGATTAGAAGTTTAGAAATATAAACACAGGAATCAAGTAGCCAGAAGGGAATAAATAAGGATAAGATGTTTATCTTCTCATAGGAGGAAAATAAATAAGTGTTTCCTCAGTACATTCATGGCCACAAGGGTCCCAAAGGGAGTTAAATCAAAGAATCCAGGAGTAGTCTTGTTATCTTTCCATTATCTCAAAAATATTGGGAGAAGGAAAGTAATAGTTCAGAGAAAACAGTGGAAAGGGAGAAACTTACTCTCTCACATAATCTGGGGTGGCCTATAGAAAACTGTAGAAGAGGTAGGAGAAGAGGATATCACTTGAATTTCACATCTGAAATAATTAATAGAAAGCAGAAGATGTGTCTGTGCATGCCAGCAAAGATAAGAGAGAGACACAAAGACAGAGAGAGACAGAGACACAAACACAAGAGACAGAGAAAGAGATAGAGACACAGAGACAGAGGGAGACGGACAATGAGACAGAGACATAGAGAGAGATGAGTAGAGGAGAGAGAGAAAGAGACTGATATACAAGTACACTTAGTTGAACAGGAAAACAGGAGGGGTTCTAAGAGTGGCAGAGAGGGAAGAGAGAAAGGAGAATGAATAAAAAGGAGTGCTGACTTTAATCATAAACAAAAGAAACTCAAATCTTGGAGGGTGCTTTTTAAAAAGAAAGAAAGAATCTGTATTTCATGTCTATGTGAGGTAAAGCAAAGAGGGACAGGAGAGCAGAAATAAATTCTACACAAGATAAATAATTATTGCTGTGAACACTCTTCTCTTACCACTATGTTCTTCTTTATGATGAGACAGATGGAGGGCAAAGAGAGGAAAATGTAGAAGAGAATAAGATGGAATGAGATACAGCAACTATGTAAAGACAAAGTAATTTTGAAAGATTTAAGCTCCCTTCAGTGCAGTGATCAACTCTTATTCAAAAGTAGGACTAATGATGATGAAGCTTGCTACCCATCTCCTGAAAGAAGACAGATTCAAGATGCTAAATGAGGTAAATAATTTGTTTTGTTTGACTTCAAAGGTTTTGTTTTTCTTTTTTTCCAGGGTGGGGAAGAGTGAAAGGGAAATAAATACTGTTCATGGAAAATAATAAAAAGTAAAATAAAAACCAAAATTAAGTAATAAATTACCTTAAGGTGCTATAGACTTTAAGTAAGTCATTAGTGATTTACATACACACACATTATGTATGTAGACATTGGAGATACAAAGACAAAAACAAAACTGTCCCTACTCTTAAGGAAATTATATCCTGTTTTAAATATCAATATATACAAATAGAAGTAAATAGAACACTTTTACTAAGCAAAAAAGTGGCTCAGTGGATAGAGTTCTGGGCCTGGATTCAGTAAGGCTTGAGTTTAAATCTGGCCTCAGATACTTTCTAGCTGTGTGACCCTGGGTGAGCATATACTAGACTCATGCACAAATCACTCTGCATGAATAACATACAAACACGTACAGTATCCACAACCATGTAAAATATGCATAAGAACCAATCTCTGCTATTTAAATGTTTGTAATGGCAGACAACAAATTGTCTATTTTGATTCTTGGAGAAGAAGGTGAAGAGAAGAACTGGATTTACTTTGCCTCTAACTTTCAAATATATGCTAAAGTGTCTTGGTAAAAAACAGAATTCACTCTACCCCCCACTCCCACTCAAAGTCCTTTTCCCAAAGAGAGCTGACTCACTCAGACCAGTGAATTTTTAAAGTTTTTACAATAATGGCAAATGTCAGTAAGAATTTCAAAGGAAAAGATAACTCAAGGGAACAAGAGTCAGTTTGGCACAATGAAAAAGGCAGAGAATTTGACATCAGAATATCTGTAAATTCAAAGCTCCTTTCTATTTCCAAATCTATCAGCCTGAGTCAGCAGAGGGTTCAGGTATAAGTCCTCCAGTATAAGGAGGATAAAATCTGGAGATAAGCTCCCCAGCTTCATCACAGACCTCAATATCAACAGGAAACATCCCATCTGTGAGATCATGTGGTTCTTGTTATTTTGTTTTCCTTTTGAAAAGAAAGCAGAGGACTGTTGCTGGACAGAGGACAGGCTAAAACAAGCGAAGCAGTTAGAGAAGAAATAGACTGAAGTAAATGTGTTTTTGAACAGCCAAAATAATGCTAAAGAAACGACTACTTTTGACTGCTGCAGTAGGAAATGAAGCTTGGGGGGAGAAAGGATGTCATTTTTCATAGATTACATAGGACTTTCTTTGGCTTATCATACACTGTTGATGACAAATCCAAATCAAAAGAACAGTCTTAATTAGAAATATTTGCAATAAAATGGATAGAAAATACGTTAATTTCCATCATGTCTGTCTTTTACTCGTTTGGTGGCCTAGCTTAGAGTGAAATATTTCATCACTATACTTTTGCTCTGCATGAAATGGCGCAATTAAGCAATCCCAAACTGCCTCGTGATTTTGCCATGCTAGTCTTTAAGTATTAAAAGCTCTGGTCCTGACAAACTCCAGCAATCAGAAACTCTATGTGAATTTTATATGGAAGTCCAAAGTAGTTGAACTTACTACAGAGAAAGGCAAGGCCAGCCTTATCTGATTAGCTGGACTAGATGAGCACTTTTGCAAATCACAGAGATAACAGCTACCATCTTCTTATGAATCAAGCTAGCCTTAAATAAAGACCTGTCAGTCATGATCATTCAGCTAGGGAAGCCTAGATCAGTAGTATCAAATTCAAAATAGAAACAGGACCACTAAACCATAAATCAGGATATCTGCTCATGAATATTGACTGAATCTGCTTTAGGCCTCACACAAGATAATTGGGGCAGCATCTTGTCTGCAAGAAAAATGTTTAATACTTATTATTTCCACCTTACAGATATGAAAACTAAGACTAAGCAAGGGATGTATCAGTGAGGCAGGAACTGAATTCTCCCAAATTAACTTCCAAACAACTATAAAATAATGTTTCAAAAAGAATTTTGAAGTGACACAATCAACCAAAGAATAGGGCGAAAAAATTTTCCAACCCAAGACAACTTAAAAGGTTAGCATGAAAGATCTGTCTCACTCAAGTAAAAGGAGAGTGCAATCCAGTGCAGATGAAATGGGGGCAAACCAACAACAGACCATGCCCCAGCAAGCCAGCAGCAAGATTCTTAAGTCCCACTGAAGTTCAGAGAAAAAGCAGTGTGTTCCCAATACAACAGGATAATGGCAAGATCCCACAATCCTGGAGCAAAACACCCCAATAGTAAAGTCCAACTTTAACATAAAAATAAAAGTCATGAAATAAGCTGAAAAATGGGCCCAAAAAAGGAAACTGAACATAAAAATTTAGGGTCATGATAGAAAAGAAAGATCAAAACACAAACTCCAAAGACGACAACAATGTCAAAATGGCTACATGCAAAGTTTCAAATTAAAATGTGAATTGTCACCAGGTCCGAAAAGAACTCCTCAAAAAGGTCAAAAAGGATCTTTAAAAATCAAATAAAAGAGGTAGAAAAAATTGGAAAAGAAATGAAAGTCATGCAAAAAAGAGTCAACAGCTTGGTAAAGGAAGTACAAAAAATGAGAAAAGATATACAAAAGTGCACTGAAGAAAACAACTCCTTAAAAAGTAGAAATGGAAAGTGGAAAAGGGGGAACAAATGTTTGCTGAAGAAAACAGTTCCTTAAAAATTAGAATCGGGAAAGTGGAAACTAACAACTCCATGAGACAATTAAAAGGAAGCAAACAAAATCAAAAAAGTGGAACAATAGAAGAAAATGTGAAATATCTCATTGAAAACAACAAATCACTTTGAAAATAGATTGAGGAGAGATTATTTAAGATTATTAAAACTACCTGAAAGTCATGATTTTAGAAAAGAGCTTAGACATTATAGTTCAAGAAATTATCAAGAAAATCTACACTGATATCCTCAAACCAATGAGTAAAATAAAAATTGAAAGAATCCAACAATCACCTCCTAAAAGATATCCCAAAAGGAAAACTTCCAGGAATATTATTGCCAAATTCCAGATCTCTTATTTTTTTGCAAGTATTTGGAGGGGTTTGGGGGAGAGCTCAAGTGAGTCCCTCCTTTTATTTTGTCATCTTGGTTCTGCCCCCTCAGTGATTCTGTTTTTTAATCCACTCTGCTCTCTACTTCCATTGTATGACTGGGAAGAAGATACTTGTAACTGCTAAAACCTTTATCACTATGAGGGCATTATGGATATACAAAGACAAAATTGACTTCGATGGGATAACATCCAAAACAACAACAAAATTAAAGTGTAAGAAAGAATATTGCACCGGGAGAAGAGAGAGGTAGAATGGGGTAAATTATCTCACATGAAGAGGCATTAAAAACCTATTACAGTGAAGGGAATGATAGAGGGGTAGCCATCACTTCAACCTTACTCTCATCAGAATTGGCTGAAAGGGGAAATACCATACACACTCGGTTGTGCATAGAAATTTATCTTATAGAAGCAAGAGGGAAGGGAGATAAGAGAAGAAGTCTATTCATAGAAGGAAAGGTAGATTGGAAGAGGTGGTAGTCAGAAGCAAAATGCTGCTGCAGATGGACAGGGTAAAAGGAGAGAACAAGAGAAGAACAAGTAGAAAAATAAGATAAAAGGAAATGCACAGTAATCATAACTGTGAATGTGAATAGGATAAACTCAGTCATAAAATGAAAGTAGAGAGCAGAGTGGATTAAAAAGAGAATCACTGGGTGGGGGGGTGGGGCAGAGCCAAGATAACAAAGTAAAAGCAGGGGTTCACTTGAGCTCTCCTCCAAATACTTCCAAAAATATGATTCTAAATAAATTCAAGAGCAGAAGAACCCACAAAATTACAGAGTGAAACAAATTTCCAGCCCAAGACAAACTGCAAGGCTGATAGGAAAGGTCTATTGTATCAGTGTGAGAGAGCAAAGTCCAACATGGGCCATGCCTACACAAAGCAGGCTGAAAGAGGCCTCTGGGTACTGAATCACTGGCAGGTGTGGTGGTTTCTAAACTTCTTAACTCACAAATGCCAAAGACAAGTTAGAATGTCAATAGGAAAGGTTCGTCAAACTTGAGTGAGAGAGGAGCAAGTTCCAGCTCCACCCCAGCCCTGGATGGTGGTGGTGGTAGTGGTAGTGCCTGCTTCTGGAGCCCCTGGCCCATAGACTGTGGTGGAGTCCAGCAGCTTATCAGAGGCGGATTGCAAGGTTCTCTTGGGTGACACTGAAGCAGAATTCTCCTGCTTTGCCCATGTTTGGATCTGGGTTATAGTCTTGCATGGCTTTCCTGGGGCAAGGAGGAGCACTGGCATGGCAGAGCTTGTGGTGGCAATGGAGAGGGAATCCAAGTCAGAAATGAGTGCTTGTCACTCACAGACCAGAGCACAGACCAGAAGAGGAGTTTACACCTCTCCTTTCATCATACAACCCTGGAAGAACTGAAAATTTACAGTTCCCTAGAAATATTTCTGAAAACAGCTTCATAAAAAACCCTGAAGCTTGGGACAGTACAACACCTTCACCATCACCCTCACTGGAAGCAGAGACCTACTTTAACAAAATCATAAAAAGTAAAGTAGTTGACTGGGAAAATGAGCAAACAGTGGAAAAATATCAGAGTATAAAATCTTACTTTGGTGAAAAGGAAAATCAAAACATACAATGAAAAGAAGACAACAAAGTCAAAGCCTCCTACATACAAAGCCTCCAAGAAAACTATTGTAAACTGTATTGGTTACAGGCCATAGAAAAGATCAAAAAGGATTTTGAAAATGAAGTAAGAGAAGTAGAGGAAAAAATGGGAAGAGAAATGAAAGTGATGCAAGAAAATCATGAAAAACAAGTCAACAGCTTGCTAAAAAAGACACAAAAATTGCTGAAGAAAAAACAGAATCATACAGTATGTTGTTCAAAAGAAATACAGTTGAAGCAGAGAAACACATACAGAGTAAAGGTAAAAAGCTGGAGCAGAACTTTTTTGTGCATCAGCTGAAGTTAAAAACAAAACAGGGGTAGCAATCATGATCTCAAACAAAGCAAAAGCAAAAATAGACCTAATTAAAAGACATAAGGAAGGAAATTGTATCTTGCTAAAAAGTACCATAGACAATGAAATAATATCGATAATAAACTATGTACATCAAATGGTATAGTATTCAATGATTTAAAGAAGTTAAATGAGTTTCATACAGGAGGAAATAGAAAGTAAAACTATAGTAGTGGAGAACTTCAACTTTCCCCTCTCAGAACTAGATAAGTCTAACCACTACCCCAAAGCGCGCGCGCGCGCGCACACACACACACACACACACACACACACACACAAGAAGCTAAGAAAGTAAATGGAATTTTAGAAAAGTTAAATATGATGAGCCTCTGGAGAAAAGTGAATGGGAATAGAAAGGAATATACCTTTTTCACAATGCTACCTAGAAACTACACAACAAATTAACCATGTATTAAGGCATAAAAACTTCACAATTAAATGAAGAAAAGCAAAAATATTAAATATACCCTTTTCAGAAAGGAATGCAATAAAAATTACATTCAATAAAGGGCCTTAGAAAGACTAAAAACTGATTGGAAACTAAATAATCTAATCCTAAAGAGCAAGTGGGTCAAAGAATATTTCATAGAAACAATACCTTCATCAAAGAAAATGACAAGACAACATGCCAAAATTTATAGGATTCAATCAAAGCAGTAATTAGGGGAAAATTTTTATCTCTAAATGCTTACATCAATAAAATAAAGATCAGATCAATTAATTGAGAATACAACTTTTAAAAAAATTAGAAAAAGCACAAATTTTAAAATAAACACTAAGTTGGAGATTCTGAAAATCAAAGGAGAGAATTTTTTTTAAAAGTGAGACAATTATTGAATTAATAAATAAAATGAGGAACTGGTTTGATGAAAAAAAGCAATAAAATTGATAAACCATGGGTTAATTTGACTTCTAAAGAAAGAAAACCAAATTGCCAGACCAAAAATGAAAAGGGTGAATCACTATCAATGAAGATGAAATGAAAGCAATTATGAGAAGCTAATTTGCTTAAGTATATGCCAATAAATCTGACAATCTAAGTGAAAAGGATGAATATTTGTAAAAATATAAATTACCCAGACTAACAGAAGAGGAAGTAGAATACTCAAATAACTTCCTCTTAGAAAAAGAAATTGAACAAGTCATCCTAAGAAAATACCTCCTGGGTCAGATGGATTTAAAAGTGAATTCTGCCAAACATTTAAAAACAATTAATTTTAATGTTAGATAAACGATCTGGGAAAGTAGGTAAAGTCCAACCAAATTTCTTTTAAGACACAAATATGGTGCTGATCCCTAAACCAGGAAAATTAAAAAGAGAGAAAGAAATCTGTAAACCAATTTCCTTAACGAATATTGATGAAAAATTTTAAATAAAATACTAGCAAAGAGTTTACAATAATGTATCACAAAGATCATATACCATGAATAGGTGGAATTTATACCAGAAAAACAAAACTGGTTCGATATTAGGAAAATTATGAGCATAATTAACCATATCAATAACAAAACCAACAGAAATCATAAAATCATCTTCATAGATGCAGAAAAGACTTTTGACAAAATACAGTACCTCTTCCTATTAAAAACATTAGGTATCATACAAATAAATGGAGTTTTCCTTAAAATAAGAAGCATTTATCTAAAGTAAATTAGTAAGTGTTATCTGTAATGGGGATAAAGTAGAAGTCTTCCCAGTAAGATCAGAGGTGAAGCAAGGATGCCCATTATCAACCCTCTTATCTAGTACTTTACTAGAAATGTTAGCCAAAGCAATAAAAGAAGGAAAAAATTAAAGAAATTAGAATAGGCAAGGGGGAAACAAAATTATCATGCTTTGAACATGATATACTTAGAGAACTCAGAATCAACTAAAAAACTACTTGAAATAATTGACAACTTTGCAAAGTTACAGAATATAAAGTAAACCCATGTAAATTTACCAGCAAAATCCAATAGCAAGAGATATAAATAGAAATTCCATTTAAAATATTAATACAGAAAATGGCAGAGTAGAAGCAGAAACCTGCTAGAGCTCTCCCCTCAAAGCTCTCACAAAACCTGTAAAAATGACTCTAAACAAATTCTACAGCAGCAGAAGCCGCAAAGGGACAGACTGAAGCAAATTTCTAACTCAAGACAATCTAGAAGATCAACAGGAAGGGTCAATCACACCAGACTGGGGACAGAGCAAAGTTCAGTGTGGGCTGTGCCAGTATGGACAGGGTTGAAGCAGGCTTTTGGGGACTGAATTGCTGACAGCTGCTGCAGTTTCCAGACCTCTCAACCCACAAATGCCAAAGACAGCTTCAAAAGTCAGTGGGAAGGGTTTCTCATTTGGCTGAAAAGGGAGCATTGTCTAGCCCCAGCCCATGGCTGTGGCAGCCATTGATGAAGTAGAGGCTGTTTCTGGAGTCTTACACTTAACAAAGACCTCAAAAGGCAAGTAACTGGCTGGGAAAATGAGCAAACAAGGGGAAAAGAAACAGACTATAGATTCTTATGTTCTTGTGAAGACGTATTTTCTTACATCTTTGGTGATAAGGAAGATCAAAACATACAACCAGAAGAAGATAACAAAGACAAAGTTCCTGCATCCAAAGTCCCTAAGAAAAATATGAATTGTTCTCAGGCCATGGAAGAGCTCAAAAAGGATTTTGAAAATCAAGTAAGAGAAGTAGAGGAAAAACTGAGAAGAGAAATGAGAGGGATGCAAGAAAATTATGAAAAATGAGTCAACCGCTTGCTAAAAGAAACCCCAAAAAATGCTGAAAAAAATAACAGTTCTAAAATTAGACTAACCCAAATGGTAAAAGAGGTCCAAAAAGCCTATGAAGAGAAAAATGACTTTAAAAGCAGAATGGGTCAAATGGAAAAAGATATCCAAAAGCTCCCTGAAGAAAATAATTCCTTAAAAATTAGAATGGAGCAAATGGAAGCTAATGACTTTGTGAGAAATCAAGAAATTAAAACAAAACTAAAAAAATGCTAAAAATAAAAGACAATGTGAAGCATCTCATTGGAAAAACAACTGACCTGGAAAATAGATCCAGGACAGATAATTTTTAAATTATTGAATTACCTGAAAGCCTGTATCACCAAGGCAATATTCATAGCATGTAGGTGACTATGAATATGCCAATATAGTTCTCAATCACTAAGTATAAAAGATTCTCCATATAGCAGGAAGAAGAAAAACATTTATTCAGACACCAGAAAGTCAAATTCCAGAAACAGAAAGCAAAATCTGTGACAGTGACCAATACATATTAGCACTGCTGGGGACAAAGGCATTCCTGGCATTAGAATGCCCCATTTTTCTGGACCTTTCTCACAAGCAAACATTCATGGACCTTGCTGACTGACCTGTGTCTTCTCTCCTCTGCCTCAACCACTCTCAATAACTCCCTCCCCATTCTGCCTCACTCTTTCTGTTCCACCCATTCAGCCAGCTCCTCCCACCACATGTGACTTAGGCTTCAAGATAATAAAAGCAAGTCACATGGGCATGGACCTTGCTGACTGACCTGTGTCTTCTCTCCTCTGCCTCAACCACTCTCAATAACTCCCTCCCCATTCTGCCTCACTCTTTCTGTTCCACCCATTCAGCCAGCTCCTCCCACCACATGTGACTTAGGCTTCAAGATAATAAAAGCAAGTCACATGGGCCTAATAATGAATGAGAAAAACCTTCGCATTTAAATTGCTATTACAAAGCCATGATCAAAAAAAGAGCCTAGATATCTTTCAAGAAATTATCAAAGAAAACTGCCCAGATATTCTAGAACCAGAGGGTAAAATATAAATAGAAATAATCCACCAATCACCTCCTAAAAGAGATCCCAAAAGGAAAACTCCTAGGAATATTGTAACTGAATCCCAGAGTTCCCAGGTCAAGGAGAAAATATTGCAAGCAGCCAGAAAGAAACAATTCAAGTATTGTGGAAACACAATCAGGATAACAAAAGATTTAGCAGCTTCTACACTAAAGGATCAAAATAGAGGACTTCCAAGCATTCTTGATGAAAAAGACGAGAGCTAGATAGAAAATTTGACTTTTAAATATAAGAATCAAGAGAAGCATGAAAAGGAAAGAGGAACTATTAGGACTTATTAAATTTGAACTGTTTACATTTCAACATGGAAAGATGATATTTGTAACTCATGAAACCTTTCTCAGATACTTGGAGGGAATATGTGTGTGTGTAGGTGTTTGCATATGTATATGTGTGTAGAGAGAGAGACAGAGGTCACAAGGTGAACTAAAATTAAGTATTGAGAGAAATGTGCTAGGAAAAAAGGAGAGGTAGAATGTAATAAATCATCTCACATAAACAAGGCAAGACAGAGCTTTTACAATGCAGGGGAAGATGAGGGGGAATAAGTGAGCCTTCCTCTTATTGAATTTGGCTTCAGGAGGGAATAGCATACACTCTCAATTGGGTGTGGAAGTTTATCTTACTCTATAGGAAAGCAGGGAGAAAGGAAATAAGACTGGGGAGGAAAAAGAAAGGATGAGAGGCTGGGGGAAGGGGTAATCAGAAGCAAACATTTTGGTACAGGGACAGGTCAAAAGACTGAATAGAATAAATGGAGGGTGAGACAAGATAGAGGGAAATATAGTTAAATCTTTCACAACATGACTGTTATGGGAGTTTTAAAATGACTACATATGTATAACCTATATCAAATTGCTTGCCTTCTTAATGAGGATGGATGATGAATGAGGAAAGGAGATAATATGAAATGCAAAGCATTAAAAATGAATGTTAAAAATTGTTTTTACATGCAACTAGGAAATAAGATATATAGGCAATGGGGAATATAAATCTGTCTATCCCTACAGAAAATAGAAGGGAAGGGGATGAGAGGGATGGGAATGATAGAATGGAGGGCAGATTGAAGGAAAGGCTAATCAGAATATATGCTGTCTTGGGGTGGGCAGAAGGAGAAGACAGAGAGATTTGAAATACAAAATTTTGTAGAAGTGAATGTCAAAAACTGAAAATAAATAAATTTTTAAAAAAAAATTAAAATAAAAAACAAAATAACTGTAGACAATATAAAATACTCTGAGCCCACCCTGCCAAGACCAACCTAGGGATTATTTGAACACAATTATAAAAGACTTTTCAGACAAATGAAGTCAGATACAAACATTAGAAAAATCAATGGTTCTTGGGTAGGCCAAGAAAAAAAGCAATTCTACCTAAAAGAAGTTACTTATTCAGAGCCATACCATTCAAACTGCCAAAAAAAATTACTTTATAAAGCTAAAAAAAATAAAAAAAAATTCATCTGAAAGAACAAAAGGTTAAAAATATCAAGGAATTAATGAGGGAAACTATTAAGAAAGGTGGCCCAGCTATACTATAGCCCAAAGTCTATTATAAAGCAGTAATGATCAAAACAATCTGTTACTGGCTGAGATACAGAGTGGTGGATCAGTAGAATAGATTAGGTACATAACACACGCTGGCAAATAACCATCATAATCTAATGTTCATAAACTCAATGACCTAAATTTTGAAACAAGAATACACTACTGACAAAAACTGCTAACCGGAAAACAATATGGCAGAAACTAGACAAACATCTTATATTGTAAAACAAGGAGGTCAAAATGGGAACATGATTCACACATAACAAATAAGGAGAGCAAAGAATAGTTTACCTGCCAAATGTAGAAAGAAGGTAAGAATTTGTGAACAAACATGAGAAAAAGATCATTACTAACTGTAAAATGGATAATTTTGATTACATTAAATTTTTAATTTTGTACAATTAAAAGCAGCATAACTAAGATTAGAAGGAAAGTAGAAAGCTGGGAAACAATTTTTACAGTAAGTATCTCTGATAAAGGTCTCTTTTTTCAAATATATAGAAAAATGAGTCAAATTTATAAAAATACAAGCCACTTTCTAATTGATAAATGGTCAAAGGATATCAATAGGCAGTTCTAAGATGAAGAAATCATAGCTATCCATATACATATTTTAAAATGTTCTAAATCACTATTGATTAGAGAAATGCAAATTAAAACAACTCTGAGATGCTACCTCATACCTAGCAGATTGGCTAATATGACGGGAAATGTAAATGCCAAATGCTAGAGGAGATGTGGGAAAAATTGGGACACTAAGGCACTGTTGGTAGAGTTGTGAATTGTAAACTATGCCCAAATGACTATAAAACTGTGTATCCCCTTTGATCCAGAAATGTCACTATTAGATCTGTACCCCTAAGAAATTATTTAAAAGAAAGAAGGACCTATTTCTACAAAAAAAAATATTTATAGCAACTCTTTTTATGGTAGCAAAGAATTAGACATTGAAGGGATACCCATTAATTGAGGAATTGCTAAATAAGTTGTGGTACATGATTGTAATGCAATTTGATAAGCAGGATGATTTCAGAAAAACCTGGAAAGACTTATATGCATTGATGCAAAATGAAGTGAGCTGAACTAGAACATCGTGCAAAGTAACAGCTATCGATGATCAACTCTGAATAACTTACTTGTTCTCAACTACAGTGACAACAAAACAAGACAATTCTGAAGGACCAAAAATGAAAAAGTACTATTTGCCACCAAAGAAAGAACTGATAGAATCTGAATAGAGATTAAAGCATAGTATTTTTCATTTCCTTTGTTTTTCGTGAGGTTTTTTTTTGGGGGGGGTCTGTGTTTTCTTTACAAGACGAATTTAGAAACATATTTTTTATGATAGTACATGTATAACATATTAAATTGTTTACTATCTCACAAAGGGGTAAAAATGGAAGAAAGAATCTGAACCTCAAAATTTTTTAAATGAATGCTAAAAATCATTTTAATATAATTGTAATTATAAATTACATGTAACTGGGAAAAATAAAATACTATTCCAAAAGAAATAATAACTGAGTTACAGAGACTTGCCCATGGTCACATAGCTGGTCTCCTGACATCTGGACCTATTGTCTATATGTCTCCAAATGACTGCCTCATCCACCAGATTTGAGTAATTGATTATAAATGGCTCCGTATGATCCACATTGGCACTCCCTTGTCCCAGCTGAATATAATAACCAGAGCTGCAGGGTTTATTCACATTAGAGAAACAGGAAGAAATTAGGTTTTGTTTTCCTGCTCATTCCCATAAAAGTTTTCAATAAAATAAAATCCCTTATATAAGTTTATGGTTATAGTTATCCCATCCACACAGCAGAGAAGTTTGGTCTTGTTAATGTAATTTGTTTCTGGTAGTAGAAAAGCCCTTTCCACAAGGCAGTGCAGGAAGGAGAAAGTAGCACTAGGCTGGCAATCCAGAAATCTAGTTCAGTCCTGAAGCTACCTCTAGATAGCTAGGTAGCTTTGCATGAGTCATTAAAATTTGGGGGCCTCAATTTTCCCACCAGTCAAATGGGAGTGAAACTGCTTATATCACAGGGTTGGTGAAAGGATCCAGAGTGTGTGTGTGTGTGTGTGTGTGTGTGTGTGTGTGTGTGTAGATATAGATAGATAGATATGTGCATACACTCATGTGTACAATCTACTTATACACATGTATACATATCTATACATATATACACATGTGTATATATATGCATACACATATATGTAAAGCACTTTGAATAAGTCATAATTGCAAATGTTACATATCGTCCAGTAGCCCCCGTGAGGTGCCCTGGGTTCATGCCAACATGACTTCACCCTTGTATTGATTGATAACATGCAACCTACTTATGCCCAAAACATGTCTTTTCATTGCATTTTGGCTCCCTGAATTTTGATTCTTTGGCACTATAATCATGACTGAATAATGATTAGACTTCCTGGGCATTAAAAAGTGGGATCCGGGAGGAAAGGAGAGATGCAGATTATAGATTCTAGAAGATATCATATCTGATCCTGAAGTATTATGGTTTCAATAACCATATCCCAACAATGAAAATCAGGATATTCCTTGTGGCCTTAAAAAAATGACAAAATCAGATATGTCAAGAAATAACAAGTGGCAAGAAACCCTATAACATCAAACTGTAGTAGAAAAGTCAACATGATAGCATTATTTTAAACAATATCTTCTCTCCATTTCTCTATGCTATATTTCCACACCAAATGCTTTTGCTTCTTAAGGATGACTTTATTTTGAGACCTGCAAGCTAATTTGTGAGTCTCTCCCTAGGAACTCATTATCTTGAGGAATGGGAAGTCAGACCTCACTTCCTTTCCAGCTCACTCTCAGGTCAACTCCCCTTCCATACAAGTTGCTCTCCTGCACCCCTTCTAGCTGTCCTTTAGGTTGTATCTTCTCCTATTAGAATATAAGCTCCATAAGAACATAGATTATCTTATTTTCTTGAGTTTTTTTTTGTATCCCCAGTACTTACCATAGTGTATAGTACATAGTAAAAAGCAATTAATAAATGTTTTCTCTATCAGTATTGAAATTGATTTCTCTTTTTTGTGTTACACAATATAAATATTAATGATACTTCAATATTATATATATGCATATATACCTTTAAATAAATAATTTAAACTGCAAAATAATACATAGATAAGGACCTGACAGTGTGCCTGAGTGTAACTGTAATACTATATGTGATGAGGAGGACGAAAGGGAGAAGTTGCTAGAATTGAACAAAGAAAGTATTAGTCAATGTCATGCTTGCCACAGCAAGAGATTCCATCAGAACATCTGTTAAAGCATCAGAATCCTAGAATCTCTTTGACTAACATTAATACCAAACCCATATCATTTATTTAATTTTCATAGAAATTCATGACTTCTAGATGCATCTGGTAACAACCAAAGCATATAAAAACTGAAGGAGGGAAGAGATATTAAGGGAGAGGAGGAAATTTTCTAAAAGAATCCAGACATTTTTGCTGCATTTACAAGTACAGCACTGACCACCTGTGCTTTATCTCAAAATCAGTTGGAGTCACTAAGCATTTATTAAGTGCCTATGATGTGTCAGGCACTATGCTAAGTTCTCAAGATACAAAATAATACATGACAGTTCTTTCCCTCAAGGAGCTTACATTCAAATAGGGGTAGATAATATATACAGTAAACCCAAAAAGGGAAAGGGAAGAGTATTTGGTCCAGGGGCAAGATAAGGTCTTTCAGCAAGAGCAGGAAATGATCTTAAGTGATATGAATTACAGAGTTGAATCTATCCTGAAGGGGGATGACTTTCTGGAGATCATGGCATCCAGTTCATGACCTCTAAGTGGGAAATAATGTAGTCCCCAATGACTGGTAACAAGTAGACACACATGAGTGTGTACACATGTTATTCCATCTAGCCCTATTCTCAGCAGAGTAAAATTTCTGAAGAGGGTGGGAGCAAAAAGCCCAAGGTACTGATTTTGAGAACAGGTTGAGGAGCAATTCAAGAAGCTCCTACATAACTGGTAGTTAAGGAACAAGTAATTCAAGATCTAAAATCAGTAGGAAGATAAGGCAAGGCCCCAGAGAGTTAAAGGCAAAGGCCCTTCAGTCTCTGAAGAGAAAGATAGGCCAAGGATCACAAAAGTGGTTTAAAATTTTAAAAGGAAGTGACAGATGAGATTTGGTCTCATTTGCTTTGAGTTTGATGTCCATGTAGGACCATCCTCACAGCAAATGTAAGAAGAGAGTCTAGCTCTGCAAAGGCAAAATTGGCTTCCCAGTCTCACTTGGAATTCATTTCAGATGGAAAATTGCCAACATCCACATTAACAACTGTGAAATCTACACAGGAGTAAACAGTATATATGTGAGTCAAGGAAAATGATTCTTTGGGATGAATGGATAACTTTAAAAATTAGAATCCCATGCTGTGAATTCTCCTACCACATCTACCCTTTCCTTCATTAATAATGGAGAATCTGAATTTGATAAATTTCTGTAAATAAACAGTATATGGCTGTCCTATCACTCACTCCAGGGACTTTTTACTGAACCTTAACATCAGAATGACCTAAACACAATCCACTGATTCCTACCCTCCCAGAAACTCTTTTATTGAATTACTTTGGAGATAGTCTAGTGAGATCATTGAAGACTAACTCAAACTTAGCCTTGCAATTGGCCTAGGGTTATTACTAAGATGAAATGTTCCATCTCATCCTATCTACTCGCAAATTTCTCTCTTCCTCCTAGATTTCTGTAGACCCCACTTTCCACCTCTTTAAGTGAGGGATCAGAGTAAATGATCTTTCAGTTTTAAAATTCTATAATTCTGTGACCCCACAACCCTATGCACTACATTATGAAGAACTATAAACGTGCAAATGATGAACCCTCCAATGCACCAGACAGAAGGAAGCAGAATGCAAGCATCTGTGAGTTTTAGGCATTATTCCTTATTAATGGCAGTTCTTTGAGGGTAAATTGAATATGCAATCATTCAAAAGAACTAAAGGCTTCACAGCAGGCTACCTGGAATCATAACATAACTCATTTAAATAACACAGTGAAGAGGGCCTCCGAAGCAATGCCAGCATTCAACCAGATAAATACTGTTGTGCAAGAGCTGCAAGAGCTGGATTAGATTCATTTGTTTTAATTGTACGAACTACCAGCTTGAACTTTCAAGGTGAATGGTGACTTAGCTCTCTATAAATCAGAACTCTAAACACAGAAAAATTTTCCTAATACTTCATGGTAGTCTGAATTATCTCTGAGGTCGTGAGTGATGTTGATACATCAACTCTAAGCATGGTAGTGAGTTAAATAATGCTCATGTTTCTGAGAAAAAAGTTTAAATTGTAGTTGGAAAAGAATTAGGGAAGTGATTGATACATTTATTTGTTCACCAAACATCTTTAACCATTTATTCTATGATGCATCATGGAATAGTGGAGAGAGAGTAAACCTCAGAGCCAGGAAACCCAGGTTCAAATCCAATCATTGATATATATTGAATATATGATCACAGGCAAGTCAGTTAACCTCTCAATGCTCTAGGCCATTATCTAACAGTCATCCAGCAAGCATCAAGCACCAATTACATGCCAGGCACTCTGTCATGTGCTAGGGATACAGAAAGGCAAAAAGAGTCTCTAGCCTCATGAAACTCTCATTCTAATGAGAGATGTAACATGCAAATATCTAGGTATAGATAAGATTTATAGACTAGCTTGGTGGTCTATGCTGCCTATGTCATTTGTATATGTCCATGTAACTCTGAAATCTTGCCCACCGCTCTCCAAGTGAGACTTTGATTCCTGCCTTTGAAGGGAGAAAAAAGGCCACAAAGCTTGCCTTTCAGTTCTCTCCTTAAAGGATATACAAAACTAGAATTATGTATGTCTATTCCCTGACTATTGTTGGTCTCCATTTTCCATCTGCAACTGGTTTGATTTGGTCAGCAAAGGAAAATATGCCCCTCCCAGGAAAAGTTCATCACTAGAAATTTCATTATCTTACGGTTTAACTTAGTTTTGTATACTCAACACCGTCCCTACTTCCTCAACCTCATCTCCCCTTTAACTGGAGAGCTGGAGAGTACAACACTGAACTCTTTTCAGAGCTTTCATTCATAAAGGACTAGATCTGTATTTTCTAGCTTACTCTCCACTTTTCATCAAAAATTCTACTTAGTTTGAATTCCATAGAACAAAATGCTCCCCCATCAGGAACCCCTTAATTTGACCTTTTCTGGTTTTCCTTTATGTACCTTATTCTTCCATTAAACTGTAAGTTCCTCGAGGGCAGGAACTGTCTTTTCATTATTATTATTGCCAACACTTAGCACAGTGGACGAAGTATGCACCTAATAAATGTTAATTAAATTAAATTGGTCTAGGGGCACTAATTTTAGGACAGTTAGCTACCTTGTTTCTAGATACAATAACTTAAAGGGAGAAGGTATCCTAAACTTACACTGACTTGTCCCACAAAATGCTAGTTGCATAAAAAACTACCACAAATAATAAATGGTGAACAAACCCAGTTATCAAAACAGATGACCAAGCATAAGTCAAAGAAGTTTTACAGAATATAATATAGCAGAAAATGTAAAAGGGTGAATGAATACTCTAGACAGAAGTGAGCTAAAATTTCACTCATTCAGGAAAATGACTACAATCTCATCCAAAAGGAAATTCCCAAAAATCTCTAGGAAAACAATTTGAAAATCCAGGGTTTGTGGAGGAGCTGCCTTTCCCCTATATAACTTCAAGAGGGTCTTTCTCCTTCTTGGAGTTAGTCCTAAAGAGAACTGGAACCATATGTGCTTTTCTCTCATTGAAGAATAAAGAATGTCTCTCTTTTCCAAATCTCTAATACCATGCAAGCATGCGATGCTGAGTCATCACTCTTTCTACCAATTAAAAAAAATCTTATGCAAGATTTTTCAGGCTTGAAACTTGACTTGCATAAGGAAATTCAATGAGATGGGTGAGTTTTCGGGAAAAGATGATGGGCATGTTAAATCTGAGGTGCCTAAGGGATCAGTCAGTTCAAAATACCCAGAAGGCAGTTGGGGATGTATCATTGTAGCTCAGAAGAGAGACTAGTGTTGGATGGAGAGAGATCTTTAAGACTAAAAGCTGAAGTGAAGGTGCCAACCTGCAGTTATAAAGAAAGTTCCACACTGGAATCTCTCTAAACCAATGAAATCCCAGGTCCAATTTTTCCTTGTCATGTGCAGAGTTCTCTGCCATGTGTTGGAAGACTAGCTTAAATATCATCTTATATTCTTGGGGAAGCAGAGGCAATGATATCAACTACTTGATGGGAGACAAAAATTTCTGAGGTGTTTAAAATGTCTCATTTGGCATTTAAATCCTTCACAATCTGGATCTAGTCTACTTTGCCAGAGTTATTTCACATTACTCCCCTTCAAGCATACTACATTTCAGCCAAATTGGCCCACTTGCTATTCCAAAAACTGGCACTCCATTCCCTTCCTTCATGCTCATATAGGTTATTCTCCACATGTAAATGCATTCTCTCCTCTACTCTGCATCTTAGAATATCTTTGTCTTGAATCATGCCTCAACTCAGGTGCCATCTCCTATAGGACATCTTTTCTAATTCTATCTAATTCTTAGTACTTACTCATCAAATCATCTTGTATTCACTTAATAGGGAGATAATGTGGCTTCAAAGTCAGAAAGGCCTGGATTCATATCCTGGCTCTCATGTGTGCTAGTTCTATAACCTTAGACTTGTCACTTAATATCTCAGGGCCCTAAGATGTGCTCTTAGACTGGAAATAGCCAAGAAGGTGCCAACCTCCCTTGATAGAGAGTTTTCTCACTGTCAAGTTCCCTAAATCAGTGAAACCAGCAGCAAATTTTTTACCCCAGCTCCGTTAATGTTATATTCTTACCAGTAGAATGCAAACCCATTGTACATCAATTTCACCCCCGTCTTGCTTTCTTGTAGTTGTGACTGTTTTCTGTAGCCAAGTTCCTGTTCTACATCTGTGATCTTGTGACAGAGAAAAACCTCAGATGAGATAGGTTTTCTTTTAGAGATAGGAGGGAGGGGCACAACTGTAAAATTGTTCCACATATGGTCTGGGGAGAGGAATCCTAGGAAGAGAAAATGTTCTGGCAAAAAATAAAGATATCAGAGTTGACCTGAGAATTGAGAAAGAAAGAAATCAAGAGTGGAGCCAAGATGGTGGAGTAGAAAGATGCACAGGCACATATAAGGCTACCTGAAAGCCATGATAAAAAAAAAGGAGCCTAGATATCAACTTTCATGAAATTATCAAGGAAAACTACCCTGATATCCTAGAACTTGAGAGTAAAATAAATATTGAAAGAATCCACTGATCACTTCCTGAAAGAGATCCAAAAAGAGAAACTCCTAGGAACATTGTGGCCCAATTCCAGAGTTCCCAGGTCAAGGAGAAAATACAAGCAACCAGAAAGAAACAATTTGAGTATTGTGGAAATACAATCAGTATAATACAAGATCTAGCAACTTCTACAGTAAGGGATTGAAGGACTTGGAATATGATATTCTAGAAGTCAAAAGAACTAGGATTAAAACCAAGAATCGCCTACCCAGGCAAACTGAGTATAATACTTCAAGGGAAAAAATGGTCATTCAATGAAATAGAGGACTTTCAAGCATTCTTGATGAAAAGATCAGAGATGAATAGAAAATTTTACTTTAAACACAAGAATCAAGAGCAGTAGAAAAGGCAAACAGGAAAGAGAAATCATAAAGGACTTGCTACAGTTGAACTGTTTACATTCCTACATGGGAAGATAATATTTGTAATTCTTGAGACTTTTCTCAGTATTTGGGTAGTTGGAGGGATTTTACACACACACACACACACACACACACACACACACACATACACACACACACACACATAGACAGAGAGCACAGAGTGAGTTGAATAGGATGGGATGATATCTAAAAAAATAAAATTAAGGGGTGAGAGAGGAATATATTGGGAGGAGAAAGGGAGAAATTGAATGGGGCAAATTATCACTCATATAAGATGTAAGAAAAATATTTTTTCAATGGATGAAAAAAGAAAGGAGGTGAGAGGGAAAAAGTGAAGCTTACTCATGTCATATTTGGCTTAAGGTGGGAATAATATGCTCGCTCAATTTGGCATGAAAATCTGTCTTCCACTGCAGGAAAGTAGGGGATAAGGGAAGAAGTAGGGTGCGGAGGATGATAGAAGGAAAGAGAAATGGGAGAAGGGAGCAATTAGAAGTAAATACTTTTGGGGAGGGACAAGGTCAAATGAGAGAATAGAATAAATGGGGGATGGGATAGGATGGAGGGAAATGTAGTTAGTCTTACACAACATGATTATTTTGGAAGTCTTTTGCAAAACAAGACAGAGATACCCTATATTGAATTGTTTGCCTTCTCAGTGGGGATGGGTAGGGAGGGAGGAAGGGAGAGAAGTTGGAATTTAAAGTATTCGAAATGAATGTTGGGAATTGTTTTTGCATACAACTGGGAAATAAGAAATACAGGTAACAGGGTATAGAAATCTGTCTTGCCCTACAAGAAAAGAGAGAAGATTGGAATAAGGGAAGGGTGGGATATGATAGAAAGGAGGGCATATTGAGGGAAGGGGTAATCAGGCATTATGGGGTGGGGGGAAGGGAGAGATGGGGAGAAAATTTGGACCTCAAATTTTGTGGAAAAGAATGGTGAAAACTAAAAATAAATAAATAAACATTAAAAAAGAAAGAAATCAGGTCAATTTCACGCCAAATTAGGTATCCCCCGGGGCTTATAATAAAAATTATAATAGCTAACATTTATATAGTGCCTACTATGTGCCGGCATTGTGCTAAGTGTTTTATAAGTATTATTTAATTTGTCAATATTATCTCATATCTCAGTCATAACTACAACAAGACAACAATTCTGGGAGAAGCTTCTATCTGTATTCCCATTTTACAGATGAAGAAACTGAGACAGAGGTTAAGTGTCTTGCCCAGGGTCACCATAGCCAGTATATGTCAGTGTCAGTACTTAAAATCAAGTCTTCCTGACTGTGAGGCTTGCTCTTTCTCCTCTCTATACCATGATGCATATCATTCAGAATAACATTCCAACAAAAAATTCCACTTCACTGTATGTGAAGGTATCTTTCATTTCTGCACACTTGTGGAAGACTTTTCCACTGCATTAAAGGAAGTGATAGTCAGATTATATTCTGTACTGACCAAATCACCATCTGGAATATTGTATGCTGTTCTGGGGATCATATTTAACAAAGGACAGTGATAAGGTGGAAAATGTCCGATTAAAAGATGAAAAGAATTGTGAAGGGCATATAAATGAACCATATAAAGCCTGTTTGAACCTACTATGTGACAAAGCCTACTGTGTGAAATGCACCGTGCCTAGTGCTAGGGACACAAAGAGAAAAGCAAGATAGACCTTGTTCTCTAAGAGTCCACATTTTAATGAGAAAGATGACCCATGTAGGTTTAGCTGCAAGTCAGTTAGAAAGAACCAATGATCCTTAAACTTCAGAAGCTAAACAAGCAGTGATATACTTTCTTTAATGTTATTTCCATTTATAAAATTATCTGGTTTTGATGTTGACACACTTGACACTACCAAGGAATTTGGTGGTGATAACTTTATTTTGCAGGACTTCAGTAAATGTGGTTGAAGGCACCAAGGTTGTTTAGCCTTTAAAAGAAAAATAGAGTACACATGAAAGTTACCTTTAAGTATTGGAAGTCACTGAAGCTCTTGGGTGTCAGTTTCGTAAGCTACAACATAGCTTATCACAGGGATAAAATAGCCATAATTCACGTTGTTATGAGAATCAAGAAAGATAATGGATATGAAACTACTTTGAGAAGTATAAAATGCTATATTAAGCTATTGTTGAGGAGAAATGTTAAGGGGAACTCCTCCCAGGATAAACTTATCAGTTCTAAACTCACCACCAAGCTGCTAAGTCAAGCATACTCTGGTTGGAGGGTGAATTACCAATGCTTTTTTGACCTTACTCTACTTCACATTTGCTCCCCTCCCTGGTTTCAGATCCATGGAACAAGATGATTCCACATGCCAGATACCTCCTGAAGTCTCTCTCCTTCTCTTCTTCCCCCCCCCCCCTTTCTGCCTCCTTTGATTTCTTGTCTCCCCATTTTGATTATAAACTCCTACAGGACAAAGTCTGTCTTTCTTCTTATTAATTGTATCACAGTGCTTAGCACAGTTACCAGAACAATGTAAATGTTCACTGGATGGGATTGGAAAAGGAATGACAAAGCAGTTCTTAAAATGCAAAGGAGGAGCTTTCTAAAGGATCTATGTGCAGCTAAAGTCATTCACAAGAAAAGAAGTAGTATTTGACCCAGAGTAAATCTGATCCAAAGTTCTAAACTTGAGCTTATTATGTAAGCTAAATCTGGTTAAAATAAGCATCATGGACAGCTTTGGTCAGTGGAACCAAAACTATCAACATGAAGAAGAATAATGGGAAAAGTATCAAGGGGAAAAGAACAGTGCTAAAAGATTGTTCTCACCAAAGGCAACGTCCAGTCAGAAAGGTATAGAAAGAAAGAAGAAGGAAGGTTTTATTGCCAGTCAATCAGTTTCAAAGCAGACTATGTTGCATTGGTGACAATGGAAGAAGGATTAAATATTGAGAGAAAGGAAGGGTTATGTAATGATTATATATGAATCCCTCAAAATTGATATTTTTAATGTCAGCTGATGATACCACTTTCTTGTGTCAATCAACTGCTCAAATCAGCTGATTCTGTGACTCCTCCCTCCTTACCTTTCTGCCCAAATTAAAGGCCCAGTAAATTTGCAATTGACAGTACCAGAAAGACGGTTTTGATCTGGATTTTCCATTTTATAGATATAGAGAAGTCCTGGGAGAAAAGCTCTCTACTGATGCAGGTTGGACATTCATTTGTTGTTATCTTAAAGACAGTTGTCTGTGGCACTGAGAAGTTAGGTGATTTGCCTAGGGTCACACAACCAGTGCAAGTCAGAGGCAGAACTTAAACTAAGGTCTTCCTGACTCCAAGATAGGAACTCTATCTCATGTATCATTCTGTATCTATGGCAATATTGCCTGCCTATTCTCTCATGTTCTAAAGTTAGATGTATTGGAGCATTTGGCACTGTCTGGCAGAATCTATCCCTCCCCAGTTCTCACTGGCCGGGTTTAGGAGAGAATAATGTGGAATCCACTTGTTTCCTTCCAATACAGGGATCAAATGACTCTTGTTTCTGGGGTTACAGGTCATCAGCAGATGAATGTCTTTCCCCTGCCTCGTTGCCAATTTTGAAAGTCCTACCTGTCCTTCAAGTGTTCATTCAGATGTCAATTCCAATGACTAGCACAAGATAAACGGTTAGTAACTGATTGTTGAATGACTAGCTGGCTAATCTCCTAGGTACAAGTTGATCTTCCCAAATTCCAAATTCTCAAATCTCTTGACATCTCTCATAACTTATACTTTCCTTTTTATTCACAAATTTATTCACAAAACTCCCCTTCATGATTACAAATTTCTTGGAGGGTTAAGATTATATGTTATTTATTTTAGTCTCCTTAACCCCAGAAAACTGATCTGCACATATAAAATGCTTAAAGAATGTTAAATTAAATCACTGTGATTTAAAAGTGTTTGCTAAATACCTTATAGTGGATACTCTTGTACAAAAATAATTATTTAGACCATAGGATCATAGCTGCAAACCTGGAAGCAATCTCTAACGTGATTTAGTCTGACATTTCATTTTGCAGATGAGAAAATAAAAATTGGAGAGATTAAAGGCTATGTCTAAGGTCCATGCAGATGGTAAACAATAGAGCTGGAATTTAAATCCAGGTCCTCTGGTTCTGAATCCAGCACCTCACCTTATATCATGGTGCCTCAAACAATCCAGGTGATTCAGCACCAAGCACTATGTCTTGAAGATCAGATAATAAATAAAGAACTGAATTTGGCTTGTTACAGTCCCTATACTGTAGTAGTTTATAATGCAGAGGTAAAGCTGACACAGGTCAATGTATGAAATGCCTATGACAAAAGGACAGGAGGCCAATACATTATTAGACAATTAAATACTATTAAACATAAAGAAATGTCAGAATTGGGTAGAATTTGAAAGAGTGTATGTTAGTGTATAATTGTGGTAGGAAAGAGAAATAACAGTCAAATTCCAAATCCTGCCAAAGAAAGGTTAGAGAAGCTGATGACTCTTATTTAATGAATACAAGACCACTTCCTGGAGAAAAGAGAGAATCCTGAATCAAATATATAATCCTGTGTCTAGTATTCTAAGGTCTTAATAATCTACTCCATTACCACCTTTCCCATTATCTTATAGAAATGGAATGTTGCATGTGAAAAAAAGGAATAAGGTCAATTTAGATGGGGCACAGAGTAGAAATAGGAGTCATGAATGTTAAAGTGGGAAACAGGTGGCAAAGAGCTTTAAAAAGCAAACAGAGGAGATCATCATTGATCCTAAAGGCAATAAGGAGTCACTGGGTTTATTAAGTAAGACAGTGACTGGTCAGACTAACTCTAGGAGAATCACTTGACATCTATGTAAATATTTAACTTCAATCTGAATTCCCTCTTCTCTAAATATCTAAACATCCAACAGGACTGTTAAGAGACTCAAATAAGAATGAGTATAAAGTTACTTTGTAAATCATAATGGGCTTCACAAATGTAAGGGATTTTGAAGCTATCATATGAATAACAAGAAAGAAGTGGTTTAATGAAGGGCTTACCATCTTGGTAAGCTCCCAGGACATATACCTGGGATATTATGCTTAACAATATATACAAAGTATAAAATTTAAGGGAAAATATAAGCAGTACAGATAATTAACTATAGGTTAGTCTGTGTAAAGAAGACCATTTCATTCTTTCCCATTCTTAAGGAAAAACACAAATATAGCTATAATTAATCAATCAAATATCTAAAATACTAGAAATCACAGCACTATATGTTTAAAGAATAGCAGGGAGCTTATCTAATCCAATGCTTTCATTTTACAAATGAGAAAAACAAAACCCAGAGAAGTGAAATAATTTACCCAAGATCACACAAGGAGTTAAATAGCAGAACTAGGATTTAGTGACTTGATTATTTTTAGCCAAAAAAATCCAAACCAAGTACAAGAATATTCTCAAGAGTTGGATCACGGTTACATCAGTGACAGATCTGCCATGGAAGTGGTTACTTCAAAAAACTCAAGTTTTGGGTTAGAAGTATGACAAAGGTAAGATGAAAGAATTCCATTTATAGGACTGGAACAACACACAGAGTTGGACACATATTTTACTCTCTAAGTCAATTGTCAAAAAAACCTGCTGTCTCAGTTGCTGCTTCCAATCAGGATATATGGTAAATGACAATACTGATGGCAAATCATTGGCACAAAAATTATATGTTCCAGATTTTCAGTCCATTAAATTGCTTTCTTCAGTAAAGTCAATGCAAGCCAAAGTAACATTTGGGGTGAGTTTTCAACTGGATAACAAGAGGGCTGGCAGTGTTCTGCCCAAGGACAGCAGCAAGGCTGAAAATAGCAAGCTGAATAGTATTGTGCTGCCCATATGGGTGTATATGAGAAGAGATTTAAAGGGGAGTGTGACACTTACCGCCAGTAGTAATAGACTGACTACATTGTGGAACCTTTCAGCTATTTCATCTACTTTCAAACAGTGACTCCTAGTCAAGTGGACCTTCATATTTGAGAAAGAGTATTACTATGTTTCTCTGACTCCCAAAAGCATGGTACAGAAAAGCGAACATGAGAGCTTGCTATGTGGGTCAGTGTTCTCCTTGGTGTCATGTGTTCTGTGATCATGTGATTACCTTCATGATGCCTGGGAGGTCATTATCTGGCATTGGGCAAATAAGAGCAGATGGTTTCTAGCTACAATAGCTTTCTGGCACACCGCCAATATCAGCTTCAGAGGAGCTTTGAAAGCCCCAGACATAATACATGTAGGGATCCCCACAGTCAGGTCCATTCTCATAGCCCTATATTATGCTATTGATGTTATTGTTACATGCCTAGATATCTTCTTCTTCTGGGTTCTACCACTGAAAGTAATTCAAAAAAGGTGATCATGCGGAATAAAAATAATGAGAAAATGTTATCACAGAAAAATGCTAATGTGCAACTGAAGTATGTCTAATTGGGTTGAAATTAGGCTGAGGGAGCAGAAATTGATATAGTAGTTTGAAAATAATTTAAGGGCTAGGGGGCAGAGTCAAGATGGCAGAGTAGAAAGACGCATGTATGCGAGCTCCGAACCCACAGCCCATAGATTTAATGTAAGAAGAGCCCCCCATAAGTTCTGGATCACTGCAGGGTGTGCAGAAACATACTGGAAGAGATTTCCGTTCCAGAGAGCCCTGGAGAGCCGTCCCCAAGGTCCATCGCACCCCAGAAAGCAGACTCCACCCCAGCGCTGCCCTGGCCACAGCCCCAGAAAAGCTGCTCCGTGCAGGCTTCAGGGACAGAAGCTCCGGTGGCCTGGAAGTTCCCTCCACCCACAGACTCTACAGGTCAGTGAGAGACACGCCTGGGCTGACCGAGAGGGGAGCGGGGTGTCTCGGTGACTCGGGGCCCCTCGAGAGGAAGCTGCGGAGGCAGAGGCGGGAGCGGCATGGCGGCAGCGGCGGCCTGGGACTCCCCCAGCAGGAGGCAGGATCTTCATTACTGAAAGTCTCTGCATAAACCACCTGAAGGAGCTGAGCCTGGGAGATGGCCCTGCCCCACCCGCTCCATTACTTAAGGTCTCTGCATAAAGCCCCTGAGGGAACTGAGCCTGGGAGGTGGCCCTGCCCCCACCCCAGCACCAGAACTAAAGCTCACATTGAATAGCAGCCACGCCTGCCGCAGAAAGCCCATTTGAATCTCAGACCCCAAGCACTACCTGGGAGGATCTAGGCGGGGGTGGACAGGAATATCAGAAGTCAAGTAACTGGCTGGGAAAATGCCCAGAAAAGGGAAGAAAAATAAGACTATAGAGAGTTTTTTTTTGAACAGATGCATATGATCCCGACTTTCGGATCTGATGACAAGGACATATTCTTGCCATCAGGGAAAGATGTGGAGGGCGGGGCCTCAGGACCCCAGACATCCCAGGGGGATGTCGGATGGGCTCAGGCCTTGGAAGAGCTCAAAAAGGATTTTGAAAAGCAAGTTAGACAGGTGGAGGAAAAACTGGGAAGAGAAATGAGAGAGATGCAAGAAAAGTATGAAAAACGGGTCAACACCTTGGTAAAGGAGACCCAAAAAAATGCTCAAGAAAATAACACCTTGAAAAATAGGCTCACTCAACTGGAAAAAGAGGTTCAAATAGACTCACTCAATTGGCAAAAGAGGAGAAGAATGCTTTCAAAAGTAGAATTAGCCAAATGGAAAAAGAGGTTCAAAAGCTCACTGAAGAGAATAGTTCTCTCAAAATTAGAATGGAACAGATGGAGTCTAATGACTTTACAAGAAACGAAGAAATCACCAAACAAAACCAAAAGAATGAAAAAATGGAAGAGAATGTGAAATATCTCATGGGAAAAACAACTGACCTGGAAAATAGATCCAGGAGAGACAATTTAAAAATTATGAGACTACCTGAAAGTCATGATCAAAAAAAGAGCCTAGATATCATCTTCCATGAAATTATCGAGGAAAACTGCCCTGACTTCCTACAACCAGAGGGCAAAATAAGTATTGAAAGAATCCATCGATCACCACCTGAAAGATATCCAAAAAGAGAAACTCCTAGGAACATTGTGGCCAAATTCCAGAACTCCCAGCTCAAGGAGAAAATCTTACAAGCAGCTAGAAAGAAACAATTCCAGTATTGTGGAAATACAATTAGGATAACTCAAGATCTAGCAGTTTCTACATTAAGGGATCGAAGGACATGGAATAGGATATTCCAGAAGTCAAAGGAACTAGGACTCAAACCAAGAATCACCTACCCAGCTAAACTGAGTATAATACTTCAGGGGAAAATATGGTCTTTCAATGAAACAGAGGACTTTCAAACATTCTTGATGAAAAGATCAGAGCTGAAAAGAAAATTTGACTTCCAAACACAAGAATGAGAAGAAGCATGAAAAAGTAAACAGCAAAGAGAAGTCTTAAGAGACTTACCATAAGTGAACTGTTTACATTCCTACATGGAAAGACAATATTTGTTACTCATAAAACTTTTCAGTATCTGGGTAGTTGGTGGGACCACACACACACATGTACACGTATGCATGCACACACACATACACACATGCACACACATACAGAAACAGAGAGCACAGAGTGAATTGAATAGGATGGGACCATATCTTAAAAGAAATTAAGGTAAATGGTGAGAGAGAAATGTAGTGGGAGGAAAGAGGGTGAAATGGAATGGGGTAATCATATGTCATTTAAGAGGCAAGTAGGAGACTTTTTAGTGGAGGGAAAAACAGAAGAGCTGAGAAAAAAAAAAACAAGAAGTTTACCCTCATCACATTTGACTAAAGGAAGGAATAAAATGCACACTCATTTTGGTATGAAAATCTATCTTACAGTATAGGAAAGTGGGGGAGAAGGAGATAAGCAAGGGGGGGGATGATGGAAGGGAGGGCAAAGGGAGGAGGGAGAAATTTGAAGTAAACACTCGGGGAGAGACAGGATCAAAACACAGAACAGAAACAATGAGGGGCAGGATAGGATGGAGGGTAATTCAGTTAGTCTTACACAACACAACTATCAGGGAAGTCATTTGCAAAACTACACAGATATGGCCTATATTGAATTGCCTGCCTTCCCAAAGGGAATGGGTGGGGAGGGAGGGATGGGGAGAATTTGGAACTCAAAGTTTTATGAACAACTCTTTAGTATTGTTGTTGCTACTAGGAAAGAAGACATACAGTTAATGAGGAGTAGAAAGTCATCTGGCCCTACAGGAGAAAAAAGAAGATGGAGACAAGAGAAGGAGGGGATGACAGAAGAGAGGGCAGATTGGAGATAGGGAAAATTAGATTGCTTGGTGTATTGGGGTGGGGGAGGGGATAAAAGGGGAGAAAATTTGGAACCCAAAATTTTGTGAAAATGAATGTAAAAAGTTAAATAAATAAATAAATAAATATTTAAAAAATAAGAATTTAAGGGCTAGAAGACACTGGACATTTGTACAAGTGTGACATCAGTAAAACTGTCTTTTCCACAAGTTTGGGTTGGAGCTATTTTTATATCCAGCAGACCTGTTGTGCCATCATGGGTCTCAAAGAAGTCATAGATAACCTAAAACATCAAGCAGCCTAATATGGCTTCTTTTCTTGGGGATCAGGTTGCAGACAAGGGCTTAGAAAGCACACAATATCTCTCATAATCATTAAAAAATAATTCTGAGGAAAATAAGCCTAATAACAATTATTCACCAAGAGATCATAAAGAAAGAAAATGGATTTCAGAATTTAATATAACGTTAGCCAAGGGATAGAAGAAAATGAGAAGGAAATTTGGAAAGATATGGCACGACAAAAATGAGATCTAACATAAACAAACCAAGGAAGATTAAAATGACTAAGTGACTAAATTCAGGCTTTTTTTTTTTCAATGAAAATCTAATAAAGAAGAGTGGGACAAGGTGGAAATAGCACTTGAATAGTCAGTAAATTTTGAAAATGGCTGAAGGGTCTCCAAAGTGCCAGAAGCTGAGAATGCTAAAAGTAAAGAAAGGGAAATAACTATTGAAATAAAGTAGATAAAGAATAGGTGGGGTATTGGGAACTGATAGAATTAGCCAAGTTTCCTGACAAGCATCCAAATGTTCTGGGGAAGTTGAAAAGTGTGTTTACTCAATGACTGAAGTTTTCCAGAAAAAAAAGTCTTAAAGAAAATTAATATTAAAAAATAACTAGTTAGCGCTTCAAGTCCTCTAGTTTAATCTGCCTTTCCTTTCTGTACTTATTTCCCTGTACTCCTCTTCATTCTGCATCACAGGCAAATTCTTCCCTGTTATATTCTTTCCCCTGACATATTCTTTCCTCTGCTGCCTTCCTGGCTGATCCCCAACCCTAAATATGTACCTTTCATAAGCCTGTTACAATTTTAGTCTTGCTTTGAAGACCAGATCAGGTGCTATCTATTCCGTGAAGTCTTGCTTGATCCCTAGCTGCCCTCCTCAAAAACTAAAACTAAGTCCTTCTCAGAATGATGATAAGATCATAGATTTTTGAGTTAGAATTATCATTATTTACATTTCACTTTAAGGTTTGCAAAACACTTGTCATTTTATTCCATTTGATCATTTTACATATGAGGAAACTGAGCCACAAGGAGATTAAACTACTTGTCTAGAGTACACAGGTAAACCTCAGAGGTGGAAGATCACCCCTCTCTACCTTGAATATACCTTGTCAAAGTATAGATCTTTCTCCTACTTCTGGTCCACTGATCCGTCTGGCACTCTCACTCTATCTTTGTTTTTAATCCCATTGATCTAAGATCTCATCATCTCATACTTGTGCCACCTCTTGATGTTAATGAAAATCTGACTCACTCTTGAAGTTATCTCTGTTCATTCCCCAGTCTCATGCTCAAGACAAACCTCTTGATGTTAATGAAAATCTGACTCACTCTTGAAGTTATCTCTGTTCATTCCCTAGTCTCATGCTCAAGACAAACTCAAGGCCAGAAAGAAATTCTCACACATACTCCTTACTACTGGTTTCCCCTTCTAGACCTGGACGTTGCCACAAAGTCTCAGTAATTCCTCCTTTAAGAGTTGTTTAGTCCATGAGAGTAACCAAGTCCAGACCTTTATCTCAGTCATCTGTCTCCAAACTTTTAAGTCATTTTTATTCTTTCTCAAGAAATTCAGCGTTCTTAACTTTGCCATCTGTATCGCCAAGGCAATATTTCCAGCACTGGTGTTGACTGTGAATATGCCCACCTAGTTCTCAATCACCAAGTGTAAAAGACTCTCCATAGAGAAGTCAAAAGAAAAACATTTATTTAGACACTAGGAAGCCAAATCCCAGAACCATAAAGCAAAATCAGTCATAGTGACCAAGAAGTCAATCCAGGTTATCATTGCAGGGGCAAAGCCATTCCGAAGCTTCCCCACCCCCTACTGGGGCATTCCCACAAACAAACACTCAGGAGGCTAAGCAGTGCCTGCCTGACTGTGTCCTTTCCAGCTCTGACTAAACGGACTAACTTCCTCTCAGTTCTGCTCTACTCTTTCTGTTCCCACCTGTTCAGCAACCTCCTCCTACCACATGTGACTTAGGCTTCCATGTGATTTAATAGGCCTATTAATGAAATGGAAAGATTTTCCCATTTAAATTACCATTACACCATCAGACCTAGAGATTTTAGCATATGTATTGATGCCCCCTAAAGTATCTTGACCTCCCAGACCATCAACATTCTCAACTCTCATTACCTTCACCTTCACTCCATATTAGCATCTCATGGGGATGGATATAATAGAATTCACCACCAACCATATCTACGCCACTTTCATGATCCAGAACTTGAAAATTCATTTTTTGTTGTTTTTTGTGTTTGCTTTTTATTAGTTTATTTATTTTCAGTTTTATACAATCACTTCCATAAGTCTTAGATTTTCTCCCCATTCCTCCTCACTCCTTTCCCTAGATGTCATGCAATCTTACACAGGTTCTACACATACATTTTTATTAAACACATTTTCTATAGTCATATAAAAAATGTGCTAAATCACTGTTGATTAGAGAGATGCAAATCAAAACAACTCTGAAGTATCACATTACACCTATCAGATTGGCTAACATGACAAAACAGGAAGATTGATAAAATGTTGGAGATGTGGGGAAAATTCCTCTTTCTGATAACTTCCCATCCTTCCACCTTTCTCTCTCTCTCCTTTCTTCCCTCCTTCTCTTCCTTCTCCTACATCTATTATTTATCCTAACTCTGACTTCCACTTCTTCCACAATTCCCTTTTCTTTGAATCTGTCACCCCTGCTTTGATCTCACTTCCTTTCTCAATCATGGCTCCATATTTGATCAGTTCATCTATACTCCTTTATCTAGCGTTGAATTTCCTTTACCATATATTTTTACCATTTACCAATCTCCAAAACGATCTTACCCCACCATCTGCCTTTATTACCTTTATCTCTTACTTGTAGTTGAACCAATTAGGGCTGAGGAGGAATCACATAACCATGCTGAGTGGCTTTACTACAGATTATGTTGTGTATTCTCAATTGGATCACCATTACATCATTCTCCTTTTATCCTTTATCATTCCATATTTGGTTTACTCTCTCACACCCTCTAACAGCAGCTCTGCCAAACCTTCTCATCTTACTTCCAGTCCCTGATATCTCTCCTCTCTTCCCTCTCAGAAAAGTATTTTCACTAAAATCTCTAATTTTCTTTCCTAAGCCACACCTCCTCAAAACTCCTCCATATCACCCCCCTACTTTTTCTTCTCAGAAAGAGCTTTTTCCTCTGCTTAAGTCAACCCTTCTATTGCTTCCTGACCTCTGATGCCATTGCTTCCTGCAGAACCTTTCCCATTTTTCTGGGTCACACCTAACTCACTTTTGTCCAGTGTCTCTGGCTCAGAAATAGAAACATGATGAAAATTTGTGTGATCATGAAATATAACAAAAAAGTTTTACTCTTGATATAGGATCAAAAAAGATACAGTTACTAATTTCCCCCCTTTACCTCCTTTTTTCACATTCTCCTGGGCTAAAATATCAGGTCTAAAAGACATCCTGAAGAGCAATAGGAATTTCTCCAGCCTCAGCAACACCAAATCCCCACAGGATTGGTTTTTTTATGCCTCTAGTCCTCCTAACCAAATAAATTTCAATAATGACCTCCTTACTTTCTTAAAAAGAAACTATCTCAGTCTATGCAAAATAAATGCTGCCCTTGCCTTGCCCACTGATGAGTCCTTTCTCTCTAAACTTTATTCTCTTCCTGGCTCCTTTCCTGCTGCCTACAAATTATCCCAGTTCTTCTTTATCCTTAAAAAAGGCAATTCCTCACTTGAACTTGTCATCCTTGTCAAGCAATCAAGATTCTTTTTTCACACTCAAACTTATAGAGTTGTTTATATTTATTCTCATTAGCTTCCTCTAATTACTCATTTCTCAACCTTTTAAATCTAAATTCTGGTTTTACTAGTTTATTGAAACTGTTCACTACAACATCAATAATGAGCTCTTAAATACAATCAGCTTTTTCCATCGTTCACCCTACATGAAATCACTGCAGCTTTTGATACAATATGGCACGTCTCATTCTGAATACTCTTTTTTTCCCTTGGAGTTCCTTCTAACCAAACCACAGGTCTTTCTCCATCTTCTTTGCTGGAGTATCATCTTATGACTGCCCTAAGCATGGTGATCCCCAAATCTCTATTCTGAAATACCTTACCCTTATATATCCTTGATGAATTCACTAACTCCTCAATTAAAATAATTATCTCAATGCAAATAAAGCCCCAATCCATATAATCAACTTTAATCTTTCTTCTGAACTCCCAACCCTGGAAGACCATCAACTGGACATCTATATTTGGATGTACCAGTGGCATCAAATTTACTATATTTGAAATGAAAGCGTTATCTACCCCATTAAGTATACTTGCCTCCTAAACTTTTGGGTACCTTTCTCTTTCAAGTAACTCAGGTTTATAACTTCAGATTCATCCTTATCTTGTGGCTCTTTCTCACTTGTTTCATATCCAATTGATGCCAAGCTTTACCTCTTCTATCTCCACACAATGCTTTGCCCCCTCCTTTCTAGTCACATGGTTACTGTTCTAGTTCCCACTTTCATTACCTCATTGCCTCTTACTTTCACTATTATAATAACCTACTGATTGGTCCCTTTGCTTCTCCAAACTTCTGTCTCCATTTCAGCTTCTCATCTCTCAAGGCTGCCAAAACAATTTTTCTAAGACATATGTCTGACCATTTCACTCCTCTGCTCTAAATTATTTAATGGTTCTCTATTGGCTCAAGAATAAAACACAAATTCTTCACCCTGACAGATAAATTTTTATACAACTCAGATCCCCATTACTTTTCCAGATTCTTTTTCATATTGTTTCCCTTTGGGCACCCTAAGTTCCAATCATATTGATCTACATGCCATCTACCATGTCTGGAATTAACTACCTCCTCACCTATGACTCTTAAAATCTCTGACTTCCTACAAAGGTGGTACAAAATGTTAGATAATTCCATTCCCCTGAGTTGATAGTTCTCTTCTTCCTGAAATTACTTTGGGCTTGTTTTTCACTGTATATATTTTATGCCCAACCTATCCACTATAATGTAAGCTCCTTCAGGACATAGATAGTTGTATTGTTTTCTCCAGTACTGAGAATATGATAAATGTTTTAACAAGCTTCAGTTTCAGTTGTGTTTGACTCTTCATGACCCCATTTGGAGTTTTCTTGATAAAGATACCAAAGCAGTTTGTCATTTCCTCCTCCAGCTCAGTTAACAGATGAGAAAACTGAGGTAAACAGTCCAGAGTCATACAACTAGTAAAAGTGTCTGAGGCCATATTTGAACTCAGGTCCACCTAACTCTAGATTCTAGATATCTCTTAATAGGACAATAATAATAAATAATCCCCTTAACCAAAAAATTTGCTCTGTGAAGTTTGTATTGAGTCAAAGGAATTCACTTGAGGACCTAGAGGGTCATATGTGGCCACATGCCACAAGTTCCTCAAATACGCATCTAGACTCTGCACTCTACCCATCATGCAACCTAGCTGCCCTCATCTCCTAATAGATGTTTAAGGGCTCATTAAATTTAATTGAACTTAGAGGATGACCAGTTATGTCGGAAAAAAATGATGCCATTAGGATTCACTTAGATTTTAGCATATCTATTCTTACAGAAAAGGTGGAAAATAATTATTATGCTATAAAAGTGTTAAGTGCATTCCAGACTAGCTGAATCAGATTTAATGATTAAGTGTCAACATGGAAGGGGATGCCTAGTAAAATATTCTATGATTGACTCCGTTGCTTTTAACATTTTTATCAGTGTCTTAAATAAAGGTAGAAATGGCATCACTATATAATTTTTTGATGACAAAAGTTCTGGGGTATAGTAAACACATTGGATTACATAGGCAAAATCTCAAAAGATCATGACAAGCTAAAACACTGAGACAGATATAACAAGGTGAAATTCAGTCAGGACACATTTCAAATCTCTCTCTCTTGAGTTAAAAAATATCAACTTTACTAAAACACAATGGAAGATGGATAGCTAAATAACACTTTCCTTAAAAAAAAAATTTCAAGACTTAGTGAATTGCAAACCCAGTAAGAATAAATAGTGTGGCATTACAGCCAAGAAGTTGAAGCAATTTTACATTGAATTAAGTGATAGTTTGACATAGTCCAAGACTAAGAGTAGTAAGTGGTACTGAATGTGGTCTCATCTACTAATGGAAGGGTTAAGTCAATGTTTCAAACAATAAAAGTCAAACTGAGAATGATTAGGGTCATTCAAAATAACCAGAATAAACAAATTACACCTTGAGATTAGCATGTCCAACTGAATCTGCTGCTTTTCCAGTCTTTCAAAAATCAAAACCTGGGGGTGGGAGGGCAGAGCCAAGATGGCAGATTAGAAAGACAAAACTGCTCCTGCTCTTCCCCCATAGTCCATAAAATACCTGTAAAAAATGACTCTAAACAAATTCTAGAGCATCAGAAGCCACAAAATGACAGAGTAAAAGAGATTTTCAGACCAAGACAGGCTGGAAGGCTGACAGGAAAGTTCTATCACACTGGGCTAAGAGTGGAGAGCAGCCCAACCTGGGCCACATGGTGCAAAGAGGAATGGAGCAGGCTTCAGGACATGGAATCACAGGTAGTAGCTATGGTTCCCAGATTTCTTAACCCACAAATGCCAAAGATAGCTTCAAAGGTTAGTGAGAAAATTATTTCACCTGGGTGAGAGGGGAGAGCAGCATAGCCCCAGCCCCTACCCCAGCCCCAGGGTGGCAGCAGCCAATATGGCAGCAGCATCCACTTTTGGAGCCCTCTGCCTAAAGACCCTGGGGGAATCCAGTTGCCAATCTGTGTCACAGTACTGAGTGGCAGTCCTGGGGTGAGGAGGATCATAGGTGTGGTGGAGCTACTGAGGCTCTGAAGAGGAAAATCTACTTGCAGTTCCAGCACAAAAAAAGAGTACTTGTGGTTGCTTGCAGACCAGAGTACAGACCACAAAAAGAGTAAATTCTTCTCCCTTGATTGTGCCACCTTGGAGGAAATGAGAACTTACAGGTCCGAGAGTATATCCTCCACTTGACAAAGGACTCAAAAGTCAAGTAACTGGCTTGGAAAATGCAGAAAAAGTGAAAAAAATAAGACTATAGAAGGTTACTTTCTTGGTGAAAAGATATTTTCTTCAATCCTTTCAGATGAGGAAGAACAACATATACCATCAGAGGAAGACATCAAAGCTAAGACTTCTACATCCAAAACTTCCAAAAAAAAATAGGCAATGGTCTCAGAACTTGGAAGAGCTCAAAAAGGATTTTGAAAATCAAGTAAGAGATGTGGAGGAAAAATTGGGAAAAGAATGAAAGCAATGCAAGAAAATCATGAAAAGCAAGTCAACAACTTGCTAAAGAAGACCCAAAAAATATGCTGAAGAAAATAACACTTTTAAAAATAAACTAACTCAAATGGCAAAAGAGGTCCAAAAAGTCAAGAGGAGAAGAATGTTTTAAAAAGCAGAATTAGCCAAATGGAAAAGGAGGTTCAAAAGTTCACTGAAGAAAATTAGTTCTTTAAAAATTAGAATAGAGCAGATGGAAGCTACTTACTTTATGAGAAACCAAGAAATTAGATAACAAAACCAAAAGAATAAAAAAAATAGAAGACAATATGAAATATCTCATTGGAAAAACAACTGACCTGGAAAATAGATCCAGGAGACATAATTAAAAATTATTGGTTTACCTGAAAACCATGATCAAAAAAGAGCCAAATATCATCTTGCAAGAAATTATTGAGGAAAACTGCCAAGATATTCTAGAACTAGAGGATAAAATAGAAATGGAATGAACTTACTGATCACCTCCTGAAAGAGATCCCCAAAAGAAAACTTCTAGGAGTATTATAGCCAAATTCCAGAGTTCCAGGGTCAAGGAGAAAATATTACAAGCAATCAGAAAGAAACAATTCAAGTATTGTGAAAATACAAAGAGGATAACTCAGGATTTAGCACCTTCTACACTAAGGGTCAAAGGGCTTGGAACATGATATTTCAAAGGTCAGTGGAGATAGGATTAAAACCAAGAATCCCCTACCCTGCTAAACTGAGTATAGTACTTCAGGGGGAAATGTAATTTCAGTGAAATAGAGGACTTCTAAGCATTCTTGTTAAAAAAGACAGAGCTGAATAGAAACTGTGATTTTCAAATACAATTATCAAGAGAAACATGAAAGTTAAACAGGAAAGAGAAGTCTTAAGAAACTCATTAAAGTTGAATTGTTTACATTCCTACATGGAAAGATGTTATTTGTAACTCATGAGACCTTTTTCAGTGTGAGGGTAGTTAGAGGGAATATTTTTATGCAGGTGTGAATGGGTATGTATGTACATTATATATGTGTAGGCATGTTTATGTACATGCATGTTTGTATGTATATATGTATGTATGGAGACAGAGGGCACAGGGTGAGCTGCATATGAAGGGAAAATACCTAAAAAAATAAAATTTACTGTTGAATGAAAGGTACAAGGAGTAAGAGAAAGGGAATAGCAGAATGTAGCAAAGCATCTCACATAAAAAAGGCAAGAAATATCTTCTACAATGGAGAGGAAGATGGGGGAGATGAAAGGAAATAAGTGTGCCTTACTCGCATGGGATTTAGCTTAAGGAGGGAATGACACACACTCAATTGATTATGGCAATCTTTTATACCCTGCAGGAAGGCAAGGGGGAAGGGAATAGGAGAGGGAAGATAATAGAAGGGACAACAAATTGAGGAAAGGGATAACAATCAGAAGCAAACACTATTGTGGGAAGACAGATCAAGGGAGAGAATGGAATAAATGAAGGGCAGGATAAGACAGAGGGAAATGTGGTTAGTCTTTTATGACATAAATATCAAGGAAGTGCTTTTCATTGTTATACGTGCATGACCTATATTGAATTACTTATATTCTCAATGTGGGTGAATGGGGAGGGAGGGAGAGAACATGGAACTCAAAGCTTTAAGAATGAATGTTAAGGGCAACACCAAGATGGTGGAGTAGAAAGACACACAAATGCAGGTGCTACCCACCCAGCCCATAAAAATCTGTAGAGAGGGACTTTCAACAAATTTTGGAGCAGCAGAAGTAGAGAACAACAGAGTGGAGGAGATTTCCAGCCCAGGGTGACCTGAAAGGCCCATGGGAAACATCTGTTGCACTGGACGTGGAGTGGAGTCCAGCCTTGGCCATGTGGTGCTTGGCTTGCAAACAGCCCTCAGGGGTGGAATATCCAGTTTTGGAATCCCAAGTCCCAGTAGCAGTGGGTTCACAGATGCCTCAACCCACAGACACCAAAAGTCAGTGACGGGGTTTTTTCAGCTGGCCTGAAAGGCAGAAGGGCCTTCCCATAGCTCCAGTCTCAGGCAGCAAAGGCCACATTGTCCTGGCAGAAGAGGTTCCCACTTCAGCCTCGAGAGCAGCCCCCATCCATTGTTGGTTTGTAAAACCCCTGGGGACACTGAGGAACTAATTATTACCTTGGACCTGTGTAGAGGCCCTGAGGGAGCTGGTCTTTGTCTGGCACTGAATAGCGGCCCTACCCTCACAGCTTAACTGAATCCCAGTCCTCCAGTGCTGGCTTGGAAAAACTGGAGGCCAGGTGACTGTGGAGAAGAAACTGCTAAGATTCTGGGCACAAAAATCTCTCTCTGCTCCCAGACCAGTACACACACTTGATCATGCCACCTTGGAGGAACTGAGATATTACAGATTCCCAGAGTACACCCTACTCTTGAGAAAAGACCCAAAAGTCAAGTAACTTGTTGGGGAAATGCCCAAAAAAGGGAAAAAAATAAGACCATAGAAGGTTACTTTTTTGGCAAACAGATATCTCCTCCCATCCTTTCAGATGAGGAAGAACAATGTTTACCATCAACGAAAGATATAAAAGTCAGGGCTTCTATATCCCAAACACCCAAAATAAATATTCAATGCTCTCAGGCCATGGAAAACTTCAAAAAGAATTTTGAAAATCAAGTAGAAGAAATGGAGGAAAAACTGGGAAGAAAAATGAGAGAGATGCAAGAAAAGCATGAAAAGCAGGTCAATACCTTACCAAAGTAGACCCAAAAAAATGCTGAAGAAAATAACACCTTGAAAAATAGGCTAATTCAATTGGCAAAAGAGGTTCAAAAAGTCAATGAGGCGAAGAATGCTTTCAAAAGCAGAAATAGACAAATGGAAAAGGAAGTTCAAAAGCTCACTGAAGGATATAGTTCTTTCAAAATTAGAATGGAACAGATGGAGGCTAATGACTTTATGAGAAACCAAGAAATCACAAAACAAAACCAAAAGAATGAAAAAATGGAAGATCATGTGAAATATCTCATTGGAAAAGCAACTGACCTGTGTAGATCCAGGAGAGACAATTTAAAGTTTATGGGACTACTTGAAAGCTATGATCAAAAAAAGAGTCTAGACATCATCTTTCATGAAATTATCAAGGAAAACTGACCTGATATCCTAGAATCAGGGGGCAAAATAAATATCAAATGAATCCACAGATCACCTCCTGAAAGAGATCCAAAAAGAGAAACTCTTAGGAACATTGTGGCCAAATTCTACAGTTCCCAGGTCAAGAAGAAAATATTACAAGCAGCTAGAAAGAAATAATTCAAGTATTGTGGAAATACAATCAAGATAACACAAGATCTAGCAGCTTCTACATTAAGGGATGAAAGCGCATGGGATATAATATTCCAGAAGTCAAAGGAACTAGGATTAAAACCAAGAATCACCTACCTAGCAAAACTGAGTATAATATTTCAGGGGGAAAACTGGTCTTTCAATGAAATAGAGGACTTTCAAGCATTCTTGATGACAAGACCAGTGCTAAAAAGAAAATTTGACCTTCAAACACTAGAATCAGGGGAAGCATAAAAAGATAAACAGCAATGAGAAATCATAAGGGACTTACTAAAGTTGAACTATTTACATTCCTACATGGAAAGACAACATTTGTAACTCTTGAAACTTTTTTCAGTATCTGGGTAGTTGGTGGGATTACACACACACACACACACACACACACACACACACACACACAGAGAGAGAGAGAGAGAGAGAGAGAGAGAGACAGAGACAGAGACAGAGACAGAGACAGAGAGACAGAGAGAGAGACAGGGACAGAGAGCACAGGGTGAATTGAATAAGATGGAATCATATCTTTAAAAAATGAAATTAAGCAGTGAGAGAAAAATATATTGGGAGGAGAAAGAGAGAAATGGAATGGGGCAAATTATCTCTCAAAAAAGAGGCAAGTAAAAGACTTTTCAGTGGAGGGAAAAAGCAGGGAGATGAGAGAAAAAAACATGAAACTTATTCTCATCACATTCGACTAAAGGAAGTAATAAAATCCACACTCATTTTGGTATGAAAACCTACCTTACAATATAGGAAAGTGCGGAAGAAGGGAATAAGCAGGGTGGGGGGGGATGATGGAAGGGAAGGCGGTAGGAGGAGGGAGCAATCTGAAGTCAACACTCTTGGGAAGGGACAGGATCAAAAGAGAGAATAGAAGCAATGGGGGGCGGGATAGGATGGAGGGAAATATAGTTAGTCTTATACAACACAACTATTATGGAAGTCATTTGCAAAACTACACAGATATGGCCTATGTTGAATTGCCTGCCTTCCCAAAGGGAATGGATGAGGAGGGAGGGATGAAGAGAAGTTGGAACTCAAAGTTTTAGGAACAACTCTTGAGTACTGTTCTTGCAACTAGGAAATAAGAAATTCAGGTAAAGGGGTATAGAATGTTATCTTGCCCTACAGGACAAAGGAGAAGATGGGGATAAGGAAAGGGAGGGATGTTAAAAGGGAGAGCAGATTGGTGATAGGCAATTAGAATGCTTGGCGTTTTGGGGTAGGGGAAGGGGAGTAATGGGGAAAAAATTTGGAATCCAAAATTTTGTGGAAATGAATGTTGAAAACAAATAAAAAAATTTAAATTTTAAAAAAAGAATGAATGTTAAAAATTGTTTTAGCATGCAGCTGGAAGTTAAACTATGCAGGTAATAAAGTAGAGAAATCTATTTTGCCTTACAGGAAAATAGAAGGGAAAGGAGGACAGACTGAAGGAAGGGGTGGATGGGGTGCATGCTGTCCTGGGGTAGGGAGTGGGGAGAGATGGGCAGAATGTTTTGAATTCAAATTCTTGTGGAAATGGATGTTAAGAACTGAAAAATAAATAAATTACATATTAAAAACATCAAAACCTGAATTTCTTATAAGTAGCTTTCAATGCATTCTCCCTTGGCACATTGGTGTCCTCCCCTTACAAAGTGGATTGTGATGTCACTTGTTTTGTCCATTTTGGGGTGTTTATATGCATGTCTAGGGGAAGCTATGTGGTACAGTGGATAGAATGTCAGACCTGGAATTAGGGAGACATCTTTCTGAGTTCATGGCCTCAAATACTTACTAGCTGTGTAGCCCTGAGCAAGTCACTAAATCCTGTTGACCTCAGTTTCTTCATCTGCAAAATAAGCAAAAGAAGGAAATGGCAAACCACTCCAGTATCTTTGCCAAGAAAATCCCAAATAGTGTCACAAAAAGTCAAACACAGCAGAAAAACATGCATGTCTAGAATCAGTTTTCAACCTGAAAATGAACTGCACTCCAAAACTTTATTTGTAAATCAATTATTTATATTATCCCACAGAGACAGTGCTATCTATGAAAATTAGGGCAGTATCTGTGTGAGAGAGGGAGAGAAAGAGAGGGAGGGAGAGAGAGGGAGAGAGGAGAGAGAGAGAGAGAGAGAGAGAGAGAGAGAGAGAGAGAGAGAGAGAGAGAGAGAGAGAGAGAGAGAGAGAGAGAGGGAGAGGGAGAGGGAGAGGGAGAGAGACCTCAAAGGCCTTCTACTCTACCTCATAACTAAAAAAGATCCCTTCTTCATCAGAACTGACAAGTAGTCATCTAGATTTTACTTAAATAACTCAAATGAAAGATGAATCTGTTGTTTCTCCTGTAATTTCAATCTTCTTTTGGACAGCTGTAATTGATAGCAAGCTTTTCATTCCTGAGGTGGCAGAAGTCCCTGAGTTTGAAAGATCTATAGTTATGGAGGGACTTAAGCTTTGTTCTTTCTCATCTGGTGACACAAGCCAGAGGACTAACCATCTAGACATGTGGCAGTAGATTCTAAAGCAATATTCAAAAGTCCCATTTTAGAAACAGACCAAATCCATAGATCCTACCCTTCTAAACCCAATGATGAAAAATTATTGAGTAAATGCTGAAATTGGGACCTTGCGTCCAGTGGCCCTCATCTACCTGAAACTTTCTTTGATGAGGAGGAGGTCAAGGAGTTGTTCTGTTCTCTCATAAGTGACAATGTCAGGCATCAGATGGTGACATCATACATGGGTGGTTTCCTCCACTTAGAAACAGATAAGGCCTCCAAACTCAGTCCCTGTGAGACCAGGACTAGATGCTCCAAGCGTATACTGAGGTACCTAATGAATGAATTAATATGTTAGACCAAGTTTCAGTTCAACTCAAGGGAAATAGAGGATGAAGGAATTGTTTAGTGAATGGAAGACAGAAAGAACCACAAGCCTGAGTAATTCAGGCTCCAAATCTATAAACCTACCAAAGTCTAGTGTCAAACCAGAATGAATCTTTAACATAGAGCAAAGAATAAAGCAGGGATATTTTGATTGTCCTCAAGCAAATAACACACTAGAGGTATTCTTGGAAGCAATATAGAGTGATAATAAAGCATCAACTTCCAACCAAGAGGGAAAAAATAATCCATGGAATTGGTGCAATGCTTGACATTCTTTCATATCAGTCTTTCACACATTTTCATTTGAATTTAGTGGTCATTTGACACATGTTCTTCAATAACTTTTCATTCTTATCTCCCCTTTTGGCAGGATTGCTTAAATTTAAGAGCTAGAAGCAGGTTAATTAGGAAAATAACAAAGTGAAAAAGAATAAAAATCCACTGATAGCATTTAGCTATTTCAAAAGTTTCTAAGCACTGTCAAGTATTCTTCCACATCTTCACCAATAATTCCTTTTTATCTAACCTCATTCCCAGTTCATATCCACAGCATCTTCTATCGGAACTGAAATGTCTCATACCTCCCTTCCCCCCAACCCCATTTCCTTTCCTCTCTCCTTTGACTCTACTGAGTCATGCTTATGTCCTGCTTTAACCCCATAAATCTCTGCCTTGACATCTTTCCCTGGTTCCTCATTACCCAATGCTTCACACTCAAAATACTCAAGTCTTCTTCATTAAGAATAATGATCTTCCAACTAGCAACAGTAGAACAAATACAAGAAGGAAACAAGTTCAAGATGAAGGGAGATGATGTAAATGAAATATTCATGGCAATAGCCAAAAAGTCGCCCAAGAATGAACCACAGAATCCAGGAACCAATTCTGCCAGAGGAAGAGGTGTAGACCTTACTGAACCCACACAACCAACTAGGAGTCAGTGTTGCAGTAACTAAACTATCTGGAATATTCTTCTGTTTCCTTATTATTAATGATAATGGAATTGGAGCATTTAACCTCACCTGGTACAACTTCCAAAAAGGAGAAGAGACTTACAATAGTTGTCAAGTTTCTAATACAGAATTATTTTATGTGTTTTGAACTTAATTTTTAATAACATGCATGTGTCACTATTTGACTAATGTTTCAGTAATAGAAGGGGCAAATGGAAGCTCTTAATATTTGCTACATTGGAAGGTTGGGGTAGGGAATCAGTCTTGCCATTAGAAATACAGAATAAATATTGCACGGAGCCATAATTAACCAACTAGTTCCCCTAAATTTCCATGTCAATGCAGATATAATCTATGACACAGAACTGGGACTTTGTTCTTTTAAATTGTTCTTTTAAAATAAATTCTTTCTAGAAGCAGGTCCTAAAATTACTTATGCTTATCTGCAGTATTCATAAAAATAATAGTTTCTGCCAGTGTCTATTTTAAGTGTACATTCCACATTTTAATAATTTAACCATTTTAAAAACAGAAAAAAAAGTAGCAATCCATATCTTCAGAAAAAAAATGCACTTTAGTTGGTACATGGTATCTAAATTATGGTACACTATCTATCCTGTTTTAAATGGTGATAAAAATCAAGTTTATCCCCATTTTCTAAAATAAAGACAAAACTAATAAATGCAACTTGACAGAAAGAAATGTTTTCCTTCAAGCATGAGAAATCTTCAACTAAAATGAAACAAACCAAATGTCTGTGATTTCTCTTTAATCACTGCTGCCCATTTACATGGGGTGGTTCTCTTTTGTTTTATGGTGGGAGGGTTTTGATCCCTTTGGACATAATGTAGTCAATGCACTAGCAATTATGTACATTCAACTTGATTATTTTAAACTTGGATCTTCAAATGTACTGCAAATAGAGTACTACATTGTCTCCATTTATATTTAATATGTTCTGTAATATTTAAGAGTTGCTTAGAAGTATGCAAAATGTACAGTTACTTAAACAGCTAATTATTTTCTCTTCACTGCTTCCCTCCCTTTTTCCCTTGGATTTGAAGGGGATTTCAGCTATTCCTCCATGTCTAGAACAGTAATAAAATGAAGCTACTGCGTCTGTAACATGAGTACTGTTATCCTTCAGTAACGAACTCTTCAACCTTGTTTTCTAAAGTTCACTTTACTTTGATCTGTTCCATATTTTGCACTAATTCCTTTAGTTCATTATATGAAATCTACCAAGTGTGTCAGAGAAAATTTAATCTATTTAAATGTTGAAGTGCTAGTGGAAACTTACTTGTGCAGGTTGTACATTTGCAGTAATTGGGGCTTAGCAAGGAAAATGAGAGTTCATCAGTGTTTAGCTTTATATTGAGGTGCTCGGATTTTAATAGTGTTATAAAACAAAAAAAAAGATTAAGGGAGATGAATACAGTTAATGGTTTTAAATGATTTCAAGTCTCCTGGTTTAGATTATTATTAAAAGAACTTATAAATATGAAAAGGCAGCTGCAGATTTAGAGTCAGAAGTTCTGGCTTAAACGCCAGCCACGTAGGGGTACTGTGACAGGGAAAAGTCACTTCAGTTTTCTGCATCTTCGTTACCTCATTCTAAAATTAAGAAGTTGGATAAAGGAACTTCTGTCTTTCATAGCTCTAAAACCCTATAACCTAATGGCTGAAATGGGGAAAGTATGAAGTGGCAGAAAATCTGAAAATTATAAATTCCATCTAAATTATCAAAAAGAGGAAAGGCAATTCAACAAGCTCCAAACTAATGCACTTGGCATCTATCCCACCCCAATTTGAGAAAGAATTTTTTTTTGGAGAAGAACATTTTTTAAAATGCATAATTTGCCACAAAGGCATAAAATAAAATAGTGCTTTCCTTCATTTAATCAGTCAACAAACATTTACTAAATACCAAGATATATGCATATAAGTAAATAGAAAAGTGAGTACAAAGTTATTTCAGGAGGGAAGATTCTAACAACCAGAGTAGAGGCAACAAGATTCAGGAAAGGTCTTGTACAGGTGATAGTATTTGAGCTGAATCCAGTCCTGTATTTCTCACATTGTCCATTCAACTGCATATGATGACCTAGATAATAGCCATTCCTTAAGCCCAAAGGGCTGCAAAAATGTGCATACCTTTTGACCCAGCAATACCACTTCCAGGACTGTATCCCCAAAAGATCATAAAAATGGGAAAGGGTCCTACATGTACAAAAATATTTATAGCAGCACTCTTTGTGGTGGCCAAGAACTGGAAATCAAGGGGATGCCCATCAATTGAGGAATGGCTGAATAAATTATGGTGTATGAATATAGTGGAATACTATTGTGTTATAAGAAATGATGAACAGGAAGACTTCAGAGAAGCCTGGAAGGACTTATATGAACTGATGCTGAGTGAAAGGAGCAGAACCAGGAGAACTTTGTACACAGCAACAACCACAGTGTGCAAGGAATTTTTCTGGTAGACTTAGTACTTCATTGCAATGCAAGGACTTAAATTTTAATTCCCAATGGTCTCTTAAGGCAAAATGCCTTCCACATCCAGGGAAAGAACTATGGAATTTCATCACAGAATGAAGCAGATCATTTTCTTTTGTATTATGTTTTGGTTTGTTTTATGATTTTTCCCATTCATTTTAATTCTTCTATGCAACATAGCTAAGGTTAAAATGTATTTAATAAGAATGCATGTGTAGAAACTTTATGAAACTGCATGCTGTCTCAGGAAGTGGGGAAGTAGTGGGAGGGAGGGGAAAAAATCTAACCTGCACTCCTGAGTCTCCTCCTGGACTTTCTCTGCTATACCTATGTGTTTTCATCCTTTTCACTTTCCTACTCTCTTCTAGTTTCCTTTTATGTATCATCTTCTCTCATTGGAATATAAGCTCCTTAATGCCAGAATTTGCTTATGCTTTCATTTGCATTCCAGCTGTTTAGTACAGTGCCAAGGACAAGGTAAGAGTTTAATAAATACTTGTTAAATTTCTCATTGACTTGAATCTAGAAAGGAGTTAAGAATTTAAAGAGTGAGTAAAGGAGGAACAAGATTCCAGTAATGGAGGCAGGGAGTACTGGGAAGGTGAGCATGTGACAAAACATGGACATAGAATGTTGTCTAAGTGGAATAGCAAGCAGGCCAATTCAGTGGAAATTAAGGCTTATTTATGAAAACTTAAAGCTGATCTAAGACTTTTGGTACAACCTACATAAAGTATGAAATGAGTAGGAAGTGAAATTCTTCACTCTGAACATTATGAACCTGTCTTTTCCTACATCTCTCTGCTGACATCATTCACGCCATTCTGTGCAATGGTTCATTGGAAATATATCAGTCTATTCATACCCACTGTAAAACTTTCCATTCTCCTTTTTTTTGTTTATTTTTAAGCAGTATTTTATTTTTTCCAATTACCTGTAAATAAAATTTTAATGTTCATTTCTCATAAAATATGGATTTCCAAATTTTCTCCCTTCCTCCCTTTCACTTTCCTGCATAATAAGCAATTTGATATAGATTATAAATACGTGCATTCATGTAAAACATATTTCCACATTAGTCATGTTGTAAAAGGATAAATAGAACAAAAGGGAAAAAAAACATGAAAAAATAAAAGTGAAAATTGGAGATTTTGATCTGCATCCAGACTCCATAAGTTCTTTCTCTGCATGTGGATAGCATTTTTCATCATGACTCTTTTGGAAGTGTCTTGGATCATTGTAATGCTGAGAAGAACTAAATCAATTATAGCTAATCATTGCACAGTGTTGCATATTACTATGTACTCTGTTCTCCAGGTACTGCTCACTTCACTTTTCATCAGTTCATGTAAGTCTTTCCAGGTTTTTCTGAAATCTGCCTGCTCATTATTTCTTATAGCACAATAGTATTCCATTACATTCATATACCACAACTTGTTCAGCCATTCCCCAACTGAGGGGCCTTCCCTCAGTTTCCAATTTTTTGCTACCACAAAAAGAGCTGCTACCAATCTTTTTGAACATGTAGGTCCTTTTCCCTTTTCTCATAATCCCTTTGGGATGCAGGTCTAGTAGTGGTATTGCAGGATCGAAAGGTATGCATGGTTTTTTTTTACCCTTTGAGCATAAACTCTGGCTTTCCAAAATAATTGGATCAGTTTACAACTGCAACAATTCATCAGTCCCAATTTTCCCACATCCTCTCAAAATTTTATCATTTTAATTTTCTGTCATATTAGTCAATCTTACAAGTATGAGTTGGTACCTCAGAGTTGTTTTAATTTGCATTTCTCTAATTAATATTGGTTTAGAGCATTTTTTCATACGACTATAGATAGCTTTAATTTCTTCCTCTGAAAACTGCCTCTTCATATTCTTTGACCATTTATCAACTAGGGAATGACTTGCATTCTTATAAATTTGACTCAGTACTCCATATATTTAACAAATGAGGCCTTTGTCAGAGACACTTCTTGCAAAAAAAATTGCTTTCTGCTTTCTTTCTAATCCTGGTTGCATTAGTTTTGTTTGTGCAAAACTGTTTTAATTTAATATAATCAAAATTGTCTGTCTCATAATGCTCTCTGTCTCTTGTTTGATCATAAATTCTTCTCTTCTCCAAAGATCTGAGTGGGAAACTATTCCTTGCTCTTTGAATTTGCTTATGGGATCACCTTTTATGTCTAAATCACAAACTCATTTTGACATTATTTTGTTATATGATATAAGATGTTGGTCTATACCTACTTTCTGCCATACTGTTTTTCAGTTTTCCCAGTAGTTTTCATCAAACAGTGAGTTCTAATCCCAGAAGCCAGGGTTTTTGGTTTTATCAAACACTAAACTATTATAGTCATTTACTACCATGTATTGTGTACCTAATCTATTCCACTGATCCACCTCTGCATTTTTTTCATTAACTCCCTTGACATTCTTGACTTTTTGCTCTCCTAGATGGATTTCGTTATTTTTTTCTAGCTCTATAAAATACTTTTTGGTAGTTTGATTGGTATGCACTAAATATGCAAATTAATTTAGGTAGAATTGCAATTTTTTTATAATGGATTAGCATGAGTAATTAATATTTTTCCAATTATTTAGATCAGACTTTATTTGCATAAGGAGTATCCTGGTAAACTCTGTGGCATTTTCATTTTTCATTTAGCAGCTTCTGAATTTCCAAATTTCATTAAACCACTCTTGGTGTTTGTGAGTATTCTGACCCAGATGAACAAATGTGGTGTTGTACACCAAATCTTGGGAAATTGTCCATTTCTTTTCTGGTTCACTGTTTACAATCATGTGTTGGTTCACCTTTCCTTCCAAGTTAGCAACAAACTATTCACACATGAAGAATGTTCACACATGCTCTAATCTCTTGACATTAAGTCTTCTGATAGTTATCTTTCCTTGGGACCACTGCTTTCATTGAATGTGAATGTTTAGATTAGAGAGGATAAATCTATGATCGGCCCATCATTTTGTACCACACATGACTTTCACTAATTTCACATCTTTCTGTCTCTTCTACTTACAATAACATAGTCTATTGAATACCCATATTTGCTGTGAGGATGAATCCATGAAGTGTTATCACATTCATGGAAATGGAAGACAGTTTTGGTGATGAGAAAGTCATAAAATGCAGAAGTAGTAAGTAACCATTGCTGTAGCTATTCAGGATTCCATTCCTCCCAAGGACTCTCTGACACATCTGATGATCTGTGCCTGCTCTGGTATTAAAACCATCCAGAATTACAAGTTTATCTTCTTTTGACACATTGATGATGAGGATTTTCAGGTCTTCATAAAATTTTTCTTTCACTTCATCAGGATTAGTCATGATGAGAACATACAAACTGATGATGGTGGCATGGCACTTTCCTGCAACGTGGCAATCACATTGTCATGAGTCTGTCATTAATTCCTTTTGATAGGCATACAAGCTTGTTGACTAGGTTAGTTTTGAATGCAAAACCTATGTCATCTTCATAGAACTCCCTTTCATGTACACACACACACTCCTTTTCACTGCAGTCACTCCAGAAAAATATGTATCCAGCTCCAACTTCGGTAAGCTAACCTTCATTTGTCAACCTTGTTTTACTCAGGGTTACTATTTGAATGTGATACCTACTGAGATCTCTCACAACAAGACCTGTTTTTCAGATCTGTTGAGTTTTGTGTTGTCCATAAGTGTGGACATATTCCACGTACCAGTGATGAGTGGAATCATCTTTGAAAACAGTACTTTTTTGTGTTTTGATTGTAGGGTAGGATCCCTGACTGTCACACTAAGCAGGCCAAGGTTAGGTTGGGTGAAGTAGCCAATTTTAGGACCCTTTTTCTAGCTCTGTCTTCGTGCTAGGAGGTGAGCAGTAGAGTCCTTTAAAAAGGCTGCTCAGACACCCAGGAAGATGCCAAATCCCACTGATGCTTCCACCCAGTGAGAAGACAATCCTATGGCTAGAAGTACCTACAAGGCTGTGACTATAACTCCCAGTATATCCACATCTACTACTTCATCACTTGTACATCACCACAGGACACTGAGGTAGGTAAAAATCACTTTAAAAAGTTAAGGGTGATGCCTTTGGACTCACACTTAAATTGGATTTAAATGAGGCAGACTTGCCTGAATTCATCAGTCTCACTCTCTTCCAGTCATTGGAGTCCAGTGGCAAGACAAAAGTCAAGAAAATTGGTGATGGCTCAGCATCCATGCCCTTGGAGTTTTTTATTTCTGACCAAGCTTTCTTCAGCAATTTTCATGAACACTGGAACAAATTCATCTCATCTGCCCATTCCACTGGGGGAAATCTTCATGTTTGTGGTAAACACCATCTAACTCACTGATAAGTTTGAGGCCTATCAGTTACCCTCAACCTGGTTTAGCCTGTCTGCTGAACAGGTTTATCTAGGTGTGGTCTCTGTGCCTGTTACAGCTTCTTGGAGCCATAGATGAAAGTTCACTAACTAGTTGGACACCAAAGATGGAAAGTAGCCCCAAGAAAGGCAGAGCAGTCCTTATACCAGAGCTACTATTCCTCTCTGAACAGCCTAGCTGAATGCTTGTATAGAAAATAGAGCACTGATGCAATTGCCAAAATTAATTCTAGTCAACAGTTTTTTCTCCCAAATCATTCAAATAATAGCTTTAATTCTCTGTTTTTCTTAGGCTTGAATTTAATTAAATTCATCATTTATTAGCATCTACTATGTGAGGAGTATGATGAGAAATACTACTAAGAACAGATAAACTAAATTCTTATTAACAAAGAATTTATTTTTGTAACATTAAAAAAAACTTTTTTTTTTCATTTCTAAGCATTAATTTTCTCTCCCTCCTTGTTTCCCCTTGCCAATTGGGAAAAAATTGCAACAAATATAGAGACAAGCCAAACAAATTCTTGTATTGACAAGGTCCAGAAATGCATGTCTCATTCTGCATCATGAGTCCATCATCATTCTTTCACAATGTGGGTATTACCTTCAGTCTTCTGAAATGGTTGATCATTGCATTTATCATAGTTCTTGTGGCTTTCAAGTTTGGTTTTTTTTTTGTACTGCTACCATTATATAAATTCTTATCATCATTCTCCAGTTTCTCTGAAATATTCCTTTCAAAATTCTATGCCATAATAATATACTACTACATTCATATAACATAATTTGTTTAGTCATTCTCCAATTGATGAACACTTCCTTAGTTTCCAGTTCTTTGCTACCACAAAAGAGTTGTTTTCAATATTTTTGGACATATAGTCTTTTTCTTCTTTCTTTGATACCTTTAGGGTATAAGTCTAGTAGAGGCAGTTCCATTTCCAAAGGGCATGTGCAGCTTAGTGACTTTGGGAGCATGGTTCCAAATTGCTTTCCAGAATTTATGGACCAATTCAAACTTCCAATTGTACATTAACATTCTTGTTTTCCTATAGCCCTTATAATATTTATGTTCATTTTTTGTAAGTTTTGATGATCTGATGGAACTACAGTGGTACTGGTGGAATCCTAATAAAGCTGCTTCCAGCCCTAATATTCTAACTTCCTTATAGGCCCCACTGAACAGCAGGTCCACTGTCCCTACCCACTCACACTCGATATCTTAATTTTATATATACATATATATATATATGCCTCACTACTCACTAAAACAACAGGTTTGTCTGTGAACTCATATTTCTCACAGAAACAGCAGGTATGTCCATGTGATAGGATTCCAGTCACTGCCTCTAGCTAGCCACTGCCACCAGACCCATTTTTCATATTTCCCACAGAAACAGTATGTGTCCATGCACTCAACCACAACCACATCCATCTAGTGTCAGACAGGACCCCAAGAGCCAGTCAATTAGAAAGCAGCACCACTGGATGTCCAACCAATATGTGAACACCAAAAGAGTAGACAAGACTGTATTTACTTGCGCAGTAACAGCAAAAGCTTCAAACCTTTAGGTGAACTTGTGATGTATTGATGCTTCTTATAATAACATCATCACATATACATACACCCCCAAGTGAGTTTTTCTGTATGCATTGTGGGTAATTGCATGTGCAGTTTCACTATGACTGGGACCCCTCCCCTATTATCTAATCCCTTAACAAACCCCTCCTGTCTTTATAATATTCATATTTTCTGTTATGTATTCACATCTTTACCCTATAAAAGTCTATCCTGGTTTCATTGAAGTTGCTGATTCCTCTTGGAACTTAGCCTGTTTCAATCTCAATAAATGCCTATACTTGGATGACAAGAGGTCTGACTAAATTCTTTGAGATGGTTCCACCACAACACATCATGAAACCTCAAGAGTTTATAAGAGTTGCTTTAATTTGTACTTTATTAGTAGTCATTTAGAGTATGTTTGAATGTGGCTATTGACAACTTGATTTTCTTCCTTCGATTCTCAAGGAATTCACAGTCAGATAGAGATGACAAAAAATGCAGGCAAAGAATACAAAATGTTACATTATAAATGCATTCAAAAGACAAAATCCAAGCGCTAAAGGAGGTTGAGAGAATAAGATAGTTACTAACTATGAAATGATAGAAGACTCCATGAGCAGAGGAAGAAGCTCACATTGGATGGCCTCAGTCTTCTCAATGAAATAAGAGATTATGAGGAATGGTAGTCCATTGCAACTACTTTTGTTGGACTTGCTGTGAAGTTGTCCAAAGAAGAAGAAAACCAGTCAATGACTCCAAAAAACAATAGGCCTTTTCCTGGTATAATTTAATTCATACAGGGAAGGTAAAGGTGATTAACATTAGACATATGGGAGAGGCCAAGACAGGAGTAACCTCTCTCCCTTGATTGTGCCACATTGGAGGAAATGAGAATTTACAAGTCCCCAGAGTATACCCTCCTCTTAACAAAGGACTTAAAAGTCAGGTAACTGTCTGGGAAAATGCCCAAAAAAGGGAAAAGAGCAAGAATATTGAAGGTTACTTTCTTGGTGAAGAGGTATTTTCTTTCATCCTTTCAGATGAGGAAGAACAATGCATACCATCAGAGGAAGGCCCAAAAAGTCAAGACTTCTGCTTCCAAAACCTCCGAAATATATATGTAATGGTCTTAGGTCATAGAAGAGCTCAAAAAGGATTTTGAAAATCAAGCAAAAGAAGTGGAAGAAAACTTGGGAAGAGAAATGAGAGCAATGAAAGAAAATCATGAAAAGCGAGTCAACAGCTTGCTAAAGGAGACTCAAAAGAATGCTGAAGAAAATAACAACTTTAAAAATTGACTCACTCAACTGGCAAAAGAGGTCCAAAAAACCAATGAGGAAAAGTATGCTTTCAAAAGAAGAATTAGCCAAATGGAAAAAGAGGTTCAAAAGCTCACTGAAGAAAATAGGTCTTTCAAAATTAGAATGGAGCAGATGGAAGCTACTGACTTTATGAGAAACCAAGAAATTAAAAAATAAAACCAAAAGAATGAAAAAATAGAAGTTAATATGAAATGCCTCATTGGAAAAACAACTTACATGGCAAATAGATCCAGGAGAGACAATTTGAAAATTATGGAACTACCTGAAAGCCATGATCAAGAAAAAGCCTAGACATCATCTTTCATGAAACTATCGAGGAAAACTTCCCTGATATTCGAGAACTGGAGGATAAAGTAAATACATAAATAATCCATCAATCACTTCCTGAAAGAGATCCGAAAACAGAAGCTCCTAGGAATATTGTTGCCAAATACCAAAGTTCCCAGGTCAAGGAGAAGATATTGCAAGCAGCTAGAAAGAAACAATTCTAACATTGTGGAAAACGATCAGGCTAACACAAGACTTAGCAGCTTCTAGATTAAGGGATCAAAGAGCTTGGAATATGATATTCCAGAAATCAAAGGAACTAGGATAAAAACCAAGAATCACCAACACAGCAAAACTAAGTATAATACTTTAGGAGGAACAATTGTCATTCAATGAAATAGAGAACTTCCAAGAATTCTTGATGAAAAGACCAGAGCTGAATAGAAAAACTGACTTTCAAACACAAGAATCAAGAGAAACATGAAAAGGTAAACTGGAAAGAGAAATCATAAGGGACTTTCTAAAGTTGAACTGTTTACATTCCATTACATGGAAAGATAATATTTGTAACTCTTGAAACTTTTCTCAGTATTTGGGTAGTTGGAGGAATTATACACATCTATATAGAGTGCACAAGATGAGTTGAATACAAAGGGATGATATCTAAAAAAATAAAATTAAGAGGGAAAGAGGAATAGATTGGAGGAGAAAGTAAGAAATGGAATGGGGCAAATTATTTCCCACAAAAGAGGCAAGAAAAAGTTTTTTCAATGGAGGGGGAATGGAGGGAGGGGGAAATGCTTACTCTCATCACATTTGACTTAAGGAGAGAATAAAATGCACACTCAATTTGGTATGAAAATTTATGTTACCCTACAGGAAAGTAGGGGAGAAGGGGATAAGTGCAGTGGGGTGGATGTTAGAAGGGAGGGCAAATTGGATGAGGGGGATAATTAGAAGTAAACACTTTTGTGGATGGACAAGGTCAAAAGAGAGAATAGAATAAATGGGGGGCAGGATACGATGGAGGGGAATATTAATCTTACACAACATGACTATTAGGGAAGTCTTTTGCAAAATTACACATATATAGCCTATATTGAATTGTTTTCCTTCTCGGTGGGGATGGGTGTGGAGGGAGGAAGGGAGAGAAGTTGGAACTCAAAGTTTTAGGAACAAATGTTGAGAATTGTTTTTGTATGCAACCGGGAAATAAGAAAGCTAGGTAATGGGGTATACAAATCTATCTTGCCCTACAAGAAAAAAGAGAAGATGGGGATAAGGGAAGGGAGGTATATGATAGAAGCGAGAGTAGATTGGGGGAAGGGGTAATCAGAATGCTTAACGTTTTAGGGTGGGGGAGGGGAGAGACTGGGAGAAAATTTGGAACTCAAAATTTTGTGGAAATGAATGTTGAAAACTAAAAATAAATAAACATTTTTTAAAAAGAAAATGTCAGAAAAAAAATAAATTGCAGAGATTCCTTAAGAATCTGGCCTACTTCTCAATACAAGTATCACAACTGCACAGATTCTTAAAAATCCTGCCCCATTCTATTGATGACATAATAAATTTTGTTACTTGGACTGAAAAAAAGACATATGGGAGAGAAGGGGGGGTGGAACATAATACAAATACAACTAAGCCAGCAAGGGCTTTCCAGATCTTGGGTAGGATGACTTTTAGGTTATGCCTAAAGAGGAAGGAAATTAATGGCCTAGTGAGAGGTAAATTGTTTGACCTGGTTCCCAGGTTATTCCAGCCTATCACAATTTTGTAGGTGTCTAGCTTATATCCCATACAGTAAAGTTATGCCAAGATAAGGAAGAGCAAGTGTCTTATAGGGATAGTTGGAACCTTGTTCAAGTATACTTGATTGGATTTCCATCTCTGATGCGTCAAGTACCTTCATAGATTTAGTACTGAAAGAAACCTTAGAAGTTTTCCTAGTCTAACACTTTTATTCTATGTATATAAAAACTGAGGCCTAGAGAGATTAAGTAGACAGGTATCAATTAGTTAAGAAATTTCAGCAAGAAATATTCCCGATAAAGGAAACTTCTAAAAAAGAGGAAGAAAAAAGTTGTTGTGGAGGACAAAATATGTCTATAGCTAAGATGTCCTATCACAACAAAGGCTAGACAGAAATAAGCAGGTTTTACGTTCTAAGACAGAAAGTAAGTGTGGTAAGATTACGTGAGAGAAAGGAGTGAAGAGTTGTGTTAAAGGTGATGTAGGAAATGAGCTTAAATCAAAAAAAGAAGAGAATATTGCCAAGAAGCAAGGAAGACTCAGGTGAGATTATTCAACCTAAATCTGTAGTGGATGAGATTGGCTCATTTTCATAATTACCTTCATTGATACTCAGAACATAAGTGAAAGAATTTTTTTATTATACAGAAAGGAGAATTCATGGGTTGAGGAAGGCAGAAGCACCAGTGTGATACCCACAGCAGCCACTATGGATATGCAGGCATATTTCCAGGGTAAATTTCTAAAATATAACAAACTTTCTTTCTCAAAGATGAAACCAAAATATTTATTCAAATACCAGAAAGCCAGTTTCACCATGGTAACAAGGAAGTTTGTATATATTACCAATAGAGGGAGGACCATCATCCCCAATGCTTCCCTACGTCAGGCCACCCTACAAAAAAGCTCCCTTAGACAAAATGGCCCTCTCTCACCCAGGCTAGCTGCTCTGCTCTGATTTGCCTACTTCTTCTCTCTCAACTCCACCCTCATTCTCTCTTCCTGCTGTACCCATCCTGCTCTACTCATTCAACAAGCTCCTTCCACCATGGACTTCATGTGACTCAAGCTGTGGTCTGAGTCAAAACTCAAAGTAGGTCACATGGGCCTGTTAAGGGGCAGAAAAGATCTTCAAATTACTTTAATATTACAGAAGGTCAAATGGAAGTAAGAATAATAGTGAAAATATTTAAAAAGCAAGTTTTTAGGATAAAGCTAGAGATGGGAATAAATAGTTGTGTGCCAGTAAATATTTAACAACCATCTAAAAAACCATATCAAACTTACAAGTATAATTTTAGTCATTAACATTTTCCTAATTACTATCTTATATTGAGACTATTAATAAAACCAATAACTCAAGCTCTGATTTATAGCATTTGGTGATTTCTGAGACATAAATATTCACACTGAAATTTAGCAGTCAGATCTTGTGATCCAGTACAAGTTAACTCTAGCACATCTCTAAAGTTAGTGAATCCAGATTCAGTAAGAGAGATGGCAGATTACGAATAATCGAGAGAATAAAAGTCATAATTAGAACAAAAAGTAGATTCATATGAGAGGTGGAAGGATAAAAGGTTAGGCAGAGGATAGAATTTCATAATTCCAAATGTGGGAGCTGGTAAAGTTACAAGATGCAGTGATTCCGATTCCCCATCAACTGGGGAATGGCTGAATAAATTGTGGTATACAATTGTGATGAAATACTACTGTGCTATAAGAAATGACGAGATCAATTATTTTAGAGACACATGGAAAAATGTGCACAAAATAATGAGAATGAAATGAACAGAACCAAGAGAATATTGTATATGGTAACAGTAATAATGTTTTAGGAATGACTTTAAGAAAATAAGTTATTTTGACAATTATAAAGGATACATGAAGAAAATGTCATCTGGGGGGGAGGAGCCAAGATGGCAGAGTAGAAAGACTCATGTATGCTAGCTCCAAACCCACAGCCCACATATTTTCTGTAAAAAAAACTCCCCACAAATTCTGGAACACTGCAAGCCATGCAGAAACACAGTGGAAGAGATTTCTGTTCCAGAGAGCCCTGGAAAGCCATCCCCAGGGGTTCATCATGCTCCGGACTTGGAGCCCACCCCTGTGCTGCCCTGGCTGCATCATCCCAGAGGAGTAGATCCAAGCAAGCTTCAGGGATGGAATCTTCGTTGACCGCAAAGGTCCCTCCACCCACAGGTGCTCCAGGTCAGTGAGAGAGACTTCTAGGCTGGCCGAGAGGGTAGCGGGGTGTCTTCGTGACTCGGGCCCCCTCAGGAGGCAGTAGCAGAGGTAACGGTGGCCTGGGACTCCCAGAGCAGACAGGAGCTCAGGGCCATTACCGAAGATCTCTGCATAAACCCCCTGAGGGAACTGACACTGGGAGGCGGCCCTGCCCCCACCCCAGCACAAGAACTTAAGCTCACATTGAATAGCAGCCGCTCCCTCCACAGAAAACCCTGAGGTTGGGGAGCAGCATTTGAATCTCAGACCCCAAGCACTAGCTGGGAAGATCTAGGCAGGGGTGGAGAGGAATCTCAGAAGTCAAGTAACTGGCTGGAAAAATGCCCAGAAAAAGGAAGCAGAATAAGACCATAGAGAGCTACTTTATTGGTGAAGAGATATTCCTTCCCCACTTCATTTCTAATGATGAAGTAAAATGCCTGCCATCGGAGAAAGATGGGGAGGTTGGGGCCTCTCTATCCCAGACATCCAAGGTGGATGTCTGGTGGGCTCAGGCCACGGAAGAGCTCAAAAAGGATTTTGAAAAGCAAGTTAGACAGGTGGAGGAAAAACTGGGAAGAGAAATGAGAGAGATACAAGAAAAGCATGAAAAACGGGTCAATACCTTGCTAAAGGAGACCCAAAAAAATGCTGAAGAAAATAACACCTTGAAGAATAGGCTCACTCAATTGGCAAAAGAGGTTCAAAAAGCCAATGAGGAGAAGAATGCTTTCAAAAGCAGAATTAGCCAAGTGGAAAAAGAGGTTCAAAAGCTCACTGAATTTAATAGTTCTCTGAAAATTAGAATGGAACAGATGGAGTCTAATGACTTTACAAGAAACCAAGAAATCACCAAACAAAACCAAAAGAATGAAAAAATGGAAGAGAATGTGAAATATCCCATGGGAAAAAAACTGACCTGGAAAATAGATCCAGGAGAGACAATTTAAAAATTATGGGACTACCTGAAAGCCATTATCAAAAAAAGAACCTAGACATCATCTTTCATGAAATTATGAAGGAAAACTGCCCTGAGATTTTAGAACCAGAGGGCAAAATAAGTACTGAAGGAATCCATCAATCACCGCCTGAAAGAGATCCAAAAAGAGAAACTCCTAGGAACGCTGTGGCCAAATTCCAGAATTCCCAGGTCAAGGAGAAAATATTGCAAGCAGCTAGAAAGAAACAATTCCAGTATTGTGGAAGTACAATCAGGATAACACAAATCTAGCAGTTTCTACATTAAGGGATCGAAGGACATGGAATAGGATATTCCAGAAGTCAAAGGAACTAGGACTCAAACCAAGAATCACCCAGCCAGCAAAACTGAGTATAATACTTCAGGGGAAAATATGGTCTTTCAATGAAACAGAGGACTTTCAAGCATTCTTGATGAAAAGACCAGAGCTGAAAAGAAAATTTGACTTTCAAACACAAGAATGAGAAGAAGCATGAAAAAGTAAACAGCGAAGAGAAGTCATAAGGGACTTAACAAAAATGAACTGTTTATATTCCTACATGGAAAGACAATATTTGTAACTCTTAAAACTTTTCAGTATCCGGGTAGTTGGTGGGACCACACACACACAAACACACACAGACATGCACACACACATGTACATGTGTGCGCACACACATACACATATGCACACACATACAGAGACAGAGAGCACAGAGTGAATTGAATAGGATGGGACCATATCTTAAAAGAAATTAAGGTAAATGGTGAGAGAGAAATGTAGTGGGAGGAGAGAGGGTGAAATGGAATGGGGTTAATTATCTCTCATTCAAGAGGCAAGCAGGAGACTTTTTAGTGGAGGGAAAAAGAGGAGAGCTGAGAAAAAAACATGAAGTTTACCCTCATCACATTCGACCAAAGGAAGGAATAAAATGCACACTCATTTTGGTATGAAAACCTATCTTACAATACAGGAAAGTGGAGGAGAAGGAGATAAGCAGGGTGGGGGATGATGGAAGGGAGGGCAATGGGAGAAGGGAGCAATTTGAAGTCAACACTCTTGGGGAGGGACAGGATCAAAAGACAGAATAGAAACAATGGGGGGCAGGATAGGATGGAGGGAAATACAGTTAGTCTCACACAACATGACTATTATCGAAGTCATTTGCAAAACTACACAGATATGGCCTATATTGAATTGCCTGCCTTCCCGAAGGGAATGGGTGGGGAGGGAGGGATGGGGAGAATTTGGAACTCACAGTTTTAGGAACAACTGTTTAGTATTGTTCTTGCTACTAGCAAATAAGAAGTACAGTTAATGGGGAATAGAAAGTCATCTGGCCCTACAGGACAAAAGAGAAGATGGGGACAAGAGAAGGGAAGGATGATAGAAGAGAGGGCAGATTGGTGATAGGGGAAATTAGAATGCTTGGTGTATTGGGTGGGGGGAAGGGATAAATGGGGAGAAAAGTTGGAACCCAAAATTTTGTGAAAATGAATGTAAAAAGTTAAATAAATAAATTTATATTTTAAAAAATGTCATCTGCGTCCAGATAAATAGAACTACATATAGAATAATTTTACATATGTGTGTATATATACACACATGTCTATTTGTGTCTTATGGGTAGTCATCTCTGGGGGTAGGAAAAATATGGGAGAATAAAGGGGAAAAAGGAAATTGCATGATAATTTTGTTGTACATTTTAAATGCAAGTTGTGTATAGTAGATTTGAAGTTTCATGTGCAATCATCTTTTCATTGTATTATGTTATATAAATACTTACTTTACTCCATAAATTAAAAATAAAATGTTTTAAAGGGGTTATTCATTGCTGATATAAAAATTTTTAAATAATTAGTTCTCTATAGGAATATGCTCCAGTCTCTGATTTGTTAGAGCAAAGATAAGAATTAATATACAATTAGGAGGAAAAATACAATAAATTCACATAATTAAAATAACAATTATTAATGCTGAGACATGAGAAATGGCTTAGTTTTTTCAAATGTAAAATGGGAGGGTACGACTAGAGCAGTGCTATTTTTTTAATAGAAAAAGGTGGCCATGAAGAATATCTGTTAGCTGCATATTGACAGTTTGAAAATATAGTATTGCTTGTGTTGTATTCCATTTTGTTAAGCATTTACCTAATGTTTTCATCTGATTTTGGCTAAATTAAGGAGTGTTGTGGGCCACGTATATCTAGTGGGCTGTGTTTGACACTTCTCAACTTGATGACCTCTAAAGTCCCTCCAGCTCTAAAGTTTGAAGGAAACTTCTTCCTGGTTCCAGGAACCTTTCTGTTGGTTGAAGTCTCCATAAGAATGTTTCCAATTTCGCTGGTGGTAGCTCCTTACTTTGTCCTGGGTTTGAGGAAAATCTCTAAGTCCATGACCCTACAACAAGGGCATGCCTTCAAGGATTCTTCTAACAAGACAGATCTGACATATGTGGAAATACTTAACACTTATTGACCAGTGCAAATTCCTACAGGGTCAATGTATTATTCTAACACACTGGTGAGCTGAGAATCTGCCCTAGAAGCTAAAAATTGCCCATAGAAGGTCCTAAGTCAAGTCCTTCCTGACTTTTTATTGCTCTTGACCTTCATGTTTAGCTCCAAAACATGATCTAATAATGCTTCCTTTTTCTAAGATTCTTGAAAAGTTTTATGACAAGATTTCATTGCCTATTATTTCCTTTGCTTTGGAGTAAAACTCTTTCTAAAGGCAATTAATTCTCTTCACTTAGAAAATGTATCCTCATAACTTGTACTCATTACTCTATGTAAAAGCTTTTCTTTAAAGAATATGAACAAGCAAGAATAAGCCAGGCCATCAAGAGTTTCTTCCTAGCCTAGTCCATCATCACCCAAATGGACTTTAGGCTTGACGAGTTTTCCCTGAGTTCAGGACTGGTTACATAGAATATGAGAAGGGCAAGATGATAAGTCATGTGGAGACAATAAGAATCAGGGTTCTGATATGAGTAGTGGAATCTGTAGGAGAAGGATAGAAAACGATTTGGGTTATGACTCGTAAAAGAAACCACAGCCAAGGTGAGAGGAAAAATATACTTTTGTGTTTTCTTTTGGCCAATTTACCAGGAAGAGAAACGAAAAAAATTCAAATTCCCCTGTCTGGCTCATGTGATGCTTAAAAAATGTTTTGAAAGATGAATGAGCAAGAGGAGCCAAAGTCTGAAAACCTGCCTAAAGATTACAAAACTTGATATGATTGAGTTAAAAAAAATTTTATCTCTCCCAAAATTCCTAAGAAAGAATAGAAAAATTAGTTCAATTGCCATACAAAAACCACAATTTGCAGTCTTCTGGTCCTGCTCTGAACGTTGTCCAAAGAAAGAAGTGAAGATATAAATTAAAGATACTTTGATTTCTAAATAGATGATAGTAGTAGGTACCCCTTCCATCAAGGGAGATCTCAAACCATCCTCTGCTTTAATCAGTGAGTAAACATGCATTTCCTAAGTGCTTACCATGTCCCAGATCCTGTACTGAGCACTGGGAATATAAATATAAGTAGAAATTTAGAAAATCCGTGCCCTCAAGGAGTTGATATTTTAATGGGGAACACAACAAAAAAAAAAATTTAAAGGGGGGAGACAAAAACATCTGACACAGGGCATGGTAAAGAAAGTCTGGAGTGCAGCCTGAAGGGGGATGAGATAAGCCTGTCCTGGGCACCCTTCTTAAACTGAGGTACTGGAAGAAGCTGTCCAGTCAGAGAAAGAAAATACAGGATATTCTCATCTGCAAAGGTTCTTATCTATATACTCCTATGGACCTGTCACCAAAGACTTAACCAATGTACTTGCTCTAAATCTTTTTTTTCCTTTTCATGTATGCCAATAGAGCATTCAGACTGTCCTACTTCTTGCCACATGACTGACCCACTTCCTCTTCTGATTATACGTTTTCTCTATGATAACCTTTCTGCTACTTCTTGAACATTGTTCCTCACTAGAAATAAGCTGTGTGCTGATTTCACCTACCTTCATTTTGCAGGTAAGGAAGGAGAGTCCCAGACAGAATCAGCAACTTGCCAAGCATCCACATCTAGTAAATGGCACACTTGGGATTTGAATTCAGATCTCCAGACTCCAAATTCAACACACTTTTCACTGTATATTCATTAGATACCTTCTCGCTATGATGACTTTTCTAAAATTCTGTCCCTATCAAGTTAGGATAGAAAATAGTTTTATAATGTAGTAATGACATATGATTTTGCTAATGGTGAAAGGGAAGATTTTTTTTCTTCCTTAGGGAGATAGAACAAATAAATATGTGTGAAACAGACATATTATAGTAATGTGCTATTCCTCACTTATGCAGAAGGTGTTGATGACTCACCAGTTGTAGGATACATTTTGAATTATAATAATAGCTGACATTTACATAGCACTTTTTTGTTACCTAAAAAGTACTTTACATATATAATGCTATAGAATCCTCATGGTAACTCTGTGAAATAGTTACTACAGCTATTATTATCTTCATTTTACAGATTAGGAATTTGTCCATTGATCTTTCAGAACAATATTTCTGGAATAAGTTATTGATTAGCTCTCAGCTCATAACATCCTGTTGAACAGTTCCCCCATTGAAACCAACGTCATGTGTACAACTGACTAGGGTTAAGAGTTCAATCTATGGACACAAAACAGGAGACAACATAAAGGCCCCCACAGAAGATCAAACTGTGTGGCTTAATTGTTCCCATGAGTTAACTAAGCATGATAATGGAAAACAAAGGAGGCATCAGTTTGTTGAGAGAATATAGGATTTGGTATCAACAGAAATCTGAATCTCAGTGCTACCTCTGACACTTAATCGTAGTGTAATCAAGATCAAATCAGAGAGAAAAGAATGTTGGATTTGGAGTCTACAGATCTGGGTTCAAATTCCAGGTATATCACCTCCTTACTAGCTCTCTGAGCTTGTTTCCTCATTTGTAAAAATAAAGGAGTTGACATTTGACCATTATCCTATGTGTATCCCCCCACCCCGTTTCAAATGTGTTTCTTGTAAGCAACATATTGTTGGATTATGGCTTTTAATCCATTCTGCTATCCACCTCCGCTTTATAGGAGAATTCATTCCATGCACATTCACAGTTATGATTACAATCAGTGTATTTCCCTCCATCTTCTTTCCCACCATTTATGCTTTTAGCTCTGCTGTCTCCCTTCCCCTCCTCAATAGTATTCATTTTTCACCACCTCCTCTTGCCGCCTTCCCCTCCTTCTTTTAGCCCCCCTCCCTTTTACTCCCCTTTACTCTTATTGCTTCTTCCTTCCCTTTTAGCCTCCCTCCCCTTTCTTCCCTCTTCCTCTCCTACTGCTTATAGAGCTAGTTAGGATTTTCTACTTAAGTTTATTGTTCCATCCTTTAAACAAATCCAATGAGAGTACCTCTCACACAATGCTCATCTCCCTCCCCTCTTTCCCTCTACTATGATTTTGTACTTCTTGTGATGTAATTTGCCATTTTCTGCTTCCTCCTTTTCACACCTCCTATTACAATCCCTTCTTATACTTAAATCATTTTTTATCATGATATCATTTACTTTATACCCGTTCCCCCATGCATATCCCTTTTATATTTCCTCAGAGAAAGAAATATGGAAGTCATTCGCAGAATGTAGCAGATCATGTTTGTGTGTGTGTGTGTTTCAGTGTATTATGTTTTGATTTGTTATATGATTTCTTCCATTTATTTTAGTTCGACTACATAGCATGACTATAGTGGAAATGTGCTCAATAGGAAAGTATATGTAGAACCTATACAGAATTGTATGTTGTGATGGGGAGGGAGGGGGGTAGTGGGGGAAGGGTGGAGGGGATAAAATCTTAACTTTAAGGAAATGATTGTAAAACAAAAAAAATTAAAAAAATAAAATAAAATAAAAAATGAAGGAGTTGGATTAAATGGTCTTTTAAAGTCTCATCCAGCTATAAATTTCATAGGTGGTTGTTGTAAAATTTTCCCATATATCTTCTAGAAAGGATCTACTCAACACATGATAGACATGACTCATTCTTCAATATCTTGAAGATATTGAAGTTCATCTATATCTGTACATCTTTACAATGTAACTAGGTTGCTCTGTAGCACAGTTGATAGATTTATGGGCTTGGAATCAGGAAAACATGAATTCAAAGCCAGTCTCAGAGATTTCCTAGCTATGTGACCCTATGCAGTTACTGAACTTAGTCAATCTTAGCTTCCTCGCCTATAAAATGGGTATAACAATAGTACCTGTTATTGTTGTTGTTCGGTTATTTAAGACTCTATGTGACCCTATTTGGGGTTTTCTTGGCAAAGATCTTGGAGTGGATTGCCATTTTGGCAAACAGGGTTAAGTGACTTGCCCAGGGTCACATAGCTATGTGGCTAGTAAGTGTCTGAGACTAGATTTGAACTCAAGAAGATGAGTCTTCCTGACTTCAGGCCTGGTACTGTAGCCACTATACTACCTAGCTACCCAGCAACTACCTAACTACCTCACATGATTATTGTGAGGATTATATAAGAAGATATTTATAAAACACAACATAATATCTAGCCCATATTAGGCACTAAAGAAATATTCCCTGCAGTGTTCCATTTGAGTTGCTTATCTACTGTCCTTTGCTCTCTTATATTATCAGCCAACGCCCTTTTCTCATCAAGAACACCAAAATTTGGAATGAGAAAGATCTGATTTCAAATCTTGCCTCAGTCACTTATTAACTATGTGACTTTGAGCAAACCATTTTCCTTCTCTATTCCTTGGTTTCCTTATTTGTAAAATAAAAGAATTGGATTCAGTGACCAAATGGCTCCCTTGCAATATCTAAAATCATAGATGCTCTTATCTATGTTGTCTTCAATGATACCAGTGGCATCAAACCCAAATAGAAGCATATCCCTGACATGCTGGCTTAAAAAAACACAAATTAGAGGTGTGAAACCAAGATGGTAAAGGCAGGGACTCATCCGAGATCTCCCCAAAATCTCTCCAAATACTTTTTTAAATGACTCTAAAAAATTTCCAGAGCAGATGAACCCATAAAAAGATGGAGTGAAACAAATTCCCAGTCCAATACAACTTGGAAGGTCAATAGGAAAGGTCTTTTGCATCAGGATGAAAGAGGAGCATGGTCCAGAGCAGACTGTGCCAGTATAACCAGCAAACCCGGAGCAAGCCTTCAAGAGAATGAATCTTCGGCAGCCATGGCTATTTCCATACCTCTCAACCCACAGATGCCAGAGATAACCAAACGTGCTGAATCAAGAGCTTTCCCAATATGTACATTAATAATATTTCAGTCTTGACTGGGTTCTAATCCCAGCTATATAACTAACTGTGGGACTGTGGGCAAGTCATTTAATTTCCCTGTGACCATAATATTCTATGATCCTAAAATTATGTTACACTTTCTCACATTTAAAAGAGAGTAAATTAAAATGATTGTCATCCATGCAGGATATGACCATCACACTGATATGATAGCATAGCATACCTTTGATTACTTAGGCATTGTTAGAGAAGATCAGTAATAGAGTAAGATAGAAGGTTCACAGGTTATATTTCCTCAAATATAGTTAGAAATGTGAAATGTAGTAGACGGTGAATTCAGAATCAGAAGACCCAGTTTCAAATACTGACTCTGATACTTATTACTAAAGTGACTTTGAGCAAGTAACTTCATTCTCCATTGATCAATTTCCTTACCTGCAAAATGAGACGCTTGGATGATCCCTAAGATTTCTTACAGTTCTAAACTGATAATCCTATGATTCGTCAATGAAAAGAACAAAGTAGGAGAATTAAGTTTTTTGCCTCACCCTTTAGTTCCTTCTGTCAAAAACTACCACCTCTGCTGGGGTAGGTCCTTGAATTTTTGCTCTCCAAGGTGTTCAATAGATAGTTGCTTTGAATAGATTATAATGTAGTACAATAAATCTGAGGCAACAAAACACTGAGCAAATTAGGAAAAGAAATGCATGATCCAGCCCAACAAAGGGAAATTAAATAAGTCTATTACCTGAAAGTTAGAAAAATATGCCACTTTCTAGACACATTTCTATATATATAGCACAAATTACTATAGTGTTAACTATGCATACATAAACATCATTAAACACAGCAGGAGGATGAGTCTGAGCACATAGCAGCACTGAGAAATCATTTTCAAACATTTTGTAAAGAGTGGTACTGTAGGACACCTTCATCTGTGCCCAAAATGTTTTCTAACAGTAGCAAAAATGAATAATTGTATTCATAACCCTGAATTTGTTCAAGATTATAGTACTAAAGTGCAGGCCCTGGCAAAACCAGGAATGCTTTTAGCATGGACACTATGATGGCCTATATGTCTGCTGACTGAGGGTAGAGCCAGTCCAGTTAGGTTTGGTGAGGGATATCATCAGTCTGGCAACAGGGTAATGAATTTGGGGACCCCTATTGATCCTGAAGACTGTCTGATAAGTTGTAAAGGGGCTGTGAGCTACATTAGTGGACAGGGTGTCAATTAAACCTGATATCCTTGAAGCAGTGAATTGGATATAACTTGTAAGTATATGATGTTCAGAAAATGAGGGTTGTATGGCAGGTAAAGAGTATGATATTATCTGACACACTACCTTAACTCCAAAAATCACTCCTACTAATGACCTGGTACGTAGTTGAAGTTTACAATAGCAGAAATCCTTCCTAGGACAAAGGCTTATGCACAGGCCATTGTCTTCCCATAGTGCCTGTCTCTGCAAGTTTTTTGTAAAATTCTATTCAACAAATATCAAATGCCTAATAAGTGCAAGGCAAGGCATTGTACTAAATGTTGGGAATACAAAGACAAAAAAATATCCCAGAAGCAGTCATTTCCCTCAAGATGTTTATATTCCTATTGAAATATGCATTCTCTCTCTCTCTCTCTCTCTCTCTCTCTCTCTCTCTCTCTCTCTCTCTCTCTCTCTCTCTCTGTCTCTGTCTCTGTCTCTCACTCTCTCTCTCTCTCTCTCTCTCTCTCTCCTCTCTCTCTCTCTCTCTCTCTCTCTCTCTCTCTCTCTCTCTCTGTCTCATGATAATAACCCATTAACACCATTCACCCATTGGTACAGATTCATTTTTCACAATACATTTCTGCTACCTCACAACAGGAATCCGCATATATTGGGGCATACAATGGAGGGGTCAGGAAATGTCTAAAGGATGGAATTCTGACCAGAAAGGGCAGGCCTGGGTGGGGTGATCATCCAGAGAATCCTAAAATGACTCAGACTTAGAGGTAAGAAGTACCAGAAGTAGGGATAGAGAGTCATTAGTAACCTTCTTCTGCTCACTATATTGCCTAGTGCTGGCTTTAGACAACAAACAGAAAATAAGTCAAGATTATGCACAAAGCTAAAGATGAAACAAAATGACATAGGGGGTCAAATTCTAATTAAGCTTAAAGTATTTTATGAGATTTGGACTTTTTCTTCTAGCATTCATTATAAATTAAAGTGCTGCTGATCTTCCTTATTAACAGGTAGCATAATATAGTGAAGAAAATATTAGGCTTGTAGTCAGAAAGACAAATACTGTTTCCTTCAATCAATCAGGCACTTATTAAGTGCATATAATATGATGGAGAGATTACAAAATCAAAATGAAACAATCTCTGCCTTAAGGATCTTGCATTCTGTGAAGAATTTCAATATGTTCATAAATCATTACATATGGATAGAACATATGATTTCACTGGTTAAAGGGAAACTCTCAGGTGAGGAAATACTCTCTACCAATGCAGGTCAGCACCTTCTCTACAACTTATTGTCTTAGAGTTACCTAAAGCCCCAAGAACTTAAGTGACTTAGCCAGAATCATACAGAACATATATGTGAGAGGCACAGCTTGAACTTAGGTTTTCCTGAGTTGGCCAAATTTCCATCTATCCATTATGTCATACTGTGTATTCAAAGTAAATACAATGTAATTTTGGCAAGGTGGCACTGGTAGTTGGAGGATTCAGGAAAGGCTTCAAGTAGAAGGGGAACTTGAGTTCATACATAATATTTAACTAACAATGGATATTATTTAATTCATGTCCATCTCAGTTTCCTCATCAGTGAAATGGGGATAATTATGCTTGCAGTAACTATTTTCAAAGGACTGTTGAGGTACCTTAAATGAGGTAATGTACATAAAGCCTTTAAAACATAAAGCACTTTTTTAAAGTCAGGTATTATTTCAATATTACTTGCAAAGAAGTATCCATGCCCACATATATTAAAATGTTAAATACACTGTAAATATATTCATTAAATAAACTTAAATATACTAAAATATTAAATTGACTGAGCATTATCTTTCCTTGATCTCTGTTTCTGTCTCTTGATGTCTTTCTCTCTGTCTGTCTCTATCTCTATCTCTCTCTGTCTCTCTGTCTCTCTCTGTCTCTCTTTCTGTCTCTGTCTCACTCACTCTTTCTTCTCACCCAATTCCTGTTCTCAGCATCCAACAATTGAAAAACACGTACATAAAGCCAGGAGTAAATGAGAAGGGAAACTAGCACAGACAATGTCCTCTGGAGAAAATTGTACCGAATGGAAAGGAAAGGATGAGGCATGATCAGAGTGAAAATGGTAAAAGTATCCATATTATTGTAAAACACAATTTGAGTTCCCCAGGTCTCATGGCTTGGGTTAATTAGTGTATTGAGAGGCTATATAATAGAAGGTGGATGGCTTTAAGAACACAGTTCTTCTTTCAGGTGTCTTCACTCAAAATCCAGAACTTGCAGTAGCTAATCTGGTACTCTTCCATTCACTGAGGCCATAGATCCTATGAAGAGAAATCTAAAGAGACAGGGAGCTAGTTGTTAGATTTAGTCTGCTTCACCAAGAATTGAGTCCAGCAGAGAAAGGGAGAAACATTAAGAAAACGTTAAGAAAATTAGGACTGCCTACAAAAAAAAAAAATAGGATTACATTGTCTTCTGAAAAATGGAACAGCATGTATTAAGCACTTTCAAGCACTGAGCTAAGCACTTGGGATACAATTTAAAGACAAAACAGTCACTATTGTCAAATAGATCGCACTTTAATTAGGGCAGAGAACACGTAGGGTTCAAGGATGGATGGCAAAGCATGGGACGTCTTAGGACGCAACCACAAAGGAAATGTCTTGCTAGAGAGATTATATTTGGGAATTTCTTGATCATAAAAGTAGTGTGAGCAATCATTTATCATGTCCTTTACCAGTGACTTTTGAGGAGGGAATAGTGAGCCAAAGGGTTGTAGAAGAGCAGGGTTCTAGACTTTACCTCCAGATGGAATAATACTAGGGGTTGTGGATGTGCAGAACCTCGTGAAAATGTTTATCATCTGTGAATGTAGAATGAGCAGCACAGGGTTAACATGATTCCTTACTTGCTTTAAGGTAAGAAATGAAAAAATGGCTCATAGAAAGGAAGGAATGGAAAAACAAGGTGATCTAACAACTGAAACCCAGGAAATGTCTTTCATAACAGCAGGATTACCTTTGAGAATCTGAAGATTATTTTCCTTCACCCAGTAAAGAATGTTCCCTAGAAACTAAGAAGATTGAAATATCAGCTCCTCTGGGTATTATGGAAACAGTCACCTCAGGAGCCTCTGGCTGCTGGGCCTAAAATAAATCCAAGCTGGAAGCCAAATTTGTTTCGGTCCACTTTGTATGCAGGGAAGCTGCCATCATGAGCGTAAATACTTGTTGAGGCACATGAATATTTACCAAATAGGGTAAAACAAACTGGGGTCTTGAACTTGTGAGTCATACTAAGTGAAAACTATCCAATTAGCTCAACATCTCCAAGATTAATGATGAGCTTGCCCAAAGACTTGGATTGTTATAATTCTTAACAAGGAATTTCAGGCAGAAAAAGTACATGTTCAATAAGGTAAAAAAAGAAAAAAGGCAAAATAGCATAAAACACAACAATCAGTAAACATAAATAAGGCATTTCTCAGTGCTAGGAACTCTCTCTCTCTCTCTCTCCATATATATATATATATATATATATATATATATATATATATATATATATATATATTACTTATATGTGCAAAATTTGACTTTTATAAACATACAATTTATCATTGAACAAGAGGGGTACTCTTGAAAGAGAATACCTCATTTTAATTTTTCCTCTATTTGAAAAGAGTCCATTGGTGCTTCCTTCACAGAGATAGCAAGGACCTGAGGCATCATATCTTCTGTAGCCAAGACAAGACATTTGGACAACCTGAGTAATGTTTGATAATTCTTTGCATTAGTGCCCACCAGAAACTTTAAGCTTTCATTGCAACACATGAAGCTTGACATGAAAAATATAATGTACTATGTTCAAGTATTATATGTGATTCTTGACTTTGTCTAGTTCTTTTTCTATTATGTCATACTACGCTGAAAAGATTGAGCTGGAATAATTATAACTGACATTTATGTGGCACTTTAAAACTTACAAAGCATTTTCTTGACAATAACCCTGTCAAGTTGGTAGGGAAAATATTATTCCTATTAAAAATGAGAAAACTGAGGCTCAAAGAAGTTAAGGAACTAGACAGTGATCACACAGCTAATGTGTAAGAGACAAAAATAAAACCCAGTTCTATAGGTACCAAGTAATTTTCTCTTTTCAATATCCCTTGCTGTCTCTTTTGATACAAAATTCTTCTCACTCCTTGTTCAGTACTGTTATGACTAGAGTACTCTGTATTTTCTAAAGTGTAACTTTGCTTATACACTACATTGCATCCATTTCTGAGTCACTGTTCCCAATCTGCCTGGGTGTTCAGCAGGAAATATATCCACAAAGAGAGCTCAAAAACATTCATAGAATGAATGCTTAATAGAAATAATGAATGAATAAATGGTACAGGCATTTATTAAGTATTTACTATGTGCAACCAAGCACTGGGGATAAAATCACAAAGGAGCTCACATTTTAATGGAGATAAAATATATATAGAAGGTTTCAGCTACAAGTCAGATAAGAAGTTCCATCGTTCTTAGAGTGCAGCATTAAAGGAGATCATAATTATTCTACTTTAATGCTATTTCCATTGATAAAATCATACCTTTCTAATGTAGAACTATTTCACAGTGCCAAGAACTTTGGAGGTAACAACTTTCTTTTCTGGGTTTTCAGTAGTTGTGGCTATAGCACCACCTTCAGGAGCAGTTGTTGGCTGTACCTCAAGAAGAATTGCTTCCCAGGATGCTGACTGGGGGTAGAAGATTGTAAGAGTCCTGGACTGTCTCCATGAGAATAGAGTGGATATGGTGGTCAAGGTAATGATGGTGATTTGATTTACTTGACTCATGCAAGTCTCATGTCTCACCTTCAGGGTGCCTTTTTGCCTCATTTAGGCTGCAGTTGCTAAGGATAGTTGGACCCTTCTCCAAAGGACTTATTTCCTCTTGGTTCTTGGAGCTGGACTACTGAAAATTAGGACCAATGGTCAAGGATAAGAAGGGGAAAGGAGTGCTACAACTCTCAGGGCTATTGATTGGTTGACTGAGAAAATTGAGGAATTGGAAAATTATCTACCAGTCAGCTAATAAACATTTATTAGTTGTGCTGGACATTGTACTAAATTTTGGGATATAAAAAAAGAAAAAACAGAAATAGTTCCTGCTGTCAAGGAGCATGAGAAAAGTTACTAAAGAATGGAAAAGATGAGAGTGAGGCAAAATTTTGAAGTAAGAGGATTTAGGGGAGCTTAAGCTATACATGTACACATATAGATACACATACTCACACACACAATACCCACATGAAATGCCAAAGGAAGGAAAACAAAGAATAAAATGAGTTAATGAAATTTCTGACAAAAGTTTAAAATAATAGTTTAACTAAATTCACTAAAGTACCAGAAACAGAGATGAAAAAAGAAATTATGCAATTTATGCAAAAGGATGCTTTCAAAAAGGATGACACATTGAAACAATTAAGCATGAATTGATCATACTAAGAAAATCATAAGCCGAAATAAAATAAAAGCTTGAAGAAGGTACAAAGTCAAACATGGAAATTTAGTGAGAATTAAAGGAATTGAAAGTGTCAATATAATAAAAATGATGAAACTATTGAAGTCAGTTTACAAATTTAGTGCTACATGAATCCAACTACCAAAGGGATACTTCTGGAGGGTGGACAAAATAATAACAAAATTCATTTGGAGGAACAGAAGATCAAGATTATAAAAGGTGGTAACTGAAATAAGGATGGAATGATGAGGCCATAGTACTTTCAAATCAGGACTATTTGGTGTTGATTTATAAATAGCGAAGCATACTGATGGACTAAATTAGACAAAGAATTAGACAGAAAAATAGAACTCAGTAACCTAGTGTTTATTGAACTTGAAAACATGTATTATTTAAGAAAGAATTTCCTATTTGATAAGAATTTTTGGGAAAACTGGAAATCAGGTGGGAGAAATGACTCTAGACCAACATCTTAAACCGTATTCTAGATTAAATTAAAAATAGATACATGACCTGATTATTTGATAATCAATTTTTTGATAATCAATTGCAAGATCATACAATTTTATAAATTAGAAGAAATTATACATTTTTCAGTCAGTGAAAAATTCTTATCCATCCCTTCTAATCTCATCACAATGCTGCTAATAAAAGTCTGAATTAACACTATCTCCCTCAGTTTCCTCTTCTCTCTCACTGGAAATTCTGTGCTCCAAACCCCCACTTTCCTGCCTCCTTTTGTATGTTGCCTCCCCACATTGGGTTGAAAGCTCCTTGATGACAGAGACTGTCTTTTATTTATTAATTGTATCCTCAGCACTTAGCACAGTGCTTGGAATACAGTAATCACTTAATAAATATTCATTTGATTAGATTGGATGTAAATAAGGAAAAGAGGTAACTATGAAAGAAAAAATAGATAAGTGATTATTTGAAATTGATAAGTTTTTGCATAAACAAAATTAATGCCTCTATCATAAGAATGGAAGTAGTTGGGGAAGTCTTTGAATCAAAGATACCCTCAAACAAAGTTTCGGTATCCAAGATATATAGACACATTATAGTTAAGCTCTAAGGCTAAAATGACTTTGTACTACAAGCTTCCAGTAGAAGTGAAGAAATCTCTTTTTTAATGAACAATAATTTGAATTATAGTAGATTTTTAAAGGAGGACAACAGAGGATCACAAAAATTAGAACACTACATTTACAAAATTTAGACACATTGGCATATCTATAAAGATGAGAGATGGATATTTGAGAGGCAAACATGCTTTTCAAAATTTAGAGTCATGTTCTCTTCAAGGACAGTTTTAAACAATCAACCTGCTCCCCAGTCAATAAGATAATCAAAGTAATCCAGGTAATTGTTGCTTTAAGAAGCAACAATTTTAGAAATTTGTGTATTGCCTAAATCATTGGTTTTAGAAAAACACTTCAGAGAGACAAAAGGAGGAGGAGACAGTGGAGCAGAGCAGGGTAAATTTTCTATGCTTATACAAAAGAAAGTTAAAGCAACATACATAGCTATTGGGCAACTAGCTGGTGGAGAAAAAACATCTGCAAAATGAGCTGGAGAAGAAAATGACAAAACCACTCTGGTCACTTTGCCAGGAAAACTCCAAATGGCATCACAAAGAGCTGGTTGGCCTAGAGGGGAGCATGATGTCTGCATAACTCAGGCCCCTCGGGATGCAGCAACAGAAGCAGCAGAGGACAGCGGCTCCCAAAGCAAACAGGAGCTCAGATCCATTATTGAAGGTCTCTGCATAAGCCCCCTGAGAGAACTGAGCCCCCACCCAAGCAGCTGAACTTAATCTCACACTGAACAGCAGCCCTGCCTCCACCGAAAGCCCTAAGACTGGGAAGCAGCATTTGAATCTCAGACCCCAAGCACGAGCTGGGCAGATGTGGAGGTGAGGTGGGTGTGGAAAGGAATCTCAGAAGTCAAGTAACTGACTGGGAAAATGCCCAGAAAAGGGGGAAAAAATAAGACCATCAAAGGTAACTTTCTTGGTGAACAGGTATCTCCTCCCATTCTTTCAGATGAGGAAGAACAATACTTACTATGAGGGAAAAACATAGAAGTCAAGGCTTCTCTATCCCAAACATCTAAAGTAAGTATTCAATGGGCTCAGGTCTTGGAAGAGCTCAAAAAGGATTTTGAAAATCAGGTTAGACAGGTGGAGGAAAAACAGGGAAGAGAAATGAGAGAGATGCAAGAAAAGCATCAAAAGCAGGTCAACACCTTGCTAAAGGACACCCAAAAAAATGCTGGAGAAAATAACACCCAGAAAAATAGGCTCACTCAATTGGCAAAAAAGGTTCAAAAACCCAATGAGGAGAAGAATGCTTTAAAAAGCAGAATTAGCCAAATGGAAAAGGAGGTTCAAAAGCTCACTGAAGAAAATAGTTCTTTCAAAATTAGAATGGAACAGATGGAGGCTAATGATATTCTGAGAAACCAAGAAATCACAAAACAAAACCAAAAGAATGAAAAAATGGAAGATCATGTGAAATATCTCATGGGAAAAACAACTGACCTGGAAAATAGATCCAGGAGAGACAATTTAAAAATTATGGGACTACCTGAAAGCCATGATCAAAAAAGAGCCTAGACATCATCTTTCATGAAATTCTCAAGGAAAACTGCCCTGAGATTCTAGAACCAGAGGGCAAAATAAGTATTGAAGGAATCCATTGATCACCACCTGAAAGAGATCCAAAAAGAGAAACTCCTAGGAACATTGTGGCCAAATTCCAGAATTCCCAGGTCAAGGAGAAAATATTGCAAGCAGCTAGAAAGAAACAATTCCAGTATTGTGGAAATACAATCAGGATAACACAAGATCTAGCAGCTTCTATAATAAGGGATCGAAGGGCATGGAATAGGATATTCCAGAAGTCAAAGGAACTAGGACTAAAACCAAGAATCACCTATCCAGCAAAACTGAGTATAATACTTCAGGGGAAAAAACGGTATTTCAGTGAAATAGAGGACTTTCAAGCATTCTTGATGAAAAGACCAGAGCTGAAAAGAAAATTTAACTTTCAAACACAAGAATGAAAAGAAGCATGAAAAGGTAAACAGTAAAGAGAAGTCATAAGGGACTTACTAAAGTTGAACTGTTTACATTCCTACATAGAAAGACAATATTTGTAATTCTTGAAACTTTTCAGTATCTGGATAGTTGGTGGGAGTACACATGCACACACACAGAGAGAGAGAGAGAGAGAGAGAGAGAGAGAGAGAGAGAGAGAGAGAGAGAGAGAGAGAGAGAGAGAGAGAGAGAGCACACAGTGAATTGAATAGGATGGGATCATATCTTAAAAAAGGGAAGGTAAATGGTGAGAGAGAAATGTGTTGGGAGGAGAGAGAGAAAAATGGAATGGGGCAAATTATCTCTCGTAGAAGAGGCAGGCAGGAGACTTTTTAGTGGAGGGAAAAAGAGGGGAGCTGAGAGAAAAACACGAAGTTTACTCTCATCACATTTGACTAAAGGAAAGAATAAAATGCATACTCATTTTGGTATGAAAACCTATCTTACAATACAGGAAAGTGGGGAAGAAGGGGATAATCAGGGTGGGGGGATGATAGAAGGGAGGGCAATGGGAGGAGGGAGAAATTTGAAGTCAACACTCTTGGGGAGGTACTGGATCAGAAGAGAGAATAGAAGCAATGGGGGGAGGATAGGATGGAGGAAAATATAGTTAGTCTTACACAACACAACTATTATGTAAGTCATTTGCAAAACTACACAGATATGGCCTATGTTGAATTGCCTGCCTTCCCAAAGGGAATGGGTGGGGAGGGAGGGATGGGAAGAAGTTGGAACTCAAAGTTTTAGGAACAACTGTTGAGTATTGTTCTTGCTACTAGGAAATAAGAAATACAGGTAATGGGGAATAGAAAGTTATCTGGCCCTATAAGACATAAGAGAAGATGAGGACAAGGGAAGGGAGGGATGATAGAAGAGAGGGCAGATTGGTGATAGGGGAAATTAGAATGCTCAGTGTATTGAGGTGGGGAGGGGACAAATGGGGAGAAAATTTGGAAACCAAAATTTTGTGAAAATGAGTGTAAAAAGTTAAATAAATAAATTTTAAAAAAAAGAAATACTGGGATTTATTGGAGACTCCAAGTTGAACTTGGAGTCAGAAAAGGGCTAGGTTTGAATTCTACTTCTAACATTTAAGAACTGTGTGATCATGGGTAAATCATTAACTTCTCTGAAACTATATTTGTAAAGGAGGACAAGCACTTGTCATATTCTCATGGGATTGCTGTGAGGCTCCATTTAATGTGCTATACTAATGATTAGTTATCATTTGAGGCCTTCAAAGAAAAGTCTAAGAGAAAATCTACTCAAAGTACAGATAGGTTGACTATACTCTTGCTTATCAAAGGTCAATATATTGCAATTAGGGGGGACCTCTTGAAAGGTGAAGAAAGTAAAACTATGTAAATATTGATTTATAAGTAGACAATACAGCTGTAAAACTGATTAGCTTCAAAACAGACTGAACAGACCCCACTGTCCTAGTGCTCCGTCTTGTATTCAAACTGTGAGACTTTTCATGGGAATTCATTTGTCTTGACCCATTGGGCCCCATCCAGTCAAAACCTTAAATATATCTGAAGTTAACTCAAGCCTATACTTTCAGTAAATCACCATGCAAAGTCAATGGCAAAGAACAGTAGTGAAGCAGTAAGCAATTAATTGAAACAGAAATCAATATAGAAGTAATGAAAGCTATTATCAGTCATATACTTGAAAGACTAAAATGTATTCTTTGATTCTCTATTCTCTCTTACTTACCACCTGCCACCTGCCTTCTGCCTTCAAGAAGAATAGTTTAAAAATAAATTTCTTCTAATCAGTGGGTCTGACAGTGAGATCATGAGCTCAGTCTCTTTGTGTAACCAGAAAGTACTGACAAAGGGTCTCAGAGTTGAAAACTTCTCTTAAGGCCTGAGTCTAAATTTAAGATGACTCAAGCCCATTCATGCCATCTGCAATACTTCTTTCTCCATGTGGCTGCTCTTGGACCAGCTCCATCCTATCACATTTCTCTGCATCCTATGTTCATGACTTCTCAGTCTTGTGGTAGGAAAAGATTCTTCCCTGGCTGTTATACTACAAGAAGTACAAGAGCTTTCCCTTTCCCCCTTTACCGCCTCCCTCCTCCCCCTCCTTTCCCCTTCCCCCTTTACTGCCTCCTTCCTTTCCCCTCCCCTCTTTTCCCCTTCCCCTGCCCCCCAATCTCCTCCTCCTTTCCCCTCGCCCTTCTTTGCACCCCCTTCTCCCATCCTGCCTCCCCCCCTTTCTCCTTTTTCTCTCCCTCTTTCCCTCCCCTCCCCCTCCCCCACCTCTCTCCCACACTGCTTCCTCCATCCACCGTTCCCCAACTTCTGTCTTTTTCCTCTCTCCCTCTCTCTCCTCCCCCCATCCCCGGGGGCCTCCAGCAGCGTCTTCTCTCCTTGGGGACCTCGGTGCTCTCAGACTGCCGGGGAGGAGCTCGGGGTTCGGAATCAGGATCCGAGTTCGAATCCCATCTTTTCTATGTAACCACAGACAAATCATCACTTTCCTCCTGCGCACCTAGTTTTCTAATCTAAAACAGCCACCGGTTGGACCGGGTAGCCTGGCCTGAGGCTCCTTCGGCTCTGCGTCCTGTGTGCCATGAGCAAAGCGGGCACTCGCTGAGTGCTCTTTCTGGGGCAGGGTGATGGCGGCCAGCTGGGAAAGCATTCTGCAGAATGAACAGCAGCTGGAAGAGCTGGCCAAACAGGCCGTGGACAAGGCCTTGATGGAAGGAGTGCTGATGAGAACCAAGAAGGACCCCAGCTCCTCTGATATTGTAAGTTATGCCCCCTTCACCTTGTTCCCCTCCGCAGTACCCAGAGAGCTTCTGGAGCAAGCCTATGCAGTACAAGCAGACTTCAACCTTCTCGTGGACACAGTGAGCCAGGACTCAGCCTTCTTGGAACAGACTCTCTCCAGTACCATTAAAATAGATGACTTCATCGCTCGGCTCTTCAGCATCTACAAACAAGTCCTGGAAGAGGGCATTGCTCAGGCACATCCTTAATGTCCTGGGCAAAACTAAGGAAGCTGCCAGTGTCCTCTCCAACAATCCCAGCAAGGGGCTGGCCCTGGGCATTGCCAAAGCATGGGAACTCTACAGTTCACCCAAGGCTCTGGTTCTTGTCATTGCTCAGAAAGAGGAAAGAAATGTGTTTGACCAACACTACATAGAACATGACCTGTTAGCCCGGAACATCCATGTGATTCCGCGAAGCTTTGAAGATGTTGCTAAAACAGGATCTTTGACCCAAGACCGGAAGTTGTTTGTGGATGGCCAGGAGATTGCTGTGGTTTACTTCCATGATGGCTACATTCCCAGTCAGTACAGCCCCCAGAATTGGGAAGCACGCTTACTCCTGGAGAGGTCGTGTGCTGTTAAGTGCCCAGATGTAGCCACTCAGTTGGTTGGAACCAAGAAGGTCCAGCAGGAGCTGAGCCGCCCAGGGGTGCTGGAGACCTTGATACCAGACCAGCCAGAAGCCGTGGCCCGCCTGCGGGCCACATTTGCAGGCCTCTACTCCTTGGACGTGGGTGAAGAAGGTGACCGTGCTATCATGGAGGCCATCGCTGCCCCAGACCGATTTGTCCTGAAGCCGCAAAGGGAGGGTGGAGGAAACAACCTGTATGGGGAGGAGATAGCACAAACCCTGGAGCAGCTGAAGGACAGTGAGAAGAGAGCTTCCTACATTCTTATGGAGAAGATTGAGCCTGAGCCTTTTGGGAACTGTCTGTTGCAAGCTGGGATCCCTGCACGGATGACCCAGTGCATCTCAGAGCTGGGCATCTTTGGTGTTTATGTTAGGCAAGGGAAGATGCTGCTGATGAACAAGCATGTGGGCCACCTTCTCCGCACCAAATCCACCAAATACGCAGATGGTGGGGTAGCTGCTGGGGTAGCTGTCCTAGACAACCCCTACCCAGTGTGAGGGACTGGTGAAGAACTCAGTCATGCTGCTCCGTGTGTGTATGCAAGGTGGGGCAGGGCCTGGTTAATGAATAGCCTGGCATTCTTCCCATTCTTTTCAGATTTCCCCTCTCTCCTTCTCGTAGCCTAGATTGCCTTCGGATGACTAGAAAAGCAGCAGGGAAACTGTTTTCCCCTGAACCTTAGGCCCTTGAAACCCAGTGGGATCCGAGTCCTGCCCTGCCCCTCCCCTGTGCACAAGCCAGATCTCAACCTGGAATGGATTGTCCCCACCCCTCAAATAAAGATGCATTGATTAAAAAAAAAAAAAAAAGAAGAAGTACAAGAAAAAATACTTCCTTTGTTACTTAAATAAAGTTGTCTTTTTCCTACTAAGTCCTTGAACAAAAGGTTAAGAGAGCAGCCCTCCTCGATTTTGGTGCGAAAATCTCATTACTTCCATGTATCCATAGCCATCTTCTCTTCGGATTACAAAGATCATGGGCAGAGGAATAGGGAGCTTCCCACAAGTCAGGCCCCAACTACAATGCAGCTATGGGCTCTGATACAAACTTCTAAGAAAGATTTAAATTAACCTTTGGTAGATCTATCATCCAGTAATTTAGGATTGATGCCATGAAGAGCTGTCATACTCAGCCATAAAAGATCCATTAGGAATAATAGCAGCCTGAATATGGGATTGGGTAGCCTATTGGTTTGAGCTAGCATGGTATATCTTACAATCTGATACACAAACCCTCAGAAAGTTTTGTTCCAGAAAGGTCACAAATGCCTCAGAAGAATACAAATATTCCTCCTACACAATTTACTCTGCTATTAGGGGCTGGAACTTATATATCCAAAAGTCATTTTTTTTCTGAATCTTCTCTCACTTTATAGGTCCCCAAGGCTTTCTGGAAAATACAGCTAGACAGAGAAGCCTAAGTAAAAGAAAATTACAATCAACATTTCTTATCACATTTTTAAGTGACCTAGTCAATAAAGCAGTAAAAGATATCTAAATATTTTTGTTTTTTCAGGTATCAGAAGTTAAAAGCCTGAATATGTTAACTCCAAAAACAGCTCTGGATCAAATGAAAAATGAGACTGTTGGCCCTAAATCAATACAGATGAAATTCACTAGGTATTTGTTATTCCCAATTCCTTAATCATTTTTTTAATGAAGCTTAGACCTCCATTAGTCAGCACAGGAAGAATTCTCATTTGTCCATCTTTTCTGAGGCCATTGTCTATAAGTAGTAGATAACCTATGGATTAAATTTGTCCCTTCATTGATGATAGCTTCACTGTTGATACTAATCACTATTGTTTGTTTACTCAGTGCCAGAAGGAACTCTATTGATTGTTAAGATAAACTCAGATAAATCATTGCTGCAGAAGACAACGCATGAAGCATTTCTTGACAGCATTGCATAGTACCCTTCTTCTCCCACGTTTATACACAGGAAAGCCGAATAAAGCAATGGCATTCAGCCCTATGTTGTAACAAAAACAGGCTCCTGCTAATAATCATGGGAGGCAGGAGGAATTGAAATCAGTAGAATGGGAAGAATGGAGGGCATTGAAAAGCCAGCATAAATATGCGTGATTTGTAATCAGGGTCCCATGTCACCGAACATACGTATCTACTTACTACTGAGGGTTAAAAGACGAAGTGGCATAGGTTAGGCAGAAGTGTTTTCGCTGTTAATACTTGTCTCTTGGAGAGCCAGGACATAAGGGTTGAACTGCTTCCTGGAGATAACAGGCATGCCTTCCACTGATGTTTAGTCATGTCTGATTCTTCATGGCCTCTTTCGGGGTTTTCTGGGCAAAGATACAGGAATGGTTGGCCATTTCCTTCTCCAGCTTATTTTACAGATGAGGAAATGAGGCAAACAGGGTTAAGTGACTTGCCCAGAATCACACAGCTAGGAAGTGTCTGTAGTCAGATTTGAACTCAGGAAAATGAATCTTCCTGGCTCTAGGCCTGGTACTCTGTCCTACAACCTAGCTGCCCAGTCATTCCTTTAGTTTTCTAAAAGGAGAATTTGATTTGGAGTCATAGAACTCCCGAATCTCAGAGTTGAAAGGGCCCTTGGAGACCATCTGGTCATACTTGTAGGTAGATAATAATTCCCTCCAGACCAGGACCAAAAAGTGATCCTCTAGTCTCTACTTTAAGATCTGACTGGAAACTCACCACCTCCTCTAAGAGATAGTTAAGCTAATCAGGTTGTAGGAATTCAATTAAAGGAGACAAAAACATACTCATCTTAAACTGACTACAAGGTTCATTGGATAATATATGAGTCCCTAAAGGATACTTATTCATACAAAAAAAAGTTTGATATGTTTATTCTCTAATTCAGTACTATCTCTGGTCCTTGCTTTGGCTACATAAAGGAAAATAAAGTCACTCCTACAGGTAGCTGAATCCTGGGAAGTCAACTCAGTCCAAACACCCTACTAGTTCTAGATATCCTATAGATGGCACAAAGCAAGACAGAATTACTATAAAGTCAACCTCTGAATTAGGAACACCTGAACCCAAGTTCAAGTCTACCTCTGATACAAAATGGCTGGGTAACTCTGAGTAAGTTACTTAAATTCTCAGTGTCAAAACTTCCCTAGGTATCTCTTTAAGACTATAAGCTGAAAAAGAGTTGTTAGTCAAGAAAGAAGAGAAGAAAGGAAAAGAAAAGAAGGAAGGGGGAGAGAGAGAGGGGCAGAGAGAGAGAGAGAAACAGAGAGACAGAGAGAAACAGAGAGACAGAGAGAGAAACAGAGAGAGAGATTGATTTCCTCATTGGAATTTTTTTTAACTTAAGGAGAGGATTTTGAACATATTACTATTAAATTTTATCATATTCAATTTTAACCAGTTATTTGAAGGGAGCTCCAAAAAGCATTTTACAAATCTTAAAGCACTATGTAAATTACATAAATGCCAACTATTATTATTGTTTTGTAATGAAAATGACATTAAAAAAGAAATAATACTATCTGCACTCTAAGAAACTCTGGGCCTTTCCATCTGATTTTCAGCTGAAACTTCTTTACTTTTTACAAGATTTACTCCCTTACTCACCTCCCTCCCCTCTCCACCCCACTACACACACACACACACACACACACACACACACACACACTACCAGATTGGGTTCCCAAAGGGAGATCAGCTATACTTCCCATACCTGATTCTATAGCAGGGGTGGGTAACCTGAGGCCTCAAGGTCCAAACCTCACAGAATAAATTCTCTTAATAAAAGAATTTGTTCTGTAAAATTCGGACTCCATCAAAAGGCCACACTCAAGGACCTAGAAAGTCATATGTGGAGTTGCAGCTGCAGGTTCCCCATCCCTGTTCTAGAGGGTATCACTGACAGGTTAGGGATATCTTCTCTAATTTTATGGGCCTCAAGTCCATTTGGTACATTGTCCCTAATATCATTCACTTACAATAATCACTTAAAGCACTATATAAATGCTAGCCATTATTGTTATTATCTTTCCTAGGTAGATTAATTCTTCCCTCATTATAATATTAGGATTTCATTTGAGGTTTATAACATTACCTGGGCACCTAATCTAATAGCTTCTGTAACAATTATCTATAACTAATGGACTGTTAAGTGGCATAGTGGATAGAGTGCTGGGCTTGGAAACAGGAAAAATCATCTTGAGTTCAAATCCAGCCTCAGACACTTACTAACTCTATGACTCTGAGCAAGTAACAATCCCATTTGCTTCAATTCCTCATCTGTAAAATGAACTGGAGAAGGAAACAGCAAATCTCTCCAGTATTCTTGCCAAGAAAACCTCAAAATGGGGTCATAAAGAGTCAGGCACAACTGAAAAACAACAATGACCTGAAGTAGATTCCCACAATACAACAATTTCTATTTTTCTATTCATTGACCCATAAACAAAAGCCCATCTCAACATTGCCCCTGTATCTTGAATTCATGGATTTCTTCACATGAGCAAAATCTCTTAATATATAATTACCCCTTTATCTACACTGTTCCTTTCAAATAAAATGTTTCCCTCTAGAGCCATATTCTGAATCCCATCTCACCGTATTTCAGGAAGTCTAGGAGGTCATATTTGTCTCCTTGCATTAAAATCACCCTGTTTGCTAGCCATATTTTGTTAAAGTACCTTATCATTGTTTGTCTGTGCAAAATGAATGCTCTGTGTGGTGTGGTATGGTGGAAAACACAGAAGCAGAAAACCTACGTTGGATTTCTAGCTCTTCCAGTTGCTAATTGTGTAACACTGGACAAGTTGCTTAACCTTAGTCCCAGCTAACTATCCAATAAATTGGAAATAATGATAGAATTGTTGCCCCCCTTCCACTCAGGATTCAATTAAAAAGAATAAACCTTCAAAATAGCAGTGTGATAGGCCAGATAGGAACCTAACTCTTCCACATATGTTCTAAGGCATTGAATTAACAAATCCAAAAAGAGAAAAAAACTGGAAAGGGCTTAATCTATCCCAGGACTGAAACAAAGGCTAGCCAGAAGACCTCATGTACTGGGAAAGGTGGAAAGTTAGCACAAGTACAAAAACAAGCCAAAAGCCTTCCAGTGCTCTAACCAGAGATAATGCCAAGTGTACCTGAAACCTGCAGCATTCTCTACCATATTCCAGCAGGCAAGAACCCCTACTGCTCTGCTGGGAAGTGTTAAGGGAGATTGAAACCCACGGTTGTCTGACTACTCTAATTGTTGTCATAGAGCAGTCAGTACTCTGACCAGAATGCTCCAAGAGACAGAAATCCATAGCATTCTGTCCTAAAATGCTCCAGAGGGCTTTAAAAGCTGCCCTTTTCTGACCTAGAAAGATCTGGGGTGGTAAACTCAAGCCCTGCTGGGGCCTCTGTGGCTGGGAGTCCCCCAGTACTCTAAGGGCAAACATACCAGGGAAAATGGAAGTCTGTTAGAAGCCCAAGAATTGAGATCAAGGCCAAATATAATCTACCCATATTACTAGCATATGAGGGGCGAAATCTAACCAAATACCTTCTATAATACAAATATGGTTTTTATATCTAAAGTAAAAAAGAAAAATAAAAAAATAAAACAATAGATATCACTAATAAATATTGACACAAAAATATTAGCAAAGAGTCTGCAGCAATATATTTAAAAGATTGTGCTATCAAGTTAGATTTATAATAGAAATCAGGATTGGCTCAATATTATAAAAACTATAAACAACCACATTAACAACAAACAAAAATCACATGATTACTTCAAAAGACATAGAAAAGGCTTTTGACAAAATACAGCATATACTTACATTAGCAACATTAAAAGACATAGTAATAAGTGGACCTTTCTTTAAAACAATGAACAATACTTATCTGAATCAAAGAGTCTGCATTGCATGCAATGGAGAAATGTTGATGAGATTCCAAGAAGATAAGGGAGAAGTAAAACAAGGATATCCATTGTCAGCATTATTATTTCATATAGTTCTAGAAATACTGGCTACATCAAAAAACCAAGAAATGGAAATTGAGAAAATTATCATATGTAAAAAAAAAACTAAAATTATCACTTTTGCAAATGTAAGTAAGTGTAGTCATTGCAACTGGGAAAGCTGAGGCTGATGGATGACTTGAGCTCCAGATTTCTGAGCTGCAAGAGGGTCAATGTGCCAAGCCTCTACTAGCGGGAAGGGGTGTGAAGGACAGAAGAGGATGATGGGAGACATTAGGGTGTCTAAGCATGAATTGACCCAGACCAGAAGCTGAGTGTGTTGAAACAGCAATGGGGCTGGGGCAGAGAATGGCACCTGGACTTCTAGTTTGGGAGAGATAATAAGACAAGAGAGGCAAGGCAAGACAAGGCAAGTATTTTGTGCAAGGAGCAGCAAGTGTCACTGAACTGAGAAATGAAAAGAGTAAGAAGTAAATGAGAAATCAGATCTAAGAAGAGCTTAGAGAGAAAACATGGTCTAACCATTCTGGAAAGGAATTTGGAATATGCCTCAAAGGCCACAAAATGGTATATATCCTTTTGACCCAATGATAACCAGCGACACAGCAATTAGGAGTGTGTGTGTGTGTACATATACATATATATATATATACATATACATATATTTATGTATATATAATGTATATGTGAAAAAGTTTTAAAAGAACTATAAAAGATCTATATTTATGAAAATATCCATAGTAGTACTTTCTGTGGTGAAAACAAAAACAGGAAACAAAGGTAAGACCCATCAAGTGGGGAAGGACTGAAAAATTATTGTTGTATGAATGCAATGGAATGTTGATCAATACAGAATTAGAGAAGGTATGGATTTATAGGAAGCTTGGAGGGCTTATTTGAACTGATAGAAAGACAGGGGAACAGAACCAGGAAAGCAATTTATCAATGACCACAACCTTGTAAAGCAAAACATCTTGGACGGACTTAGGAACTCTCAATGCAGGGACCAACCACAACTCTAGATCAATGAGGAAGCACCTTCTGACAGAGATAATGGACTAAAGGGGCAGAATGAGACATGCATTTTCAGACATGGACCATCTATGTTTGTTACATGAAAAAAAATCATTGGGGGCAGGAGATAGAAGCCCAAAGGAAGAGAGAGGCTGTGATGCCAAAAAAAAGAAAAAGAAAGAAAATAATATTAATAAAGCATGTTTCAAAATGAACATAAGAGAAAAAATGGTTATTCAAAGGGAGACACATAGAAGCAGGACAGCTACGAGGCTATCCTGTTTAATCTACCATATGCTTTTTTGAAAAGTTACATATAATAGAAGTCCATGGTTTCATGTACGATCCTCTGTTTTCTATTTTTTGTATAAGCAAATGTTTAATTTGTTGATATTGACCAAGGTCAAAATTGTACGTTACTTATACATAAGCAGATACTGTGTGCAAAGTTCTTTGCTAAGTAACGAATTGGAACTCAGAGAAGTCTGAAAGAACCTAACACCCATAGCATAGACTCTCTGATTTGTTTGTCTCTGCATATTAGGCTCTATTCCAAATCTACAACCAATATCTCCCTAGAATGTAGTATAGTCAATTTGCAATTAGCTATAATAAAGGAGAAGAGGAACACAGGATAACTCAATGTTGTATATAATGCAAAATACTTTTGTTTTTAATTCTTGAATGACAATTTTATGTCCATTAGAATATGTGTATACATCCAGAATGCTACATAGACCTTTACTTCAAAATCTGTAACATAAAATCATATGCATAACTAGCCATCTTGCTGAAAATGGAATTTTCAAACCAAATTACCTAATTAGATTACCCACATTATCAAAAGCAACCAGATAATATTAAGATATTTTATCTTGTGTTAGGCAATACAATTGAAAATTTGTCATGACTGTTTTGCAGGATCCAAAAGTCAAAGACGCTATTACTGTGTTTCTTAGTTCACATAAGACACATTGTCAAGGGATTTTCTTATTTGTATCTAGGAAAAATAATTTGCCTACAGACAGGGTTCCCTGGGGGCTGAATTTGGAAGACTTAAAAGGATTAAATACTTTACATTAGATATAAGATAGTGGATTTTCTTTTCTGGGTTATCTGGGGAAAATAAAACAAAATCCTCAACAAAAGCATTTCCAAGCAATATAGTGAGTCTACATTCAGTCAACCAATAGTAATTACTAAATAGCCTTTGTGCAAAGCTCTGTATTAGACACTACACAGTCTAGTGTGGTTTTAGGAATAATGAAGAAGATGGCAGAGAGTAATGTGCAACAAATTTAAAGTATACACAGAAATACATAATCAAATAACAAGCATTTATTAAATCCTCTTACAATATAGGCTCTGGGTTTACTCTCCCAATCAGTCCAGCAAATAGAGTCTGAGATTAGCTATATCTCCCTTCATATTACTAGGTGTAACATTAAGTGGTCAATCTAATATTAAAGCTTATGAACCCTCTTCTAATATATTCCCCCTACTAATAGCAATTTTCAGCTAATTCTTAGTATCATTTCATCAATTAACATCCATTCATGTCGGCAAGAAAAGGTTTCATTTACAATCATCTTTTTATTGTACTATTATGAAAATGTTGTATTCCATAAATTAAAAATAAAAGAAAATAATGAAAAGAAATCCTTACAAATGAGCAGAATCAAGAGAACATTGCATACAGTAGCAGCAATATTGTTTTAAGAATGATTTTGAGCAAATAAATTATTTTGCCTATTGTAAATATTCAAATTAGCTGGAAATGACAAATGAAGAAAGATACTATCTGCATTTAGAGAAAAAACTGATAAATAGAAGTGTGTATAGAAGTATACACACAAACACACACACACACACACACACACACATACCCCTTTATGTGTCTAATGGTAGCCATCTCTATGACTGGTGGGGGGAGAGAAGAACAAAAAGAAATTTATATGATAATTTTGTTGCATATTTGAAAGGAATAGGAAATTGTGCATAGTAGATTTGCAGTTCATATATAATCATCTTTTTATTGTATTGCTATGGAAATGCTTGTTTTATTCCATACATTAAAAATAATCTTTTAATAAAGAATTTATAGTAAAGACCGAAGTATAACAACTTCCCAAAATGGAAGAACACCTTCTCTGCCATTTCAGTCCCTCATGAGAATAGACACAAAATTGAAGTCATTATTACAAAAAGTGCCCCCCACACTGCTCCCATATAGCAAATGGATGAGTTTTTCCTTTGCATCCAGGACACAATATCTCACTGCTGGGCTGAGTCATCAGTCACTTTGCAGCATCCACTCTTCCCTGGATTTGGATGCTGTGGTTACCAGGAGCCTTTTGTAGCTTTCAAATGTAACAAGGCCATAACTTGGTCTGCCCCATCTCTGATACTCATTCACTAAGATCAGGAAAGAATAAAGACAAGAGACAGAGATTCCTTGCACCAGTGCCACTTCTGCCACTGTTATTTCCCCTCCTGTATGGAGGCTTGCAATAGTTCTTTTATAACACAACACCAGGGAAGAGAGAGAGTTCATCTGTATGACAGTAGGAATCAGAGAATAACCACACATGGTCTGATTGGGGAGAAAAAGGCCCCCTCCATCAAATGTTTTCAGAAATATCAAACCTTTAGTGGATTGTCAACAAGTAGAGAACATGTAATATGCTCAAAGGACAGGGCCCTCACAGACCAGTCCTCCCACTACTATATTCCATGAATTGTGCTAAGTGCTAAAGTTGCAAATACAAGCAAGTATGAAAATTCTTGTCCCCAGGAAGCTTACATGATGGAGGAAAATAACAAAAGAGAACTGGTAAGGGAGGAAAGGTACACAAGAGGATGCATGGTTTGGATCTGGTGGTGGCCTGAAACTGAGGTGGAGTTCTAGTTCTAGGTAAGAGAAGGTAAAAAGCCCCTAATCAGATCCTACAGTGGTCCCTGAGGGTAGAGTCCCAGTCTCTAACAGAATAACAAAAGGTGGAAATGATAGCAAAAAAGTGTAGGTGGCATGATTTAGAACTGGCAAATCATAGAGAAAATAGAAATAATGAAAGATAGGGGAGAAGAAGTAAATGCAGGGTTTAGGCAAGTCCCATTTAAAGTGGAAGCTATAGTTATGAAAATACAACACTATAATATGTATATTTAAAAGCCTTTAGAAGAAGAGTTCTTAAAGTGGGATCTACTGATCTTTAAAGAATTTGTGGACAAAATCCAGGGGATCCTATGAATTTGAAGTATAAAAAGATTAAATCTTTATCTTTACTAACCTCTAACTAAAATTTAGTGTTTCCTTTTATTATGAGCATAGAAAACATGATTTTGATTCTGTGAAATACACACATACACACACACACAAAGTACAACACACATGCCCTTGCACATAAAAAATTAAAAACTCCTGTTTCGTAAGAAATATCCTAGAATTGCAGTAATATTCAATGTTCATTAAGTGTCTGTTCAATTAAAGCTTGTATATGCAAACTACCACAAGTGGTATTAACTATACCACGCTATCAAAGTATTGAGGAAATTCATTAATTTTCATTTTTCAGATCAAAAAGTGAGTTCTTACTCTTGAAAAGTGAAGCATCCACCCCTTTCCCGTTTCTTTGCAGAAGTGAGGAATTCATAGGTATAGACCATTGCATATTATGTCAAGTTGTTTTTTATATAGTGATTGATTTTATTAGGTTTTTTCTTTTTCTTTTTTTTTTTCATTTTATTTTTCATATACAGGATGGCTCTCTGAAAGGTATGAAGGAGAAAGATATGAAGGGGAAAGACACAAAGGGAAATCTGGGTGAAATATAAGCAAAAGAAATCAATAAAAAGCATTTTTTAAAAAGTGAAAAATAGGAAAGTCTCCCCAAATTACCTGGACTGTCCAATTTTAAGTAAGAATTAAAACAGTTTCAAAACACAACTTCTGGTAATGTCTGCCAAGTGTTCTAATTTAAAGGATTTTTATTTTTTTCAAATTCATCAAAATTTTCCAGAAATCCATTGACATTAATACTTTTGTTTACCTCTACATAACATTCCTTTTAACAATTAGCAAGTTAAATACTTGCCTCAGTTTTGCCAAAGCAAAAACATCTTGTAATTCTAAAACTTTTATCAAACCATAAATTTCCACCCCCTTCCTTCAATTGGTTAGTTAGAATGAAGAGAGTTGGGTTTCCTTTTTGTTGTTTTGTTTTTAGAGTTGGAAAGATTGTTTATATGTAGCCCCCTGAGACAAAATAATGGCAAGGGGTGTAGCAATAAGCAATTTGTTGTCTCAGTTTCCTTACTTTTGCTCTTAGGGAGGATGTAGGAATAAAAGCATGTGAATTCCACACTGGTGGAATGCTTAGATATAATAAAAGATCCCAAAAACTGCCTAAATAGCTATAGAAGTATGGATTTTACTTAAGAGTTGTCCATTTCTCATGAAGGCTTCAGGTAAGTGCATTTTTAGTGGGATTATGGAGATCTTTGCCCTAATGGTCACCAGAATTGAATTGTGATAGAGATGGTAAGCCATTGCTAGGCTGATTTTTACATACACACAAATAAACCATAGATAAAAGAGGTACAAAAAATTTCAAAATATTTTCTTCTAGTGAGCATAAAAATATGCAGGGACACAATTACTTAGGATCCTGGGATCTTATGGCCCAATTCTTTCATCTAAAACAACATTGTAATTCTGTTTCTAAAAATATTCTAAAAAATAGAACACTGTTATTCTATGCAATTCACAAGTTTCCACCACCATGCCTCCTTCTTGGTGATATTCTCAAGTTAGTTTTAATATCTATGTCACAACATTTACTAATAATAATTAATATTTATACTATACTTTAAGATTTACAAAGTGCTTTGAAGAATGCCATCTCATTTAATCCTCACAGTAACCTTCTTGGGAGGCAGAAATTGAGGCTGAGAGGTTATGTGCTATGCCCAGGGTCACACAAGTAAGCATCTGAGGGACCATTTAAACACCAGTCTTCCAGACTCCAAGTCCAGAGATCTATTCAGTGTACCACCTAGCTGCCTATTATTAGTATAACATTTATGAAGCAGAATTATTATAAAATTTACTAAGATGAATCTTATTCAATCTGTTCTGACACAATGGAAAGAAAATCCTTCCTGTGACCAACTGTCTCTCTTAAATAACTGCAATGAGAGTTCTGATGAATAGCTGTGTAAGAAGGTTGGCAGTATACATTTCCCACTTGATTGTACTCCTTTAGATTCTCCACCAAACTGTACTGTTTTCCTCCCCGCCCTCCTTTTTCAGCTTCCATTTTGTGTTTTCTTCCCCCCTCAGATTGTAAGTTTCTGGAGGGTAAGGAGGGTTTCTTTTTTTTAATATTTGTATCTGCAGCACTTAGCACAGTGCCTGCAACATAATAGGTGCTTATAAATATTTATTGCCTATTTTAGCCATGTGGTCAGTTGTTCATGTTTTATGGTTTCTTTAGGAATGTCTCACTTTAGGAAGGACTTCAACATTCTTTGAACGTAAGGGCCTACCTCGCTTCAGGGGATGGAAAGCAAAGTATGTGTATCCAACCAGTGGTCAGATTGTACTCAGAAAGACAATGATACATGTAAACGTATTGAATTCAGCTGTTCTTAGGCTTTGCTTGATGAAATATTCTACTTATATGGAACTGTAATAATGAGATGAGAGAAAAGGAACCGGCAAGCAATGTGTTATATAACAAGTTCTCCAAGACAACGGAATTTGATTACCAAAGCATACTTCAAAAAATTGAGGTTCATTTTAGGAAATACTTGAAAGGTACATATTCTTAGCTTTTTTAAAAAATTACCAATTCTCTTATTTCACCTTAATTTAGGTTCATAACTGCTTTCTATTTTATAAGAAATTCACCTGGAATTTAGCTGCAAATGATAGAATGTTTTCACACTCTAAACCAGAGCAACCTTTTTTTTTTTTTAATTCTCACTGATTGCCTCATAAAAACAAAAGAAACCTAAGAAATGTGGTTGAGCTGAAGCTGAAACTGATTATTTTCCAGAGTTATATCAACAGACAAGCTTGAGTTCATCTGTGATTTCATTATTTATATGGCTTTCCTTAGAATCTGCTAAGTAGAACCCTCCTTCCAAATCAGAAGTGTAATAGAATGGATTCTAATAGACCAGAACTCCCCTACTGCTCAGAATCATCAGTGTAAATTATTGTTTTCTCTGTATTTTTAAATGTTAGAAGGGCAACAAAAGAGGGAACTCATTCAAGTACTAATAAGTCCCCACTCACCTAGCACAGAGTAGATTTAAATACTAAACAGTAATTATTTCTCTTTTACCCAGGAACCCTTCTCCTCCCAGTTTGGCTTTTTTTATTAAAGGGGCCATCCCTTGAGCAACTATTTAAAGAAGTCTGCTCATTGAATGGGTGTATCTCACTCAAAGTGAGAATGCTATAAGACCTTAGGATGAAAGAGTCAGGGTCTCACATTGCATCCTGGGCCATCTACAGACATCCTGATGTATATCAGGCCACTGGACCCAGATGTCTCAGGGGAAGAAAGTGAGGTTGGTGATCTTCAACATCCCCACCTTGCTCAAATCAAAGTCAACTGCAAGTTATGTCATCATCTTGATGTTATGATCCTCTTCAAGCGAACGAAGGACATACACACACAACAACCTAAACCTGAATGGTGGTGGTAACATTTCTAGCTAGTGTGGAAGTGAACCAATAGCTAGAGAAGTTAGGCAAACAAACAAATAATCATTTTTGTTGAAATTCATCAGCTAAATGTTTTTAGGAAGTTCTGGATATGGGATCTTTGTGGATATTATAAAGAAACCACCTTAAATTCCTTTTAAAATCTTGATGTCTTCTTGTTTAAATGTTTTTAGATTTTTCGTGCTAAAGGAAAGGAAATATCCTTAAATCCCTGAAAAAGAAAAAAGGATTGATCCTATACATTTGGATACATTAGGAGAAATTATAGCTATGTGATTTTTCAGGGAGAAATTTGGAAGTTAGGTACCTAGGAAAGAAATCACAAGTTATCTTCCCTCACTCTTCTTTTTGTGTTCATGGAGTTTTGACAAAGACGAGTACCATCTGAACTCTCTCTGTCTCTCTCTGTCTTTGTCTCTCTCTCTCTCTCTCTCTCTCTCTCTCTTTCTCTCTCTCTTTCTCTTTCTCTCTCTCTCCTTCTCTCTCATATAAATACATATATAGTGTGTTCATTACAGATGTGAATATATACATGCATATATGTACATAAATCTAAATTCACATGCATATGCATCGCATGTATGTGTGGAAACATGCATGTGTACATGTACATATTAAGTGTATGCATACGTAATACTTACATGTGTGTATGCTTGTTGCTCCTTGAAAGTAAGGATTGCTTCATTCTATGTGGTCATATCCCCAGTGCCTAACACAGATTCTGCTCCATGGCAGGCACTCAATAAACACTTTTTAGTTGTTTGATTGAAATATTCTGAATCCCGATTAACATTAACATTCATTGGATACTGAAAAAAATATTAACCAAAAGAGAAACAATATACATATATGATTCTATTTTTGAAAACTTTCTAAAATACTAATGTGGACCTATGAATGTTTGAACAAAATACTAACATGTAAAAAAGATAACCTAAAAAGCAACAATCTCCATTTGAAACTTGCTATGAATTAAATTAAATAGGTATTTATTAAGTGACTGCTTTAAGTGGAGAATTTTGTGTGGCACTGGAAATCAAAAGACCAAGAAATGGCATAACTGGAGGTATGAAAGAACAGAAGATTTAAATGCAAAGATGCAGAGGTAGTGCATTCTTTACAAAGGGAATGGACTCCATTAATGCACAGTATGATGATCAATGAGGAAAATAACAAGAAATTAGGCTAGAAAGGGAAGACTGGAACTAGATTCTGTAGAAACTTAAATGATGGACTAAGGAGGTCATATATTATCCTAAAGTCACTGAAAAAATTTTAATAGGTTATTGATATAGTCATACATATATCTTAAATAGGTTAATTTGATAGCTTTGCAAAAGAGGAAAAGGACAAGGGAGAGGCAGAGGAGGCAGGAAGACCATTACTATAATTCATGATAGGTATGATGGTACATAGTAAGTGGAAAGAAGGGGATGAATGGGAAAGATTTTAAGGAGAAAGAATTAACAGGACTTGGCAACTGCTTAAACCTGAGAGATGGAGAGGGATGAATCAAAGAGAACCCATAGGTTATGATCCTTAGTGACTGAGAGGATGCTAGTACTATTAACAGAAATAGTAAGTAAAAAAGGGACAATTTTATATGAGAGGAGGTAATTAGTGGATTTTTAGGGGGAAATGTTGTAATCAGTTACAAATGTTGGGCTTGCATTCAAGAGAGCACTTCTGGATTTGGGAATTATCTTTCCAGAGGTGATGATTACACCAACTGAAGTACATGGGATAATTAAAGGACAATATTTTGATACAGGAGGAGAAGTGGACCTAGGACAGAGCTTTGGAGGAGACCAACAATCATGGGATGGTAGAAGTATGATGAACTGCAATGCTAATTACATCTTCCCTGCCCATTAATAGGCCTCAAGTACCTTTTGTTCATTTCTGTTGAGGCACTGGGTCAGAGGGTCCTCTGAAAAGTGTATAAATACTCTGAGATGAGGTTTTGTTTTGGAGTTTACTCTTTGGAAGTGTTTGTTTGGCCATATGAAACTCTAGGCAGCTGCTAAGGAGCCTTCTCCCTTGAAAATCCAGATGTTGGTGCGTCTCTCTCTGGTAACTATGTATGTATGGTCAGACAGCTGGATCTGTCTGTTGATCTGTGATGTATATATTGCATATGATCAGACAATTTTCTATTGGTTGATCTTTGTTTCTCTATTTGTATTTTCTCTGAAGTTCAGGGTGCTGACTTTTTCCCCTGAAATAAGTGAATGATATATGTACTTGATAAAACAAAGGTCAGCATGGGAGGGCTTTTCCAGCTGGGAGAAAGGGGAACAGGGTTCCCCCAGCACTGGACCCAGGTGGTGGCAGCAGTAGGTGGTGGGTGACTACATGGAAGCAGCCGGGGTCCATTGTCCAGGCAGCTCAGTTTAAAGCCTCTGTGGGAATTGAGCAGCTGATCTGAACCTCATCCCTCAGTGGCAGCCCTGCCCCCACCCAAAGCCCCTGGAGAGTTAAGCAGCTGATATGAATCTCAACCTAGAGCACATTACTGGGGAGAGGAGGAGCACTAGGACCCTCCTCTTGACAAAAGATTCAGAAATCAAGTAACTGGCTGGGAAAATGCTCAAAAAAGGGGGGAAAAAATTAGACCATAGAAGTTTACTTTCTTGGTGAACAAATGTCTCCTTCCATCCTTTAGGATGAGGAAGAACAAGGCATACTGTCAGAGGAAGTCAAGGCCTCTACTTTCAGTATCTCCAAAATGAATATGAAATGGTCCCAGGTCATAACAGAAGAGCTTGAAAAGCAAGTCAGCAGCCTTCTAAAGGAGACACAAAAAATGCTGAGGAAAATAACACCTTTAAAAAGAGGCTAACTCAATTGGAAAAAGAGATCCAAAAAGTCAATGAGGAGAAGGGGGCTTTAAAAAAACAGAATTAGCCAAATGGAAAAGAAGGTTCAAAAGCTCACTAAACAAAACAGTTCTTTAAAAAACAGAGTGGAGTTCAGGGAAGCTAATGATTATGAGATAAACCAAGAAGTTGGAAAACAAAACCAAAAGATTGAAAAAATAGACCCTAATGTCTCATTGGAAATATCTCATTGGAAAAACAACTGACCTGGAAAATAGATCCAGGAGAGACAATTTAAAAATTATGGGACTATCTGAAAGCCATGATCAAAAAAAAAGAGCCTGGACATTATCTTTCATCAAATTATCAAGGAAAACTGCCCTGATATTTTAGAATCAGAGGGCAAAATAAATAAATATTGAAAGAATTCACTGACCACCTCTTGAAAGAGACCCAAAGAGAGAAACTCCTAGAAATATTGTGGTCAAATTCCAGAATTCCCAGGTCAAGAAGAAAATATTGCAAGCAGCTAGAAAGAAACAATTCAAGTATTATGGAAATACAATCTGGATAAAGCAAGATCTGGCAGCTTCTACATTAAGGGATCAAAGGGCTTAGAATAAAATATTCCAGAAATCAAAGGAACTGGGATTAAAGCCAAAAAGCATCTACCCAGCAAAACTGAGTATAATACTACAAGGGAATAAATAGTCATTCAATAATATAAAGGACTTTCAAGCATTCATGATGAAAAGATCAGAACTGTACAAACAATTTGACTTTCAAACACAAGAAACAAGAGAAGCATGAAAAGGTAAACAGAAAAGAAAAATCACAAAAGACTTTCTAAAGCTGAACTGTTTACATTCCTACATGGAAAAATAATATTTTAACTCTTGAGACTTTTTTAAGTATTTGGGTAGATGGAGGGATTACACATACACACACACACACACACACACACACACACACACACTACAGGTTGAGTAGAATCAGAAGAGATGATATCCATAAAAAAAAAATAAAATAAAAAATTAAGGGATGACGGAGGAAAATACTAGGTGGAAAAAGGGAGAAATGGAATGGGGCAGGCTATAACTCATAAAAGAGATAAGAAAAATCTTGTTCAAGGAAGTAGAAAAGGGAGAAGGTGAGAAGGGAAAAGTGAAGCTTACCCTCTTCACATACGGCTTAAGGAGGGAAGAATATGCTCACTCAATTTGGTAGGAAAATCTATCTTACACTACAGGAAAGTAGGGGAGGAGGGGACAAGTGGGGTGACGGGGGATGATAGAAGGGAGGGCAAATGGGAGAAGGGAAGTAAACACTTTGGAGAAAGGACAAGGTCAAATGAGAGAATAAAAAAGGGGGAAACAGGGTAGGATAGAGGGCAATATAGTTAGTACTATACAACATGGTTATTATGGAAGTCTTTTGCAAAACGACACATATATAGCCTGTATTGGACTGCTTGCCTTCTCATTGGGGATGAGTAGGGAAGAAAGGAGGGAGAGAAGTTGGAATTCAAAGTATTAGAAGCAAATATTGAGAATTATTATTGTATATAACTGGGAAATAAGAAACACAGGTAATGGGGTATAGAAATTTATCTTGCACTACAAGGAAAGAGAGAAGATAGGGATAAGGGAAGGGTGGGGTGTGATAGAAGGGAAGGTACATTGAGGGAAGGGGTAATCAGAATGCAAGGTATTATGGAGTGGGGGAGGGGAGAGGTAGGGAGAAAAATTGGAACTCAAAATTCTGTGGAAATGAATGTTGAAATCTAAAAATAAATACAAAAAATTTAAATTAAAACAACTCTGCGGTACCATCTCACCCATTACATTGGTTAATATGACAAAAAAATAAAATGTTAAATGTTGGAGGGGATGTAGAAAAACTGAGACACTAATGCATTGTTGGCGGATTTGCGAATTCATCCAACTATTCTGGAGAACAATTTGGAACTATGCCCAAAAGGCTATAAAGATACACATACTTTTTGATTCAACAATACTACTAGTAGATCTATATTGCAAAGAGAGAAAAAATAATGGGAAAAGAACTTATTTATACAAAAATATTTATAGCAGATGTTTTGTGATGGCTATGAATTAGAAATTGAGGAGATGACCCTCACTTAAGGAATGGGTAAACAAATTGTGGTATATGACTAATGAAATAGTACTGTACTACAAGAAATGAAAAGCACACTGATTTCAGAAAAACAAAAACTGGATGCATGTGAACTGATGCTGAGTGAAGTGAGCAGAACCGGGAGAATATTGTACACAAGAATAGTAATATTGTTTGATGATGAACTGTGAATGACTTAGCTATTCTCAGCAATACAATGATCCAAGATAATGCCAAAGGACTCATGATGAAAATGCTATCTGCCTCCAGGGAAAGAACTAATGTCATCTGAATACAGACCGAAGTATATTATTTTTCTTCCTTCCCTCTTTTCTTTCTTCCGTTCTTTCTTCTTTCCTTTCTTCCTTTCATCTGTCTTTTTTCTTTTTTTCTTTGTTTCTTCATCATTTGTATTCTTGCCCCAAATAACTAATAGGGAAATGTTTTACATGATTTCACATGTGTAACCTATATCAAATTTCTTATCTCAAGGAGGAAAAGGAGGGAGAAATAGAATTTGGAACTCAAAACTTTTTATTAAAATTTAAAAATTGTTTTAATATGCAATTGTGGGCAATAAAAAATTATGTAAAACTAAAAAAGAGGGGGAGGAGCCAAGATGGTGGAGTATAAAGATACACATATGCTAGCTCCTAACCCACAGCCCATAAAATACCTGTAAAGAAGAACTCCCAACAAATTCTGGAGCACCAGAACAAAGTGGAGGAGATATCTATCCCAGAAAGACCAGAAAAACTGACATGAAAGGTCCGTCGGGCAGCAGACCCAGAGCAGAACCCAGCCCTGCCTTGGCCATGCAGCACCAAGGGGAGTAGATCCAAGCAGGCTTCAGGGACAGAATCTCCTGTGGCTGCACAGGTAGCTCCACCCACAGGTGCCAAAGGCCAGTGAGAGAGTCTTTTTGGCTGGCCAAGAGGGGAGCGAGGTGTCTCCATAATTCAGGTCCCCTCGGGAGGCAGCAGCAGAGGCAGCAGGGGACAGGAGCTCCCAAAGCAAACAGGAGCTCGGATCCATTGTTGAAGGTCTCTGCATAAACCCCTTGAGGGAACTGAGCCCCATGTGGAGGTCCTGCCCTAACCTGAGCACCTGAACTTAATCTAATACTGAATAGGAGCCCTGCCCCCACTGAAAGCCCTAAGGCTGGGGAGCAGCATTTGAATCTCAGACCCCAAGCACTAGCTGGGCAGATCTGGAGGCAAGGTGGGTGTGGAGAGGAATCTCAGAAGTCAAATAACTGGCTGAGAAAATGCTCAGAAAAGGAGAAAAAAGGGGGCGGAGCCAAGATGGTGGAGTAGAAGGACGCACATTTACGAGCTCCGAGCCCACAACCCATGGAATTGAGGTAAAAGGAGATCCCCATAAATTCTGAATCTCTGCAGGGGGTGCATAAACATAGAGGAAGAGATTTCCGTTCCACTGAACCCTGGAGAGCCGTCCCCGGGGTCCATCGCGCCTCGGAAAGCGGACCCCACCCCCACCCCTGGCCGCGACCCAGAGAAGCTGACCCGAGCAGACTTCAGAGAGGAAAGCTCCGGGGGAAGCTCCGGCAGCCGGGAAAGTCCCTCTGCCCACAGAAGCCACAGGTCAGTAAGAAAGAAAGCTGCGATAGGGGAGGGGAGTGGAGCGTCTCCGTGACTTGGGCCCCCTCGGGAGGAAGCGGCTGCGGCAGAGACGGGGGCAGGAAGCGGCGGAGGCAGAGGCGTGGGCGGGCAGCTGAGGCGGCAACGGCCCGGGACTCAGGAATCCCCCAGCAGCAGGTAGGATCTTCAATACTGAAGGTCTTTCCAACCTGAGGGAGCCGAGCAGGGGAGACGGCCCTGCCCCCACCCTGCTCTACTGCTGAACGCCTCTGAATAAAACCCCCAAGGGAACTGAACACAGCAGGCGGGGCCCCCCACCCCCACCCGCTTGGTTCCTGAAAGTCTCTGCAGAAAGCCCCTGAGGGCCCAAGCAGGAGGCGGCCCTGCCCCCACCCCTGCGCCAGAACTAAACCTTGCCGCAGGAAAGCGCATTTGAATCTCAGAGGCCAAGCACTTGCTGGGCGGATCCAGGCGGGGGTGGAAAGGAATCTCAGAAATCAAGTAACTGGCTGGGAAAATGCCTAGAAAGGGGAAGAAAAATAAGACTTTGGAGAGTTTTTTCCAACAAATGCAAATGATCCCGACCTTCGGATCTGATGGGGAGGACGAGAACGTATTTTTCCCATCAGGGAAAGATGTGGAGGGCGGGGCCTCAGCACCCCAGATACCTCAGGGGGGTGTTGGGTGGGCTCAGGCCTTGGAAGAGCTTAAAAAGGATTTTGAAAAGCAACTTAGACAGGTAGAGGAAAGACTGGGAAGAAAAATGACAAAGATGCAAGAAGAGTATGAAAAAAAGGTCAATATCTTGGTAAAGGAGACCCAAAAAAATGCTGAGGAAATTAACACCTTGAAAAATAGGCTCACTCAATTGGCAAAAGAGGTTCAAAAAGCCAATGAGGAGAAGAATGCATTCAAAAGCAGAATGAGCCAAATGGAAAAAGAGGCTCAAAAGCTCACTGAATTTAATAGTTCTCTCAAAATTAGAATGGAACAGATGGAGTCTAATGACTTTATGAGAAACCAAGAAATCACCAAACAAAACCAAAAGAATGATAAAATGGAAGAGAATGTGAAATATCTCATGGGAAAAACAACTGACCTGGAAAATAGATCAAGGAGAGACAACTTAAAAATTATGGGACTACCTGAAAGCCATGATCAAAAAAAGAGCCTAGACATCGTCTTGCATGAAATTATCAAGGAAAACTGCCCTGACATTCTAGGACCAGAGGGCAAAATAAGTATTGAAAGAATCCATCGATCACCACCTGAAAGAGATCCAAAAAGAGAAACTCCTAGGAACATTGTGGCCAAATTCCAGAACTCCCAGCTCAAGGAAAAAATCTTGCAAGCAGCTAGAAAGAAACAATTCCAGTACTGTGGAAATACAATCAGGATAACCCAAGATCTAGCAGCTTCTACATTAAGGGATCGAAGGGCGTGGAATAGGATATTCCAGAAGGCAAAGGAACTAGGACTGAAACCAAGAATCACCTACCCAGCTAAACTGAGTATAATACTTCAAGGGAAAATATGGTCTTTCAATGAAACAGAGGACTTTCAATCATTCTTAATGAAAAAACCAGAGCTGAAAAGAAAATTTGACTTTCAAACACAAGAATGAGAGGAAGCATGCAAAAGTAAACAGCAAGGAGAAGTATTAAGGGACTTACCAGAAATGAACTGTTTGCATTCATACAGGGAAGGACAATATTTCTAACTCTTAAAACTTTTCAGTATCTGGGTGGTTGGTGGGACCACACATACACATGTACACGCATGCACACACATACACACATGCATTCACATGCAGAGACAGAGAGCACAGATTGAACTGAATAGGATGGGACCATACCTTAAAAGAAATTAAGGTAAATGGTGAGAGAGAAATGTAGTGAGAGGAAAGAGGGGGAAATGGAAGGGGATAACTATATGTCATTTAAGAGGCAAGTAGGAGATGTTTTTTAGTGGAGGGAAAAAGAGGAGAGCTGAGGGAAAAAAAAAAAACCAACAAATAAACAAAAGTTTACCCTCATCACATTTGACTAAACGAAGGAGTGAAATGCACACTCATTTTGGTATGAAAACCTATTTTACAGTATAAGAAAGCGGGGGAGAAGGAGATATTGGGGGGGGGGATGATGGAAGGGAGGGCAAAGGGAGGAGGGAGTAATTGAAAGTCAATACTTGGGGAGGGACAGGATTAAAGGACAGAAGAGAAACAATGAGGGGCAGGTTAGGAGGGATGGCAATTCAGTTAGTCTTACACAACACGACTATCAGGAAGATCATTTGCAAAGCTACACAGATATGGCCTATAATGAATTGCCTGCTGTACCAAAGGGAATAGGTGGGGAGGGAGGGATGGGGAGAATTTGGAACTCAAAGTTTTAGGAACAATTGTTTAGTATTGTTGTTGCAACTAGGAAAGAAGACATACAGTTAATGAGGAATAGAAAGTCATCTGGCCCTACAGGAGAAAAGAGAAGATAGAGACAAGGGAAGGGAGGGATGACAGAAGAGAGGGCAGATTGGAGATAAGGAAAATTAGATTGCTTGGGGTATTGGGGTAGGGGGAGGGAAGAAAAGGGGAGAAAAATTTGGAACCCAAAAATTTGTGAAAATGAATGTAAAAAGCTAAATAAATAAATAAATTTAAAAAAAAAAAAAGGAGAAAAAAAATAAGACCATAGAAGGTTACTTTCTTGGTGAACAGATATCTCCTCCCTTCCTTTCTGATGAGGAAGAACAATGCTTACCATCAGGGAAAGACATAGAAGTCAAGGCTTCTGTATCCCAAGCATCCAAAATAAATATTCAATGGTCTCAGGCCTTGGAAGAGTTCAAAAAGGATTTTGAAAATCAAGTGAGAGAGGTGGAGGAAAAACAGGGAAGAGAAATGCAAGAAATGCAGGTCAACACCTTGCTAAAGGAGACCCAAAAAAATGCTGAAGAAAATAACACCCTGAAAAATAGTCTAACTTAATTGGCAAAAGAGATTCAAAAAGCCAATGAGGAGAAGAATGCTTTCAAAAGCAGAATTAGCCAAATGGAAAAGAAGGTTCAAAAGCTCACTGAAGTAAATAGTTCTCTCAAAATTAGAATGGAACAGATGGAGGCTAATGACTTTATGAGAAACCAATAAATCACAAAACAAAACCAAAAGAATGAAAAAATGGAAGATCATGTGAAGTATCTCATTGGAAAAACAACTGACCTGGAAAAGAGATCCAGGAGAGACAATTTAAAAATTATGGGACTACCTGAAAGTCATGATCAAAAAAAGAGCCTAGACATTATCTTTCATGAAATTATCAAGGAAAACTGACCTGATATTCTAGAACCAGAGGGCAAAATAAGTATTCAAGGAATCCACTGATCACCGCCTGAAAGAGATCCAAAAAGAGAAACTCCTAGGAACATTGTGGCCAAATTCCAGAGTACCCAGGTCAAGGAGAAAATATTGCAAGCAGCTAGAAAGAAACAATTCAAGCATTGTGGAAATACAATCAGGATAACACAATACATAGCAGCTTGTACATTAAGAGATAGAAGGGCATGGAATATGATATTCCAGAATTCAAAGGAACTAGGACTATAATCAAGAATCACCTACCCAGCAAAACTGAGTATAATACTTCAGGGGGAAAAATGGTCTTTCAATGAAACAGAGGACTTTCAAGCATTCTTGATGAAAAGACCAGAGCTGAAAAGAAAATTTGACTCTCAAACACAAGAATGAATAGAAACATGAAAAGGTAAACAGCAAAGAGAAGTCATAAGGGACTTGCTAAAGTTGAATTGTTTACATTCCTACATGGAAAGACAATATTTGTAATTCTTGAAACTTTTCAGTATCTGGGTAGTTGGTGGGAGTACATACACACACACACACACACACACACACACACACACACATACACACACACACACACACACATAGAGACAGAGAGCACAGAGTGAATTGAATAGGATGAGACCATATCTTAAAAAAAGGAAGTTAAGCAGTGAGAGAGAAATGTAGTGGAAGGATAGAGGGTGAAATGGAATGGGGCAAATTATCTCTCATAGAAGAGGCAGTCAGGAGACTTTTTAGTGGAGGGAAAAAGAGAGGAGCTGAGAGAAAAACATGAAGTTTACTCTCATCACATTCGACTAAAGGAAGGAATAAAATCCACACTCATTTTGGTATGAAAACCTACCTTACAATATAGGAAAGTGGGGGAGGAGGGGATAAGCAGGGTGGGGAGATGATGGAAGGGAGGGCAATGGGAGGAGGGAGCAATTTGAAGTCAACACTCTTGGGGAGGGACAGGATCAAAAGAGAGAATAGAAGCAATGGGGGCAGGATAGGATGGAGGGAAATACAGTTAGTCTTACACAGCACAACTATTATCGAAGCAATTTGCAAAACTACACAGATATGGCGTATATTGAATTACCTGCCTTCCCACAGGGAATGGGTGGGGAGGGAGGGATGGGGAGAAGTTGGAACTCAAAGCTTTAGAAACAACTGTTGAGCATTGTTCTTGCTACTAGGAAGTAAGAAATACAGGTAATGAGGATTAAAAAGTTATCAGGCCCTACAGGACAAAAGAGAAGATGGGGACAAGGGAAGGGAAGGATGATAGAAGAGAGGGCAAATTGGTGATAGGGGAAATTAGAATGCTCAGTGTATTGGGGGGAGGGGCAAAATGAGGAGAAAATTTGGAACCCAAAATTTTGTGAAAATTAATATAAAAAGTTAAATAAATATACTTTAATTAAAAAAAAGAAAAAAGAAAATAAAAGTATATTACATAAAAAAAGAAAATGAATGTAAAATGTTAAATAAATTTTTAAAAAACTAAAAAAGAAAAGATCTGTTCATTAAATGATGCTCATAAAAAGCTGATGTTCAAAATCTATAGGGAATTGACACAAAAATATGAGATTAAGAACCATTTTCCAATAGACAGGCATAGGATTTGAACTGTTTTTTGAATGAAAAATACAAACTCTCAGTAATCAGCTGGTGAAAAAAATATTTAGAATCACTAGCAATCATAGAGATGAAATTAAAACAACTCTGTAGTATTACCTGATATTCGTGAATTTAACCTCCTGCTTGTTGTGGAATATCACCAGTGTTCTGGCTCTTTTCCCATTCTCATAACTTTAAAAAGATTATTACTCCCTTGCAGCTGCTGACTCATTGTTGGTGACTCCACCTTCATATATACACCCTTTTGGCTATGGCCTTTCCAAGACTATGTTTAATAACTTGGCTTTGATTTCAACTCAAGTGGTCCTATGGCAACTTCCACAGTTTTTTCAGTGGCCCCCAAACCTGTCTCTCTTCCTAACTTCCCTGTGCCTATTGAAATCTATGCTGTCATTCACTTCAATTTGTAACCTGTGTATAATCCTTGACTCCTTACTTACTCACTCCATATATCAAATAAGTTGCCAAATCCTGTTATTTCTCCCTTCCCAACATAGTTTGCATCCATTCCCTTCTCTCCACCTACACAGTCAGCCCTTTAGTTCAGGCCTTCACCACTTCTTGCCTGGAATATTGCAATAGTTCCTTTAAAATCCTCCCTGCCTCAAGTCACTCCCAGTTTCAATCCATCCTCCACATAGGGACCAGATGATTTTCCTAAAGGATAGATCTGACCATGTCATTCCCTTTCCCAATAAATTTCGGTGGTTCTCTATTACATCTAGGAAGTCACATAAACATTTCTGCTTAGTACTTAAAGTACTTCATAAGTTGGTCCTACCTACCTGTATAGGTTTATTTTCTATTTCTTCCCTTCACACATTCTACTGTCTAGTCAAACTGGTCTTCTTACTTATCCTCAAACATGGCACTACATTTCCCATTCCTGTGCCTTTGTGCTGGTTGACTCCCATGCCTGGAATGTAATTCCTCTTTACCTCTGCCTCCCAAAGTCCCCAATCTACTCCAACACTGAATTCAATCACTGTTTTCTTTCTGTTTTTTTTTTTCAAGCACCATTTTATGTATGATTCCTTTCACAATCATCCTTCCTCCCCCCTACACCTCCCAACAAAATAACAACTTGTGTCCTTCCCACCAAAATCACCTTGTATTTAACTTTATCTCTGTATCCTTAGTGCATAACATAGTGCCTGGAACACGGTGGGTGTTTAGTAAGTGTTTTTTGATTGATTTATTGACTTGGGATATATTTCTTCTGGGTTTGGCAATTTGATCTCATTTAAATTGGCTAGGTACTCTTGTAATGTCTTTCAGGTTATACTGGGGCAAAGGCGGTCCAGCAATCCTTTAAGGTACCAGCAGAAAGCTTGATGGTTTGCAGTGATATTAGAGCTGGGAACAGACAGGAAAAAAAGAGTGTCCATGAGACTAGCCAATATATTTGAAGGAATAAGAGACAGAGATTGTATATTGTACAAAATTGTACATGTAGCAGCTTGTCAAAGACCAGCTTGCTAAAAACAGCCTGGCAAGGGTCAGAATCAAAAGGGTTCATTTGGGGACAAAAGAGACGGTAGTGCTCAGTTAAATGATAACAGTGAGGATAGGATCCTGTAACTGGGACTCCAGTCTCTTTATCCCAGCTCTCCCTCTATCTTCTATTTAAGGATAGATGTGAACGGCTCCTATCTACCTTCTGCCCTCTACTCCTACCTCCTGAATAGGAAACAATTGTTTCTGAATAGTTCTAGATAAGTAACTTCTTTCATGTCTTGGGCTTCAATTTCCTCTTATTTTTACGCTGTATTCTACCTTTCCCAATTTGAAAATTGTTTCTATTTCTTGGAGGGAAAAAAGCCACAAAAAATAAAATTGAATAGTCCCTCCTGTTACTGTTGCACTATCTGACTCATGCAACAATCACTTACTTCATCATTTACTTCCCAAAAAGATAAAAAAATAGCATTTAAAAAAAATAAAATAAATATTAGTATATTCTGGAATTTTTCCTTCCTGACACTTTTTTTTTTCAACAAAGGCATACCATTATTTGGTATTCATCCTTGGTTATGGGCTTCCCCTCCTAACATTTCTCCATCCTAACTCAGAAATTTATCAACTCTGTGGCCTGGTATAAATCATTCAATCTCTCTCTACCTCATCTTCCTCCTCTAAAAAATGGGAATGAAAATAGACCCTACTTCCCAGTATTGTTGTGAGGATAAAATGAGATAAGATTTTATAAAGTGCTTTGCAAATCTTAAAGTGGTTACATAAATGCAAGTTAGGGTGATGATGATGATGGTATTATTGATGTCATTTTAAAATCTGAAGTTATTTGAGAGTTCTTTGTGCATTCACTTTAGTTTCTTTAGTTATCTCTTCCCTCCCTGAACTGTTAAATTTATTATAATCAGAATTAAATCTTGAGAGTTTTGAGCCTCATGCCTTTTCTGAGTCTAACACTTTGACCTCATGCAATCCCAACTGGGATGCAAATGCTTGGGCATACATCCAGCACAAACAGCCATGACTACCCCCTTCTCACTTCCATGTATCTGCTACCTCACTGGTCCCACTGTGTTAATAGTTAAAAATATCAAATTCCCTTTCTTTTGTATCCGTGAGAACAAGTCTATTTTTTCCAACTGTCCAGATCTTTCCCTCCTGAGAATTACTAAGCATATGATTTACAATGATCTTTCTTTATCTGCCTTCATGGATGTTCTCCTTAGCATCTAATTTCATCCTTTTATTTAGTCAGTTTCTCCCTCCCTTCCAAAAAAATAAATTAGTCCTTTATAGTCTCCTGTAAAATGTGTATTTCCTGTTGCTCAGTAGTTTTCACTTGCCTTCTATTCTTAGTGACCCCATTTAGGGTTTTTTTGGCAAAGATACTGGAGTGGTTTGCCCTTTACTTCTCTAGCTCATTTTACAGATAAGGAACTGAAGAAATAAGGCTGTGACTTTTGCAGCATCATACAGCTAGTAAGAGTCCAAGGTCAGATTTGAACTCAGTAAGAGGAGTATTCCTGGTTCTCAGCCCAGGGCTCTATCCATTATATCACCTGAATGTCCTGTATACTTCCAAGTCTTTCTTAAATTGATTTCACTTTTTCTCCGTTGAAATCATTATGACATTTTAAGTGAGATCCAAAAATCAAGTCTTAGTATTCAGCACTATCTATGTAAATAGACTTGAGCTTCTCATGCTTCTTCCTCTTTTAAAGTAATAATTTTTTATTTACTGAATCCTTTAGTTTTCTACCCAAGACTTCAAGGTGAATAAAGATATATTTGAAATATCTTCTATCGATATCTTTTCTCCCACATGAGTGTGTGACAAAGGGAAGAAAATATTTGGTAAATTCTGGCAGATTTTTTGTTACATTTTACACCACCAAACGAATTACATGAGATCTGCAGAGTTTTTCTCAAGAGAGAGTCTGAAACCACCATTATGTGTCATTTCCTTTTGGAATCAGTCCGAGGATTCTTTCTGTTTGCTAGGACCTGTCTACTCCAATTAATGCTTAAATAAGTACAGGCAACAACTGCTTTTTTCCATTATGACTTGGTCAGGACCTAGAATGATTTGGGGTAAAGGTTTCTCTTTAAGAGAAAAAAGTATAGTTCTAAGAGTTCAGAACTTACATCCAACACTATTATGCTTTAAAAATATTTGGTAACTACAGAATATTGTTCAGATGAATTACCAAAATAAATTTGAACTAGCTCATGATCCTTGAAGATGTTATAATTCAGCTTTTATAGTAGCCTACAATAATAAGAAAAATATTAGGTGTAATGTTGGAATTCAGTAAATGATGATGAGTAATCATTTAATTTGTTCTACAACTCTTATGATGAAATTATTTGGGTGTTTTAATAGAGAGAGGTTACTACATGAAAAAGCAAAGGTTGATGTACAGTCATCACAACTATTAATCTTCAAGTTCAACTCCACCTCAGAATTTACATCAGAGACTTTTAAATTTACTTAAAATATTTTCCTTATTTTCATTATGGAATAAGTTCATGGTTTTCAATTAAAGAACACTTGTATCTGTGCTCGGATGATTCATGAAATTCTACAGCATATGACCTTTAGCAAAGCAGTTAAATACCTGCTCTCCATGCTCCAACTCTGCCTGTTTACTGGAGAAACCAAGGATACACGTGTAAGAAGGAACTTGCTTCAAGATACAAGGAAACCACTGGGCCACAATAAGAAGAGATAGGGATGCTTAGTTGCATATAGGACATGCAGAGAGGCCTTTATATTCATAAGACACAAAGAATGGAATAGATACAAAACCATGATGGTTAAGGGCCAAGTCACAGAATATGGCCTTGGTGGCACTAGAGAGATCAGTGTAGCAGGAAATTATGGAATACCATACAAAATGTGCTGGATGAATTCAGATTTTGGGTCTCCCACTTACTACTTGTGTGACCTTAAGCAAGTCACTTAACCTCAGTAATCCTTAGTTTCCCAACTTTAAAACGAGCAACTCTAAATCTATCTTCTTCTGAATAACTTGGACTTATACCTCTCTGGTGGACACATAGGATATCACACCCCTACCTGTGGATACTCTGCCCAAAAGGAATGTAAATTTTAATTTCTGAAACTTTTTTTTCTTATTTTTGTTTTTTTTCTCTTAAAGAGCAACCTTTACCCCAAATCAGTCTAGGCCCAGACCAAGTTCCTACTTAGTAACTGTTTGGGCCCCGATTGGCTCAGAATGAATGTAAATAACAATTGTTTCTGTTTTCATCAGAAACCCTGAGGGTCTTCCCCTCCCAGATGTGTTTTTTTTTTTAAGGGGTCATTCTTTGCTTCATTTTATTAAACCTTAATCACTGAACGTGCACTACCTCAGTCAAACTGAGACCTGTTATAGATCTTAGCTTGAAAAGGCCAAGGTCCCCCACTGTATCCTAGACTATCTCTAATTGTCCCGATCCACATCTGGCCACTGGACCCAAATGGCTCCAGAGGAGAAAGTGAGGCTGGTGATTTTGCATGGCCCTCTTTCATTTAAATCCAATTCATTTGCACATCATGGTAACACCTCTGGTGATATCATGGTCCTCTTCAAGCATGAAGGGGAAGCAGCAGCAGTAGTGTACCTCTCTGTCCTGTGGAGAAGGAAAACTCATAAGAGAGGAGGATTGTGTGATTTAAAAAAATGTAAAACAGGCTAATATTCAAACATCCTTGAAAATGATTAAATGAAACCACCTTGGTTCTACTGATACTCCAAGCTTAGTGTGTCCAAAACCAAACGTGTCAATTTCCTCCTAAACTTGCTTTTCTTCATAAGTTCACTATTTGTTCATAATATCACTATTCATTGTGTCTTTCATGTTTAAAACATTAGGGTTATTCTTTATTCTTCCCTGACTATTTATTTCTCAAATCCCATTCAAACAAGGCTTATTGATTCTACCTTTAAAACATCTCTTCGTTTATTCTCTCACCCTTTCTCTTCCTTGTACCACCACATTATTACGTGTCATTATTACCACTTAAAAAGAGTACTACTTTTTTTAAAAAAATTAATTTTAAGTTGTTACATTTTGAGTTTTGAATTGCCTCACTCCCTCCTGACCCTTCACTAGAGAGGGCCAACATTCCACACACATACACATACACATACACACACACACACACACACTACATATAGAGTGTGTGTGTATATATATGTATATATATATATATAGTGTGCATATATATATATATGTAGTGTGCACATACATATAGTGTATGTGTGTATATATATATATATATATATATATATATATATATATATATATACCTACTTCTAACTATCAACTCTTTCTCAATATATATATACCTACTTCTAACTATCAATTCTTTCTCTAGAAGTATATCTCTCCCTTCATAGGTCTTTTGCAGTTGATTTGAATATCCATAATACCCAGAATTGTTTAGTTGTTCACAGTTATTCTTCAACAATATTGCTGCTACTATAGCCAATGTTCTCTCAGTTCTGCTCATTTCACTTTTAATTATTTCATACAAGTCTTTCCATGTTTTCCTAAAATCAACCTGCTCATCGTTCATTACAGCACAGTAGTATTCTGCAGGGCTGCTGCTTACTAACAGATCTCATGTCCCCTATTCTAGAATTGTTAGATGTAGTGAATACAGGTTTTGGAATCAAAAGACCTGGAATTGAATCCCAGTGTTAGTTACCTGTCTGACCACAGTCAAATCACTTCATTTCTCTGGCTCTCAGTCTCAACACCTACAAAACAGGAGAGTTGTTCTACATGATATCTAAAGACCCTTCTATACCTAAATCTCTGGATGCTTTTCAGTTCCTATGTAAGAAAATTGTAAAAGAAAGGAGAATTTAAAAAAAAAGGAATTTGATGTGAACAAGAAAGAAATTATGAAGGTGATTTATAGGTATAAACTTGTAAAGAGCAGACATTGAATCTGAGGGTGAGAAACATGGGGAAAATTCAAGAGTATTTGAAGGAATATAGTCTCTATATTAAGATTCTACTTGAACCTTCAGTGAGGAAAAAAATAAAAGGAGCAAGAGTAGGATTAAGAAGTGTTAACTAAAGAGACTTAAAAAAGGGGAAGATAGCTGGCAAGACAAGGTACAGAAGAAAAAGTAAGTTTTCTTATCAACTATTAGTTGATAAGTAAAGCAAACTTGTATGATGAATAAAAAGTCTGAGAGACATAATTTCTGGGTAATTAAAAATCATTTTATTAATTATGGCGAGTGAATATCTAATAAAAGTAGCAGAAGCCAAAGATCAACTTTAGGAGCCCCTGAACCTTTACATAGCTTTGGAAGAGTGGGTATTCCCAAAAGGCAGAAATCAACACAGATTGGTTCAACAATTAATGAGAATGAATATTATAATGAGAGATGGGCCCATTCTAATGAAGGGCTGGGTATGTGATTCTGATCAAATCACTCACAGACAAAGAGAGACTGATCTCAATCCAGACAACTCCCAACTCAGACAGTCTGTACAAAAAGGATCTATCCTCCACCCTATCAATAAGCAATGAAGAATGTTGGGTTAAGAATTCCACCTAGATAAGTTGGTCTGGGTGGGGTGAATTCTTTGGGCAGGGTCAGAAATGCCCTTGAGAGGCTGAACTTTGAATGAAGAAATAGAAAGAAAAAATCTGACTCTCCCTCTATATTAATTGGTTATTAATATATGAGAGAAATAATGATTTCTCTCACTTGTCAAGTAAATCGATAAGAAAAAAATGGTGAGACAGATAAAAGCTTAATCTGGAAAGGGAAAGAAAACAAGATGTGATCCTAAAATTGCTGTTGAGGCAAATGAAAGGAGTTTGGGTGTGACTGTTAAGTGAGTAAGAGAGAGTAAAATGCTTTTAAATGTCAAAAGAGTGATTGCTAAGTGCATAGAGCACTGGGCCTGAAGTCAGAAAAACCTGAATTCAAATCTAGCTGCAGAGACTTACTAGCTGCGCGATGCTGAGGAAGTCACTTAACCTTGCCTTGGAGGGCTCAATGGATAAAGTACTGGGTCTGGTGTCAGCAAAGACCTGAGTTCAAATATGGCCTCAAACATCCACTAGTTATGTGACTGAGGTAAGTCACTTAATCTCTATTTGCCTTAATCCACTGGAGAAGGAAATGGCAAACCACATCAGTATCTTTTTAAGAAAACCTCGTACATGGTCACAAAGAGTCAGACACTACTCAACAAGAGCAAGAATCTTAAGGAGTGTTAATTAGACGAGGTGCAAACATCCACAAGTATTTTTTTCAATAGGGTCAAAAATCTAAATCATTATGTACAACAGGGGTCATTTTACAGAGACTTGAACTGATTTTGTGATGATTGTATTTCAGCTATCCTCAAGGAAATACTATCCTTGCTCTAAGGACTGGTTAGTTTCCTTCCTACAGTGAAAAAGACTTAAGTAATAACAGTCTGTAATCCAGTTTGAAAGGATCAGTGAAGTACTTTCTTTTTTAAGTAATGGAAGTGAAATTTCAATTGGGTAAAAAATAAAATCCAAAGTGGTAGAGGGAAATAGCATTTGTCATAAAATTTGAGAGCAAAAGAATGTAATAAAAGAGGAACAGATTGATAATAGCACTCTGAGAATTAAAAAGCAAAATTGATACTCTTCTTGAAACACAGAGAACTGGATGCTCTGAGGAGAAAATAGCTATTTATCTTCCAAGAAATGATAAAAATAAAACCACCAAAACAAGGTCATTATACATTTAGAGGCAGAAGAAGGACAAAAAAAGTAGTGGGATTGATGCTCAGAGGTAAAGAGGCAGCTAGTTGTTGCCTTGATCACAACAAGGGAGAAGTCTGTTGTCTTTTTGGAGCGTGTATCCAAGATATAGGGAAATTCCCAAGACATAAAAAAGCTCACGACTATTATACACGACTGGTGATTCAAATGAGCAAAATGATTTTGTCAAGGGGAACTTTAAAAGTTTCTAAAAGTTTAAAAGTTACAAAATCTTGGACAAAAATATGAAAACCAAGTGGATATGCTATGTTTTCATCCCTGTTGCTCAATGAAGCCAAAGGATACAGAAGAAATTTGGGAAAAGCACAGTTGGGTAAGAAATCATATCTGAGATTTGGAAATCTAGACCACAGCTTGAAACACAGGAATGACATACTCCTGGCAAGAAATGAAATGCATTGCTAGTAACTAAAAAAAAAAATACAAAAAGATCTAAATAGACTTTATCAGCGGTGTAAAATTTTGTGGATCACATATTGACTTAGGAAACCACAAATTAACATTATCTGTATGGTATTTTATTTGTATTTATCTTATTAAATATTTTCCAATTACATTTTTGGAGTTTTGTGGGCTACTTGTGAGTTTAACTACTTCATCTATATCATTGGATTGAATCCAGCAAAATGAAATTCAACAAATGAAAATCTAATAAAATGAAATATAAAGTCATATACTTGACACAAAAACTGAACTTCACAAGTAAAGGATGTATGAGATATTGTTAGATATCAGCCCATCTATAAAATATCTACTGTGAGCTCAACATGAGTCCACATTCCATACTGTGATGTGGCAGTCAAAAAGGTGAATTTGATCTTGGTCTGAATTAAGAAAGGCATAATTTCTAAGAATCCCTATTTCCCCTGCCATGGTCAGACCATATCTGGGATACTGTATTCAGTTGTAGGCACCACAATTTATGAAGTCTATTTATAGCTGGAGAGCATCCATAGTTGGCCGATCTAGATGATAAATAGAACAAATAGGATATTTAGGTTGGAAAAGAACAGAATAAAGAGAGATATGACAATCGTATTCAAATATTTGTAGGACTGTTGTGTGCAGGGCTGGGGGATAAGGCATTCTGTTGGTCCCAGAGGATAGAAATACAGATAGTTGGTAGGCATCATAAAGAGAAATATTTAGGTTGAATAACTAGAAAATCTTCATGATAAATAGAGCTCTCCAAAAATGAAATGAGCTACCTTGGGCAGTGGGGAATTCCCTCTTCTTTTCAGGTTTTCAGCTAGAGGCAGAGTCACCACTTGTAGGGTAAGTTATAATGGGATTTCTTTTTCAAGTATGAGTGATTATATATGGTCACTGATATCCCTTGCAATTCCAAAATTCTGTAAATCTGTGATCCATCCTTCAGCACTTGGACAGAATAATCTTATGCACAGATGTGATGGTATTGCTCTTTTGCTCAAACGTCTTCAGTAGCTCCCCATTGTCTATTGAATAAGAGTTCAATCTCCTTTGTCTGGCATTTAAAGTACTTCATAATCTGGCATTAATTATTTTCATCTCTTTCATATAATGAAGTGGTCCGAAAGAGTAAGTTCAGGTTGTATCATTAGAATGCCGATGACTAGCCTCTAATTCTAGACACGTCATTCAACTTTTTTTAATCTATTATTAAAGAGAATGAACATTGTTTAGCAATGATTCTTGCAAGTTAGAGACAAGAAATTCCCACTCTAACCCTGCCTGGGTAGAAAATCTGAGCTAGAAGTAAAAAGATAAGAATTCTAGTCCTGGCTCTGCTACTGGGATAAATAATAATGACGATAATAATTACAATGGTACAGGAAGACAGCATAGAAACCAAGACAATGGAAAGAGTTAAATGAGGAAAGACAAAGAGCAAGTTGGAAAAAAAGCTATGAAGGACATGAAGAGATTAGACTTGTTCAGCTTGGTCCTCAAGGACAGAATTAGGAGATGTGGGTAAAAGTTGCTAAAAGTACAATTTAGAATTGATATCTGGAAAACCCTTTTTTTAGGCAATCAGGATTAAATGACTCTCCAGGGTCACACATTTGAACTCAGGTCCTCCTGACTCCAGGACCAATGCTCTATCCACTGTGCCATCTTACTGCCCTGACATCAAAAAACAAAACAAAACAAAACCTCTTACCCTGAATAGACATCCAAAAGGTGGACCATAGACTCAAGAAAGAAGGAATTCTCCTTTCTTGGAGATCTTCAAACAAAGGTTGGATGACACTTATCAGGTACATTATTGAGGAGATGACTACTCCAATATGGTAGACTGGGTGAGCTCTATGGGCCCTCTCATCTCAGAGATTCTGTGACAAATACTATCCCATACAAATATTACAAAAAGAATTGTTGAAAATATAAACACATGTCTCTGAGGGAAAAGACTGGATAAGTAGAATATTTGAATGATTGCTGAAATGTTTTTGTGTGGGTGTACTTGTTTGTTTGACTGCAAATAAGAGATGAGCTACAAATATACAATATGTTAAAAAAAATTATAGTTTAAAAAATAGAAACCTTCTGAAAAGTAACTGAGATAGCAAATGGGAATGAAGCCAGGGAGATGCCATCTGAATTGAAATTCTGTCTTTTTTTTATAAGAAACATTGCTTAATCTCAGTATACAAACAAAGATAGAAATACTTAAGTATAGATATTCAAGGATAGGCCTATATAATAACATTAATAGCATTTATGTAGAACTTTAAAGTTTTCCAAGAACTTTAAAAGTGTTATTTCATTTTATTCTCACAACAACCCTGGAATATAGGTGCTATTATTATCACCCCCATTTTGCAGTTGAGGAATAGCTAAAAAGCATCTGAAACAGAATTTCAACTCAGATTTTCCTTACTCCAAGTCCACACTCTATCTACTGTACCACCCAGCTGCCTACAGCCTATACATTCAAAGAAGATGGCATATTTCAACTGACTGAGAACTCAGTAAGTCCATGATTGTGTTCAACTTGTTGTACTTGAATTAGCTCCTTCTGACACCCTGAAGTCATCTTAGGTTTTAAAAGTTTCAACACACAGGAGACTATTTCAATGATGAGAAAATGTCTTCCTCTTTTCAGCTACAGAGTTCTTACACTATAAATAAACTTTCTGCACAAGCTGTATCCTACCTCGTCCTGGAAGACACAGAATTTCAGTTCTGCAAGGTTTCTTTCACAGTTGGCATCATATGAGCTCCTTGAAGACAGTGACTATTTAATTTCTGTCTTGGTATCTACAGCACCTCACACAGTGGCTACCATTAGAAGGCATTTAATAAATATTTGGTTGATTGATCAAAAAGTTGTTTTTAAGCCATGGAGAAAAAATCATTACAATTTATTTTCAAGTAATCTCATCTAATTAATAGATGAACTTATAGGAAAAAAAGAATTCGTTGCATATGTAGTAAGGAGGAAAGCCAGTATCTATGGGAAATTCCTAAAGCATAGCTCATATTATACAAGCCTCCCTAACTTTCCATACTCCACACCCCCCATGCTGGAAAGTATATTTATAGATACTTTAAAAAGTATATTGTATTCTAAAAATGCAGCAAAAAATATATATTTCTACAGAAATCTGTATTGCAACTTACTGGGTGAGGTAGGGAACTCTTTTCAACATGCCAGTCATTTACTATGTTGAAATGATTATGACAGGGCTTGTTTATTTCCAAGGAAAGGGCTTGAATGGATAGACACAGACCCTTCTTCAGAAAAGATGGTATGATTAGAAAAGAAAGGAAAGTAGGGTTATGGTGTCAGTGAGAAATAAGAGAACAAATTCTCTAATTTCCATAAATTACATAATTAGGCACATAAGGAACATAATTACATGGAGGATGAGGGGAAGCAGATAATCACTCTGCCATTTGTGCCCACTAAAATACATTATCTTTCATAAGTCTCTGGAGCTTAATATCTGATGAGTATTTTAGGACAATAGCAACTATTCATTAGCCACATTCACATTGGGATACAGAACTTGTTATTTTAGTATATTCTCACCTGTCCCTACTCACATACTCTCCATTTAAGTAATAAGTAGGTGACTGATGAAGAGTAACAAATATTTATATAATATTCTCAGCATAGCTGACATCCACAAGGAAGTTAATCACCATCTTCTCCACTAACTGAGGCAGCTTGGACAAAGTGTGGTGACCTAGAACGTTCTGCTGTGCAAGAACTATGGGCAAGGCTACATCTCTAAGACCTAGACCTAGACCTAGAACGTTCTGCTGTGCAAGAACTATGGGCAAGGCTACATCTCTAAGAAAAGCCTAGCTCTTAATCAAAAAAAAAAAAGATAAATATGTGCATATTTCCATTAAAAATGGCCGACTGAAAAACATTGAAAAAGACAGCATGAAGTAAAGAAGGGAACATAAATTTAGAAGGAGTGATATGACATTACTTTGAATGTTATAGTTTCAATGAACAGATCATGAAGTGTCATTTGAATGTTAACCATTCTTTTTCTTTTTTTTTGTCATTCATATGAGTTCATTGCCTTAGGTACATCCGCCTGAGGAAATTCATTCCATAAGTCATATTGGTATTTGCAGTATTGTAGAGTTGACTGAGGAGTTGAGAAGTTAATTGGCTTATTTAGAGTCACATAGTATGTATATATGGCAGAGGAAGAATTAACTAGATATTCTTGACTTCAAATCCCTTGATGGCATCCAGTGTGCTATTTCTAATTGACAACTAATGCTACTGTTTGTGTCTAATCTGTTTCCCTTTTCTTCCCAACTCTTCTAACTATTTTTTTTTTAATTCCACTTACAGACTTTCCTTTTGTTCCTCAGTTCTGCTTTGATTTCTTTCAGTTGGTGACTCCATGAAGTGTCCTTGGAGAATAATTAGACTGAGAGTTGAAAGACCCTTGGAGATTATTTGAGTCCATCATTATACAGAGAGAGAAGCTGAGACCCAGAGAAATGAATTGATTTAAGGTCATAGCTTGTAAAATACCACTTATATTTGGATCCCAGTCTTCTTATTCTAAATTCAGTGCTGGTTCCACGATAAAATATTGCCAAGTAATAGCACCTCTTACCTCCTCCACTGATCACCTACTTGCCCAGGTCTACCAGAGTCAACCCAGGAATAACATTAATTGCATTCGTGAGAGAAATAGGGAAACGTAAATATGATCAGCTACTATTACATAAGAAAGACATTGTTGTTAACTATGTTTGTTCCAGTTTAGTTCATATGAGTTTACTACGTGAAGGGGCTTTAGAATGAACTCCATGGTTTTATCCTGTGTTAACTTTTATTCCTATCAAAGACAGGCAGAAAAGAAATGAAAAAGAAACCATTTATCTACCTTTATTTTGGAAAAAAATTGGTAGTTTTTATAAATTCAAAAAGTGGAGCATCTGAAATGAAAAACATCATATTGCATTGTAATGTGGTTGCCATTATGTGATAGATATTAATTGACATACGTCTAGTTATGTCTATGCTAAGGGTCTTCCTATTACAAATCACTAGATTAATGATTTACACATAGAGATTTCTTAGAAGTCCTTGTTAGATTGACTGAATGAGATTTTGACATGGAAGAGAACTTTGAGATCATCCCTCATTCTACAGTCCCCTCTTTCTACAGATGAAGAAATCTTTATCTTACTCATCTCTTCTTTTATTTCAATAATTTGTCTTTAAAGCAACACTTTGCTTCTCATTCTTTATTATTTATCTTTTCTTTCTTAATGGGTTCATTTTTTCCCCAAAAAAGAAATGTAAATTGGGAAAGTTTAAAATTCCATCAAGAGTTAAGCATCCTAAGATAGGATTAATACTGACGCTGAGAGTACTTGGAAGGGGAGAAGAGGGGGGGTTACATTGACTACCCCAGAGATAATGTAAAACTTTGTTTAGTCTCACAGATTTGGGTAATAGTATATGATTCCACAAAACTCACTTTTTGGAAATCATCATTATCAGAAAGCAGAATTGTAGGAACACTGTTGGGGAGACTTTGACCCATTATTGAAGAAACATGAAGCAGTTCAGTAAATACAACTTAGAGTTAGAATGGACTTTAGAGATTACCTAGTCTAGTCCCTTAATGTTATAGATGAGGAAACTAGTAGGTGCTTAATAAAATGCACGTTACCTTCAGAAAATTTAAGTGACACCTAGTATCACACAGATATCAAGCAATCCCAGCAGGCATTACACCCTGCTCCTCTGATTTTAAATCTGTTGCTCCTTCTACCACATCATTCATTGAAGTGCCAAGTGATCCTTATCTCCTCTGTGCTCTCATGACCATGAAAGAGATTTGATTCCCTAGGATCTCTCCAAGTTCAGGCTCCCCTAAGAAAGGAAGGCTTGTACCCATGATGCTATTTCAACTCACTCCTGGATCACCACAGACCATGCCATTATTCTGATGGTATAGTCAGGAGAAAGCCAGGAGAACAGCTTGGTGCCAATATATACAAGCAGTGGAACCAAGGAAAGACATTATAAACCCTCAGAATAGGAAGTCTGCCCCCTGGGTCCTCTGTTTTCTTACTTAACTTTGTTTGAAGATTTTAAGGTTCCTAAATAACACTTGCTCCTCTTCCATTAGAATGCTAGCACTGCATTATCATAAAACATAAGTTTACCTTTTTGGTTTTCTCTTAAGCCTTATTCATTTCAAAATTCCTCCTTAGCTCTATTTTTTTTCATCAAAGTGTCTAACAGTCCTCTGTTCTATTAAAGATTCATTTTCTCCCACTGTGGGATTATATACTCAGCTTTGCAAAATAAGTTTTTCTTGGTTATAAGCCTAAATCATTTGTCTTTTGAAGTATTGTACCCCAAGATATTCTCTAGTTTTTAGTAGAAGCTTTCTGGTTTTGTATGATCCTAGCTATGTTTCCTTGGTTATTGAACTGCTTCTTTCTGGGTGCTTGCAGAATTTTTCCTTTGATGTGAAAGTTCTGGATTTTGGTTATAACATTTCTGAAATGTTTTGTTTTGTGATTTCTCCAGGAAATGACTCTTCCTATCTGTACTTTGCTCTCTGATCTTAATAGATCTGGGAAGTTTTTATTTATATTATCTTGAAAATATGACTAGCAAATTATCTTTCCTTCACCTGTTCTCTAGGACAGTTTTTTTCTTTGCAAGGGACATCTTACATTTTCTTTTATGTTTTCAATCTTTTACTATTGTTCTAAAATTTCTTTCTGTCTTGTGGAGCTATTAATTTCTTTTTGGTGTATTCTAAATTTCAGTCAGTACTTTACTTTAGCAAAGTTTACTACTTTCTCTTTTAAGCCACTAATTTATTTTTCAATTCTTTCTTCTAGAACTTTTATTTCTCTTCTAAAAAAGCACTTTTTTTGTTTCTCTTGGATATCCATATACTTTATGGAAAATCCATTTTTTTCCTTAGACCAGCATGCCCCAGACTGAACTTATCCTTTCTCCTGAGTCCATCCCTCTTCTGAACTTCCCTATTTTTGTCAAGTTAAGTACTTCCACTATTCTAATTATCCCTATTCCCAACCTTAGAGCCATCTTCAAATTCTCACTCTCACTCCACATATCCAGTCAGTTGCCCAATCTTGTTGGTTCTACTTCCAAAACATCTCATACATTTGTTGCCCTTTTGTCAGAGCCACCACTCTAGTTCAGACCCTCATTGCCCCTCACTTGCACTATTGCAATAGCCTCCTAATTGGTCTCTTTGACTCAAGTCTCTCCCCTTTCCAGTGTATTTTCCAGTATATACAGCTGCTAAAGTGCTTTTCCTAAAGCATAGGGATAGCCATGTCTCTTACTCAAAACTCTAGTGACTATTAAATTTAGGATCATCTACCAACTCCTGTAGTCTTTAAGGTCTGCCAAACCTGACTTTCAACTTATCTCCCCTGTCTTTTATATACTCTATAGTTCAATCAAACTTGGATTCTTGCCCCTTTTCATGTGCAATGTTCCATCTCTCACCTCTGTGCCTTGGCATAGTCTATTTCTCATGCCTGAAATTTCCCACCCACCTCTGACTCGTCCTCAAGACCTGGCTTCTTTTAAATTTCAGTTCAAATACTAACCCCACCTTCACCCCATCGCACCCCAGCCCCAAGCTACTAGAGTCTGTACCACTTTCTCACAAGTTAGTTTGTATTTGTTTCTGTATATACTTGTGTACAAATGTATATATTTTCCTCTTCAATAAAATGAGAGTTTCTTGAAGAGACTGTGTCATTTTAAAATTTGTATTCCCAATGCCTAAAACAGAGCTTGGCAAGTGGTAGGAACTTAGCAGATTCTTTTTGGTTGATTGATTTATATTCTTAGACTAAAGGCAAACTAGTGTCCCCATTCTGTCATAGAAGAGAGGATGCACAAGTATTTGCATCCTCTCTTGTGTTCTGTAAGCCTAATTTAATAATATGGAGGATCTACATTAACAATGGTATTATTCTACAATAGCATTCTTAGTTGTCCTCTCCTTTTCTATCCCAATGTCCTCTGGGGCAGCTAGGTAATGCAGTGGATAGAGTATCAGTGCAGGAGTCAGGAGGACCTAAGTTCAAATCTTACCTCAGACACTTGACACTCACCAACTGTGTGACCTTGGGAAAGTCATTTAATCCCAATTGCCTCATCCTGGGTCATCCCCAGTCATCCTGATGAATATTTGGTCAGTGGATTCAAGTGGTTCTGAATGAGAAATGAGGCTGGTGACCTGCATAGCCCTCCCCCACTTAAAACAAAGTCAAGTGCAAGTAATGTCATTATTTCTGATGGCATGGTCTTCTTCGGCAACGAAGGACAAACACACATCTCAATGTCCTCTAAAAGATGAAAACCACATTCTATAAGCCAGGAATTGTCCCTTTTTTACATGGTAGCAGACTGACCTCTCCAGACAGTATAAAACCTTTGTCTAGTGACACATCTAGACGTAGGAAAAGGAGCTAACACTGGCCTACTTTTGTCTACTCAGAAAATCATTTCAGTATGAAGTAGAAAGTCAATTGAGTTAGATGGAGATCTCACTATACTCTGCCCTATTAATATCATGTCTGGAATATTATCCTCAACACTTGGTTGCTAAGTTGCAGATAATTCCAGAGGAAATAAAGAGAAAGACTATGAGTCCATATCATATGAAGACAAGTTGAAGAAACTGGGAATGTTTTGTCTACTGAAGAGACAATTCATGGGAAACATAAGAGCAACATTTAAATATTTGAAAGGCTATCATATAGTAAAGAGATTTAACATATTCTGTTTGGTCTCAAAGGACAGAGGCAAGAACAATAAGTAGAAATTATAGAAAGGTAAATTTAAGCTTGATATCAGGACAAATTTCCCAATAATTGGAACTGTGCCAATGTAGAATAAGCTGCCACGAGAGACCATAGCTTCCCCCTCTTTGGAAATCTTTGAGCAGAGGCTGAATGACTTGCTTCCTTTATTGTATGTGTTGAACTAGAAAACCAGTTGGATCTCTTCCAAAACTCAAATTCTGTGTGATTCTAGTTGCCATTCTATTTTTTGAAAAGAGCCATACACCCTGGTAACCTAGTAATCCAATGGAGTTCTTCACTTAATAGCATAAAACTTAAAAGAAGCAACAGGTTCTGCTATATACAATTAAAGAATGAATCAGGTGACTTCCTATAATCCTGAATCTAGGGACATTCTTTAATAACATCAAGGCTGAGGAATAATATTACCATCTACTAAGTAGTAAAAATGGCATTCTAAAATGTATGCATGTTCCTTCGAAGAACATGCTTTTTAAAACCACAAGAGAATAATAAAAACTTAGAACTGGAGGGAACCTTAGCAATCAATCAGTCCAGTGTTCCCCAGTCACCAGTCTGAGCACATTCCCTAATCTATAGAAGCATTTTGCCAGTCTACAAGCTTTTATTACCAAAGATCTTTACTTCTTATAATCTATAGACTTGATGACAAAGAGAACAGTTTCCAAAAAATCTGGGAAGATGTGTATGAGCTGATGCAGAGTTAATTGAGCAGAACCAGTAGAATCATTTATACCATAACAAATATTTTAAAAACAAACAACTTTGAAATACTTAAGAACTCTGATCAATACAATTATCAAGCATGATGCCAGAGAACCAATGATGAAAGAATTACTCACCTTCTGAAAGACAATGGATGCATCTTTTTTGGATATGGCCAATTTGGGAATTTGTTTTGCTTGAGTATAAACATTTGTACAAGAGGGTTTTCTTGTTCTTTTCTAGGGAGTGAGAAAGGAAGAGAAATAGAAAGTAAATGCTTGTTAATTTTTAAAAATAATGTTTGATTTTTAAAAATAAAAATCTATAGATTTGAAAAACTGGTTCCTCCTTCTCTTTGTTCTCAGTTCTTCCTTCTCTCTGACTCCCAGAGAGCCATCAGTCTGAAGTTGAGGAAGCCAGAGCAGTTTTCAAGTAATTGAGAGAGTTTCCTAGTCTTCAGGATATTTTGTGTTGGGGAAAAGATCTTGTCAATTTTATTTAACAGAGGAGGAAACCAGGACCAAAGTGAGTCACATAATCACAGAGTTTCAGGTAGAAAGGAATATGAGTTCACCTAGTCTAACCCAAAATTGAACAGAAAGCCCCCTATAACTAATCTTTGACAAGTGTCATCCAACCTTTCCTTCAAGACCTGCAAACGCAAAGGATCCCACTGACTCCCGAGGCAAAAACTCCCCCAATTTCACACAACTGCTGAGTGGAAGAGCAGAGAGTAGGACTTAATTCCTTGACTCCAATTAAAGAAATTTGTTTCTCTCTGTGCCTCAGATACATGTGAATTCATTGAACTCCAGTCTGTGTTTAAGGAGGTTCTAAAGTTTTGTCTGCTTTGGTACAATGAAAACATATTCTGAAACAACTTGTTTGGGAAGCAAGATAGACAATTAGACAGAGACAAGACTTTAGGGATGTGCTTTTTGAGTTGCCCTAATTTATTCAAACTCAAATCCTTTGTGTAAGTTACTGACTCTTCATTAGCACCATGCTAGTCTCTGAGGTAAATGATTGGATGAGAATGTTTGGAGGTGGAGAGGATCTGCTGCCTAAATTTTTTCCATAGGGACACATGGTAGAAGAGAAGTCAGGAGAAAAAAGGAGTGATGGAAATGTTGGGAGTGCTGAGACTTCAAAATAGCAACACACAGGTCTAGCCCAGACGAATTTGACCCAAGCCTTCTTTCAGCCAAAGAAAAACAAAGTTTATTTAAGATCTGCCATATTGGGTAGATTCTTAAGGAATCAGAGTATGTATGTGTATATAAATGTGTGTGTATGTACGTATATGTGTGTGTGTATATATATATGTATATGCATACACACAAAAAAATATTTATAGTAGTATTTTTTTTGTGGAAACTGAGGGGGCCATCAGTTTGAACAGTCATGGTATATGAATTCGACAGAATACTATCGTGCTGTAAGAAGGGATAATAGGCACAGTTTCAGAGAAACTCAGGATTAACTCTATGAAGTGATTCAGAGCAAACTGAGCTAAATCAGGAGATCATTCCATACAATAATAACAATATTTCAAAGACAAACAACTTTGAAAGAGTTTGGAACTGCGACCAACACAATGTAACTCTTCTCAACATAATAACCCAATCATGATTTCAGAGGACTCCTGATGAAACATACTACCCGTCTCTGGTTAGAGAGTATCGTGATAGACTTGAATGGAAACATAGCTTTGGGTCATGGGCAATGTAGGAATTTGTTTTGTTTACTTATAAAGGTTTGTGATAGGGGTCTTGGATTTTGTTTTATTTTGCTTTCTCAATTTGGGGAGGGGCAAAGAAGGTTGCAAGAGGAGAAGGGAGATTTTTGTTGATTTTTTAAAAAGATTTAAAGAAAAAAGAAAACACCAGCAAGAGGCTCCCTATGGAACAGAACACTGAAAGTCCTTCATATACAATAAAAAGAAGTTAAAACTTGAATTTGGAGGGTGTTTACCTTCTTTTCAGAGATACTTAATGGTCATCTGGATTAGTCTACCTACCTATCCCTCACTCAGCAGAAATATAAAGCATTTGGCCCTCCCACAATCCTCTTAAAATTCCAATCCACAAGAAATTATATATTTTTGGGTTGGGCTTGAAAGGAATTACACCAAGGGCTAAATCAGTTATGGACATACACAGGGTCAGCTTTTCTATGAATCACATCATCAAAAACCATCGCAAATATCTGAGTAACTACTTTGCAACATTGATTTGATATTATAACTCTTATTTCATAAGTAAAAAATTGTGTTTGATATTTAAACATATAAAAAGCTTGCCTCTGCCTGTCCTCTGGCTATCCTGATGGATTATCAGTCTCTAAAGACCAATTAGAGCCACCCAGTCTCACAGACTTTCTCTGATTTCTGGGATGAGTCCTGATGGGTAAGAGGCCACTCTCTGGGAGTGGTAACCAAGAGTAGGGTGTCTCTTTTTGGACAAGGATGTCATGCACACCTTAAGGCAAAGAGGCAGCTTCCCAAACAGCATGAATATGTGTATACCAGCTGTGGCCAGGAACCAGAAGAGACAATTAGCATTGTAAACATTATTTTACAATGCTGGTAGGGGCTGTAGAAACCATCTAATCTAACTCTTATTTTACAGATAAGGAAATGTAATTTGGAAACTTTTCCAACACCATTTATGTGTCCAGCATCACTATTTTCTATTCTATCAGCACACAAATAGCATCTGTGGTCAGTAACATGGACTCTTAATATGAGAAGTCCATGTATCTGTGTGTATGTATGTGTATGTGTGTATATATATATATATATACACACATATCATCACATACATTCAGCAGTGGGCAAAATAATTTCATTTTTAAGCATAAGCTAATTTATCTCATTTGGCATGAGGCAGCTAGTGGTATACTGGATGGAGTGCAAGGCCAGAATTCAAGAAGTCCTGAGTTCAAATCTGAACTCAGGCACTTACTAGCTAAGTAACCCTGGGCACCCTCATGTGTGAGAAAATGGCAAACCACTCCAGTAGTTCTGCCAAGAAAACCCAAATGGGGTCATGAAGAGTTGGACATGAATGAAATGACTGAAGGACTGCAGCAAGCTGATGGGAAGATTTTTTCTTTATATTGAATTAAAACCTATCACTCTGCTAAACAAAAGTGATGTATTTCTGAAAATATGAGCCCTTTAAATACTTGACAGTTAATATGTCCCACTAAATCTTCCCTTCTTCAGGTTAAATACCAGCTTGATCAAAAAGTCCTTTATGATCCTGCTTTCCCACCTGTGAGTTTTCTAGTTTATCAATGTCATTCTATAAATGGGGTCCTCAGAACAGAAGACAGGGCACTTGATGTGTTCTGACTAGGACAGAGTATAGATCTATCATCTCCCTCATGCTTCTTTTGATCTAGCATAACCTAGATTAGCTTTTTTGCTATGATATCACATTGTTGAACAACATTCTTGAGTACTCAAAGACAAAGAAGATATGATTGTTAAACTACTGAAAGTAATCTGAAAGATCATGGGCACTAATCAGAACTATGCACATTTGCTATAAGAGTTATATTTTTTTCTTTTTTTCTTCCATAGGGGTGTGGGAAGAGGATGCAGTAAAGAGACAAAATAAATACTGGTGAACTGGAATTATGGAAAATAGGAGAGGTACTGCAAGAATGGAAAATTGCAAACATTCCTATTATTCAAAAAAGGGAAGAAAAAAACACTTGCAAACTGTAGACCAGTGAACTTGACTTTGATTCTTGAGAAAATTCTAAAATGGATCATGAAAGACATGGCCAGTGGGCATCCAGAAAAAGAAAGTGACTTCCATGCAGGATGTCTGCCTGAAAGGAGGTAGGCTGCTCATTTCTCCACATGCTTCTGTAAAAGTCTGAAATATGTACCAGACCAAATAAACGTGAAGAAGTATAGTGAGAAACTATGGCAAGTGACTTCTTCCATCCCAGAACTACAAAAATTTCAGCCAGTAGCCCACAGGTTATGAGAAAGAGGATCTCCAGAAAAGCTGGCACCAGCCCAGCCAACAAGTCTGAAGCCTATCAGTGAGATCCAAAAAGAATCAGAACATATGTCACCTGCAGGACATTCTCTCTCTCCCTCATCTTCTCTCTGTCTCTCTCTGTTTCTCTCTCTCTTTGTCTCTCTATCTCTATCTCTCTGTTTCTCTGTCCTTGTCTCTGTTTGTCTCTGTCTCTGTAGCATGAGCATGACTCAAACTGGGAAACTCTAGTGCTCCAAATTCCTTACTATTCTGTCCTGAGATATTATAGAGGGCTTTGAAGATTTAGCACTCTGAAACTTAAAGAACCGGGGGTTCTAACCCTGTGAGAGGCAAGTCAGCCTAGGAAAGCAGGGACCAAGGGGGAGAATAAACATGGTAAACCATTAGATCCTTAAGTGCAGTCGAGGACTAAACTTGGCCCTAGAAGTAAGTCCTAATTCAAGAATTAAAGTAGGAGGTGAACAAGCTAACACAAAATATTCAGCAGTATCAAATATTATGGTGGACATAGAAATCTTCAAAAAGAAATAGTGCCTCTAAAAGGAGTACAGGCAGAGACTCTCAGATTTTCCAGTTAATCAGTCATTAAATATTAAGTGTCTACTATATGCCAGGCATTGTACTGAATGCTGTGGATACAAAGAAAGGCAAAGACAGTTCCTTCTCTTAAGGAGCTCACAGTCTGATGGGGGAGACAACTTGCAAACAACTTTATACAAGCCAGATATATACAGGATAAAATTGGAGATAATCACCAAAGTAAGCTCTGGCATTAAAGAGGATCAGAAACGTGGGATTTTAGCAGACACTTGAAGGAATTCAGGAAGGCTGGCAGAAGAAGATAAAGAAGGAGAGCATTTCAGTCATGGGAGAAAGTTAGTGAAAATTCCCAGTCAGGATATGGAGTATTTTGTTCAAGGAAAAGCAAGGAGGTGTTTCCAGATCACATAATATTTAGGGAGAAGAATAAGAAAACTGGGAAGTTAGAAGGCAGCCAAGTTATAAAGAAGTTTGAACCCCCTCTAAAAAAAAAATTCATGATCTTTAAGGCGATAGATGAGCCATCTGAATTTATTGAATATGGATTAGCATGGTCACACTTGTGTTTTAGGAATATTAAGTAGACACTTAAATAGAAAATGGAATGGAGTAGGGAGAGACTTAAGGCAAGAAGATCAACCAGCAAGCTATTACAATAGTCAAGGGGTGAGATGATGAGGCTCTCACTAGGGTGATGATTGTATATGAGATGTGATTTTTTAAAAATTTATTAATTTTTAATTTATGTAGTAAGAAAATCATTTTCATGACATAGAATAATAAAAAAGATGATTGCCCATGAAACTTCAATTTCATTATGTACTACTCGCTATTCCTTTAAAATAGATCATAGAGCTATAATGTAAATTTTATTTCTTCTCTCTTCCCCCCCAGTCCTATAGATGGCTACTATTACACATAAGTAGACATAAGTACCAATAGACATAAATATATATATATGTAAAATTATTCTATACATCTGTTTATCACGTCTTTCTCTGAATTTTCAGATACCATCTTTCCTCATGTTCCTTTATAATTCATTGGGATATTTATAATAGTCAAAATGACTGATTTGCTCAAAGTTGTTTTAAAACAATATCATTGTTACTGTATACAATATTCTTTTGGTTCTGCTCATTTCATTCTTCATATTTTGTGCAAGTCTTTCCTTGTTTTTCTATCATTTCATTTAGCATAGTAGTGTTTCATCGCAATCATATATCACAAATTGTTCAGTCATTCCCCAATTGATAGACTTTCATGCAATTTCCAGTTCTTTGCCACTACAACAAGAACTACCATAAACATTTTAGAACATATAGGTTCATTTCCTAAATGGACAATCGATAGGTCTTGGCAAAAGATTGGATACAGGAGGTGAGAGGGAATGAGAAGTGAAGATGACATCTCGGATGGCAGCCTCAGTGACTGAGAGGATGATGATGCCCTTGACATTAATGGGAAAATTAGGGGAAAGGAAAAAATAAGGAGCTCAGTTTTAGACATACTTAGTTTAAGATGCCTATGAAACATGCACTTCGAATTGTTCATTAAGTAGTTGGAGATGTGAGGTACTAGGTCAATAGAGAAATCAGAAGTTGGTAACTAGATTTGGGAATCATCAGCTAAGACAATATTAATAACTAGATAAAAACAAGAGATTAAAAATGAAATATAAATTATTGGGGAAGGGCTTGGAAGGAAAATAAATAACTTGGTAAACAAAGTGGCAAAACGTATCTAAATAATGAACTCCCTGAAAAGTTGAATAGACCAAACAGAAATATGACTCCATTAAATACCAGAACAAAATCAAAAGTTTAAAAAAGAAGAAATAAATATTATATATATATAATATTCTAGATAGATAGATATAAACTGATCTGGGAACCAAGGACAGAGAACATAAGAATAATTAGTTTCTCTGGAAAACATGATTAAATATTGAAGCCCAAACACTCTATTTCAAGAAATTATTAATGAAAACTGCCAAGATATATTTGAACTAGAAGGCAAAGTAAAGATTCACCAGTCACCTATTGAAAGGAACTCCAAAACAAAGATTCACAAAGATACCATAGCCAAAATCCAGAACCTTCACATCAAAGAAAAAAAATACTTATCATCCAAAGAAAGCAACTTAATTGAACTAGGAACCACAGTTAGGATTGCCAAGGTCTGGCAGTTTCTACTGACTATGAGAGCTGATCTTGAAATACAATATTTCAAAAGGCAAAAGATATAGACTTACAAACAAGAATAATTTACCCTTTGAAACTGAGTATAATCCTACAAAGAATGAGGGAGGGAGGAGGAACTGACCTTTAATGGAATAGAAAAGTTTTAAGGATTTCTAATGAAGAGACAAGATCTAAGTAGGAACTTTGAAATGCAAACATGAATCAAGAGAAATCTGGAAAAATAAGTTTATTTGAGCAATTAAAAATGGCTATATGATGATGTAGAGCTAACATTCTATCGGGAAAAATAAGTATACTTTCAGAATCTTAATATTTTCAATGGATATCAAGGAAATTAAATAAGTAAAAAATGTAAGGATCTGAAATTGAATGGATTCTTTTCTGCGGATTTTTAAGAAGAAAAAAATACATTGCTATAGAAAGAATAATGGGGTGCATCTAGTTATTTCTCACAATTGGGGTTAATGAGAAGGGTATTTAAGCCTGGAAAAAGAAGTAGGGGAGTATATATTAAATGGACCTCACTCATATAAAAGTCAAAGCAGGATTTCGCACAGAGAGAGAGAGAGAGAGAGAGAGAGAGAGAGAGAGAGAGAGAGAAAATGGATGCTTATTATAACATTTGGGGTCCCTTCTGTCTTCCGTTCTATGATCCTATATATGTCTTATTCCACTCATTTAAAGCCTTAGACTGACAAGGGAAGATAAGAGACACCTTGTCTGTTTCTGGGTAGATAGATACACAAAATCAGCAAGTTAAGAGCCCTGAGCATGGTCCTGGGGTGAGCAGGAACACTAGGACCCTCCTCTTGACAAAGGATTCAGAAGTCAAGTAACTGGCTGAGAAAATGCCTAAAAAAAGGAAAAAAAATAAGACCATAGAAGGTTGAGTGTGTCTATCCTTTGTTGCCAAAGAAGACCATGCCATCAGAGAAATAATGACATGACTTGCACTTGACTTTGTTTTGAGGGAGGGAGGGCTGTGCAAGTCACCAGCCTCACTTTTCCTCCAGAGCCATCTGAATCCAGTGACCAGATATTCATCACGATGACTGGAGATGACCCAGGATGAGGCAATTGGAGTTAAGTGACTTGCCCAAGGTCACACAGCTAGTGAGTATCAAGTGTCTGCGGTGAGAGTTGAACTCAGGTCCTCCTGACTCTTGCACTGGTGCTCTACCACCTCCTGAAAGAGACCCAAAGAGAGAAACTTCTAGGAAAAATGTGGTCAAATTTCAGAATTCCCAGGTCAAGGAGAAAATACTGCAAGCAGTTAGAAAAAAGCAATTTGAGTACTGTGGAAATACAATCAGGAAAACAAAGAATGTGGAAGCTTCTACATTAAGTGATCGAAGGAATTGGAATAGAATATTCCAGAAGTCAAAGGAACTGGGATTAAAACCAAGAGTCATCTAATCAGCAAAACTGAGTATAATATTTCAGGGGGGGGGAATAGTCATTCAATGATATAGAGAACTTCCAAGCGTTCTTGATGAAAAGACCTGAACTGAAGAGAAAATTTGAGTTTCAAGCACAAGAATCAAGAGAAGCATGAAAAGGTAAACAGGAAAGAGAAATCATAAAGGATTTTCTAAAGCTGAACTTTTTATATTCCTACATGGAAAGATAATATGTGTAACTTTTGAGTCTTTTCTCAGTATTTGGGTAGGTGAAGGGATTATGCACAGAGAAAGAGAGAGAGAGAGAGAGAGAGAGAGAGAGAGAGAGAGAGAGAGAGAGAGAGAGAGAGTGCACAGGTTGAATTGAATCAGAAGGAATGATATCTATAAAAATAAAATTAAGGGGTGAGACAGGAATATATTGGGAGGAGAAAGGGAGAAATGGAATGGGGCAAACTATCACTTATGAAAGAGATAAGAAAAATCTTTTTCAATGCAGGAGAAAAGGGAAGAGGTGAGAGGGGAAAAGTGAAGCTTACTCTTGTCACTTATGGCTTAAGGAGGGAATAACATGCTCACTCAATTTAGTATGAAAATCTATCTTCCACTACAGGAAAGTAGGGGAAAAGGGGACAAGTGGGATAAGGGGAATGATAGAAGGGAGGGCAAATGAGAGAAGGAAGTAATTAGAAGTAAACATTTTGGGGAAGGGACAAGGTCAAATGAGAGAATAGAATAAATGGGGGACAGGGTAGGATGGAGGGAAATATAGTTAGTCTTACATAACATGGCTATTATAGAAGTCTTGTGCAAAATGACACATAAATAACCTGTATTGAATTGCTTACCTTCTCAGTGGGGATGGGGGGAGGAGGGAGGAAGGGAGAAAAGTTAAAATTCAAAGTATTAGAAACAAATGTTGAAAATTATTACTGTGTATAACTGGGAAATAAGAAATACAGATAATGGGGTATAGAAATCTATCTTGCCCTTCAATAAAAGAGAGAAGATGTGGATAAGGGAAGGGGGAGAGAGGTGTGATAGAAGCGGGGGCACATTGAAGGAAGGGGTAATCAGAATGCAAAGTGTTATGGATGGGGGGAGGGGAAAGATGGGGAGAAAAATTTGAACTCAAAATTTTGTGGAAATGGATGTTGAAATCTAAAAATAAATAAATAAAACTATGAAAAAATCAGCAAGTTAATCAGAAAACAGTTATTCAGAAGCAGAAAACTAGGTGTGGTTCAAGATAATGGTGTGGTGCTTTTTTAGCCACAGCTTTGGAACAAAAAAGTCTATGCCAGCTTTTTCTGACATGAGAAAATGGTATAAATCATATAATTATCACCGAGGCTGGGGTGCTATGTTTCCTCTTCTATTACATTGGACAGCCTTTATGAAAGTTTAAAGACATCCATGACATTATACGGTCACCAGCTGGGCCTCTAAGGCCTATTGAGATGGTGCACTGGAGCCACTAAGGCTATACGTGTTCCTACCCCTTTGGAAGTATGGAGCTCCTGCTTGTGATTTCTTTAATTTACATAAAGAGCCATCCCACTCATTTATAAAGGCATTTTCTCTTATTCCTCACTTCCAGAAAGGACAGCAGGTGGCATCACATCATAGGAACCTGGAGAAAAGATAATGATATATGGATTCTGGAGCTGAAAGTATAAAATTCTCCATACCTAGACACCTAATAACCATTTTTGGATCTGGAAGCTGAAGTTGCCCCCTTTCTCAAAGACATGCTAGCAATATAAACCTTTTCAGGGAAATGTTAAAACAAATCCATGGTGTTCTGCCAGGTTTTACCACAATCAAAAATGATCTCTTAAGTTCCATCTCTAGGTATAGCAACCCTCCCTCACTCAGTGAACGTGTGTCCTATTGTGCCTTGTGCCATCATTGTGCCTTGTGTCATTCAACAGTCACCAAGCACAGAAAGTGCACAACATCTATTTGTTGAAGTCAGTATTGATTGAAATGGCCTTTCAAATCAAAAAATATTTACTGAGCACCAAGGTACAAACCCAAAACACAATTCCTCCCCTCAAGATGCTCACAAACTACCAAGAAGCAATTTGACAGCAGGTAAGAATTCTTTCTTTTTAACAAAGGAAAGAGATATATAAAATGCTCAGCTTAACTTTTTATTTATTTAGAGGATTACTGGGCTTATGATTTCATTGATCAGATTAATTAGGAATTAGAGATATAGAGTTCATCTCCAAATTTTGTTAGGCTGTTTCTTCTCTGCTTAGAGAAACAATTAATGTGCTGATCAGCAATCTCTACTGGGATGTCACTGTGTGTCCAGAGCCTTCTCATTTCTGTAGGACGTACAAAAAATGGTGGAAAGAAGGACCCTACTCTCACAGAATTGATCATCTAAATAATAAAAGGGAACCATAGAAATGAAAATATTATTAAAGGAAATATAAGGCCTAGGCCTAACCACCTATAGGCAGATAGAAATATTTGCAAGCTAACATGTTGCTGGTGACAAAGGTAATCAGAGTTAGGTGGAAATGATCATGAAAGATTTGGAATTATCTTGAGAAGTGTCTACAGTACTGTAGGTATAAAGGTATGAATGGATATAGTTTGGATGTGGCCCTAAAGTTTCTGGGCTACACGTCCCAATGGTCCCAACTTTAGGGGATCACAGCATAGTCTTAACCTGAGTCATAGCTAAAGAAGATGCAGGCCTCCATATGACCTCTGGTTCAAGAGATTGATTTGTGGGGAACCAGTGATACAAGATTCCAACAAAAGAGTGGCAAGGTTAAGTTGTAAGGTAAAGTTTGGAGGGAGAAATCTGATGTAAAGAGAATAATGGCCCCACAGGTCAGAAGGGACATTTGCTGGCTATATACTCTCAAACCTTTCCTGATAGAAATAAAGGGCCTTCATCTCTTAATTTTTGTGATAGTAGCTCCTATGAGACCAAGAAGAGGGAGATGGAAGATTCCAAGAACCTTTCTGAGGACTCCCCTAAAGATAGCTGAGCAGAGAATTCCAGGGAATGCTTACCAAATCATGATTGTATCATCATACGTAATATGTATCATCATCAATCAGCCATTTTCCTACAAAGAGAAATGACTAAGCACTGTCTTTCTCCCCCATGTGTTAAGGAAGGAACTAACGGGTTTCTGAGGAAACCTTGACCATCTAACTTCTCCTAGGAACAATAGGGACTTGGGGAATGAAGTGACTTGCTTGGGGTATAGGTGTTAGAAAAGCAGATTATTCATATGTACACTAGACCTTTCTCAGGGTGTGTTTATATACGTATGCACACATATACATATACATATACATACACACATATACATGGATATTTGTATATACATATATACACACACCACAAGACATGCATGTGTATTTACATACATATGTATATTTTTATATATACATTATATATTTTTATTTAAAGGTCTATTGTGCATGTGGTTTCATTGACCTGGTTAATTAGGAATGAGAAATATGAAGTTTATTTCCAAATTTTATTAGACTGTTTATTCTCTGCTTAGATGTGTCAGTCAGCAATCTCTACTGGGATCTCCTTGTATGTATAGAGCTTCCTAATATGTGTATAGGCATATGTATATACACACATATATATATCTGTATGATGATGTATGTGTATATATCTCATATATATTTACATAAGTGTATATACATATACATATTTATATTTTAGAATACATAGATGAGATGGAGAGAGATAGATGATTATATGATTGCATTTAATACCTTTATTCTTGGAAAGGTTCCATAGCCTTCACCAAACTGTCAAATGGGTCCATAATACAAAATAAAAATAAGTAGATCCCTTATTTCTCATGTCAAGATTTGCTAACCACCTCCAAGTTAAGAAGTGAATCACTCAATGGGAAGGTGGACCTACAACCATTTTCTTGATTATGTTTTCATCTAATATATGCTAAAGTACTGTATTTGTCATTACAAAGAAAAAAACACAATACTTGCTCTAATGAAGTTCACAATCTAACAGGTGAAGAACATGGATAAAAATAAGTATGTTACAAGGTGAAAGTGAACAGAATCAATTCAAATTATACTATAATTATAGCAGGGCTTGGTGTATGCCCAGACCACCTAAAATAGTGTCAACCACATGGGAGATGTTTGGGACCTGATCATGGGAGATGGAGAACAGACAAACATGGACATTCAGTACTGGACTACCATATAGCTAAATACAACCTTTTCCCTTTGGCTACATAGCCAAAACTGTTCCTTTAAAACTATGACTAATCACAGCATTCTCCTACATTCACATCTGGAAATGAAGGACTCATAAACTCATAGCAGGTGATATAGCATATGGTAAGGAAGGAAGGCTTGAAGGCCGCTTCCCTGCCCTTTCTTGGTCCATGTGGCCCAAAGAAATAGGCTTGGGGTTTTTCATCTTATTTTGCCCATCCTTTTTAGTTCTAGGGAGTACAGTCTTGACCCAGCAGCTCAGACTAAGGACATCTGGAAGTCCAAGAATACAGGCTGGAAGATGGCAGTCAATCCAGCAGAGTAATCTGTATCTGAAGTGTTAGCCCAGTGGGGTTTTGAACTTAAAATTTGGTGGGACTAACACTATGAAGGAAATGAGTTAAATCGTGAACCTAATTTCCTTCCCTCTGAGAGAGAGAGAGAGAGAGAGAGAGAGAGAGAGAGAGAGAGAGAGCCAGAGAGAGAGCAGAGAGGATTATGCCCCCAAGGTGTTGGGGGAAATACTTTCCTGTTTATTCTTGCCATATCTTTTTTTTAAACATAAATTTATTTATTTAACTTTTTTACATTCATTTTCACAAAATTTTGGCTCCTAAATTTTCTCTCCATTTATCCCCTCCCCCCACCCCAATACACCGAGTATTCTAATTTTCCCTATCACCAATCTGCCCTCTCTTCTGTCATCCCTCCCTTCTCTTGTCCCTATCTTCTCTTTTGTCCTGTAGGCCCAGATGACTTTCTATTCCCCATTAACTGTATTTCTTATTTCCTACTAGCAACAACAACACTCAACAGTTGTTCCTAAAACTTTGAGTTCCAAATTCTCCCCATACCGCCCTCCCCACCCGTTCCTTTTGGGAAGGCAGGCAATTCAAAATAGGCCCTATCTGTGTAGTTTTGCAAATGACTTCAATAACAGTCATGTTGTGTAAGACTAACTGTATTTCCCTCCATCCTATTCTGCCCCCCCTTGTTTTTATTCTGTCTTTTGATCCTGTCCCTCCCTGAGTGTTGACTTCAAATTGCTCCCTTCTCCCATTGCCCTCCCTTCCATCATCCCTCCCTCCCTGCTTATCTCCTCCCCACTTTCAAGTGTGCATTTTACTCCTTCCTTTAGTCGAATGCGATGAGGGTAAACTTCATGTTTTTTTTCTCAGCTCTCCTGTTTTCCCTCCACAAAAAAGTCTCCTGCTTGCCTCTTGAATGAGATATAATTTACACCATTCCATTTCACTCCCTCTCCTCCCACTACATTTCTCTCTCACCATTTACCTTAATTTCTTTTAAGATATGATTCCATAATATTCAATTCACTCTGTGCTCTCTGTCTCTGTGTGTGCGTACATGTGTGTATGTGTGTGTGCGTGCGTGCATGTACGTGTGTGTGTGTGCATGTGTGTGTGTGTATGTCTGTGTGTGGTCCCACCAACTACCCAGATACTGAAAAGTTTTAAGAGTTACAAATATTGTCTTTCCATGTAGGAATGTAAACAGTTCACTTTTGGTAAGTCCCTTATGACTTCTCTTGCTGTTTACTTTTTCATGCTTCTTTTCATTCTTGTGTTTGAAAGTCAAATTTTCTTTTCAGCTCTGGTTTTTTCATCAAAAATGCTTCAAAGTCCTCTGTTTCATTGAAAGTCCATATTTTCCCCTGAAGTATTATACTCAGTTTTGCTGGGTAGGTGATTCTTGGTTTGAGTCCTAGTTCCTTTGACTTCTGGAATATCCTATTCCACGCCCTTCGATTCCTTAATGTAGAAGCTGCTAGATCTTGAGTTATCCTGATTGTATTTCCACAGTACTGGAATTGTTTCTTTCTAGCTGCTTGCAAGATTTTCTCCTTGAGCTGGGAATTCTGGAATTTGGCCACAATGTTCTTAGGAGTTTCTCTTTTTGGATCTCTTTCAGGTGGTGATCGATGGATTCTTTCAATTCTTATTTTGCCCTCTGGTTCTAGAATGTCAGGGCAGTTTTCCTTGATAATTTCATGGAAGATGATGTCTAGGCTCTTTTTTTGATCATGACTTTCAGGTAGTCCCATAATTTTTAAATTGCCTCTCCTGGATCTATTTTCCAGGTCAGTTGTTTTTCCAATGAGATATTTCACATTCTCTTCCATTTTTTCATTCTTTTGGTTTTGTTTTGTGATTTCTCGGTTTCTCAGAAAGTCATTAGCCTCCATCTGTTCCATTCTAACCTTGAGAGAACTATTTACTTCAGTGAGCTTTTGAACCTCTTTTTCCATTTGGCTAATTCTGCTTTTGAAAGCATTCTTCTCCTCATTGGCTTTTTGAACCTCTTTTGCCAATTGAGTGAGCCTATTTTTCAAGGTGTTATTTTCTTCAGCATTTTTTTTGGTTCTCCTTTAGCAAGGTATTGATCCATTTTTCATGCTTTTCTTGCATCTCTCTCATTTCTCTTCCCAGTTTTTCCTCCACCTGTCTAACTTGATTTTCAAAGTCTTTTTTGAGCTCTTCCATGACCTGAGCCCACCGGATATCCACCTCAGATGTCTGGGATAGAGAGGCCCTGACCTCCACGTCTTTCCCTGATGGCAAGCATTGTACTTCTTCATCAGAAGTGAAAGGAGGAAGGAACATCTCTTCCCCAATAAAGTAGCTCTCTATGGTTTTATTTTACTTCCTTTTTCTGTGCATTTTCCCAGCCAGTTACTTGACTTCTGAGATTCCTCTCCACCTCTGCCTAGATCCACCCAGCTAGTGCTTGGGGTCTGAGATTCAAATGCTGCTTCCCAGTCTCAGGGCTATCCGTGGCGGGAGTGGCTGCTATTCAATGTGAGCTTAAGTTCTGGTGCTTGGTGGGGGCAGGGCCGCCTCCCAGGCTCAGTTCCCTCAGGGGGGTTATGCAGAGACCTTTGGTAATGGAGCTTCTGCCTGCTCCGGGAGTCCCAGGCCACTGCTGCCTCTGCCGCTGCCGCTGCCTCTGCCTCTGCCGCTCCCTCTGCTGCTGCCTCCCGAGGGGGCCCGAGTCACAGAGACACCCTGCTCCCCTCTCAGCCAGCCCAGAAGTCTCTCTCACTGACCTGTAGCGCCTGTGGGTGGAGGGACCCTCATGGCCGCAGGCGGTTCCATCTCTGAAGCCTGCTCGGATCTGCTCCTCTGGGGCCCACGGCCAGGGAAGCTCAGGGGTGGGCTCCACTGTCCGGAGCATGATGGACCCCTGTGGACGGCTTTTCAGGGCTCTCTGGAACGGAAATCTCTTCCACTGCATTGGTGCATGGCTTGCAGTACTCCAGAATTTGTGGGGAGTTCTTTTTACAGGAAATTTATGGGCTGTGGATTCGGAGCTAGCATACGTGAGTCTTTCTACTCCACCATCTTGGCTCCTCCCCACTTGCCATATCTTTAAAATAAATATTCCTTTTTTGTAAAAGTTTATATAATGGTAAATAGTTAAAAGGAACTGGGGTCCTAGTCACTGGACCCTTAAAAAGTGGAGAACATAATCAATGGGAATTTTAACCAATGGAAAAAAGAGAGAGTCCACTAAGCCAGGTGTGCTGGAGAAGTGGGGGGAGTGTGACACAATTAGCCCTCAGAGAATGAGACCAGAATGACATATATTATGGTATGTAACAAAATATGTGACTTAAATGTAAATACATAATTTTGTTACTTAGCAAGATTTGAGAAAGCAGAAACCATTTTCAGTGGAGGAAATCAAGAAAGGTTTCATGAAGGAAGTATCTTTGATCTGGGTCATGAAGGAAGAGGATTTTAACAGATAAAGACATATAGGAGTTGTGTTTCTGATATGACGAACAGCTTTTATGAGTTCATGTAGGTGGAAAAGAGAGGACATGAACAGGAATCAAATCAGTTTGGCTAGAACAAAATACATCAAAGGGCATGGTTGAACATGGACAGGAAGTTTGGAACTGACAGAACATCTATTATATTCTATAAGTAGTATGGGCCACTGATGATTTTTTACTTTGAGAGTGACACTGTTCATGAGATCATAGAATTTCAAGCTCAAAGTGACCTTAGAAATCAGTTGCTTAAGGAACAGAGAAATGTGTTGACTTTCCAATTCCATTGGATAATAAATACCAGACCTTGTATTCTAGCCTAGGCTGATCCTATGATTTTAATTCTAGTACTGTATCACACGTGGTCATACTTGTCTTTAGAGAGATTATTTTAGCAACTATGTGAAGAGTGATTTGGAGACATAGTTAGGAAGATACTTTTAAAAATCCCTATAAGAAGTAATGAAGACCTGGAGGAAATGAATACAAGGAATATTATGGTGGAAAAATCAAGATGATTTTGTTGAGGAGGAGAAAGGGAGAAGAAAAAGATAATGGTGACAAGGAAAAGGGAAGACCCAAAGTTAGCTATGAAGCTGCCATATTGGATAATGGATGACTGTGATGACAACAGGAATAGAAAAGTTGAAAGGAAGGTAGATTTGGGGAATGAGGGTTATGAGTTCATGTATTGTCCACATTCTATAAAAAAGAGAGAAATCTTGTTGAGAGAAATCTCAAAGATTAAGAAGGAAGTTAATAATCATGAGAACGTATTAGATCTCTATGAGTTCAAACTCAAAAGGACGTTAGAAATCATCTAATCCAATCCTTTAATTTAATAGATGAGAAAATGAGGTAAAGTGAAGTTAAATGACTTGACCAGAGTCATAAAGAGTATTTAAGGCAGGACTTGAACTCAGGTGTTGAACTCAAACTCTCATTTGGCCTCCCAGTGATGCAGACCTGGAATTTGGGAGAGAGATTAGGACTGGGCATATAAATTTGGGAGTTGTCTGCATGAGGTAATAATTGAAATATGGGAGACTGCCAAGGGAAGCAGTGAGGTGAAAGGAGAGAAAAGAAGATGGCCAAGAAAAATACCTTTAGGAACACCCTTGCTTAGGGAATGGGCAAAGCCCACCCACCAAAGTCTCTAAAGGAGGGGTCAGAGGAGTAAAAAAAAGCTAGAAATCACACCATCAAGACTTATAAGAGTTAAGACCTGCTTGTCTTAAGACTATCAAAAGTTGGGGCGGAGTCAAGATGGCGGAGTAGAAAGACTCACTGTATGCTAGCTCTGAACCCACAGCCCATGCATTTAATGTAAGAAGAGCTCCCCATAAGTTCTGGATCACTGCAGGGTGTGCAGAAACACAGTGGAAGAGATTTCCGTTCCAGAGAGCCCTGGAGAGATGTCCCCAGGGTCCATCGTGCCCTGGAAAGTGGACCCCACCCCAGCGCTGCCCTGGCTGGGTGGCCCCAGACAAGCTGATCTGAGTAGGCTTCAGGGACAGAAGCTCCGGCGGCCGGGAAGGTCCCTCCACTCACAGACTCTACAGGTCAGTGAGAGAGATGGCTGGGCTGGACGAGAGGGGAGCGGGGTGTCTCCGTGGCTCGGGCCCCCTCGGGAGGAAGCGGCAGAGGCAAAGGCAGGGGCAGGAAGTGGCGGAAGCAGAGGCAGGGGCAGCAGCAGCGGCGGCGGCCCCCAGGACTCCCCAAGCAGGCAGGCAGAATCTTCATTACTGAAAGTCTCTGCATGAAGCCCCTGAGGGAGCTGAGCCTGGGAGACGGCCCTGCCCCACCCGCTCCATCACTGAAGGTCTCTGCATAAAGCCCCTGAGGGAACTGAGCCTGGGAGGTAGCCCTGCCCCCACCCCAGCATCAGAACTAAAGCTCACATTGAATAGCAGCCACGCCTGCCACTGAAAGCTCATTTGAATCTCAGACCCCAAGCACTAGCTGGGTGGATCTAGGCGGGGGTGGACAGGAATCTCAGAAGTCAAGTAACTGGCTGGGAAAATGCCCAGAAAAGGGAAGAAAAATAAGACTATAGAGAGCTTTTTTGAGCAGATGCAAATGATCCTGACTTTTGGGTCTGACGACAATGAGGAAATATTCTTGCCATCAGGGAAAGACATGGAGGGCGGGGCCTCTGTATCCCAGGGACACCCCAGGGGGATGTCGGGGTGGGCTCAGGCCTTGGAAGAGCTCAAAAAGGATGTTGAAAAGCAAGTTAGACAGGTGGAGGAAAAACTGGGAAGAGAAATGAGAGAGATGCAAGAAAAGCATGAAAAATGGGCCAATACCTTGGTAAAGGAGACCCCAAAAAATGCTGAAGAAAATAACATCTTGAAAAGTAGGCTCACTCAATTGGCAAAAGAGGTTCAAAAAGCCAATGAGGAGAAGAATGCTTTCAAAAGCAGAATGAGCCAAATGGAAAAAGAGGTTCAAAAGCTCACTGAAGTAAATAGTTCTCTCAAAATTAGAATGGAACAGATGGAGTCTAATGACTTTCTGAGAAACCAAGAAATCACAAAACAAAACCAAAAAGAATGAAAAAATGGAAGAGAATGTGAAATATCTCATTGGAAAAACAACTAACCGTGGAAAATAGATCCAGGAGAGACAATTTAAAAATTATGGGGACTACCTGAAAGTCATGATCAAAAAAAAGAGCCTAGACATCATCTTCCATGAAATTATCAAGGAAAACTGCCCCTGACATTCTAGAACCAGAGGGCAAAATAAGAATTGAAAGAATCCATCGATCACCACCTGAAAGAGATCCAAAAAGAGAAACTCCTAGGAACATTGTGGCCAAATTCCAGAGTTCCCAGCTCAAGGAGAAAATCTTGCAAGCAGCTAGAAAGAAACAATTCCAGTACTGTGGAAATACAATCAGGATAACTCAAGATCTAGCAGCTTCTACATTAAGGGATCGAAGGGTGTGGAATAGGATATTCCAGAAGTCAAAGGAACTAGGACTCAAACAAGAATCACCTACCCAGCAAAACTGAGTATAATACTTCAGGGGAAAATATGGTCTTTCAATGAAACAGAGGACTTTCAAACATTCTTGATGAAAAGACCAGAGCTAAAAAGAAAATTTGACTTTCAAAACACAAGAATGAGAAGAAGCATGAAAAAGTAAACAGCAAACAGAAGTCATAAGGGACTTACCAAAAGTGAACTGTTTACATTCCTACATGGAAAGACAATATTTGTAACTCTTAAAACTTTTCAGTATCTGGGTAGTTGGTGGGATCACACACACACATACACACACATGCATGCACATACAGAGACAGAGAGCACAGAGTGAATTGAATAGGATGGGACCATATCTTAAAAGTAATTAAGGTAAATGGTGAGAGAGAAAGGTAGGGGGAGGAAAGAGGGGTGAAATGGAATGGGATAAATTATATGTCATTTAAGAGGCAAGCAGGAGACCTTTTAGTGGAGGGAAAAAGAGGAGAGCTGAGAAAAAAAAAAAAAAACAAGATTACCCTCATCACATTTGACTAAAGGAAGGAATAAAATGCACACTCATTTTGGTATGAAAACCTATCTTACAGTACAGGAAAGTGGGGGAGAAGGAGATAAACAAGGGGGGCGGAACGATAGAAGGGAGGGCAATGGGAGGAGGGAGCAATTTGAAGTCAACACTCAGGGAGGGACAGGATCAAAAGACAGAATAGAAACAATGAGGGGCAGGATAGGATGGAGGGTAATTCAGTTAGTCTTACACAACACGACTATTATGGAAGTCATTTGCAAAACTACACAGATAGGGCCTATATTGAATTGCCTGCCTTCCCAAAGGGAACGGGTGGGGAGCGAGGGATGGGGAAAATTTGGAACTCAAGTCTTAGGAACAACTGTTTAGTATTGTTGTAGCTACTAGGAAATAAGACATACAGTTAATGAGGAATAGAAAGTCATCTGGCCCTACAGGACAAAAGAGAAGATGGGGACAAGAGAAGGGAGGGATGACAGAAGAGAGGGCAGATTGAAGATAGGGAAAATTAGATTGCTCGGTGGTATTGGGGTGGGGGGAGAGGGGAGAAAAAGGGTGAGAAAAAATTGGAACCCAAAATTTTGTGAAAATGAATGTAAAAAGTTAAATTAAAAAAAAAGGACTATCAAAAGTTTCTTTAAACCCAACGTAGGTCATGAAGAAATAGTGTTAGTGCACTGGAGCAGGGCCAACTCCAAGGAAAATTTGTGAGTTAAGAAATGTTATCCTTAATTGTTCCCTCAGTCTTTCTTTTGAAATCACTCCTTCCCCTTTTGGGCACCCACTCTCAAGCCCCAGGTGCTTTCATGCTTCCACTTGGCTAGTCAGAAAAAGCCACCTTGGGACTGCCAGGGTCATAGCAGTACAGTCTCTCAGGGCTGGAAGGGACCTCAGAAGTAAACTGGTCCTCTCATCACTGAACAATATTTACCTCCACACGAATAGCCTGAGAGATTTTGTTGAATGCTTCTCTTTGCCTTGCAATATTGTCATCGGTTATGTCTAGCAACTTCCCCAATCTACTCTATCAAGAAAAGAATTGAGGTTAGTCTAGCATGGCTCATTCTTGATGAAAATACATTTTCTTTAAGTGATCATTGATTCCTACAAACTTTAACTGTCAGAAGACACTGATCTATGACAGTCATGCCCTGGGGATGAGAGAATGATTCAGCAGGGGTTTTCATGTAAGTAACTATTGCTGACTTTGTGACATAGATTCACCACCATTTGATCCTTTTGAGGTACCATGTTCCTTGGACCTTAAGAAGTGCAGAAGCATCACTGTCCACAGGAATCGCCCAGGAACATACTCAACTAGTACCCACTGATACTGGGAGAAAAATACCCAAGGATACTTGGATCACATGACTAGCTCCATGTGTAGCTCCTAGCTGCACAGTCCTCTCTGTCTCTTTCCTTCCTCCAATGTTCTACACTGTAAGGGGTGTCGAGAAGACCTGTCTGAAATGCCAACAGTGAAGTCCCCCTAGTTTATGCCCAGCATGGGAAAAAAGTTGGTGCCCTCCTCAGAGTCATTGATTGCAGGTGCTCTATTACTTCTTTCACAGATCAATTGCACTGCCTCCCTCCTTGGACTAATGAGGTCTAAATGCTTGTTTGTTTGAAAGGTTCTTGAGTTCACCAACTGTCTGGTGCTTAGCATAGTGCCTTGTACTTTGTAAGTGATTTTTAAAAAGTTTGTTGAATTTGTTAAGTATGACTTGGCACTGAACATTGTATTCACTGACCTCTCCCACAATGAAAGTTTGTTGTCTTCTAATCCCTCAGGAACTTGCTTTATTGGGTGTCGAATGATGGTTGATCAATCAGAAAAATAACAATCCCTACCAACTGTTAACTCTTCCAAGGGCCCCAATCCAGTTAGAATATAGAGCTCCTTAGAGGACATTGGAAGAATGCTAGAACTTCTGGAACGGGGGCGGCTGATGGTTAGATGTTTGAGGCTGTAAAGATGATAGTATCTTTGACTCCTCTCAAATGATAAAATGTCATGTGTTTACTTCCACTATAGGGACACCTTTCCAATCATTATGTGTGTCTGTGGTTTCTCTGGTTCTTTTCCCATCAGCAATCACTGTTGTTGTTGAGTCATTTCAGTTGGTTCTGACTCTTTGTGACCCTATTTGGCCAAAAGTATTGGGGTGGTTTGCCATTTCCTTCTTCAGCTCATTTTATAGATAAGGAAACTGAAGAAAACGGGTTAAGTAACTTGCCGAGGGTCACACAGCTAGTAAGTGTCTGAGACTGAGTTTGAAATCAAGCCTTCCTGACTCCAATGCTCTATCCACTATACCACCTTGCTGCCCCAACAATCAACACTTATGAGGTAAAAACTTGATATAGTATTACTTTCTATTTAATTAGAAATTGGATCAAACCTCTTTCCACTAATTCTTAAATTAATTTTTGTACTGTCTCATTTAAATAAATCTTGTGGGCTATAAAAATTAATTTAGAAATAACTGGAAAAGTCCATCAGTTTTCAAATTTTAAAAAATTATTCAATCACCTGTACAATTCTCTTTTTTAAAAAATGTGCTACAATATGCGATGAATTGTGATCAATGCCTGATACAATTAAACAAAATATTTTCTTATCAGAAGAAGCTATGTTTTTCACAATGTCTGCTTACCCTAGAACCAGAATGGTTAAATCAATGAAGGGTTGATGTCAATATGGAGGGAAGTCTTTGCTTAAATTGTCTCAAGGTTGTCCTTTACCCCAGACTATTTGATTTATTTTCTCAGTGACTTGAATGAAAACATAGATACCACATTTATAACACTGGAAAATTATAGAAATCTATAAGGGATAGCTTATATGTTAATTGTCAAGGAGTCTTGACAGATTAGAACATTAGACTATATGCAATAAGATTAAATTTCATAGGTATGGAGGTCAAGTCCTTCACTTGGGTTTAAAAAATTAGCTTTATGAGTATAAGAGGAGGGAAAAATGGTTAATTTCTTTCATAACATTCTGTGGATTTTAGGGGAGTTCAAGCACAGTATGAATCAAAAGTGTAATATGCCATATAAGTAAACTAAAACAGTATCTTGGGCTCCATTGAGAGGAATAATTTCCATAATGACAAAAATGAAAGTTCTGGGATACTCTGTCCTGGCCAGGTCGCATCTAGAATATTATGTTCAGTTTTGACCAACTCATCTTAAGAAGGATATTGATGAACTGGTGATGAGGATTTCAAAAGATCACAAGTTAATGCTATATAAGAATTGTTTATAAGGACTAGGGATATTTAATCTTGAGAAAAGGAAACATAGCAAGCACATAATGGCTCCCTTCATGTATTTGAAGGGCTACTGTCTTGTGGAAGGCAGTTTGATTTGCTCAGTCCCATAGTCTAAAACCAGAAGGAGTAGATTGTGGGTGCAAAGTAGCACATATGAATTCAGTGTGAGGAAGAATGTGCTAACAAGGCAAGAGAAATTGAAATTGGCTGCCTAAGGAAATAGTGGGCTCCACCCCATTTAGAAATCTTTAAGCAAAAGTTGGTTGGCTACTTGGTAGGGATGTTGCAGAGAGAATTCTGGGTCAGGCATCAGTTGGATTAGGTGGTTTGGGGATCTCTTACCACTGGGGCAATTATGATTCTATGAAAATTCAGAAAGCAAGTTTATTCCATAAAATACTATTATCCATTCACCCAGTCAAGAGAGTCCAATGATTCTTTATTCAGGTAAATGAAGTAAAATCTTATTAACTAGAGAATATATCAAACAAGACATTTTGAAAATTTTAACTAGCAATATACTGAATAAAGCAAAGGAAGTAACAAGATTTAATTACTGAACATGAATACTAGGAAAAAAGAAAACAAAAGAATATATACATGTTAAGTCCTCCACATGTTTCACCTGATAGGAAGAGACAAATAGCTATACCTTAAATATATTTATGTATGGGGATTTCTTTCTGTTCCCATTTTTAAAAAAGTTATAATCTGATAAGCTTCAATTTACACTTTAGAACCATGAACTAGAATAGTTATATTACAGAGAATCCTGTCATAACTTCAGGTTAGCAAAATAAAAGTTGTCCTTTAGACAGATTTAAAGCCACATGTATTGGCTTCCTAGAATATTTATAATCCAATTAGAATGCCTGTGGCACATGCAAAGTTTAGGAAAATAAGTTGAAGAATGTAGCTTCTGCTTTATTGCCTGGAAATTTTACTTTGAACATTCCAATTATGCTGATACATAATCCATTTTGTGTGGCTAGAGAGATATAGTGCATGGACATGCATAGAGGTAAGGAACATGGCTGCCATTAGTGAGGCTACTAATGAAATGGATGGGTCAGAAAGTGTGTTGGGCAGTAGCGAATCACTTAGTTTCTGTGCTTGCCAATCTTTTTATCAAGTAATGAAGCTAATGCTAGGAGAAAAGTAATATAAGGGAAACACTAGACCTTCCCATGTGATTTTAATTCTATCCACTTATGATTGTTCCCTCATGAACCAGGGACAATTTAAGCAGGAAGTCACCATACACAGACAAACACACACACACACACACACACACACACACACAATCCATCCCCTAGATTTCAAGGGCATAAGACTTTGCCAGCAAACAAAATGATGTCATTCTTTCTGATGATAAACAGGAATGGGTGGTCAGCCCTAAATAAAGCTGATTCTGGGAGCTGCTTTTCTACAATAACATCTCCAGAGGCAGCAGCAGCCTCAGTACCATCTTCAGTAATGTCCACATAGGATTTGTGGAGCATTTTTGATAAATATAAACGTCCTCCTGAAGCAATTCCAGAAAGATCTGCTTTTGATTCATCAAAGGCATATGTCATTCCCAGAGCTTTTAAATATCTCTTAGTTTGATAAGTTTCTTCAATCTTGAAACGAGGAATAAATACTTCCACAGACTGTAACTTCATTCTTTTGGGGTTGGTCCAGTCCATTAAATTCTGATAGGTCAGTTTATTTTCAACCTGGGGAGAAGTCATAGGCCATTTAAATTAGGTATTGTATGAAACAACCAATTTCAAGACATAGTCAGCACTGTGTGTAAAGCATTAAAAAGTATTTCTAGAGTGATAGAATTCAAGTCAGATATAGACCATGAGAGACTGAGGCTCAGGGAACGGACTCATCATGGAAGCTTACTCAGGACAAAAGGTCATTTTCAAGAAAATTTTGACCGATAAGAGAGAAGCTTGTATGTAAAATCCTAAAGAAAGCATATCTAAAGCAATGCCATGTGATGAACTGTATACTAGATTTGAAGTCAGGAAGATGGATTTTAATCCTGCCTCTGATACTTAGTGGCTGTGTCCTGCAAACCTTTGCATAAGTCACTTGGCTTCTCTGAGACTTAGTTATAAAATGTGTGTCTGGGACAGGAGGAAGGGGAGAGTATGTGATTAAAATCAGGAGCTGCCCCATTGTCTTGCTCCAGAAATTTTATTAGCATTACTAACATACAGTGAAACTGACACAAGAATTTCACCTCCTCTTCTTGCCCAGACCCAGCCATAGAAATATAGCCCAAATCTGGGAAGAAGAGGAGCAGAAGCCAAAGGTTGGGATAATTTAAAAACAAAAGCAATCCTCCTCAGGATCATTGAAAGATGCTTATAGTTTATGCCAGGTAAAGAGAAGGAAGAATGTTTGTGTGAATTTTTTCCCATACACTTTTAATCAAATATTACACACATATTCCTTACACAAATATTCCTTGCGACATCTTGTTTCTTAGTGAAATGTTATAGTCCTTGCATTTTACTAGATTTCTATCAAAGAAGTAATATTTATATTACCACATGCTGTTTACATTTAATAATAATTGTTATTTAGTCATTTTCAGTCACATCTGATTCTTATGACCCCATTTGGGGTTTTTTTTTCAATGATATTATAGTGGTTTGCCATTTCCTTTTCTAGCTCATTTTACACATGAGGAAACTGAGGCAAAGAGATTTAAGTGGCTTGCTCAGGTTCATATAGATAGGGAGTATCTGAAGCCCAGATTTGGAATCAGGAAGGTGAGTTTTCCTGACTTTAGGTTTTGCACTCTATCCCACTGCATCACTTAGCTACACCTTTTAATAATAGTAGCTCGTGCTTATATAGCATTGTAGGGTAAATAAAGCATTTTTTCACAACCACATGAGCTAAACATCTATATTTTACTTATGAGGATAATGAAGCTCTGGAAGATTAAATGACTTTTCCAGGGTCATGGAGGTTGCACACAGCAAAATCAGGGCTCCAGACATAGTTCAAATCCAATCTTCCTTCCATGACGTTCTTTGGCTTTTGATTTTCTATTATGTGGATATTCTGCTTTGTGAAAAATCCACAACAACTGTTGTAGGCAGCATGAAACAGTCCAAAGTATGTTGATTCTGAAGTCAGTGGTTCTAGATTCAAATCATCGCTCTAAAAGCTTACTACCTTTGCAACCCTGGTCAAGCCACTTGACCCCTCTGAGCCTTAGTTTCCTCATTTATATAATGATAGGGTTGGACTGGTAGGCCTCTGAGAGCCCTTCTAATTGCAGATCTATGATCCTGTAGGAATCTTGCCTCTGATGCTCTATACCACATTAAAGTTACTTAAATGGTCTGGGCCTCAGTTTCCTCATCTGTCAAAAAAATGATGGAGTTGGACAAGTTGGCCCCTTAGGTCCCTTCTAATTCTTCTAGGCTTGTAGTTTGCATCATGTGGTCTACTTTGGAGGCACCTATCCTTCACGAACTTATGCTTTTCAGGGATGTAAAATAAATCTTAACATTAGTCTGAGGCTAATGTTTTATTCAGTCATTTTAGTCATGCATGACTTTTTATGATCCCATTTGTGGGTTTCTTGGCAAAGATATTAGAGTGGTTTTCCATTCCTCTCTCTAGATCATTTTACAGATGAGGAAACTGAGGCAAACAGGGTTAAGGGACTTGTCAAGGGTCACACAGCTAGTAAGTGTCTGAGGTCACATTTGAACTCAGGTCTTCCTGAATTCAGACCTAGTGCTTTATCCACTGTGCCACCTAGTTGCCCCTAATGTTAGGTTCTATAAAAGTCATATTAAGAAGAAGGTTAAGAGAGAGATCCTTGAAGGCAGGTTAAGAAATAGGAGGGCAAAATAATGAGTAGAAGTAAGTAGAAAAGTCAGGAGGGGTAAGAAATAAGAGATATGTATAAAAATAAAAATAAAGATTAGGAGTAGAACCTGTTATTTTCCCTAACAGATTCTACTCCTAATCTTTATTTTTATACATATCTCTTATTTTATATATATATATATATATATATATATATATGTATATATATATATGTGTGTGTGTGTATATATATATATATATCCTTGCTTAATTGTAGTGGAAGTGAGGAAGGAGGGAAAATGAACAAAATAAAAAGTGCACAGCAGAGAACAAAAAACCTGCAAGGAAGCAAAGAAAAGATGGACAGCTCTTGACACAACATGTAGTATTTGTTATATAGGCTTTGTTGAAATGGAAATTTATTGCTACATATTTTGAATCCTCTCTTACATTCTGTTATGCACATGACATGGTTTTTTTGCTTTTCTTATTTTATATTTTTAATATTAAGCTTATAATGTTTCTTTTTCTTTTGTCATTATGTATTTAAGTCTAAAATAAAAATGATTTAAAATCATATTAAGAATAAAATAGGATTTTAATGTTAAATCTGATGCTACTGATGGAATCAAATCATTTGATGAATCCAAGCCTAAGAATAAATATCTTCTGAACTTTCTGCTATTCTGGAATAACTGTGCCAGTTTCTGATTCCATGAATACAGATAATTGAGATCTGGCTATATATATACACACACACATATATATAGTAAAAACACAAATATATATACATATATATAAAATAAATGTTCAAAGTATGTTACTGAGCCCATCATAATAGTGGCAAAATAATTCTCAAATATTTCCATTCCTCCTTGATTAAGACATAGACTAGAAAAACTAATCAACTTGGAGTGAGAAGACAGAGCAGACCTGAGTTCATTCACCAGTTTTGTTACTTACTAGCTACATAGATGTTGAAAACTCTAAACCTCTTTTCTGTCTATCTAGAAAGGAAAGAAAAAAAACTTGAACTAACTACTGCATTCTGTTGTTAGGGAAAAATCACTTTTCAAACTGCGGACCATTGCACAAATGTGAACTACTCTTAGTATGACCACAGATTTAACAAGTTCACTTTTGACCTCTATTTCTTATTCTGTTTATGCCAAGTAAGTTATTAAAATGGAACTGGATAAAAATGGGACACTTCACAATAGAGTGATTTTTGGATAAACACTTTCTACATTCCAAAGTTTGAAAGCCAGGGGTCTAAGTAGGAATTGTATTATGAGACAGCAGTTCTCAAAGTAGCCTGTGAACCACTGGGGGCCCCCAAGACCTTTTCAGGGAGTTCACAAAGTCAAAACTGTTTTTATAATAATACTAAGGCACTGTAATTTCCAATTTGTTAAATATTGATAGCCCTAACCAACATAAACACATTTTTTGGAGTCTTCACTATTGTCCAAGGGTGTAAATCAAAAAGCTGGAGAACCAATATTATCTAACACATCAGCTAAAGAGTTAAAAGAGTTGGGTTCAAATCCTGCCTCTGGCACTCCCTTTGTCACCTTTAGCAAGTTACTTATATTTCTGGACCATAATTTCTTCATCTTTAATAGGAAGGGTTTAGATTTGATGGCTTCTGAGGTCTCTTCCAATTTCAGACATATATAACTGTTTCTAAATTAAAACAATTGATTGTGTCCCCAAAGAATTCATCAGTCACTGGTTCTCCTTGTAGGTTCCACATTCAGCATAGCTTACCTCTGATAGACTATTTTCAGGTAATAGTATGTACATGTTCATTCCACCAACATATCTGAGCTCAAGGACCTGCATATCTGGGTCATTAATGATACTCATGTTAAACTTGCGTTCTTGATGCATAAGGTTGACTGTTTTCCCTGGGCACTGTAAAAAAAAAAAAAGTAAAGAATATAGTTGAAACCTTCTCTCTCTCATATTCTCGGCAGAGTATAGTTAGAACACTTCCGAAATATTTGCTTAGTTTTTGATCCTTAAGGGTCTTCTGCCATAAAATTCCTATGGAATAAAGAAACCTAAATGTTGTATCATGTCACTATTTTAATTTGACAAGCATTTATTAAGTGTCTTTGTGCACCAGGGGATTGTGGTTAGGTGCACTACACATACAAAAATAAAAAACATAGTCTCAACTGTTTCGACATCAAGATGTTTATGTTCTACATGGAAGAAAAAACATACAGACAATTAAACCAATACAAAACATACATAAAATAAAACCAAAATAATTGGGAGGGAGGCAGCACTAAATACTGGGATAATCAGGAAAGTTCTATTATGCCTATTCATTTGACATAACCCTAGAAGGGAGCTAGGAATTCCAAGAGAAGGAAGTGAGAAGGGAGGAGTATTCTGGAAATGGAGGACAACCTACATAAAGGGACTGAGGCAAGAAATGGAACGTCATGTACAGGGAACACAGGAAACAAGGCAGTTTGTCTGGAATGACAAGTATGTGAAGAGTACTTTGAACTTGGTACATAAAGACAGGTTAGAATGACAACTAAGATGACTGGATTTAGCAATTAAGAGATTGTTGGTGACTTTGGAAAGGACAGGTTCACTCTACTGGTAGGATTAGACATCAGATTATAAAAAGTTGAGAATGAATTGAAAGTGAAGAAATGAAGTCAAGGAATGTAGACAGATGTGTTTTTCCCACTAGGAGTTTATGAAAGGGAGGAGAGACATATGAAGAAAGTTTGAGTGGGTGATAGAGTTAAGAGAAGGTTTTTGATTTTTAAGGATGGGAGAGGGTTGTACATGCTTGGAGACAACACAGAAGGAGGATAGGAAAACAAGGAACAGAAAGAGAGAGAGAGAAGAAAGAGGAGGATAAAGACAAGGAGGAGGAGAAGAACTAGAAGAAGAAGGAAGAAGGAAAGGAGAAAGAAGAGGAGAAGAAAAAGCAGGAGGAGAAAGAGGGAAGGAGGAGGGAAGAAAAAGAAGAGAGGAGGAGGAGAAGAAGAAAGAAGAGAAGAGAAGAGAAGAAGAAGAAGAAGAGAAGAGAAGAGAAGAGAAAGAAAGAAGAGAAAGAAGAGAAGAGAAAGAAGAGAAAGAAAGAAGAGAAAGAAAAGAAGAGAAAGAAGAGAAAAGAAAGAAAGAAGAGAAAGAAAGAAGAGAAAGAAAGAAAGAAAGAAGAGAAAAAAACGAAAAAAAGAGAAAGACAAACATTAATCTGGTCCTTTCATAAGAAAAAACAAAATAAGACTATATTTTTCTGCTTATTTTCATCAGCTCTATGATAGTGATTGTACTTGAGGTGTCAGTGATCCCAAAAGAGACCCTATGTAAAGAGATTTTATCTGGATGTTTTGTGGGTAAGCAGTGACCTAAAACGTTACCGACAAAACATAGATAATACATAACAATTGGTTCAACCCATGAGGCCTCTCTGAAACAGAGAAAGGCATAATGGGTGATGAAGTTCTGCTGATCTGAACAGAATCTTTTGACTTGCTCTCTTGAGGAGATATGCACCAGGATAATGGAACGGGAGGAAGATGTTTTGATAGAACTTTAACAGAGAATGATGAGTCAAGAGATGGACTGAGAAACTAGTTATTGAGAGAAGTTACTAAAGGAGACTCTTCACTGGGTGTTGAGGTGACACAGTTGCTACGGAGCTGCTGCTAGAACCCTGGGCATTGGAGCTCTTTCTACTTTCAGTGGGAAGATGACAGAGCCAAAAACACCAAGGAGATGCTGCATGAGCAACTAATATTTATTGACGTTAGATAAATTCCAGGTCGGGAAGTAACTGCCTCCCTTCTCTTCTTAATTCTATCTAAGACAGTAGACATTTATTCCAAAGTTTTCCTGTTCTATAAATCTGGTTCATACTTTCTGTCTTAATTACTATCATAGGTAATTCAGATAAAAACATGATAGATCTTAATTGTGCCTGGTTTTATGATCCATTATTTGTGAAGGGATAGGTTGAGTAATGGAGATAAAGAGAGAGATGAGACCTTTTTTATGTGAATGGCAGGACAAAATGAATATTTTTCCTCCTCTCCACCTCCTGACTGGAGGCTTCTGGGACACATGAGAGAGAATCATATTGACAAAGATTTCTAAAATTATGTTTTGTATAAGTGTTTCAAATCAGACAAGAGTTGAGTCTAGGGATCTCCCAACCCTTAGGTGAAAAGTGAATAAATTGGCTTTGCTATCTGCTATCACTTCATGATAAAATCCAAAGTATTGCTATGAAAAAAAATTGATGATTTTTTAAATTAAATGTTCGTTTTAATTGTGTACTTGGTTGATAACAAGTACAAATGATTTTATTAGCATTATTTTTGTACACATAGGGGAATAAATGTCTTTGCAGAGATAGAGTTCTAGATGATGCCTAGAGAGTGGGTTCTGCTTAATGGGAAAAAAAAGAGATTATCTGGAACAGTCTATCACCACCCACATTCCAAAGGTGGGGGTCAGCTAGAGGGAACACTACTGCAAAAATGTTAGTTCAATTAGAGAAATGGTGTTATTTTTTAATCTAGGTTTAAATATCTCTCCTCCCAAACAGCCCAGAGCCTGGTAAAGTAGTCAATCCAGAGTAAAAGATCTAAAAATGTTTGGGATCTTTATTTATACTTTGTTTTTAAGCTTAATATTTTTCAATGAAAAAAATTCTTATTCCCTTCCTGTAATAGTAACCTAGGCAAATCTTTTTCATCTTTGACCAAACCTCCAAATCCCCACAGAAACTGACTACATTGGGAAAATGTTATTTTCTATTTACTTATATTATATATTATATTGTCAAACACACTGTAAGAAGCATGTCTAATTACATAAAGGGGGGATTTATTAATACAAACTGTACATTTTTAGAAGGTCTGTTTATATACAGTCTTTTGCATGTTGAAATAACTGCATTTGTTATTGATTATTAACTTCATGATTTAAAAGTTTTATTTTTAAAATAATTGTTTCCCAGCAATTCAGTAGACCCTGAAGTGAGGTGATAAGACAACGAATAGTAAAAGGTATTTGTATACAGGTACAAATGGTAGACTTGCAGGTTATATGAAAATCCAAAAACTAAGAAGAGACATTTTTAATTTGCCTCAAGAAAATTATCTTAAAAATAATACTCCCATATTTGAACTCCTTTTAAATATAACCAAATGCCTTGAAGAACTATAATTTTCATTCTTTGCTGCATAAAATATAAGTTCAATTAGAACAAGGGTATTTTAATCTAAATTTAAATATCTCTCTTTCCAAATGCCCCAGAACCTTATAGAGAGGTCAATTCAGAGGAAATGATCAATAAATTTGGAGGAGGAGGTTATTGTTGCCTTGTTTTTAAATTTAATATTTTCAATGAAAAAAGTGATTTTCCCTCCTTCCCATCACTTATAAATTTTTGTTAAATGAATGAACATTATAAGATACAAAGTTGGATAATTTGACACTACAAACACATGGCTTCTTGATTTTAGTAATGCAGAGAAAATGCGAGTTTTCATTGACCATTTGAACACAGTACTTGTTCAGTACATTTTTTCACTAAGGATTAATATTCAAAGACATCATACGCATAATAGAAATTCACATACCTTGGAGGACTTGAAAGGACAAGTTATGGTTTCACTTTTAGTGAATGGCCCATTCCATTTCCCTTTGAAGTACACAGCATTCACCAGCACCATTACTGAAGATGAGCTAATGCTACCCACTGGACAGATATCCTTGATTTTGCCTATTGAAAAACATTGAGGACAAAAGTAAATGTTTTGCTTTCAATAAGATAATAACACTCAACAAGATAAGACTTTTTCAATAAAATAATAGAACTTTTCAGTCAGGCTCCCAGACCCTGTCCTTAGTATAGCTCATAATCATTACAATATCTGAAATTTCAGCATTATTTGGTTCTGTACGGCTGAAAAAAAAAAGATGAGGAAGTATTTTTTGGTGACATATTTTATCAGGAGCTTTCTGAAATGTTCACAATCTCAAATTCTGAATTAAACAGCTTAATAAATGCAATGAGTCACATTTACATAGTTGTCTGTCATTACAAGGATATTTCACGCATCTGATCTCTGAACTTCAGAGCCACTTTATGAGGTAGAAAGAAAGACTAGTATTAAACTCATTGGTCATAGGCTGACCAAGCCTGAAGGATACTTGACTGTAGGGTGGAGTAAGGCAGAGTTGAATCCCAAATCAGGAATCAGTTCCTGCCAATTCCCTGCAAGGAATCAGTCAATAAAAGGAACATTGTAAGAAGACATAATAGATACAAGTAGTAGTGTTTATCAGTTTTAGATTCATGGGTAGGTAGCAAGGGAGAACAAACATACCACAAAAAGGCAATATATTCAACAAACATTAACAAGATACTGCTATGTGTCAAACACTGTGCCTAGACTGGAGAAGATAAGATCAAGAAGACAACTTTCTTAACTCACTAGGATCTTGAAGCTAATATTCATTTCCTAAATGCCTATGCTAAATTCATATATTTATCAAGACCCAGAACAATTACTGATATTTGCATGTGTAGAAAAGAAAAGTAATAAATACAGCATTGGTAAGTTGGGCTGCACTAAATCTGAGACACTGCAGGGTACTTTTAATGACCTTGGATGATTCCCTGAAATAAAGACTCATCTTTTTAGCACCAATCATCTTCCAGTGATGTTGTGTGGTTATGAATCAAAGAATACAAGCCTTTCTAAAGAATTATGGTTGTGAGTCATGCAAAGGAAAATGGAGAAGCACACATTGGGACCAATTCATTACCAGAAAAAGAATTTCATTGCAGTACTGAAAGGGTATCAGCAAAGAACTATATGATCAAGAAAAAGATATGGATTGACCATATAATGAGAGTCAGTAATGGCTGCTGGACAGCTCACATGTTCCACTGGTAACCACACAATGTCAAGAGATTTAGAGGAAGCCCTCTATGATGTTAGTGAACTTCAATTGGTTCACTAACTCCTTCAATGGAGTTTTTACTGGAGTACACAAACAAGAATGAGAATGAAGAAACATAGATGGGTTGAGATCTACATTACTGAAAGGAGGATCCACATGAGTGAGATCATGGATCCACCAAACCATAAAAATATGTTGTGAGGAACTGAGAATCTAGTACCCTTTTATTTAACTATGAACTCTAGTCTTTAGCTAACTATGAATAGGCAACCAGATGGTTGCTGGGAGAAGGACAAACTTATGTCCTGTCCATCTCCTTTATTTTTGTGAAGACAGTGTATTTAAGCTATCCCATAGCTAATGACCAAATTCTAGTTAATATACAGAAGAGGCAAGGAGAGTAAGCAAGTTAATTCATTCAACTTCTCTTTCCAAAGCCAATTTTATATTCATGCTTTACAAATCTTTACAAATCATGCAGTTTCAACCACATTACTTTGCTGATGGTTCAAATTAAGCTGAAAAACCTTACTTAATTAAAGATAATGTACAGAATGTCTAATCAGTCTTCCAAATAAATTGAAAATATCTGAAGTAAAGACAAAACCTGTCAGAGAAAGTTCTTAAGGTATCTTTTCTGAGACATCTTTCTTGAAATATCTCTGTTGTAGTTGAATTTTATGTAATGTACAAGATTAAGGCCCTTTTAAAAATTGCAAAACATGAGAAGAAGGTATCAGTTCAGAAAGAGATATGGGACAAACAGGATAGCTTTAAAAGCCGAAAGTTGAATTTATGATACACATGTATGTTAGTGTATCCTATCTTGTCTCCATTATCTCCTCTATTGGACTATGAAATTCTTGAGAACAAAGACTGTCTTGATTTTCTTTCTTTTTTTCCTCTCCTTTTTTTTTTTATCTCCAGCACTTAGCACAGTGTCTTGCACACAAAGCCTTAATAAATGCTTATTGACTAACTAAAAGGAAGCTGTACATAGCCAAGATTTGTAGTTTCATATGCAATTTTCTTTCACTATTTTAATTTATATGGAAATGCTCTTGGGGGCATATGTGTTTAAGGCAAAATTTTTAAAATGTGAGTTCCTTTTGTTTAAGTTTAAAAAATAAGAAAGTAATTTTAGCCAGGGGTGTTTTGTAAGAGCACAATGTCTTGGTTGATACATGCGCTCATTTCTCTAAGAAATTGAGCTTGTATACTCAATCACAAATTACTCCCAGGTTCTTCTTTGGGTAAGCAAACCAGAATGTCATAATGAACAGAGTGCTGGAGTTGGAGTCAGGAGCACAGGTGTGTACACTCCTGCTCTGACATTTATCAGTCTTGTAATTCTCAGCAAGTCACTTAGTTTCTTTAAGCCTCATGCGACTCTCTTGAGTTAAAAAGAAAGTCCAATCAAAGTTAGATGAATTTTAGTGTTTCCAGTCATCAGGGTTTTGTGAATTCCTCTAGCTCATATTCAACAGCCCATGATTAGGAGGAAGTGAAGGAAGTGGAGAGTGGGATTAATTCAATACTGAGATTTGGCAAAAGATGAATGGTACAGTACAAGGAAGAGAGATTCCAGGGCAGAGGACAGTGTATAGTTGAAATGGCTAATTAGGGTCAAGATGCGAAAGGACAGAAAAGCTAGTAAAGTGAGAGCAAGACCAAGGGCATGAGAAAGAACTGGGCAGTAGAGGGGTTATTAGAAATTTCAACAAAAGGGAAAAATAGGTTTAGGAGGGTTACTACATTGGAAAACATAGACAGCAGGATGTTTAGGTCAGGTAGAGCAATGTCAGGCTCTCTCATTAAGGAAGTAGAATCCTTGTGGGTAATTGTGAGATATCCTTTGTGACTAGAGAGTTAGTCACTCTAGATTATTGTTTTCTGGCTAAGGTGTAGATGAGTGGTGATGATACTCATATATCAACCTTACTCTGAAACACACTGAAGATATAGTCAACAAATCAATATACATTTATAAGCACCTACTATATGCAAGGCACTGTGCTAATCTCTGGGGAAACAAAGAAAGGAATGTAAAATAGTTCAGTGATGCTGAATGACAACATAAATGACTATGGATAAGAAGGGGGTTTGTCCTATCCAGGAAAGAAACTTCTTGGTTTAATTCAAATTTTAATATTCATATGGCGCTTTGGCAAGTATTGTATTTTTTAAAAAAGTTTTACACTTACCGTTTGTTTGATTCTCTATCCACTGATTAATTGTATTTCTGGTTTCTTCTATATAATTTGTAAAGTCTACATGCTCTACTTTGCCATTATATATGCTTCCAGCACATTTTAAAAAATTCTAAAATAAAAAATATCTCATATTAACAGAATGATCACCACCTATATACAGTATAAGCATGAGAAGAGACATTCATAGATAGCTGTGCCTAGGCACCTCTTGATGGAAAAAAGTGTCATTTTATCTCACTTTATATTTGTATTTTAAGCAAAACTTAGTTGTAATTTTCTCTAGATATCTAGTTAAGTTTTCATGAGTGTTCTTTATCACTGAGTATTCAATAACTTCACCTTTAAAAAATAAAAATAGAACTCTTCTAGAGTATCCCTAGCAAAATGTATCATATGCTATTGTGTACAGTAAATATAATAAAGAATAAGAATTAAATCTGAAAAAAACTAATAATTCTTCTCAGAGAGATCTATGTCTTTTGCCCTGTCACACCCTCCACTTTCTTGGAGAAAACAAAACAAGTTTATTTCCACACCTGGAAACAGAATATTTGCCATTGTGAACGATATAATGGCCATATATATGTAAGGAGAAGCAGTGTGCTACGGTAGGGCAAGACTGGAGATAGGAAAACCTGAGTTCAAATCCTGCCTCTGACATATGCTGTCTATGTGAACTGTCTATGTAAACTCTCTGCTAAGACTGTAAGGGCCAGAACAGCTGTAGATCAGCACTGGTCACAGGAGCTATCTACACCAAGGAAACAACAATACACTCCAAAAAGAATTTTTCTTAACTCCAAGATAAATGCATGGAATTTTTCTAATTCATTAATCAATGGTCAGGCAGGAAAATTAACTGGAAATTCCTTACATTATCTCTAGCATTACATTAGCTACATCCAGGAGTATTGGGGAAATTCTCACCGGTATTTTTAACACTTACACAGGTATTCTTGCAGACCTCCTAACCTCCTAATTCTCAGCCTCCTTAAATTCCATGACCTATTCCTTCACTCCATTTCAGTCAAACTTAGGGATGGTTATAGACTAGATTTCACCATTACCCACAAAGGCCTTACTTCCTTAATTAGAGAAACTGTCACTGCTCTACCTGACCTAAACTTCCTATAGTCTATTTCTTCATATATATTATCCCTGCTAAATCTATTCTTCCTTCTTGTTGAAACCTCTATTACCTCTACCACCTAGTCCTTTCTCAGGCCATTAGCCTTACTCTGACTTCACTTGCTTTTTTTCCCTTTCCCATCTTGACCCTAGTTAGCCATTTCAACTATATATTGTCCTTTGCTCTGGAATCTCTCTTCTTTGCCCTGCACCATTCATCTTTTGCCAAATCTCAGCCCTGGATTAGTCTCACTCTCCACTTTCTTCACTTCCTCCTAATCATGGGCTGTTGAATGTGAGCTAGAGCAGAGGTTCGCAAACTTATCTGGCCTACATTCCGTTTTCAAAAACAATTACTTAACAACCCCCTGGAAATCTACTTTCTTTAATCAAGTTTTTTGAAATTTGCATCATTTCAAAAAATATTTTTTAATAATGCATCTTAAATTGTATAATTTGTTGTAAATTTGTGGGGAGTTTTCCTGCATTAAAATTTTGATGATGCAATATTGCATCGTGTAACTGTATAGCATCGTATTGTAAACATGTCATTACACTCACATAATCCCGCAGTTGTGTGCTGGACTTCCCCACAATGTGCGACATGCTTTCCTGCTAACATTTGCTTGCTAAGATCTGTCAGTGGACTTGACCACTGATCGGTTATAACTGGCATTTTGTGTGTTGTGTGTTTATTTGGAAAATACTGTAATCACTATGACTTTAACTCTGCTACCCAACAGATAAAACATGTACGAAGGGCTTTTCAAAATTTTCTTATTTTTTTCTTCTTTTCTTATACTTCCACTCCCCCTTTATTTTTATTCAATGCTCCCCAATCACACCTGAGGCTACTACCACCCCTCAGGATCGTTCAGTCCACTTTGAGGACCTCTAAGGTAGAAGAATGCACAAAACCCTGATGACTGGAAACATTAAAATTCATCCGACTTCAGCAGGGCTCTCTCTATAGGACAGCAGTCCTTTTATTCCTCCCTTACTTATTCTCTATCTCACTCCCCTTCTCACCCCAGAAGTTATTCTAGACTTTCTCTTCTCTCCTATAAAATCCCATGCCCTCCCTTCCTAATTTACTGAGAAAACTGAAGCCTATTCCATATGAACTCTGTCCTTTCATTCTCTTTCATCTCAAATCCCTTGACATCACTTCTCACTTTCTCCCAATCTCTGATAATGAAACACACTTTAAATTTGCCGAAGCCAACATGTCTACTTGAGCACTTCTTGATCTCACATCCTCAAATCTTTTTCAACAAATTGCAAATGTAATCATCCCTCAATCTCAAAACTTGAACCTTTCACAGTCTAACAGTTCCTTACCTACTACCTTTGAACATGCCCCAAATTCCCCCATTCTTGACATATGTTCCCTAGACCCTTATATCTTTCCAAGCTATCATTACATATCTTTCCTCCCTTTGTCAGAAGTTCTAGAAAAAGTGGGCTACGTTCAGTATATTTACTTCCTCTCCTCACTTTCGCTCCTCAGCCCTCAGCAACCTAGCATCCTACCATTTGCCAGCTTATGTGGCCTGATTTGGGGATTAGAAAATCCTGTTGGCACAGGAAAAAGAAACTCTGTGCTCTTACATGGCTTCTGAAGATCACCCAAGTAAGGAATGCCACTACCCAGACCGAGATCTCCAAACTTCCAAGGTTGGGAGGGCTCAGTTCAAAGAGGAAAAGATAGAAGAATCCTCTAAATGTGCCTTTAGAATGTTGCATAATCTAGAAAAGGTGTTTACTGTTTTTTAAGTTCAGTTATACAATTCTGAGTACTGAGCCTTGCTCTAATGATGTTTTGCTAAGTGAAATACTAGATAATTTCATTCTGTCCTGTTGGATGTAGCTGTATTCGAAAGATGTGGCTTGTTTTCAGAGACTTCACTACCAATCCTTCTACCCAGAAATGGGCATTCATTTGGGTTTAATATTCAATTTTTGAGATCACATACCTTCTTAAACAGTTGATAATAACAGCAGATAATAATCAGTCAATTAATTTTTTTAGGTTGTTAAGATTTCTTCAAACCATGTTCCCAGGATTCTTTCAGAGATAGGTGTTAATATTTGTACTGCTTAATTTCCTACCTCTTGTTTGTCTAGTATCAGATCCTGAGATGATTGACTGTGGCAAATTACTATTTTCATTACCAAGTAAAGTTTTTTAAACCAATGTCATTACCTCCCATGCCCTCAGGAAAGGTGTGTCTCTTAGATAATAAACTTAGACTTAACCAAAGTGGTTGCTGACAGGGAAGCTTGAAGCTTGGCACCTTATTATCATTAGCAGGGTGTGTAGAGTAAGTATTATATCTCCCTCCTTTTCCACCTACCCCCTCCCATGTCTCCATCAATCTTTCATCCAAATACGAGAGGAAAAGCTATGGAGAAAAGAAGAAAGTCACTAGCACAAACACAAATTCACTTTTAAAACTTCATTAAAATGTCACTGGATTTCAAATTCTCATCTCTGATTCAGTAACCTTCTCTCCTGAGGACTCTTTCTCACACCAGAACTAGCAAGTAGGCAGAAAAGGAAGTGACAAAAGAATGAGTACAAATAGTAATGAGACCCATGGTCAGATTATACATACACACATACATACATATATGTATGTATAAATATCCATACATATATGTGTCTATTTCTATATATTGTATGTGTGTATATGTATGTATATATTTGTGTGTGTGTATGTATCTTGGTTTCATTCCATCTCCTACCTCCATCCCTTTACATAGATGGTCCCCTGTGTATGCTTAAAAAACACTCTTTCCTCACATCTTTATCTTAGATTCCTTCAAAGCATAGCTCCAGCACCACATGCTAAACAAGGTTTTCCTTAATCACTCTTCTTGTTTCTGTTTTTTCCCTCGTGAAATTACTTCTTTACACATTTGTACGTAATTTAATAATTGCTCACGTATGCAAGTGATGCGCCCTCCCCGCATCCCCAATGGAATGTAAGCTCCTTGAAATCAGGGACTGTTTTTCCTTTTTGTTTGTTTTTTAATCGTGCCTGGAAGTACATCTTTAGTGTTCCTTTAGAGTACACCTTCCCTATGGCTAGGATGTCTTGCCATATTAAGTGCTTAATAAATGCTTGTTCAGTTGAGTAAACTATTCAAAGCTCTCTTGTTTTGTAGAGAATCAGACAGAGGCTTTAAACAAAAACAAGTACAAGAATAACAATTCACTTTAAAGTGAAACTTAATGATTTGATTGTTTTCCACGTCACTGTTCTGCTCCAGAGACATGAATAACTGACTTGGCCAACAAAAAAAAAAACGCTAATTCTTTTTAAATGTGTGTATTGAGTAGATACTATATTTACTAAGTCATGTCATCATCCTGATGCCATGGTCATCTTCAAGAATGAAGGACAAACACAATAAAAAAAATTATTAAGTAATTTGGGAATAAAATGTGGTCTTATTCTCTGCTCTTGATCATTAACCATGTCTGTGCGTCTGTTCACTGTGGTATCTTTTGCATTTAGTCAGATCCCTATTTCAGAGTTCTATGTGGCTCTGTATCATTAGTCAGAGTTGTGGTGGGAAGTGGTTCCTGAAATTCCTTCCTGGGTCTCTTTTAGGAGAAGCAAAAGAAGTGGTCTAATCCTCAGTCATTTGGCAGTTACCTCAAGAAGAGAAAATGATGCTGAGCCAGAGAGTACAGACCCTTGAGAGTCAAAAGCAGCAATAATAATTGAGTACATTAAAGGAGATCGGGGGAAGCAGGCATTTATTAACCATCTATTATGTGCTGGCCATGGACAACGAGGTGGTGCAGTAGATAGAGTGCCAGGCCTGAAGTCAGGAAGACCTGAGCTCAAATCCAGCCTCAGACATTTACTAGCTGTGTGATCTTGGGCAAGTCACTTAACCCTGTTTGCTTCATTTACCTCATTTATAAAATAAGCAAGAGAAGGAAATGGCAAACCATTCTGGTATCTTTGCCAAGAAAACCCCAAAACTGTGACATAAAGAGTCGGACATGATTAAAAATAGCTGGACAAGAACTTTAAAAATGTGCCAGGCATCATACTAAGCACTTTACAAATATATCTCATTTAATTCGTACAACAGCCTTAGAATATATGTGTTACTATTATGCCTATTTTATAGTTGAGAAAACTGAGACTGACAGAAGTTAAGTGACTTGTCCAGAAACACAGAGCTAGTCATTGTCTGAGACGGAATTTGAACTCAAATCTTTCGGATTCCAGACCCAATGCTTTAGTAGATGTGAAAATAAAGGTCAAGAAAGAGGCAAAGTAGAATTTTGGAGGCATTTGAGAAATTAACTGGAGAATTCAAAAATGAATATTAAGGTGCTGCAAAGCCTAGCAAACTATCATCTCTGCTTTTTTATTCAGGTAACCTTTGCTTATCAAATCATTTTTTAGTTATCAAAGAAATAAATGTTGTTAAAAATCTTGTGTTATATGCACCCTGTTATTCCAGCCTCTTTTGGGCATTATAGCAAGAAAATGTTTGCGTGCCGGAGGTGGGTACAGATTACCAATCGTTGTGATATTCAAGCTGGAGAACTATGCCTGCAAGTCCGTCTTCAAATGCTTCTTTAGACTTGACTGAATTGCCTTTACCCTTCCATATGGCTCAGGGAATTAGTATAATCCTTAGAATGATACACTAAATAATAGTAAATCATTTAACTACAGGATATCTTAAAGCTCTTAGTGGAATTTGAAACCTGAATAGTTTAACCTTTAACAATTTAGGGTGTTGCAAAAGTTTTAGTGAGTTTAAAGTCTCGATGGTTTTTAAAGTTTATAAAGTATTTTCCCCCACAGTCTTGTGAGGCATGTAGTACAGGTATTACCATCGTCATTTTACAGATGAGAAAAGAGAAACTCCAAGAAGTTAAATGGAATACTCCAACTCATACAACTCAAACTCGTGTTTTCTTGAGGCCACATACAGCCTTCTAGGTCTTTGGGTATGGCCTTTTGATTGAGTCTTAAGTTTTCAGAACAAATCCTTTTTATTTAGGAGATTTGTTCTGTTAAGTTTGGATTCAATTAAAGGGTCATACTTGAGAACCTAGATGTCCACATGTGGCCTCAAGGCCACAGTTTCCCCACCTCTGAACTAGAGAGTATAAACATGATTCTTCCCATTTTACTGATGGAGAACCTGAGGTTTAGAGTGGTTAATTGACTTTCCCATGGTCCCGAAGCTCAAAGTCACTTCTCTTGACTCCAGCTCCCATGCTCTTTCCATGTAAATTTGCTAGAACTAATTATGAAGAAGTACCCAAATTATTGCACAAAAAACCTGTTAGACAAAATATTAATTATAATAATCTGTTAAAGTGAGAACAGCTCAGCTTACCTCTTGAAAATCAAATATCTTTTCTGCAAACAGACCGTTGGCTATTCTGAGTTCATAATCATTGCTTGATGTGTTTATTTCTGAGAGAAGTGTTTTCATCTGAGATTGGAGTCCCTGGGTGTTATCAGATTGTCATTAAAAAGATAGACAAGTAGTTAGTTCATTCCTGGAACTGGAAGATACATGTATGCAAATAACCACATATATTTGTAGGATGCTACTAAAGGGTGGAAACACTTTCATGGAATTATTAAACAATGCAACCTCTTATGTATATATGTGCATATATGTGTATATATGCATGTGTATGTATACATATACATACACATACATATACATATGTATGCACGTGTGTGTGTATAAAACAATTAAGAAATCAGCATTCAATTCAAAATGAGTAAGATTTAGGTTTTAATCAGTGGTTTGGATACAATTGCTGTGCTCCAACTTCCAAAAGTCCCGAATTACTTACTTTTGCCTTTACTATGAAGAACTGACATCTATGTATAGCATTTTGCATAATGTTATTTGATACTTATGACAAGTCTGTGAATTAGTGATTTTTAAGTTTTATTTGAAAGATTAAAAAAAAATCCAGAGTAAAGCTTTATCACTTAGGTTAGAGAACTGAGAAACAGACAAACGAAAATGTCCTAGCCACATAGAACTATAATTTCTCATTGAGGGAAGAGGAAGAGGAAGCAAATTTCTTTCAGTTTAGTCACTTATAACATACTTCACTTCTTCCGATGGAAAATTTTAAAATAAAATGTCATATGTTTACCTGAGAATTTGAAGATCCTGGGCCATTCTGAAGATGAAGCACCTGCAATTAAAGATGCAAGGATCAAAAGGAACTTCCTTAAAAGAAGCTAATGACACTCTTAACGAGTGCTACACATTACTGCAGATTGCCAAGAGGCTCTTTAAGACCAAAGATAAAAATCACCCTTTTCCAATTAAAAGGTGCAGCAGATTGTTAGAGCCAGAAGTCCTTCCCAAAGTTAATAGCATCCTAGGGATCATTTAACTTTTACTTATGTGTTTTTCAAAGGCATTCTTTGGGAGAAGGCAGAGTGGAGGAAAGAAAGACATTGGGAATGTGTTTTACTACTGTCTATTTTATTAGGGAGGATCTCAGTAGTATGTATGGGCTTTGTTCTTTGGTATCCTGTTAGGACTATCTTTACCACCAGTCCTACCTTCTACAACATCAGTACCTCAGCCTCATTTCTTCATGTGTAAAATAATGAGGTTGGGCTAGCTGGCCTCTAAGGTACCTTCTAGCACTAATCTTCAACCCTGAAGCCCTGATTCTGTGACTTGCATTTTATCGACGTCACCAGAGACAGCACAGTCTTAGACAAGCCTGAAATAATGTACTAACAGTTGGCATCACCTACGTGGCACTTCAAAGCTGCGCTGAGCAGCCCAGTCAGGACAAGGCATTTCTGCACTCTCAGCAAGGTTAACATATATCCCTTCTTGCATTTGACTAGAGTGTAGTACTTCCATGTGTTATTGTCAGCCAGGGGCATTGAGCCTTCATAGTCACATATCCGAAGTCATTAACTACAAACTAAGTACCAAGAGCATGAAAAGTCAAATTGATTGACATTAAAAGGTATCAACACATAAAAAAATTAAGGAGTATCACTCCTAACACCTTCAGCTCCATGAGTGGCACTGGGCAGCTATCACTCTGCTAAACTTCAGTCTTACTGTAGTACAAAGTAACAAGAATAGCAATAGCTTGTGTTTATGTGGCACTTCAAGGCTTACAAAGCAGTGTGTATGTGAGCATGTGTGTGTGTGCGTGCATGCATATGTGAGTGTGTGAGTGTGTGTGCATGTGTGTGTGCAAGTGTGTGCGCATGTGTGTGCGTGTGTGTGTGTAATCTCACTGAATCCTTACCATAATCCTGTAAGATAGCTACTATTATTATTCCCTTGTTAAAGATGAGGAAACTGAGGCTGAAAGAAATTAAATGACTTTCCTAGGGTCATGAAACTGGTAAATTGTCTCAGACAGAATTTAAATTTAGGCCCTCTTGGCTCCAGGACCAACTCTGGAAAGTTCATCTTTGCAAAAGGATTCAAGTTTTACTCTAGTCCTCAGGTGTTGTTGTGATGGAGAATAGTGATTAGGGGTTAAGGGAGCTAGCCCTGTGAAACTTCAGTTCCATTATCTTTATTTTAATACATTATAAGATCAAGGTTCAGGATCCAAGCCCTCAATATCTAAAAATACGGGAGGAATCTATGTGAAGTAAAGTCACAAATATTTCACACCAAAGTATAGAGTCATCTCAACATTCAACAGAGTTCTGAAATCAAACAGCTTGTTGATTTTTACATTGTTGCTGTTGTTGTGTGTATCCTTTGTCCTCGAAGAGGACCATGACATCAAGATGATGACTTTGATTTGAGTGAGGGAGGGCTGTGCAAGGTCACCAGCCTCACTCTCTTCTCCAGAGTCTTCTGAGTCCAGCGGCCTGATATTCACCTGGATGACTGGCGATGGCCCAGGATGCAGTGTGAGACCCTGAACATTTTAGGCTAAGGTCTTATTACATTCTCACTCTGAGTGAGATACACCCATTCAATGAACAGACTTCTTTAAGTAGTGATTCAAGGGATGGCCCCTTTGAAAAAAAGAGTCAAACTAGGAGGGGAAGACCCTCCAGCTTCTTGGATAAAAGAGAAACTACTATGATTTAATGTTTTTACATTCACTCTGTGAGAGGTGGGCAAGGACCTGTTGTCCAATCTATGAATTCCAGAGTAGATTTTTAGATGGCAAACTTCTAAAAGGAGGAATGACCCTCTCAATCTGAGTGTAGCACCTGACTTAATGCCATGTACATGTGTGCCTGTGAAGTAAATAAAAACTTTCAGATTTTTAAGGGTGGCAGGAGAATAAAATCTTTCTGGAATATGTTATGATATGAGAGGCACCCAAACCATGCATCATATGAAAAGCATCTGATATCTCTTTAAGCAAGGATTTAATTGGTTTTAAGATGAACCACATATTCTTCTGCCTCCCTGACCTTACTCTTCATGGCCCCTGAATGAGGGAAAAAAATCTGAAATTCTATGAGATTCTATTAGATTTCTATCTTCCTCTTCACTTTACGCTGAGTGCTCTAAAAGGAATCCTTTCCCAACACAAGACAAGTAAGCTATGGTGCTACAGGAAAATACAACGTCTCTCCCTCTGCAGTCAGCTAATTTCCAATTAAATCATTCCTTGGGCACAGCATTTGAGGGCAAAAATAACAGAGTCCTGATTAGCTGCAGGTGATCATGTCCGAAGGTACAAATGTGGATCTATATATTAGAAACTTACCTTATCAATCTGCTTTGCACAGTCACCTCTGGAACCCATCCGCACCAAGGAGAGAGCAATGAAGAGACTTAGAGGAGAAAAGAAAACATTGCTGTTTCCTTGGTTGGTATTCATCTCTTTGAAAAGATCGAAGCAGAATTCTGCATTTGCTGCAGCAAGGTTGACCATTTTGAAACTGAACACAACCTAAACGGGGGAAAATGAAATTGTTTAAAAATACATTAATTAGTCCCCATAATATTTTCTGTGTATTTCCCTGAGCCTGAATGTCCTCATAAGTAAAATGGGTTTAGTAAAAATGATGTTACTTATTTCACAGGGCTGTCTCGAAAATCAAATTATATATACATGTATGTGTGTATGTACATATATATACACATATATATACACATCGCTGTAAAAACCTTAAAGTGTTAATAACATCCTATTATTATTATTACTCCAAATAAATAAGAAAGCAATGGAAGTGCTATAACAAGAGCAAGGGATAAGCTGAGTGTACTGACACCCAGCTATAATACCTGCTGCTGAGAAAGCAGAGGTAGGCAGATCTCTTGAGCTCCTGAATTCTGAACTGCAGTGGACTATGTTGATCAGGTGTCCACAATAAGTCCAGCATTAACATGATGATCCCCTAGGAATGGAGAACCATTATGTTAAAGGAAGAGTGAGCCAACCTAGGCAAGAAACAGAGCATATCAGAGCTCTTACATCAGGCAGGAGCGTTTTCATCCTTCATTGCCAAAGAAGACTTATGCCATCAGAGAAATGATGACGTGACTTGTACTTGACTTTGTTTTTTGAGTGAGGGAGGACTGTGTAGGTCAACAACCTCATTTCTCCTCCAGAACCATCTGATTCCAGTGACCAGATATTCATCAGGATGACTGGAGATGACCCAGGATGTTGGGGTTAAGTGACTTGCCCAGGGCCACACAGATAATCAGTGTCAAGTGCCTGAGGTAAGATTTCAACTCAGGCTCTCCTGAATCTTGCACTGGTGCTCTATTCACTGCACCACCTAGCTGCCCAACGAGCCAGGAGTAAAATTGGGCTCACGAGTAGACCCTTCATTTCCAATGAGGCTAGATAGGGAGGCCCAGGCTTTAAAAAAAAGTGAGAGATAGAAGATTGACAACAGCCTAAGGGCTACATGAGCATCTTTTAAAAAACCTAGAGAAAAATCTTTAGCTGAGTGGGTAGACCCTTCTAAGTAAGATTAACAAAAAGGTATACATGAGAGTTCAGAGGGGTTGTGACCTCTACTGGTAGGCAAAGTACCTATATCATCACCATCATCATCATCATCATCTTTGCTAGCATATTATTAATATGATCTCCTTTTAGCATTTCAACAATCCTGGATACTATTATTATCCCCATTCTACAGAGAAAAAAGCTGATGCATTATTGTCCAGCAATGACATGCAGTTGTATAGCCAGCATATACCTAATACAAGTATTACAGATGAACAACGCTCTGGGCACAGAATAGAAGGAACTGATTACAATTGGGGAACTGCTTTGAATAATCCCAAGTTTCTTCAAGTGCAAACATCTATTGTTTATGTCCCCCTTCTCTCCACTCACATAGCTACTGTATTGATATAGGCCTGGATCATGTTATGGTAGACAGTTGCAACAGCCTTCTAGATGATCTCCTTGCCTCTAGTCTCTCCCAGCTCCAAGCTATCCCTCATTCAGCTGCCAAAGTGATTTTTTCCTAAAGTACAGCTCTGGCCATGTCACAACCACTACCAACTCAATTCATTAGAATGACTTCCTATTACCTCCAGGATCAAAAATAAAATCCTTTATTTGGCATTTAAAGCCCATCATAATCTGGCCTGTTCCTACCTTTCCAGTCTTCTTACATTGTAGTCTCCTCTACGTATTCTTAGACCCAGAGATGAAGGCCTGCTTGCTATTCTTTGCACATGACTCTCCATCTCCTGACTCAGGGCGTCTTTATTGGTTGTCCTTTATACCTGGAATATTCTCCTCTTCACCTCCTCTTCCTGGCTTCCTTGCTTTCCTGCATGATTCAATTCATATGCCACCTTATTGTCTGTTCTCTATCCTCTAGTACCTTTCCTCTGAAATTAGCTTCCATTTATAATGTATAAAGTAAGTATGTATATCTATATATGCATAGACATTCATATATAGACATACATATTGAGTATTATATATATATATACATACATACGCATTGAGTATATATATATATACGCATTATATATGGCTATATATGCACTTTGTCATACACAGATATATGTATATACAGATATGTGTACATATACATGTATAAATATATTGTATTGATATATAAATGCAATATATAATATACAATTTTTTGCATGTCTTCTCCTTCATTATAATGTGACTTCCACAAGAGCAGGGACCATGTTTTTATCTTTCTATGTATTCACAGCACTTACCTAGCACAGATTAGGTATATAATAAGTGATTATAGACTAACTGTGAAATCCCATCTTTTTAATACAAATGGTCTTGAAGAAATATTGCATAGTTGTGAATCTTATACCATATTTTCTGATAATTGAAGCTTGTGGGTGACCCCAAAAGTAATGGAGGAATTTATGCCATCAACAAAGCAGTCTGCAGCAAGTTTCCAGTGACAGCTTACATATAAGAAGTGGTGTCAGGGATATCATTTCTTCATATTATGCCCTTCTCACTCTTTAACCATTGCCCCTCTACAGAGTATCAGTTTTTGATTTCCTGGTGGGGACCAAGATTAGAGGATGCAAGTGGAAGTGACGACCCACAGCAGTCAAGCAAGAAGGGACTCATGCAAAGGCAAAGAGATCATTGGAGCAATAGTAAGAATTTTTCTCATGCATCTCATGACTTTTATTCATTCCATTACCAATGAGATAGCTGTGTTAAGAAGCAGTCAGAAGACCCTTCCAGTAACAAAATATGAACACAAGAATGCTAGCCACAGGAACTTGTCTTTGCCTGAGTCACCTATATCCAGGGTTCCTGAGCATTTGCCAAGCAGAAGTTCTTTACTTTCTCTTTTTACATGTCTTTTGACATCTGGTGAAATCTATAGACCCTTTCTCAGGACAAAGTTGCAAAATGCACAAAATAAAATATTTAGGATAACAAAGGAAACCAATTATATTGAAATACACACAACACACACACAGGTGCTGAGCTGTTTCTTCTCTAGAACCAATGGATTTGATAATATAAGTGATTGGAGGAGCTTTGAGTGTAGATAAAACAGCAAACGTGAAACCTAATGGTGTATGTTTTATTGTACATTATTTGTTCTCATTATTTGATGTTTAACAAATAGAATACAGCATGGGATACAACATCTAAGAATGGCTGTCTGTTGCTATAGGGAACTGATTTCATTATGCCAGGACCAAAGGCTTAGTGAAATACAGCAAATTCAGAGAGGAAGTCCTCTCTCCAACAGGTAAAGATTCAGAGCTATTCTAAGTAGGGAGACAGGATAGGACAGAGGAAAGAGTAATAACTCAAGAGTCAGTGATGCAGGGTTTAAATTCTGCTTCTGACACTACTTGTGTGACTTGGGGCAAATCACTTAATTTCCTTGGGCCTCTGCTTCCTCATCTGAAAAGTTAGATAGTTGATTAGAAGTTCTCTGAGGTCCCTTTCAATTCTAAGACTATGATTCTGTAGCTAGATAAATTCTCTCTGGTCACACACAGCCCTTAGACTAGAAAGACAATGCAGTCATTCAGATGGAAGTAGAGCTGGGGGATAAAAGGTTCTCCACTTTCTGAGAGCCCCAGAGAACATGGCACATATTCGAATACTTTCAACAGATGGAAAGTTCAAACTCCAAGGCGATTGTGGGAGCTATTGATTCTTGTGGTTGAACAGGAGAGAGATAGTGACCCTCAGTACCTCACAGTGACCAGATTAAGATTAGAAAAAGAGGTGGGCCAGTCAGGTAAGGAGGATGTACATCCTATGGCCATCTATAAAATGTGAGAAGACCTGAAAGAGACATTTCAATGTGTTGGATGGATTCTTGGGGGCCAATGGTTGGGGGGCCAATGGTTGGGACACCAGGCAGCATGAGAAGGCACAGAACCACAACATCGGGGAGATCTCAGATCCACTGAAATGTTCATGAGCTCAACATCTGGGTTATAGTCTATGACTTTTTGCATTCTGCAATTGGGATTCTGATGGATGTTCTACAACCGAATCGCTATCTCTTTTCCCAGGAAAGAAATATGCATTTGTTAAGTGCTTCTTAAGTACTAGGTACTTATCAAGCACTTCCATCCTCACAACAATCCTAAGAAATAGGTGTTATTATCAGACCTATTTATTATATTATCAGACCCATTTCCTTAACCCAGATAAGGAAAATGAGGCAGATAGATATTAAGTAACTTTCCCAGGGTCACAGTATCTAGTAAGTATCGGAGGTCAAATTTGAACTCAAGTCTTTCTGACTCTGGGCCCAGCCCTCTATCCACTGAACCACTTCCATAATTCCTCAATCTCAATGTTTTTTTCCTAATTTTAAATTTAAAATGTTAAATTTAATTTAAAAAATTTAAATTACTTCCCTGTCACTGCAATTCTGTTCTTCCATGCTGGGCTTACTTGTTGGTTACTCTAAATACAAGTCCAAGAAATATGTTAAGGGCACTAAAATTTGTATTTTCTTTTTGGAGTTGTTCCTGTAAACAGCTCAGTTTTCTGTTTACAAACCTTTGTTACTCAAGACTTCTCCATAATTTCTCTCACCTGTCCTCTGCCCAACACCATTTTTAGAATCTTAGGTACAAAATCAGACATGTTCATTAATTAAATGACATATTCTAAAATGTTCTGATCAACAAATGATCATGCAATTATTCCTAACAGTGCTTGCAATTTCTGAGCAATAGAAAGGCCTCAGCGCTATGATGAAATCCCTCAGGTCATCTCTGAAGAGTTTTTTCCAGGCCCACCCCATTCCATCCATAGTTTGGGCTCTGGGGCAGTAATCCCTGTAATTCTAGTTTGGGCTGTCTTAGACCCATTAGAGTTTCAAGGCTGTCCTGTTTATTTTCTGAAATGTATACTTCTCAAAGGTAATATCAACCAAATAACATTAAAATTCAATTCAATTGAATTGAAATGGTAGGAATATTTTGTGATTCTTAAGCTCTCATCTAAATATATTTAAAGGCTCCATAGGAATAGGTATTAGAACTACAAATGAGAATACAAATACATCCACATTTTCTACATTAGGGCTATATGACTAGAAGGGGCAGCTAGGTGGTGCAATGGATAGAGCATCAGTCCAGGAATATGGAGGACTTGAGTTCAAATCTCACCTCAGACACTTGACACTCACTAGCTGTGTGACCTTGGGCAAGTCACTTAACCCCAATTGCCTCATCCTGGGTCATCTCCAGTCATCCTGATGAATATGTGGTCACTGGATTCAGATGGCTCTGGAGGAGAAGTGAGGCTGGTGACCTGCACAGTCCTCCCTCACTCCAAACAAAGGCAAGTGCAAGTTATGTCATCATTTCTCTGATGGCATGGCCTACTTCAGCAATGAAGGACGAACACACACATATGACTAGAGAACACAAAGAATGACACAGATTTTACAAAGCTTTTTATATATTTGAGAAAGGCCATATGAAGGAAGATACTATCTACATCCAGAGAAAGAACAGATGAATTGAAGTATAAATAGAATGACTTTACATGTATATACATATACATATGTGTGTATGTATGCATATATACATATATTCATATCTATGTATAATGGTAGCCATCTCTGAGGAGAGAAAACAGATATTTACGTGATAACTTCATTTTATATTTAAAAGGGACAGCATGTTGTACATACTAGATTTCAAATTTCATGTGCAATCATTTTTATTATACTATATTATTGAAATGCATGTTTCATTCCATAGATTAAAAATAAAATAAATCAAATTTTAAATGGTACAGGCAGTTCCCTTGAATATCTGCTCTCATGGACCTCATTCTGGTATGATGTCTCTTTTTTTAGTCAAACAATCTTAGAGTTTGAAGAACTTAATCAGAAATTAATCAGTCCCTACCTGTAGTGCAAATCCCTTATACAACATACATAAGAAGGGATCATCTAACCTTTACCTAAACATCTCCAGTGATCTGGTTGAACCTCTCCAGGAAACCCATTCCATTTTTAAATGGCTCAAATGGTTGGGAAGTTATTTCTTATGTCAAACCAAAATTTGCTCTGATATAACTTCTACTCATTAGTCCTATCTTTGCATTATGTTAATAATAGACAGCAGTACTTAAATGTTTGCAAAGCACTTTATAAATATTATCTCATTTTATCCTTACAGTAATCCTTGGAGGTGGGTGCTATTGTTATATTCATTTTATAGATGAAGAAGCAGACACAAAGAGGTTGAGTTTGCCCAATGTCACATAGCTAGTGGGTTTTTGAGGCAGGATTTGAACTTAGGACTTTCTGACTCCAGGTCTAGAACTCTACCCACTGAGCCACTTAGGGAGAGTAAATCTAATCCCCAATTTGCTCAACAATCTGTCTCTAGACCTTCTAATTCTCTAGACCCATTTGAAGATGGGGATCATGTCCGTATTAAATTAAATCTCTTCTCCAAACTTCTCCATTCCCAACTCTTTAAATCTATTCTCATATGGCATGTGTCACATTCACCTCACCATCCTGATTACCAAGCCCAAGTTCAGAGAACCACAGTCTTTTGGAGGTGGAAGGGATCTCAATGGGTTTCCCATACTTGAAAACAAATCCCCACCACATCATGTCCCATAAAAGTTTATCAATCCTTTCCTTAAAGACCTTCAAGGAGACACCTAGCCCTTCCCAAGGCAATCAATTTCACTTTTGGATATCTTCTTTTAAATGTGCCCTCCTGCCTTGAGGTCACATATATTTGTGTCCCTTGTGCCTAGAACAGTACCTAGAAAATAAAAGCACTTTTCTTGTCATTCATTCGTTTGTAAATGGTACTGTTTCCTTACTTGGACAACTCCATTTGTTGAAATGAACAGATAAAGGGCATTCATGAGAGAAACACTGAAAAAAGAAGTCTCTCACCCCTTAGGGAGAGGTATGGACAATTCTGAGGACCTGAGAAAAAGCATCTCCTCAGAAAAAATACCCAAAGTACCTGAAGGAAATATAGCTACACACACAAACACAAAAACATATACACAATACTAAAGTCAAAGATAGCTGAATTGGCTCTCCCCACCACCTGCCATGTCTGAATTTATATAAACCTGTCATAGAAGCAGCATGTGGAGGGTCTAAAGAAATGTCTTTTAAGCCAGGGAGTCAAATCAAGTCAGGTCATCAAGCATTTAGTAAATGCCTACTATCTGCTAAGCACTATTATACAAAAAAGGGGGGGGGGGGCAAATGGTCCCTTGCTCAAGAAGTCCATAGTCTGAGGAAGAAAACAGGTAAACAACTACATAAAAACACAACATATACAGGATAAATTGGAAATAATCACAGAAGGAAAGCATTAACATTGAGGAGTACCAAAAAGGCTCTTTTTCTTTTTAATAGAAGATGGGACTTTAGATGAGATTGAAGGAAAGCTAGGAAGGTCAGGAGATCAAGTGTAGAGGGAGATCATACCAAGCACAAGCATGTCACTGAAAATACAGTCAGGAGATTGAGGGATGTGTGAGGAACAGGAAGACCTAGATTCAAATCCCTTTTCTGATAGAGAATGTATGTGGGACCCTGAGCAAGCTCCCTAACCCTCAGTACTCCAGGTGACTGTAAGACTAATTTACCAAGAAGTGACTGCCTGGTAAAGATGAGGGTCCCTCATCCAGAATTTTCTGTACTGATAAAATCACACATCCAGTCCCTATCACTGTCTCACTGAAAGCGTTTTGAGATTGAAAGCTAGGAAGACCTAGTACTTATATTTTTCTGATGATTATGAGACAATTATATAACATCTATTTATGTTGTGTCTGACAGATGTATGAATTGTGTTTTCTTTCTCTAAGAGAAATGAATTACTTCCTACCAAAAAAGTCAGATTTGAGCCAGGAGTCAGTCAGAAGTCACATTCAAGAGCCAATAGTGAAGGAAGAATGAGCAGAAGAGAAAAGCAGTTCTTCAACCCATACCAATCCAAGATTAGATAATCAGAGGAAGATAGATTTTGCAGTGCTGCTTGGAGCTGATCTGACTGGAGGAAAATTCTGCTGTTTGGAAAGGTTGATTGAAGGAACACTTTTGCTGCTAGAAGCTAGTTAACATTTTAAAAAATAATAATAATCCTTTGCTGTATTAAGAGCTAACTAGGGAAAGTAAAAACTAGGCTGCTTTCTCCTTTTTTGCCACCTACCTGAAAGGTGGAACTCACTTGGAAGCTTGACTACCTTGCTATGTCCTGTCACCTATGGTTTGAATGGGTGAAACCCTTCAGAGTCCAGGAAAACAGTGTTATTGAATCACTCCTGAGTCTTTTTTTCCATGCTAAATGTGTCTTCTCAACTAATCCCAATCCTAGCTTTTTCAACTAATTCTTTTATGGCATGAATGTAAGACCTTTCCCAGTGCCCAAGTCTGGACATTCAACAGCTTATCCATGCCCTTCCTAAGCTGTGGTATCAAGATCTGAAAATATTACTCTCTGAATGTACTCTGGCCAGTAGTGAATACAGTGGGAATTTCTTATTCCTACAAGCTTGGCCCCTCAAAATAAAACCCCTGGATAAGTCATTTTGGTTGTTGCATAAAAATATTCATGAGCATCCTTATTAAAATACGGCACAGAGAATTTAATTTAACATTTACTTAGCACCTACTATATCTAATACTGTACTAATTGCTAATGGGAAAACAAAGTTTAGATAAGCCACATTCTCTGTCCTTATGAAAGTCACTGTAGAGTATTAATGGATTACAAAACATAGACAAATAACTCTAATGCATAAATGAAGTTTTCACAAAATGTTTTATAAAATGTGAGGAGGAAAAAGTTATTAGACCTTTCTGGAAGAGGAAAAATTTAAGGTGAACTTTAAGAAACATTGGAATTCAATAGGCACAGAATAGAAGCAAAAATATTCAAGAAAAAGGAAACAGTTTAAGCAAAGACATAGTAATGGAAAAGCACAAGGGATGCTTGATGGATGAAGATCAATCCATTTGATTAAGGTACTGGATCTTAGATCCTCTGAAAGGAAGTAATTTGACTTAAGCCTGGAAAAGTAGAATGATACTAAATTGTGAATGACCTTGAAGGCTAAGTAGAGGAGTTTCAATTTACTTGGCAGATACCAGTAAATATTTTTGAGCAAAGGAGTATATAACCAGATCTATGTAGAAAAAAATTAGCCTTCCTATGTTATATAGGATGAATCATAGCCTGCCATACTAAAAAGATTACTCGATCTGTCAGTAGTCAAAAGAATGTTTCTTACTAACCTATGTGATGGTGGATCAAGTAATTTACCCTTCTCTTACTTAGTTTTTACCTAAAATATGAGGGGTTTAGACTCTAAGGATCATTTCAATTCTAAATTAAATCTACTAATAACTCCTATGGGAGTTGGGATGGGAAGACTGTAGAGTGGGAAATCCTTTTAGGAGGCAAATATATAAGAAGATTAAAATTCAAGGGTGATTTCAATAGGTAATAGAAAAGTAATAAATGTGAAAGATACAAAAGGTAGACTTGGGCATGATATTCCATATTCAGTCTGAATTATGAAAAGAGAAAGTATAAAAGAGACATTATCTCTTGGCCCTGAAATGATAGGATTCACATTTTTCTGGTCCATACATTCCTTTTCCTCTAAGAAGAAACAATTCTTAAGCACATGAGACAAATAAGAATCTAGGTCATTCCTACACACACACACACACACACACACACACACACACACACACACACACACACACTTAGCACTTTGTTTTATGTCTCCAGAGTAAGGCATATATTAACATCAGTAAAATCCTTCAACATATGAGAACTCTTACTATTAGTAGTTTCTTAAATCAAATCTAAATTCAAATTAGCATTCAAGACAATTTTCCATTGTTTTATCCATAGAGGAAATAGATTAAAAACTAATAATTATTCATGATGCTAGGCGCTAGACTTCAACTTTGAAAAATAATCTTAAATCATAGTTTGACCCTCTCTCCTTCCAATGAAACAATCACGATTCCCTTGACCTTATGGTTCTAATTACTCAGGCTGCCATTCATCTTCAAGGCATTCCGGGAAATTTTCCTCATCATGATGAAATGAACTGCATTAGATGCAGAACCATGACTGATTACAACTTTCAAACAAACAAACTCAAAAAAAAAGGTATAGTTTAGGTAGAAGTAAAGAGGACAGGAAAGGTAATGGTATAATCACACTGTCATACATAATCATAAGGTTAAGAATCCAATATTAGAAGAGTATTATTCAATAATAATAATTACATATAGTACCAAATAATAGTATATACCCTGTACTACTACCACAATAGCTACTAATAATAATCACTGGCATTTATATAGAACCTTAAGATTTACAAAGCACTTTAAAAATATCTCATTTTATCTTCAAAATTGTGGGAGGGGCTATTATAATTATTTTCTTTTTTACAGATGAGGAAACTAACACAAATAGAAGTTAAGTGATTTGCCCAGGGCTACAAAACTAGTAAATATCTGAGACTGTATTTGAACTCAGATCTACTGCTCTAGCCATCATCTCACTTACCTATTATTTCCTACATAATTCCTATATAATCATTTCCATGTTGCCTTCAGAAATAGTACTAGAAAGACACATAACTTCAAATTATTTTTCTTGTCTCCCCAGAGTAGTTTCAGTGAAAGTAAAATGAATTAAGGTGGCATTCTTTTCTGCTAACCAGACAATATATATTGAGATCTATTATTTCATCAGTATGAATACTCCTTCAACCAACACAAGGAGGCAGCATAAAGCAGTGGATGTGGAGCTAGAGGACGCTTAGTTCTGCCACTTACTAACCTAAGTAGCTCTGAGAAGTCCCTAGGTCTATTTGGTTCTGTTTCCTCATCAATAAGGTGATGGGGCAGGGGGCAGTAGAGGACTAGATGCCCTCTCTCCCCACCTTAGTAGACAACGTGATATGAAAAAAAAATCATCCCAACTGGTCAGTCTTCCAGTTTCCAAACTTAACCACACTACTCAATAGACATGAAGTTGATGAGCATTTTGTTCTCAGTCCCTTGCTAGGACCAGACATCCTATGAGTAACATGCAGCCCACAACACTCCCAAGTGTGGCCTGAACCAGGTTAAAAATGTCATTGAGAAGTATTTGACAAAATAAATAGGGCAAAACATAGATAATATAACATTTTAGACCTCATTTTAGGCCCAATGTAATTAATTTTCTACTCGATATGTGGAGACAAGAATCCTTATGTACAGTTTAGTGGCTCCCATTTCTACATGAGTTTGGCTCCACTCACCAGGACCATGCCTAGCTTTCCAGCTTAGTAGGCAGTGCTAATGCTTGAGCTTCACTGGCATAGCCTTTGAGAATGCAGGGCAACATACACACTATAATGAGGCTTTGGAGTAAAACTTTGTGGAGGTCATGAAACTCCCTAGAGAAAGAAAGGAGTGACTATTTCTAAGGTTGAGTTGTTTATTCACAAATGCTTTATGCTCTTTCCTAACAGGTAACATTAGGAGTAAAGAGAAATGTTATAGATTCAAGATTCTGATTTTTTACACCTTCTCACTGCAATGACTAAAGAAGAAGAATGGTTCTTTAGTGAATGAGTTCTTCAATCTGAATAGGGTTAGGGAATAGGAAAGGAACAGTCAGTTAAGTGGTACCGTGGACAGAAGGCTGGGTCTGATGTTCAAATCTGGTCTCTGACACTTAATCGCTGTATGACACTGGAGCAAACAGCGTTAAGCTTGCCTCATCTATAAAAGGAGCTGGAGGAGGAAATGGCAAACCATTCCAGTATTTTTGCCAAGAAAAAACCCCAAATAGGCAATGAAGAGTTGAACACTGAACAATAGGAAGGAAAAACATTATTATAGTCAGTGAAGATAAAGATGCTATAGTCATCTCAAAAAAATGAAATATTGCTTTTGTACCTCAATTTTCTATTTCATTTTATAATATAGTATTATGCTTCTTACACAAATGCTTTATTTGAATAGCAACAATAGCAATAGTTCACATGGGTGTTTTTTAAGGTTTAGAAAGTATTTTCATCCCCTAATCAAGTTTTTAAAATATTTACACTTCTCTAATCCTACATTTTCCCGATTAAGAAGGGGAGTTAGCAAATACACAAGAAATCAATTGGATCTGACCATTTCAGATTTGTTGAAGCTAAAGTCTATAAACAACAGTCAGCCTATTGTGTCAACAATGGTAAAATTATTTACTATAAACTGAGATAATTTCTATTTCTTTCTACATATATTTCGCTCATGCAGTACTCCTTGAAAACAAAGAAATAGCAATCTTCTGACAAAGGATATGAGGAAGTTCTCAAAAGAACTATAAACTATTAATAACCACATGAAATGTTGCTCTACATCACAAATAATAAGATAAATGAATATTTTAAATGACAAAAATTGACCTCACACAGCAAATTAGCAAAGATCATAAGAGGTGAAAATAGTTTAGATAAACTGGAGAAAATAGAGAGAAAGCGGCAAACTGATAAAAGTCATTTGGAATTATGCTTTTTAAAAGGTGATTAAAATGTTCAGACCTTTTGATCTAGTCATTCCACCATTAGGCATTTATATTGAGGAGAGAGAAAGGGAGGAAGGAAGGAAGGAAGGAAGGAAGGAAGGAAGGAAGGAAGGAAGGAAGGAAGGAAGGAAGGAAGGAAGGAAGGAAGGAAGGAAGGAAGGAAGGAAGGAAGGAAGGAAGGAAGGAAGGAAGGAAGGAAGGAAAAGAAAGATGAAGAGAGAAAGAAAAAGAAAATTTCCATAGTAAAACAAAACCAAAAACCTGGCCACAAAGCAGATGCCCGTTGATTAGGGAATGGTAAACAAATTATGGTGCATTAAGATACTGGAATATTGCTACATTGTAAGAAATTATGTATATTAAGATTCAAAGCATAGAAATAATTCCGTGAACTGATACATAGTGACATAAGCACAGCTCAGAGAGCAGTATACACCCAGCAATGTAAATGGAAAGAAGGCAGCACAGTTGAGTGCTGTGAAGATATTATGAACAGACTTGACTCCAGAGAAGAGATGGGACAATTTACCTCCCTTCCTTCTTTGCAGAAGTAGGAAGACAATAGGTTTAGAACATCACATATACTGTCAGACTTAGCTGTATGCTGTTTAGTTGTGAACTGCTTTTTTTTGCTCTTTTTTATCCTTTGTCACAAGAGATGGCCCTCTGGGAAGGAGGAAGGAATATTCAGAAATGAAGGTGATGTAAAAATAAAAGATATCAACTATAAATTAGACTTTTTTAAGTCTCCTGATCAGGCCTATCTAAAAAGTAAAGATACTTTCTTTAAAACCAGGGACAGCTCATGTCCAAATATTAAAACATAAGAAATTAGACAAATTGTAAATGAAAAAGAATATTAAATTAAAACATTTTCCCTGCATTCTTTGACATCAGTTTAACAGAATATAAGCCTTTAGAAACTGCTGAAAAATATTAGTTAAATCTTAGTATATATATTTGTTCACTTGCTATTCTTATTTCTCTTAAATAATAAAAACTCCCAACTGATTTAATGAGCTAAAGATCAAAAGATCACTGAGAACATTTTGAAATGCTCATTTTTAAAACTCTTAAATCTGAAGGTGATGTATATTAGCATCAAAATAGCGGTTTCCACCATAAGTAACTGTTTTAGTGGGATTTTTTTCTCATTCTTCAAAATTGGTTTAAGACCAGACAAATACTTAGTCATCTGTAGTTTTAACTCTATCATTAAGGTGGAATTCTAATCTAATCACAAAATAAAATTTTGTACTAATTTAATTATGATGAAATTCAAATGTAGTCATAAAATAAGGCTGCCTCAAAAAATGCTATACAAACACAGAAATCAATAATTGCAGAAACTAATGTCATGCATTCTACCAAATACTATTTGTACAATCCAAGGATCCAAGTTATATTTTTATTTGAATAATCAATTGGACTCTGATGCCCTCCATCCTAAACTTCCTTCAATCTCTTACACAAGCAGCTCACTTGCTGACTCCAGATGTAACCACTCATAGAGAAGTTACTCAGTAAGAGGGGACTGAGAACTGAGTCCCACAGCTTTAATATTTCAACAGGACAACCAAAAGCATCATCTACAGACAAGAAATCATGAGGATCCTTTAACCACTATCCAAAGAGCTAAGTATCTCCAAGGAGTTCTAGTTGTTTGACTTTTTCTATAAGGGAGGGGGAAGCAGCAACATTTTAGACAAGATAGGTTATAGATCCCAAAAATATTTACCTTATTGTCTTCATAGAGGAAGTTAGTAGCTGACTGGGTGAGTCTGAAAGTGTTCTTTGCATTACCCTAGAATATAAAGCCTCTGACTCAGACACTCACTTTTCCAGTTTCTGATTATAGGATGATATAGAGTAATGTAATTAAAATGAAATTATTTACATCTTCTTTGTATAGTATATCGAAAGACATTTGCTAGAGTATTAGCTAGACCCATAGTTCCAAGCTAGTTCTTTTATGGTAAAAAAATAAACTTTCAAAAGAGAGAGCAACAATCTCCCTGTTTTCCTCTCCAGTCCATTGGTGGTGACTTCGAGGTGTTGATGTCCCTTCCAACATCCTGGACTCTCAATTCCTCAACCTCCTCAAATCCCATGACCTATATTTCCACTCTGCCTCAGCCACCCACAGGGATGGTCACACCTCACGATCCACCTTGAACTTTGAAATTCCCTACCCTGATCCTAATCTCTTGTCTTTTTCTTTCTCCCTCTACCTCACTTCTAAAATGATTCTTGATGCTCTCTGTAACCTCTTCTCCTTTCATTTTGCCTTGTTCTCCCAGTCTATTACTCCCACTCTGGTCTCACTCACTTTCACAGTCTTGACCTAATTCTTTATCACCTGAGATAAGTACTAGACTCCATCCTTGAATCTTTAGTCTCTTTCTGCTAACCTTCAACCATGAGTCACCTCAAAATTCTCCTCTACTTTTACTCCTAAATTGCTGAACATGAGTAGGGAAAGTACAGGGTCATGCTGACCAGGTCCACCACCAATTCATATTGTCTACCTTCATCTGGAAAGTATATTCTTATATGTATATTTATTTATGTCATGTATAGACATTCTGAATCCAGTGACCAGATATTCATTAGAATGACCCAGGATGAGGCAATTGGGATTAAGTGACTTGCCCAAGGTCACACAGCTAGTGAGTGTCAAGTGTCTGAGGTGAGATTTGAACTCAGGTCCTCCATACTCCTACACTGGTGCTCTATCCACTGCATCACCTAGCTGCCCCTTGGCAAATAGTAAATTCTTTACAAATGCTTTTTTATGCCATTCATTCATTTATCCGGAGGACCTACACTGTTGCATGCCAGTCTTACTTATTTCAAAGCAATTCTCTATCACACAGTTCTCCACTCTCTTAGAGTCTCCCATGCCACTTCATCCCCTCTTTCTCAGCAGATGACCTTGTCTCATAATTAATGAGAAAATTAAGTCCACAAATTGTGAGCTCTCTTTTCTCCCCTAAAAGATATCTCAGATCCCTTTCTTTGTGTTTACCTACCCTTTTCTATTTGGCTCCATGTTTTGAGAAAGAAGTGGGATCACTTTCTGGACCACAATCTCCCTTTATCTTTCATTCACTCTTAACGCTTCACTCCTAAAATTTCATGTTCATCGTGTCCTCCCATCACCCGCTGTTCTTTCATTCCATCACTCCTGTCTGGTCACATTTCTCCACTTTAAAGGCTTGATTCTAAAGTTGAACAATTCAAATGTACACTGTCAGATTTCCTTGAATCCCCTCTCCTCTAATTCTATTGCCACTAACATCCAGCCATACCCTTAACTCTGGAGTATTCCCACCTTCTGTCTTGTTTATTTCTACTTCCATGCTACTGAGAGATGCTGGAGAAAGTCATATAACCACATCAACTGGATTCACTACAATTTTAGGTTATGTAATCTCAAGTGGGCTCTCATTGCTCAGAGGCAATCCTTTTGGTCTTCTCTGACTGAGACTATTGTGGTTTCCTCAATGATGCTCCCAACCTTCCCTCTCTCTTTAGACTCTTTATACCACCTCATCCATCGTCCTTCTTCCCTCCTCCACAATCAGAGGACTTTTCCTGAGATAAAAGAGACTTTCTATAATGACCTCCCTCTTCTTCCCTTTTCTCACATCTCACAATCTTTCTTCATCATCCCTCAACCAGCTCTCCTTTGCTCTAATCCCTGATAAGGAGGTAGACTTACTCATTGTTCTTGACCAAATAGCATATTTGTTAATCCTTTATCACAATGTGTAGAACATAGTAGGCACTTAATAAATGCTTCTTTCTATCCCTTCTCCCTCTTGTACATGCCCTTACATCTCCAATAGTTTGTCCCTTAATCATTTCCTCTCTTTCTCTTATATTAATTCTATTTCTATCTCATACTTATGCTCATACTCCCTCATCTAAAAACATGCCCAAAGTTTCCTCTTCTTTTTTTGGCTTGCCCAGGGTCTCACAGCTAGTAAGTGTCTAAGTCTGGATTTGAACTGAGGTCTTCCTGACTTAAGGGGAAGTGCTCTTTCCACTGCACCACCTAGCTGCCCCGTTCTCCTTTTCTTTAAAAAAAAGTAGTTGATCCTGCCATCCCTTCAAGCTATCATATTATCCATTCACAACCAAGATCATGGGAAGGGTCATATATTCTCACTGCCTCTGCTTCCTTACATCTCTCTTACTTCTCGGTTCCTTACAATTAGGTTTCCAACCATCCACCACCTACTCCACACAGAACTGGAACTACTCTCTCAAGATTGCCAGTGATTTCAAATCATGTAGTCTTTTTTTCACTCTTTATTCTATTTGAGTTCTTTTCAGCTTTTGGCACTATCAATCATCCTTTTCTCCTACATACACTCTTCTCCCTCGATTTCCGTAACTGGTCCCTTCTTTGTCCGACTTCTTCCTTTCATCTGACCTGTCTCACCATTCTTGTTCAGTTCCCTTTGCTGGATCTTCATCCTCTTCCTCTCAGTAAGTGTGCTTTATCCTTCAGCCTCTCTCGTGGACATTCCTCTTTTCTCGCTCTACCTCCTCTCTTTTGGTCATATCATGTGACTCATGTCCCATGAGTCAAATTATTGTTTCTTTTCAGTTGACTCCTAAAATAATACACCTACATCAATATGTATACATCATATTTTCCAGATACATCAATCTTCCAGTCCAATACATCAAATCTTCCAGAGCTGCAGCCCTTCACTGACAACTACCTACTAGACACCTCCGCCTGGTTATTCCATCGGCATCTCAAAATCAACATGTATAAAACAGAACTCGTTATATTATCTCTCAAAGCCATCTCTCCATCAAACTTCCCTTTCTCTGTGGTGGGAATCAGCATCCTTCAGGTCACCTAGGTCCTCAACCTTGAAATCATCCCCACCCACTTCTCTCTCTCCCTCAACCCTTATACACAATTATCTAACTATGTCAACCCCTACTCCCAACCTGCTCAGAAACCTTCAGTGGCTTTCTATTGCCTTTAGGATAAAATTCAAAGTCCCTTACATGTCATTAAAAGACTAACCCAATATGGCTCCCAATTGTCTTCTAATCTTAATTATACTGTTGTATTGATTATTTCGCCTCTATTTTGTATGTGACTTCTTTGTGCATAATCATTTGCATGTTGTCTCCCCTATTTGATTGTGAACTCCTCAAGGTCAAGGGCTGTCTTTTATGTTTTTTATATCCCCAGTTTTTGGGCAGTGCCTGGAACATAGTAGGTGCTTAACAAATGTTTATTTACTTACTTTCTATTGTTCTCCTTCATATATATGATACTCTAGTCAAGTTTGTCTTCCAGCTGTTCTCTGCATGAAATATTTCATCAAGTGGTCTCCCATGTCTGAAAATGCATTCTGTCTTTATATCTGCCTCTTAGAATTCAGTGCTAGCTTCAAAGCACAGAGCATGTACTGCTTATTACATGAGATTTTTTCCACATTCTGTAGTTGTTAATGACCTCCTCTTCAAATTATTTTTTATTGCCTTGCATGTGTAGTGAGGATCTCTTTGGCTTCACTGTCCGAAAACCAGGCTGCTGTATCTCCTTAGGGTTCTGGTAGCTCTCCTGAAGGGTTTGGAATGCTTCGTCTTCCACTATTTGTGTTCCCTTCACTCTTGGGTGCCAGTAACGGGCACAAAATTTCCGTTTTACTAGTTAACATAAATAGATTTTTGATTTTTTTGTTTTTTTAAGGATTGGATCTCATCTCACTCAGGCTCAGTATAAGAATTTTGATCTGCTTCCTTTCTCACCTTGGTCATTTTGCCCTCTTCTTGGGTAAGGCTGGTGACACCCTACTGTGGAGACTCACTTTCTTAATACTCCCAGATTCCCAGTTTCCTAGATTCCTGGTGTTTCTTTCTTTTTAACTTTCAAAAACCACAAGATTGGAACTTTCAGATTCATCTTCTTCATCAGAAGACAAATAACAGAAGACAGAAGCCAGTTTTCATGAGACCACATGCCAGTTTCAGAGGAAGAAGCATCAAAGACTCTGCCTTTATGATATTGTCTCTCATTGAACAGCTGGACATCAGCAAAATGGAATCAAAACCAAGACACAAAATCCAACTAAGAGAGAGAGGCAGAGGGAGCTGAGGAGAATGACCAAGACTGTGATCACTTGACACCTTTTGAAAGCACCCCTGTTTCTGTCTATAAATTCAGAGGTTGACATTCTCCCCGCAGTTAGTAGACCATAACCATTTATGGAATGTCTAGGCATGATTCAAGGCTTCATTACCATACTTGCATCACACATCCTCACAACTCTCCTAGAAGCAGGCTACTCAGCCTTCTGCACACAGGAGATAGCATCAGAGTCATGTGGCATTCCCCTGTGATGCATATACTTTGTATATATTGATCTGTGTCATGTATTCCCCAGTTGAATGTAAGCTTCTTGAGGATAAGTACTTCATTGTTGTATTCGTGTCCACAGTGCCTTGAATATATTAGGTCCTTAATTAATGTGTGTTGAATTGAATTCTGTATACCCTTCACCTAAGCCCCATTTCGCTTTCATCTTTAGCCTCTTTTTATCTATTGACTCCATCCCCATTGACAATAACTCTGACATCCCTTATCTCTAAAATCTTTCCCTCTGAGTTATTATTCTTATTCTTTCCTTACTTCATACACTTAAAAAGAATCTTCCCTTCTACTTCCTCACTCCCGACTCATAACTCTTTGCAATAAGGCTTAGTATATCTTGTGCTGACTCCACCTAGCCCTTTGGGTGACAGTGACTTCCTGGTAAATTCAATAGCCTTTTTTTCATCCTCACGCATCTTCCTAGGGTTTTTTTTCATCATTTACCACCTTCATCCACAGCATCCTTATAGATGATTTGTCCTCCTCTGGTTTTCATGACCCTCTTCTTCTGGTTTCTCTACTCCCTAAGTGAGATGACCTCCATGACTCAATTCTGGACCAAAATCTTTTCTTCTTTTACGTTTGGCATAATGGCTAGAGTACTTAACTTGGAGTCTGGAGGGCCCAGGTTTGAATCTTTATTCGGACAGTTCCTAGATGAATGATATTGAGATGTCACTTAAACTGAGTTTCAATTTCCTCTTCTGTTAAATGAGGAGGGTAGAATAGATAACTTCTAAGATCCTATCTATCTCTAAATCTATGATTCTATGAACTATGACAATGTGATTCCTTGTGACCTCATTTACCTTCATGGTTCATGTATCATCTCTGTGCAAATAACTTCTAAATCCATATTATTACTCCTAATCTCTTTCCTAAACATCTGTCCTGCGTTGACAACTGCTTGCTAGACATCTATATTTGAATAATCTCTTGATGTTTTTAATTCTTTATATGCAAAAGAAACTCATCACTTCACCCCCTGCGGTGAGGCTAAAAACACTTTGACTCCTGCAATGTGTTGTCTCTCTACTTCTCTATCTCTTTTTATTATGAGTATAAAGATATGGTTTGGTTTCTTAAAACATTATAACTTCAATGCTATCCTTACTCCAAGGAAGATAAATGAATTGCTAGTGCTTCCTATAGAATAAACACATGAATGCATATATTTATACATAGCTATATTAATAAGGGAGTTCTTGTTAGGAGTCTTGTGTATTGGTATTTTGTTTTGTGCTTCCCTTATAGAAATGGAACTAGCATTTATATTTCGAATCCAAACATGGTTGAGGGGAGAGGGAGGAAAGTGGGTAAGAATAGCAGTGACTTACTCATTACCTATAACCAATCAGCTCCGAAGTCCTATTTTCTTTCCATAGTGTTTCTTAAATCTGTCCCCTTCTCTCTACTCACATTGCCTATCCTAATTCAGACTCACCTCACCTCTCATAACTAATCAGTCTTCTGACCTCCAGTATCTCCCTTCTCCAACCCTTGCTTTTGAGAACTACAAACATTTGAAGATACATGTCTACCCATATCATTCTCCTGATCAAAATCCTTATAATTGGTCCTATAATTGCCTCTAAGATTACATACAAACACATTAGTTTGGCATACAAGTTCCTTAACATTCTGACTCTAGCCTATCTTTCTAGTGTTATCTTATGTTTTCTATTTTATACACACGCTTTCTGTTCCACCTAACTCCAGCTTCTGAGTATTTTACAATCTTATTTTCTTGCACATCAATATATTGTTACACACTGACTAGGCCATATTTCCAGAATGCATTCCTTCCACATCTTCTAATGTTAAAACTATTATACTTAGTTCTGCAATGTCCATTAAGCCTTTGTTGAACTATAGGATGCAACAAGGTATTTTGGAAAGATCATTGGCTCTGAAGTAAGACACTACCTATGTGGACTGAGGCTGATCATTTAGCATTCAGAGTCTCAACTTCCTCATTGTAAACTGAGAGTTGAAGAAGTTGGCTTCTGAACTATATTCCCACCTGAACATGTTCCCTCCCTCCTCAATTTTTTTAATCTGAAATTTTCTCTTTCCTTTTCAAGAGTCTACTTCATACCATACTTACTTCAGTAACTGTTACATCCTTCCCTATTCACTTATAATCTTTTGGGGAACCATCGCCAGTCATCTTGACTTACATCTTGCCGTTGGGCTCCAGTGACTCTGGAGGAGAGAGTAAGGCTGATGACCTTGTGCAATTCTGCCTCACTTAAATCCAATTCACTCTCAGGTCAATACATCATCCTCATGATACCAATGGTCCTTTTCAAGAATGAAGAACAACAAACAATAACTTTTTGGAGGGGCAGGGATTGTGTCATTGCTCCTTTTTCTCAGCACCTAGAACAATACTTTGACTGTAGCAGGTATCTATTAAATGTTGAATAATCCTTATTATTGTTGTTATTGCATGTGTATACAACTACGAGGTAAAGAAGAAAAACAATTCAAGGAATAGGTAAGAGCCATGGAGACATAAAGTAAATGGAGGGGAATAATGAGGAGTGTAGAAAGGTAAAAATGGTCCATATTGTGAAGACCTTTGACTGCCAGACAGAGGAATTTGAATTTGATCTCAGAGTTAATTCAGAAACCACTGACATTTATTGAATAGAGAGATGGCATGGTCAAACTAAGCTCTAAGAAAATTACTTTGTGACTGTATTGATTACGGTGGAGAGAATGTTAAGGGAGGAAGGGAAACCATTGAGGGAAGGACCGCAATAGTCCACTCTGGAGGCAATGAGGACCTCAACTGGGGTGGTAGTTCTATGGATAAAGAGAAAGGGATACATGTAGAAATGAAAATTTAATTTAGTAGTCGATTGAACTATGGGGTAAGTGACAGTGAGAAGTAGAAGATGACATCAAAGTTGTGTACTTCGGCAACTAGAAGGCTAGTGGTGTCCTGGACAGTAATAGAGGAATGCAGGAGGTGAGTGGGTTCAGGAAGAAAGATAATGAGCTCTATTTCAGAGATGTTGAAAATGACATGCCTACAGGTATTTTGAAAAAATGGAATTTGCTTTCAAATTTTGTAAAATCCTGTCCAGATAAAGTTTTGTAACAATGAAATATTGAATAGCTCATATTGATTTATTCTTTGGTATTCACTTAGTATACACTTTAGTGTGTTTACCTTACAATGAGGTGTATGGCATGTGCAAGGAAGACTAGCACCTCTGGTATGATGATTACAAAACCCTTTTCAGAGCTACTGATCCACTACTGGATGATGATTTACAAAACCCTTTTCAGAGCTACTGATCCACCTTTACTAGCATCTAAGTAGTTCAGCAGATAGGGTGCCAGGATTGGAGTCAGGAAGACTCTTCTTCCTGAGTTCAAATCTGGCTTCAACTAATTATTAGTTGTGTAAGCCTGGGCAATTCACTTAATTGTTCTTGCCTCAGTTTCCTCTTCTGTAGAATGAGCTGGAGAAAGAAATGGCGAACCACTCCAGTATCTTTGTCAAGAAAACCCCAAGTAGGGTCATGAAGAACATGACTGAAAATGGTGGAATAACAACATCCACTTTTGGTATTCACCTGACACTCTGTAGTTCCAGCTGTACGTGCATAGCAGCTACACCTTAGTAACTGTATTATCAGGCAGGTTAACCAAGTTGAGGATAACTTGGAGGCTTCAAAACTGTTGGTGAGTTGGGAGATGTCTACCCCAAGCATGTGAAGATTTTCCATGGTGGAATGAATGGATAAAAACAGCTTGTGAGGAGAGCTGGCCCTGTGAAGCTCCCCTACCCTCTTTTCCTGGGCTAGAGAAAGGCATCTTTGGGGCTGATGCCAAGGCCTGACTACATGGCAAGGACAAAATGGAGAAGCGCAGCGACCACATTGGCATGAGTGGAGGTACAAAAATAAAGGATAAGAAAACATATTTTATAAAATGATTCTTCAATCAAGTGTAATATTTTGATGCTTGTTGGCATCTAAACCTTTTGTGTTCCCACTATGCCAGTAGTGACTGTAGATCATAGCCAAAGAATTTGTGAAGTGTGAGTTTGCAGCCTGGATGAGAAGATGAAGAAAATTTGTCAAGTCACACAGAAGTATAATTATGTTGCCATAGACACTGAGTTTCCAGGCGTAGTTGCAAGACCCATTGGAGAATTCAGAAGTAATGCTATCAGTACCAACTATTGAGAAATAATATAGACTTGCTAAAGATAACTCCTCTCGAATCAACATTTATGACTGAGCAAGTTGAATACCCTCCAGGAACCTCAACATGGCAGTTCAAGTTTAATTTAATAGAGGACATGTATGCCCAAGACTTCACAGATCTTCTAAAAACCTTGGGAATCTGGTTTAAAAAACACAAGGAAGAAGGGATTGAGACATATTGTCTTTCAGAACTTCATGCCATTGGGTGTTATGCAGTGAGAAGGGGTCAAAGTAGCTTTCATTTCATAGTGCTTATGACTTTAGCTGTTTAAAAAACTCCTGACCAACTCTAACTTGTCTGAAGACAAGTCAGACTTCTTCAAGATCTTCTGGTTGTTCTTCTCAGTCATCTACGTCAAGTACCTCATGAAGAGCTGCAAAATCCTCAAGGGTGGCCTGTCAGAAGTGGCTGAGTCACTGGAGTTGGAGCAGATAGGACCACAGCACCAGGTAGGAACCAATTCCTTGCTGAAGGAAATGGTCTTTTTCAAAATGAGAGAAATGTTCTTTGAAGATCACATCAATGATGCCAACTATTATGGACACTTATATGGCTTTGGTTCAGGCTCCTCCTATTTACACAATAGTGTGGGATACAAATATGAAAAGGAGGCCAGCAAGCAGTCTTGACATGAAATGGATAGGCAACAGGCCTTGCTGTTTGGAGTTCCACATGTGCATGCATATAGGCTTTATAAAACTCCAGTTAAATCACTTGGACAGTAGACAAAAAGGCTTTTTTCTTTTTTACCCTGCCTTCCCAAGCTGTGTTTTCTTTTGTTTTTCTGTACTAATTATGACCATTCCTTCCACAGAGCCAAATAAGTAGAGAAGTCTTCATTTTAAAATTGACTATGTAATTAACTCATCTGTTAGCAAGCATGTGTGACCAGGAGGAATATCTGTATCATACTCAGACTTTTGGCAAACACATCTAATTGGTTTTAGTTTGTACTTCTCTATCCATTCCCAGATTACCAAGCACTGGCTATAACTTAATTGCCCTATTTCATGTCTGTCGCTTCCAGTATTCAAGAGTTTTAGCTCTCTAAAATTGTAGACCATCAATTTTGCACTTTATGGAGTGACTCAGATTCACCATTTTAGTAGATATTTAGATTTTCCTTGCTGTTGGTCTGAAAGCTGATTATTTGCAGTTTTGGACAGCTCTCTCTTGTTTTGGATCCATGGAACAGAGGTTATTTAACGTTGCCTTGACAAAACTCTCCTGAAAGGGAGAGGGGCTCCTGAAGAGTCAAGCCCACTACTTACTATCCCTGGGACTTTGAAAGCCTGCTCACCAGTCCCGGTGGGTTTTGGATAGGTCTCTGAATGGACTTTGGGGCAGAAGAAGTGATTTGTGGCATTTTTCCACCTGTATGCCAGAGCTGCCCAGCACCCCCATGGCAGGTCATACCTTTGTCTTGTTCCACTTCCTCACTTGCTTTTACACCACCCCACCCCCAACCCAGCTGCCTTCACCCCTCCCCCATGATAGAGTCATACTTACCAAGCCATTGTTTTGACAACTCCACGAGTCAGTAAGTCCAGAGACAGTAAGCCACCTTAGGTATGTCTTATACCAAATCAAATTAGAGGAAATGAGATGATGCTTTCATAGTTGCTATAAAGACAAAAATTACTAAGAAATTTGTTGTAAAACAACAAAATGACAAAGCAAATTAGAGTGAATAAAGTCACCTGAGGAGTATAATGTTTGCTTATTTTGTGTATATATCTTTGCAATCTATTTTCTATATGCTGACAGAATGACAATAAAATACTTTCCTAGCCATGCAGACAGGAGCATGTGAGCAGGCCAGACCATGTGAAGGAAGACTTTGGTAAAGAGTGACTAAACACTACTCAGAAGTGATGATGGACAGTAAGTCATGGTGTGTGTGTGTGTGTGTTACCTGCACTTAACTCAAGTCTTATTAGCTCTTTGCCAGATTGACTTGTTCCCTTGTATTTTAATATTCTTTTTTTTTTTGTTGAGGTGCCATGCTGTAACTAGGTAGTCCTTCTTCAGAAGAGTTACTTGCAAACCAGAGTGTATTATGTGTTTTTAAAGCTTTTGTAAATGAAGTCTTCAAAAATATTTTCTTGAAATAAAAAAGAACAATTTGTTCCAATGGCCATGAAGGTGACTGTAGAAGGCACCATGAAGCACTTAGAGCTCCATCAGACATCAAAGATGCCAAGGTCATTCACTACATCCTGGGTCATCATCACTCATCTAGACTTTTGTCATGCCACTGGCCTCTGATGACTGAGTCATCTCAAGAAAGAGTGGGGTTGATGACTTTGTGTAACTCTGCCTCACAAATCAAATTCACTCACAAGTCAAGACTTCACCCCGTGATATCATTGGCCCTCTTCAAAAATGAAGGATCGGCAACAATCTTACAACAACCCTATGGAAGAGGAGGTATAGATATTATCAATATTTTGCATATAACAAAATTCTAAGTTGTGAAATAATTTCCCTATGGTAACAGAGTTAGCTGGAATACAAAACCAAGTTTTCAGACTTAACCAGAGTTCTTTTGTTTTTCTTCTTTTAATCCACTGTTACCCTGTTTGACACCACAAACACTCCCCAATAAACACCCAAGCTCAAAAAAAATTGATGAAAACTAAAAAGAGGAACCCATGCTTTAATGTTGACAACATGGTACTAATGTTGACCTTTGTGTTTCCTGGAGTTTTGTTGCGTCTCCATGTTAACTTCACTTGCAACAACGAAAAACAACAAAAGCCTTTGGGTACATTGGAGTGTTTGCACTTTGTATGAAGTCTTTCCATATTTCATTAAATTCTTCATTTTAATCATTCCTTATAGTGCAATAATATTTCATTATATTGACATACCGTAGTTTGTTCAGGCATTCTTCAATGACAAAGTACTTATAATCTGCCATGAACATTTTAATGCACATTTTTGGTTTCATTTTATTTTTAATATCCATAGTCAACTTGAAAGATACCTCTAGGAGTGTAATCTCTAGATCAAAGAGAATGAAAATCTAAGAATTTTTTTCTTGCATAATTCCAGTTTTTTTACTGAAGAAATTGTACTAATTCATAACTCCACCAGGACTGATTTGACATGCATGCTTATCTTCCCACAGTTCTGACAACAATGAATTCTTATCTTTTAGTATGTTTCCTTCCTTCATAGTTACAAAGGTGGTTTTAATTTTCATTTTTTTGATTATTAATAATTTTGTAAGTTTTTTCATATGATTATAGATACTTTATACTTCTTTTGTGAACATTACTGTTTATATCCTTTAACCATTTGTTTATTGGGATATAGTGGCTGTGTGCGTGTATGTGTTTCCTAAATAATTTGGATGTCAAGTTATCAGAACTATTCGATACAAATATTTTTACCATTCCCTATCTTTTCCCCTAATCCAATGTGCATTGATTTTAGTTCCCAGCAGATAATCTATCCTCTCCTTCACTCCCCTAAAGAAGTCATGCTGCTCATATAAATGATTCTACCCAACATATATTCAGATAGAAGGAAGAATTTTCTGCTTCTGCATTTGGGAGGTGCATATTGTTTATTCTCTTCAGGAATAGAAGTTTTAATCCTGTGTGACTTGAGCCAACAAGACAGAAGAAGCAGCATTATCAAACAGGAGTAAAAAATATGACAATATTTATGACCAAATACCCAGAAACAACTATGACACTTGCCTAGCTTTTCACCTTTTTCTAAGTGCTCCATTTTCACTCACAGGAAGAAAGTATTTCCAAACATTTCTATATAGTTCATTGCCAAATACCCACACACCACTATTTATCAATGGAGAGATAGTGAGAATGTCCAAGAGGCGGCAAGGAAAGCTTGCTAACCAAGAAGTGCTAAAAAAAAAAAAAAAAAAATCTTGGCTAGAGAAGAAACAAGTAAGCCATGCTTGATACATTTTGGATTTCCCCATGACTGAGACTAAATTATAAATACTCAGATCACAAACTTAAATACTCTTCAGTTCCAGAGTTCTCAAATATAAAAATGTTTTTCCATCTATCAGTATGTCATTCTCACAACACCATATTGTGAGGGCTAAACAAGTCATAGCAGAAGAGAGAAAAAGAGAGGAGAAGAGAGGAGGGAAAGAAAAAGAGGGAGAAGGAGGAGAGGGGAGCTAGACTTGCTCTTTTTTAAGAAATGAGGTTCTAGATATGTGCAATATTGCATGTTCATGGTGATATACACATGTACGTAAATATGCATATATTTAGTTAATCCATGGAAGCTAATGAGATCATTAAGGGAAGTAGCATAAAGGAAGAAGAGAAAAGGAATCAGGACAAAGCCTTGTGGGACACCTATGGTTAGTGTCCATAACCAGAGTATAGATCCAGCAAAGGAGATGAAGGAACATTTAGATGTGTAGGAGGAGAACCAAGAAAGAGTACTGTCCTAAAAAGCTAAAGGAAAAGAGTAACAAGGAGAAAAGAGTTATCAAAAGTGTCAGTAGCTACACAAAGGTCAAGAAGGATAAGGACTGAAAATAGAACATTGGATTTGGCAATGGTAACCTTAGGAAGCGCAGTTTTGATAAAATGATGAAGCTGGAGCCAGGTTGTAGGGAGTTAGAAAAAGAGTGAGAGGAGAGAATGTGGAGATACATATTATAGATGTTCTGAATTTCTGCAGTTCATAAAAGGCAGATGAGATATGAGATAGTAGATGGAATGATCAAGTTGGGGTTTTTTGAGGTATGTTTGAAGGCAGTGGGGAAGCAGCCCACAGAAAAGGAAAGATTGAAGGTAAGTAAGAGAACATGGATGAAAGAGGTAGCAGTCTGTTAGAGGATATGGATATTCCTAAGTCACTTAGTGTTGTTGTTTTTTAACAAGCAAAGATATAGTTTGTCAAATATCTTTTACACATTTATTAATATAATATTGGGATTTTAGCATTATTATAATTAATATTTGTAGATGAGGATATATGTTGCCCATATAGGTTGTATGGCTCTACATAGATCTATGTATGGCTCACAAGGAGACCTTAATAGATATTTCTAGAGACTCTTTTGTTGACCCCTCCCCTGGGGAGGTAATTAGCCAGAATTTGAGAACCCAAGTTGCCTATACATGTGGGTTGGAAAAGTAAGTTCAAAAGCTCAGTACAACTATTATATCAAAGCACTTCATTGCCTATCAATATGTTAAACTAAAAACAGTACTCCTTTTAAGAAGGGAAGAGTAAGGTGTCTCAGCTCTGCCCTCTGTGTCTGAGCAGCTCCCTCACACCTCATAAGACCTGGTTCAACATAAAGATGAAATAATTGTGTTTGCATTAGCATTTGCAAAAAATGACCCTGTCTCATGTAGCATTAAAACTTCACTAACAAATACAGAAAAGCAGAAATGTTGAAAGTCTCCTTAATTGAAAGATATAATAGATATTATGTTCAATACAAAGTCTTGGAAGAAAGTATTAAAAGTTAACCAGAGACTGAATAATTTAATCCTAAAGAACTGGTGGATCAAAGAACAAATCATGGAAGTAATAGAAAGTTTCATCAAAGAAAGTTACAATGAGACAAAAGACCACAACTCATCAGATACTGCTAAGGCATTCCTTAGTAGAAATGTTGTATCTCTGCCAGTTGTGGGGACCTGCAGCCTCAAGGCTACATGGGGTCGCCTAGGTCATCAAATGTGGCCCTTTGATAGAATCAAAATTTCACAGAACAAATCTCCTTAATAAAAGAATTTGTTATATAAAACTTGGACTCAATCGAAAAACCATACCCAAGGACCTAGAAGGTCACATGTGACCTCAAGGCTGCAGGTTCCCCACCCCTGCAACTCTTTCAATAACAAAAGATTTAAAAAATGGACATACAATTTTTAAAAAGCAATAGAAGAGCAACAAATCAAAATCTCAATAAAATACCAAAGTAGGAATTATGAAAATCAAAGCTGTTAACAAAATTGAAATTTACAAATACATTAATAAGCTATTTTGTATCTCTAAATATTTTTATCAACAAAACTAACAAGATAAATCAGCAATTTACTAGTCTGATTTTTAAAAAGAGATAAAAACTAAACAGTAAGTTTCAAAAAGTGAATAAGGATACTACAATTTAAGATAAAAAAAGGAAAACATCAGAAACTATTTTACCCAATTATATGCCAACAAAATGAATAATTTAAAAGAAATAAATAAATATTTACAAAAATATTAAATTCCCAGATAAAAGAAGGAATAGATCATTTTAAAAAGTCAATATCAGAAAGAGAAATTGAATAAGAACTAAATTAATACCTAATTACAAATTAATTCTATCACACTTTCAAAAATAATTAGTTCTATAGTACATAAACTGTTTTGTAAAAATTAGGAAATGAGGGATTCATGTACATATTTCTATATTTTGCATTTATCTCTGATATTTCTTGATGCCTAAATCAGGGAGAAACTAAACAGAGAAAGAAAACTCTTGACCAAAATCCCTAATGAACATAAATACCAAAATATTAAATGAAACATTAGCAGCAAAACTACAATGACTGATTTAAAATATTATGTAGAAAGATTTGATTGGATTTATACCAGAAATTCAGTTAATTCTATATAAAAGACTCTTTAAACCCAATAGACCAAATTAATAGCAAAAGTAATAAAATCACATAATTATTAAATACTGAAAAACTTTTTTGCAAAATTGTTCCTACTTTTAAAAACACACTAGACACATACAGATTAAAGAACCTTTTCTTAGGATGGTAAGTAGTATATACATATATATGTATTATGTATGTATATAAAACCAGGAACCAAGAGTCCACATTGTTTCTAACTATTAAAGCCTAGAAGTCTTCTCATTAAGATTAGGGGTAAAATAAAGATGTCCATTATCATTGCTATTCTTTGATGAAGTTCTAGAAATGCAAGCTACAGCACTAGGAAAATGAAAATAAAAATAAAGTGAAACTGAGAGAACATAAACAAAAGGAACACAAAAATGTTCCTTTGAGGAAAATATCTTCTGAAAAATTAAATGAAAATAACTGATTTAAGCCAAAAAGAAAATACCCTACATACTTAGAGAGGATAGAAATCTTAGGCAAAAATACCAAATTAAATTAAATTAAAAAGCCATACACACAATTTGACAGTAATTTTTTAAGAAGAAGATTGTAGAAGAAAAGTATCTTAATGTCTCTCCTCCTTCCACTCCAAAAAAAAAAAGGCTTATCTAGATTTCTTACACCAAAGTAGAGTATGCTCAGATTTAATTGAGGATTAAAGAAAAGGATGTTCCTCTATCTACTTATCTAAAAGAAAGGACTTTACTAAAAAAAAAAAAAAAAAACTACCAAAACTGAAAAAAAAGGGGGGCTTTACTTACGGTTTATTACAGAAGAGGGAAATATTCATATGGTGAAGGAAAAGGTCCTTCACCATATGAATATGGTGAATAACCATGGTAAGTGAAGGTGAATAACCTTGGTAAAAGAAAAATTCTTGACTCAATTTGATCCCCAAAGTAGGAGAGACCTAGAACTCTATTCCTGAGACCTCAACAACAAAAATAAACAAACAAATAAATAAATAGATGCATGAATGAATGAAGTACTTTTTGATATCAGGGCTGAAGAAGACACAACCTTAGAGGATGAGAATAACTCAAAAATACCTATAATCAGAAATTCAAAGAAAGAATATTTTGTCCACAAGAACAATTAGAATGCTTCAAAGAAGAATACAAGCATTTAAGAAGATATTACCAAAAAAATGAGTTATTGCCAAGATAGTAGCAGGGCAAAAATAAGAAGATGTATAAAACCTTACACTGGTAACAAAATTTCTAAGCAATAGAATGAACCAAGTGGAAAGCAATAACTATACATGTCAAAAAAATTCTTACATCAAGAACAAAAGAATGAGAAAATAGAAGGAAATATAAGACAGACAGATAGATAAACAGATGTATAGATAGAGGAAACAGAAAATAGATCGAGATAATTTTAAAATTATTCTTGACCAAAATCCTTGACCAAAAAAAGAACCTAGATATCATATTTCAAGAAAATTGCCCAGACATATTAGAATGAAAGGGCAATGTGAATTATTTTTTTTAAATCTATAGGTCACCTCCTGAAATTAACCTCAAAATGAATATTCCTAGGAATGCCATTACCAAAATCCAAAGCCTCTAGATTAAGGAAAAAATTTGCAAACAGAAAGAAAAACTTTAACTATTGAGTAACCATGATCAAAATAGTACAAGATTTAACAGATACCATTTTAAAGGAGCAGAGAATATGTGATGAGATATTCCAAAAGGCAAAAAGACAATGCTCTACATCCAAGAGTAACTAACTCCACCAAACTGAGTATCATGCTACAAGAAAATTATTGACCTTCAATGAATTAGAGGATTTTCAACTATTGCTGATGGGGGGAAAGTTAAAAAGGAATTTTCAAATGTAAATACATGAGTCAAGATAAAAATTAAAAATTACAAGTGATTAATCAAAAGACACTTTCTAAAGGTAGACTATTTGCATTCAAATAGAAAAAAGTTAAAATGGTTTGTTTAGAATCCTCATGTCACAAGAGGTCATAGAAGTAGTTATCTGAAACAGAAAACCTATAAGTATTTATTGTATCTTGAATATGATCTAAGAAAAAGAAAAAGGAGAGGGAAAGGGTGCATTAAGGAAAATGGGAGAAAAATGAGGGAATTTATTGACACATAACTGAGCTGTATGATGATAATATATGCAAACAGGGAAGGAGCGGGGTAGGGGGATTGGAAATGGCCACCCCTTGAAATTCACTTTCAGTGAAATTGAAATTTGACTAAATTCATATTTAGAAGGACAGACAGAGGGAAGGAGAAAGAGGGAGAGAGAGAGAGAGAGGGAGGAAGAGAGAGGGAGAAAGAGAGGGGGGGGAGAGAGAGAGAGAGAGAGAGAAAGTTTGGTGTAGAAATATATTTAACTCAACAGGGTGAAAGATAGGAACAGGAAGAGGGGACTATAAAAGGGAGGGGAGATTTAAGGAAGACTTAATTATAAGTGAAATGAACCCAAAGCTTCTGGAGGAGACAGTGAAAATTAAAAGGTTAAAAGGCGTGGGGGGGGGGGAGAGAGAAATTCTTATAATATGAAATTGATAGAGAGAGAGGAATATAGAGAATACAATATAAAAGAGAATAGAATGGAAGGAAATAAACAATTAACTACCATGATTGTGAACTATGAATGGTATTAACTCACCCATTAAAGAGAAGAGGTAAGTAAAAGTGAATTAGAAAGTTAAATTCAAAATATGTGGTTTAAAAGAAGCACACTTGAAATATAAAAACTGAACTTAGAGCAAAATCTACTGTGCCTCAGCTAGACATACAAAAAGGGAGAGGTGGAAATGATGATTTCAGACAAGGCAATAGCAAAAACAGACTAAATTAAAAGAGGTAAGTGGGGAAACTATTTTCATGAAAATGAATTGATTTATTTGATTCATAGAAAGTAAACTCATTTGTGTGTGTATATGTTTGCACATGCACACATATGCACACACATATCCATAGCTTCTAAATATTTAAAGAAAAAAGTAAATGTATTATAAGGAAAAATAAAACCATAATGTAGATTTATAATATTTTATATAATAATTATATGTAGCTATAGAATATAATAAACCACATTATATGGTCATATGTTAATCATATAGTTATATAATAAATTATATAATGATTACATGTGGATTTATAATAGAATAAGTACGCAGTAATATGATATAATGAAATTATAATAATAATGTGAATCCTCAAATGACCCCTATTGGTCTAGATAAATGCAAACAAACAAACAAAAAGAACAAAGTTCCTGAACATAATTTTTACAATTTAGATATTATAAACTACTAAGAATTATTAAATATAAATAGAAAAGAGTGTGTATATTTTTTCAACTGAGCATGCCATCTTTAAAACTAACCATGTCTTAGAACAAAAAACCTCACAAATGCAGAAAAGCAGAAATATTACACACATTCTTTTTTAATTATTCTTTAAATAAAAATCATGTGGATTTAATCGAATAAAAATCATATTAAATAAAGGACCACTGAATAGTATTAAAATAGTTTTGGAAGCTAACTGGCCTAAGGAATTGTTGGGTCAAAAAATAAATCAAAGAAATGATAGATATCGAGATAATTTCAATGAAAGAGCATTATGAAATTTTGGTGATGGAAATAGTGTATTCTTTCATGTAAAAAATATGTCTATAAATTATTTTATTAATTAAAAAGAGAAAGAATATTTCAATGAATTGCGAGTGTCACTAAAAATATTAGAAAACCAACAAATTATGGAACTCCAATTAAACACCAAAAGATAAATCTTGAAAATCAAAAATGAGATCAACAAACCTGGAAAAAAATAGTATTAATAAATGAAACCAAGAGCTATTAAAAAAAATTTTAAACAAATAAGGCATTACCTAATTTGATTTTTAAAAAGAAAAAGGAAAACCAAATTACAGATCAAAATTAAAAAGAATTTGCAATAAATGGAAAAGGAATAAAGGATATTTTTAGAAATTCTTTTGCCCAACTAACATAAACAATATGTTAGCAAAAATTATTTAAATGAAAGAAATTAATATTTTAAAAATATGTTACCCAAAATAATAGAACAAGAAATATAGATTTTAAACAGTTCAGTTTCAGAGAAAGAATTTGCGCAAGCCACAAATTAACTTCCTAAAAAATCCCAGAATCAGATAGATTTACAAATGAATTTTATCAAATGTTCAAAGAACAATTTATTCCAATATTACATAAATTGTTTATAAATATAGCAAGAGAGAAATGTTACTAAAGTCCTCCTACAGCCCAATTATCATCTTGATACATATACCTTGTAAAGTCGAAAAAGAAAGCTATAGACCAATACCCCCAATCAACAACCATTCCATAGATTGCAAACATTTTAAAATATTAATAAAAATGCTAAAACTGAAAGAATAATCAAAGATAAAGAAGAAATAAAATTGTCATTTTGCAGATGATATGAATATGTTCACAAAGATCCTGAGAGTCAGCTAAAATTAATTGAAACAATAATTTCAAAAAACTTACAATATGTAAAATATATCCAGAAAAATAATCATGTCTATATAATACAAAGAAAGCAAGAAGTATAAAGAGAAATGACATTTAAAATTACTTCCAAATACATAAAATGCTTGAGAGTCTATCTGCCAAGATATATACAAGAATATATAGAAATGACAACAATCTGTTTACAGAAATATACACCTAAATAATTGGAAAAATATCAATTGCTTATGTTTAGAATAAGTCAATATAATAAAAATATCAATACTGCCTGCATTAATGTCTTTATTCAACAACATACCATTCAAGTTACCAAAAAAATTACTTTATAGAACTAGAAAAAATGAAGGAGATAATTTCAAGTATCTCAAAAGAATTAACAAAGTAAAATCATTTCATGAATCCAAGATGAAGGAAGGAAGGAAGGAAGGAAGGAAGGAAGGAAGGAAGGAAGGAAGGAAGGAAGGAAGGAAGGAAGGAAGGAAGGAAGGAAGGAAGGAAGGAAGGAAGGAAGGAAGGAAGGAAGGAAATGAAGAAAGGAAAGAAAGAATGAGAAAGGTACATAGGTTATACTGGGATTTGACAGAAGGGAATAAAAATATTATAGTTCCTAACCATAAATCTGAAACTCATAAACCCATAAACCACTTGCTCTGAGAACAATAATCACGTTAACATTGCCACTCCTGGAAAGATCATGTCAATCAGTCCCCCTATTACTCTAGTCACCAGTCCTTCTGTCAAAAAAACAGGTGGTGCAGTGGATAGAGCACCAGTGCAGGAGTCAGGAGGACCTGAGTTCAAATCTTACCTCAGACACTTGACATTTGCTAGCTGTGTGACCTTGGGCAAGTCACTTAATCCCAACTGCCTCATCCTGGGTCATCTCCAGTCCTGATGAATATCTGGTCGCTGGATTCAGATGGCTCTGGAGGAGAAGTAAGGCTGATGACCTACACAGCCCTCTCTCACTCAAAAAACAAAAACAAAAAAAGTCAAGTGTAAGTCATGTCATCATTTCTCTGATGGCGTGGTCTTCTTCAGCAATGAAGGACAAACACACACACAGTTTTCCCTTATTAGAAAGTAAGCTCCTTTTAGGGTAGGGACTGGATTGCTTTGTTTGTATCTCCAACAATTACCACAGTGCCTGGAGCAATGTCTGTTCTTAATCATTTTTTTCTTTCATTCAAACAATAACATACTTAAAAGAAAAACTTTTGAAAACTACTGCCCTAAAACAACAGATGATCATTCAGTTTCCGCATAAGTATTTCTAGTGATGGTGAATTCTCTGCTTCGTAAAGGAGATTATAATATTGTTGGACAGTTCTAATTCTTAGAAAGTTCTATCTTGTATTTGTCCTCAATCTGATGCGCTGGTCCTGGTTTAGACTTTAGAACAAATAGAACAAATTTGCGTCTTCATCAATCAGTCAATCAGCTAAGTACCTACAATGCTCCAGGTGCTATGAACTATACATAGCAAGGCAAATATGAAAGTTGTTGTCTTCTAGGTGGTTACATTGTAGAGGATATAACATGTACATATATGAGGGTATACAAAACATATGCACTGGGATTTTTGTGGAAGGTAATATCAGCTGGGGGAATCAAGAAAGGTTTCATTTGTTTAATTTTGAATTTAAGAAATAAGCATTTCTATAACATAGAATATAGTGGTACACGGAACTGCAAATCTATATGTACAACTTGCTATTCTTTTTAAATAAATAATAAAATTATAGTGTAACTTTTTTCTTCCCTCCCCATTTTATGCCATAGAGGTAGCTACTACTGGACACAAACAGGCATAGATAGGTAAAATCATTCTCCATATACTTCTATTTATCAGTTCTTTCTCTGGGTGTAGATAGCATCTTCCTTCTTAGGTCCTTTGGACATTTTATATTGATTTAGATATTTATAATAGCCAAATTTACTCAGTCACTTAAAGTTGTTCTTAAAACAATAATGTTGCTAGTGTATGCTGTGTTCTCTGACTTCTGCTCATTTAGCTCTTCATTGTTTCATGCAAGTCCATCCATGCTTTTCCAAGATCATTGAGCTCAAAATTTCTTACAGCTCAGTAGTATTCTATCACAATCATATACCACAACTTGTTCAGTCATTTCCCAATTGATGGGCATCCCTGCAATTGGGCACCATAAAGAGAGCTACTATAAAATTTTAGAAAATACAAGTTCTTTTCATTTTTCCCTAATCAGCTTGGGAAATAGATCTAGTAGTGGTATTGCTGGGTCAAGGGTTATATACAGTTTAAAAACTTGTTAGGAATAATAAGGTGGCACTTACATTGAGTTCTGAAAGAAACAAGAGATTCTAAGCATAACCCCAATTCCAAAGCCCTTTGGTATAGAACTCTCTCCTCATTGGTGGAGATGGATGTGCTGTCCTCTATAAGGGATGGGCAGAGTTGGTGAGAGGAGGAGAGATTCACACTCTTCAATCTTCTTTGAGTTGTCTTTGAGTCATTAAAGTCTTCTAGCTTCAAATTGCTTTGGTCACTTGTGGTCTCCAGCTTTGAGAAGGAAAATGGACAAGATCAATCCCACTACTAAAAGTCTACTAAAAGAAAAAAATCTGGAAAGAACTGAAAGGAGTTAGCAGTCTCCAACATGTCTCTCTCCTCAGTTTATGATGCTAGAGACTGTGAAACTTTGCCCTGGATAAGATCTAGGACTCTCTCTTTCTCTGGGTTAAGCAGAGTTACTTCACTCCTAATGGGAGATCTCCTACATTCTATATTTTCTGGTATACAGTCTCCTATGTATACTTTCTCTGATTGCTATTTTGCTATAATTTGGATAAATGGGTTTCTTGGCTAAGTGCTTTATGAGTTCATTGTGCAACTGGTATTTGGAAGGAAAAGGGTAAAACCTTGGATATAAAATTGGGGTTCTACTTCTTCCCAACAATTAAAACAGCAATGAGAATTTATATTGGACCTAATTGAATATCGACTAATAATAACAGATACTTATCATTTTAGACCAGTATGCCCTCTCTATAAGGAGAGCAGAGTGACCAAACTATTCCTGCTTCCCCTCCTGGCAGGAATTAAAGTCTCTCTTGAAAAGGACTGTGGAAGAAGAGGTTAGAAATGTGTTTTCTGCCTGCCTTCCAATGCTACATGTAGCATGTCCCTATGTGTGGAGTCTCACCTACCCAAGAAGTAAGGGAAAGTGAGGAGGGAGTGCATTTCAGGCATGGAAAAGAGTCACTGTAAAGATACAAAGAGGGGAGATGCAGTATCTTGTGTGAGGAATGTGGTCTCCTGAACTAAATAATCCCACAAAGTCTATCTCACATAATTGCTACTGAATGGAGGCAATGAATATAGACAATTTCCCTCTAGGAGTTTGACTATGGACAGGAGGAGAGACAAAATATGAAAGCTTGAAGGGATGGCTGGGTTTAATGAGGATTCTTTTAAAAACAGCAGAGACTTAATCATATTTGTATATATCAGGGAAGGATACAGTAGATTAGAACAGATTGAAGACTAATGGATAATAGTATGGAAAATTGTACTAGGGGATGATTGTATGGAAAATCTTCCAGAAAATCAAAAAGGAAATAGAAACAAGGATACATGGAGAAGGTTAATCTTCATAAGGAGAAGATTCACCTTTTAGTTAGAGACAGATGTAAAGAAAAAGAAAATAAAGGGTTATATCCAGGAGTTTCAAGGAGTAGAAAAGAAGAGAAGAAGGTTACCAGCAAATGATCTCTCTATTTTCTCTGTAAAATATAAGGGAAGATCTTTGACTGAGAAAATGGGATTTGGATGATACTGGAGACTTGAAGAAAGGAGGATAACATGGAACAGTCTTTGTGCAGAGACAGAAAATCAAGTAGGAAATGGTAAAAATCAATTAGGGAGGTGGAGATCCAGTTCATATTAAATAACACAACTTTGCAATGAATCCAACTGGCTGGGCTAATTTCATCCAGCTCTGTTAAGCAGTATGTGAAAGTCCGTATGGGACAGGGCACTAGCAGCTAAAGGGATATGAAGCAGAGGTCATTGGTAGGAGTAATTTAGTTCTAGGGTTTGGCAAGATCTAAAACATTGATAAAATAAGGGGGGGGTGAGAGATTCAATAGTAGAAAGTATAGAATTGGTTCACTTTACTGTCAATATCAGAAAAGAAGGAAAATGAACAAGAAAATCCCTCAAATATTTGAAGACATATCAGCATCTTAGGGCAGCTAAGTGATGCAGTGAATAGAGTTTCAGGTGTGGAATCAGGAAGACTCATCTTCCTGAGTTCAAATCTGGCCTCAGATACTTGCTAGCCTTGTTATCTTGGGCAAGTCACATAACCCTATTTGTCTCAGTTTCCTCATCTGTAAAATGAGTTGGAGAAGGAAATGGAAAACCACTCCAGAATCTTTGCCAGGAAAACCACAAATAGTATCAAAAAGAGTTAAAAATGACTGATCAACAAAACCAGCATCTTAGTTTTCTTGTTTCTAGGTTGAACATTCCATTGTTTCCATTTTTCCTTATGAAATGTAACTTCCATAACCCTTACAATTTGTATTGCCTTTCTCTGTATATTGGTCAACTTTTCTTTTAAAAAGTGCTATCTACCACTGAATCCAATTCTCTAGATAATATCTGATCAATGTGCAGTGCAATGTAACTATTACTTTCTATGACTTGGACAAGACTATCAATCATTTATCATATTACCTTGGCATCTTGGTATTTTGATAAATGGAATATTTTAGTGTTAAATTCTGGGTATATTTGTGATTCATATTCCCTTCCATGAAGACTATACATATAGTATTGAGAATACACAGGAAGTTTCATTCAACTAGGTAACAAGCAGGAAATATGATAATTAGGATACAAATGTGAAGAAACCCAGTGAAAACCCAGACAAGTAAGGATCTGTCTTTCTTCCATAAAAAACCAAACCCTATGATCATGCAGTGTAGTTTTAAATAATGAGTTAGGAACTACAGAGAAAAGAAATTTTGCTTTGAACTTCCCAGCAAGCAAATTGGAATTCTACCAAAGTGGATTTGAAGTGAATATTGAAATTAAATCAAGTCTGTAATTCTCTCACCCAAGATAGTAGACAAGGAATCAAAGTTGCAAGTGTGTAAGCAATGTTTTCACAAATCCACAAATAAAGCAAATCATCAGACACTTCAAGTTCCAACTCCTGAGAGAGTTTGTTGCTAAAACATTGGGCAAGTCACCATCTTGGTCCTGCCCGCAGTTTAGCTAGTCCTATGTAAGTGGCACACAGAGTTTCTGTTTTCGTCGGTTTTTAGATCTTGGGTAATGATACAGAGTGCTAATTGTATTGTAATGCAATTCTTTAGAATGACCCATTTAATGACACTAGAAGAACTTGTTCTCTGTCTGGGTTTCCTTGCCTAAAGTCAATCCCTAAGTCAAGGGAATTCTGAAATCCCAGAAGAAAATAAAAATATTCCTAAAATGTGTGTTTTTATTGATTGTGCTTCTTTTTTCCTCACAGTCCTTTATTGGACATATTTTGTGAGGATATACTCTTTGAAAGATAATTGTCACAATTTGATTTGTTCAACAAACATTACCCACCCAGAAGTGAATCAAAGGCGTCTCAGGAGGCTTATCTTCTCTACTATTTAACTTTTAATCCTCTGTCATTTTAAATATTTTGTTAAAACTCCTGACTCTTTTAAGCCCCTTTGGCATATAACTTCCAAGAATCAAGTTTTTCACCTTGAAAACTCTAATTTTTATACCTTCCATCTGGCACACAGTAAATAAAGCCCTGAACTTAAAATTCTGGAACATCAGAATTTTGTATCTGCCACTTAGCATCTGTGTGACCTGGGTCAAATCATTCACTTCTCTGGGTCTGCTTCCTCATTCTCAAATGAGGGAACTAGACTAGTTTATCTCTAAGGCCCTTTCCAGTTCAAGGTCCAATTATATCAAAAAAAAAACTATTAGAATTTATGTTACATATAACCATGTATTATAAAAACATTATATAGCATATATAATATGTAATATATAATAAATAAAATGGTTTTATTTTTAAAAGATAACCTCTCAAAAATAAAAAGTAGATAAAAGTATATGTACATATATGTGCATATATATGCATATGTACATATGTGTGTATGTATATAGAAGCATGGAGTAACAATTAGAGAATTGGCTTCAAGTCTTATCTCTAACACATACTGCTTAGGTGACCTTAGCCAAGTCATTTAACTTCTCAATGCTCTAAGCATCCAAGATCATAAACTATAGACCTCCACTGGTAGGGAAAATTTTCTTACCTGAGTTACCTACACCAGTGGAAACATGCAGATTCAGGCTTTAGCCTCTCTCTTTCTCTCTTTCTCTCTCTCTCCCCCCGTATATACATACATGATATATGTATTTGTATGTACGTATGCAGTAGTAAAAACACAAGTCCTGTCAAACACATTCTGCCAGAGTCAATATTCTTCCATTCTATTTTTGTAGTTCATTAATATCTCTGTTTTTTATGTAAATAATAGCAATACACACATTTGGTGATGCTTTAAGGTCCTAAATACTTTCCTCCCAGCCACCTTGGGAAATAATTCAGTTGAAGTCAATCCAACAAGAATTTTAGTGTCTACTATGTGATAAGCACTATGCTAAGTGAAGGAAGGATAGAAGGGTTGATTCAAAGACACACACACACACACACACACACACACACACACACACAGAGTACCATCCTCAAGAAGTTTCCAAGAGGTTAATCTGCTGAGTGATTTAAATGTACTAGGGAAACAGGTAGATTATGTCCAAATTATTTGGTGGTAGAAAAGTCCTCAGAATTCTTTCAACTATAACTTTTGTTATGGTTAATTAAAACTTTTTAGAGTTAATTAAAAATCTGAATTGTGTCAACTTAATCAACTTGATCGCTCTACCCAGAAATAATATTTGAAAATACATAGAAGAATTGATACCTCCATAAGGAGAGTATGTCAATTGCTTTGGCTAAAAATTAAACTAGTTAAAATATTTCACTCCTATTATATATGTAGATATATGGTTAAGTCATGTATGACAATTTCTCACATGACTTTGTAGGGATTTGACAGAGCTAAATGTCCCTCTGAAAGTATTCTCAGGGAGATTTTAGCTCAAGACTCCTTGATTATGATAGATTAGCTTTTAAAATAATTGATATCCAAAGAGTCAGTAAACCAAGCCTCATTCATGACCATTAACCATTTTGATGAGTCCATTAACACATCACTTCCCTCAAACCATCAGCCCCTGACAGTACACAATGGAAAGTAGGTCCCTACAATAGGATCATCATGATAAGATAATCCTATGATTCACCAATGACTAAATTGACCGATGCTAGACAAGATAAATGAAACTCACACTCCAAGGAAATACAGGAGGGTCCTCTACAGCAGCCACATTGGTGTCTTATAGGTTTAATACACTGTGACAGAAGTCCAGGGTAATGTTAGCATATTTCTGAAGATAACTAGCAATGGCTAGAACCCATCTGCTGGTTCATGCAGTCCCTAAGTAGAAGAGAAGAGGTCATTATCAGATTCTTGACAGGTGGAAATGCACAGCCTACACATCCCTCTATCTAGAGTACTTATCAAAATCAGCTGAAGATTTCATGGTCTCCACTCTTCTGGCAGTCAAGTAATCAGAGCTACAAGAGCAGGTGGGAAGTAAAGAAGCCTCTACCATACTTAAAGGTGCTGACTAGAATTCCACAGCTTGAATTCTCTCCCTTCTCACCTCCATTTCCTGGCCTCCTTCAAGTCTCAGATAAAATTCCACATTTTACAAGCCTTTCCCAATGCCTTTTAATACTAGTACCTTCTCTCTGTTGATTATTGCCAACATATTCTGTATATAGATTGTTTATACAGAGTTGTTATCATGTCGTTGTTTCCTGCATCCAACCACTCATTAGACCATTAGCTCATTGAAAGCAGGAACTCTCTTTGCCTTTCTTTCTCCAGTGCTTAGTAGAGTGCCTGGAAAATAATAAGTATTTAATAAATATTTACGTACTGAATGGTTGCTGCCTGTTAAATGCCAGTGATAGATGGGCTGATAGTTCATATAGTGAAACTTTTAATAAAGTTTAAAAATGAACAAATAATAATGAACAAAAAAAGGAAGAATTCTAAATTAAAGCACTTTTCTATGTTACCAATTAGATGACATAAAGATCTATTAATGTTATCTGATTTATCTACACAGGAAGGTATATGTAAATCTCAAAAAATGTAAAAATCTGGACTGAGCATAGATTTTAAACTATTTCAGTGTATTATTCCTAAATATACTTTTATTACCAGTAGCATTGCAAGGGGGGGAGGGGCCCGGAGGAGGGTATAATCTTCTCTCCATGCATTCTAATCAGCACTAAGCACAGTGCTTGGCACATAATAAATCCTTGAGTGGACCAAATTAACAATGGGAATTGTAATTCAAAAAATAGGTCTGTAAGTAAGGATAGGTCTATATAGCATGTCAGCTACTTTTTTTTTTTTTGAAGTCTGGTGTTCTCCCCACTAGCTTTATGATACTTTAATGAAGTCATTTTAATTTTAAAATAGATACAAAGTAGTTTTAGGAAGGAGAAAAGAATCATCAATTTCAGTAAAAAGAAGATCATTAAATAATGCTGAGGAGCTAAGGAATTCCTAGTATAGCCAAATTGTTTTGTATTGTATCCATACTAGCAGCACAGTTTTTGCATTTTTTCATTTTTCCTGATCAGGCATTTCAAATTAAAATGATCCTTCTAGGAAGAAGCTAGGCTATTATGAATCTGCTAACACATTTGAAAGTACAAGAAAGAATCAGTAGACAGTTGGAATTATTAAGTTCCTACTTGTTCAGATAAGATAAAAGCAAATCAAGGAAAATGGATAGATGTTGAGATTTAACTTTAACAAAGAGAAGGGGGGAAAGAATTTTTGCTATTTCTACATCTAATATTTTTTTTGTTCTATAGTTCTTCTATGTTTGTTGTAGCAGAAACAATTGTAGCAAAGTGATTCTGTGCCTCATTACAACCCAGCAAGAAAATACTAAAAGTTTGCTTTGCAAGTTCTAGCCAGTATCATCCAAGGGTTGGAAGCCATTTTTCCTGGTTCCTACATCTGAATAATAAGGATATATCATAGCATGGCATAGCGTGGCTTCCAACTAACATTATTTGTCCTCTTAATCCACAATAATCAATTTAATCTGTAGGTATCAAAGTAATTAAATGAACTATTTAATTTTTTCCTGTTGTAACTCATATTTTATGACCAAATAAATTGGGGTTGAGAAATAAAGAAGAATCTGTAAGGCATTGCTGATGGTGATGAAATGTGTCTGTCATCAAAAGAAATTCATGGACACCCAAGTATCTGTCTATGCATATTTAATGTTCAGTAATACTCACAACACAAAGAAACACCTATTTGGAAAACATCATAAAAGTCAGGTACAAGAGAGTTAATTAGAGCTTATCAAAAGCAAATGCTGAAATCACAAATATATATGCATATGTTGAGATATCTGGAACATGCCAAAAGATTTAGCCCACTTTTAGCTTGATGTGTAAAAAAAAAAAGATTCTATTCCCCAACAAAAATGCTTCTATCCATTGAAATAAAATATTTGGAATGAAACGAAATGTTATCATCAGTGAAATAGCCCCTGTCTCTTAGTTTGTTCTGCCAAAACTCAAAGCTAATTGTTAACAATCATATCATCTACAATGCTTCAACTGACAAGCAGACTCATGCCACAATTTAATTCAGTGCCAGAGAAAACCATGCAGATTGGCTCCCTGGCACAAAGAAAATATTTAGAGCATGCCTGAAGCTAGGCTTATGAATGTACAATCAAAATACAATCATTTCACGCTTCTGCTTAACCCACAAGCATATCTAAAAAGGCTCCATGTCTCCTGGCACCTACTCTACAGACTAAACTATACAGTTCGCCTCAGTCATAATGGAGTATGTCAAATGCTATAGTCTTAAAGTACGGGGGGTGGGGGAGAACTGCGGTGTACTTACTGAATAATAATAATAAATAATATATTATTTAAATATAAATAAATATAAATCATAAATAATAATAATAAAGAAATAATAATATCACAATCCTACTCCACGTAAGAACCTGATAACCATTTCCAAAGATGTCTTGGCATATAGGCATCTAGTTTGTGAGTGGATAGAGCACTGGGTCTAGAGGCAAAAAGACCTGAATTCAATTCCAGTCTCAGAAAGTGTGTAATCCTGGACAAGTCACCACCTCTATTTGCCTCAGTTTCCCTATCTGTAAAAAGGGGATAATAACCCCTACTTCCCAGGATTAGGAAGACCAAATGAGATAATATTGTATAATACTCTTAGCACTCTTACCTGGCACAGAGCGAGAACTATGCAGAGGTTAGCTTTTATTATTATTGGCAGGCTGCACAGTGTTGCTAAAGAAAGTGATGGAATCACAAAATTTAAGAGCTGGAAGAGACATCAGTGGCTATCTATTATCAACAAGCATTTATTAAGCACATATTATGTGCCAGACATCTGTTTTCCCAGGGAGTGATAACATATAAACTACTCTATGTATACAAGATATATATACCAGATAAATAGGAAGTAATCTTAGAGGGAAGGCATTCGGAGTTGGGGAGTAGGGTGGGGAAGGGAGACAGGAAAGATTTCTTGCAGAGAATAAGATGTGAGTCATCTTGAAGGAAGCCAGAAGGTAGGGTTGAGGAAGGGGACCTTTCCAGGTATAGGGGACCCGTCAGTGAAAATGTATAGAACCAGAAAATAATGGTATTATATGCTAGGAATAGCAATATTTTAGTGCATAGGAATGTAAATTGTAAGAAAACTGGAACGGTAAGAAGGGATCAAGATGTGATGGCTTTAAAAGATTTAAACAGAAAATTTTATATTTGAGGCTGGATGTAATGAGAGCAAGTGATGAATGTTGAGTAGGGAGTGGCATAATCAGACATACACTTTAAAAAGATCATTTTGGCAGCTGATTGAAGATTATACCGGAATGGAGAGAGATTTGAGGCAGGGACACCAACCAGAGGGTTCTTGCAATAGTTCAATGATAAAAGCCTATGCCAGGGTGTAGCTGCATGAGAGGATAGCAAGAAAAGAATAGGAGAAAGATGGTGAAGGTAATAGACGCAAGATGTGGCAATAGATTGGGTTAGGGGATGAATACACACGAGGAGTCTTACGACATCAAGGTTGTGAGCCTAGGAGATAAGAGACTGGTGGTGTCCTACTTATAATAGGGAAGTTTGGAAGTAAAGAAAATGAGTCCTGTTTCAGACATGTTAAGATAATCAATCAATAAAATTTACTAAGTACCTATTATGCTCCAGGCACCATGCTAAGCGTTGGGCATTCTGAGATATCTATAGGACATCAAATTCAAGATATTCACTAGGCAGTTGAAGATGCAAGAATGGAGGTCAGGAGAGAGATAAGGTTGGATAAGTAGATCTAAGAATCATGTGCATAGAGGTGATAACTCAATCTATAGGAACTTATGAGATACTCAGGAAAGATAACATGGAAGAAAAGGGATAAAGATGGACTCTTGGAGGACATCCACAGTTAGTGGGCATGACTTGGATGAAGATTCAACATTGAATACTGAGAATAATGTTAGCTATTAGGTAGGAGAAGACACAGGAGAGAACAATGTCATGAAAAATCTAGATATGAAAACGTATCCAAGAGAAAGGGGTAATCTGCAGTGTCTAAGGCTGCAGAAATGCCCAGAAGGATGAAGATCAAGTGAAGACCACTGGGAACTTTGGAGAGATCATTTGTGATTGAACAGTGAAGTCAGAAGCTAGACTGTTGAGGGTTTAGGAGGGAAAACGTAGAGGGAAAGTGGAGGAACTGATTGTATATGAATTTAGCCACAAAAGAGAAGAGAGATATAGGCCATTTAGTCACTCATAACTGAAAGGAATTCCCCTCTATAACATATCTAATAAGTGGTCGTGCTGCTTCTGATTGAAGGTATCTAAGGAGAGAGAACATACCACATCATGAAGCAGCCAATTCAATCTATTACATAAAATGATGCTTTGTAGCCCTGAATAATATATTCAATATGGGAGAACTGGATCTAGAAGTACGCTTTTCAAATTCTTAATCAATACATCAATCAATTATTATTTATGAAAACCTACTTCCCATTTCCTATGTACTGTGCTTGGTGCTGGGGATACAAATAAGAAGGAAATAATTCCTACCCTCAAAGAGCTTATAGTCCAAATTGAGGCAAATAATATTTACTAAAATCAGTATATACAATTTGAATCCAAAGCATATACAAGATTTTGATAACTAGCATATGAGAGAGCATCAGAAAAGGTCTCATTTAAGAGAGTGCATGAGCTTAGTCTTGAAGGAGAATAGAGATTCAAGAAGACAAAATCATTAAGATGCTTCATGAAGCTAAAAGGAAGTAGATTTGCACATTCTTTTCAGTGACAATGAGGTACTCACTCAGTTGATTGTGGTTCCAGAGGTAAAGAGGAAGTGGTGTAAGATGACCTAGGTATTAATATTAATACTAATAATAGCTAGCACTTACAATGTGCTTTAAGGTTTGCAATGAATTGTACATACATTATCTAATTTGCTTCTTACAAGAGGTAGGTGCTTTTTTGTCCCCATTTTACAGATGAGAAAACTGATACTAACAGAGGTTAAGTGACTTGTCCAAGGCCCCACGGCTTATAATTGTCTGAAGTGGAATTTGAATTCTGGTTTTTCCAAATTAAAACACAGCATACTATCTACTGTACTGCCTTTGCTATTGTTGAGTTGTTTCAATCGTATCTGACTCTGTGTGACCCCATTTGGTGGGGTTTTTTTTGGTAAAGATACTGTATTGGTTTGCCACTTTCTTCTCCAGCTCATTTTACAGATGAGGAAAGTGAGGCAAACGGGGCTATGTGACTTGCTCAGGGTTACACAGCTGAGGCTGGACTTAAACTCAGAAAGATGAGACCTCCTGTCTCCAGACCTGGCTCTCTACCCACTGTGCTACCTAACTGCCCCCCTTATCTTAAGAAAATAGAGTTAATAAAGCTGAACCAGAAATTCTTCTGTCACTAACGTGAGCAGCAAATTCTAGCTATTGATTCGGCTTGCTTTCTCAAGTAAATCATGGCAATACTAAAAATTTCTTATGAGCCCAGCAAATTTTCTTTCTGAGATTTGATAGAATGGGACTCATAATCAGAATATGGCTTTTAATGGGAGAATAGGAGACATTCAAAGTAAATAAGATAGTTTTAAACCAGTTTCCTAAACCCAATTTGATGATACCATTACCTACCTGCAGAGGGCTTATCTTTTTATTGGGTCAAGTATCTATGACCAGGTATTTGTTGTTGAGAAAAGGATGTTATTTTCTGACTCTGCCTTTGATAGTTGGAAGAATTTATCAGTAATAGTTTGGTTCCCCAGAAGTTCATGTTCCATAATGAATCCAAGAAAAAACCCAGACTGCCTCCTCCATGTTCCTTCATATTCTAGGGTTCTTGTTTTTGAAGAGGTCAGCCTTGTTACAAAATTCTTGTCACTCACTACCTTAGGTTTTCTGAGGTTGACTTTCAAAAGTTAGGTATCATCCTGAAACAAATTTCAAGCAGCGTGGGATTAATTTATCATCAGTGCTTAGCATAAACTCTACTAGAGATTATTTAAAATAACTTCTCTTTTGCATGAGGTAATTCAGGTCATTAAGACTTGTTCAAATTCACTGTCAGTAAATAGCTGTAGTGAGAATGGAAAACAAGCATTAGTACATTGAGTTAAAGATAGGAAATAGGTATCAACTAAATCCAAGCAATAAAGCATTTGTTAAGCAGCTATTTTGTGCAAGAACTTACACTAAGTCTTGGGGATACAAAGTCCAAAAAGAAATATTCTCTATCCTCAAGAAATTTACATTCTACTTAGGGGAGTACAAAACGTATATAAAGCAAACATATACAAAGTGACTTCTTGGGGGGTGGGGTGGAGAAAGATGTGCAGGAAGATAAGGAAATACCTTATTTAAAGGAGGACACACAAGCCAGTCCTTGAAAGGGGCAATGGACTCCAAGAGCTGGATGGAAGTCCAAGAGCTGGAGAGAGAAGGAACATTTTGAACTGGGAAATATACTAAGGTACGAAGGAAGGAAATAAAATGGCTCATAGAGGGGACCCAAAGCAGTCCAATTTGGCCAAAACATAGAATGTGGAATAATGTGAAATACATCTAGAATACTAAGCTGGTACCAAATTGCTATGATTTTAAATGCCAAAATGAACATCTGAATTTCCTTCTAGATGCAATAGGAAGCCACTAAAGCTATTATAGTTTTCCTGGGTACACTGAGTCATCTGCTGATTCCTTCATTCTACAAACAGTTATTAAGGACCTAGAATGGGAAACACTGTGTTCTATCACTGATTGAGGTATAGAGGCAAATAAGGTGGAAGTAAATGCCTCCTGATCTCTTCTGAGGTTCAAATTAAGTACAGCCCTTTCATCTTACAGAGAAGGAAACTGAAGCCCATTGAGGTGAAGTGACTTGATCATGGTCATACAGGTCACACATGCTACTTACTTATCAGAACTGGTGTTCAAACTCAGTTTTTTAAATCCAGTTCTTCCACCGTATTCCCAGGTCTCTCAAAAGACATTACTTCTTTACCACTCCCTGAATTCTCATACTATAGGGAGGCAAGACAAAAACTTGACTCAAAGTGATTCTCTACTGAAACCATTTAGTTTCCAGTTACTGGTGATAGAAACGGGAGGTTTAACCAGGCAATAGTTTTGCTAAGTTGCTTGTATTTACAATTAGCTTATGTATAATCTCTTTATGCAATAGGAAGGATGCTTAAGAAAATAATTGCCTCCCATCCTTAGTTCTTATTAATTGTGCTTTGTATACAATTATGACTTTGATTTTACTTAAAAAGTAGGTGTATCTGCTAGTTTTCAACAATCTGATATCCATAAAGATACATGCATGTATGCACACATATGTATACACATATACACATGTGTGTCAGTATATCTGTGGAGTGTCAGGCTCTGGGTATGTTCCACACACTACTGAAAACTCCCTAGGCTGAAAACTCCCTAAGCATACAGAATTAGTATATTTCTTAAAGAACAAATTAATTTGTGCTACTGTTGTTTGATACATAAATTAAGATAAGAAACAGTAGCTAGGGAGTGAGTGAAGAGGAAAGGTTGGGTAGCATTGTGATGCTATGCCAGATATGGAAAAAGTGTTATGGAAATGTGAGAACATCATAGGCCTGTGGAAAAGTTGTGTGCATGTGTTTGAACTGTATGAACTATGCTGGGGGAAAATGGGCAAGGATGCATATATTTTCCTCTGGGCTACGTGCTTAACTCTCACTGTATTGGCAGAGGGGAGACTTCTCTGAGGGTTCTAGGGATAACCCTGAGTGGCTTCTAAGACTGTCTCTCTCAAGCCCCCACCCAATATGTCCTCCAACATCAATCAACCACTTAACTTCTATTAGCTTTCAGAAGCAGGTATTTACTGGATATAAGGAGAGTAATTATGAAACATTCCCCACAATCCAGGAACACACTCTCCCCCTATAAATAAATCTAATATTATTGAAATATAAAGAACTCTTCCTCAAAATAAAATTCCTTGAGAAGGAATACACTGTTGACATTTGGAGTAATTGGCAGACACATTCTATGTGGTCAAGCAGAGATTTTATTTCTTCAGGACCCTCTAAAACTCCAAATCACCACTCTAAATATCAGAGATAAAATAGGGACTTGGGAACATCACACAGTGAGTTAATGACAGACGTTCTCAAATCTAGGGGCATCATTACATTTACAATCATTCTACTCTGAATCAGAAACACTAGATATTCAAATCCATCTAAATAGTTTTGAATGAGAATAGTAGGGATGTTTTCTTTACTACCTTCCAAGAAATATTATGGGAACAAATTACATAATGACATTTCAAATAGTACTCTTAGTATTATAAGTCAATCTCCATGCAACCATACTGTGAGATAGGTAGAATAAAAGTAGGTACTATAGGGTATCCTTATTTTATCTATGAGGGAGCTGAGGTTTCCCACGGTCACACAAATCATTATCTAGGGCTCGAACTCAAGTTTTCCTGTTTCGATCAAGTACCTTCTCAATTAAATTCCATTACTTCTCTTAACATCAGTACATTCTCCACTAACACTGTCAGAATCAGATAACTGCTTTCTGTAAGACATAAAAAGTAAATGGTTTAAAACCCACATTTGAAGAAAGTGGGGAAGGACATGTGTACTTCAAAGGGAACTCTCTCTGTTTCCGTATCTCTCCATCTGTCTGTCTTTCTCTCCTCTCATTCTCCCTCCCTTTCTCTCTCCTCTTTCCCCTCTTCCTCCACTCTCTCCTATTTTTGTCCTTGGTTCTACTTTTCTACAGAAGACAAACATTCCATGGCTGGGGAGTTCTAGCTGGGGTGATTTGTGACTCTCTGGCCTACACAAAGAATATTTGCTGGATTCCCAGGGGGCTTAGCTCCTGGACCTGTCTGATTACATCTTAAACAAGCAGCATCCGTGAATGAAGGCAACACAATATGATGATCCTGAGTGAAATAGTTTTAGTGAAGACTTCTCAGATTGTAATTCTTCTCCCAGGGGTAAGAAAGACCAAGAGGCTCAAGGTTACAATATTTTTAGAGTGGAATAATTCCATATAAGGATATAAACTATGTAGTACATTAGGGTCTCAATGATTGGATAAACCTTACATAATTCTTCGATGTCTTCATTTCAAAAGGGATTGGTTAGATTTTGCATCTGGAATGTAAGATCATGTTCTCAGCTAATGAGGATAATGGTCAGTGGAGAGGGAGGGACTTGCATTAGGGTCTATATATATATATATATATCACTGCTTTTCCTTTGTCTTCGGCTTTTCCTGCTCCAGAGTACCTGGTAAAAAGAATTGCCCGCTTCTCAAGAATCAAATAAATAAACTTTCTGTCATCACTTTGAGAGGCCTCTGAGTAATTAATTTAAGTAGGGAATCTTGTCATCCTACACAATCCTTTCTTTGTTATTTTGTGGCTCTCACATACTTGATCTGACTGTAAGAGACATAAAGAACTGAAATGATTCACCAACTGGTACCACTTGTCATGTGGATTGCAATGACATGTCACAGAATTATGTCTTAAATAAAAAGACGTTTCAATTAAATTACCTGTTATTTTCTTCTCTTTATAAGACATAAAAACTTGATGAGTCCAAGTATGAGGTGGTGTTGGTAACTTGATTCCTCAAAGCAAGCAATTATTTGTCAGAGGGGAAAAAAATTGTTTCTCATTTCCTATCCTGTAATACAGATGCCCATTACATAAATGTACTGCAATCATAAGAGCACGTAGGCTTTGTAAACTTGAAGTTGCCTGGGTGTGAGAAGCACAAACCTGCTTTTAATGCTTGTTTCCACTGTAAGTCTTCATGTGCACCCCGTAGGGTTAGGTGGAGCATCTAACCACTAGTGATTGACCTCATTTGACCCTTATTATTCAACAGTATCAGGGACCAAATGTCCAGTAGCATCCCCTCATGGTAGAACATAGACTTTTACTCCTATTATATGAGTGAGAAAACCAAAGAACTTACTAATCCTTTTTTCCATCCTTTTTCTCATTATTTCCCTTAACATATCACACACTCCTCATTCAAGTCAGACTGGTCAGCTTAATGACAGCATTCCATCCTCCCACTTCAATGCCTTTACATTATCTGGTTGTTCCCCTATGCCAAAATGGAAGTCTTCTCACCTTTACCTCTTAAAATCTTTCATATCTTGCAAGGCTCAATTCCTGTACTACTTCAAACACAAAGCCTTTTTGTATACCCTGTTACTACTACTTGATTATATCCAACTCTCCATGACCCCATTTTGGGTTTTCTTGGCAAAGATAATAGAGTGGCTTGTCATTTCCTTCTCCAGTTCATTTTAAAGATGAGGAAACTGAGGGAAATAGGGTTAAGTGACTTAGCCAAGGTCACACCACTAGCAAATGTCTGAGATTGTATTCGAACTCTGGTTTTCCTAACTTCAGGTCTGGCATTCTACCCACTGTGAAATGTAGCTGTCCTTCCTTATATTTACTCCTATTCAATTCCTTAGTGCTCTCTCCATCAATTTGTCATGCATTCACTTCTCAGTAGGTGTACTGTATTCCCCTAAGGCTGTAAAAGGTTTTCATCGTGTCTTTGTATCTCCTGAGTTTAACACAGATTAGGCCTAATAAAACTAACACAACTTACAAAAAACTTAATAAATCTTTGTTTGATTTGGCCAGGGTCACAATCAGTCAGTAACCAGAATTTATTAATCATTAACTGTGTGTCAGGCACTGTGCTGAGTCGCATAGTTTATATGTTGGATTCAAACCTGTCTCCTGACTTTAAGACAGTGGCTTTCCACTCCATTAAACTGAGCTAAATGTGGCATTTTCGCCACAGAGGAAACAGAGTATCCAGTAGGCAGAGATAATAAGTAAAAACCCTTATAGGGCTAAACCACCCCAAGGTTTCATTTAGAAAGTTGTTGTGTTGATGTTCCACAAGTAAAGAGCATCCTCTTGATTTCCTGGGTAGGACTATGTCAGATTTATCCAGCTTAGTGTTCAGTTCTTAAGAGCATCCTTGTTTTTTTATCCCTTTTTCCTACCACCTGATTCCATGCTGTTACAGCCATGTTTTTCCTCAACTTAACTGTCCAAGAAATGTTTTTCTTGGTTGTGCCATGAACATGTTCAAGCTACTGTTCACTCCTGAAATTCTCTCCAAGACTGATAGTTTCCATTGGATCCACACAGTTTCTTGCCACAGTAAAGAGTAGAGTGGGTTGACAATTTTTACGGGGGTCTCCACTCTTATGAAATGCCCATCATTTTTAATATCTAGCCAAGCTATTCCTTTTCTTCCTTCCCCTTTTACATTTTGTTCTTTTACTGTTCAGATGCCTGTATTCCACGATGAATATAAGTGCTGAGCTCTAGGTATTCACAAACAAAACAAAAAAATAGTCCCTGTCCTCAAGGCACTTACAAAGATACTCTTTGTAAGCAAGTAGATGAATATAATGGATATAGATACACACACATACATGCATTATGTCAGGTTTTAAAAGTAGTGTCATTAATACCTTTTGTTTTCAGATCTCAGTTATTTCTGGATATTTCTCACCTTCCCATTCCCAAAGGAAAAAGTTAAGCAAACCCACTAAAAGCCTACGCAATGCTCCATATGCCACAGTCCCCCATTTCTCTATCAATGGGAAGATACAAAGTGTATTTCTTTGTTTATGTTCTAGGGTCAAATTGATATTTATGATAGCATGATACCAGGCTTCATTCTAGTGTTCTTTTCATTCACATTATTGTAGACATATGTGTATTGTTATTCTGGTTCTGCTTACTTCATTCCACATCAGTAAATGTGTCTTCCTGTGCTTTCTGAATTCTTCACATTTCCTACTTCCTTTGCTATTGTAATATTCCATTACATTATATAATAAATTTCCTTAGCCACTTCCTAATCAACAATCACCCACTTTGATTATAGCTCTTTGCTACTGCAAGTCCTATTCTGAATGTTATAGTATATGTGGGACCTTTCTTTACTTCTTTGACCTTTCTGGGATATATTTCCAGCAGGAAAATACCTGGGTCAAAGGATATAAATAGATGAATAATTTTTCCTATTTCAATTCTAATTATTTTCCAAAATAGACGAACCAATTCACAGCTCCACCGACAGTGCCTCAGTGTGCCTTTTCCCCCACAGTTTCTCCAATATTGACTTTTCCCATCTTTTGACATCATTGTTGAGTATGAAATGAAACCACAAAATTATTGTGATTATAAATTTCATTGGCATCTTTTGTTTTTTCATTTTAAACAAATTTTCATTCATATCTTTTGTTTTTTCATCTCATATCTCTCAATGAATGCCTGGGCTCTGCTCCCAGCCCCATAGAAACATTCTTTATGACAAAGAACTTTTAGAAAAGGAAGAAAAGAAAGTCCATCAAATGACTATTTGAAGTGCTAACATCCTCCTTTCTTAGTATTCCATCTTTTTACAAAGAAATAGGGAAGATAAATTCCCATATCTCTTTTGGGGGTCAAGTTTTGTCACCATAATTTCATAGAATTCAATTTCCATTTTTGTTACTGTTGTTGTGGTTTGCATTTACATTGTTTTGGTCAATGTCTATATTTCCCCTCAGTTCTGCCTACTCCATTTTCATCAGTTTATATGTCTTCTCATGTTTTTCTGTTGCCATTTTTGTCATTTCTTACAGCTTAGTAATATTCTGTAGCCATTCCCCAACTGATGAGTTTTACAAGTCTGTGCTACTATAAATATTTTGGTATATGTGGGGACCTTTCATTTTATCATGGACTTCCCTGAGGTAAATACCAGCTATAGAAATCTATGGGTCAAAGTTTATAGGCATCTTAGTCACTTAACATAATTTCAAATTACTTTCCAAAATGGTTGAACTAATTCATAGTTCAGCAGTACATTAGTGTTTTGTTTCTTTCTCCACAAAATTCCCTCAGCATTAACTGTTCTCATCTTTCTCATCATTGTCGTCATTTTCAGTTTGCTAGGTATGAAGTAAAACTGTTCTGATTGTTTTTCTCAATCATTTGTAACAATTTTAAATAAGGTTGTTCAGTGGTTTGCAATTCTTTTAGAACTTATCCTTTTGTTAACTCCTATCCTTTGACCACTTGTCTGTTGAGGATTGACTCTTGGTCTTATATATTTGTGTTAACTGCCTATATGCCCTGGATTTTGGAGTTTTATTAGAGATATTTCTTCCATTTTTTTTAACTCATTGACAGTTTTCTTCTCTAGCATGATATTGCTCATGCAAAAGAATTTCAATTTCATTTAATCTAAACTCTGTGTGTATGTGTATATACCTCCCTACATAACTTGAAAACCATATTTAATCGCAAACTTGAAAGCCTTTCATCTAATCTAATGTTATCTATGATTCCCCTATCAGTGTGCCACAGCTTGGTTTCACCTCGTAATTATCAGATAAAAGCAGAGAAATATGAATGAATCTACCATCTTCTTGTCGTTCTCACTATCATCTTCTTGCACATGGTATCATCACCTTTTGCCCGAACTACAGCGATGACCTCCTCTCTGTTTCCAGTCCCTCCCATTTGAACCCCCTTGCCATCCACTCCATCTATCATTGCCACATTAACTTTTCTAATGCACAAGTCTAGCCACATCGCTGTCCTATTCAAACTCTCCACTGCTTACCTTAAAGAATCCAACCTCATTAACCTGGCATTCAAAGCCATTCACAATCTAATTCAAACTTACTTTTTCCATCCTTATTAATTCAAGAAGTATTTATCATTCTGTCTCTATGGACAAGGTACTGTGCTATATCTCTCTCACTTGCCTTTCTCTCCAATTAAACTAGTCTACTTATCCTTTCCCAAGTACTTTCTGTTTTTTGCATTTTCTTGATTTTGCTTATGGAGTTTTCTATGCCAAAAATGCTCTCTCACCACACCCTATATTCACATCCAACTCAATCAATTGAAATGCTTTCTATTTTCTAAGATCCAGGGTTCAAATTCAATTTTTTTCTAAAAAGGTTTCTCTTCTCCCTGCCCCCAAATAATGTCTCCCTCTTGTGAACTTTGATAAAACTTTATATTGGTTATTCACTTTCATTCTTTGTATCCTTTATCCAGATCCTTGTCTTCTCTTACTGGATTATAAGTTCCTTGAGAACTATATATTCATATCCATCTATGTATTTAACCTATTAAATTTACATAAAATCTATCCATATATCTATCTATCAAAAGGGCTATTCCAATATCTATATCCACTTGAGCAGATTTTTCCATATTGTCATTAACATTGTTCACTTCCATCCTTCTTTCATTTTTAATACCTCTCTTTACTCCCAATCCCCTTGGAAGGCAATAGTTCAAATACCTTGCCATTGATACCTGCCTGAGAAGAAAGAGATGGAGAGGGGAGGGGAAAAGGGATAGATGGAAGAAGGAAGGAAGGAAGGAAGGAAGGAAGGAAGGAAGGAAGGAAGGAAGGAAGGAAGGAAGGAAGGAAGGAAGGAAGGAAGGAAGGAAGGAAGAGACAGAAGACAGAGAGAAAATGCCAAATGCGAAGATACTTTTTTTCAGGAAAGAGTTACCTTGCTTGATGATGTCAGTATTCCTAGGGTAGAAATTGAATTCAGATTTCAAAGGTTTCCTCTCTCCCCAAGGTTAAGTAGACCTAGCCAAATATGTGGAAATGAGGGATCATTTACTGTTTTGATTGAAAGAGATTTCATGGGCACAGACAGGTATATGACTTTCCACAAAACCTGTATGAGATCTTTCAAGAATCACTGGTGGAACTTGTTATAGTGTCTACCAGTTTGCATTTTTTCCTTATCTGCAGAAAATATTCGAAACTGAATTTTGAAGATTTAAATACCTATTTAGTTTAACTTACTTATTACCTTATTTGGTTTAATTTACATATTACCAGCAAAGCCCTGAAGGGGAACACAGCCTTCCCCCATATATATCACTAAGGCTGTCAACCATGCATTCATTCCTTCGTAGCATATATGCATTTGTTTAAGAAGTAGCCAGAGGATGTGAGGCATAGAAAAAAAAACATCAGGCTGGGAAGGAAACAGTCATCCTGATGAATATCTGGTCACTGGATTCAGATGGCTGTGAAGAAGTGAGGCTGGTGACCTGCACAGCCCTCCCTCACTCAAGACAAAGTCAAGTGCAAGTCATGTCATCCTTTCTCTGATGGCATGGTCTTCTTCAGCAACGAAGGATGAACACAACAATATGTATTTGTAACACTAATGTGTTGACTTGTTTAAGTCTCCACCACAAGGTAGAATTAATTCAGAGCAAACACTGGCAATAAAATAGCATGGTTTAAAAAAATGTAACAATAAAACATTTCCCACGTATACTTAGCACACCTTCTCGCACAATACCAGTGCCATAGCTAGCATACTCAGCATATATAAGGAAGGTGTGGAGCACGATACACACAAGGAATGCAACCAGTAGAACACATATGTGGAATGTCACACACCTAAGGAACACGTATTCCCAAGTCTCAAGCACGGAGGGATAACTCACACCAAGAGAGCTGCAAAGTCATCATTGTTTTCCAGTAATGCCATAATTTTGCCCTTTCTGAACTTACTTCTTGCTAGGAGACTGACCCAGAGCTTTAACTAAGCTATACTGAACTTAGGTGTTATGCTATCTCTAGAAATATGCAGGGCATGTCTGCTAGATGTGTGGTTGGCATGTCTCTGCTGGGTATATGGGTATGGCTGGTGGTGTCTACTGGATGCTGCCTAACATTCCTCTACAAGTCCAGTGCTTTCTGTTGGTCACTGCAAGTCATGGCACTAGTGGATGTGAGATTCTTCAGCTTCCCTGAACTTTTAGCTTTTGACTTCAGCTGGAAGCCTCAGTTATGGAGCTGAATTCTTCCAAATAAGGAAAAGAGTGGGGTATGCCTGTTTTTTTTGGTTTTTGCTGAAAGCTCAGGAAACAAACTATACATGTTTTTTATACAGGCAAAGTCCCAATATAGTCATCAGACTTGGGAAAAACAACGGGCAACCGACTAAGGGCCACAAGCAGACATAAGCCTAGGTAGCAGCTGGTGGGAGGAAAATGGGCATAGATATAGGCCCCCAGTGGCAGCAGAGGACAGTAGAGACATGGACCCCAGTAGCAGCAGACAGAAACAAACAGAGATGCAGGTAATGTTGTTCTGGTTTAGTCATTTTTCAGTCATGTCTGACTCTTCATGATTCCATTGGGGTTTTCTTGGCAAAAATACTGGAGTGGCTTACCATTTCCTTCTCCAGATCATTTTACATATGAGGAAACTGAGACAAACATGGTTAAGTGACTTGCCTAGGGTCACCCAGCTATTAAGTGTCTGAGGGCAGATTTGAACTCAGGAAGATAATCTTCCTCATTCCATGCTACATGCTATCTACTGCACCACCAGCAAGAATGAGCTACAAAGATTTGGCATCACTCATCACACACATTTGTTCCCTTAGATCCAGGACTTAGTGCTTCATGGGATTCTTACAGATTCATATGGTCCTTCAGGGAATTGTCACACTATTTCTTTGGGGTTTTTGTTTGTTCCTTTGTTTCTATCTTAGTTTTTCTTTTTGCCTACATAAGGCTTCTTGGACAACACAAGTCAGAGTTGACCAGTCATAACTCCAAAGTCACTTAAGTGGTTGAAAGCCTTTTGGAAAACCTTAAGGACCTTCCAGTCAAGGGATGAAAGGTAGTAAAAAGCAACGTCCTAACATCTCCCCTAATGCAGGTTAGGCTAGTTTTTCCTTAAAAGGTATTTTTTGGTTAATTAATAAGCATTTATGAAGCAATACTGTAATGGTAATAGCAGCAGCAGCAGCAGTAGTAATCTTAGTTATAGCAATAATAGTAGTAGTGGTAATAACAGCAGTACTGGTGATGGTGGTGGTAGCAGTAATTGTGGTAGTAGTAGCAGTAGTAACAAAAGCAGTAGTAGTAGTGGTAATAGTAGCAGTAGTAGTGGTCCTTATGGTGGTAGTAATGGTAGCAGCAGTAATATTAGTGGTAGTAGCACTAGTGGTAGTGATAGTGGTGGTAGTAGTGGTAGTAGTAGTAGAAGTAAAGGAGGCCAACTATTCCAGATTTCAATTAGGAATTATGCGAGAAACTTCACTACACTATCCTTATCCTTTAACCCAACAATTCTACTACTGGGCATGTACATTCAACGAAATCAAAGGTGGAAACAAAGGTTGCATATAGATATATATACATATATATAAACACACATACATATATACACACATGTATATGCATATATATGGACATACATATGGACATATCTATGCATATATATGTATTCATAGCAGCACCTGTCTAACAAAGAACTAGAAAGAGTAGGTGCCCATTATTTAGGGAACAGCTAAAAAAAACATGGTTTATAAATGTAATGGAATCTTATGATAGATAAGAATTCAGAGTCATTTTGGAAGATGTGCAAGAACTGATCTAGAGTAAAAACCAACATAACTATATAAATGATTAAAATAATGCAAAAGAAAGAATCAGTAAAAGAAAGTTGCACTCTGAGAAACTGAAAAAAAACAAAGATCCTGGAGGAGAGAAAATATGCCTCTTCTCTCTAATATAGGACTATTGGTACAAAATATAGCATACAGTGTCAGATAAAGTTTTTGTATCAGACGTTTGTGCTTAATTGTTTGTCTTTATCACAAAGGAGGGTTAAATCTGGAGGTTGGAAAATTACTGCAATGCAAAGACAATTGATATCCACAAAACATATTGTTAAACAGATGCTATATTTCAGACTGTGGCTTTTCAAGTTGATTGCTTTGATGTTCCACTCACACTTCATACCTTGAAATATAAGACAAGTTGGAACTATTTGTGATGTAGGAGAATGAATACTACATTGAGACCTGATTTCTAAGTCCTGGTTCTAACTACTAAGTAGTTATTTCACCTTAGGGAAACTGTGTTACCTCTCTTGGCCTTAGCTTCCTCTTTAATTAATAGATGGATTGATCTGCAAAATAAAGATGTTAGGCTATAGGCAACATTATGTAGTAGACATTCTACTGGATAACAGGGACCTAGATGATAAACTGAACTGCCATTAATTGTGTGGCATTCCAGAATTCTCTCTGGGTCTCATATTCTACAAAATGTGGGGGTTGGACTAGATTATCTTCCAGGATCCTTTTGGCTTTAAAATTCTTTGATTGTAAGAATAACTCATTTCTGATCTTCCTTCCAGGAATCTTGGTAACACAGTGGATAGAATGTTGGGTCTAAAGTCGAGAAGACTCAACTTCATGAGCTCAGACCTGGTCTCAGACATTTACTAGCTGTGTGACCCTGGGTGAGTCATTTAACCCTGTTTGCCTCAATTCTGCATCTGCAAAATGGGAGCTGGAGAAGGAATCGAATAAGAGCTCAGTGTAAGAATTGGAATCCCTCATGCTGACTGGGGATCTCCCTCTCATACTCCTTCCCTACTCACTCATTCTTAGCTTACTGATTCTTTGCAAAAGAGTAGATTGGACTAAATGATTCTTGCAGACCCTTACTAGCTCTTCTAGTCAAGGACTATATATAGGACCTTTATGAAAATTTTTCACTATAATTTATTTGATTTTTAAAAATGAAATGCTTAAGCCTCTAAAATACTTTCTCCCTACATACATTATTCCCCTTATCAAAGACCATTTAATTTTTAAAGATAAACAATACCAAAGGCATAAAGTAAAGTACTAGAAAATAGTATTATTTAAGTCTATAGTATAGCATTATAGTATTATAATACCATTAAATAGTATCATAATCATTACATCATGATCTCATTAAAGTTTAAACAGTTATTCTCTCCCACAGAAGTTTAGCATGAATTTTAAAAAGAAAACAGAATGAGAAAAACAAGTACTTGTAAGCATGAAGGTTAGAACAAGTTGGAATGCGTTTGTAGAACTTGAACTGAGGTGGGGTACTTTTTGGTTTTATTTTTGCTTTGGTGGGATTTTTTTTTCCTGCAACAAAAATGGACAACATTCGGGTAGCTTTTTTTTCTCTTTTAAGAAGAAAAAAAGACTGCAAAGAAAAACAAAATAGTGTAATTGCCATGGCTAAAAATAATAGCAGTATAAAAATCAGTTGTGTGTTAATTATCAGAGATGACTATAGTTTTTTCAGTGCTTACCAAAAAAATACATAGTACATATTTTACAAAATAAAATAAATTTCATTTGCCACCATAAATCTTTCACTTTTAGAGGAAGTCTTTTGCAGCAGGCCTGGTGACCTAGGTAGCCCAGGAGATAGAGCCTCATGTCTGTAGTGAGGAAGGTTCATCTTTCTGAGTTCAAATCAGACCTTAGAAACTTACTAGATTGTGACCCTGGCAAGTCACTTAACCCTATTTGGCTCAGTTTTCTCATCTGTCAAATAAGCCCTTCTGCTATCTAGTGAGAAGAAGAACTGCTTTACAGAATTCAGGGTAGGGCTGACTTAGCTGAAAAGAACCTAAAACATTATCTAGTTCATTCCCCTTATTTTGCAGATGAAGAAACCAAAGATCAGTCATAGGGTTAACCGACTCTCTTAGATCACACAGGGAGTCTACAGAGGTCAGGATTCTAACCCAGGTCCTCTGATTGCCAATCTGACATTCTTTCCACTGCCCTCTTCTTCAATGGGTAGAAATTGCACAGAAACAGATTCACAAAAAGGACGGAGGCAGACCATGAAGTTGAAAATGGACTTATGCTGCTAGAGGACATGAAGCCTGCAAATCACCCCACTCTCCAGAGACCACCTACTTCTTCCCTTATCACCAGAGACAAAAAACAATTATGGAGAGACAATGGCAAGAACTTCTTAGCCACAGAAATAGTAATAGTCGAGGGTAGTGTTGGAGTAACAGGAGCTCCTGGCATTTAATTAATTGTTCCCAACTCTGTAGGGACAGTAGAAGAACTTCTCAGCCCTAGATATAGCCACCATAGATAGAGGAATCATGTGGTGGGTCAGACTTCTAGGAAAGCGGTGGGTACTCCTGAACTCTGGCTTTCTGAAGACATACTAAGAGTTTCTGGACTCATAATCAAGCACGTGGCTCCAGGGATAGAGCAGTCACCATGGACTATGCTACAATGTGGGGGAACAATTTAACCTTGTCCTGACAATAGGGGTGGGAAGTTCCCCATTTAACGATTCCAAGTTCACTTCCATTCTTAGAAGGATCATTTTACCTAAGGATAGTTCTCTAAGGATAAAGGCTTATTTAAGCTAAGGTGAAAAGCAAAAAATCCCCAAATGAGAGGGGTTACCCCTCTAGCAATTGCAGAGAGAGCTCCCTTCAAGAGAGTCCAATATCTTAGGCAGTACTATAAACAGAGACCCAGACTAGCTCCCTAGAATAAAAAACTGGACTCACCACAACATTGAGAGTTGATTAAGAATTACAAGGAACATTCAGATTCCAGGGTCTTTCGTATTATTTAAAATTTTCTGTAATGAAATAAAAGTTGTTCTATAGGTGATGTGATGAACAGTGTACTTACACTGAAATTGAGATTCTTACCAAGACTAAAGTGGAGGAAGATTTGGTACATGACTTTTTGTTCACTGATAATTGTCTACTCGGTGCAGCCTCTAAAGTTGAGATCTAACAGAATATGGATTGATTCTCTGCCTCTTTTGCTAATTTTGGCCTGATAACACCAAAAAAACAGCCAGTACCATAGCATCCATACATGGACCCATTGGTTACACCAAATGGAGAAGTATTGAAGGCTGCAAATAAATTCACTTACCTTGGCAGTATATTTACCAGAGATGTACCCATAGATGATGGGGTTGACACATGCATTGCAGAGCTAGCTCAGGGTTTGGGAAGCTCTGAAGGAAAGGACAGGAGAGAAGAGGTATTAGACTGCCTATCAAATTGAAGGTTTACGGAGCCATTGTGCTGACCTCACTGTTGCATGTCTATAAAACCTGGATAATATACTAGTGTCATGCCAGGAAGCTGAATTGCTTAGGAAGAATTCTGAAGATCATCTGGCAGGGTAAGGTACCCAATACTGAGGTCATCTCTTGAGCTAAACTGCCAAACTCAACTACAGAAAGCGCAACTCTGAGGCACTGGCTACATTGTTCAAATGCCAAATGTATGTTTGCCTAAAAGACTATTCTATGGAGAGCTCCCACAAGGCAAGCACTCACAAAGAGGTTAGGAAAAGTAATACAAGGACACTCAAGGTCTCCCGCGATTGTGAGACATGGGAGACACCAGCATGGCATGCCCATATCAAAGAAAGCAATGCGCTCTATGAGCAAAGCAAAATTGTAGTAGCTCAAAAGAAATGTGAGAGGCACAAACTTAGAAACATCTCTCTTCTAAACGTTCATACAAATTGCTTTTGTTCGACCTATGGTAGAACCTTCTGAGTTTATATTGATCTGATCAGTCATAATCAGATACACCATACCTTGACCTCAATGTAATGATGTCATTTTAGTCCCCTTTGACTATGAAAGAGCACAATCAATGGTATTTCAATAAATGTTTAACATCCTACTCTACAGGAAAAGTAAAACGTATACACAACACATTTTAAAGCTTAATCTGAATTAATGTGTTCTCCATTTCTTCCTTAAGTCTAAACAGTCAACGAAAAGTAAATCAAGCCCTGATTTTTAATGTTTCTGAGATATGAAATGCTCAGAATTTAGGCTGGAGCTGGCCTGCAGCTGCAGAGTCCAAGACAGAAGTTAACTTCTGAAGTTTCCAGAGGAAACTGGGTGGGCACAAAAGAAGTCAAAGCAATAATATTTTTGGAGAAGATGCCATGATTGAACCCAGTTAATGTAAACACAGAGTTTGGGGCCCTGAAATACAAATTGCACTAAAATTTAGGAAATCAATTATGCATGGTGTTTCCTTGATTTGTCAGCCTCATAACTGTGTCAGAACAAGAATTAAAGTCAGTCAGACATGTTGAAGCCAGCCTGGCTCATTGTGAACACTGCTTCCTTTTCTAGAAATTCAAATCCATGGTGGTATTTTATTCCTCTGAATTCTGTCAGTGAATACTGTCAGTGACACTTATTTGGCATGTATATTCTGCCTTTCATTATTATTCATCCTCATAGGATGATAAAGATGGAAAGGACCTTAAAGCTTCTCCGATTTTACAGGTGACAAAACTAAGAGAGTGATAAGTTTAGTGACTTGCTCAAGATCTCATCGGTATTTGGGAAAAGGAGCCGATGAAATCATTCAGGTAAGCAATGAACATTTATTGAGCGCCTACTGTGGATACTATACTAAGCATTATGGATACAAAGAAAGGCAAAAAATGGTCACTGTTCTCAAGGACCTCATAATCTAGTAGAAACAAGCTTTATATGTAACAAATTGGAAATAATCCGAAGAAGGAAGATAATGGAATTAAGGGAGGATCAGGAAAAGCTTCTTTGGAGAAGATGGGATTTTAGCTATAACTTAAAGGAAGTCAAGGAAGGCAGGAGATAGGGAGGAGAAGGGACAGCTTTCCAGGGATGGAGAAAAACTGGTGAAGATGCTCAGAGTTCAAAGATGAAGAGTCTTGTTCTAGGAACAGTGTTACTGGGTCACAGAAAACTAGGGGACCAGAAGAGTGAAGATAGATGATTATAAAAATATAAAGGGATCAGGTTATAAAGGGTTTGGGGTACCACATAGAGGATTTTGTATGTGATCCTCAAGGTGATAGAGAGCCACTAGGTTTATTGAATAGGAGGGTGACATGGTCAGACCTGTGCTTTAGGAAGATCACTTTGTCTTCTGAGTAAAGAAAAGACAAGAGTAAGGAGTGTCACATGTCAGGAAGACCAAACAGTTGAATATTACAATAGCCAAGGCATGAGAGGATGAAAGCTTGCACCAGGGCAGTGGCATTGTAAGATGACAGAAGGCAGCATATAAAGATGTTAGGAAGGTAAAATTAATAGGCCTTGGTAACAGATTGTATGTGGCATGAAGAGGGGGAGTGGTAAGAGTGTGTAAGGAGAGAAATATGGCACCTAGGTTACAAGTCTGGGTGATTTGGAGGTGGTGATACCCTAGAGAGTAAAAGAGAAATTTAGAAGGGTTTAGTATTGGACACGTTGAGGTTAAGAAGGTCATAGGACACCCAGTTGAATAGGCAGTTGGACATGTAAGACAAGAGGTCAGTGGAGAGGTTAGGACCGGCTAAATAGATTGGAGAATCATCAATATAGAGATGATAGCTGAATCAATAAGAGCTGATGAGATTCCCCAAATGTAACCTTATAGAAGGAAAGGAGAAAATAGGCTAGGACAGAACCCTTGGTTAGTGGACAGCAAAGGAGACGTAGAAGGTTTAGTCAAGTAGGTAGGAGAACAAGGAGAGAATAACATCCCAAAAATGTAGAAAGAAGAGAGTGATCAACAGTGACAAAGGCTAGAAGGATGAGAATTGAGAAAAGGCAACTAAATTTGGCAGTAAAGGAATCACTGGTAACTTTGGAGATAGCAGTTTCAATTGAATGATGAGGTCAGAAGCCAGACTGTAGAGAATTAAGTGGAAGCTTCTACTGTAGTTGACCCTCTCAAAGAGTTTAACCACAAAAGGAAAGAGAGAAAAGGTAAGATACCAAGAGGGAATGGATGAATGAAGTGAGAATATTGGGACTTTTTTTTGAGGTTCAGGGAAATATAGGTTACGTTTGTAAGCAGCAGGGAAGCAGCCAGTAAATAAGGAGAGATTGAAGAAAAGTGAGAGACTGACAATGATAAAGGAAGAAATCTTTTGGATAAGACAAGCTAGAATGGGATCATTTATGCATATAGAGGTGTTAGCCTTGGCAAAGAGAAGGGTAACATCATTATGGGAAATGGGCGGAGGACACAGTGCCAGAAAGAATCTGATGATATGAAATGTGGAAGAAGGAAGAAAAAGGTTGTTGAAGATGACAGAGTAAAAGCAGGGACTTGCTTAAGCTCTACTCCCAAAACCCTCCAAATACCTGTAAAAAATAATTCTAAACAAATTCTAGAGCTACAAAACCCACAAAATGACAAAGTGAAAAAATCTCCAGCCCAAGAGAATCTAGATCAACAGAAAGGGTATATCCCACCTGCCTTGGAGGGGAGCATGGTCCTGTGTGGGCTGCACTGTAACAGAGGCTGCAGCAGGCCTGGGGGACTGAGTCACTGACAGTTATGTTTTAAATCTTCTCAACCCACAAATGCTAGGGACAGCATGGAAGGTCAGTGGGAAAACTCTGTGGGACCTGGGTAAAAGAGTAGTTTTGTCCAGCAGGGGTCAGGCCCCAGCCCCACAGCAGGAGAGGTGGTGACTACAGAGACAGCTGCAGCTTGCAAAGCTCTCGGTCCACAGATGGTGGGGGATGGAGGGGCTGATACAAAACCCCTGAAGCCTGGGACAGTACACCTACCCCCCTAACCTCACCCAACCCCATCCTATGATTTTACATGCAGAACAAGAAATTAAGCCCAATGCTGTTGACTAGTCATTGCTATCCCTAATGCAATCCTACAAATATTTATTAAATACCTACTGTGAGTAAGGCACCATGTCAGGAGCTAGGAATACAAAGATGAAATGAAATTTAGTCCCTGCTCTGATACTTACAATCTAATGTGAGAGTGGGGTGAAGGGAAATGAAAGAAGGGGACCTAATGATAGGAGGCTAACCATAATAAACATAAAGGAAAGATCTAGAGCCTGAGATTGCAAAGAAGGAATTACTTTCATTTGGTCAGTCAATAAATATTTATTAAGATCCTATTATGTCCCAGGCACTGCTCTAAGCATTGGGTATTCCAAGGAATGTAAAAGATAGTCACTGCTCTCAAGGAATTCACAGTCTAATGGAGTAGACAGAATGCAAACAACTATCTACAAACAAGCTAGACACAGGATAAAATGGAAATAATCAGATCAGGAAAGTCCTCCTTTAGAAGGTGGGATTTTAGCTGAGTCTTGATGGAAGCCAAAGGAGCAGGAAGTGGAGATGAGGAGGGAAGAGTATTCTAGGTATGAGGGACAGCCAGGGAAAGCTCCTAGAGTGAGAAGATGAAATGATCCAGGGAAGATCAGAGAAGGCTTCATGAAGGAAGTGACGTTTTATGAGGAAGGAATTTTACCAGACAAGAAGGGAGTTGAGGCAGGAAGATGAAAGGGGTGGAACTTATCCACTCAACTAGACTGTAAGTTCCTTAGGATAATTATTTCTTAGAATTTGAAGGGATCTTCCTGTGCCTCCAAAATAACAATTGAGCAGACACCACTTTGGCCAGCCCTAGAGTCCTGCTGCCTGACTGGCAAAGGGAGTTTCCAATACAAAGTCCAAATCAATAAGACAAAGATGATGGATATCAGGTTAAATGAATTATCTCAACAGCTACATGATGAGTTGACAGGTATGTCTGTGCCTCAAAACTACATCACTCTGACTTCAATTTAAATGCCCCAGTGGTGCCTCTTACTATAGATTTTAAGTTGTCTTTTGGGTGGAGATAAAATCTACATGTGGCCAAAATAAATGAGACAGAAACTCTGTTTCTGCCTCTAAAGTACTAGACCCTACCGGCATGAAGAATTTTCCTTAAGGTTGTTTTACGCTAACTTGGAAATAATTTTTTCCTTTGATGGAAACTGCCTTTTAATACTTAAGGATTCTTAGTCATCAGCATTTCATGGCTTTATTCACCTGGTGAATCTATTTAATCAATTAGTCATTTAGGATGTTCTAAATTAAAATAAACTCATCAAGGTCAGCACCTAACGACCTATTGAGAAGGTGAAGTTTGTCCTCCCACAAAGTGATCCTTCCCACCCCACCCCTACCCCCACCACTTCTCTTCCTATATTTCACTCCTCTTAGGTTCCTAGCATCCTTGTGTTGCCTCTTCTAATGCAAGGCCTGCCATTCTGGTATCCTCCCAGATCCTCCATTCTCTCTGTTCCCTCCTCTTGCCTGAAAGAGTTTATGTCTCAGATCATCCCCTTCATTCACATCAAAATTTGCCTGTGCTATGTCCTATTTCCTCAGCACCCAGAATTGCTAGGTGTCCACTAGCTCTATGGACCCACGGGAATGTATTCAATGGCACTAACTGGCTTAATTTTTAAACCTCACAAATAGTTTAATTCTATTTTAACTAAGGCATCCTTAAGACATACCACACAGTTCCAAAGAGAGACTCTAATGATGGTAATTTTAGACATTAAAGCAGACTAATGGGGGAAAATCAGGGACCTGGGCCAAGCTAGTAAATGATTACCAACTAGCTCTTCATTTAAAAAAAAGAAAAATGTCTTCAGGGTATACTTTAAATCTAATCTGTGCCATTAGCATTTTCTCCATCACTTTCCTAAGTCTTAGACAATCAACAAAACAATAAATCAACCCTGATTCATAAAGTTTGCCTTTTCAGGGTATAAACACTCACACTAAAAATTTGACAGCAAGTTCTCAAACTGGTTTCAGCTGGCTCCCACACCCACCTGTTTGGGCCCCTTACAGCCCTTTTGGGAATTACTTACTTGGCCCACACCCAAAGCCAGTTTTAGAAGTGTTTAGTGTCTTTCCCCAACACAGTGGAAAATCATTAGTTATTTAGCTTAAGCTCTTTAATCTCCATGGGAAGGTCCAGCAATTTCTGCTGATTTTAAAAGTATTTGCTTTTAAATCATTTAGCTGCAGGCATCAAATTATTTGCATAAAAAGACTTTAGAGAATTCAAAGCTTCTACAGTTTTTATGACTTTGAGCTCATGTACCTTTGACATTGGCCTAAACTATATCTCTAAAAAGACAGTGTGGTATAGAAGAATGGTGACCTGTAGAATTCTTTCAATTCTGCTACTTGATAATCTGTGTCTTTAGGCAACTAAAAAAAACAAACAAGCAACCTCTTCAAGCTTCAATTTCCTCGTCTGCAAATCAGGGCATAAATACCTGAATAGTTGTTGTCCGTCTTCAAAGACGACCAAAATGACATCACCATGATAAAGGAAAATTTCAGTGTGTCCGACTGTGGCTAATCAGACCAATATGAGCTGGGAATGTTCTATCACAGGTTGGGCACAGATACTCTGTGAATATTTGGGGTGGATACTCCAAATTTGCTCATCCTACATATATTTTGTGCTGTCTCAATTCCATTTTGCTGAAAGAGCACAGCACCCTTTCTGACGTGGGCATGTCAGCCTGAGTGGTCCTGTATCAGTGTCTCCCATGTTACACAGTTAAATCCAAAGTTCTTGAGAAAGACTTGGGAGTATCCTTGTATTACTTCTTTTGATCACTGTGTGATTGCCTGCCCCATGTGAGTTCTCAATAAAATAGTCTTTTTGGCAAGCGTACATTCTGCATTCAAACAATGTGACCAGCCCATCAGAGTTGCACTCTCTGAAGTATAGTTTGAATACTTGGCAGATCAGCTCAAGCAAAGACTTCAGTGACTGGTACCTTACCCTGCAAGGTGATCCTCAGAATCTTCCTAAGAGGGAGCCAAGATGGTGGAATAGGATGCATATACTCTAGCACTTCCCCCACAATCCACAAAATACCTGTAAAAAATGACTCTCAACAAATTCTAGAGCAGCAGAAGTCACAGAACAACAGAGTGAAAGAGGTTTCCAGCCAAAGGTAACCTGAAGGCCTACAGGAAAGGTCTATCTCATGGGACACTGAGCAGAGCAGAGTCCAGCCCTGGCCTCACAGCATGGGGAGGAACAGGACCTGAACAGACCTCTGGGGCAGAATTCCCAGCAGGGAAAGTCCCAGATCCCTCAACCCACAAGCAACAAAGAAAGCTCCAAAGGTCAGTGTGGGAGGGCTTTCCCAGCTGAGCAAGAGGGGAGCAGGGTCCCCCTAGCACTGGCCCCAGGCAGAGACATAGGCAGAGGTAGCAGCAGCAGCAGTGGGTGGCAGGCAGCTACAGTGGCCATGGAAGCATCCTAGGTCCGTTGTCCAGGCAGCTCAGCTTAAAGCCTTTGGAGGAATTAAGCAGCAGATCTGAATCTCAGCCTTGAGCATGGTATTGGGGGGAGGAGGAGCACGAGGACCCTCCTCTTGATAAAGGATTCAGAAGTCAAGTAACTGGCTGGGAAAATGTACAAAAAAGGGAAAGAAATAAGACCATAGAAGGTTACTTTCTTGGTGAACAGGTGTCTCCTTCCATCCTTTTGGATGAAGAAGAACAAGGCATATGATCAGAGGAAGTCAAGGCTTCTGACTCCAGTACTTACAAAATGAATATGAAATGGGCCCAGGCCATAGAAGAGCTTGAAAACCAAGTCAGCAGCTTGCTAAAGGAGAACCAAAAAAATATTGAGGAAAATAACACCTTTAAAAGAGGCTAACTCAATTGGAAAAAGAGGTCCAAAAAGTCAATGAGGAGAAGGAAGCATTAAAAAGCAGAATTAGCCAAATAGAAAAGAAGGTTCAAAAGCTCACTGAACAAAATAGTTCTTTAAAAGAGAGAATCCAGTTCAGGGAAGTTAATGACTATAAGATAAACCAAGAAGTTAGAAAACAAAACCAAAAGACTGAAAAAATAGATGCTAATGTGAAATATCTCATTGGAAAAACAACTAACCTGGAAAATAGAACTAGGAAAGACAATTTAAAAATTATAGGACTGCCTGAAAGCCATGATCAAATAAAGAGACTAGACATTATCTTTCATGAAATTATCAAAGAAAACTGCCCTTATATTCTAGAACCAGAGGGCAAAATAAATATTGAAAGAATACACCAATCACCTCCTAAAAGAGACCCGAAAAGAGAAACTTCTAGGAATATTGTGGCCATATTTCAGAGTTCCCAGGTCAAGGAGAAAATATTGCAAGCAGCTAGAAAGAAACAATTCAAGTATTGTGAAAATACACAATAGGATAACAGGATAACACAGGATCTGGCAGCTTCTCCATTAAGGGATTAAAGGGCCTGGAATAGGATCTTCCAGAAGTCAAAGGAACTGTGATTAAAAGCAAGAATCACCTACTCAGCAAAACTGAGGATAATACTTCAAGGGAATAAATAATCATTCAATGATATAGAGAACTTTCAAGCATTCATGATAAAAAGTCCAGAACTGAAGAGAAAATCTGACTTTCAAACATAAGAACCAAGAGAAGCATGAAAAGATAAACAGGAAAGAGAAATCATAAAGGACTTTCTAAAGCTGAGGTGTTTACATTCCTACATGGAAAGAAAATATTTGTAACTCTTGAGACTTTTCTCAGTATTTGGGTAGATGGAGGGATTATACAGAGAGAGAGAGAGAGAGAGAGAGAGAGAGAGAGAGAGAGAGAGAGAGAGAGAGAGAGAAGCAGAGAATACAGTTGAGTTGAATCAGAAGAGATGATGTCCATAAAAAAAATTAAATTAAATTAATGGGTGAGAGAGGAAAATACTGGGAGGAGAAAAGATGAAATGGAATGGGGCAGGCTATCATTCATAAAAGAGATAAGAAAAATCTTGTTCAATTGAGGAGAAAAGAGAGAAGTTGAGAGGGGAAAAGTGAAATTTACTCTCTTTACATATGACTTAAGGAGGGAATAACATGCTCGCTAAATTTGGTATGAAAATCTATCTTACACTACAGGAAAGTAAGGGAAAAGAGAACAAGTGGGGTGAGGGGGATGATAGAATGGAGGGCAAATAGGAGAAGGGAGTAACTAGAAGTAAATGCTTTTGGGAAGGGACAAGGTCAAATGAGAGAAGAGAGAAAAAGGAGGGGACAGGATAGGATGGAGGGCAATATAGTTAGTCTTCTACAACATGACTATTATGGAAGTCTTTTGCAAAATGACACATATATAGCCTGTACTGAATTGCTTGCCTTCTCAGTGGGGATGGGGAGGGAGGGAGGGAGAGAAGTTGGAATTCAAAGTATTAGAAATGAACGTTGAGAATTATTATTGCATATAACTGGGAAATAAGAAACAAGGTAATGGGGTACAGAAATTTATCTTGCCCTACAAGAAAAGAGAGAAGATGGAGATAAGGGAAAGGTGTGGTGTGATAGAAGGGAGGGTACACTGAGGGAAGGGGTAATCAGAATGCAAGGTATTATGGGGTGTGGGCAGGGGAGAGATGGGGAGAAAAGTTGGAACTCAAAATTTTGTGGAAATGAATGTCAAAAATCTAAAAATTAGATAGATAGATAGATAGATAGATAGATAGATAGATAGATGGATGGATGGATGGATGGATGGATGGATGGATGGATGGATGGATGGATGGATGGATGGATGAATGAATGAATGAATGAAGGGAGTTAAAAAAAAAGAATCTTCCTAAGACAGTTCAAGTGGAAGCGATTCACTTTCCTAGAATGGTGCTGGTAGACTGTTCATGTTTCACAAGCATATGACAACAAGGTCAGCAGAACAGCTCTGTAGACCTTCAGTTTGGTAATCAGCCTAATACCTCTTCTCTCCCAAACTTTTCTTTGGAGCCACCCAAACAATGAGCTAGTCCTGGCAATGCGTGTGTCAACCTCATTGTCAATGTTTACATCCCTGGAAAGTACACTACCAAGGTAAGTGAATTTATCCACACCATTCAAAACTTCCCCATTTGTTGTAATCAATGTTTCCATGTATGGATGGTGTGGTGGTGGCTGATGGAGCACTTGTGTTTTCTTGGTGTTAGTTATTAGGCCAAAATTAGCACAGGCAGCAGAGAATTCATCCATACTTGGTTGCATTTCAGATTCAGAGGCTGCATTGAGTGCATCTGCAAACAGAAAATCATACGCCAATACTCCCTCCACTTTGGCCTTGACTTGTAGTCTTGTCCAATTGAAGAACTTACCATCAGTATGGTAGTTGACTTTGATGCCATGTTCATCCTCATTGAAATCATTTGACAATATGGCTGATTCTGACAATGCCTAACTCACAAAGTTGTCATGTGATGAAATGAAGTAATGGATTGTGAAAGTCCTTGGGACCACTAGGCAATGATACACACAGCAATGGCATCCAAAGGGATCAATGAACCACCCATGAGGATTCTTGTGGGCCACATTTTTTTGATGTTTTATGTTTTTCTTCAATTACATGTAAAAAATTAACGTTCTTTTCTTAAAAGTTTTGAGTTCCAAATTCTATTGCTACCTCCCTCTCTTCCCACCTCCCTGAGACAGCAAACAATCGAAGTTATACATAATGCAATCATGCAATGTGTTTCCATATTATTTATTTTGTGGGAGAAAACTCAAAAGGAAATAAAGAGAAAGAACCAACAAAAAGAGAGAAAGAGGGAAAGAGACAGAGAGAGAAATAACATTATTTTGGTCTGTATTCAGGTGTCATCAGTTCTTTCTTTGGAGGCAGATAGCATTTTTCATCGTGAGTCCTTGGAGAATGTCTTGCATCACTGCATTACTGAGAATCTGCTGGCTACATATTGACTTAGAAAATCACATCTGTGTTATATTGTACATTTATTAACTTTATTAAATAATTCCCAATTACATTTTAATCTGGTTTGTCTGGACTTTGTCATGTTGAGGTCACATGCCTGATACCTCTGACATACAGGAAAGGTATTACATATAAACTCATGTAACAGTCTTCTAGTCAGTAAAGACATTTCATTTTTTAAATGCACCCACTTATTCCTTCTACTAATCACTTCCCTAGACCTCTCCCAAGCTGAATTTTGGGAACTGAGAGTTTAAAAGATGAAGACAGAAACATACATGGATTTAGAGTCATGATGTAGTGTCTGTGGCCTTCTTCTAGATAAAAGAAATGACCATATAGAGCCCTGGAAGAAAGGTTAACATTTAGTGGGCAGTGCCAGAGGCATATTCCTTTTGTACTACTGGATTTGTGGCTCCACATTTTCTTAAGGAAAATACACTTAACAGAATAAAAGTAATATGGGGAAAAGGCTGCCAAATTAAAAAATATATATGACAGGGCAGATAACTGCTTCATTGATTGTGATCCCTCCACTTTGGGGACAGCCTGGCTCTGCCTCTGACTCTCAGGATTTTACCACCAAGTCCCTTCCCTGGTACCTTCTCCCAGCCCCCTTTTTAGCTCCCTTTTGTATGTTGTTCATATTAGAACGTAACCTCCTTGAGGTCAGAGACTTTTTCTTTTTTGTTTGTGTGTGTATGTGTATCTCCAATGCACAGTGTCTTAATGTGGTGGTGGCAGTGGTTCTTCATTCTCAAGAAGAACCAAAATGATGTCACTATATTAGAGTCAAGCTACAATGTGTCCAACTGGGTGTGATCAGACAAATAAGAGCTCAGAGTGCTCTGCTAGAGGTCAGGCACAAATGTGAACATTGGGGTGGATTCTCTAAATTTGTACATCTCACATTTCTTTTGAGCTACTTCAATTCTGCTTTGCTCATAAAGCACAGCACTTTCTCTGATGAGGACACTCCATGATGGGTGGTTCTGTGCCAGTATCTCCCATGTCACACAATCAATTCCAAAGTTCTTGAGAGAAACCCTGAGAATGTCCTTGCATTACTTTTTCTGACCACCATGTGAGCATTTGCCCTGTGTGAGTTCTCCATAAAATAGTCTTTTAAGCAAACATACATTTACCATTCAAACAATACAGTTGTTCATAGTTGTATGCTCTGCAGTAGAATTTGAATGCTTGGCAGTTTAGTTCAAGAAAGGACCTCAGCACCTGGTATCTTATCCTGCCAGGCAATCTTCAGAATCTTCCTAAGACAATTCAAATAGAAGCAATTTAGTTTCCTGCATGGTGCTGATATACTGGTTTCATAGGCATAATGGCTCTGTAGACTTTCAGTTTAGTAGTCAGTCTAATACCTCTTCTCTCCCACATTTTCCTTTGGAGTCTCCCAACCACTAAGTTCTCTTTGGCAATGTGTGCATCAACTGCATTAAATGCCTGTTGCTTTGTCTAGATTAGTAGTATGATGTCAAGACCCTTTATCTTTCTGGTCACTCTCCCCTAGACATTCTTCAGCTCATCAATGTTTGGTCTGGGTGGTTTTGTTTTTTCCTAAAATGTGACACTAGAACTAAATTCAGTCTTTCAGATGTGGTCTGATCAGTACACATGACAATAAGACTATCATCTCATTTGGACACTATACATTTTTACTATGTAGTTTAAGGTTGTATTCACTATTTTAAATGCTATTTCACACTTGTGATTCAACCTGAGTATACAGTTCACTAAGACTCAGAGATCTTTTTCACATAAGCAAAATACTCCATCCCAATTAACATTCATCAAGTTGATATTTTAGCCTAAAGTTAAGAGGGTCTTACTAAATTCCATCTTATTAGACTTACTCAATGTTCTTTCCTGTCATAGTATTTTAGGATTTTTATTCTGTCTTTTGATATTATTCCTCCTAGCTATATGTCACTTAAAAAGGTGATAAGCATGGCATCTGTGCCTTTATCTAAGTCATTGATTAAAGTTTTAAATAACTCAGAGCCAAAGAGAAATCCCCAAGTATCACACTAGAAATTTCTTTCTAAGTTGGCATTAACATACATGACTGCTTTTTGTATTCAGTCATTAAGCTTATCATGAATTCCTTAACTAATTTCTCTCCATCTCATCTCTAAGAATAGCATGAGACATTTTGCCAAATCCTTTAAAAAAATCTAAATAATCTATATGCACAGAAGTCCCCAGTCTACTACTCTAATAACCCTATCCAAGGAAGGTGTGAGTTTTGTCTAGTATGACTTGATCTTGATGAAACCACACTGCCTCTTGGAGGTTACCTCTCCCTTTCTAAATGTTCTTTATGATATGTTTTAGAATTTTGCCAGGAATTGAAACAAAGCTCACTGCCTTCAACTTGTACAGTCTACTTTCTTCCCTTTTTGAAAATAGGAATTGTATGTCTTTCTCCAATCTGGATATACATTTCTTTTTCCCCAGAATCAGTGGCTCGCCAATCCTCCAGTTCTTCTATGCTCCTAGGGCATCATTTACTAAGAATATTTTCACCTGGGGCAGAAACATTTTTAGAGGGTATGGGTTACATAAAGGACAGCCCAACCTTGGGAGCAGGAGGACTGGGTAAGGGGACAATCTAACTTTCATACCTTCAGAGATTAAGGGAAAAAGTGGATTCTGCCACAGGAATGCCACCGAGGTCTCTGGGGTGCGGGATGGCCCTTGTCAGGTACGGTTATATTACATAGAAATCAGGGCTAATGAAAAGTCAGCTTCACCGTGAGGAACAAACATGCTCTCCAAGGGAAGGAGTACAACCCATAGGGAAGAATTACCTCCCCCCTCAATTTAGAACCCAAGGTACCCATTCACACCCTGTTATTTATGGCTCTGATTGAAGATATAATTCACCTGGGTCTGCTGGCTTGAATTCATGCAACACAACTAAGAACTCCGTTACTAATGTCTTACTTACCTTGGGTTTAAATTCCTTATTGACTAGTTTTGTTCTATCCTTTACAGAGTGTAAGATGAATTTTAGTGTGTATAAGGTGGATTTTGTTATTCTTTTTTATAGTTTACTTCCAAGGATCCATAGCCATTACAATCTCTTGTGCCCAGGTGTTAGATATGAGTTCTCACCATCATGGTTTAAAATATCTCTACTATGCTTGCACTGCTTGCACAGGATTATATAATGATAAATAACGTAAATATTTGTGCTTCAATTGTGAATATCCACTGTTACTGCACAGTGAGATATAGGGATGAGGTAATGTAAAATTGTGAGGCTATTGTTGGCATTGTGCCTTTTGTCTCTTCCACTATAAATTAGGTGGGCAATAGTCAGTGAGTGGGCAAACCTTAGAGTTGAATGCACAAGCTGGAATGCGGTTTTTGCCTTGTTTAGTCTCCATCAAGGTTTTTGGGGGAATCTGTGATCACTTCAACTGGCCCTCATTGAGGCTTAAAGGGATTTAGGGGAGTGCATAAGAGTACCTGTTTCAATTGTCCCCATCAAGACTAACAGGTAGTTGCCCCCTCTTCGTGCTGTGAGAAGGGTAATTAGGGGATGCTGCAGGAGTTGGTGCTCCCACTATCAGCAAATATGTGTTACAGAGACTGGAACACCTGCTAACAGTCCTCCTGTGTGTTTACCTGTCTTACACAGACTATTTTGTAAGATTATCCTCATTGCAGAGAAAACAGAAAGTAAACTGAGAGTTGAATACTTTTTTTCTCTCTGTTGACTATCATTATCTCATCCTACTCTAAACCAGTGCTTCTTAAACTTTTTCCATTTGTGACCCCTTCAACCCATCTTAAACTGTGGATCACAACACCATATGAGGTCACAATCCACAATTTAAGAAGTGTTGCTCCAAACAGTGGTACCATCCCTTCTTTGATCTTTCTATTTTCCCCAATATAACTTTTTAAAACCACTATTTTTGTGATACATAAGTCGAACCTCAGCTATTCTGAGCTGACATTTGGTCTCCAGAAAGCCCTCAACTAAAACACTTCCATCCTATTCCTCCCATGATAAAGGATACGGGACTGAAAACTCTCAAGAAAGAGCCTGACTACAGAGAGGATTTTTGGGGAATCAAGGAAGGAACAAAAATTTATTCAATGGGACTTAGATTCCTTACTGGATCACTACCCAAAAATGAGTTAACCTTATTATCAAAAATAAAATGTCATTAAAGTTTCCAGCAAATTGGATCCCAGGAGACTCACTTTAAACAGTCACTCCATATGTGAAACCTCCTCCTTGAAAAGCAATGAAGTTTCACTGGATAGTTGCCATGGGCTCTGGGAATCATTATTCCATGCAAAGCTGTCAATCACTATTGATTCATGGATTCCTAGTCTCCCTGTTTGTGAAAGGTTTTGGTGTGAATGCTGGCAGGAACATTACGAGTCTGAGTCACAGAGGAATACAATAGTATCTCTCTGGATATGCTAAAGATTGTCTAGGATCTCACTATTAGTACGTTGAGAAAAAAGCATGATGTAGGTCTTTTAGGCATTTGAAGCCATTTAGAAAAGTCCAATTTTATAGGCTAAGTTTGTTTACTCCCCCTTTACTATCAAAGCATTTAACCTAAAATTCTTAGGACAAATCTAGACTCATGAAATCCAGATACTTTTCAAGATCAGTGGTTTCCATAGTTGTGGCCACAATGCCTTGGAAAGCTAAAGCATGACCCCAAGTGGTATGTAATTATTCAACTGAGTCTGAAAAGAGAGGTCACATTTAGCATTATAGGATGCAGCATCATGGGCTTATTTTGCAGCCCAACTATACCATCCTCCCCACCCATTACAGTTCACCAGTCTCCACCCCAACCCACCCCCTCCCACTTCTGGCTTCCTATGGCTGAGGGAAATCAACCTTTTAACTTCACCCAAGCACCAATAACATTCTAGTGCCCCATGTTCTGAGATTCCTAATTATCCTCGATTCTTCGCTCATGTAAAACTGTCCTCTCCTCTCAGGAGCTACTGACTGGTGATCTCTTCTTGCTAAATTTGTTGGTCTTTTCTCAGTATTGATCCTTGACCTCTCTGCAGCATTCAATGTTATTGACTACTCTGCTCCCTGAATATTGACTCCTCTCTGGGTTGCTGTAGCTGGTAACCTTGCATAGCTCTCCCTCACTCAAAACAAAGTCAAGTTCAAGTCATGTCATCATTTTTCTGATGTCATAGTCCTCTTTGAAAATGAAGGACAAACACAACAGCCTGTGGGTTGCTGTGAACAATATGTGTCAACTGTAAAAAAAAATAAAAATGCTCATTTCCGTATACTTTACGAACAGGGAAACTGAATTTTCTAATCCATTTAGAGTCTTCCCAATGAAGAGTTTGGGTGGGTTTTAAGCCTATTGGCTAAATAAGTTAAAAATGCATCACCTTATGATTAGTTTGCTAGAGAAACTATTTGCTATATGGGAAAACAGAAATTTATTAGTTGATTTTTAAAATTTGCATAATTGGTAGATGGAATTAAAAAGGATGTATTATAATTTAAAAAGTTCAAAGATGCACTTCTTCTTTTTGGATCTTTGGGTCTTTGTGTGGTATCTTTTTGAGTTATGATAGCCATTAAATCAATTATCAAAATAAACTGGATTTATAATCAAATCTTTAAATCACTGTTTTAAATCACAAGATTTAAACCAAGATTTTCCAAAATTAGAAAGCATATCAATCACATTGTTCTCACTAAAAATATCATTACTGAAACTTAGAGAGAAAACATTTTCAAAATAGTGTTTCATATTTATCTCATTCTTTAAATTTTTGTGCAAGTTTTATAATGTACATGATTACATAGTTATTAACATAGTGCTATAGGAGTACTACATATATATAATTTATAAATAGGCTAAAATGCATTTACTGGAGATACTTAAAAATTAAAAATTTGGAGACAACTGTTTAAGATAATTAAGGCTAAAAAATGGAACCTGGATAAATGCTGAGCCCTAGGCAAAGTTTGAAATTGGTATAAAGAAAATATAAATATAATTTTATCTTTAAAAAGGCAGATATGATCCTGCCTATTGAAGACTTTGAGGCTTCACTGTAATACAGGAGGCTTTACTTACCACAAAATAAATGTCTACATCCTATAAAGAAGAATATCTTCTGCCATTAAAAATGTGTGCAGTAATCAAAAGAAACCATTAAAAATGTTCCTTTTCTTTTACAACTTGTGCATTTTACCCCCAGGCATCTATCAGTCTACCTTTCCTAATCTTGGTCCTAAATGATTGGCCAAAAAAAAAAGTATCTCTGTAAGAGACATTGGCAAAAACTGAATGACGACAGGAGCTAAAAGACAGAGAGTGAAATGTAAATGAGAAGGCCTTTGCATGCAAAATGGATATTTTCCACTCTAGGAAGACAGGAATAGCTAATTTGCACATGGAAAGCTAGTGAGACCATCACTGCAGTTACACCTTCCTGTCACTGTCCAGTGGTCATTAGGCTAGTTGAGGTTATGAGGCAGTGACTATTTGGAGGCAGCATGGTCAACTGGATACCATCTGGTAACAGTTGCCCAACAGCAAAGTACCCTGCCCATTACTGTCCTCTCATGACAGAGTGACCTGTCCAACAGCCTCCAGAGGTAACTAAACCACACAGAAGAGTAAGCATAACTACTGAATAATTCACTTGACCCAAGCCACAACACACTAGGCTATCCAGTCAACACACCAAGTCCTATGAGGATCAAGACCAGATGAACAGGGGAATGGCTCATCCATTACCAGTATCACAAACATCATGAGTATCCTCTGGAGAAATTCACTTGTAATTCCAAACTTATGAGTTGACTCAGTAATATGTGTTTTCCATACATATACCTCACTTCCATAATATCATGGAAAATGAAGCTAAACAGCACCATGGATAGAGCATTGGGCCTGAAGTAAGGAAGACCAAATTCAAATCCAGCCTGAGTCGCTTACTAGTTATGGGAGCCTGAGCAAGTAATTTGACTCTGCCTACCTCAGTTTCTTCAACTGTAAAATGGGGATCAAAATAGGATTCACCTATGGGGGTTGTTATATTTAACATAGTTCCTGGTACATACTAGGGGCCATATAAATGCTAGCTATTATTATTATTATATTTTTAAACTACTCTTTTTACTATGCCCTTTGAATAATGTCTTTTAAAACTTTGTTCTGACTGATTATCAAGAGGAAAAACTCTTTTTTAGAAGGCCAGTTACTCACCAGGTTACCCTTAGATCCCTGAAAATAGTAGCAATCACTCTCTGTGGATACATCCTGCCAATGACTAGAAGTTCAGTGAGTAAGCCCAGGAGGGGTATATTTGATTATTAGTAAGTGAAAGCATCCTGTGACCTGAATTATCTAAGTTCTCTAGTACATTCTGGCATTACTTTAAACCAATAGTAATCTAATACTTTTTACCTAGATGACATTCAAGGATTGAGGTGGAAAGAAAAAAGTGAATTGTCACTCCATTCTCTTTGCTTAGACTAAGGCTGAGGGAAGGAGAAAGCTTCTCTTCTTAATCTGGGTTGGGTTATATCTCTTTTTTCCTTTTTCCCAATTTCCTTTTTCTTTTTTAATTCTGAACTTTAAAAAAAAGAGTAAACATTTCTGTGTATACAGGAGAAGAGAAAAAGATTGTACATGAAACTGTAGGTCTCTATTATGTAAGGCTTGTTTTAATTTTTAAATGTATAATAAATTCAACATATAACTTTCAAATCTGTCTTGCTTATCTGTGATTCTTTTTGGCATTTTTTCTGTTCCATTTTTTTAAATATCTGGTTTAATGACCTTCTTTTCTTTATCTTCTTTTGGGCAATCTTATCCCTACCCCTTTCTCCCTTTTCCACATACTTCTGAATTGGCAAAAGCAAGGGAAAAAAAGCAGCTCTGGCATCTTTTAGAAGTTTCTGGAGAGCTGACTATTTCAGCTCTACTATAACTAAGGTAACAACCATCCTTCTTTCAGGTACTGAGAATTCATAATTTGCTCTCTTTTCTTTACTCTTTCTAAGATAGGAGAAATACAAAGAAACCACTCAACTTCTCTCCTAAGCAATGAGTTTCCTTCAACCATTGCTATTTTTTCAGTTCGCACAAGAAAACACACAAATCAAAGTTTTCAAAGTTACCTTCCATATTTAATTCTTCCAGCAAATAAAAGTTTTCAAAGAAGTTAAGATTTAGTTCATTCTTTTATTAATAATCACCATGGTATTTCTGAACCAAAATAATAATGTCATCTTTATACATGAATGACACAAAAAGGAGATTTCCAAAACTCAAACTCCCTGCTAGCTTGCACTGAAAGAAGAATGTAAGTTTTTTCACCTTTGTAACCCTAATACCCAACACAATACCTAGAACATAGTAGTTACTTAATGAACTTTTTTCTAGAATAGAGTTAAGTTTTTGTGGTTCTTTGTGGGACTATGGTTTATAGTTATTTTGATTTATGAAATAGTTCCTCAAGATATTCAACTAAAAAAGACTAACCCCTTAAATTGTCCCTATTACTTTGACAGTGTCACTACTGGAGGCTGTCAGGTAAGGACCAAGAGAAGAAAAGAACGAAAAAAAGGTGATATACAAATGCAGTTTTGTATAATCTTGTGATTTTCTCCCCTTGTAGTAGAAGTATTTTAATTACCCTTATGCCTTTTCAATACATCTAGCCCTGACTGACACCACCTTTTGCCTTGTTTATGGAGAGGAGAACCTGCCACAAAAGAGAATTGTGTTGGTATTCATGTGCTTTATGAAGAAAATAAAAGGGTGATCAGCCACAAATGTGACTCGAATAGGAAGCTTCTTTGTAGTAATAACTTCCCCTGTAGCAGCAGATGCCTCTGTACCCTCTTCATTAACATCTATAAAGGATTCATGGATAACTTTTGATAAACTTAAGGAACTATTTGAAGACAGTCCAGAAAGGTTAGCTTTTACAGGGTTAAAAATATCTATCATCCCTAGTGTTTGTAACACAGGAGTTAGCTCATATTTCATTCCAACTTTGAATTGAGGAATTTGAACATCAACTTCTTTCTCTATCGTGAAAGAATTGGTCCACTGTTGGAATGTCTTCAAGTTGAGCTGTTTCTCAACCTAAAAGATAAAACACAGAATAAAACTGATATGGGATTTTGCAATAAAAATTAGATTTATTTTTCTATTTTTATGGTAATCTGTATGAGACTGGTTGTATACACTGGGCTCTTTTTATTTGCATTTACATTATAGTCAATTTTCACTGGCCTCAAAAAATGTCTTCTATTGAACATGCTCCCTCCATGGCTATCAAAATCATAATTCTTGCTTGCATTTTATAATTCACTTCTCAACTGCATAGTTTATAACTTGTTCCTATCAGTTCTTTATCCCTCCATCTCTTCCTTAACTGCCTTGCGCTCTGTTTACATAATTACCATTATATATAAAATATTTCCACTAAGAAGAATACTGACTACTTTCACAATCTGCTGTCCATTTACATCATCCTCCTTCTCTTCTCTATTTAATATTTACTTTGTCTATAGCAGCTCCCTATGTGATTCTATCCTACACTACATTAAAGTTTATAATTCCCTACAAAGACCAAATTATCTCTTGCAAAGATACTAACTCCACATTATGTAATTTAAACCTTAACTTTATTCTACTTCAATACAGGCATGTGCCAGGCATGGTGGTACATGCCAATAGTCCCTGCTACTGGACAGACTGTGGCTGGCATATCTCAAACTCAAAAGTTCTGAACTGGGTTAAAGTCAATCAAGTGTTCATAATAAGTCTGCCATCAGGATGATGAACCAGAAGTATGGGGCCATGAAGCTGACAAAGGAGGGGCAATATGACAGAGATCAAGAAAACAAAGTAGGTCCAAGGTTCTATGCTGATTAGTGGTGGAACCAGGCCCATGAATGGTTCCTACAATGCCACCCTAGAGATCACTTAGTTCAACTGTATTTTGTTCCGCATTCCCTTCCCTTCCCCCTTCTCCAGTTGTATTGCTTTTGTTTCCTCAGTGATCAACTCAGTTTTAACTTCTTTCACAAAGCTATCTCTGACACAATCCACCCCCAGCCAGAGGACAGGAATTTTTCCAACATTTTCCCAGGACCTCTCCATGGTACTTAACTCACTCATCATGCATCATGCTTGTTGATGTCACTTGTCTTCCTTCATTGACTGTAAACTTCTTAAAAGAAAAGCCTGTATTTTGCCTAGTTATATATCTCCTAAACCTAGCAGAGTTCCTTATATTAGGAATGGAAATGCTTGTTACTAAATTGAATAAGGAAACAGAAGCCCAGAGTTTCAATAACTTGCCCAATATCACGCAACTACTTAGCAACAGAGCTTGAACCTGATCCTCTGGTTTTTTGTCTAGTATGCTGAACAAAACATGTACCTTTACTTGTCCGCATGGTATCTTTTGATTGTTCTTCAGGTGTTTCACGTAAGTAAACATTATTCTCCCAGAGTAGACTCTCTTCAAGGACTAAGACTATAGTTTCTAATTCCTTTGACTCCTCCACAGAACCCAGGGCTATGCATGTAAAGGTATCCAATAAATTAATGCTGAATGAATAATACGTGAATGAGTCATATGTGGTATTCATGCAGTATATATGTTTATGAATAGATTTTGCAATAGTTTTACCTGTTCTACCTGCTCTGTGTCTTCTGGAAGAAGTATAATCATGCTTAGATTTCCACTAGCATATGGAAGTTCAAGGACTTGCATCTGAGGTTCTTTTATGAGAGCCACTTTAAATGTTCCAATTTGGCGCATCATGTGCACAGGTATAGTCTGACCCTGTTAGGGACAAGGAAAAGAAAATATTAAATATTCTGTGGTATGCAAAATACAAATGTGTATAGGATATGTGTATATGTGTGTGTGTGTTCTTCATGTTTGCACAGCATGTGGCCACCATATATATCATCCTGACATTGAGTTAGTCCATCAGGCCACATATAATATCTCAAATGAACAACACTGCAGATAAACAGAGAGGGTCCAAAATTGAAAATGAGGAGCAGAGTGAATCAAAACACACTTAGGAAATTGTCAGCACTTTTGACAATTTCAAGCTACTCTATAACACAAAAATATCTATATTCTTCCAGTGATCAAATCAAAATTGTAGGTGATCCAAGGAAAAATGGAAAAATTGCATGGTGTGCATAAAGAGATTGTAATTCAGTGCTTAGCACAGTGCCTGGCACATAGTAGGTAGTTAGTAAATGCTTGTTGGGCTGACTTAATTAACAATGCATTTCAAGTGATGACTTGTGCAGAAGAAATGGTGTACTCTAAAACATATTATCCAGAAAGTGTTTGATCATAAAATAGGTAGGCTGGCCACAAATAAGAGATAACATATAATACATAATATAGCATCTATATAACATATAATAAGGGATAACATATGGGTGACAAGTGCTACACTGTACCCATTTAATGTTGAAAATCTAGAGAAAATCTGCTTTGTGCAGAAACTCTCCAGAGGATATTGGGGAGGAAAAAGACGTAAACAAGTCATACAAGATTAAATTGTTGCAAACGTGTTACAATTTGAACTTCTGCAGGAAGGTCCTGCATCAATGAGATCATGGATCCATTGAAGTTTAAGTACAGCAAGTAGGTCTATAGGGATACACACAAATGCGCGCATGCGCACACACACATTGTGTCCTAAAAGTCTTAGTGTAGTTTTAAACTATTTGGGTTATTAAAACTTAAAACTGCATTGAGGTTTGAGACACCCTGTATATATGTGCATCTATAGTATATAATATGTGTGTGGATATATATGCAAATGTGTGTTTGTATATATCAATAGATGATAAGCTTCTGGGTCATGTGAGATAAGGAAGAGAGAAGAAGGAGCTCTCAGAGGTCATCCTCAGTGTTTTCAGGTGAAAAAAAAGGAAAGTTTCACAACCATGAAACAGCTTAAGACATGTTAAGTAATCTGTATGAACACAGATAAAATTTTGCATGAACTTTTTCTAGATTGTACCCATAGGATAACTGTATTTCCCAAACAAATGTTGACAAATATGGAAATGAGTTACATACCTTTCTTAGCTTAAAGGGCATTTTAGTCGTCTGTCTTTTCTGAAATTTGGTCTGCCACTGTCCTTTAAAGTAGATAGCATTCACCAAGACCATGACGGAAGTAGTGTCAAGTGTTCCTTTATTAAACAGGTTCTTTATTTTTCCTTGTAAAATAAAGCGGAAACAAAAACAAGGAAAAGGACCCTGGTTGCTTTTTGTCATTACACAAGGAGGTTTGGGATAGTGGACCATTAACAAGACAATTGGACCTGTTGGGATTTTTTTCCCCACACTGATAATCAGTATGAGCTGCTGAAGTTTTGTTTTGTTTTTCTATATTATACATTCATCTTTCGCTTCACATTACCATGAAATCAGAATCCTTTCCAAAAATCAGAAAGGCTTCATTGTTCCCAGTCAGAACATGAAACCTTCTGGAAGGTGCTGGTATCTTTGTTCCAATGAAATAATTGCTATGATTATTTATGGGAAATGACTTCTTGTACAATAATTCTATATTTTTGGAAATGTTTTCATTAGCTCTTTGTGCTATCCTTTTCATGTTGATTAGTTTAAGTTCTATTTTTCACAGCTTGGCTACTACGAGCATCACAAATATAGATTGTGCCCACATTTTTAGCAAATAATATAGGAAAATCCACATCAAAAGAAAAAGATTAAGCAAAAAGTAGTTACATGTGTGTCAAACAAATTTCATAAGAAGATTCACCAGAATATAAATAGCTCTTTTTTTACATTTAAAATGGGTCAATTTGCAAAAATTCTATTTATATTCAGTTTGGCAAACAGCTGCTACACAAAGTAAGACACAGGTATTTAATATAGTGATTTTGTACAGACTGGTTACGTAAGTTATAGTGAGAAGCATCTTCCTAAGTACCTAAAGTTATAACAAGGGGCAAATAGGAAGAATTAAATTTAGTGAAGTCATATGATCCCACAACTAGGTGGTATAGTGGAGAGAGTGCTAGATCCAGAACCAAGAAGACACAAATTCAAATCCTACCTCAGAGATTTAGTAATTATTTGGTAAGAGGCAAGCCATATTATCTGTCAGACTTACTTTCTTCATCTATAAAATGAGAGTAAGAAGGAAACTACTGCAATTCTACCATACTTCCTTCCAAGCAACCATAAAATAGAGCACCAAAACAATCCTAGAATAGTAGAACAAGCAAAATGATGGGGTTAAACAACCTTTTAGCCCAAGAAATTTGGAGGATAAGCAAGAAAGGTCAGTCTCACTCAGGTGAAAGGAGAGCACAACCCAGCACAGGAAGCATCCCAGCAAGTCAGCAACAAGCCCCACCTCATCAAACCACTGGAAGATACTGAACTCCACTTCAGTGGAGTAAATAAATGTCAACACCAGGACCCACCATGTGTCTTAGCATAACTAAGAGAACTGGCAAACAGGCAGCCTCTAGAGGCCAGATTGCCATATGCTACAGCACAGATCCAAAGAAACAGGAGATGCCTATCCTACAGGTGCCTAAGTAAACAGGTAGCCACCAGTCATCAGTGGCCCTACCAGACTTCAACTCAGCTCTGAACAAACAAGCAGCCTGCAGAGACCTTACCACAATGTGCTTTCAGTGTGGCCACAGGGAAACACAGAAACACCCACTGGGCATCAGAATATGCCAGACACCACTGCTAAGACCCCAGCTCAGGACCAAGTAAGCTATAGCATCCAGCAGTGCCAGCCAGCCCACATCCCACTCCATCGGTGTAGCACCAGATAAGAGGGTCCCCCATGGGCCTCAGAAAAACATCAGTGCAACACCAGACAAACAACCTAAGGCCCCTGACACAAGAAGCCTGAGATGCTGCCCCTTCAGCCCTGGGAGTAGAAGTCAAACTTGGAGGAAGGAAGGAAGGAAGGAAGGAAGGAAGGAAGGAAGGAAGGAAGGAAGGAAGGAAGGAAGGAAGGAAGGAAGGAAGGAAGGAAGGGAGGGAGGGAGGGAGGGAGGGAGGGAGGGAGGGAGGAAGGAAGGGAGGGAGGAAGGGAGGAAGGAAGGAAGGAAGGGAGGGAGGGAGGGAGGGAGGGAGGGAGGGAGGGAGAAAGGGAAGGAAGAATAAGCAGAAAACAACTACGACAACAAAAGAATTTGACCATAGGAAATTATTATGGTGACAGGGAGGACCTGCCACAAACTCAGAATGGGATAACAATGTCAAGATGCCTATGGACAAAACCCCAAACAAAAATGGGAAGTGGTCTCAAGTACAGAAAGCTCTTGTGGAAGAGCTCCAAAAGGAGCTTAAAACCATGTAAGAGAGATAGAAGAAAACTTGGGAAAAGAAATGAGTGATGCAAGAGAAACAGTCAACAGCCTGGAAAACTGCTTAAAAAGTAGAATTGGCCTAATGGAAAAGGAGATTTAAACAATCCACTGAAGAAAACAATTCCTTAAAGAGTACGATTGGCCAAATGGCAAAGAAAGTACAAAAATCTTACCTTAAAAGTTGAACTGGACAAGTGGAAGCTAATGACTCTATGAGATATCATGAGTCAATCAAGCAAATTCAAAAGTGAAAAAATGAAAGAAAATGTAAAAACTGGAAAAACAGCTGACCTGGAAAATAAATCCAGGAGAGACAATATCAGAATAATTGTACTACCTAGTGAGGACTAGGACAGCATCTTTTAAAAATTATTAAGGAAAACTGCCCCAATGGTCTGTGACTAGAGGGCAAAATAGGCATTGAAAGAATCCACTGACCATTTCAGGAGAGATATCCCAAAATAAAAACTCCAAGGAACACTATAGTCAAATTTCAGAATTATCAGATCAAGAAAAACATGCTATAAGTGGTCAGAAAGAAACACAATCAGTCACAATCAAGAGTCACAATCAAGATCACACAGGACCTGGCACCATTAAAGTTGCATCATTAAAGGACTGGAAGTCATGGAACATGATATTCCAGAGAGCAAAGTATCTAGGACTTACAATCAAGAATCACTTATCCAGCAAAATTAGGGGGAATACTTCAAGGTGGGGAAAGGTCATTTGACAAAATAGGAGGATTTCAAAACTTCATAAGGAGAAGACCAGAATTAAACCAAAATTTTGACCTCCAATATCAAGACGTAATAGAAGCATAAACAGGTTAAAAAAAAAGAGAGAGAGAAAAGAAAACAGAAGGGATTCAATAGAGCTAAACTGTTGACATCCCTAAACAGGAAGATGATACTTGTAACTCTTAAAAATTGTATCAACAGTACAGATAAAAAGAATATACATGGACAGAGGATATGGGTTTGAGATGAATAACAAAAAAAATTAAGGGATGAGAAAGAGGCCTGCAAAGGAAGGGAGAGGGAGAATGGGGTAAATTATCTCACATGAAGAGGCAAGAAAAGACATATTACAGTGGAGAGGAAGATGGGAGGGTAGGCAACAAGCATCACTCTCATCAGTATTGACTCAAAGAGAGAATAATATAATATATTAAATATATTAATATTATATACATAATATAATAATTCAGTCGGTTGAATATATAAATCTATCTTACCCAACAGGGAAGTAGGAGGGGAGAAGATAAGGAGAGGGCAGATCAGGAAGTGGTAGTAAGAAGCAAAAACACTGGTGAGGTGGAAAAGAGTAAGAGAGAGGACAACAGGAGGGAGAAATTTTATGTAAATACTAGTTGCTCAAAATTTTATGTAAAGATTAGATGTTAAATGATAATAATAATATCTGTCACCTCTAAGTGAATATTTTTTAACTCAGTAAGAACTTACATTTCTGGGGCAGAGCCAAGATGGTGGAGTAGGAGGACGCACATTTACGAGCTCCGAGCCCACAACCCATGGAATTGAGGTAAAAGGAGATCCCCATAAATTCTGAATCTCTGCAGGGGGTGCATAAACATAGGGGAAGAGATTTCCGTTCCACTGAACCCTGGAGAGCCGTCCCCGGGGTCCATCGCACTCCGGAAAGCGGACCCCACCCCCACCCCTGGACACGGCCCCAGAGAAGCTGACCTGAGCAGACTTCAGAGAGGAAAGCTCCGGGGGAAGCTCCGGCAGCCGGGAAAGTCCCTCCGCCCACAGAAGCTACAGGTCAGTAAGAAAGAAGGCTGCGCTAGTGGAGGGGAGCGGAGCATCTCCGTGACTCGGGCCCCCTCGGGAGGAAGCGGCTGTGGAGACGGGGGCAGGAAGCGGCGGAGGCAGAGGCGTGGGCTGGCGGCAGAGGCGTGGGCTGGCGGCTGAGGCAGCAGCGGCCCGGGACTCAGGAATCCCCCAGCAGCAGGTAGGATCTTCAATACTGAAGGTCTTTCCAACCTGAGGGAGCCGAGCCGGGGAGACGGCCCTGCCCCCACCCTGCTCTACTGCTGAACGCCTCTGAATAAAACCCCCAAGGGAGCTGAGCATAGCAGGTGGGGCCCCCACCCCGCCCCCACCCGCTCCGTTCCTGAAAGTCTCTGCAGAAAGCCCCTGAGGGCCCAAGCTTAGGAGGCAGCCCTGCCCCCACCCCTGCGCCAGAACTAAAGCTTGCCGCGGGAAAGCGCATTTGAATCTCAGAGGCCAAGCACTAGCTGGGCGGATCCAGGCAGGGGTGGAAAGGAATCTCAGAAGTCAAGTAACTGGCTGGGAAAATGCCTAGAAAGGGGAAGAAAAATAAGACTTTAGAGAGTTTTTTCCAACAAATGCAAATGATCCCGACCTTCGGATCTGATGGGGAGGACGAGAACGTATTTCTCCCATCAGGGAAAGATGTGGAGGGCGGGGCCTCAGTACCCCAGACACCCCAGGGGGGTGTTGGGTGGGCTCAGGCCTTGGAAGAGCTTAAAAAGGATTTTGAAAAGCAAGTTAGAAAGGTGGAGGAAAGACTGGGAAGAGAAATGACAAAGATGCAAGAAGAGTATGAAAAAAAGGTCAATATCTTGGTAAAGGAGACCCAAAAAAATGCTGAGGAAATTAACACCTTGAAAAATAGGCTCACTCAATTGGCAAAAGAGGTTCAAAAAGCCAATGAGGAGAAGAATGCATTCAAAAGCAGAATGAGCCAAATGGAAAAAGAGGCTCAAAAGCTCACTGAATTTAATAGTTCTCTCAAAATTAGAATGGAACAGATGGAGGCTAATGACTTTATGAGAAACCAAGAAATCACCAAACAAAACCAAAAGAACGAAAAAATGGAAGAGAATGTGAAATATCTCATGGGAAAAACAACTGACCTGGAAAATAGATCCAGGAGAGACAATTTAAAAATTATGGGACTACCTGAAAGCCATGATCAAAAAAAGAGCCTAGACATCGTCTTGCATGAAATTATCAAGGAAAATTGCCCTGACATTCTAGGACCAGAGGGCAAAATAAATATTGAAAGAATCCATCGATCACCACCGGAAAGAGATCCAAAAAGAGAAACTCCTAGGAACATTGTGGCCAAATTCCAGAACTCCCAGCTCAAGGAAAAAATCTTGCAAGCAGCTAGAAAGAAACAATTCCAGTACTGTGGAAATACAATCAGGATAACCCAAGATCTAGCAGCTTCTACATTAAGGGATCGAAGGGCGTGGAATAGGATATTCCAGAAGGCAAAGGAACTAGGACTCAAACCAAGAATCACCTACCCAGCTAAACTGAGTATAATACTTCAAGGGAAAATATGGTCTTTCAATGAAACAGAGGACTTTCAATCATTCTTAATGAAAAGACCAGAGCTGAAAAGAAAATTTGACTTTCAAACACAAGAATGAGAAGAAACATGAAAAAGTAAACAGCAAAGAGAAGTATTAAGGGACTTACCAGAAATGAACTGTTTACATTCATACAGGGAAAGACAATATTTCTAACTCTTAAAACTTTTCAGTATCTGGGTAGTTGGTGGGACCACACATACACATGTACACGCATGCACACACATACACACATGCATTCACATACAGAGACAGAGAGCACAGATTGAACTGAATAGGATGGGACCATACCTTAAAAGAAATTAAGGTAAATGGTGAGAGAGAAATGTAGTGAGAGGAAAGAGGGGGAAATGGAAGGGGGGTAACTATATGTCATTTAAGAGGCAAGTAGGAGATTTTTTTAGTGGAGGGAAAAAGAGGAGAGCTGAGGAAAAAAAAAACAAACAAACAAACAAAAGTTTACCCTCATCACATTTGACTAAATGAAGGAGTGAAATGCACACTCATTTTGGTATGAAAACCTATCTTACAGTATAAGAAAGCGGGGGAGAAGGAGATATTGGGGAGGGATGATGGAAGGGAGGGCAAAGGGAGGAGGGAGTAATTGAAAGTCAACACTTGGGGAGGGACAGGATCAAAAGACAGAAGAGAAACAATGAGGGGCAGGTTAGGAGGGATGGCAATTCAGTTAGTCTTACACAACACGACTATCAGGAAGGTCATTTGCAAAGCTACACAGATATGGCCTATAATGAATTGCCTGCCGTACCAAAGGGAATGGGTGGGGAGGGAGGGATGGGGAGAATTTGGAACTCAAAGTTTTAGGAACAATTGTTTAGTATGGTTGTTGCAACTAGGAAAGAAGACATACAGTTAATGAGGAATAGAAAGTCATCTGGACCTACAGGAGAAAAGAGAAGATGGAGACAAGGGAAGGGAGGGATGACAGAAGAGAGGACAGATTGGAGATAGGGAAAATTAGATTGCTTGGGGTATTGGGGTGGGGGAGGGGAGAAAAGGGGAGAAAATTTGGAACCCAAAAATTTGTGAAAATGAATGTAAAAAGCTAGATAAATAAATAAATAAATAAATAAAAAGAACTTACATTTCTGATATATACCAGGCCATGTGCTAGATGTTGTACAAAGACACAAAGAAGGAGAAGACATAGTGCCTGCCTCTATGCGGATTACTTTATTCTATAGGTATGTGTTATACCATTACTATATAAATGTACATTTGACTTTATTTGCAGAGAGGAGCACATTTTATGGAAAAGGTCCTTACCTCCATAATATCAACCACTGATCAATCGCCATCAATGGACAAAGAGCCCCAAGAATAGCAACATCTACTTCTATACCAACAGCCTTGCCTCCAGCCTGGCCCCCATTGCCTTTAGGCAGGGAAACAATGACTAAGGAAAAGATGCCTGACATCCCCACCACTAACACCAACCACTAACTGCCCCCAAGAGGCAGGTAATCCTAACGGCCCAGAAGTAGCAATGTTCCCAGGACCACCAGCCCAACTCCTGCAGAAATCATCCAGAGAAGTGACCCTTGTTCAGATGTGACTTGCCTCTAAAGGTTCTACAGCTCCTACCTCCATAATAGCCAAAGTTCTTGAAGACTCAAAAGAGAAAGTTCTCATCTCCAAAAGCCTTGGCACTGTCAAAATGATTCAACATCAAAAACTGAGATTTTTAAATGGGGGAAATGACATTAATGAAGAAGCATTATCATTTGCTTTATCATTCATTGCACCTTAAGGAGGGGTAGCTAGATGGTACAGTTGATAGAGCACCAGTGCAGGAGTGAGGAGGACCTGAGTTCAAATCTCACCTAAGACACTTGACACTCACTGATGGCATAGTCTTCTTTGGCAACGAAGGAGGAACACACACACCTTAAGGATGATGAGAACTTTCCATCTACCCTGCAACTGAACTATTCCATAGGTGTTCTCTTACCCTGTTAAATGTCAGTGCCAGGAACAGAGATTGTTTTGCTTTCCTATTTATATCCTTCTCACTTAGCACAGCACTAAGCACATGGTAAACATTTAAATTATTTTTTCATTCATTCTTTCATTTACATTTTGATGTTCATCCACACTGATTTTAACTTTTATTTTAATTAGCTTGATTCTTTCAACACCATGGGGTAGGAGGAAAGGAAATCAGCATTTATTAAATGCCTACTTTGTGCCAGGCACTGTGCTAAACACTTTACAAATATAATTTCATTTGATCCTCAAAATAACCTTGAGATGTAGATGCTGTCATGATCCTTATTTACAGTTAAAGAAACTGAGGCAGAGAATAAGTGGTTTGTCCAGGGTTACATAGCTAGTGTCTATGGCTAGATTTGAACTCAGGTCTTCCTTATTCCAGGTCCAGCACTCAATCCACAGTGCCACCAGGCTATGGGATATGAAAATGGGCTTGTCACATGCACAATTTAACAGAAAGGTAATTTGAGGCAATTCTCTGAGCTAGATAACAGTTTGTTAATAGAGTAATAAACCTATTAATAAAGGATGAGTCGAATTTTACTGCGTCTAGTCAAAAGACCCTAAACTGAAGATGCAGCTCATTTCTATAATTACAAAACAAAGGACAAAGCAAAAACCATATAATTTCCTGGAATTACAAAAATGAGGGATCCTGATTAGTTACATCAAAGAAAGTGGGCATAACATACACAAAAAATGGAGCCCAACACTGTCCATCTCTAAGGAATGCTTCTATGAATTTTCTGGACCTCTGATATCGTCCCTGAGGTCACTGATAGGGACTCAGGTAGGCAGACTCACTGGCCCCCGGAGGTATAGATAAGACCACCTTTGTAACTGCTAAAGATGGGACAAGGTCAGTTAGCACAGCTTCTCAGGGATAACACACAAACCTTAGGAAACGCTGAGATAATGTTTTATGAGTATTGAGAACAGGTTTTTTTTCTTCTTTAACTAACAGTAACTATGGAAAAGCTTAAGCCTTTGGTATCTAACTTCAGAGAGAAAGAGATTAAACCTTTGAACTCATGAGCTTCTTTACTCAGAGACAGAGAAGAGGCTTAAATTTGCTACATAGAATACAGAATATGTATTAATAGTCATATGACCTTAGATACAGATCATAGAATACAGAATATGGTTACAGAATAAAATAATTTACAAAGTAAAAGCAAATATAAAATACAGGATCAAAAATTAATTCTCAGGGGCTATTCCATGTACCTTCTCCCTGTAATCAAAAAACCTATAAATTTTACAGCTGGAGGGGTCTTGGAAGTGGATTCTTGTTCAGTTATATGAGTAGGATTAGTTGGTCTATAAGATTCCCTGTAAAGCTGAAGTGCAGGAATTCTATCTCTTCACTCCTAATTCAGTACCCTTTCTCCTGTGGCATTCTAGAAACTTAGAAAAGCTGGCATTTCAGTCTTAGGCAGAGAGATCTACATCTTGCATCTCTTCATTCTATAAAGCCAGCCTTTGTAGTGACCATTTGAAAATACCTAACACAGTTGTCTTTGGTTTGCATTTGCACTGTTGGAAATTACAAGGGCCCTGACCTCTCTCTGATGGCCTCTCCAGCACCTCCTCAGGGAAGGAGACTTGCCCACATTCTTGAGTACATAGAATGTAGACAGAAACTTGGCAGGGCAGCAGTTGGAATATGACTCAAGCTTACCATTGGTCTTACTTTCAACCCAAGCATTAATCATTTTCCTGGCTTCCTCTGGAGCATGCATGAAATCTACCATCTGCATCTTTGATTGGTAGAACTTTTCTGAACAACTTAAATATTGCTGTAATTTAAAAGACAAATTTACAAAAAGTTATAAAGACAGAATGAGAATAAAGCCATTAGCCCAGTAAGCCCCTTAAAATAATCAGCACAGCTCATACCAAACCAGTATTTTAAGTATCACATGTAAGTCTCCCTAAGGAAAGGTAAAAGGGGTGGGAGGGGAAGAGACTCTACAGACATCTCCTTATGAACCACATCTAGACAGACCCTGTGGAGACATGTAACCCACATGGGCAAAACATAGAACAGTACATCCACAGATTCCCCTACATTAGTCTCATAAGATGCTTTCCTATCCATGTGGGTTAGGTATCATAAGTATAATTGATCCCATTTTGGAGATGGGAGACTCTGGCCCAGGGGGTTGTGTATATGTATGGGCCCCAATGCCCAGATCTCCCCAAGTCCTAGGCCAGTTCACTCCCCACAAAACTATGCTGTCTCCTTGTTATTTGAATCAGTCACAATTTGCTGAGGGTTAAAGCAGATGATTTCTAAAGTTATATGGAGCAGAATCTGCTGAGTAGGCAAGCTTCAGGGACAGGCTAAGGGGCAGCTAAGTAATTCAGTGGATAGAGTATCAGGTCAGACCTCACATACTTACTGACTGTATGACCCTGGGCAAGTCATTTAACACTATGTGCTGCTGTTTCCACATCTATAAAATGTATTGGAGAAGAAAATGGCAAACCACTCTGGTATCATTGCCAAAAAAAAGCCCAAAATGAGTCACAAAAGAATTGGGCACAACTAAAAAATGGCTAAACAACAACAAATGAGGGGAATCACTGACACACCAGCCCCTTCTCTCTTACAGCGCACCCCCACATACACACAAATCCATTATCCTGGATGATCCAGGGACTTCAAAAACAGTGACAAGAGGGTCTGTGGAGGCTGTTAGACTTTGTCTGAAGTCCAGCCACACTGTTTTACACTTGGCAGGAGGCAAGTTGTGTAGCCAGCACATAGTAAAAGCCCATTTTAAAACACAGCATTTACTTAACCTCTCTCAACCTTAGTTTACTCATCTGTAAAATGGAAAATAGTAGCACCTACTTCAGAAAGTTGTTGTAAGGCTCGAAGGAGATGAAATACAGAAAGCTCTTGGCAAGCCCTGAAGTGCTACAAAAACATCAACTATTATTGTTGTTTTCCACACAAGAAGGAAGTTGCTCTAGATCAGCTCCCTTCCAACTCTAAATTCAAAATTTTTGACCTTCGCTAGCTTCCTGCAAGGCATTTGTTGCAAATCAGAGGAGAAACATGCCCAACAGCATGCATGGCCAGTCATTCAGGACTGAGATTTCCTGGCCCCTGGTCCAATGCTCTTTTCGCTACCCTACAATGTTCTCTGCTCCAGGGGAGATTGCATTTGAAGGTAGAGATATAGGGAAAAGATGAGGTTATCCTTCTCTATTTTGTTTGGGGGAGCCACACAGGGTTCATACTTTCTAGTTCTTCTTTCACTTACTAGTCAACATTTTAGGGGGCAGGTGAGGATTTCATCAGCATAGGAGGAAATCCCCTTTACAAATGCAGATAGACAACTATTCTGTAATTTACAGTCTTAGTTGCCTGTGGCATTGAAGGCCTAGGTGACTTGCCCAGCGTCACACAGTCAGTATATGTCATGGGCAGAAGCTGAATCCATGTCTTCTTGATCCCATAGTGAGTCTTGTAGACCCATTGTAAATCTGCCTCTCAGCTGGACAACCTAAGGGGAATAACATATAGAGTCTTTCCAGAAATGAATTTTTCAGGTGCTTTTTAATGCAGAGCCAACTTTAAATTGGGAGAAACTATTAATACTGTTCTGTAATTTAGCCCACACAAATCAATGATAATAAAAATGCCCAGTGGTTCCAGATATCTTAGTAGGGGATTCCAAGAGTGCTGTTTGCCATGAATACAGCCATTCCTGATGTACTTACTGGATAGATGCCAATAGTCTTGGTACCATAGAGTTTGTTGGCCATGCTGAGTGTGTAATTACTGTCCGACCCGCTGATCCCAGAGAATAGGACTGGAAACTCAGAATGTATCCCTCCAGTTATGCCACACTGAAGGACCATCAAACAAAGAAAGGAGTGTTAAGTTATTTGACCTTTGGCCCCTGGAGAGTGCTTACCAAAATGAAAACAAAGGTATAATTACTGGTTTATTTCAAATACTCAGGATATTGAAGGATATAGAAAAAAAGACTATATTTAAAAATAAAAAACAAGTCCCGCCCAGGCTGAGGAACTTGGAAAACTAAGAATTATAATTCAGTTTTTTATGTCTTTGTTCCAGGTCAAGCATTTCACACAGTTACAATTTCCTCATTTTTCTCAGCTTCCTTGCCAACCAATACTAGGTTTGTGTTGATTTAATAAAACATTATAAATTACAATTTGAACTGAGCTTTAAAAAAACATATATCTCTTGTCTGCCTTCCATGTCACTCTTGATAAGCCTGTATTATAGCCTTTGTGAAGCTCTCAGGACTGTTATACCCACCTTATACCCTCCATCCCATCCCATCTTGTTGCCTCTAGGAAGTTACTTCACTGAGCATTCAGATTTTCTCAGTCATCTTCAATATCTTATCTGCTGACTCTCCCTTCACTACCTACAAACATATCTAGATTCCTCCATGACTGAAGCTTGCTCCAGACACTATCAGGAGCACCTGGAAGTTTCCATCCAGAACTGATGTCAAGTTAGATTGCCCTTCCCCCCTGCTACAAGCCACATCATATTTTCCTGAAAATTCCTCCTTTGCCTTTTCTCCTCTTGGATGAACATTGACCCTTAGACCCAACTCTTCTTTTCCCAGCGATGGTGAGCCCCAGGCAGATACACACACACACACACACACACACACACGCAGACACACACTCGTATCATAGGGACTCCTGGTCCTTGCCTGAGGCTGAACCCTTAAGTCTACAGGACTCTCCATGTGACCTGAGGCTATTCTCTTCTATGTCTTGTCATCCCAGTTTGTGAGTGTAAGCTCCTTTTGAGCAAGGATTGTCTTTTTTTCTATTTGTGTAACTCACACTTAGCACTAACCTCTTAAGTGTTTTTTTATTCATTCATTCATTCAATCAATCATCCCCATCCTTAAAATACTTCCAGTCAAACTCGTCATTGCCTCAAGCTATTCTCCAATTATCTATCTTTCCTTTTTGCAGCTAAACTCCATTTATACTACGTGCTGTTTCTGACCCTGCAATCACTGAAACAGCTCTCTCCAAGAATACTAGTAACGGCCGCTAGGGGGAAGCATAGAGTACTGGACTTGAATTTGTACTTCTACATCAGACGTTTATTAGCTGGGTGACTATGAGTATGTATGTGATCCTCAGTTTCTTCATATGTAAAATGGGAGAAAATTATAGTATTTCCCTGAAAAAATTAAGTGAGCACCAGATGAGAGAATATGTGTAAAGTTCTTTGAAACCTTAAAACACTATGTAAAGACAAGCCATTAGTATCTTTTAACTGCTAAATCCAATTGCCTGTTTTTTGTTTTCATCCTTTTTTGACTACTAAGTAGTTTTTGATACTTTCAGCCCCTTCTCCTCTCCTCACTTAGGAACCTGCTTTGTCTTCTTCTCCTCAGATTCCTTTACTGATTCACCATCTATCATCCTCCCTTTATCAAGGGTTCTATAAAACCTCTTCTCTATGATGTCTTTCCCTTAGTAACTTATCTCATCTACTCCCATTCTTTATCCCAAATCTGGATATCCAACCCTAGTGTTGTTACTGATTCTAGTCCCTGCTGGGCATTTTCACCTGGATGTCCCACTGACATGTCAAACTCAACACATCCAAGACAGAACTATTTACTGCCTATCCTTCAAACCCCCCTGTTTCTACTGGGGGCATTACCATGTTCTTAGTCACCCATATTTGTGGTCTTAGAGTTGATTTTTCTCTCCCCATCCTTCTCCATATATAAGTTTCCGAATCCTCCTTATTTACCTCCACATCTCTATCATCTCTCCTCTTCTCTCTAGTTTAGGCCTTCTTTACCTCTACCTAGACTACTGCAATAGTCTTCATTAAGCCAATTGACAAGCAGAGTGCATAAGGTGCTGATCCAAACTCTGCTTGATTAATATTGTTTCATTCTATTATATTAGGATAGACTTGTCTTTTGGGTAGTGGTTTTCATACCCTAGGGCAGCTAGGTGGCACAATGGTTAGAGCATTGGGCTTCGAATCAGGAAAACTGATTTTCGTGAGTTAAAATCCAACTTCAGACATTTACTAGCTGTGTGACCCCTGGATAAGACACTTAAAACTTTTTGCTCATCTGTCAAATGAGCTGGAAAAGGAAATGGAAAACCACGCCAGTATCTTCACCAAGAAAACCTTAAATGGGGTCACAAAGAATGAGACACAACTGAAATGACTGAACAGTAACATTTCATACCTTAGAAGATCTCCCAGGCTCTGGATTTGATGGTTCTTTCACATAACTAAAATGTAACACCTAAGATGAGAGAGATCAATTTCAGAGGAAATAAAGAAGGATACATAGAGGTTATTCATTATAAGCAACTCTTCCATGTTGATACGTTTATGTTTTAGATAACAGTAACTATTATGCCAGGCCTATCCACAATTACATAGGGTATTCTATAGTGTCTTTTATCACAGTACCCTGATTTCAAGTAAGGAATAATCCAAAAGTATACAGAGTTATAGAGAGGGGAAGGATAAAGAACAAAGAAATATGGACACAACTAAAGTGGTTAGGAGCCTTGAAATGTATTAAAGGTCCATCAGATGTATTTTCTCTCCAGCATCTAGTTCACTGGGCTAGAGAAGGTCACAGAAAACAGAGTGAAATCAGAAAATCATAGTGAAATTGAGACTATCTGTCACTGAGAACTACAGGGGAGACCATTTGTACAAAAGCTGTATTCATTATGAAAAAGGACTATTTCATTTTTTCTCATATTCCTAAAACCCAGCACAATGTCTGGAATATATCCGTGTTTGATGAATGATTGATTCTCTCTCTACTGGTGCTGCTGATTTGGTGATGGTAGCAAGATGCTTCTATAAAAATATATATTTACACATAGGTAGATGTAAACATTATATACATACATACAAACGTACACACATACATATAATCATTATACAGGTACCCAGTCAGGAATGAAGTCCAACTTACTGGCAACCTTTATTACAAAGGCATTTATGCATTGACTATTGAGCAGCAGTTTACTGATGGCAACTACTCCCCACATCCCCATGTCATCTCCACCCAACACCCAGAAACACTGCTTTGAGCATCACACAAATAAGGACCAGTTCCAGTGATAAGAAATACCTAGAAAATTCCAACAGAGAATCCCAACCTAGAGAAATCAATAGAGCTGGAGTGAAGTTAAGCAAACACCTCCAGCTCAAAACCTAACCCAGCCCTTTTTGACAGTACCTACAAGAGTGGGACATTCCAAAGTGCTCCTATAATATGATTCTTTTAAGTACACTCTCTTTAAAGCTACCTCTTCTTATGTAAGAGGCATGAGTGGGTTCATGGTATTTAGTGCTCCAGTGTAATATGTTCATCCTTCCCTGCTGAAAACCATGCCAACAGAGAAATGATGACATGACTTGCATGTGACTTTGTTTTGAGTGAGGGAGGGCTGTGCAGGTCACCAGCCTCATTTCTACTCCAGAGCCATCTAAATCCAGTGACCAGATATTCATTAGGATGACTGGAGATGACTCAGGATGCACTGAGAGACCTTGGGCCCTTTAGGCCTGTTTAAGAAGTAGCCAGGGCATGGCCCCTTTAATGAGGCCAAGAAAAAGAAAGACATCAGGCTTGGAGGGAAACAGCAACAGTTACTATCAATAATCACTCTAAAGCCAGGAGGGTCCAGAAGAGCCCTTAGGCGGGGGCCCATTGGCATCCCAGCTTCAGAGTGCAATAGGGTTAAGGTTTTGGGAAAGGAAAACATAGGACAGAGAAAGGAAAGAAATTAACCAGTAAAACCACTGGGCATCTTTTGGTCAAATTTATCTTCCTTTGGAGAGAAGGAAGAAGAAGGGGAGGCAGACAGGAGGACCTGAGTTACCCAGCCAACCGGGTCCCCATTCAGCCAGCTGCCTGATGGGTTTGAATGGTTTAACTCAAAGAGACATTTACTGAAGGCCCATAGGTAAACACTTACCCCAAACCATACATACCTTTCCCATTTGTGCTGCACTGTTGCCCCGGGCACCCAGGAAAAGCATACTCAGGGCATAGAGCAAACTCATAGGGGAAAAGAAGACATTGTCCTCAACATTGTTCCTGCTGAGTTCTTTAAAAACATCCAAGCCGAATTCAACATTAGCTCTACTGAGAGAGTCCATTTTAAACCCAGAATTGTCTATGAAGAAAAGAAGAAAAATAACTTTAGGATATCATTTGGTAACCCAGACTTTCATCAGAAGGTTAATGTTTCAGATTTAATGGTCCTGTGTTGAACGTTTCACCGCAAATGGCAAACAGCCCACCACTGACCTGGCTTCTTTGAGTCCTGAGACTAGATGATTCAGCATCCTCTTCTATCAATCAGTCAATCATCCAACTGAAAAAGATCTTAATAAGCACCTACTTTGTAGTAAGCACAGTGCTAGGTTCTGGAGATATTAAGGCAAAAGTAAAACAGTTCCTACCCTCAAGTTGTTTATATTCAAATGGAGAGAATAGGGCTTCTCCTCCTCCTCCACCACCACCACTTCCTCCTTCATCTTTTCCTTCTTCAAGTGTCAAGTTTTCAGTGTAAGCATTACACCTCAGAAATTGGCAAACTCTACAAATTTGTTTTGTTGATTGTTTAGACTTGATAAAATGATGGATAAAATGCTAACAATGCACATTAAATCTAAAAGTGTATCATGAATACATTTTTTTCAAAGAGAGCTAGTTAAACATTTACCAGAACACCAAATGGCTCATTTTCTCAATTTTCACTAACACTAGTATACTGGATCCAAAAGAGGAGCTGCTATCACTCTCATAGTTCTAGAGGTAACTCTGTGGGTGGCTACTTATATTACTGTAGCTACTAAACACTACCAATAAACTTTCCATTACAAATCAGCCAGATGACTCAATTAACTCCCAAAAAAAACCAACTCTAAAGGCAAAACAAGAACAATATTTATATTCTATCCACCCACAAACATGGGGCTTACTCTCTCCACAGTATACATAACATCTGTAAAAAAAAAAAAAAAAAGAAAAGAAAAGAAAAGAAAAGAAAAAGAAAAAAGAAAAAAAAAGGTGGACATAAATTTAAAATACCATATTAATGAGGCACATGTTTAGGGAATGTGTGTGACCAAGAAAACTCTGAAACCTGAATCTCATTGTTCTTTCTCCTTCTTTGGGGTCTATAGTTCACTGATGGACATAGAATCTGTCAAACGGCTCTGCTCCAAAGCTGTGAAACTTCACTTTTGGGCCGAATCACTCCTCTCCTCTACTATACTGAAGCTCTTTCTGGACAGTGTAGAGCTGCATTCTTTCAAAGTACAAAGGCAATGAAGCTTGGAACTTGGAGAAACTTCTCTAATCTTATATCTTTGGCTTGGCTCTTCAACAGTTTTGTTGGGTTTTTTTTTTTTCCCAAGTAGCAGTGAGGTTTAACCCTCTCTTTCCCTCCACAAGGCCTGAAGTCCTTCTTTTGACTAATCATCACAGTTGAGGTTCCCCTCAGTGAAAGATCTTACCCTAATTTATGGTTATCAACATTGACCAGATATGCATCTGTCATTTAGACCAAACCGAGTTAGTGGTTATTTGGGGGGAAATAGTTTCTGGTTCAAGTTTTCCCAGTTTTAAGATAAAATTATATTGTCATATTTTGTTTTTATATCATCTAAATTTCCTCCTCTTCAAGTCCCACTTTTCCTTCCAAATAGTCATCCATTATAACAAAGAATACATTTTTTAAAAAAACAAAAAGGAAAAAATCAGCAAAATCAATAATATATCCCCAAAAAACTTGCAATACTCCCTGTCTCCCCCACAATCTCTGCAAAGGAGTCAGGGGAGGCATGTTCTCATATCTCTTCTTGAGGGTCATGTTTGTTCTTTGTAATGTTGCAACATTCATTTTTAATTGTTTTATGTTTGCTGTTCTTATCATTTGCATTATTATAATTATTATATATGTTGTTTTATTGCCTCTAATTTATTTTGCACCAGTTTCTGTAAGTTTTTATGTCCATTTTATTAACCATATTTATTTTTCCTTATAGCACAATAATATCCATTATATTCACACTAATAATTTGTATAGACATTCCCTATCACTGAGCACCTACTTTGCTTCCAATTATTTGTTGCCACAAAAGTGTTGCTACAAGTACTTTGACTTACGCAGAGGCTTTCTTTTGGGGGCATGTGCCTATTAGCAGTATCTCTAAGTCAAAGACTATGAACATTTTAGCCACTTTTTTTTTTATAATTCCAAATTGCTTTCCAGAATGGTTGCATTAATTCCCTACCAACATTTCATTGGTATACCTATTCTTTCACAACCCTTCCGATTCTATTTTTTTGTCATCTTTGCCAGCTTCCTGGGTCTTAAGTAAAACCTCAAATTGCATTGTTTAGAATTACATTTCTCTGATTATTAGTTATTCCATGTAGTTGTTACTAATTTGCCATTTTTTTCCTTGCTCAAATCCTTTCAACATTACCTTCTTCCCATTTTTTTCTTTTTATTAATTTATTTTTAGCTTTCAACAGCATTCACTTCCACAAGATTTTGAGTTCCAAATTTTCTCCCCATCTCTCCCCTCCTACCACCTCTAGATGGTGTGCATTCTGATTACCCCTTTCCCCAATCAGCCCTCCTTTCTATCACTCCCCTCACCCCTTCTCTTATTCACTTCCCTTCTATTGTCCTGTAGGGCAAGATAGATTTCTAGAACCCATTGCCTGTATATTTTATTTCCCAATTGCATGTAAAAACAATTTTTAACATTTGTTTTTAAAACTATTTGTTTTTATCACTTTGAGTTCCACATTCTCTCCCTTCCTCCCTCTCCACCCTCCCTCAATTGCCTCAACTTAGGCAATTTTGAGAAGGCAAAGCAATTCCATATAGGTTATGCACATGTAGTCATGCAAAACACTTCAATAACATCATGTTGTGAAAGACTAACTGTATTTATCTCCATCCTGTTCTGTCCTCATCTATTCTATTCTCTCCTGTGACTGTCCCTCCTCAGAAGTGTTTGCTTCTTATTGCCCCCTTCTACTATTTGCTCTCCCTTCTATCATCCCCCGCTCTCTTATCTCCTTCCCCCCTACTGTCCTGTAAGGTAAGATAGATTTTCATGCTCATTTGAGTGTGTATGTTATTCCCTCCTTAGGCCAAATTTGATGAGAGGAAGGTTGATTCATTCACTCTCTCCTCCTGTCTCTTCTCCTCCATTGTAAAAGCTTTTTCTTACCTCTTTTATGTGAGATAATTTACCTATTTATCCTCTCCCTTTCTCCTCCCAGTATATTCCTCTATCTCACCCTTTAATTTTATTTTTTAGATATTATCCCTTCATATTCAACTCACCCTGTGCCCACATACACATTTATATACATACACACATATATTCAAATACATATACATGCATATATACACATATATATGTATATGTATTTATACACACATGTATATGTGTGTGTGTTTATGTGTATGCATCTGCATATATGTATATGTGTGTGTTCCCTCCACCTATACTGAGAAAGGTCTCATGAGTTACAAATATTTTCTTTCCATGTAGGAATATAAATATTTCAACTTGAATAAGTCTCTTATAATTTCTCTTTCCTATTTATCTTTTCATGCTTCTCTTGATTCTTGTATTTGAAAGTCAAATTTTCTTTTCAGCTCTGGTCTTTTCATCAAGTATGCTTGAAAGTCCTCTATTTCATTGAATGACCATTTTTTTCCCCTGAAGTAGTATAATCAGTTTTGCTGGGTAGATGATTCTTGGTCTTAATCCTAGCTCTTTTGACCTCAGAATATCATCTTCTAAGCCCTCTTAATACAGAAGATGCTAAATCTTGTGTAATCCTGATTGTGTTTCCACAATACTTGAATTACTTTTTTCTGGTTGCTTGCAATATTTTCTCCTTGACCTGGGAACTCTGGAATTTAGCTATAATATTCCTAGGAGTTTTCCTTTTGAGATCTCTTTCTGGAGGTAATCCACCAATTGGTGGATTCTTTCAAAAACCTATTTTACTCTCTGGTTCTAGAACATCAGGGTAGCTTTCCCTGATAATTTCTTGAAAGATGATGTCTAGGCTCTTTTTTGATCATGGCTGTCAGGTGGTCCAATATTTTTTAAATTATCTCTCCTGGATGGATCTATTTTCTAGGTCAGTTGTTTCTCCAATGAGATATTTTACCTTTTCTACTTTTTCATCCTTTTGGTTCTGTTTAATAATTTCTTGATTTCTCATAAAGTCATTAGTTTCCATTTGCTCCATTCTAATTTTTAAGGAATTATTTTCTTCAGTGAACTTTTGGGCCTCCATTTTCATTTGACCCATTCTGCTTTTTAAGACATTCTTCTCCTCATTGGCTTTTTTTGCATCTCTTTTGCCATTTGGGTTAGTCTGTTTTTGAGGTGTCATTTTCTTTAGCATTTTTGAAATTTCCTCCGGTAACCTGTTGACTCATTTTTCATGATTGTCAGGGGTAAGTGAATCTCCTATTACTGAAGGTACTTAAGCTAGATAACCATTTGAAAGGAAAGGGATTCACAGTTTGTTTGGGGGCTGAACTTGGTGACCTCCAGAATTAATATTGATTCTGGAGTCAAAGTACCTGGTTTCAAATCCTACCTATAACACTTATTACGTGTCTGCTCTTGGGCAAGTCATTTCACTGCTCTACCTTTCAGTTTTCTCATCTGTAAAATGAAGGTGCTGGTCTAGATCAGTAGTTGTTCAAAAATATGGTCTGAGAACCAGTGGGGGTTGGGGTCTCCAGTACCATTTCAGGGTGTCCAAGATGTCTAAATAATTTTCATATTAATACTAAGATATTGTTTGCCTATTAAACTACTGCTCCTTTTTCCAATTATATTATCTGTACAAGGCCAGATTTTCTTCATGTATTTCAACCAAAACATTATATAGGAACAGGCTAAATGCAGTAGCAAATATAAGAATCCACCTGTCTTAAATTAAGCCAGACATTAGATTTGCAAAAATATGTATAATAATACCCTTCTTCTCACTATTTTTTTTGTTTTGGAATATATAGCTATTTTCATAAAAATATATTATTTAACATTCAATAGGTTTGATGTTATTTTTAAGTAAATTAACAACTAAATATTTTAGAGTTTTATTTTCTAATATGGCAAATATTAATTGATCTGACCCACATAAATACAAGCTCATTGGGGCATCCCCAATCACTTTTAAGTATGTACAGGGGTCCTAGGACCAAAAAGTTCGAGAACTCCTGTTCTAGATCATTTCCTAGGTCTCTTTCAGCTCTAGCTATGACCCCTGATAATTCTATGATTCAGTATTCATATATTTGAAAGGTTGTTATGTGGAAAAGCAATCAGACTTTTGAGGAGAATTAGAATGAATGGGTGGCATTTAATAGTGCTATACACCAATGAGAAAGTGATTCTTTAGCACTGGATGCAGTTAATCAGGCAAAGTGGAAGCTGGGAGTTAGGAGAAATGATAATTAGGAGAGATGAGGAAAAGGAGAATGAAATAACTGTTGAAGTGAGATCTTCTTAACAATTTGAGCTGTGAGTTTCTTTTCACTGAAAGTGCTCAAAAAGAAGATGGATGACCACATGGAAGGGTGGTTACGACAAGACTGCTGTCCTGGTGGAGAGGTTGAACAAGATGTTCTCCACTTTAGGTTTCTCTGCTTATAGGTCTCAAGGAATGAGTTTTAAAAAGAGAAAACTTTTTTTAAAAAAATGATTCAGATATGGAAAAATAATACTAATTGCAATTTTATACATACTACTATAATATTATACATTTATGTCAGATTCATTTTGTAAGTTTGGTTACAACACTAAACTCTGCTCTTTCAAGCTCCATCTTCCATTGCTCATGTACCATAGATTTCTGCTCAAAATTTGATAACATTAAAAGAAATATTGCTTAAAATAAGTTGAGTGAGTAATGGAATAAATTTAACTATTTAAGGAGCCCTGAGAAACTTCCCACTCCCATCTAATACCTCCTTACAATATTGCAAGGTAATTAAATTCCACCATTAAGAAATTCATTCCTTCAGGTCTTAAACAGTGAGTGTTAGGGTTTGGGGTTTTTTTGGTGGGGAGGTTTTTTGGCCCAGTTCATCAGTGTAAGGAGCTTCCTGAGGTGGAAAAGCCTTGCACTGGTATATAACTTAGAATCTTAAACAGTTGAATAGGGTATTGAGAGTTTAAGTTCCTTGCCCAGAGTCACATAACTGGTCTGTATCAGAAGCAGGACTTGAACTCAAACCTTTCCTAATCCAAGGACAGCCCCCATCTAATATAGCATGATGCTCTTGAGAGGCACAGTTAGCTGAGGGATTAACTTGTGAGGAAAAATAGTGGGAGGCCAAGGAGATACTTTGACTAGTTGAGGAGAGTGCCAGAGGGAGAGGGAAAGAGGCATAAAAAAGGTAAAGGCACTAATACCATTTATTCCATAACCATTACTAGGCCTAGTCCAATGTGTCTGGTGAAGGTAATGTTTTCCACAAGAGAATTTTAGGTAAACATAATGTTTTTCCATCATGCCCAGGTTATTCATAGCATCAAAGTCTACATAACTAAATTTAAAGGAAGTAAAAGAGTAAATAATGGTAAAGGAAAAGTAGAAAATGGATCCAGAGTTGGAATGGTGGTGTTGTTTTTAAATCTAAGCATGTGTCGGCAAGGTAAATTCATTAGTTGACCATATGATATAATGGAAAGAATACCAGACTCCAAGAGACAGTATGCTTGACTGAATCTTGACATTGACACGTGGGAGTTGTGTGACCTTGGTCAACTTACTTCATAATTTCATCATTTATAAAGTAGAGAGAAAAATGAGATTGTACCACCTACATCACTGGACTGCCATAGGGAAAGAGCTTTGTAAACCTTAAAACACTTATAAATATAAGCTAATATTGTGAGTCAATAAGCTGTTCTGACAGTGGACTATGTTTTAACAGTTTTCTTGGTATGATTTGGTGGAATATTGTACTGATAGAAATGGATAGCCTCATTTTTTCAGATACCTTGTCTGGTCATATTTGTAATTTGGGTGTTTTCAAATGCGAGTACCATTCTCTACATGAAGCCTTTTACCACCACCCCTAAACCAAGGTCTTGACCCATAAAATGGCATTGCATTCATTTTGTATATGGTGACAGGTCATGTGACATAGTTGAATGTGAGGTAGCCAGAAGCCTAGGAAGACCTGAGTTCAAATTTTACTTATACATCTTGTATGTGTATGTATGTATGTGTATATATATATATATATATATATATATATATATATATATATATATATATATATATTCAAATCTTACCTAGACATCTTGTGATTGGGGCCATTCATGTGCCCTATCAATGAGTCTGGCAACTCTCTAAATCTCCAAATTTCAGAGAAGGTGCCAATCTATGCTTCCAGAAGAAAGGTGTGCTTCCACGAATTCCGTACCCTGGTAGTTATATATCTAACTCATGAATTTGTATCCCCATTCTTGACATAGGAGGCAATCAAAGTTTATTTATAGGGTCACTGTGAGGATGAAATGAGTTAATATTTGCAACACACATTCCTTTGTGACCTCTCTGGGGCATTTGACATCCTCTGCTCCTGGATGCTCTCTCTTCCGGGTTTTTGTGACATTGCTCTCTCCTGGTTTTCCTTCTACCTGTCAGAACATTACTCTTCAATCTCCTTTGCTGACTCATCATCTAATACCATGCCCCATAACTGAGGGACTATTCCAAGGTTCTGTTCTGGGCCCTCTTCCCTTCTCTGTTTCTTGGTAAACTCATCTATCCCCATGGGTTGAATCATCATTCTTATACAGATGACTCCTAGATCAATAAATCTAGCCCTAGTTTGTTTCCTGAGCTTCTATTCCACATAACTTCTGGTGGACATTTCAAAGTCAGTGTTTGGAAAACATGACAATTCCACGTTAACTCCTCAATCCCTCCAAAAATCCATCCCTCTAGCAGACTTTCCCCTTACTGCTGAAAGCACCACGATCTTCCAGTACCCCTGATTTTTAATCCTGGTGTTAGTTTGTCAAATCACGTTGTTTTGAGCTCAACAACATCTCTCACTCTGAACCTTCTCTACTCTCCTCACCTCTGCACCATAGATTCCCTCTCCTGCTTCAAGATACAACTCAAGAACTACCTTTCACATGAAGTCTTTCCTGATCCTCCCATCTGTTGGTGCCCTCCACACTACTTTGTGCACTTGTTTTGCAAGAATTCAATCTATACTAATATAGGCACATGCTCTCTCCCCCAAAAGATGTAAGGTCCTTGATAGAAATTACCTCACTTTATATCTGTATTCCCAACATCTAATATAGTATCTGCCATTAGCATAGTGTAAATCCCTGAGAAATGCTTGTTGATTCATAGATTGCTACATATTGCTGCCCATATGACCTTCTGTAACTCACATCATCTCCCTAAATCTCAGTATTCTCATCTGTAAAATTATAGGGTTGGATTAGATGATACCTGAGGTCCCTTCCACCTCCAAATTCGGCAATCTTTGATCCTCTGAACTTTAAGCTGATCCACCAATGACAGAATCATACTTCCCATTACCCAGCCCATACTTGAGACTTTTTAAAAATCCTGTAGGATTTGCCAGAACTTACACTGCCAAAATTTTAGAGAAAGTGTCACCCCCATGCCAAAATGGGCCATCAGAGGAGGACTATAGTAGTAGGTTAAACTAGATTATTTTCAAGATCTAGAAGCTCTTGAAAATTCTGCCATGACTCCATAAGATAATACAACTATAAAAAGGTTTATTGACCTACCTAAAGTTCCAAGGTTAGAACCAATCCTCATGTCTATTGGTTCCTTTTCACTTGATGGAAGCTAGATGGCATAGTAGAGAGAATGCTGAATTAGGAATCAGGAAGAACTGATCATTTCACATCTATTAGACTCAGTTTCTTTATCTATAAATTGAGGGTAATAATAGTTCTTACCTCAAAAGGATGTTGGAAAGATCAAGTGAAATAATATATACAAAATGCTTTCCAAATCTCGAAGTACTAGAACCAACAATGACACAATAAAAGCAGTTTTGAAAGACTTAAGAATTTTGATCAAAGCAATAATCAGATGATCATTTCAGCGGACCCCAAATGAAGAATGCTGCTCCTGCCTCCTGATTAAATATACAGAATATGCATTTTTGCACATGGAGCTAGATTATGTGTATCTATTATAAAAGTTTTGTTTTTCTTTCTCTTTTGTGTGTGGGGGGAAGAGATGAGGAGAGGGAATAAAGAATTCTACATTGAAAAAAAAATTTAATCCCAAAACGTGCTACATAAATTAATGCGAGGTTCTCTAAATTATTGTAAAACTCCCCTCTGTGTGTCTAAGAGACCAGAAATGCAAAGAGAATGCCAAACTTTATTCTTGCTAAAAACTCTTTTGGGGAAGAAACATTTCCCTCTTTCTTCACATATCTTCATATTTACTGTCAGCTGACTTTTACAAGACAAATCTTTCCCAAAAGTCAAGTCATCTGTCATCCCCTAATCTAATGAACATAGATAAAAGTTTGTTGTCTTAAGCAGGGATCATCAATGTGTTTTCTTTCTCAAGCTCGTAGGCATGTTGAATCATCTTGCATGCCTTCCTTTAAAGTATGTCTCACTGGCTGGTTAGACCAGTTTGGTTCCTGTTCTCTAGCTCTGCCACAAGTCTATGTACAGGATTAGAACCACAGATTTAGAGCTGGAAGGGAACTTGAAGACCATCTGAGCTAATCCCCTTATTTACAGATAATGAAGCTGAAGCCCTGGTAAAGGAAATGACCTGCTCAAACTCATACAAATAGCAAGTAGCAGAGACTTTTGCTTTTGCACCCAAGTCTACCTTCCATTAAACTAAACTATCTTTCCAGTTCATATGCATGAATATTCTGAATCATTCTCTCATATTCTCATTCATATTCTCTCCTCTGTCTCTGTCTCCCTCCCTTTCTCTCTTCCTCCCTCCCTTCCTTTCTTTTGTTTTTTTCGTTTTGTCTCTGTCTCTCCCTCTCTCTCTGTCGGTTATGTGTGTGTGTATGTATATTCACACACATACATATACACATATATCATGTATATGTGTGTATAATATGTGTGAATACATATATATATATATATGAACAAACACATATACTCATCTCTAGTCACATTAGAAAGTCATAAGTCTATTTCCTTTAAAATAATGTTTTTAAGTCTTTGATGTAAATCTGATTGGAAAGTTCTATGGCTCACCCTATTAATTCTATAGCTGATTGGGGTCAGGAAAAGTTCTGTTTCTCTAACTACAAAAGAAGGACATTTAGTTCAAGGCAGTGGAGGACTTGGGAAACAGACTTCAGAGTACACAGAAAAGGGAAATGGCAGATTAAATTTGGGGAACACCAAATAATACAATTTGGCTGTAACCCAGGGTATTTGAAAAGAATTAATTGCTTAAAACATTAAAGATAGATTGAAGCCAGACTATGGAGCCCTTAAATGCCAAACTACATTCAAGGCAATAGAGAGACACTGAAAATTTTTGAAGGGTATGGAGGTAGGGACATGGTCTTTGAAAAGATTCATTTGAGAGCAATGGAAAGAATGCATTGGAAATGTGGAAAGGCTAGGATCAGGAAGGACAGATAGGACAGCATAGTTCAGTGGAGAGGTGATGAGGGCCTGGGGTAAGGTGGTGACCACATGAATGGAAAGAAGGGATGAGTACAGAAAAAGGTTGTGAATATGCGATGAACTGAACTTGGTAAAGTTTTATTGACAAAATCTGAATGACTACATTCGGTGACTGTTCCAAACCATCTCTTTAAGCCTCTAATTTCACTTGTCCCCACTCCCTTTCAGCAGGAGACTTTGCCTCCACCTATTTTATGAGACAATGGAAGGTGAGTCATGAGCTTCCTATTTTTCCACATTGTATACCTCAAAACCCATATATGCTGACCCCCACTTTTTCTTCCCCTTTGCTCAAATATCTGAAAAAGATATGGCCTTCACCTTTCAAAAGCCAACTCATCTACTTGCTCCCTTAATCTTAGCATCTTTCCACCCCCTTTGGGGATTTTTACCCCTTTCTTTGACTCCTTTTTCTCTCCTCAAATATATTTTTATTTGCTGGCTCTTTTCCTGCCACCTACAAATATGCCTCAGGTTTTTTTTTTTAAACCTCCACCTTACCTTGCTATTCTAACAAGCTATGTTGCCCTACATCATGTCTCATCTTCTTGTAATTTCACTTCTGACTCCATCACTCAAATGAAGTCTCACTTCCCAAGGATATTGATGATCTCTTGCCTGCCAATCCTGAGGCCTTTTCTCTGTCCTCACCCTTTTTGATCTCTCAGCAGCTTTTAACACTGTCAACCAATGTTTTTCACTAGATCTTCACTTTGCCTTTTTTTGTCCCTCAAGCCTAGAAAATTCCTTCTATTCCTCTCTTATAAAACCAAACAGAATAGTTATTATAAGCACCTTTGAAGAATGTCCCCTTTCACACTTTTCTCCTTGACATCCTCATGTTACATATCTTATTTATTTACAATATTCCTATACCCCTTTTTGTCTATCCTGATTCTTAACATAGTACTTGCTTACTCCATCATCTCACTGAAAACTTGGAAGGGCAATAAGGTTTGTGGGCCTCCCTGTGGGCTGGCTTCTCTATTCTTGGGATAGGAACCTACGTCCTACTTGAAAAGTAAACCTTACAAGACTAAGAGACAGAGCCAGGGTTAGTTACTTGAAGTAAACACACGCAGCACAGAGAGGTATTTTTTATTTCACTCAAATATGAGCATATCAGAAGACAGCCATTGGTCCCACGGTTCTGTTTTCATAGTGTAATGCTTTCATTATATGGTTTAGCGTCATATATTTAGGGATAGAAGGAACCTAGGAGGCATCTAGTCCAACTCCTTTATCTTACAAATGAGGAAACTGAAGCCAAGAAGTTAAATGACTTACCCAAGTGCACACAAGTAGTAAGTCCAGAAATCACATGTAATTTGTAATTAGAATAGATTCTCTTCTGTTCTTTTAGCAAGATTTTTTTTGTCTTGCTGCTTACCATTCTTGTGTCCCTTTGATCTGGGGATCTCCTGCTCAAACTGAAGAGAAACGGATTAAATGATAATAGTATGGTGAGGAGATTTTAGAGGATTCCTTGAAAGAATAGCCATTAATATCTTGATATATAGGTGGCAAGATCTCCAGAAGATTTCCATTAAAGGGATCATTCCTTCACTCCATGTTCAATGACATAGATGAAAGACAATGACAGACACATAAAGCTAATAGGGAGAGTTAAGGTATTTGGTGGTAGAGTCAAGATCCAAGGAAATCTTGGTAAGCTAGATTGATAGGCTTAACCAAATAAGATGAAACTAAACAGTTTTAACTCTAAAGTCACTTAGGTTAAGAAATTTTTCACAAATATAAAATGGGTGAGATATGACAAGGTAACAGTCTCTACGAAAAATATCTAGAGGTTTTAGTGGACTGCAAGGTCACCATGAGTCAATAATATGATATGGAAATTTTCAATATGAGCTTAAACTACTGCAAGAGAGGCATGATAATAACCTGACTGAGTGCATTGATAATCCTGCTATATTCATTTCATTTTTCACATATTTAATATAGGACTGATGTTTGCAAAGCACTTTACATACATTATCTCATTTGATCTTTACATCAACATTGTAAGGTAGCCACTAACAGTGTTTATTGGGTAAGGAGAATGAGGTTCAGAAAATTAAAGTGACTTGACCAGAACCACAGTTAGAAAAAGAAAGAGGTAAGATTTGAACTCGGCCTCTCCTGGTCCCAAGTCCAGCACACTTTCTTCAACCTCACACTATCTCCCTGTTCTGGACTAAGCACATTATAGGAATGATGGTGACAAGCTGGGGTGCTCCCAAAGGTGGGTGATCATATATCAAGGGATGCTTGTAGCATACGGATTCATTTGAAGAAAAATAAGGCAGAAAATATTTAAGGGTGACTTGATAGGAGTGCTCTCTTACTTGAGAAGCTATGTGAAAGAGTGTTTTGATTTTTTCTGTTTGACCAGAAAAGGGTGGAAATGGGAGTAATCCCTTGCAGAGGGATGAGTTTCAGCTCCAAGTAAGGAAAATCTTAAAGTTGTCCTAAGAATGGAGTGGACTTCTTTGAAAGGTAGTGGGAGTGGGGTCCCTCCTCACTAGAAGACTTCAGCTGGAGACTGGATGACCAGTTATTTTAAATATATTAGAAATGATTCTTACTCAGATAAGTGTTGAATTATATGGACTCTGAAGAGGAAGGACAAGACCAACTCCATCTTGGAGCAACCTTGAAACTTAGAACAGATATGACAAGCATAGTATTATGAAATTACAAACATAATCATGAGGCCAAGTGTCTCAGAATTTAAAGCATTTGAGAATGTTAACATACAAAGCACAAAAACGTTATAAAGTCTTCAACACTTTTTCACTCTTGCTTAATTTATTCTCCCTTTGAATCTATAAAAATGCAAAGCTGTCTTGAAGAATCAGAACAGTACTCAGAGCGATCAGATTCTGTTTCCACTCTGTTTTGACGTCTACGACTGGGCTTTGGTCTGATTTTAGATGGTTCTGAAGGATTGTCCAACTCTGAGATTCTGCAGTTCTGTGAAAACTGGATCCATAATCCAAAATTAATTAATTAAAAATATCAAGTAAGGCTCAAAATTAATTAAAAAATTAATGTCTAGTAAGTCAAAGTTCAGGCGGTGAAGCAAATTTGGCTTTTGGACAAGAGCCTTCCACCGAGCACTACAGAGACTTTAGGAACCTGGCCAGTTACTGGTATTCCTTAGGGCTTATAGATTTGGGAGTCTTCGAAGGGGTCTTAGAGTAGCTTAACTTTTGGATTCAGTGTAATTCTCCTCCCTGCTAATTAAAAGAAAATAACTTTCTATTCTGAGCCTATATTCCCTTTCCATGACTGGATCATATTGATTCTGTGTTCTAGGCATTGGGCTACAATGTCATTGGGTGACCTTAGTTCCAGTTTCTGCCTCTGCCTCCCTCGTTCCCTATATCTTGGCAAAGACATCTCTGATGTCATTTCTTTACTAAGGATGCCCCATCTGACTCATGGGTTATCTCTAAGGATTTGGGGTGGGGGAAAGTAGAGTAAATAACCTGTCATCATAATTAGCCCCTCATCAAAGCCACTAATTAGAGCGAGACATAGAAGCTGGTAAAGACTTTAAATATGCTGTATATTCTGTCTTCATAGTTTGATTCTTTCATTGTATGTTCTAGGATCATAGATTTAGAGATGGAAGCAACTTAGACCATCTAGTCCAAGGGTGGGGAACCTGCAGCCTTGATGCCACATGTGACCCTCTAGGTCCTCAAGGGTGGCCCTTTGATTCAGTCGAAGGGCCACACTTGAGGACCCAGAGAGCCACATGTTGCCTGGAGATCTACCCATGATCTAATCCAACTCCCTCATCTTACAGGTGAAACTATGACCCAGGAAGTTAAGTGACTTAAAAGTAAGCCTTGGATGTAAAACAGATTTTTTTGATAGAGGAACATTTCTCTGAACACTTTAGAGCAGATCACTCTGGAGATGCAAGGGAGGCTGGGAGGCTTCCAGAGAAAACTCCTGAATGCCAAAAACCTTGAAGGATCATAAAGGAATTTCCTGATGGATTGGGTAGATGCAACGGCTTTCTTGAAGGCTATGGCTAGAGAGAGAAAGGGTTCTTTTTGCAAAGTTCCACTTGACTGCCCTAAATTTAAACTGACACAATCACTAGCAAACCCTAGTTTCATGCAATAAATCAGTAGAATACAGGTTCAAGTCTTGACTCTGATACTTCCTGTGTGTGTTTGAGTAAATCACTCTCCGAACCACAGCAACTTTCAGTGTAAAAATGAAGGAACTGAACTGGACAATCTCTAAGGTCTCCTCCTTTTCTAGATCCTAGGACCCCATGCTCTATTCAATAATATCTTGGAAATGTAGCAAGTTTAAGGCATAATTTACACTTTGAATTAATCAACTATCATAATTTAAATTCATTTAATCATGCTGCCTTGTCTCAAAATGACTGCCTTAATTTGGTCAGCATTTGGTCCAGATGGAGTAGAATATATCAGACCATCAATCCATATAGTCCAGAGAGGGTATGGACAGGGCGCCCAAGGCCTCTATGCCTACAGTGTCTTATATTTGCTAAGTGTGTAGCCTGGGTTCATGCTTGAATTCTCCCCTTAACCCATCCTCCTGGGAATCTTTAAACCTCGCTTCTTCAGTGTCAGAGCTGAGCAGTTCTCTGGAGTGGCAATCTCTGGGGTGTAGCCTGTTTGTTACCAACACGGATGTTTACATCATCCTTCACTAAAACTCAGGGTTCCAGTGAGCTAAAAACTCAACAATGAAAGACCAAGGACACAGAACTTCGGAGATAGCCCAAAGTGAGGAGCCCTTATCCCAGGAACTCAGTCCAAAAAGTAGATAAAATTAGATGGACAATCTGCAATTTTGGAGATGTTGCTGGCCATAATCTCCTAACATGAACTGCTTATACTAAGTCATTTAAGGATTAGAGCCATGGAAACATCTAAGTCTTTGATATAATCTAACACAAAGCTGAGAGCAGCTCAGTGGCACAGTGGATAGTATGCTAGGCCTGAAGTCAGGAAGACTCTTCTTCCTGAGTTCAAATCTAGCCTCAGACACCTACTAGCTGTGTGACCCTGGGCAAGTCACTTATCCCTGTTTGTCTTGGTTCATCTGTAAAGTGAGTTGGAGAAGTGGCAAATCACTCCAGTATCATTGCCAAGAAAACCCCCAAATTGGGGTCATGCAGAGTCAGACATGACTGAAACAAACTCAACAACAAAATTCGTTATTGAAATCTTTATTGATATTCTGGGTCCATTTCATGAGGAGAGAAAAGGTCCTTTAGGGACCTAAAATATTTCAACTCATTTCAATACGTTCCAAATGGGACATGACTTAACCTGTTCTGCTTGATGATATATAAATTCTAACTACAGGTCTCATATTTCTATTTATTTTTCCCTTGAGCATATTTTATTAGTATTCATAAAGTAACATTAGATTGCAAAATTAATTTTAGTCATATACCTAGCAAAGAGAGGAAGACAGTAGAGAATATGCTCTATTTTTGTAAATCTAAAGCTTTGATTTGTAATGTTCCCACTTTTTTCATTTCAAATCTCTTTATGAATTTGAATATTATTTGCATTAATTTGTGGATTCTAACTTGTAGACTTGCCAACCACTTAAATTGTAAGGACCACGAAGATGTAATCTAATGTAAGTCACGATAAGTTGATATTATACACATACACACACACACACACACACACACACTATGGAAGAAAGCCTGGATTTATTTACTCCCACAAGCTTGTTGGCGTTGACTGTTGCAATTTGTGAATCAGAACTGGAGTCTATATTTTTACTTCTTCATTCATGACCCAGAGTCCTAAGATGCCTTCTAGCAGTTGACCATGGTTCCTTCCACAATTCCATGAGCAACCATGTTGATCCTTAATCAATGGATTCAGTGACCTTCACTGAAAACTCCCTCTGTCTACCAGAAATAACAAGACCTCATATTTTTACAGGATGAATTCTAAATCTTTTATTTTCTTCTAATTATCTCTCAATTCAAGAAAGAAAAAACAATAAATGTGAAAAAGGTATAACAGATGGGATCTCAGGGACAGATATTCAGTCATAAGAAAGGTTCAAAGAAGACTATACAATTGGTAATTTAAGAAATAAAACCTAAGGGATGGATTCAGAGAAAGAGGTAGTCCAAGGAAGTTTCCTTCTATGAGGATGATGTGTGCCTGTACTAGAGGTGGGATAGCTTTCCTGGGAGTGAGGGTAGGGTGGGGGTGAAAAGAAAAGGGAAGGGGAATCTGGAAGGAATTGAAGAAGAGAAATATCAAGGTGTGCACTGCTCTGGCTTAGTAAATGAAAACTGTCCATGGCTCCAAGGGAGAAAGTCTTGGTTCTGAGGTAAGAAAAGTGTTCCTTATATGACCTGAAGGATAAAATGGCATGCAAAGAAAGAAGTTTGCCTTGAAAAGGGAGATAAATCTCCAGGATCAGACAGCATTCCTATTCTTGAGGAGAATTCTACCTCAGACACTTTCTGTATGACCCTGGGAAACTTCTCTTAGCCTCAGTTTCCTATTTGGTAAAATAGGAATAATTATCCACCTTACCTCACAAGGATATTGTAGGGACCCAAACAAATAATACATGTACAATGCTTTGCAAACCTTAAAGCACTACATAGATAGTAGTTATTATTATTAAATATGCCAATCACTGTGTGACCTTGGAGAAGTCCTGTATCCTTGAAGGGTCTTAAGTTTCCTCATCCATAAAATGAGAGGCTAGATCATAATAATTTATATTATTTAATAATATAATAATTATTATAATAATTTATTATTATTAATAATAATAATTTATTCATCCATTTAAATACATCTCCTCATTTGATCCTCCCTACAACACTATAACATAGGTACCACAGATACTATTTTCTTTATTTTACAGCTGAAGAAGCCAAAGCCCAGAGAGACCAAGTAATTTGCCCCGTCGCACAGGTAGTAAGCATTCAATGTGGTATTTGAAACCAGGATTCTTGGGGGTCCGAATTCAGTTCTTTTCTTCACAAATCCTGCTGCCTCTCTAGCTGACTACTAAGCTCCCTTATAGTTCACATATTTTTTGACCCTATGCCTCTAAAACAGGGTCCTACAATGGGATATTCATCCCCAGTCAGCTACTGGCCCATTTCTTTCTTCTCACCACACAATGCGCCCTTCACTTAGTCTCAACCTTACCGCACCTGCCTTAAAAACTAGAAATTTTGCAAATGGTTCATTTCCTCACAATAATAAGAGCTTTTGAAATGTGCATTTGCTTGATGCTTCAGATCATGACTGTATATATTGTTCACATCAGAGGCAAATTCTCATAATTTTCTCCTGAAGTAACAAGTACAATTCTCCCTATTTCAAAAGAGAGGGGAGCTGACACACAGGGAAATTAAAGGAATTGCCCTAAGACATAAATCAAGTCACTTACAGAACCAGTCTGAAAGAGATAATGCCTCTATTTTTCACCCTATCAGCTATGTTATATCTTTTTATGATCTCATGCTACCATACTCATTGGGAAAAGGACCACTACTAACTTCAGGGTAAAACGGAAAGGTTTTCACCTCTCCAGCGAAATAGTTGTGATTCATATCAGCTTGTCCTTCCCCAAAAAGTCATATTTTCTTCAATGTAGAGGAATACAGAGGCCATGTGATCCAACCCCTTTATTTTACTGCTCAGGAAACTGAGACACAGAAAGAATAATCGACTTACCTGAAGTACCACAAGAGGTAAATATGTTGGAGGAACAGGATCCAAACTTTGATCTTATGACTCCAAAACGAGGAACCGTTCCATTCGTTACTCAAAAAGTAAGGGTTCATTTTTATATGGCTTCAGAATCACATGAAATCGACAACATTCAAACATAGGAACATAATCACCAATGCCTAAGAGCAATTCCCCCACTAATTAAAAAGCCTGCACTCCTATGGCATACAAATGCAACCTTCCTCTGCCTTCACTGGTCACCCATTCACAGCAGCTGCTGGCAGCATAGTAACAGCTATAGTATTGAAACAATTGATCTTTACTGAGTTTTCTTTCCTGTTACCTTTTTTCCTTTTCTTCTTTTTTATTTACCTTTTTGCCTTTTCCAGGTGAAGTTTACAGCTTGACCAGTGAGGCTGGGGTTGCATCCATCATGAGGAAATAGAAATCCTTTGCCTCTTGGCCCCTCCTCCTTGGAGTCTTTCGGTTTGTGTCTCGGTGATTCAGCCTCTTCAGTCACCTGGAGGAGCCATACAGCTCTTATAAGGAAATCCCTCAGAGAGCCAACCTTGAGTTGCTTTCCATCCTATTAAAAACTCTCACAGGACAGAGACTGATTTTCAGAAATACACCTAATTCTTATCTCCCTTTTCAGTGGCAAATGTGCAATTTTTCTCAGACTCAAGTCTGCCCCTGAAGATTTTAAAGAAAGATCTCTTAAAAAAAAAAAAAAAAGATAGCTCTGCTTAGGAAAAAAAAAAGATGGTTGCCCCTTTCAGTGCCAGTGTGTTGCACTGGGCTCTTCTGAGCGACTCCTGATCAGAAGGGAAAGAAGGGCACTTAGCAAGGCACGTCCCACCCTCAGGTTTTCATTTTCATCCAAAACTGAGCCATTCATTTTATGTGGTGCTTGGATAATCTCTGAGCACATCTCTTTAGAAGAACATGAGAGGGAGTTCAAGGAAGGAGCTTAATTTGCAGTAACAGTTTAGAAGCTTGGTAGGGAAAAGCTGCAGACGCCCTCACTCCTGGCAAACCTTGAGCTGATTCAGGTGGGTGGAGGGAGAGAAAAGAGAAAAGAAAGGAAGCAAGGAAAAGCCTTAACCTATCGAAGCTAGAAGCAGAGAACGGAGCGACACTCAGTTTATGGGGGCCCAATAGCCCAAGTGTTCAAAGAGAACCAGAGTATTACTGGTAGATTGTATTTTGTTACTTACACTTCAAAGAAAGGTCTTTAGGGCTGGCAAGCCATTGGATGGATAATCTCATTAAGAAGTAGGCATTCCCTATCTCCTAGATTACAGAATCAGCAAGAAACATTTAAGGGTCTCCTATGTACCAGGCACTGACAAAGACTAACTTCAAGTTACAACTGCCACTATCCAGTTGTTTCCCTGAAAAATGAGTGACAGGAATTCACACCCACCCACAGAAGGAAAAAGAGCCAGAAATCTGTCAAGTTTTTCACTGGCCAAACTGGGTAATATTTCTAATGCTGAATCAACCACACCTGCAGCCTCCACTCACCTAGAAACCTGATATCCTTTCATTAAAACAGCTCAGCTGCTTCTTTGACGACTCCCAGTTTCATCTCTCATAAGCCCAAAGGAAGAAAGGATTGGATCTAGAGAGCTTGGTTCAGCATTTGGTTCAGTCGTTGTCTGGTTTGGGGATAAAGTTGACAGAAGAAAGCCTTGTATAACTTTAAGGCACCACCCTTCTATATCTCTAAATAGAGCCCAGGTGAAGAGAATGAAGGTCTTAAGGTTTAAAACCAGAAGAATTCTCAGAGGCCATTTAATTCAACCCTCTCATTTTACAGATAAAGAGACTAAGAAGCGACTTGTCAAAAATCATCCAGGCAGTAAATAGCAGAACCATGCTAAACCTAGTTTTTCTAACTCCAAAACTACTGTTTCCTCTTCCCGCATGTCTCCTCCCTTCTTATACAGACACGCTGTGCCTTGCTGGCAGTCTTCAGACACTGCTTGAAAATCCTTTGTCCAATCCTACCCCCACCACCAACCCCCCACCAGGTCATAAAAATTCCCTAAGGTAGACAATGACTTTCATTCCAAAATACAAGGGAGACCTTATAATTTGAATGATCCTGGAAAAAGTTAGACAAATAAATTATAATCAAGTGTCAACAGCTAATACAAAATCTTCTGATAGAACTTTTGAATGCAGAACACAAAAGGAAAGAGTTTTAGAAGTTGTTGTGGTAGAGAAGAAAGACACCAAGGAAAGAAATGTTTATATATCCTTATCAGTTATCACAGCGTTCTTCATACCACAGGTATGCAACAAGAGATTCTTTAAGATGTAGTCAACTGTAGAGTCGGACTTCTAACAGACAGGCTGGTTTCTGTATGCACGGTAACTCCTCTCTCTCTCTCTCTCTCTCTCTCTCTCTCTCTCTCTCTCTCTCTCTCTCTCTCTCTCTCCCTGGTCTGAGTTTAAATCCAGGTTCAGACACTTAATAGCTGTGTGACCCTGGGTAGATCACTTTAATTTCTTCAACTATACCATTTTACAGTTATATATTGTTTATATATACAAATATATATTTGTTATGTTATATATTAAAATAAATATATAGTTTATATATATACACATACAGATATAGTTATAATAACAACACCTACCTCACAGGGTTGTCGACAGATTCAAATGAAATTATTGCAAAAAGCACTTAGCATTGTGCCTATCACATAGTAAACACTAGATAAATGCTTATTCCCTTCCCTTTCCATTTTTTCATGGTTACCATCTTCTGATGTTCCCTAACAAGACTTTTTGTAAAATATGGCATCTAAAGCAGAGTGCAAATGAATGCCAGATCATACTACTGACTCCTATTGAACTTGTCTTCAAAGAGCACATTCTTGCAGGCCACAGCTGTTGCACACGAACCCTTGAAAAACAAGAGAATATATTTTTGTAAAACTGTCAAATGCTATGGTAATTGAAGCTAGTGCCATTACCAGTGTCCATGGAATGCCCATGCCCAGAGCATCTCCAATATTATTCCTTTGTATGGAGGAGACTATTTCCTGGGAAGTCATGATGAAGTGAATGGAGGTAACTTGGAGAGAGTGATCTTTGAAACATATGTAAATATTCTGTCATTGTAATTCTGATCAGCTAACGTGGCTAGGAGAATACTCCTTTGATTGGAGACATGGCCAAAATTAAGGGTGCGTTACCTGAACTCGACCATTCTTTATGAAGCTCCTCAGTCTTGGTTTGACGCCTTCACTATTGGTGCCCATTGAGACACAATGATGTATGAGGAGAGGACTTGGACCTTCTCTCCACAGGCTGATATATTACCCTATGAAAACAGGCCTTGGTCCTGTTGTCTCATTATTTATTCTTTTATTTTAGGTAAAGGGGTTAGACACTCCAGCCTTGTGACTTTTAAAAAGATGAGGAGAGTGACCCTCCAAAGGACTCTCAGCATCCCAGAGTCCCACAGGGACTGGAGGTCAGTTCAGCAATGATGCCTCAGGAGCAAGAGGTGACCTTTGTGAGTAACCTTTAAGACCCATCTCAATTGAGAGTTGGACTCTGCTAGCCTTCATACAACACCTAGATGTGAATTTAGTGGGAACAGTGTTACATAGTAATTGTGCTAAAGGTGTAATTCCTCTCCTCAGAGACCACTGTAGTATAGGAGAGAGCATCATGTTGAGTTGTTGGGGATAAATGTCTATTTGTTCTTATGAAGTAAATATCTCTTTTAAAAAACTAATTGATGTTAAATGGTTAGATAGCCTTGGAGCACTAATCAGTCACTGGCACCTAACAGTAGGAGGGTCTTGAACTGATAGCAGTAAAGACACCCACCAACTCCTGACTCTGGAAAAATAAGACAGAACATAGTCACTACATGCAGATGAATTAAATGAACATAGTTTGATGCCCAGACAAACTCATGTCAAAGTAGGTGATCATTTTGCTTGAATTTTTAGCATATTTGAAATTATTAAACAGCTTAAATGCGAATGAAAGCTAATATAACACCTTCTCTTAATTCACTCCCCCAACCCACACTGAAACCAGCACACTGGGAGACTAGAGGTCTCCAGAGGGGTGGTTACTACTATTTTCCTGGTTCTAAGAGTAACTGGTTAGGTGATTATCCTCCTAATCAATCCTAGAAGCTTTGATATGCTTCCCTTTAACAGTCAGTACTGATTTAACAATGGCATTTAATCATGGCATAGCAATAACAGTAGTTACAAAGTATTTTCCAAACAAAACACCAAGGGCACTTTCCCTCGTGTGCTCACAGAATCAGTGAAAAGGCAAAGCATAAGCATAGACTTAAATATAAGTAAAGTACTCACATAATAAATGCCCATGGCCAAAGCAACTCATCACCAGAAATTCAACAATATTTCTTTCTACAGTGGTATCCTCTCAAAAATTCATTAAGGGACATGGTGTGGTGATGGATGCATCACTCCTCTGCCTATCTGAGCTGGCTCCTTGAAAGGTATAACTATATGTCCCCAGGATGGATAGCTCAGACCCTGATAGGAAGCAATGTCTTAGCCAGATGGGTCAACCCCCTGCTGGGATGGATGAGGGCAGTCACAAGGTGACTGGACTGCTACAAATCTAGCCTTTGGAGATCTCTTCATTACTGAGCAATCAATGCCAGACTGAGGGGGCAAGCCACTCTGCCCCTGAACATATGCCATTATGGGCCTTGCCAGTGAACTCTTCTCAGGGCGTTGCATCTCTACTGTCCAAGCTGATCTGCAACATTCTTTGGATTTGTTCTTCTATGGGCAGATGTAGTCCTTCACTGACCTCCATCACTGGCTCAGCTGTGGGATATTATATTCATCTCAACTGTAGTGTTACAATATTTTCAGGTGGAGTTTTCTGCCTTCTTCCAGCTATGTCAATGACCTTTAGGCTAGTATCAACAGAAATCTTTTTGTTTTACTCCCGCAGAGCCTCACTTTTGAGATTTATCACCTCTATGCAGGAGAGGGAAGAGATCTAGTCTCTCCTGTTGAATAACCCTTCCTGATTCAAAGCCAGTTCCCATAGTAAGATACTCCACCTTGACTTTGGTAATTAGTCTCAGTCCAGTCAATTACACTTCCCAGAGTTCTTCTGGAGTCTTATGCAGATGATGGGTACAATGAAAAGTCAGAAGACAGCCTGTGCTGTAGAGGCAACTTCATCTTCTTTATTGGTCTCTTCATAGAGAATCTGAGCTATTCAGGCCTCAGAGACTTCCTAAGATAAAGAAAGCTTCTTTTAAATCTGAAGGGCTTCCCATTTACATTCATACAACTCTCTCTCTTTTTGTCCTCCTTTCCATAAATAAATATGAACAGCTGGTTAGCACAATTCTTATGATCATTACATCTTAACTACAGAATCTCAGAATTGGAAGGAAGCTCAGAACCCATTTTCCTCCATGAGTTCAATCAGTACCAGAACAACCTTGGCAGTAATACCTCTAGTGAAGGGGAGCTCAACTCTAAAGGCAGTCCATTCTACTTTGCAACATTACTAACACTTATATTGAGTGTGATACTTAGTATGCACTTAATAAATGCTTGTTGGTAAGCTGATTCATTTTTTTGTTTCATCTTCCCATTGATCTTATTCACTGAATTATAGTTTCTCAGCTCTATTGATTTGTAAGTCCATAAAGAATCTGGTAGAAGGAGTACAGGATCAAGAGTCAGAGCACCTAAGCCCTAACATTGGCTCTGACAATGGTGCTCTTTGCAGGGCTTCTTAAACTTTTCCCACTTTTGAGTCCTTTTGGAGTTACAAGTTTGGAGTGTTCGTTGGACTTTGGTGTTGCATGGCCTGAGGGCATGTGCAGTTCAGAATGAAGGCTGCAGTGAAATTATGGGATGCAAACGGGCAAGTGCTAACAGAAACACCTCAGATTCATTATGCATTTGATTTTAATTAAATTTTGGTCATTACACATTCAGAAGACCTTTACTATTGCCAATCTTTTGCTAACCCATATGGGGTCTTGACCCACAGTTTAAGAAAAGCTGCTATGTCACCCTGAACAAATCACTTTACTCTATGGACCTGTTTCCTCTTAAATAAAATGAATTAGTCGGAATAGATCCATAAGGTCTCTTCCAGTCTAATACTTTATTGAAAAGAAGAGTGATTTGTCCAAATACCTTCTCCAGACTTTCAAAGGGGGTAATTACCACTCCTACTCTTTAGAAATGTTACCCTCCTGGATGCAAGCAACCACACCCTCTTGCCAATGATGCTTTCACCTTCAAGTTTACAATCTAGTTGACTGGTCTTGTCTGCACGTACGATAGAGCCATCATCAGCTCTAATTTTTCTGAGGGAAAATTCTACCGAAGGAAAAAATAAATGAAAAATAAAAATTGTCCTGGTTGGTCACATACCTGCAAACTACTTCCACTGATAATACTAAACTGGTTTTGAAGTTCGTAAAATAACAGGATATGTAGACCCTGGATAAACTCGTAGTAAAGAAAACTAGATGAGTAAGGGAACATATATTTCACTGGTAGATATGTTTAATGGTATTTGTTTTATCTCTCTGTCCCATAGTCCTAACTTTCTTGATTACCTGTTTGCTTAGAGACTATCAAACTCCTAAGTGGTAAACCTTTGAGGCTATCCGGTTTAGTCCAACTGTCTCATTTTACAGATTAGGAAAATGATGCTTAGAGTTGAGTGACCTTTCCAAGGTAACACAGCTAAGTAGTGACAGAAACTCAAACCCAAGTCTCCTGATTCTCAGTCCAATTCTCTTTCCACCATGCAACACTTTTGCAGTCATGCCCAAGCACTTATCCAATTCACCTAGGTATGGATGGCAAAGGGCACCATGAATAGAGTGCTGAGTCTGGAGTCAGGAACACCTGAGTTCAAATCTAGCCTCAAACACTTTCTAGTCGTATGAGCCTGGACAAGTTATTTAAACTCTGTCTCAGTTTCCTCGACTATAAAGTAGTTGAAATATAAAATACAAATTATAAATATAAAATAACAATAACATCTACCTTGAAGGGCTGTTAGGACCAACTGAGGTAATATTAGTAAAGTGCTTAACAAGGTGTCTGGCACATAGTAGGTACTTAACATATACATGTTCCCTTCCATCCTTCATACCTAGTTCTCTGATAGAAATGTTCCAAAACCACTACTGATGACACATTCAGGTTCTAGATCTCCATTTATATAAGAAATTTCCAAATAAATAGTCATAGCTGTGATTCATGTGGCACTTTCCTTCCATTCTCCTGCAACACATTTAGGTGTGGAGAGACTTGATTTTAATGCAAAAGTCAAGAACATCTTCCAAGAGTCTCCACTGGGATAGAACATCAACAATACAGTCTGAGCCCCTGAAAACATCTGATGCTACTGTTCCGAGATGTCACATTGACAAAGCCTTAGAGACTTCAGGGTCTCCCAAGGAATCGACTATTGCTTTTTCCAACATTGCTGTTTCCCTGAGAAGGACCTTGGTCTAGTAGCTAGAGGACCTGTTTTGGAAATGAGAAAACCTCAGTTCAAGTTCCATTTCTGATAAGAGGCAAGCCTCAGTACTTACAAACAAGTTTTTTAAACTCTAAATTACAGATAAACCAACTTGCCTCTGTGGAGGGAATTTCCACTCTGTGAGTTCCCTATGTTATAGATCCAGCACCAATACCATACTTGCTCAAAGTGAGTGAATGGGAAATTCTGCCAGTGAAATGTGATTTTTGCATTTGTATTTCCTTTCCTGACTACTCCAGTTCATAACCATTAAGTTCCTTAGAACTTCTCTGGTGTTCAGGGTCTATGCCACCCATTAGGCACCTACCATAACATACCTCCTAGAAACAGATGTCTTTTATGTGTAAATATAACAGTTTCTCAAGCTCTGAACTTACATAGTCCAGATTCAGTCTTGGAAGGGATACCTCACAAATAATCTCTTTGGTTCATTTTGCCCCTACCCAGAATTTCCATTAGAAAATTTAATATATACTGTTGCCCATATCTAAGTCCCCATGGATGTGGGGGGAAAGCTTGGTAGCTCCCATTCAAGTATTCATGGTAGAAATGTATACCAGATGCAACTTTTATTTCATCCCATAGGAAGACTACAAAACAACATAAAGGACGTGGGGATCCATAATAATCAAGAAAATGTCCTTTCCTCTGATGAGATAGAACCTATAAAGGGTTCTATCTCAGGAACCTATAAAGGGTTCATGCTTTATAGTACCACCCTAAGTCTTTATACTCCCTTTGAAAATCTCAGGAACCTATAAAGGGTTCATGCTTTATAGTACCACCCTAAGTCTTTATACTCCCTTTGAAAAGGTAAAAAACTTGAGATTACTAGCCAGGCACCTCCACATTCTCACCTTCCATTTGAGTGACCTATATAGGCTGAAAGTCTTATAATACCATTCTAAGTGTTTGGTCTCAAGGTTGTTAGAGAGGCAAACCTTTTACCATCTGAAGAACTTCAAGGAGTAATTTAGGGCAATGTCAAGATTTTTCCTTTCCTTGCTTAGCTGCTTACCACTCTTCCAAATCCAGGATCATGTGCTCAGTCCTTGACTACTAACTCTTAACACACCTCCAGCTATTTGGCTCCTCTCTCCGCAGCTGCCATCACTGAACTTAAGTGATTCTACCACTGCCACTCCAAAACAAAGCTCATCAACTTGGGACCCAGAGATTCTTCTCCCACTAATCTCTGTTCCTGCCATCTCTTGAGATGAGAGATTCAGCCATTTCCTCTCCACAGATACCATCACTAGGGTAGGAGAGGAATGGGCACTTGGTCCCTAGGAGTCTATGCCAATCTTTGGTTCTATCCCTCTCTCTCTGTGTGTATTCACTGTATATTTCAAAGACTGTATTTCCCTTCATCCTGTTTTTCTACTATTTGTCCTTCTCTCTCTCTCTGTCTCTCTGTCTGTCTCTGTGTCTCTCTCTGTCTCTCTCTATCTCTCCTTTCACCCTTGCGCCATGTCCCTCCTTGCCAGTATTTTGCTTCTAAGTACTGCCTCCCCCAGTCTACCCTCCCTTCTATCAGTCTCCTCCTTCTCTTACCTTCCTTCCCTCCTAATTCCCCATAGGATAATGTAGCTTTCTATAACCAAATGAATATATATGATATTCCCTCTTTAAGCATCCCTTCTGAAGAGAGTAAGGTTCAAGCAATGCCCCCTCCATCTTTTCCTCCACTGTAATGCTTCTTCATGTAAGATAATTTACTCCATTCTACCTCTCCCTTTCCTTTCCTCCTAGTGCAATCCTCTTTCTCACCCCTTAATTTTGTTTTGTTTTTGTTTTGGATATCATCCCATCAAAATCAACTTATTCCCACACCTTCTATCTATGTATATGCCTTCTAACTACCCTAATAGTGATAAAGTTCTTAAGAGTTATAAGTATCATCTTCCTGTGCGGGGATGTAAACACTTCAACCTTATTGAATCCCTTGTTTTCTATTTCCTGTTTATCTTTTTTTTGCTTCTCTTGGATGTTATATTTGAAAAGCATATTTTCCATTCAGCTCTGTCTTTTCATCAGGAATACATGAAAGTCCTCTATTTCATTGAAGATCTATTTCTCCTCTTGAGAATTATACTCAGTTTTGCCGGGTAGTCAACTCTTGGTTGTAATCCTAGCTCTATGCCTTCCAGAATATCTTATTTCAAGTCCTCCAATCCTCTAACGTAGAAGCTGCTAAATCCTATGTAATGCTGACTATGGCTCCACAGTATTTGAATTGTTTCTTTCTGGCTGCTTGACCTTAGAATTCTGGAATTCAGCTATAATATTCCTGGGAAGTTTTATTTTAGGATCTTTTTCAGGAGGTGATCAGTGAATCATTTCAATTTTTATTTTACCCTTTGGTTCTAGAATATCAAGGCAGTTTTCCTTGATAATTTCTTGAAATATGATATTCAAACTCTTTTTTTTATCATGGTTTTCAGATAGTTCAATAATTCTTAAATTATCTCTCCTGGATCTATTTTCCAGGTCAACTGGTTTTTCCAATGAGGTAATTCACATTTCTTTTAATTCATTTTGATTGTGTTTCATTGTTTCTTGATGTCTCATAGAGTCATTAGATTCCACTTGCCCAATTCTAATTTTTAAGGAATTATTTTCTTCAGTGAGCTTGTGTACCTTCTTTCCCATCTGCCCAATTGTACTATTTAAAAGCGGTTTTTTTCAGTGAATCTTGTGCAAATTTTTTTTTTCCTTTGGGGAGCTTCCTTTACCAGGCTATAGACTCTTTTTTTTCCTAATTCTCTTGCATTACTCTCATTTTCTTTCCCAATTCTTTCTTCTAGCTCTCTTATTTGACTTTTAAAATCTGTTTTGAGCTCTTCTGGGAGTTCTTTTGGGGCTTGAGACCAATTCACTTTTTTCTTTGAGTCTTTGCATGTATATGTTCTGACATTTTTTGTCATCTTCTGAGTTTGTTTTCTCTGTCACTATAGTAACTTTCTGTAGTCAGATTCTTCTTTTGTGTTTTTTTTTTCCAGCCTATTTTGTGACTTTTAAAGTTGGGCTCTGCTTCCAAGGAGGAAAGGGTACTATCTTAAGTTTCATGCTCTAGGAGCATGCAACCTCATTGCTGTTCTGCTACATGGAGTCTAGCATGGAGTCTTACAGCTGGCTTGCTGCACAGTGAGAATATGTGGTCTCACAGCTGACTGCCACACTGAGAGCACAGGGCCTAGCCACTAACCTGCTGATCTGAAGGCATGGGGCCTAGCCACTGGCCTACTGGCCAGGATCATGGGGCCTTGCTGCTGAACTCTGTCAGGGCTCAGGGCCTCTCTGCAGACTTGGTGGAGTGTGGCCTACTGCTGGCTTGCCCAGATGCTCTGCACTGGACCACACTCTCCTTTTACCCGAGTGAGACAGATGTTTTCTGCCAACCTTCTAAGTTGTCTTGGGCTAGAAAATTATTTTGCCCATCCTTTTGTTGGTTCTGCCACTCCCGACTTCCTTTTGAGGCAATACTTTATAGTTGTTTGAAAGTAAAATTGGGAGGGTTTAGGCAACTTCCTGCCTTACTCCACCATCTTGGCTCTGCCCTCCCCCATCTTTCAAAGGACGGTAGGACTTTCTGCTCAATACAAAGAGGGGTTCCAGTACATAATAACCTGAGCCAATTAAATGATCTTCAAAGCTGAGACTTAATGAGATATGAATGGCTAACAATTTGCCTTTCTAAGTTCATTAAACATTACTCCTTTTTCAGAAACTCTCTTTCCAGTCAAACTGATCTACTTCATGTTCCCTAAATTTGGCATCACATCACATCTGCCCCCTTGGTGCCTTTGCCCAAGATATTCTACAACCTTGAAATGTGTTCCCTTCTACTCCCTTACCTTTTTGCATCTCAAGTTTCATCCAGCTCAAGGACCATTCAGATAGCATGGGAATATGTATACATTCAGCAAACCTCTTTTGATCCTTGCCCCTATTTCTGGTTTTTAGTAGTCTCACTCTCATCCTCAAATTATGTATCATATATACTTATATGTTTATCTGTTCCATCTGCGTGGTAGAAAATAAGCTTCTCAAACTGCACCTGAAGTCTAGGAGACCTATATTCAAATCCCTATTCATGTACTTACCAGATTGTGACCTTGGACAGATGTCTGAACCTCTTTGTTGCCTCAGTTTCCTCATGAGTAAAATGAAATGGTTAAAATAAATTATCTCTACCATTCCTGACAGCTCTTTAAGATCTATCGTTATATGACTATTTATTATTTTTGTCCTTGTAACCCCAATGGCTGGCATATCATAGGCACTTAATAAGTATTTGCTGGGTTGAACTGGATTTAGCTTTTAAAGTGTCCTGTGTTCTCACTAAGATGAATTGCTAGCAATTAAGAAAGCACCTGTCCCTAGCTGTCACCAGGGCATTATTAAACACCTCAGAAAACTCAGCACATTCCAATTCACCAAGTCATTTATAAAGTTTTTTATATATAGTCATTTTAGAATTCTTATGGACAAAGGAAGCTACAAAGATACCCATTAGTCCTACAATGAATTATCTTCAGGATATTTACCAGTACCAGGACTTTGATAAAGGAACTTGAAGCTTCCTTAGCATGTTGGTTTGAGATAAACATCAGGCTGCTTAGGGAATTATCAGCATACACGTCAAAGGCTTCCTATGAGACAGAAGAACTTGCTTAACTCCAAGGAGTCATCATCATCCTTCCTCATCCCTAAAATGACCTAAGCCTGGAGGATCACTAGTCCTTTACCTCTCTCTAAAATTAGAATGATATTCCTGGCTCTCCCCACTGAGCAAGGCTGCAATGAAGAAGTCACTGTAGAATGTGAATTATCTATATTTGAATGTTTAACTCAGGGAGCCACAAGAAATCCACTATTTCAAATGTATCTGAAGAAAGAGGATAGGCCTTTGCTAATGTAATGAGGGTCAGGCCAATGAGTTCCATTCCCAGATCAGACACCATCTGCCAACCCATGTGGAAGAATATAGAGAGCCTGCTTCAAGAAAGGCAACATGCAATGAAAGGACCATATTCCCAAATTTGGAACATAGGTAGATATTCTATAACTGGTTCCAGCTCTCTAATCACATGGGAAAGAGTCAGAATATTGATTGGCTGCTAAGCCAGAAATAGAGTGCATTCAGAAGGCAGTAACTGACAAAAAGCAAGTAACTCTTTTCCTCTTTTCTGTCTGGCTATTGTTTGGATGGGAGAGACATATTGTAAGCCTCCATATAGGTCTTGGTTCTCAAACCCTCCCCAACTGGGGTTGGCCTGTAGCCTATGTATATGAGCCTCTGTTCTTGCTTGCTTTAGGTGAAGGAATACTGGAGATGGCTACAACATTGCAGTTTCAAAAGCTCAATTAGTGAGTGTTCTGTGTCCAGGGAGCTGAAGTCTATGCCCGTATTGCTAAAGTTAGATGATGAAAAGCCAAGTCCAGAATTGCCTGTTTGACAGTAGCATATGTTGAAGGTTGCCAATTGATTAAATGGTCACAGGATACAAACAAGACATTTTTAGAAGAAATCAATGTTCATATGAAAAAAATGCTCTAAATCACTACTGTTGGAGAAATGCAAATTAAAATAACTCTGAGGTACTGCCTCAATGGTTTGGCTAACACAACAGAAAAGGAAAATGACAGAAAAAAAGGAAAATGCTGGAGGGAATGTGGAAAAATAGATACACTAATGTGCTGTTGGAGTTGTGAACTGATCCAAACATTCTAGAAAATAATTTGGAACTATTAGGGCTATAAGACTGTGACCTTTGACCCAGCAATATCACTATTAGGTCTGTATCCCAAAGAGATCATAGAAAAGGGGAAAGGACCTATAATTACAAAAAATATTTATGGCAGTTTTTTTATGGTGGCAAAGAATTGGAAATTAAGGGAATGCCCAAAAATTGGGGAATGGCTGGACAAGTTGCAGTACATGAATATGATAGAATACTTTGTGCTATAAGAAATAACCAAGGGAATGGTTTCAGAAAAACCTGGAAAATTTAAATAAGTTGATACAAAATTAAGTGAACAGAATGAGAGCAGTGTACACAATTACAACAATGGTTGCTGTCCTTCATTCTCAAAAAGGACCAAAATGACATCACTTTGTTAGAGTCAAGTTACAATGCATCACTCTGGGATTGATCAGACCAGTACAAGCTCAGAATGCTCTACCACAGGTCAGGCATAAATAGTCCCATGTGAATATTTGGGGAAGAGTCTCTAAATTTGTGCTTATCATGTTTTTTATGAATTATTCCAATTCTGCTTTGCTCATAGGGCACAGCACCTTCTCTGATGAGGGCACACCATGCTGAGCAGTCCTGTGCCAGTGTCTCCCATGTCACACAATCAATTCCAAAGTTCTTAAGAGAAACCTTGAGAATGTCCTTGTATCACTTTTTCTGACTACCCTGTGAGTGCTTGCCCTGTGTGAGTTCTCCATAAAATGGTCGTTTTGAGAAGTATAGGTTTTGCATTCGAATAACATGCCCCCCCATCAGAGCTGTGCTCTCTTCAGAAGAATTTGAATGCATGGCAGTTTAGTTCAAGAAAGGATCTCAGTGTCTAGTACCTTATCCTACCAGTTGATCTTTGGAATCTTCCTAAGACAGTTCAAATGGAAGTGATTCAGTTTTCTGACATGGCGCTGGTAGACTGGCCAGGTTTCAGTCATACAAAGAGGTCAGCACAACAGCTCTCTAGACCTCCAATTTGATAGTCAGTCTTCTAAGTCAAGTCCACTAATAAGATCTGCAACATGCAGATGGGTGCCATAAAGCAATCAGCATTCCTTAATGACAAAGGGAAATGGTTGCTTAACCCTATGTGGGTACAAAACTACTTTCCTTTATATAACTAATTACATTGCCCTCTCCACCTACCCAAATCTGCTTCTTTGTTCTCTTGTACTTCCCAAAACTACATGAAGAATAGTAATCCCTGCCTCAGGATCTTTATTTATTGAGAAACCATAGACCCAATTTATTGGTTACTGCTAGCCTAATAAATTGTCCTTATTCCCTCGGTTTACCTTAATTTTCAAACCTAACAATAGCATATTAAGTGATCAACACTCTGAAACATATTAAGTAGGCATTCGGGTATTTTTGGAAGACTTCAAATCAGGGAAAATTCAACACTTTCCCCTGCACCATCCCACATTTCCTAACCCATCACACTTATAGAGAACCCTAATTTTTAGGAAATTTTTCCTTACATCAAGGCAAAAATCCATCTTACTTTAAGTTCTGTTTTCTAGGACCTGGCTAAACTAATCTCATCCTTCAACATGGTAATCAGAAATTTGAAGTCAGTTAAATGAACCTGGAGGCAGCTGATGGCTCAGTCGATAGATCACTGGGACTGGAGACAAAGAAGATTTGAATTCAAATTTGCCCTCAGACACTTACTAGAAATGTGACTTTCAGCAAGTCACTTAACCCCATGTATATTTTTTATCTTCATCCTTCCCTGAACAGATAGAAGTTATGAGCATAGAAAGTTCCTTTTTGTCAGTCCAGAATTCTCTGCATTTTCTAAGGTTTGTTTTTTAAATTAGAAAACTGGAAGAATGACTTTGTAATGAAAGGAAAGTTAGGAGTTTAAATTTTTCCCCCAAGTAATAATTATACTTATTTATTGATTAGGCTTGTTCAATTTTTTTGACTACTATGCATATTTTTATATAGGTTTTGTTTCCTTTCTAGTGGGGAAAGAGTACAAGGGAGAAAAAATAAATTATTATTCATTGAAAAATGAATTTTAAAATGGGACACATGAGAGAAAAACATATAAACTCAAGAAAGTTTATCTTTTGCATGTCTGTACTCCTTTTTCTGTTCCCTTCTATTTTTCGTGACACATCCGACACACACACACACACACACACACACACACACACACTCTTCAGATTCCCAGTCTCTTCCTGCCTTCTAATTCATTCTTCCTGTCCAATGTGGAAGTCAGCAGTGTGTTAACTCTACCAACATATGAAAGCACAAGATTTAGAGTTGATAGGAATTTTAGCAATCAATGAGTACAATTCCTTTATTTTAAAGATTAATAAACTGAACCAGACAAAGATTATGACATGTTCGACAAAAACAAAATGTAGCAGATCTTCAATTCAAACCCAGGATCTCTGAATCCAGATCACTGTCACAATCTCTACACTAAGTCCTGCATATCAAAAATTCTATTCTAAAACTTTGCTTGAAGTTCAATTAAACCAACATCTATTAAACACTACCTAGTATAGTACACCCTCTTGAGTACAGAGCACCATATTAGTTATGGGGATGGGAAACAAAAAATGGGAAGACAGAGTTTAGATAAGATCCATTGGAGATATATAGTATATATACACACATACATATATATGCATGCACACATACAGATATTATATATAAGATGAAATATTATTCGATAAGTAATACATGAAAGAATAGTGCCATGTAAGATCTGAGAGGATCCTACTGAAGGGAGCAGAGGTCTTCCTAGAAAAGGTAGTATGTGAGTTGGACTATAAATGATGTATAAGAATTTAACAGTCTTATAGGGAGAAAGCATTCCAGATATAAGAATTTATTGATCATCTACTCTGCAAGATACATTTCAGAGACTGGGAAGAATGAAAAGAAATAGTACAAGATATAGTGTCTGTTCAAAGGGAATTAGTTACCTCCACTGAAGCTGCTTCCTTGAAATAACTAGGCCCTCTCTCCTTGGGACCTGTTGCTCCCACCTAGACATGCCAGTTGAATTGGTTTAAAAACAGACACTTCTTGCTAGCTTGAGAAAAGGAAAATTTTGTTTCCACATACATACTTGATTTGAATAGTTATTGCACCATTTTGATGTACCCTATAAATGGAATGTAGTGTGGTTTAAAGAAGGATATTTCCTAAAGGGTTCTACTAGCTGAAGAAATATGAGAACAACACAATTAAGAAATTTTGAAATTCTAATTGTGTCATAGCAGCACATTGCTCTGGCTTAAACCATTTAAACCAACTATAAGAATGAATTAGAAAGCAGGAAGCCACTGGACATTTCAAGAGATGTGTGTGTGTGTGTGTGTGTGCGTGTGTGTGTGTGTTCTATGTGTCACCAAAACTAGAAGAGAACAGAAAAAAAGTATAGACATGCAAAACCCTTTACCCAGTAAAGATGCTTATGAGGTTAGTAAGACTCTTGGCTAATTCTTCCAAAATGAAGATGGCTACAACTCTTTTCACAGTTCTAGGGGTGCCCCCAAGGGTTTATGTCTGTTTTTCCTTAATACTATTGGCTCAAGTCCCAATCCCCTGCCCCATACACACACACACACACACACACACACACACACACACACACACAGTATTAACTGCAAATGCTTAGTGCCTCAGTTCCATTTAATGGCAATCAACTTTCACAAAGGAATATTTTCTATGAGGCTATAACAAGAACACAAGTATAAACATTTCCCCCAAGACTTGAGGTGACAATCTGCCCTGTACTACCTTAGTTCCTGAAGAGAATGGACTTAAATTTGAAAAGCAGCTTCTCCATAATATTGGCCCACCAAGTTCACTTCCAAATGAAGCATAGCCTATGGACGGCTACATTCACATCTCTAGTGTCAGGCAGCTTGCTCAGGACTTCACTCCTCAACAGCTTCTAGCGAGTCCTGTCATGGGCTCCAGGTCCTGAACCTCTCCTGACATTAGGATGATCAAAGGATCATAGTCAATTCCAATATCTTTTACCTAAAAGGAGGAAAGAATGGAGAGGGGAAGAGAGAGAGAAATACAGGGTCATGCATTCTCAACTTCAAACTGACTCCTTTTGAGAGAGTTCTAGGGTCTCCTTCCCCATCCAGAGACCCACCACAGTTTGTTATTCTACTTAAATGCCCCTCAGATGGAAGGAGATCAACTTATAGACTAGCTTAGGCTAATTAGTTTTTTTGGTTGGCTGTACAGCCAACTAAAAAGACTTCTCTTTGTGTGGTTAGCATATCAGAACCATTATCTCAATGTCTGATCCAAGGTCCATGTGTCAAAAACATCAGCAAACCACTCAGACCATACTCAACAGCCCTTGTTACACCAGCATATAAGGAGATCAGAGCCTAACCATTAAAATGGAAGGAGGGCTAACCTGGAAAGGACCTGAAAAAAAATCATCCAAAACATCTCCCAGTTTTCAGGAGCGGAAGGGGAACCCATTATCGAAATTACTCCTTTTCATTAACAGGTGGTTGCAAAGATGGTTTACTTAACAAATGAAATTTCGAAACCAAAGACTTTCCAAAGCTGAAGTACTCTTGCCCTCTACTGGATGAAACTGACTGCAATGACACTGAACATCTGTGAAGGTCTCACTCTCTGAGTAATGGCGTCCTCCCCCTACAGGAGGGTGCCTGAACTGCCCCTTCATGAGATTGTGAAGAGATCTAATTCCCCTGATGAGCCTCTCCATCAGGAGGATGGTGAGGAAATTTTCCTTGCTTTTCTTTTTTCTTAAAAGTTAATTCTCTTATGGGAAGGAAGGAAGGAAGGAAGGAAGGAAGGAAGGAAGGAAGGAAGGAAGGAAGGAAGGAAGGAAGGAAGGAAGGAAGGAAGGAAGGAGGGAAGGAAGGAAGGAAGGAAGGAAGGAAGGAAGGAAGGAAGGAAGGAAGGAAGGAAGGAGGGAAGGAAGGAAGGAAGGAAGGAAGGAAGGAAGGAAGGAAGGAAGGAGCGAGCTTCAATTGTCCTGTGGTTTCATCTTTATTCAACTTTCCCTGCAAGACCTAAGGTCCCCTGAGCACACCTGAGCCTCTCTTACTCTGGCTCAACAATCTTCATAATTAACGACATCAAAAATTTTATATATATATATATATATATATATATATATATATATATATATATATATATATATATATACATATAAAGGTTTTCACTGGAAAAAAAGTGAGCCTGTTTCAAATGCTTTTAACCCTCAAAAAAAGCAGCATGGCACAGTATAAAAAACATTGGATTAAAAACACTAAAAAATTATATATATTTTTTCAAATTACACATAAAAACAATTTTTATTTTCATTTTTAAAAATTTTAAGTTTTAAATTCCTTCCCTACCTCCCTGTTCACTTTCCTCACTAAGATGGAAAGCAATTAGATATAGAATACACGTGTTTTGGCATGCAAATATTAGCCATACTGGTATAGGGTGTGAAATATTGGTCTACACCTAATTTCTGCCAAACTGCTTTCTAGTTTCCCTGGTAATTTTTGTCTAATAGTGAGTTCTTTTCCCAAAAGCTTGCATATTTGCATTTATGAAACATGAGTTTACCAAGCTGTTCTACTGATCCACCACACTGTTTCTCAGCCAGTACCAGATTGTTTTGATGATGACCACTTTGTAATACAGTTTGAGATCTGGAATAGGTAGGCCACCTTCCTTCACATTTTTTTCATTGATTCCCTTCATATTTTTGACCTTTTCTTCTTCCAGATATATTTTGTTATTATTTTTTAGCTCCATAAAATGATTTTTGGTAGTTGGATATGGCACTGAATTATTAAATTAATTTAGGTAGAATTTTCATTTTACTTCTATCAGCTTACTCTACCCATGAGCAATTAATGTTTTTCCATCTGTGATGTGACTTTATATAAAAAGTGTTTTGTGATTGGGGTCCTGAGTTTCTCTTGGCAGGCTGATTCCCAAATATTTTAGACTATCTACAGATATGTTAAATGAAATTTCTCATTCTGTCTCTTGCTGCTAGACATTGTTGGCCATATATAGAGATGCTGATGACTTGTGTGGACTTATTTTATATCTTGCAAATTTGCTGAAGCTGTTAATTATTTTGACTCTTTTTTAATTGATTTCTCAGAATCCTCTAAGTTGTACCATCATATCATCGGTAAAGAGTGATAAATTTGTTTCCTCCTTGCCTATTCTAATTCCTTCCATTTCTTTTTCTTCTCTTATTGCTATAGCTAGCATTTCTGGTAAACTATCAAATAATGGTGGTGATCAGGATGCAGTTTTGAGGGGTTCAGGGACCTTTCAAGGACAGGGGTGCAGGACAGGGTCTTCTGGAAAGAATTCAAGGACTCAAGGAATCTTTAAGTCAAATTGGTAAAGATTTATTTTTCTGCTTTTCAACAGTTCTTTAGGAGCCTCCCAACCTTAGAGGGGTACAGTTAGAATTTATACAGGAAAACTATAGTAAAACATATGCCAAGTATACGAATTAGGTGTTTCAGGGCAGGCTTAAGGAATGGTAAATTCTTAAAGGAATATGTACTTTTTGTATCTATTGTGCAGGCATTTTATTCAGAGTTCACCAGAAAAAGGGAGAGAGGAAAGAGTGTGGGGATGGCAGCACAGCAAGGTGCTGTTAACTACTAGTACTTAACTAGTGATCAGGATTGCCCAGTCTGCCACCAAGCAATGTCTTTATTGACAAGATAGATGTAGGGACTATGCATATATCTAAAGTCTAGGATACACATAATGAGGAGACCAGAATGCATATAATGAGTTATTGAGTTGGCATAGAAAGTCCAGTGGGTACTGAATACCTTTATGAACCAGTAGAAAGCCAGTTCAAACTAATAATTCCTACAGGTGTTGTTGGCTACTATACCAGGGAGAGAGATAAGTGTTTTCCTGGGGCCCACTCATGAGTAATTCCTAGGCATAGTGTCCTTGGGCTGGGGAGAAACTGCAAGGGATGGTGTTTTGAGGTCAAGGGGAAATGTGATCTTGAAATTGGGATCCAAGCACAGGCACCCAAGCATCCCATCAAAGTCACCCCATTAAATCATAATGAGCTTTCAATCCACTGAAACTCTCAGGTCTTTTTCACTGGAAATAATCTCTAACTATTCTTCTCCCCCATATTTATGAAACTGATTGTATTTTGAAACCATGCACAAAATGGTCTATCTATCTATATCATCAGTAATTTCAACAAAACAATCCTATAGATTTTTACCCCAAAGATATAACCATGTAAACCAGACTCAGCATTTATTAAGTGCTTAATGCATGCCAGGCACTGTGCCAGGTGCCTGACCTTGCCCTCAAGAAGCTTACATTTTATCAGTTACCAGTTGTCCTCTATTAAGGGGCAGCAGCTCTGCCATAGAAAAGAATATTCTCGCCTTTCTTCTACTGAAGGAAGATGAGAAATAGGTGGTCACAATTAAATTCTTCCCTGAGAGGAGCACTCTATTTAAGTAAAACACTAGTGGCACCTGCTGCTTCAGTTCCCTCTTCATTTACCTCCAGTTAGTCTTTATGGATACTCTTGAAAAAAAAACAGAAAAACCATGAAAGTTTTCCATGGAAGGATCAAGTGAGAGCTTTTTTTAAAATAAGGATGATATGGACATGTTTGTAGGCAGGAGAGAAGCAGTCAGTAGACAAAGATTAAATATAAGTAAAACTTGGGATAATAAAAGGGGAAACTTTCTGGAAGAGATAGGATAGGATGGGATCACTTGTGCACGTTCACCTGGGCAAAGAGCAGGGTCATCTCCTCCTGTGAGATAGGGATGAAGGAGGTGATAGTGACAAAAGACATCTGAGTGATACGAGATGAGGAGGAGAGAAGAATAGGGGGCTCTCTTTTTCAGTAAAATATGAAGCAAGGTATTTAGTTGAGAGAAGAGGGATTGGGGAAGCCATGAGAGGTTTGATGAGGGATGAGAAAGTTTGGAAGAACCTCTGAGGTGAGTGAGATAGTAATTAGAGAGGTGTAGGTTTGCCTAGCAACAGTGAAAGCCCAGTTGTGCTTATATAACATAAATTTGTAGTGCATTCAGGCAGAATAGTTCCATAGCACATATGTTGGAGTGAAGGTAGCAGATGGGGGGTTATCTCGCAAAAGGATAAGGGGCAAAGGACTGAAGAGAAGAAGTCACAGTATAGTTGAATGGTTTATTAAGGGGTAAGATAGAAAAAGGAAGACCGTATGGCTAGGGCAAGGTCGTGGTCTGGGACAGACCTGAGGAGTTAAGGGATTGGAAATCAAACCATGGGTAAATAACTGGGTTTGTTATTGGAAGGCAGAGGGAGAGATGACAAGCTCAACCATACACAAAGATGGTTGGCTCCTTGATTTTGCCATCACCCACAAATGCACTTTTTCCATGTTCACAAACTCTGAAATTCCCTTCTTTGATTACAGTCTATTATATATGATAGCTCAATAGACTTTGCGTGAGCTTCCTCAATGTGGCCCATACTGAGGAAGAGTATCTCTCTCATCATCTGCACAGACTTGCTTGTGTCCTACAATAAATGCAAATAGCACATAATTATCCAATAAGTACTTTATTTCTCTCAGAGTTTAGCCTTTTAAAATTTTAATAATATAAAAATACCAGTATATTTTTTCAAAAGTAATAAACTCATGTCACCAGTGAACTGTTCATTTTGGGCCATGATTCAGTGAGGTTAGCTCATTAACCATTTTAGAGTGAATTTCAGCACGTGGACCATCTTAACAAGAGATTTTCCCTCAGATAAGCAATCTAAGAAAAGTGTGTTATTGTTGTTCTTGTTGTTTTAACTCATTCTTGTCAGGTTTATAAACATAACTATAAAGCCAGGGGATGTAAGGCATCCCACTTTCCATTTAACAGTGCTGTAAATATAAATATAAGTATATTTATACATTGACCCGGGTCCGGGTCCTTCAGGTGACACTCTCTCAGTGGGCTTCTGCTTCGGACGTCTCCGGATTTCCCTCCCCGGGGGACTCGGCGGAGGGACTCAGTCGGACACTTCTTCAGGAGGCATATACTTTATTAAGTGCAGAGGAGTCCCCCGAACAGCCCAGGGCGTTGGTTTAAGTAAGGTTCTAGTTCCGGGTAGCTATCCATTGTTTAAGTAGGTTTCTATTTTTAGGTATCCATCCTGATCCACCCCGAGGGTGAGGCTTTCATCTCATTGGAGCGAGCCCCTCCAGACCAAACCAAAAAAGGGGCACGATTCCCAACCCAGGTTGTGTCCCCTTCTGGTTGGTTAGTGGTTATTTAATTTCAGACCAGGAAGTCTTTCTAGTGCTGAGCTGGCAGAGCCACGTCAGCAGGTCAAATCTTCCTAGTTTTCTCATTCCCATCCCCCCAGGAGGTTTATTGGTCCATTACGCCCCTGACAACTCCCCCTTTTTGTTTTATAAGGGCAGGTGAAGGGCCTGTCTTAGGCTATGTGGCCTGCCTCCATGCCTGGTACCGAAAGTGGGCAGGGCCCCTGTCTTAGGCTATGTGGGTGGCCTCCGCCTTCCATGTCACTGGTAGGTGGACCCACAATAATCCCGTCTTTGGGTACCTCTGCAGCCAATGGCATGATTATCCAGGTCATGGGGCCACAATATTCCCGTCATTGGCACAATCACAGCGAAAGCCCATTATGAATCTTAGTGGGGTGATAGTAGTCAGCGAGCCTTAATTTAGCCCCAGCCCTCATTAAACAGGTAATCAGGATCGACCTCCGGTAATGACCCCTTTGTGTTTTTGCAGAAGTATATCAGCCCTCAGCTGTTCCAGGGTACTCATCCATAATTTCATAATACATGACAATAAGCAAGGTAGGCAGAGACAAATCACACATAACAGGGCAATTCCCAATCCAGTAACAAAAAATGTATGAAGCCATTGTGTAACATTAAGATTTCTCAACCAGTCTGGAAAAAGTTCATGCTGATTTTTCATATCCCTCTTATAATGGTCTGTGGCATTTTGTATGCTTTTAATTATCTCATCTAACTTTAATATATAAGTATCTAAACTTTGGAAGTCATCAAGTCTGGCAATAGCATCTTCAAGCTCTGTGCTAGCGTTAAGCATGAGGGCAGTCATGCATGCAGGTCGTAACAGCTGCGTATCGCACGATAGCCCTTGAAGCATTGATTCTACCTGTACCATCGTGGCCAATGCTTTTACCACAGAGGTCAGCGCAGCTAGCTCAAGTGCCACCTGTCTATTTATCTGTTGTTGCTTCACCCATGCCGCTTCCGAATAGACCATAAAGTCGGCCAGATCATGTGCCATACCTTTAACCTCATTCTGCAGTGCCGCAAGTTCTATTTGTTGTAAAACACTCACGGCTAGTCCAATGATATCCATTGTAGAAATGTCCAGTCCCTGTCTCACTCGTGCCACTCGGGCAGTGATCATTTCAAAATAGTCTGAGTCCGCGAAGGGTCTATAAGATCCTACCGGCAAAAGGTTACCAGGGGTATTTTCAGCAATATTACAAAGGTGCCATTCCCTGTTAAGTCCTTACTCTGAAGGGTGTTTGATAGGGACCCATTATGGCAAATAATGTTAAAATCATGGGTGCCAATGATGCTCCCGTCCCTACAAATCAGGAACATTTCGGTGTCTGTAGTTGTCTGTGTCACTACCTCAAAAGAGTTGCAATGTCCTGAGCTAGAAGATTCATCGCAGTGGTACCCACGTTCCGTAAGAAGGTTAAACCACTGTTTGTTCAGTGTGGCATTGTCTGTGAGGGGCGCACTATTGTCCGTCATGTGTATGGCCTTTCCGAACGCCGCTGCGGCGTTCCATAGGTGTGCCTGCAATACCACCGTGGTATTGATCTGGTTGCCGGATACCGCATGAGGGACAGGTGCAGTGAAGTAGGGTCCTGGGATGCCATCCATGAAATACAGGTGGGTGTTGTTTATCATCTCTCCTATCACCGGATAACCTGTAGAGCAAACTTGGACAACATCAAACATATTCGGGGTAGGTATACATGCGGGTAAGGGTGATTTTGGGAATCCTGATAGGTAAAACATATAAAGAGTGTTTCCAATCTACAAGTGTTTGTTGTAACTGCACCAACATCGGCAAGATAGCCGAAGAGGACTGCGAAAAATCTGCAGTGGCAATATGAGTAAGGAGGTGGTAACAAAAAAGGCTATCTGTAATTAGATTAAAGGGTTCAGAGGGGCATAATTGTAAAGCTTATAAAACAGCATATAGTTCGTTTTTCTGGGCAGAGGTATATGGTGTTTGTAAGATCTGCAAAATTTTCTTGGCTGGGATATAAACTGAGGCCTTATTTTTCTTTGTCGCATCTGTAAATATGTTAATGCCGTCAACCGGCGTCGATTGCACTAGGTTTTTTGGAATCGACAAGGGCAATAAAGCCCACCCCCTGAGCGATGGAGGCAGATGACCTTGAACAGTCTGGTGGGTAGTTAAGACCACCACCCAAGTTTCTGATTCATGTGCTAATTGTGTGAATATCTCTACAGAATCCTCTATTAATATGATAGGAACCTTACCGGTAATGCCTTGAGCCAATTCTGAGGCTTTCATTAGCAGCAGTCTCCGTGTCTCTAGCTTAGAGGGGACACTTTTGTTGGGTTTGGAAGGATAGACCCACGCCAAAGGGCCAGCCTGTTGAAATATTGAGGCAGCTATACCTAAAGATGGGTTTGACACAACAGTTATATAAACCGGCTGTAGCGGATCTATGCGTTGGACAGTGGATTCGTTAGCTATGCGCTCTATAGCATCCATAGCCTGCATAGCCTCTTTGGTCCAGTCTCTAGGGGAATTAAGTGCAGAGGGTCCTCTCAAAATTTGGTAAAGCGGTCACATTAACTCATTGGATATAGGTGCAGTGTTCCTTAACCATTGTATGGACCCTATTAATTTCTGGAAGTCGTTTAATGTCTTAACCGCTGTTCTATCTATAGAGGGATTTTTTCTAACCTCCGTTTGTGTGACGATTCTCAAATGGTAAAAACCCCGTATACAGATGCCAAAGGGTTACATTTCTCTTCTTTTGTAAGTTACAAAATGGCCTAAATTTCATTCCACGAACAAGTCCCACAAAGTCCTTGTCTGACCAAACTACTATTGTCCCATTTATCCTCCAGGTGAACAGATTATAAGCGTGTCATGTATCTTTCTCATCCCATGTCTCTTGTCCGTCCACAATAGTGGCACACCAGGGATACCCCTCTGTTCCATTCACCTGTATGTATTTAAAACCAAACCCATTCCAATTCCCAGAAATACCCTTCCATAGACAAAGTGGGAAACCTGCGACTAGTCCTGAAAAGTTAGTGTCTCTGAAAGAGAGTCCCATTATTATCATAGTCTAGTCCATCATCTTTAAACATGTGAGAAATATTGCCTTGGATGATAAACTTAGGCATTGTCTCACTCCATGACATCACCCTTAACCATGGTGGATTCGTGACGAACGCCCATCTCTGTGGTTCCTTCGGTGCTGGGTCGATGGACGCAGTGTTCTTTGAGTGTCATGATAAGTACGAGAAAAATGAAAGGAGTCATTGTGACCTAGTTGATTAAGCTTCTCCAGAAGTTTTTTCATCTGCCACTGATAGCACCTCCTCACTCCCTGTGACCGCTTCACCTTGGCGGTTGTCCTCTATCATTGTTATCCTTTTCACTGGAACCCAAACTTCTTTATTATCATCTGTTGAAACACAAACATACCCTTTTCCCCACGTTAACACTGTATGAGGACCAAATCAATTTTTATTCTCATCGTGCCACATTACTGGCTACTTTCAGGGCACTTGTTATTGTTGATTCATTCTTTGCAGACTCCTCATTAGGAAATGTTAAGAATTTCATAGCAGCCAATAAGCCATCATAATAGAATTTTAAATAATTTAGAGTATAAACAGCCAAATGCGAATTTATCAACTCCTGGTCCAACTCCTCCTTTTTCTTTTTGCAAGTAGGTGTCCAGGGATCGATTTGCTCGTTCCACTATAGCTTGACCAGTGGGATTATGGGGGATTCCAGTGACATGTAAAATGGAAAATTCCACCATGAACTGTTCAATGGCTTTACTGACATAAGCTGGACCATTGTTTGGTTTAATGCTTTTTGGTACTGCATGATTTAGAATGTGACCGAGTGTGTGTGATATAAAATATTGCTGTTTTGGCCCTTATTGGTAGTTGAACTTCCATAGTTATCTGTTTAATACTATCTGCCCTATCAGGAATATAGGCTGACTCTACTCTAGGTATCAATGGTACTGTATACTTTCTGTCTGTGATGTATTGCAAGGTTCTTTCACATATAATAATGCTTGCAATACTTCATATAATTCATTTTGTTGTGTAGAAGTAAATGTTGTTTTAAATTTATGCATCTCCCTTTTAGATGGAATATACATAGATGCCCTAAAATTTTTTGTTGCATCTGTAAAAACATTAACTCCCTCTACCAGTGAGGAAGAGCATTTGTTGGCCCAAGATCATGGCCACGTGGCAAATTGCTGCCCAAAAGGAATTGGGAGCCCGTGTTGGAAATTCTGATTAATCAATATCTGCCATTCCACAAACTCTTGTATGCAGTTCTCTATTTGTTGACTTGTATACATAGTATATATTGTGTGAGGTTTCTGTCCTATTAACATCCTTACTCTCTTCACTGCCTTATGTATGACTTGGGCTACCAGCACAGCATAAAGCACACAAGCTCTGTTCTTTATCTGAGCCAAATGTACCCACTCAATAATCCCTTATTTTTGATATAAAACTCCAGTGGGTATTTTTTCAGTGAATAAATTGTTACTTCCAAGTCCTGTGATTCTAATATCCTGCTAATAGTACACCCCATAATCTTTTTCTGCACTAATTTCAAACATTCCAGTGCTTCATCTGTCCATTTTCTGCATGAGTTTAATTGAGAAGGACCTTTCAATAAATCATATAATGGTTTCATTTGATCAGTTGTAATTCCCAACTGTGGCCTACACCACTGAATTACTCCTATCAATTTCTGAAAGTCATTTAAAGTTGTAACCTTTGTAGAATCTATGATAGGTGACTTCAAACTTAAGCCTTACCACCTTACATCATTGTTTCACAGGGTAGTTTCTCCTTCTCTGATTACATTTACTCTGAAAAAAAAACTTTTTAGAAATTAAGTTGTTAATAAGTTCAAACACTAAATTTAACTTTTGCTTAAGCCAAGGAATGACTACAAGTTCAGATTAAAAGAGCAAGATCTTTTCTGCTTCATAGACCATTACATATTAATTTACCAATACATTGTCTTGAAAATGAAAATTTAAAACCGTTTAAAATTTGTCCTGTTGTTGACAGTCATTAAACTTTTACAAAAAATGTAGTTGAAAACCTTCAAAATAATAGTTCTCTTCTCTTGATCTAATCTGAAATGATAAAAGTTACAATTCACTGTAGACCCAGCTGAATGAGGAGTTGGGACTGCAGGGCAAAAAATCTTAATGGTTCCATCCTTTACTCAAGTAAATTTTATTTCTGTGTCCACTCCTTAAGGACTTTTTTGAATGAGAGGGTTTTGAATTCCTCAGCTGAAGGGAGGGAGACTTCTGGACAACTGCCCAGTGGCGCCAAGTCTATTCCATTCTGCTGGAGAGTTTCAAAAGCTTTATCTCTGCTGAGGTGTCCCTTTAAGATTTATGCATATTTCCAATTTGCCTAGTGCCAAATAATATAACAAATCCTGATCTGTTTTAAACATCCAATTAGGAGTGACACGTTTCACTTAATATGTGAACAGAATAACTACCTTTTGGTTACTTCTCATTATACAAAATACTTTTCTTTTAGGTGAGGCATGAGATAATGAAAATGCTGATCAGCCTGCCCCAGATCTCTCGTCTGTCTCTCCACCCTCACAATCTGGCCAGGATCGGGAAGGCGAGAGAGAGTTCAACCAAAAACCTTCAAATAATTTCCAAAACTTTTATGCTTTCCTTAAACTTCATATCCATGTTGTTTTCCTAATGGGCTTTGATCAAAGCCCCTTTTAAAACTGCACAGACACTACGTCCCTGCATTTCCCATCCAAGACTACACCTTGCAATCACATAAACTAAATAATATAAAATTAGTTCCTCTCTTTCTCTCTCCCATACTTCTCCCCGATGCTGCAGCCATCAGAGAGAAGGGAGGAGGGGGAGGAAAAGAGATAACTTTCCAAGGTCCAGCTACCATGGAGCTGACCGTAATAACTCACAAACACACGCACACAGAACATGTAAAGACAGAACACATATACAGACAATAAAAGAATCCAAAAAACTGAGAAAAAATTGTCAGAAATCCTCTGTACACATTATAACTCTGGCTTAATTTCTATCACTGTGTAACTAAGCCTTGCATAAGATTCCTTCTCTAAGCTTTCTCCCGTACAAGATTGCTTTTTTAGACTTACTCCTGCAACTTTTTACTGCACCATAGATCTGTGCCGAGTGCCAGGGCTGGAAGAACATCCGGGCTGCTGAATTTGCCACTGTGCCACAAATCCTGGGCAAATTTTTTGCTGTGCCACAAATCCAGGCCCTGGGCCAACTCTGGATGTATTTTCTGGTTGAATTTCTGACTGCACCAACTCCCTCTTTCCTCTCGGTCCTATCTGGTTGTGATTGTCTCCTGAGCTCCCAGACCGCCAATGCTCCGAAGATAAAAAAGGGGGGCAGTAGAGGGGGATCTCGACTCCTTGTCAGAAATCTCCACTAGGGAGTCTCCCATTTGTATCGCACAAGCGGCAGCCCAGCAAGTTGGACGTGGGGTGCCCACAAGGGCTGCTTTTTCCACCCCGTACATGACAAAACCAGTCTCAACGAGCAACCCAGGGGTGGCATCCACATAAGAGGCCATTTGTGTCCCCACTACTTGCCATGTTTGAGGAGTTAATTCTGCATGGCAAACCCATGGTGATATAGTTTGTATTTTTACTACCCACTCCCTACATTCCTTTATATGAATTTTTGTGCCCGCTTCTCGGCAGACTTTATAAAGCTGGCACGCCAATACTCCTGAATCCTCTGGCTGCAATTGCTTAGCAATTCTATTGCCCATTTTCTCCTAGGTAGCCCCGTCTACCTAGGGTGTCCGACTCTTCCGCCCTTAAGCGAGCGGGATACTCACGTCACCTGGCGGGGTCCCGTCTATCGTGTGCCCCACGATAGGCGCCAATTGACCCGGGTCCGGGTCCTTCAGGTGACACTCTCTCAGTGGGCTTCTGCTTCGGACGTCTCCGGATTTCCCTCCCCGGGGGACTCGGCGGAGGGACTCAGTCGGACACTTCTTCAGGAGGCATATACTTTATTAAGTGCAGAGGAGTCCCCCGAACAGCCCAGGGCGTTGGTTTAAGTAAGGTTCTAGTTCCGGGTAGCTATCCATAGTTTAAGTAGGTTTCTATTTTTAGGTATCCATCCTGATCCACCCCGAGGGTGAGGCTTTCATCTCATTGGAGCGAGCCCCTCCAGATCAAACCAAAAAAGGGGCACGATTCCCAACCCAGGTTGTGTCCCCTTCTGGTTGGTTAGTGGTTATTTAATTTCAGACCAGGAAGTCTTTCTAGTGCTGAGCTGGCAGAGCCACGTCAGCAGGTCAAATCTTCCTAGTTTTCTCATTCCCATCCCCCCAGGAGGTTTATTGGTCCATTACGCCCCTGACAATACATAAATATAAAAGTACAATAAATTAATTGTAGCTACTAAAAAGTGTTGATATGGATTTGGACCCTTGAAAAGTGGCAAGTGGTTATCTCAGTCTTCCCACAAATAGAACCCCAGAGAATCCTTGCAAATAATGGGGCAAAAATGACTGAAGGCTAAATTTTATCTGGTTAATTTCAGTAGATTAAAGTCTTTTCATTTTAATCTTAAAATAAATCTTTTTTTATAACTAAAATGCTGTCATACTATGCAAAAGAAGAATCTCCCCACCTTATCATCAAAGTTCTTCAAAAGGCAACATTAACAGGAAAAAGTAGTTGTAACATCTCTTGTAATTCCAAGGTTGAAATAACATGATTATGCTAACATCCTGACATCTTTCCATTTCTCACATTTCTGCAGTGTGCATGGAGGACAAGCATTAACAGGGAGTGTTTTTAATGGATTAAATTACTTCAAAGATCAGGTTTTCTCTCCTAATTCCACATCATTCCTCACTAATAAATAATTTTTGCAATGCTCTATATAGTGACACAGTTGATTGAAACAGTTATTAGTAGAGTTATCCTTAGATATCAGGCAGAACTGCACTAGGACACTTAAGGAGTAACTGACCTATTTCAGGTCATTGAAAATCTAATTTCTAGATTTGTGAGTTTCCCCAACCACATGTTCCTTATACATGTCCCTCACCAGCCCAGTACTTTAAGTTTATTCTCTCTCTTTCCCTGGACATTATGTTCACTGGTGGGAGAATAAGCCCAGGTTTATTTCTGGAATGATGTGTCTTTACTGTTCTTACTTTGCATTTTGAGTAAGCATTTGTGTTAAAAGTTAATTGTCAGATCGATGTTGTATTAATGAGATCCACACTGAGGGGGGCTCAAATGCTGAAGAGTTAATAGGAGTATTCCCCCCACAAGGGTGGCTCATAATACTTTTCCTAAAAATAGAGTCATTCATATGTAGAATCAATGAACTTATTCCTCCACTTCAATGGTCTTCAAGCAAAGATTTGGTAAAAACTTGGCTGTTATAAATTCTAGTTGTAGAATTTATCATTAGATCTCAGGATCATGGCTCAAGAACTAGCAGGAAACTGAAGCTATCTGGTCCAACAATCTCATTTTAGAGTTGGAGAAATTGAGGCCCAGAAAAGTCAAGGGACTTGCCCAAAATAATGGGCATGATAAGCATCAGAGACGGGATTTGTAGCCACATCTTTTGACTCTAGAGTCAGTGCTCTTTTTGCTTTACCATAAATCATCATCATTTTTATCATCAGGGATTTTGGTCAGATATAATGAATGTAAGTAGATGGCATCTAAGGGCCCTTTCAACTCTGAGATTCTCTAAGTCTCTGTCTCTGATGCTATGGATATAAAATGAAAACAAATGAGGTTTTCCTCTTTCTTTTTAAATCTTTGTTAAGGGATGTGGCTTGTTGGAAAGGAGAGGGAGTGATATATTTGGAAATAAATGTGACATAAAAACAAAAGGTATTGATGAAAGCAAAATTAGCAAAAGAAAAGGCTTAGCCAGAAAATAACCATTTTCAGTATCATGTTTACCATGGAAGTTGTTTCTTTAGTATTTTCTTTTTTAAATTGCACTGCCCACTTTCCTTTGAAATAAATGGCACTCATGAGCACTAGATGGTAGTTGCATCAATACTTCCTGAAGGAAATAGATCCTTAATTTTCCTTATAAGTAAATGAAGGGACAAAAAAGTAAGTGCATTTTGTACTGATTTTTTTAAATATATAAAACTTGTACTAAAAACTTTGTCAACAGAGACTGTAATATAATTTAACAAAAGCCATTCGTCATTAATAAATGATTCTCCCCACAGCATCCAAATAGTGACAAACTCTATATAGTGAAAGTAGGGGAAAATGTTACTCCACAATCTCTGACCAATCAAATTTCAGAGCCCAGCTCTTAGGAAATCACAACCAGGCAGCATCCACAAGGAGTACCAGAGGCCACATCTATTCAATTTCATTTAACTAACATTTATTCAGCATAATTAACATTTATTTATTTAGAAAGGCAGAGTAATTGTGTTAGAACTATTTAGAGAGCTCATCCAGCAGTGAAGCCACATTGAGATGTGCACTTGATGGAGATAATGCTATGAAAAACTGTATATCAAGTCTGAACCCATTACTACCAGAAACTGGGGTGGTATAGGGGAAGTGTACCCCAAAGCATTGAGGGAAAATGTCTTGTATTTCAGTTCTTCCTATACCTTAAAAGAAAATATCCCTTTGTAAAAGCTACTCGATGTTAATTGCTTAAATGGAAATGGGTTACTAGATACTGGTGGATAACAGTGGGAGAAACACACAGAATCAGAGTTAAAACTGATAGCATTATAGAAGAGACACCCAAGCGACTCAAGGTACCTAACAACAACATATAGATAGTCTTACCCTGAGAGAATGAGACCAGAGAATACTCAGAAATCAACTTCATTAACAATAGATGTCACTCACCAGGAGTCACTCTGATCTGCCAAAGTGTTGTAGGTAGGGTAAGAAAATCCAAACAGCCAGAAATTCTGCAGTTGAGAGTTGAGGTCACATCTCATGGACTGCACTGTTGAAATGTAGCTGTGCCCAGGCTATGTACCTCTCCATTAATAATCCATCCACTTTGTTGATATCCATAGATTGAGATTATTTGCATCTTTCCCTGTGTTCTGTCAAGTTCAAAATATGAGATGGGACCTAATCTATATCGAGGAATTTTGATTCCTGGAACAAATTCAGTGAAACTGTTACCTGTGCCATTAATTGTCCCCAGATGATACTATATGGATCAAGGAACACCCTTTCAGTATAGTGCCCAGGACAGGTGCTTGTTTAAGGGTGGAGCTGAATAAAGAGAGTAGGTAGCCCCCTCTTAGGAAAAGAAATTAATAACTCTGACTTCCCTTCGAAGTACAGCTGTTACTCAGTGCTGAGAAGCAGGATCAGGTCAGGGACAGAGGCTAAAGTCTGTGAAATATCAGGGAGGCTGATGTGTCCTCAATATTCCAAAGTTATCATAAGGTAAGTATTCCAAAGAAGAATATAAATATAAATTATCTTTGACTTTGACTCAGCTACACTTACCTTATTTGCCAGATGTTGGCCAAGTCAATAACCATTGACATCAGTCAATTCTGAGCAGATAACTAAAGGATGCTTAGGGTTGGAATGGATCTTAGATATTGTTATCTTGAAACATCTCATTTCTAAATTGAGAAACTAAGTCCCCAAAAAGTTAAGTAACTTACCCAAGACTATTCATCTAGCATAAAGGAAGAATTACTGCTGCTAGCACCTAGCCTTCCTAAAAATTCCTAATTCATTACTCTTTCTATTAAGCTACTGACTAGTAGATTTAATGCCTGCCCAGATATTAGCCTCCAGAAATATCAGGACAACTAATAGTTCTGCGTGTTCCTTACCATTTGTTTGATGTTCAGCCCAAGAGTTAATCTTCTTTTGACTATCTTCCAGAGCATGTAAAAAGTCCATTGATTCCAGACTTGCCTTATAAGGTTTCTCTACACAATCTCAGTATGATTTTGAAGCAGTAGAGTAATATTAATCAATATATCTACAGATTAGCCAGAGAATTCAAATAGTTTATATCATAGGGGAAGGTATCTAATCTAGAACATTACAGAATTCTAAATCTAGATCTGTATATCTAACTGCCACCACTGTGCTGCTCAACTATCCTAAAATATGGCTCCAGTGAGCATAGATTTAGACTGGTAGATAACCTTATAGATTATACGGTTCAAAACTATCATATTACAGATAAAGAAACTAAGGTACAGAGAACTTAAGTGATTAAGCTCAGGGTCACAAAACCTAGGAGCTGAACAGAGATCCTCTGCACTCCAATCCCACTACTTTTTCCACTATACCATGCTGATTTATGACGTTAGGCATTTGGGACATCAACTTCTATGAGTTCCAATACAACTATAGGCAACTTAAAGCCCTCTGGGACTGTGGGTCCCTCAGAACCATCTCGCAGAAGCCTTAAGCAGGTCAGGAAGAAGTATGTCTAGACTCAGACCCAGAAATTGAGTTTGTGAACCTTAAAATCTGAGTCAGCCCCTCAGGGATTGGTGAGCCCAATAAAATGACAACAGTCTGTTATAGGGAAGCTTAAGCTGCGGTTCATGAGCTTGGTTTTTAAAATATTTTGACAACTTTATTTCAATATAATTGATTTCTCTGTAATCCTTTGCATGTCATTTTCTGCATTTATAAACATTATTCTGAAGGAGGATCCATAGGGCTCATCAAATTGCCAAAGAGGTCCATGTCCACACAAACACACACACAAAAAATTAAAATAAACAAAATGTTACAACCAGTCTGAAAATGCCAGCCAACTGCTATATTTCACCTGCTACCCCTTGTGACTTCTCTTCACCAAACTATTCACATCACATAGAGGGATATGTTCTCAAGCACCAATATATTAAGTAATTAAAATTAAATTATCAATGATACACCCAGAAGCCCAGAAGAACTCACTTGAAGGAACTAACTTGTCTGGCTTCTGTGTAGTCAGTAGGCAATGGCTAGAGAAGAGTCACCATTGGGCTGGTTTACTTCTGGCAAAAGATAGTGGAATGAGGAGTGAAACTCTCCATGTTTGTCACAGCCTTCAGACAAAGGGAAGATCCATCAGTTAATCTTAGCCTAGGAATGCATAAGTGTAGCCCAAAGAAAGTCTAGGAGAATATGTTGTTGTTCATTTCTTTAAGTCATGTCTGACTCTGTGATCCCATTTAGGGTTTTCTTGGCAAAGATACTAGAGAAGTTTTCTATTTCCTCCTCCAGCTCACTTTACAGATGAGGAAACTGAGGCAAACAGGGTTAACTGACTTATCCAGGGTCACACAGCTAGTAAGTGTCTGAGGCTCGATTTGAACTCAGGAAAATGAATCTTTCTGATTCCAAGCCCAGTGCTCTATTCACTACACCATCTAAATAGCCCTAAGAGACTACACATGACACCAAATATTTTCAACTATAAGGAGTTAGATAGAGAGGAAAGGGGATTGGACTAAAAGTAGGAAAATTTGGGATCTAATTCTGGCTCTGTCACTTGAGTTCCACCTTGTGATTTCACTTTCTTAGGACTTTCTATAATATAAAGGGGTGGGTGGACATGTGAAATAATTCGTTTCTAGGGACTCTTCTCCATGATGATTCTACACTATCATAGGTCTGGATGTGGGAGGGATCTTAAAAACCATCTAGTCCAACCTGCTCATTTTACAGATGAGAAAGCAGAGGACCAGAAAGAATAAGTGATTTGTCCAGTGTCACCCAAATAGTAAGCACCAGAGATAGGTCCTCAAATTCCACAGCCAATTCTCTTTCCACTGGATACTGAAAACGAACAGAACTGGCTCTCACTAACCTATCAGAGAGGTCAATTTTTCTCACTTCAATCTTAGGTAATATTGACAAGCAAGATAAGCATTCAAATAATTTGCATTCACATTCATTTGAAACAGCTCAACCATTCATTTTACAGATGAAGAAATATTAACTTAAAGAGATCATGGGAGAATTGCCTATGATAAATTTGCTGCTACATGTCAGTGGTAACATTCAAGTCCAGGTCTCTTGAGTCCAGTGTTCTTCCTTTCCATTAAATCCTGATGCCATTTAAGTCTAGGCTTTTTACTGGGAATCAGATCATTCTAATCTACCCAAGAGTTAAAACTTTTTCCTTCCTGGAGTTCAAACTACAGTTTTCCCTTTCACATTGCAATTTTCCACATCATGGTTTCAATATCTCAAGGGTGAGCATAAGAAGTTAAATGGGAATTCGGGGGCGGAGGGAGTTTTGCAGAAGCAAAACTGTGTGTTGTGCAGTCAACACACAAAGGCCAGTAGATGAAAGAGAAAAAGTTTAGACACTCAGAAGTATAGCATTATACAATAGCAACATATTTTATCTCTTAATACCATAATAATTTAGACTTCTTCCCTGGTATGAAGGAAGAGCCAAAAACTTTTACGCAGATTTTACATACTGCATTCCCATAACCCTCAAGATGTGAAAGAGATAACTATATAGCCCCATCCTTGTATGACTTCAGAGCAGGACAGATCAGGAGGGAGATCAAGTATTTGTTATAAGTACCTGGAAGTTCTGTCCTACGGAGACCCCAAATGATATGTATTTGATTTTATTTAGACAATGTCCAAGTGCTGACCTGCATAAATTTTATGTTGAAAAGATTCCCCCATAGCTCTACTTTATGACATAATGTTGGCATGAAATACTTACATCATTGGTTCTCTTTAGCAACGAAGGAGAAACAACACAACAAAGAAGGAGGAGCAGAAGAGTCCCAAACTTTGATTGCTTTATCTTGTGCAATCCTACCTGGGAAAATAACTCTGTTTGGGGAGCCAGTTTTCTGGGCACTCTCATTTGAGCAATTTGGAAAACCAATTTAGATGACACAAGATCATGGAGGGACTGCCCTATCCCCTGCTGTCATGAAGTTCACTTCTGGTGATGTGCTGAGGCTCCCTCTAACACCTGGTGTGTTCATTTTTGCCACTTTGTTATAATGACCTACCTGTTATGAAAGTCAGAGGGAAAGAAAAAGCATATAGTTCTCAGCTATCCACATGTCTATTGTTAGTACATGGATCACAGATTTAGAAGTAGAGGAAACCATAGAGACCATTAAGTCCACCCCTCTCATTTTACTGATGAGAAAACTGAAGACCAGAGACAGGAGATGACTTACCCAAGGAGAGAAAAAGAGAGACTGACAGACGGACAGAGAGACAGACAGACAGAGAGACAGAGAGACAGAGAGGAAGGGAGCTGTGATACAACTAAGTCTCCAGATCTAGACCTTTAAATGCAGCTAGATTTTACTTTCAGTATGATTTCCCTCTGATTCTGTATGTGATCACAAAATCCAAATAAGTCTCAATATTTGTTTAAATCCAAAGCAGTTAGGAAAGAATTGATACAGGCAAGCTTCAGTTACATGTGACATGAAAGTTTATATTGAATCATGATAGATAATACAAAAATAACCCTGAGCTAGGATTTGGAAGTCATCTAGTCCAACCCCCTGATTTTACAGATAAGCAACCTGAGGCCCAAAAGCAATAGGAAAAATGTTACGGAACAAGGGTTCGAGCCCACATACTATGACTCCAACTCCATTGGTTATCAGCCTCACTTTATAACTGAGAAAGCAAAGACTCAGAGAAGTTCAGCAATTTGCTAATAGTTACAAAACTGATACATGAGTATCAGAGACAGTGTTCGATTTCAAGTCTCTTGACCTGTTGCTTTAAGCATATTGATCTCTGAGGTTTCCTCCATCATTTCCAGTTAATTAAATTGACTTTAAAATGTTATTTTTTATATTATAAATATAAGGTGAAATCTGCAAGGGCTTTCCTGGCAATCCTTGTCTTTAATCAGCACTAAATACTTTATATCCCAAATGCATATTAAGTAACTTACTTTTTTAAAAAATCCCAGAAAACCTGAACTTAAATTTTGAATTTGGAAAATGAGTACATTTTGCTGAGTACTCCTTTCTACCACCTCTGAACCCTCTACAAGGAGGCAACCATACAAAAGCACCTAAACAAAAATGCAACCAAACAAGGACCTAAACAAGAACATTTTGATATTAAAGCGGAGAGGAGATAATAAAAAAGCAAATTAAGGGTATGGAAAAGGCATTTATCCTAAAATTTTTGTTTGAATTAGATTGGCTAGCAGGCAAAAATATGTGCTAAACTATATTACTAGATAGTAACTTAATCTCCTAACGTTGAAAATGGTAATAGGAATCTTCTTGTCCAATCTAACCATTTTACAAAGGAGGAAACTGAGGTTCAGAGATAGGTTATATGATACATTCAAAATCATATAGATAATGGGGGTAGAGATAGAATTAGAACCCAAATAGAACCCAAGTACTTTGATTTACTGTCCAAGACTATTTCCATAAGACCAATTTATGTCTTAGTATACCAAGAGCCCAGGATACTAGGAGGTGCTAAACAAATGAGTATAAATTTCTCTTGACATGATTGCACAAATGGCAAATTTACTAGACCAAAACTGATTTCATAAATAGTCAAAATACAATTAACCTGTCTTTATTACTATCACATATATACTTCCAATGGCATCAACCTCTGTCTCATTTTTCTTTTCTGTTAAGCCAATTAACTTGTAAATTTAAAATTCTTACCAGACTTTTTCCTACCCTGAGACTTGTCTAAGGTGTTCATTGCTGGGGAAATTATTACATGTCAAGAAAATATCCTTAAGAAACCTGAAAAATGTTGAAGAATGGAAAGGAATAGGGCTCAAGTTTCTTCATTTGTAGGATGAGGAACTTGGTGTTGATGCCAGGTAGGGGACCTTCTGCTTCTAAATCAAGTAATACTTATTTTGATTTGAAACAGTGTGATCACAGGAAATTGGACAGAGGACTGATTTACTAATGATTTTCTAATGTGCCTCATACACTTGACTCTGAAGATAAGACTCCTGTGAGTATGAGCTCTGTTGAGTTTACTTTACACTTGCATTCTGTAGAATGTCAAATCAGAATTCTAAAGATGAAGAAGACCTATAAAATCCCATCTTAGTCAATATCACAGAGCTAATAAATGGACAAGTCTGAACTTGAAGTTCCAACTACAAGGTCGGATTCCAAAGACAAATCTTTTCATACACCTGCTGCCTCCACACACTATATAGAGTCTGGATGCTAGCACTGAAAGGACATTAGCAACTAGGTTGTCTAGGACATTAGCCTTCAAACTTTTTGGATTATACATTTCATCAGTTAAAAAACTGGCCATGTATGATCAATATATACAGCTTTCCTTATTTATATTTATTAAGAATAAAGGAGGAAGTCTCCTTTGTGTAATATGAATTGTGAGGAAGATTAGAATGTTTGGGCTAGCCACTTGTCTCTCAAATACAAGATTTCCATGGACTAGTCTACCTGGGAGATGCTTACAATAATTCCATGAGAGATTCTGTTGTTGTTCAGTCACGTCCAGCTCTTCATGACTCCATGGACCATACTGTCCTCAAGGTTTTCTTGGCAAAGATAATGGAGTAGTTTGCCATTTCCTGCTCCAGTGGCTTTAAGCCAGCAGAGGTTAAGTGACTTGCCAGGGAGCACACAACTAGTAAACATCTGAAGCCAGATTTGAATTCACATCTTCCTGACTCCAGGCCCAGCACTTAATCCACTGAGCCATGCAGCTACAATTCCATGAGAGGAAGCCTCCACCTATAATATGAAATACTGGCGATGGGTATACAGAGACATCTTAAACACAAATTGTCCACCAAAAATAAAACAACACCTCATTTTCTTCATTTCAAGTTCTCCCCTCTTCCTAACTTTCCTATCCCTGTTGAAGGCACCAAACACCATCCTCAAAGCCTGGGAGTCAACTTCAACTACTCACTCTCCCACCGCTTCCCCACATTCAAACTGTTGCCAAGTCCTATCATTTCTACCTTCATGACCCTTCTCTTACCTGCCCTCTTCTTCCTTCTGACGCGGTCACCACCTTGGGCCAGACCTTCATTACCTGATGCCTAGACCGTTATAACATCTTTCTGGTTCAAGTCTCCACCTTCTCCCGTCCCTCCTCCACTCAACTGCCAAAGTGATCTTCCTAAAGTCCCGGGCTGAATATGGAATCCCCTTATCCAGTAAAATCATCGGATCCCTGTCACCTCCAGGATCAAATATAGATCCTCTGCTTGACATTCAAAGCCTTCATGAACTAAGCCCCCTCTTACATTTCCAGTCTTCTCACCCCTTAATCCCTACATACACACACATACACACACATATACACACAAATACACACGCAAAAACACATGCAGACAAGTACACACACATACACACACTATTCTTCAGTCCAGTGACACTGTCCTCCTTGCTGCTCCTCAATGTGCTCCACCTCTCCCAATATACCTTGTCTTTGACTGTCCTCAAACCTAGAATTTTCTCTCTTCAGCTCTTATCTTCTGACCTTCCTGGTTTCTTCCCAAATAAAATGTCACCTTCAACAAGAATTTTTCCTAAACCCCCTTGATACCACTGCATCCCTCTGTGGATTATCTCCAATATATCACTCATATATCCTGTACATTGTGATTCACATCTTGTCTGCCCCCATTAGATTGTAAACTCCTTGAACTCAGATGCTAGCTGTGTGATATTAGGAAAGTCACTTAACGTCTATCTGCCTCAGAACTCTGAAATGGGTATAATAACAGCACCTACATCCTAGAGTTGTTATGAGGATCAGATGAGATATTTGCAAATATTTGGCACAGTACCTGACACAGAGGCATATAAAAAATGCTTATTCCCTCCCTACCTCCCTTCTTAAGAGCAGGGACTGTCTTTGTAGCCAAAGCCCTTGGCACACCTGGCACGTTGTAGGTGCTTAATAAGTATTTGTTGACTGACTAAGGTAAAAAGTCTGAGGGGAAACCCTCACTCTGTGAATATACTTACCTGCTGGTGACCTTCTACTAAGGGAAATAAAGGGGAACCAACTATGCATTACTGAAAGATTCCAAAAAGGTATTTGTTTCTCCCCTATAATCCTGGGCAGATGTGCTTAATATCTCTAAGTCTATGGGATTTTAGTTTGCTTTAGGTAAAGAAACCTCTCTGTAATTACTACTGCTCCTTTTCCCCTTGAGCTGAGTAAAGAATGCTATAGCAACATAGCAGGGCCAACTTTGTGATTTCCTGGGGGAAAAATCTTTTGTTGAATGTGACCTCAGCCTGCATGCAAACTACTCTTGCCCCGCCCCCAGCTTCTATCACCATGGCTACCACCAAACAGAAAGCAATGGTTAGCATTCACTTATTTCTTTGCCTAATAATTGGAAAACATAGAAGTGAGGAAAAGAACAGACTGAAGGGAATAACTTGTGGGTATGCATGGGCAGCTTGGCATACTGCTGATCACATTAGCATTAGTTTCTCTAACTTCTTCCATTTCTGGAGAGAGTTTAAGACACTTGCTTCTTTCTCTGACTCAGAAATCCTGGAAGAGATTTTTGTCTCTAAAAAGCAGTTGGAAGCGTCTTACAAAACCTGGTCTGGTAAGCACCAACTACTAGTGGCTGGTCTAGAATCAACTGCCTCATTAAGGGAAGCCTTCACCACAAACATCTCTTGGCATCTTTCTAGGACACCATGAGGAGCACAAATCAGTGGCCAGTTTGGTGCACAACTCTGGAAAAAGTATACATGATGTAAAGATGGAAGATAAAATCCTAAACCCTCTACTTTTTGATCTGGCTCGTTTTTCACAAGACACCCCACAAACGATCCCAGATGCCTCAGTCCCATGTTGATAGTGGCTGATAGACTTGTAGGAATCATCTCTGTCTCCATGGCAATTTTAACACAAGTTTCTGTATAAATCATCTACATGTATTATTGGACCAATAATTATGTCTCCAGAGGAAGGTAGGTCCAGAATAAAAGACCTAAGAAAAAGACCTAATTAACGGGACAAATATGAAAGAGATAGGATTCTTAAGTTTAAACAAAATTTTGGCAGAACAATTGTGGTACAATCCTGTAAAATTATCCTTTTTAATGCCTATTAATAAACATATGATTGATTTAAAAAAAAAATCTTGGAGCGTTTCAAAATTCTTTGCAATATAGTTTGAGAAACATCGGACTAGAAAAAAACTTATTTCTCAAAATTTTGAGAGAAAATAAAAAGGAGACTTAGAATATGTTTCCACCTTAGCAATGTGAGCTACTATTATCATCATCATTCAAATTACAATTAATATCACACAGTTTAGGGCTGACTTCTTTCCTCATTTCATATGTGTAGATTTTGTCTCCCCAGCCAGGTTATAAGCTCACTAAGAGTAGAAGCAAAGTAGTATCATAGGATCTCATCAGCCATACTGAAATTTGACTTGGTGCAGATAATATCTAAAGTTTTGAATGGCATGCTATTAAATGTTACCTCATCACATTGCCACATGGAATTTGCTTCTGGGACATTAATGCTAGAACAAGTAAAGCTGTGATATTTATACCTTGGTTACAAGAACACCAAGTACCAGAGGATTGCTTAACAAACCATGCCAGTAAAACTGGTTTCCTTACTGTTTCTTGAACACTTTCCATTCTTCTCAGCATTCTTGATTTTGCTTGTGTTGTTGCCTTTACATAAAATGTTCTTCTTTCTCAGTTTTGCCCACCCAATTCCCACTCATGTTTTGTGTGACTTTCACATGGTTTCTAGCTTTTCAATGAGATTGCGAGTTTTTTGGGGTGAGAACTAGTGACCTTTATTTCCAGGTAGAAAATGCTCAATAATATTTGTTGAATGAAGAGATCAGAAAATTATAGTTCTGGTATTGAAGCAAAGGCTAGTCTGGATATTTCTCCACAACATAACTAATGCTAAGAATTCCCTTTGGAGTGACCTTTCTTGCTCACTAAACCTGTGATGAATGTGGACCATGATGCAAGAATGTGGTTTCATGAAGTAACAGAACTCATTATCTTTCTGCCCTAAACTACTCCTTGTCAGAGCTTCCCTGTCCCAAGAATATCACCCTCTTTCCAGTCATCTGGGTTTCCCAATCTCACTGTCATCTTACATTCCTCACTCTCATTCATACCTCACATAAACAATCAGCAGCCAAATCTCATTTCTGTCCCTACCACATCTCTCACAAATGTCCATTTCTCTCCTATTGTAGATCCAATAACCGAGTTCTGTCTCATCATCTTTCTTGTAGATCAGTGGTGTCAAACTCAAATAGAAATCAGCCACTAAACCATATATAAGGATCCCTGTGGACCACATATTGAATTAGAAAACCACATTATAACATTATCTACATTCTATTGTATTGTAATTTATTTCTTTAAATATTTCCCATTTACATTTTGGACAGGTAGGTGGCACAATGGATACAGTTTCAGTTCCTGGAGTCAAGAAGACTAACCCTGAGTTCAAGTCAGGGGCCTCAGATACTAACTCTATGACTCTAAGCAAGTCACTTAACCTGTTTACCTCAGTTTCCTCATCTGTAAAATGAACTAGAGAAGGAAATGGTAAACCCCAAATGGAGTCACAAAGAGCTGGACACAATTGAAAAGAACTGAACAATAACAAAACTTACATTTTAATCTGGTTCCAGCCTCACTGGGGAATGCTGAGCTCCGCATGCAGCCTGTGGTCTGAGTAACTAACACCTCTGTTCTAGACTATTGTCATAGTCTTTGATTGGGTTTCCCTACCTCAAGCCTCTCTCCACTCCACCCTTCATTCAGAAACCAAACAGGCCTACTTGAAGTACAGATCTGCTCATGTCACTCCCTAATACCTGCTGTGTGATAAATGTCAGTGGTTTCCTATTACTTCCAGGATAAAATATAAACTCTTCCACTTAACAGTTAAATCTGTTCATAACTGGGCACTTTCCTCCCTTTCCAGTCTTCTTATACATCACTACCTTCCACATACTCTGTGACCCAACCCACCCATCCTTGTTCCAAACATATGAAGTATTCCTCCTCTCTTCACTCTCTGGCTTTGGACAGGTTATTCTCTGTATCTGGAACTCTCTCCTTCCTTACCTCTACCTTTTAAAATCCCTGATTTCCTGCCAAACTCAGACAAAAACCCAGCACCTCTGTGAAATCTTTGCTTATTTGACCAAGGGATAGGAGCCATCCCTCCCCAAGCCACTTTGTATTGATTGTGTATATTTGCAAAGAATAGTGTGGTCTTCCTCACTGGAATCTCAGCTCCTTGAGGAAAGAAACCCTTTCATTTGGGTTTTGAATCCCAAGATCTTAGGACAGGGCCCTGACACATGGGAGCCACTTAATAAATGCTTATTCACTGAGTGATTGAGGACATGGGATCATAAGATTTAAAGCCAGAAGAAACCTTCAAGACCAAGTCTTTCATTCTGTAGATTAGGATAAATTAGGCCTGGAAAAATGAGATGAGTTACACAAGATTACACAAAACTAGGTAGTAGAGTCAAAATTTGGAGCCAGGACGTTGGATACCAACACCAGCGGACTTTATACGGCATAAGACTTTGGCATATTATATTGCTAACAGCTTTCTGGATTTCCAACAAGATGGTAGGATTCTCAGAAATGAAAACTAGAGTTTTATGCTTTCTGTAACTCAACAGTCATTTACTATATGCCAACCACTGTGCTAGGCATTATGGATGCAAATACACAGAACAAAATAATCCCTACAGACAAGGAGCTTACATGTTAATATAGAAGATAACTATGATTCTAAGTATAACCATAAGCATATACATAATAAATATAAAGTAAAGAAATACAAAGTAGTTTGGAGAAGCACTAGCCATTGGGAGGACCAGGAAAGTCTTCATGCAGAAAGAAAATGGAGCTTGATCTTCAAGTTAAGAAAGAGAAGGACTTGAAGAGGTAGAGGATAAGGGAGAAGAGCATTCCAGGAATGAGGGATGACCAGTACAAAGGCATGGAGGTGGGAGATTAATATCATGTATGAGGAACAAAACCAGTTCGACTAGATTGCACAGTGCACATTCAAGAGTAATGTCCAATAAAGCTAGAAAGATAAGTTGAGGCAGGTTGGGAAAGGCTTTAAAAATTAAACAGAACAGTACATCTTTTATTCTGGAGGCAATAGGAAACCACCAGAGTTGATTTAAGTAGAGGAGTGACATGATCTTTTCCTCTGATAAAGAGAGTTACCTAAGCAGAAATGTGCATAGAGATAGGAGTAACAAGAGACTTGAGGTAGGAAGATCAATTATGGAGGGGCGGCAGGGCTTTGTGGAGAGGGAAGGAGGAAGGAAAGCAGTGAAAGAGAGGAGGGAATGAATATCAGACAAAGGGAAGAGCCAGTGAAATGGCGAAGAGGAGAAAGTGCTCTCAGGGTAATGACCTTGAGGAGTATCTACAATTATGGGGGTTAATATGGATAAGGCACCAGCAAAGGAAACAAAACTAGAAAAGAGAGGGGAGAGAGTATATCCAGGAGGAGAGGGTGGTCACTAATGCCAAATGTAGCAGATGGGTCAAGAAGGGTAAAGACTCAGAATATAACATACTATCAGATTTGGCAGTTGAGAGATCATTGGTAACTTTAGAGTAGGCAGTTTCAGCTGCATACTGAAATCAGAAGCCAGATTACAAAGGGCTGAGAAGTGAGTAAGAGGAGAGGAAGTAGAGAAGAAAGTTTTTAAAAAGAATTTGGCTAGAAATGAAGAAAGATATGGGACAATAGTGTTAGAAGATGGTAGGACATAGTTACGTTTGGTTTTGTTCTGTTTTTAAAGATAACAGAAACTAACAGCAGAGACTTGGTCATGTTTAAGACAGTAGAGAAGAAAACTAGTAGATAGGGAGAGGTAGAAATTTCTAGATAAAACGTAGATATTGAGGTTAAAAATGAAAAGCAGACTAGAGGGAAAGGGATTTTACATAGGTAAATGACTTTAACCTTGGCACCTTGTAGAGACAGGAAGACCAAAGGAGACTTAAGGTCAACAAGTTTTGCAATAAAGAAAATGTGAGAAGTAGAAGCTCACATTTACTCTTCTCATTTTTCTTATGTGAGAGGCACATAGGGATGTGTACATAATTAAAAAAAAAACTTATTGTATGAATGAACCAACACAAAACAACGAATCTTTCTTTTCTATTCCTGACTGCCTGTGTTCATTTTGGAAATACTCTTATCTGAAACTATGAGAAAACCTTGCCCCACTTTTTTATTTGAGCCCAAGAGATTTTGTCAGTGGATATTTTAAAAACAGCATGTCTCATATTTGTTGGAGTGCCCATGCTGTTCGTCTAATCAATGAGAAAAATGATACGTAAAACTGATTGCTCAGAAAAATTGAATACTTCTGTTTTCTTTCCTTGCAAAACTGTAATTTTCCCAGATTTGTTATTTAGCAACCAAACCTTCTTAAGAAAAATGCAGAAAATGTTGACCAATTACCTTTGCCTACAGCTACTATTTGGCTATGGACAAATGAAGATAAATGGGACATGTCAGGGGCAAGATTCTGAAGTCAAGAAGGTTGAACTTCTGCATGTTCAGACTTTCTTCTGCCTCCTTTTGTCTTCAGTGACACACCCAACATATATCTCTCTTCAGTCTCTTTCTGATTTCTCATTCTTTCCCCTGTCCCATATGATTGATCATCACTATGTCACTGGTACAGAAATTTAAGATAATCTGATTTGGCATTGAAAAGGATCAGAAGAGGTAGAGATAAAAGATTGAGAGAGACCATAGATATCATAAGAGATCACCGAATCTAATTCCTTCATTTTATAGATGAGTAAACTGAGCTCTGGGGAGATTAACTGACAGCTCTAAGATAGCAGAAAACTGGCTTAAACCCAAACACTCTTACTCCAATTTCCTCTTCTTTCCACCACACCACAGGTGTACCTTCAAACCTTTTCTATAAATACATAATGAAATACTTTGTCTCCTGTCCAGAACATCAGACTCAGTATAGTGAATAGTAGGAGGGATTGGGGGATCAGGAGAAGGAACTTTCATCTATAGACTTCTGTAATTTGGTAGAAAGTATATTAAATAAGAGTCAAGGGCCCTTGATCCCTACCTAAACCTGCCCTACGTGTGTGATGTGTGTGACCTCAGACATATCACTTAACATCTCAACCTCACTTATAAGTGAGTTCCCAGGTTCTTTGCATTTCAAATATGATATTCTAAGGCTATTCTGAGGGTTTCATTTAAGACTGTCCACAGGACATTGTGCTAGGCACTTGGAGTACAAGGGGATAAGAAGGGAGGAACAAGGTTTAGAAAAGTTATGACTGTAACTCAGTGAAGATTATGGCACATATATAAACAACTCTAATATCAAATATAATAACCAAGTACACAGGAGGTTCCAGAAAACTGTCATGTGAGAACTGAAAGGCTCCCACTGGACAGTTTGGGGAGATGATATTTGAGTTGGGCTTCAAAAGATGGATAAGAGTTCAAGAGTCAGATGGGAGAATGCATTCCAGACATAAGAATTTGACACTCACTATATGCAAAGCACTTTTCCAGGGACAGGGAAGTGGGGAAAGATATAGCACTTATTGAAAAAAATTATTTACCTTCAGATTTTTTAAGGAGTCTCTTCCATTTCCTGAGGACCAACTTTCAGAAGAGGACCCTCCCTCCTAACCCAAACTGGGATACACCCAAGGAATATACACATAAAAAGATAATAGACACTGTGATCATATTATAAATGCCAAATGAATTCTACTAGAAGATGTGTATAAGGGACAAGGAGTAGTCTAGGTTTACATGAGCATAGTATTTATGTGTAGAAGAATCATAAGGTACATGACTGGAAAGGCAGAGAGGCATGAGATCACAGAGAATCTTGAATCCCATACTTAGGAGCTCAAATCTCAATTGATCTGGGATAACTGGGAGAAAATATGAGGGGTAGGAGCACACTGACCACTGAGAATCTTAAACCTCAAGTTGAGATTGTTGTCAGCAAGAACAAAACTCCAGTTTCTGGGAAATGAGATCCAGGACTGCTGAATGTTAGTTTCTGCTTGTGAAGGAAACATTGAAAGATAAATGATATAGGGGAGCTTTCTCAGCATTAAGGCTGATTGTGAATAATGGAGAGCTAACAAAGTGAAAAGGTAAAAACTACAAATTTGTAAATTCGCCATTTTTAAAAGTAATACTAATTACTATCATTTATGCTGGTTCACTAATTGTGCCTAATTGTTGTATAGCAGGATGATTCTAAATGTCATAATACACATTTTATTAGTAAGTGTGAAACTGACTTAAGTCTGTTTCATCTGAAGCTACACATGTAGCACTAAACCTGGTACACAGGTGTACTTGATCTACAATTTTGTCTTCATGAATCATCATCTACTCACAACATTTAAAAATCAAGCAAGCATTGTGTTAAATCATAATCACAAAAATCAAAGGAAAATAGATTTAGAGCTAGAACAAAAATTACCAGTGACCTAATCCAACCACCTCAATTTACACAGGAAGAAACTCGGACGGAAATTAGAACTCAGATACCCACAGTTCTAATCTAGTACCATCTCCATTGTACTATATGGCCTCTATATGCTTATCATTAATGCCTAATTATAATGAAATGTGAGAGTAATTATACATATGTGTAAAAACACAATAGAAGTTTTATATCTGTGTGTATATGGGGGTTTTTTTCTACTTCAGTTTCCTCTTCTGTAAATACTTTTGTAAGGTCAATTAAATGCAATAAGAAAATTATTAAGTACTCAGTATATTCCAGGTACTATGCTAGATATTATAAATACAATGACAAAAAATGAAAAAGTTCTTGTCTTAAAGGACCTGCTACTCAAGGGAAAGAAACACCTTCAGTTGGGGAAACAAATACAAAATAAATACATAGTGAGTATCTTCTCAACCTCAGTCTCCCACAGTGAGAGGCACCATCACCCCTTTAGGGTTCTAGGTATATGCCAAAGGTGAAGGGGAGGGTTCTCATTTGCTATCAGCTCAAGTTTTCATTCTGAGTGTATTCCCCCTACTGTTGACTATCAGTCATTAGAGCCCCAGTTTCATTTAACTCCTTAATATTAATTAGCTTTAAAAAAAAAATGTATATTGAAGAAATATATTGAAGCACCAGGTACCAACTTCTTTCTTTAATATCAACAGTAAATAATAGAACTAGAGGAACATATAAAGTGTGGTGTAAAATAGCTTTAATGCAGTTTTCTTTCTTATCATATTCTCTGAAAGAAGAAAGGGATTTGTTTGTTCTCACTCTGCACCCTACATTCACAATACTGAAGATGGACTAGCTGCTGCCAAAATATATAATACATCTGTTCACCAGAAAAAGACTGGTCTTTTCCAAGACACTAATAATGAGAGAAATGCAAATTAAAGCAACTACCTTAAATCTTTCAGATTAGCAGAAACAAAAGAGGAAATGAAAATATTACAGGGGTTATGGGAAAATAAGTCATTTAGAGTAAGTCCCAAAAATGGTACTAAACCCTTTGATTCAGCTAGGGTTTACTAGGCCAATAATCCAAAGAAATTTTAAAAAGGGAATGGGATCTATATTATACAAATAGCTAAAGAAATTGTGATATATAAAAGCAATGCAATATTATTGCTATAAGAAATAAATAAACGGAGAGTTTCAGAGGACAATAGGAAGACCTCCCTCTAAGATCTGATGCACAGTGAAGTGAGTAGAACTAGGAGATAATTCACACAATGATAACAACATTATAAAGAAAAATAATTTTAAATGACTTTAGAACTCTAATGAATGGAATCAGAAACCATGAGACCACAAGACTAAAAATGGCTCATGATATCTATCTCCTTCTAAAGAGCACTTAAACCCTAGAATGAGAGATACATCTTGGGACATCATTAATGTGGCAATTTATTTTGCTAAACTATATGTGCTTTTTGTTAAGGGTTATTTTTTTTATATTTCAATTATGGGAGCCTGGTGAAAGAGAGACATAATAAAAGTTTCCAATTAATAAATCTCAGTTTTATTACTCCCTCATGTCTCACAATAGACACAAATAAATTATAACTAGGTAACCACTTTGTTATTCACAAGCTACATGTAAACAAAAGGATTCAAAAGACAGACCTGCAATAATTTAAGTGCTGAAATTGTGACAAATTTGTTTGGTATCTGGCAAATAAAAAAAAAATCATTCCTCCTCATCTGCTGAGTTAATACTTAGAACAAACAGACAACAAAAGCTTTTTAAGCTATCTTTCAATTCCAAGGCTCTAATAGGATCAAATGACTTTGGAGAACTCAACCACAGCCATGCCCTCATGTGGCATATCAGACTGCTACCAAGAGACTAGTTGAGAGGCATGCAGGCCTGCCCAGAGTTTATCCTTTCTGTGAAGGGAATGCCCTCACACAGGTTTGTGAGTTGTGGGAAAGGGTGGGTTGAGGGAGCCAAGAAATAATAAGAATATAAAACTGGAACAAAAATACAGAGATTAACTCCCAAGAGTGATCACAAAGGATTAAATGGTCATTTTTAAGGGCTATCACATTGCAATACCACTATAAAAAAACTCAGATCCTTATGGCAAATTTATATCCCTACCTTCTTCACCAGCAAGATGGGAACAGGGGAGCCTGGTCCCATGCTCCCCTAACCTCCTGCCAGCAGCCCAAACCAAATTCTCATTCAGACATTGCACAGTTAACAGCCCCAGGACTGGGGGAGGAGACTATATAAAAGGTTAAGACTTCAAACCTCTAGTGCTGGGCATGACAAGATTTGGGGTAGGTAATGCTTTCTACCACTTAAATCAATTAACTTTAACAAAGGAATATTTACTTTTAAGATGGAGCAAGACCAATAGTACAAACATTTCTCCCACTGCAGTATCTCTAGGACATACTCTCCCCTATGTTTTCTCAGTCTCAAGAAAATGGACTCAGGGGGGCAGAACCAAGATGGCAGAATAGAAAGATGCATATACTCTAGTGCATCCCCCAGAGCCCACAAAATACCTGTAAAAAATGACTCTCAACAAATTCTAGAGCAGCAGAAGCTACAGAACAACAAAGTGAAAGAGGTTTCCAGCAAAGGTAACCTGGAAGGTCTACAGGAAAGGTCTATCCCACTGGACTCTGAGTGGAGCAGAGTCCAGCCCTGGCCATGTGGCACTGGAAGGAATAGGACCTGAACAGACCTCCGGGGGCAGAATTCCCAGCAGAGAGGGTCCCAGATCCCTCAACCTACAAGTGACAAAGAAAGCTCCAAAGGTCAGTGTGGGAGGGATTTCCCAGCTGGGCAAGAGGGGAGCAGAATTCCTCTAGCAGAGGCACCAGCAGCAGCAACAGGCAGCAGGCAGCTATGGTGGCCATGGAAGCAACCTGGGTTCATTGTCCAGGCAGCTCAGCTTAAAGCCTCTGGTGGAATTGAACAAGAGATGTGAACCTTCGGCCCTCAGTGGTGGCCCCACCCCCACACAGAACCTCTGCAGGAATTGAGCAGTTGATCTGAGCCTCAGCACTCAGTGGTGGCCCTGCCCCCACCCACAACCCCTGGAGGCGTTGAGCAGCTGATCTGAATCTCAGCCTTGAGCAATGCGCTGGGGAGAGGAGGAGCACTAAGACTCTCCTCTTGACAAAGGATTCAGAAGGCAAGTAACTGGCTGAGGAAATGCACAAAAAAGGGGAAAAAATAAGACCATAGAAGGTTACTTTCTTGGTGAACAAGTATCTCCTTCCATCCTTTAGGATGAGGAAGAACAAGGCATACTGTCAGAGAAAGTCATGGCCTCTACCTCCAGTAGCTCCAAAATGAATATGAAATGGGCTCAGGCCATAGAAAAGCTTGAAAAGCTTGAAAAGTCAATACCCTGCTAAAGGAGAACCAAAAAAATGCTGAGGAAAATAGTACCTTTAAAAAGAGGCTAACTCAATTGGCAAAAGAGGTCTAAAAAGCCAATGAGGAGAAGGAGACTTTAAAAAGCACAATTAGCCAAATGGAGGAGAAGGTTCAAAAGCTCACTGACCAAAACAGTTCTTTAAAAGAGAGACTCCAGTTCAGGGAAACTAATGACTATGAGATAAACCAAGCAGTTAGAAAACAAGACCAAAAGTTTGAAAAAATAGAAGGTAATGTGAAACATCTCATTGGAAAAACAACTGACCTGGAAAATAGATCCAGGAGAGACAATTGAAAAATTATGGGACTACCTGAAAGCCATAGTCAAAGAAAGAGCCTAGACATTATCTTTCATGAAATTATCAAGGAAAACTGCCCTGATATTCTAGTACCAGAGGGCAAAATAAATATTGAAAGAATGTACCAACCACCTCCTGAATGAGACCCAAAAATAGAAACTCCCAAAAATTTGTGGCCAAATTTCAGAGTTCCTAGGTCAAGGAGAAAATATTGCAAGCAACTAGAAAGAAACAATTCAAGTATTGTGGAAATACAATCAGGATAACACAGGATCTGGCAGCTTCTCCATTAAGGGATCTAAGGGCTTGGAATAGGATATTCCAGAAGTCAAAGGAACTGGGATTAAAACCAAGAATCACCTACCCAGCAAAACTGAGTATAATACTTCAAGGGAATAAATGGTCACTCAAAGATATAGTGGACTTTCAAGCATTCTTGTGAAAAGACCAGAAGTGAATAGAAAATTTGACTTTCAATCACAAGAATCAAGGGAACCATGAAAAGGTAAACAGGAAAGAGAAATCATAAAGGACTTTCTAAAGCTGAACTGTTTACATTCCTACATGGAAAGATAACATTTGTAACTCTTGAGACTTTTCTCAGTATTTGGGTAGGTGGAGGGACTACACACACACACACACACACACACACACACACACACACGTAGACAGAGAGTACAGATTGAGTTGAATCAGAAGAGATGATATCCATAAAAAATACAATAAAATAAAAATTAAGGGATGAGGGAGGAAAATATTGGGAGGAGAAAGGGAGAAAAGAAATGCAGCAGGCTTTAACTCATGAATTCAGGGGAATTATGCTTGCCTTCTCACTTGGGTAATGTGGCAGATCTTGCAAGGGGCTAGGGAGAATCTTCCTCAGTTTCCCCACACTTGAGAAGCCAGTTTGAGCAGTGGATACATCACTGGACCTGGAGACAGGAAGACCTGAGTCGAGATCTGGCCTTAGGCGCCTACAAGATGTATGACCCTAGGGAGGTCACTCAACCTCTATTTGCCTCAGTTTTTCATCTGTAAGATGGGGACACACCAGAAAAGGAAATGGCAAACCACTCCAGCATCTTTGCCAAGAAAACCCCATGGATAAAGCCCATGGGATCATGTAGAGTTGGACATGACTGGATAACTAAACAACAGCAAAGACAACCTGAGTGCTACAGTGGAATCCAAGAAATGTTCAAAGAACTAAATAAAGCCATTCAGTACACTGGATCAATCTTCCATGAAGCATTTATGAATATGTGGATAACAATCATGAGGATGACAGTGCATGGATGTGTTGAAATAATGTACCTACATACTTACTAAAGCTAGTAAGACACTGATCGAGATAGAGTGCTCTCTATACTTGGCAGCATGTGGTTCAGAAGAGATCTCATTCCCCCAAGCAGTCTCTGCATCACAGAAATCACATGTAATGTGGGACCTCAAGCAAATCACATAACCTCTCCAAGATTTACTTTCCTTGTCTGTAAAATGGGGATAATTATCCTTGTATTATCTCCTTCACAGGGTTGCTGAGAGAAATGTGGCGAAAGGAAAACACAAAGGTGGATACTAATGAGCACTATCATTATAAGAGACTATAATAGTCTTTATATTATACCCTTAACTCTAAGAAGACATCCCAATAGACCCGTTTTTATTGCTCTGCTGTTGCAGGTAGCCTTTTAAGGGTCAGAAAACTGTCTATTTTTGGCATGAAACAGAGGAGCATGATGAGGGTCACTTACTTTGGGGGGTAATTCTGCAGTATGATAAACAGAGATCTACAAAGAAGTTAAAGAGGACCAAATCAATACCAGACAAAGTGAGCGATTCCAGCCATTCTTCATTTGTTGTTCAGTCATTTTGCACTCCTGTCTGATTCTTCATGACCCCATTTGCAGTTTTCTTGGCAAAGATACTGGAGTGGTTTGCCATTTTCTTCTTCAATTCATTTTACAGATGGAGAAATTGAGGCAAACAAGGTTAAGTGACTTGCCCAGGGTCACACAGTTAGTAAGTGACTTAGGCCAGAATTGAACTCCAGAAGATGAGCCTTCCTGATTTCAGGCCCAGTGCTCTATTCACAGTGCCACCTAGATGCCCCAATTCTTGATAGAAACTACAGTAATTCCTGCGTTCTCTAGCAGACAAAAGGATCTTCATAGCCAAGACAGGTATGACATTTCTGAGTGCTTTCTTCAAGAAGTGATGTTTTTAAAATAGAAAAAATAAATAAACCTTGGCATTTTAAAAATTGTTAATGAGTCATTTTTGTCCAGAGGTAAACTTACTCAAACTCAGGGTTTTTTTCTACTACTTTTTTTTTTTTGGTGAGACAAGCAGGGGTAAGTGATTTGCCCAGGGTCACACATAAGTGTCAAGTGTCTGAGGTCATATTAGAACTCAGGTCCTCCTGACTCCAGGGCCAGTATTCTGCTACTATCCCTTGAATGAATGAATGATTCTGCACAATTCCCAGTGATCTGAATACCACCTTTCCTTCAAAAACCTGCTCAAAACTCACCTCCAAATAATGTCTTCCTTGACTTCCTCAGCTCACATCTCCTGTGGGGCCTCCTACAGTTCTCCTTGAACAGTGCCAAACAATGTAGTGTGGCATTGATCATATATTGCCTTGCACTGTCACCTCCCTTTCACATGATATATATTATTTATCTTACATTGCCTTGCCTCAAATGCAGAAACAAATTTCTTTCAAAGTTTGGAGCTCAGAATGTAGAGTGAACCTCTTATAGAACTTAAGAGTAAATTCATTCTTCTATTAAACAAGCATTTATTCATCACTTACTCTAAGTTCTGGGGTAGATTCCACCATTTGGTGCCTTTGCACAAACTGTACCATATACCTAAGATTCATTATCCCCTCAAGTCATCTTAGAATTCCTTGTTTCTTACAACTCAACTCAAATTCAACTTCCTGCTTAAGGCCTTTACTAATATCCCTGGGTGCTCCCTGCCAAAAAAGCCTATTATTTATTTCATCCAGATTTATATATGGACTTGTTGTCTTCTCAAAACAATCCCTTAAGAGCAGATTCTATTTCATATTTGTCTTTGTATCTCCAGCTGATATGTAGTAGGTGTTTAATAAAGTGCTTGACTGAGATACACAGCTCCTATAAAAGAGTGTTCTAGGTTATGTGAAACTTCCTAATTTACAAACTTAGTATGATTAATCAGGGGACAGTTAAGTGGCACAGTGGATAAAATGCTAGACTTGGAGTCAGGAAGACTTACCTTCCTGAGTTCAAATCTGGCCTCAGCCACTTCCGAGCTGTGTGACCCTGGGCAAGTCACTTAACTATGCCTCAGTTTCCTCATCTGTAAAATGAGCTGGAGAAAAAAATGGCAAACCACTCCAGTATCTCTGCCAAAAAACCCCAAATGGGGTCATAAGGAGTCAGACACAACTGAAACAAATGAACAACAGAAATATAATCAATCAATTGACAAACCCATTATGGAATTTCCTAAGTATGCTAAATACAAATCTCAACACAGCCTGAATGTGAAGATCTTATTCAATCTGGCGCTGCTGAACTAACCTCATTTCATGTCCCCTCCTAATTCCCTCATTAGGCTACACCCTAATTTGTCATCTACAAGCTGTGCTCCATGCTTGGCTCATACTGTGGCCCTGCCCCAAAGTCCTCTCCCTTCTCATTTGGTTCAGAAGGCCAAACCCTTACCTTGCTACTTCCATGAAATATTCCCCAACTATTCCAACCCACAGTGATCTCTTCCTCCCTTCCTTCAATCTGTCCCATACAAACAGCTCTTAATCACATACTCCGTCCTGTTGAATGCTGATTATATAATGTTTCATTTTCAATTTAAAACAGCAAGCTTTTATTAAAGTCCAACTAAGTGAAGGTAACACACTAGGCTTTGTGAACACAAAGACAAAAATGTTAAAAAGTCCCTACCCTCAAGGAACTTATATTCTATTAGGGTATAAATCCAACAAATAATCAGATACATAAATATTGGTCAAAGAGATGAAAGTGTAGCCACTGGGTTCAGGTATGGTTTTCTATACAAGGTGACATCTAAACTGAGGATTCTTGGAGGAGAAAGTGAGGAAGAAGCATGATTATGTTATTAAAACCTGTGTGGCAGGCCGATCATGAACCTTTTCACTAATTTTCTCAGCTGTCTCCCTAACCCGAGCCTGCCCTCACACTGACAGATCTGGGGTTTCAAGAGAAGAACCACCACCTATATCCTATGTATCTCAGTGTCATATGTAATTATATTATGACTCATAAACAGAGCTCTGAAACCTCCACCAGTGTGATTTCTATTTACACAAAATCATCTATTCACAGCTGATGGCACATTAGATTTTAATCATGACCATTTACTTAACAATAAAGTGAAAGTAATGAGAATGATAACATCAGAGAGGCTCATATAAGATAAACGAAGGAACAATAACTACATTCCAACACACACATAAACCTGGGTCATATCCCATCACCAATGCACATAGTATCTATGGATAAGAGTGGGCACATACTTACAGAAATGTAGCAGAGAGGTGCATGAGTGGGAAAAATCCATATGCTCAGGGTAACATAGATTTGGAACTGTAAATTTTGGTGTCCTCTTTTTGTCGCAGGAACTACCCATAAAACTTCCTTGTTGAAAGTAGGATCAGTGTTAAACAGATCCTTGCACTGTTAGGCTGAGTGGATTACACAAAATACTTGATTAATATCCCAGATGATTAACATTGCACTATTTCTGGCAAATTATTTGATCTCCTAGGTGACTTCTCTGATTCGTTGGCTCCAAGTTGTTCCTCTGTTCAGTTGGACTTACTTCTCAACAGAAAATGTACTGCTCATTACTTCCAGCTTCAGGCTGCCTCCAACTAAAATAATGCTATACTCTTTTAGGAAAAGATTTTATCCTACAACTTTTTGCCAAAGTTGCCTCAATCCTATTCATTTGTAGGATTCTTCTCCTTCTTCGTGTCCCAACAACAACAGGTAACCATGCTGCTAAGTATATTCTGTCCTCTTCATTTTTTCTTTTCAGCAGAAAATTATCCTACAGAGCTAAATAAATTCTCTCAGTATTCTTTTCTCAGCAGCAGGTGGTAGTAGAAAGCACTTCAAGCCCTCACTAGGCAACGAGCAATGGTCTCAGAACTTGGAGTTAGGGATTAACTTCAATAATTTCTTCTTCTCAAACTTTGACCATACCTGTCAAAGGTCACTCCTTTACCCAAACATAGACAACAGCCTTCACAGAGGAAGAGAAATAGGAGGTAGAATTACAAGTTTTGGACATTGCATGCAGGCTAGTTTCTCTGGAACACAGAACATGAGATGAAAGGTGTTATGAAATAACTTATTTCATGATAAATCTGGAAAGGTTAGCTTAGAGATATATTGTGGAAGGTTTTTAAATATCAAGCTGGACATTTTATATTTTAAAGGATCCACTGACTTAAACAGAAGAGTAATATGTTAAGATCTGTACTTTAGAAAGGATATCTGGAAGCTCTGTGGGGGCTGGATTGGAGACAGGGACAGGAAGAAAGAAAACCAACGAGGAGAATTTTGCAGTAGTTCAGGTGAGAGGTAATAAGACCCCAAGCTAAGGCAGTAGTGGAGGAAGCAGACAGGATAGCTGTGAGAATGGTTGTGAAAATAAAATACTCTGTCTCTTATTTTTCATGTATCCCACACATCACATATCCTAGTACTCAATAATTCCACACCCAATAATTCTATGAGTCACTTAGTGATTCAACAAGTATCCTAAGTACCTACTGTGGAAAATACAGAGGGCACAGGGTGAATTGAATAGGAAGGGATGATATCTAAAAAGATAAAATTAAGGGGTGAGAGAGGAATATATTGGGAGGAGAAAGGGAGAAATGGAATGGGGCAAATTATCTCTCATAAAACAGGCAAAAAAAGCTTTTTCAATAGAGAGGGGAAAGAGGGAGGTAAGAGGGGAAAAGTGAAGCTTACTCTCATCACATTTGGCTTAAGAAGGGAATAACATTCACACTCAATTTGATATGAAAATCTATCTTACACTACAAGAAAATAGGGGAGAAGGGGAGAAGTGGGGTGTGGGGGGATGATAGGAGGGCAAATGGGAGGAGGGGATAATTAGAAGTAAACTTTTGGGGAAGGACAAGGTCAAAAGAGAGAATAGAATAAATGGGGGGCAGGATAGGATGGGGGAAAATATAGTTAGTCTTTCACTACATGACTTTTATGGAAGTCTTTTACATAACTACACATGTATAACCTATATTAAATTGCTTGCCTTCTCAGTGGGGATGGGTAAGGAGGAAGGAGAGTAGTTGGAATTTAAAGTTTTAAAAACAAATGTTAAAAAATTGTTTTTACATGCACCTGGGAAATAAGAAATACAGGTAATGGGGTATAGAAATCTATCTTGCCCTACAAGAAAATAGAGGATCTGGGGATGAGGGAAGGGAGGAGTGTAATAGAAGGGAGGGCAGATTCAGGGAAGGGGTAATCAGAATGTACAATGTCTTAGGATGAGGGGAGGGGAGAGCTGGGGAGAAAATGTGGAACTCAAAATCTTGTGGAAATGAATGTTGAAAGTTAAAAATAAATAAATATATTAAAAAAGAAAGAAAGAAAGAAAACCAGATATAACAACCTGTGCAGCAGGCCCTCCTGGGTGCCAGGGTGCTTACTGATATATCTACTCTCACAATTCACACATATCAGGTACCTGGAAAAATCTTTTGTGGCATTGGGATTAGGGGAATGAGTGAATATTTTTAATGACCTCCACTCTGTGTTAGGCATGGGGAGATAAGCCCCATGGTCTGTCATAGATAAACGCCTTTCAAAGGACCAGAGGAATAGAGAAGCCCAGGAACTCTGCCCTACTTACTTGAACTACAGTAAAGGGGCAGGGACCTGCTTCTAGAAGAAGACATCTGGTGCAGGAAGCCATGAACTAAGCTGGATGGGGCAAGGGCTACCTCCCCAAATAGAATAGCCTTGAGGTTTGAGTCTGGTTAGTTGGTGTGTTTGTTTTGTCCTTTTCAGACCCAAAAGCTCAAGCCATGGTATTCTTGGAGGTCGGATTCCTGGCCAGATGTTGCTAACAGGCCAGCAAAGCAACGCTGAGAAACCAGTGTGCCAGGGCTAGAGACTCAAACTTAGGAGAATTTGCACTTGGAATTTGGTAGTATCATGCTGTACGGAAACTGAATCAAGCTGAGGTAGTATAAAGAATACTGAATAGATTTTGGATATTTATTCTTGCAATATCTCTAAAACAAATATCCTTGGCAAAAAAAAATTATTTACCAAAATTGAAGCAGTATAAAGGGGAAATATGACTCCCAGATATTTGGGGGATGCCTGTATATTGGTTCTTGAAATACCTCTAAAGTAAACATTCCTTTGTAAATGCTAAGTTATGAAATAGCATTCGGATGCATGGGACCACTGAAATTCAGGGAATACAACTGGTGGGAACTTGAGGCAATGGCAGAGAGATGAGATGCCTAGATACTCCTAAGCCTTCCTAAGGATACCAGAGAACACTGGGGAACAGTGAAATGTAACATACCTGGCCTTTAGGCAGTGGGGGCCAAGGTAGTCACTGATATATTGATATATAGTTACATGCATACATATACATATGTATATATATATAGACATATAACATATACAATATTATGTATGTACACACATGGTATGTGTGGTATATATGCATGTACATGTGTATGATGTATATATACCCCTTGCTTTTTTTGGGTCAGTCATTTTCATCATCTCAATACCTGATGTTAGCATGGCTTCCTCAACATGTCCTAGAATTGTGGCACTTAGAAAAATCACATTGGACTGATTTTACTTTTTCAGTTGTTGATTTTGCTTAGATTTAGAATAATTTTTACCACATTGTACCACATTGTGTTAGTTTCTCAGTGTCAATAAATGCGGATTGATTTCTTTAAAACACTGATACTAATCAATGTTCAGTAATGTGGTACATAGGTAGGATGTTGTACTTGCCGTCAGGATGACCTGCATTCAAATCTTCCCTCAGATATTCACTAAGCTATGTGACCCTAGGTAAGCCAAGTCAATAAGTATTTAGCACTTAACTATGTGCCATTAACTACACCGAGTACTAGGGATTTAAAGAAAAACAAAAAACAGTCTGTGTCCTCAAGGAGTTCACATTCTAACATATGAACAAATGCATAAAACAACACAAGTGAGATATGTAAGTATACAATTGTGGATTTTCTCAAAGGGAAGGCATATTTGTACTAAGAGAAACCAAGAAAGTTTTCTGGGAGAAGGTGGAATTTGAGCTATGCCTTAAAGGAAGTCAGGGAAGCCGAGAAAGAGAAAAACAAAGAAAGAGAACATTCCAGTATGAAGAACGTTAATGAAAAGGCACAGAATCTGATAATGGAGCACTGTGTGTGAGGAACAGCAAGGAGGCCAGCGTCCTTGGATAGTAGAGGACATAGGAAGGAGAAAAACTTAAGAGCACTGCAAAGGTAGGAAGAGATCAAGCTGTAAAGGGCTTGTGTCTCAAAATAGGTGACCCAATAGATAGAGCACTGGGTTCTGCTGTGTCAAGAAGACACAAACCCAGCCTCAGACATGCATAGCTGTGTGACCCTGGACAAGTCACTTCACCCTGTCTGCCTCAGTTTCCCCATCTGCAAAATGAGCTGGAAAAGAGAAAAACTATTCTGGTATCTTTGCCAAGAAAACCCCAAATGGGGTCATGATGAGTCAGGCACTAGATGACAAACAAGACTTAGGAAGCTGTGGAATACTTTGGTATTTGGTCCAATACAAGAAAACATGGAGCATACAAGACAGAAAAGCAAACCAGTTTTCTTGAGGGTACATATTTACCATGGGGGTAACCAAGAAGAATGGCAGAAATGGGCCAGGTCCACTGACTGAGGCCCTGGATGGAACTGGGACCCAAAACTGGTAAAGTCTGATGAGTTTTTATTGGTTTTTCTTACCTGCATTGAGCAATATCAGATACTGGAGGCAGGAAGCAGAGAATCTAGACCTGGAGACTGATGCTGATTCATACAAGTTGGAGGATGGGGGAAAAGATCCCTTTGGAATTTTAAAGATAGTTGATGTCCAAACTCTCCAGAAAAGGGGCTTTCAACCCTTATTATAGGTCTTACTCTGACAGATTTAATTCACCAGATTTGAGCTTTCCCAAGGCATTGTTAGTTTAATGGGGTGAGGAGACTACCTAAAGTCCTTAGGGATTGAAAAGTCAAAGAGGATCTTCATTTGACCTGATCAGACCTTTGCTTTAGGAGCAGCTAGGTAGGGGACAGACAGAGTTGAGGACAGACTTGAAGCAGAGAGACCAACCTAAAGGCTAATGCAATTGTCCAGCTATGAAGTGATAAGGGCCTACACTAGGGTGACAACAGAGTCAGAGAAGAAGAAAGTGAAGACAACAGGACAGAACTTGGTGATAGACTGGATGTGGGAAGCGAATAAGAGTAAGCAGCAGAGAATGACACCTGGGTGACTAGGAGGCTGGTGGTATCCTCAACAGTAATAAGGCATTTCAGAAGAAGCAAAGGGAAGCACCCCAGACTGAGCTGGGGAATGGCTGATCAAGTTGTGGTGTGTGATCATGACAAATATGACTGTGATACAAGAAATGACAAGCAGGATGGTTTCAGAAAAACCTGGGAAGACTGAAATAATGCATGACACAAAGCGAAATGAGCAGAATCAGAACAATGTACACAGCAATAACGACATAACAAAAATCACCTCGAAGAGATGCAGTAACTCTCATCTTTAGAATAACTGGCCACAGATTCAAAACCAAAATGAAAAATGTGTCCATCTCCACCTAGAGAACTGAGATGGCCTCCACAGGGATGACTCAGAGTGCAGATGGATGTCTATTTTTTCCCCTTTTGTATAATGGATGTTGCATTTCTTGTCTTCTCCATGGGAGGGGTGAGTATAGAAAGGGAAGAGTTGAAACCAAAAACAAGAATAAAATTTTAAATAAAAAGAAACATCCCAGTTATTCCAACCAGTTCTCATTTGGCGTGAATAACTTCAATTCAACAGACATATTGATTTGGTAAATGCCTTTTATGGGACAGGTTCTGTGGGGATACAAAGACAACAGTGTAACAGTTCCTGCCCTCAAGGAGCTTCTACATATCTGTTCCCAACTGCTCTTTATTAAGGGGCAGCAACTCTGCCATAGAAGAGAACACTATTGCTTTTGTTGTGTCGAATGAGAAAGAGAAATGGATGGTCACAATTAAATTCTTCCCTTCTATAAGAGTTATATCCAACCATAACACCAGTGGCAGCTGCTGCTTCAGTGCCTTCCTCGTTCACTTCCACGTAGGAGTTATGGATAATTTTGGACACAGCCAAGCCTTTCTGGGTTGTCATTCCTGAAAAGTCAGCATTTTGTGTATCAAATAGATCCGTCATCCCCATGGCTTCTAATGTGGGCCTCAGAGAGTAAGTCTCTTCTATTCTAAACCGTGGAAAATGCAAATTAACTTCTTTTCGGGACATATTCTCAGGATCCATCAACTCGACTAATTTCTCAAAGGTGAGATCTTGTTCGAACTACAAAGAAAAAAGACAAATTTTATGATTATAAGGGAGGTTAATCATCAGAATCATAAACTGTGTGTGTGTGTGCGTGTGTGTGCGTAAAACTGGTTTCCATTCATACTGTACATGAAAAAACTGAGGCATGGATTTACAATGTATTTTTATGCTTTAAAACTGTTCTTATGCCTGTTCCTGTTCCCCACAGTCAAGAAAGGGGGCTGCTGGAAGCTGTCTGCCTGCCCCTCACCTTCTTCTCTTCCCTTCCCCAACCCTGCTCCTCCCTCTCACACCCTACTCCTTCATTCTGCTCTTTCCACACCCCATTTCTCCCTTCCCTTACCACATTCCTCTATCCATCCCCCCTTTATTTTCCTTTCCTTGCCTGACAGATCCCTGAAGAGCAGGTATGTGCATGCATGTGCAGGAAGGTGTGTGAGGAAAGGGAAAGTCAGTCCAATCTATTGATGCATTCAGAAAACATGTGCAGTATCTAACACCTGGGGATCCCTCACCACCAGGAAGGAGAAAAAACTAATGTCAGCTCAATATGTAACACTTAAAGGACAAGATATTTATGACTGGAGACATCTCAGAGAATGATCTGGTTGCTATAAGCTTGCTCTCATATCTAATCACAGAACCCTGAGAGGATAAGACACTTCTGAGAACAGTCCCTGTACTAAAGCCTTGTTCTCTGTGAAAACACTTCTAATCTCAAAGCAATGAGAAGACAAGGCACTTGTAGCATGATGCACAGCAGCAGATAACATTTCAGTTGCCTCCAGCTTAGTCTCTGAGAAGGCTAATGTTTTTCAAGAAGAACCTCTCACCTTGGTCATGTTTTGTGAGAAATAAAGGTAATCTGAGGCACCAAAAAGTAATCTTTCATACCCTTTACTGTAATCAATCATGAGGAAGGTGACTAATTGTGCCTATTTGTGGTTTCATAAACTTAAAAGCAAATTGCCAAGAAAATGTTGGAATATAATCTGAGCAAAGAGCCTCACTTTCTTTACCTTCTCTAAACTGACGTTATCAGAAGGTAGCAGCACAAACATACTTAGAGGGTTGTTTGTATATGGTAGTTCAAGAATCTTCCCCTGAGATTCCTCAATGTATCCTATATTGAAGAAGCCTGTCTGTTTCATCATCTGTACAGGTCTGCTTGTGTCCTATAAGAAAAGAAAAGAACACGGTTATCCAGTAAATACCTTATTTTCCTGAGAATTTAGCCTTTTAAAAATTCAATATATAAATGCCCAAAAATAAACTAGCAACTTCAGCAAACTGTTCAGCTTTGACCATGCGGGCATGGGGTTCACTAACTGATCATTTCAGAACCAACTTTAGAGTACAGGCCATGTTAACAACAGATTTCTCTAGAAAAAAAATCGGATTAACAATCTGATTTCTACCTTGGAAGTATTTCTTAAACCTTTTTTCAGGTATATAAATATAATCATCAAGCCAGGGGATATGAGATATATAGGTCTACATTAAAAAGTATTGAAAATATAAGTTAAATGCACTGATTAAAGAGTAGCGGGATGCATCTGAACCTTCAAAAAAGTGTCAGGTTGTTATTTCTGCCTTCCCTCAAATGGAATCTAGGAGAAGCCTTGCAAATAGGGTGAATAAAATGGCTAGAGGCTAAATTTGAACCGGTTAATTTCAACAGGCTCATTCCAAATCATCTTTTCATTTTAACCTTAAAATAACTCTTCCTTTCATGACTAAAATGTTGGCATAGAGTAGTACAAAACAGGAATTTTTTTCTCATCTCATCATCAAAGTTCTCATAAATGTTCAGTCATGTCTGACTCTTCATCACCCCATTTGGGGTTTTCTTGCCAAAGATACTGGAGCGCTTTGCCATTTCCTTCTCCAGCTCATTTTATAGATGAGGAACTGAGGCCAACAGCCTTAACTGACTGGGCCAGGGTCACACAATTCCTAAGTGGCTAAGGCCACGTTTGATGCCAAGCCCAGTGTTCTATCCACTGCGCCACCTAGCTGCCAACATGAGTGAACCAACATTAATAGAAAAATAATTTATCATCCCTTAAAGTAACACTTGATTATGCTAACATACTGGCCATTTTTCATTTCTAACACTGTTGAAATGCATTAAGAGGAGTGATTTTTTTTTCTTTTAACGGGTGGTGGCTAAATAATTTCAAAGATCAAGCTCAATAATTTCCCCTTTCCAACTCCTCTTTTCTGTGTTGTTTTCTCCCATCAGAATGTAAGCTCCTTGAGGTTAGGATATACATGCAAACATACGTGTGTATAGGATGGAGGAAAATATAGTTAGTCTTACACAACACGACTATTATGGAAGTCATCTGCAAAACTACACAGATATGGCCTATAATGAATTGCTTGCTTCCCAAAGGGAATGGGTGGGGAGGGAGGGATGAAGAGAAGCTGGAAGTCAAAGTTGTAGGAACAACTGTTTAGTATTGTTCTTACTACTAGGAAGTAAGAAATACAGGTAATGGGAAATAGAAAGTTATCTGGCCCTACAGGACAAAAGAGAAGATGAGGACAAGGGAAGGGAGGAATGTTAGAAGAGAGGGCAGATCGCTGATAGGGGCAATTAGAATGCTCCGCGTTTTGGGGTGGGGGGAGGGGAGAAATGGGGAGAAAATTTGGAACCCCAAATTTTGTGAAAATGAATGTAAAAAGTTAAATAAATAAATTTTAAAAAAAAAGAATTATAGATGGGGAAAAAAAAGAAATAAATAAAATTAAGAAGCACAAACCTAGTATCCAATAGCCACTATACTAGCCACAGCTGAACACTCATTCCTATTTTTAGTTCAAAGAACTATTATAAAGTGAGTTTACTGTTACATCTCACAGGAATATGCACACATATGTACAGAATTACATTTACTTTTCCTACTCTGTATTCTATAGTGAAGTTGCAGATCTGTACTAGATCAAACTCAATAAACAGTGAAACTAAAAAAACAACATGTATGTTTCTTTATATGCACATATATTTATATATACAGACATGTATACACATAGACATATACTCAATCTTTAACTTTCACAGGAGTAATGGTCCTGGAAAACAGCAATTAAAAATATGAATGTTGATACATTAAACCAATAGGTAACAGGGTTAGGTTCCTGTAACTACCAAAAACTGCATTCTTTCACCAGGGATAGCTGAAAATACACTTTTCTGCATAAAATTCTTTATAACAAAACATTAATTTGGATAATATGCACTTTTCCTAACCAATAACCATGAAATAAATCACAAAATTCAGTACACAAAACAAAACTGGTAACATACAAAACATTTTTTCTTGCTAGTAATTCCCTAGAATTCTGTGACTTTTTGTGCTAACATTTTAAATATATGTATACATATATATATATATATATATATATATTTTAGACAATATCAACTTTTCATAATATAAAATCTACAGTACCATAAATACTATACAGCAAATAAACTTCTTAAAATGAAAATATTTTGTAACTTCAATCTTACCTGCCTCTGCATGTGGTATGAGAGTGTTGTACTGCTTACTACATGTCATAAACCTCTCTACTTTAGCTGCCATCTGAAAACCAAGGAAGAGGTTGCTAGGACTTTAATCACTCAGCTCGACTGCCCAGCACCCCAGCATGATCACTTCCATGTACCAGGTTTCTAGTCCTTTTTTTGAGTGCTCCAGCAGGGCCCAGGCTTACCAAGGGTTTCCAAAAGAGAATTCCCTTCTTCTTCCAGCTAAGCATCCCAGGCCATACAGCTATAGCGCCTTCTTTCCTTCATCCCTTGGCAACCAAAAAAGTTTGGTTCCAGCCTGAGGACGCAGCTAAGTTTCGCTTCTAGCAACTTCCCTATTTGCTTGGAAGCCTCTGAGACTAGTGAGATCTCAATATCACCCCTGATATTTCAACATTCTATCTCTGCTGTGCATAGCTGGAAATGTGCATCATTGCCAAAACAAAATCACATGAATGTTTAAAGTTATGAAAGTAAAAGGCAGAGATGCTGAAGATCGACTATATATATATATGTATATATATATATATATACATGTGTATTAATATGTATATACATTCATGAGTGTATATGTATGTATATATAACTATACCTCTGGGTACATAACATATATTATCTTAGAGACATTATAGTTTATAATATACATGTATATAATTTATATATATATATATATATATATCTTAGATACATATTTCTCTTTCTATATCTCTATCTCCAACACCAGTCTCTCTCCTAAGTATTAATTATGTTGTATATGCTTACATGTGCACTTGTTTCCTCCTCTAGAATATAAGCTCCTTGGGAGTAGGAATTCTTTCATTCTTTACACTTGTATTCCCAGCACACACAGCACACAGCACACTGCCTGGCAAATAACAGGTACTTAATAAATGCTTGTTGACTGATGACAATAAAATAAGGGAGATAACTTGGAGTATAGTATCTTCCTGGTTCTCCTCAAATCATGTATTTCATGTATTTCACCTACTCAAGGCTTTACTTACTTGCTCTCTATAACACAGTCCATGCTTTCTATAAGACAGATCCTTCTCTTGAATTTACTGAACCCCAGTTTGTCCTTACCCAGAAATATAACTCACTGTGACTAATTTCTACTATCTAGTGGTCCCCAAGAGTCTGTCATTTTCCTTTTCTTTAAAATAACATACACAAAATAAATTCAGTGAAAAAATTATGCACTAGACTCCTGGAAGAATCAAGTCTCAACCAATACAGGTATTATGCTGAATATCCAAACAAACTGCACTAACCACAGAGGGAAAGTCAGCAAGCCTGCAGCAGGCTTCAAGAACAGGGAAGGGATCGAGTCTAGCATTGGCCTGAAGGTTGTAGAACTCTGTCTGTGCAGGGACAGTGGGGGTGGGGGGAGGGTTGGTTAGGAAGGAAGAGGAAGGATACCCACAAAAAAAGAAAATGTGCCTGGCATAGTGGGAAAGGACTAAACAAGGAGTTAGATCGGTTCTTGGTAGGGGCTTTATCTCTGGTTACTTGAGTAAATATGAATAATTTGCTTAACTTTTCTGAGTCATTTCGTCATTGGTAGAAAAAAGGGATTAGGCTTACTGATGTCTAAGATTCCTTCTAGCTCTAGATTTATCAACAACAATCAGTAAGTATTCATTAAGTACCTACTATGTGCTAGGTACTATGCTTAGAATCAATCATAAATTTAAGAATTCAATAACTAAACATTTATTAAAAACTACTATGTACTATGCCAACACAGCTAGGTGACACCATAGTGCACAGAGCACTGAGCCTGGAGTCAGGAGGACCTCATATGGCCTCAGACACTTACTACCTGTATGTCTCTGAGCAAGTCACTTGACCCTGCTTGCCTCAGTTTCCTCATCTGTGGTTGGGTTTGTCCTTCTTTGTCAAGGAGGACCATGCCATCAAGATGATGACATAATTTTCAGCTGACTTTGATCTGAGTGAGGGAGGGCCATGCAAGGTCACCAACCTGACTTTCTTCTCCTGAGTCATCTGTAAAATGAGTTGGAGAAGGAAATGGCAAACCACTCCAGTATGTCTGCCAAGAATATCTCAAATGGAGTCACAAGACTCACACATGATTGAGAAACAAGCGAACAGCAACACTACGCCCTGATTCAGGCCACATCTGAGGTGTTGTGTTTGGTCCTGACCATGACAATTTAGGAATAAGTTTGATAATCTGGAAAGCACTGACCAGGGAGAACAGAATGGTGAGGTACTTAAAAACCAAATGATGAGGAAGTAACTATTCCTTTTGGACATGGGTTGTACCAAATGGTCAATGGACAACCTGAATCTATGACTCTATGCTGTAGAATTTATTATAAGGTCATGGAATCACAGGTTTAGAACCGAAAGGTACTTCTAATGGCATTTATTTCCAAGTCCTTCATTTCACAGCTGAGAAAACTGAGGACAAAGCAGGTTACATGACTGAAAACAAGGCAAGTCCATCATCAGCAGAGATGTTTCAACAGGTATGGTGAATGTACTGGTCTCTGAGGTCCCTTCTAACTCAATAACCTATGCCTGTACCCTATGCACTAGGTAAATAAATCTGAAATAAATCTCCCAAATAAAATAAAAATAAAAGACTCCCAGGGTGAATCTACCTGCTTCTTCATGCAGGAAATAACAATGCCATTTGTGCTTGCATGGAATTTTAAAAAATACAGTCTTTATCTTATCATTATCTTTTCCAAGTAAAATTACCTTTGATCTTATCTTGTGCTTTCCCTCCTGCCTAGGATATCCTCCTTCGTCTGGCACGACTTTTGAAAGCTTGCCTGTGTTTAGCAGGTACCTCAAATTCTTCTACCAACACCAGCATGACTTCCTAATCACTCTAACCTACAGTGATCTCTCCATGCTGTAAACGATAGTATTTCTTATATGTAATCATTCAGTAATTCACTATGATACAGTGTTGAGAAATTTCTTCCACTGCTTCCAAATACTTTACCTGTTGGTGTCTTCTTTACCCAGCTGAACTGTAAACCTCTTATGGGTAACAACTGTGCTTCACTTTCCCTGTGTGGAGCTTCTTCCTGTACTGTCTGGTTCATAGTTGTTGGTTAGTAAATACCTCTTAGTTTGTTCCTTCATTAGGAGACCTTGTGAATGGACAGAATCTTACGATGTAAAATAACTTTTTTTCTAGTCTAGTGATAATAAAATGACTTTTTCTTTTTACAGGTAAAACGACAAGCTTCATTGAAAAATTTAACAAAATTGCCATGTTTGTTGGCTTTTCTGAACTGCATTTTTTTCTCTTCTTTTTTTATTCTTTGTTAAGAGGTAAGGCTTGCTGATTAAAGGAGAAGTGAAATAAAGGTAATGTAAAAAGCAAAAATATCAATTAAAATAAAATTAATAAAAAGGAAACCAGAAAATGTCTTTTTAGTACCTTGTTTGTCCTGAAATTTCTTTCTTGAGTATTTTCTTGCTTAAATTTCATGGCCCACTTTCCTTTGAAATAAATGGCATTTGCCAGTACCAGGACAGCAGTTGGGTCAATAGTACTTGCTGGAAAAAGCTCCTTGATTTTTCCTTAGATATAAAGAGACAAAAGAAAAAACATCATATTTTGTAATAATTGTTTTCATTTACAAAATCTGAGTCAAGAAGTTTGCCAACAAAGGCTACAGCACGGTATGTCAGCAGATGGCATTCTCCTGATTAGAAAACAGTTCTCCCTATGGTATGGAACTAATGTAATCTCTGTAGAGTAGAGATGAGGTCAGAGAAAAAAATTCATCCACATTTTGAAACAACTCATGTTCCCAAGACCAGCTCTTAGAAAGGGATCACAATGCATCAGTATCCTTCCCCCCATCCTACACCACTCCTGGAGTACCAAAGGCCTCACCCACTCTATTCAGTTCTACCAATGTGTCTTCAATACCTTCTATAAACAAAGTACTATACTAAGTTCCTTTAGATGAAGAGGCTCTCCATCCTCGTAGAGCCATGCCTACCCAAATATAACAGCCTTCAGAGGTGGCACCACCCACTACTAAAAAGTTTGACTAGCCAGAATCATTAATGAATTAGACAACAAAAACAGGTAATGTCTCAAAAAAGTTTTGGTTAATATTTCTTGGGAACAGGTCCTCTAGCCCTGCCTCATTAGAAATTACCACAGGAATTACTTTCCTGCCATAGGTAGTTAACCCCTTCAGTCCGAGGAGATTTGTTTCAGTGGAGACAGGGGTTGGAGCAAAGCAAGCACAAGAAGTCAGACTATGAGGAGAAAAGGATGCAGCATAAAGGTTCTAGGACACCTATGTGGCACAGTGGGAGAGTGCCTGGCCTAGATTCAAGAAGGCCTGGGTTCAAATCTGGCTTCAGGACATTTATTAACTATAAGACCCCAGGCAAGTCATTTAACCCTGCTTGCCTCAGTTTCCTCATCTGTAAAATGAACTGGAGGAGGAAATGACAAACCACTCCAGCATTTTTTCTGGAACAACAACAACAAATAAAGGTTCAAAGCTAGAGATAGCATGTGAGGAAGCCCCTCCTATGGGAGAAAAAAGACTTTTTCTAAAAAGGTAAAAGGTATTAATAATGGGAGAAAATAGGATGGCATCAAAGACTCATTTATTTCACATTGTTGCCTAAGGACATCCCTGAATTTAGACACCACTAAAAGGATTCCCAGGCTGATAAAGATACCACTGCTTCACTGATATCTATCTTTTCCCCTGAGATTATTTGTTCCTTCTCACATCTTTAGTTGGGTTCAAAATATAAATCTGTGTCATTAGGATTTAAGTCACATCTAAAGAAATTGAACTTCTAGGGCAAATTCAGTCAAACTGCAGCCTGAGGCCCTAAAACCTCCAGCTGATCCCACACAGACGGGGCATGTCACGTACCACCAGGCCACCAACGCCATGCCAAGCTGCTCATTTAGAGCTGAGATGGTGCAAAGAAAGCAGTTAGCTCCATCCTGGCAGAAGGCTTTCAATGCTATAAGACCCTGAGGAGTAGCAGCCTGGACCAGGCAAAGGAGTGGGCAAGACACTGCTTGGCCTTCCCTGGGAAGGGAGAAGGGAGAAGGGAATCCTCCAGCCTATCAGAATCTGGGGACTGGTCCTTGTTGCTCTATGTTCATTTCAAATTCTTTGTTTTGTAAGCCCTGCTGATACTCCATGAATCCTTCACAGATAGAGATTACATCTTTGCCAGAGGACAGACCATTAAGCAATGGAAAAGTCAAGGGTTCCAAGTCATTCCAAAGAAGTATCAGATTGTGTAAGAGCCAATACTATCCTTCAAAGATTCTTTCTTTCCATGGCTGGAGACCAGTGTTGATCAAGTTACATAAGTCAATAAACACTGACCATTAGAGGAAATTAGAGGAAAGAAAGCACCAGTAACTGCAACCAGTGCCTCTGTCTTCCCCAGAAGTGAATCTGACATAGAGTGTCCAGAAGCAAGAACAGATGATGGACAGAGATTGCAGTCTTTGAAATCGCAGACAGTTGAGTGGGGGGGAGAAAGGAGTGGGGTGGATTCAAGAGAAAGCATAAGATGGATGAGAATAGAACTGTCTTTGATGCTAGATCCATCTTAGATGCTACAAGTGTGATAAGTCATTGATCAATTGCTCTCAACAACAGCCTTGTCTAGAGCACTGGAGAGGACTCAGAGGTTATCTAGTTAACACCCTTGTTTCCAGATTTAGAAACTAAGTCATTTACCTAGATTACTACCAATTATTACCAATTAAGACAGAACCCAGACTTCCTGGAAATTCCTAGCTCATTAATTTTTCTAAGTCTAGTGCCCAATTTAACATGTATCTAAATATTACCTTTTAGAAATATCAGGAAAATTAAAGCTCTTATTCCTTACTTACCATTTGTTTGATTCTCAACCCATGAATTAATCTTCCCTCGACTGTCTTCTGAAGCATGTAAAAAGTCCACAGTTTCCAGCCCTGCTTTGTAAATATCCTTTACACCATCTAAGTAGGACTTTGAAACAACAGAGAAATATGAATATATACATCCATGGACTAACCAGGTAGAGGGGATAGAGAATATAAATAACTAATACCATGGGAGAAAGTGCCATATCTTAAACAACATGGATTCAAATTCTAGACATATAGTCTCCCTGAATCACTGTACTACTCAACCACTCTAAAACATTGCCCCGGTGCTTGCAGACTTAGAGCTGCAAGGAACTTAATAGATTATGTAACCCAACTCCATCATTTTGCAAATGAGGAAAACACCTATAAAGAGAAGTTAAACATGCCCCAATTCACACAGGTAATAAGTGATAGGCCCTTTGGCTCCAAGTTCAACCCTTTTTATGTGGCCCCATATTGCCTCAATGGTAATTGGTCATGTGTTTCTCTGGCTAGTCAGGAGGAAAACAATGATCAGCTCATCTGGGAAGTTCAAGTAGAAACAGAACTGAAAGCATATTAAGAACCCAGGCAATGTTTATAAGTCCTTTTCTTAATTATAAAAGCTCTGCTTATAAATATGACTAATTGACCTACTGACAGATTAATGAAATGAGAAAAGAGCCATTTACATAAAAAATTATTAAAAGCATGTGATGGCACCTCAAATACTACTCTAACAGTGGAGCAGGAAAAAATAAATGAGTGTGGATGAGTGTGGAACATAACTGTCAGTTATATTCTTCAGTAATCACAGAAGATGGTGGCACAGGAACCCCACATGGCTCAGTGGTTCAGGGGGTCTTCTTTAGAGTTGCATGGTTTCTTCTAATAATTTCCCCACTGTTGGCTAAGACTTCAGGAACTGCCACCTCAACACTTAATGATCACCTGGATTGAATACAGGAATCAGCTATCTAGAGCAGAGAGGGACCACAGAGGTTGTCTGGTCCAGATTGGTCTTTTCAGAAACGAGGAAACCAAGATTCACAAGAGTTAGAGTGACGGATCAAAGTCACACAGACAGTAAGTGGCAGAACTAGGAAGTGATTCCACCTCTCCTGACATTCTAATCCAGCACAATTTCTATTGTACCAAGCTAACTTCTAACATCAAACATGTGGACACTCTCCTCAGGTGCTCGGCAGTTACAGAGTTCCCATTCTTGGAACTTTAGGAGCCTCATGAGAATCTAAATTTGCCAGTCAGCACCTCAGAGCAACTCAAGGCAAGCATCTTGGACAGGTCAGCAAAAAGCCTGTAGAGATCCAATTCTAGAGCTACAGGAAGAAGGCCTCAAAAAATGGATGAGATATTATGGAAATAATTCACCATGATATAGTGACTACTTTCTTTTTTGTTCTGGATGTATGACAGATTTCCTACTATCACTACAGGAGAAACCCCTCTTACAATGCAGATCAGCAAGCATGCTTAAAGGCACTGAGAGGTTAAAGAACTTGCCCAGGGTTACATATGCACCACAAAGATGGAACCTGTTTGTACTCATATGTTTCTGATTCAGGCCACCTCTCCATCTAAGATTCCATAAAACCTCATCAGAAGATGCTATTCTAAAAAGGTAGCCAATGTAAGATAAACTGGAATTGTCACTACTGTGACATGCCCATGATAAAGTAAATGTTGCTATAACAGAAATGTCAGTGCTTTGGACATGTCAACACCTTAAGCAAAACAGAGTACCATAGATCAGCTGACAACATCAAAATTAGCACCCTACCCATGATGTAACCATGTGTAGCCAATGCCACAATCGTAGCTATTATACCAACCAGACGAGCATGTTGATCCTGGCAGTAAGGACAATTCTTCCTTATTTATGGCTATTTCCACCGTTACGGGCACTACCCAACCCCAGTTTTCTGGGTTATTTCCTGTACAAATGCACCAAACTTCGGATAGCCTCTGCAGTAACAATATTATAAGAGCATCTCAAGACTTTTTTGTAAATGGTGTTTTATTCTCTGCCTTTGCTTTGCTCAGAATCAAGGATTTTGGTTAGGGAGCCAGGACAGTTTTCACATCTTTGTGTCTCAAGGAATGGTGTTTGTTTTGTAGAGTCTCGCTCATCTGGGTGGGCTGTTAAGAGTGGAAAATCCATTTGGGAAAGGGTCTCAGTATGCATAACTAATGCCTGTTCTTGATCAGTAAGACAGTGTAGCTCCCAGATCATAACAGAAATGGAATCAGAGACCACACTTTGCTCAGGAGAAAGGACAAATGGTAGAGGAAGTTTACAATTAATTGTAAAAGAAACATAGTGACAAAGAGGCAGCTGGGAGTACAAGGGATACAGTGTTGGATTTGGAGTCAGGAAGACCTAACTTCAAATCCTGCCTAGTCATTTAGTCACTTTGTAACCCTGGGTAAGTCATAAAACCTTCTTCAGCCTCACTTTCCTCTTCTGTAAAACAGGGATAATAACTGCACTTACATCACATGACTATTAGGAGGATCAACTGAGTTAATATGTAAAGCACTTTGCAAACCTTTATGCTTAATATGAATGCTAGTCATTATTATTAATATTATTAACAAGGAATACTGAGAAAAATCTGATTGGATAGTAAAAAATTCATTGGTCTATTTACAGTGTCACTATTGTAGGGAAGAAGGATGATATACCAAGCTCTAATAGCTCACTATAAACCTCCTTTTGTCATCAGGATTCTTTTCTGATACTTTGTTTACAAAGCAACAACATGACCTATAATTTAGACTCTTGATGGGACAAGCCCCACTAGGCAGAGTCCTTATGCAAATGACTAGTCCTGGATATCATACCAAATATACATCCTCACTGTAAGTTAATAAATTAGTAACCTGGTTTATAAATCAGCCTCTAGTGCTCTCAGTTAATATAAACTCTTACTTCTGGGCTAATCTGAAAACTGAGTTTCTGAACCTGAAAACCTAAGGATTCTGAACGCTGAACATACAGTGAACCCAAAAAGGTGAAAACACTCCTGACAACCAATGTGAAAATGTCAGACATCCACTATGCATCCTCACCTATTACTTCTTGTGACTTCTATTAACTGGACTTTGTTTAGGTAAGAGAAAATGATGTGATCTTGAGCACAAACATATTCAGCATCTACATTGAAATTATCAGTGATAGAACCAGAACACTTACCTGAAGGAACTCAAATGTCTGGCTTCCATAGAGTCTATTAGCAATGGCCAGTGAGTAGTCATCATTGGGTTTATTGATTTCTTCCAAGAGGGAATGAAACTGGGAATGGATCTCTCCAAGTATGCTCTCAGAGACAGCCTTCAGATAAAGAGAAGATTCTTGAGCTGATCCTAACCCAGGAAAAGCTTCCTTCTTCTCTCTTTTGTATATTTTTAATGTATCATAGATGCTCTTTTTTACATCACTGTCAATGACCCCCACAATTCTTCCAACTATCTTCTCCCAAAAAATATAAACTCCCTTACAACAAATAAACAGGTGGTACATGGATAAAGTGTCTGACCTAGAGTCAAGAAGACATCATCCTGAGTCCAAATCTGTCTTCAGACACTTACTACCTGTGTCATCCTGGGCAAATCACTTAGCCCTTTTGACTTAGTTTCCTCATCTGTAAAATGAACAGAAGAAGAAAATGGCAAACCACTACAGTATCTTTGCCAAGAAAACCCCAAATAGGGTCACAAAGAGTTGGACATAAAACAACTGAACAATAACAACTGTATCTTTTTCTCTCCTCCACACCCAGAGCATGTTGCAACGTCTTCTACATTTCAAATATTGTACAACCAGCTGAGAGCTCCTTCCTTGAACATTAAAGGAGAGTTTCTTCCTTTTTGAGTCAACAGAAAAATCCTGCTACTGAGATCTTTCCTTATCAGATGCTAGTCTAGATCCCCTTTTGGGAAAATGGGTATGTCAGAAGGGCTAATTTTTTCTGACACTCTCATTTGTGTAATAGGGGGCTGAATCTGGAGCATGCATTGGTCATGGATGGATCATCCAGTCCCTGCTGTTATGTAGCTTACCTCTACTGAGATACCACGCCTGTCTCCAACGCTTGGCCTGCCACCATTTGTAACTTCATCTAAGTGAAGCACCTGAAAAATATATGAAATATTGTTATAGGAGTCAGAAGGAAAAAAAATATGCATCTCTCAGTTATACATTTGGGAAAAAATACTAAATGGATTACAGATATATACCTAGAAGGGACCATAGAGATCAGTCCAACTTTCTCATTTTACAGCTAAAGAAACTGAGGCACAGAAACTGAACGAGATGATTTTCCCATGATTACACAGAGAATAAAAAGCTAAAATGGGATTTTAATCCAGAACTTTAAATCTAGCACTATACATACATCCAGTTTCTGTTTCAATTCAGTTAACACCCATTCCCAAAGGCATCAGTTAATACTTCCTAAACAGAAATATCTTAAATTGTGATGTGGCATTGGACTGAGAGCTCCAGATTCCTAGCAAGCAGTCTTATGCTAGCTTATAGTTAATAACAGATATGCTCGGCATACTTTTCAGATTATGAAAATAAAGTTGCATTAAAAATTTAAGAAAATCTAAGCCAAGTGCAATTCAGAATACATTTCAACTGTGTAACTGGGATAAGCCTTAGGCAAATCTGACATGAAAGTCTGTTTTTATATGCCAGAAAATGCTATGCAAAAATTACCTTGAATTAGTATTTGTTATAAAATTTCACAAGTCTGTATTTGGAACACAGCCTAAAAAACCAAAATCATCTTTCTGTAACAAAACCACCAGAAGGCCATTTGAGGAAATGAAACCCAGCACAGTTTGCATTTATTTACCTTCTGTATCTGACTTGCAGTTTTCTCTCTGGCTCCAAATAAGACCATAGCCATTATCGTGGAGATGCTCAGAGGGGAAATGACCAGATTACCCTCTGCATTTTCCTTGAGTTCTCGGAAAAGACTAAAGCCAAATTTGGCATTTGCCTCACTGAGAGAAGTCATTGTCAAGGAGCTGAGTCCTAAGAAAACAAGAAACCCCAGACCCTGAATTAATCAGGCCAAGTGCTGAGCTGGATAAAAATACAGAAGAAAGAAGGAGAGGAAAAGCAAAAGAAAGGAAGAAAAACGATTCCTACCCTCAGCGACTTAGTCATAGTGGATGAAGTCCTAGACTCGGGGTCAGGAAAGCCTTGCGCTCCACTTGGAATGCTTTCTAGCTGGGTGACCACGGACAGGTCCCTTTACTCGTCTAGCTTCCCTCTGTCCATCTTTCGGACCAGGACGATAGTCACACGGCTGTTGTGGCAAGTTGTGAAGGTCCTCCAGCTTAACCAGTAACAGAGACGGCACTGGAAGCCCCTGCCCCACACTAGCGCTGATCCCTTCGTTCCCAGAGCCTAGCACACCACTCGGCACACTGGACGCCCTTAATAATGCTTATGATTGATGGAGAGCATCTATTACAGGGGGAAAGGATGTCCTCGTCAAGGCTGATTTCGTCAACAAAGTTAAAATATATTCTACACGACCTCATCGTTACCAGCGCTTTCAACAACAGTACACGGCAGGCCTACTAACACTGACTTTTGCTTCTGTTTTTGTTTGTTTACGGTCAGCCTTAACCCTTTACTTTCTTCCCAAGAAACAACTTAAACAGCGTTCACTTCTTCCAGAAGCGCGCGGCAAGAGAACGCCTAAGAAACCTAGAGACAAGGAAAGAATAGGAAGGGATAGCTGCATTTACCTTCTGATTTTCAGCTGCGAAGTCTTCGGTCCGTCCAGAGACTTTTTCTCTTTCTGACCAGAGAAGAACGAAATTGTATCAACCCCAGGGTGGCTACACCCATTGTGCCGCTGGCCAGCCGGGTGATTCATCTTCTCTGCGAGGGTGGGGGTGCCTGTGCTGTGTGCGCGCGTGCGCCTGAGCGGAACGGGTGGGGGAGGGGGGCGTGCGCGCGTGCGCCTGGGTTGTGGGTGCGCGTGCACCTGAGCTGTGCGCGCGTGCGCCTGGGCTGTGCGCGCGCGTGCGTCTGGGCTGTGCGCGCGCGTGCGCCTGAGCAGAAGGGGGGGGGTGTGCGCGTGCGCCTGGGCTGTGCGCGCGTGCGCCTGGGCTGTGCGCGCGTGCGTCTGAGCTGTGCGCGCGCGTGCGCCTGAGCAGAAGGGGGGGTGCGCGCGTGCGCCTGGGCTGTGTGCGCGTGCGCCTGGATTCGTGTGTGCTCATTGACGTATCTCCCGGAAAACTTTGCATTAAATGTGAAGCGTGCCGTAGGGGAAGAGCGCTAGGTTTGAAGCTAGGAGACCAGGGCCTGAGACCTGGACTTGCTAATTAATGTTTGTGCCAAGTCATCTCGTCTCTCTTGGCCTCAGTTTCCTCATCTGTAAAATGGATGGGACCTTCCAGCTCTAAAAGAGGTAACACTTTGAAGCACGTAATTTTCCTCTACTTTTTTCCTTTTGAAAATTGGAAATTTGCACATAGGATTTGCCTATAGTGTGTTAAAACTTGAATGTTAAAAAAAAACATTTTCCACCCACTTGCAGAAAGAAAAAACGTCTAATTAATTTACAAATGGTTACAATGGGATGTGTCTATTAAGTAGAAGGTTGTTAATGTCTTAGAAATTTGACGCCATTTACCATAAAAAGATACTGACATGGAACTGTTCAGCAGTACATCTGCTTCGTCTGCTTTGACTCCAGGAGACGCAAACAGGCGCATCTTCTGGGAAGACTGATCCTCCAGAAGGGGCCGCAGCCTCCTAGGGCCATAGAATCCTGCTGCTAGCACCGCGTGAATGGACGCTCAGTACGTCCTGGCTGGAAGCCGGACCTTGGGGGCCGCCTTGCTGAATGGCAGGACATAAAACGTGGATAGGACGTTTGGCCTAATGGTCATTGCCTTAACTCAAACACTTCGGTAGTCAGTGATTTCATAAGCTGCCCTCTCCATGGCTGCTGAACACAGTCCCTCTAAACTTTAGCAGCCAATCTTTGAGAGTTGTTCATCTCTCTCCTCCTTCTCCCCTCAATTTGCCCCTCGTGGAAAAAAAAAATCTATACCCTGAATCCAACCTTCTGCTGATGAGCTCCTCTTAACTCAGCTGACAGGTCCTGGGATAGCACAGATGCAGTTTGCTGCCAGACCCCTATTCAAAGTGGATCTTCCAGAACTGGGCCTTGGCTGATACAGGCTTGGGAAACTCAATTGTAAATGTGAGACGGTAATGACAGCACCTATCTCCTAGGTTGTTATGAAGATCAGTCAAATGAGGTGGTATATTTAAAACATATATTGTATTATATATGTAGGTACATAGGTATATTAATATATGTAAAACATTTGCAACCTGTAGATCACCGAATGAATATTAACCATTAAAGTTCCTTAACCAGCCCCTACCAAGTCCTACTCCAATGCTTCATTGTAGCACAGAGATGAGCACAGGTGTTTGAAGGCTATGTCAGCAGAGCATTACCTCAGCTTAAGTCCTCCTTTCCAGGACCAGCCTAGCAAAGGAAGGAGAATCTTGTTATTTGTAGGACTTGGTCACCATGAGATAGTTTCTTTGGCCATGGCAATCCATGAACTAAAGGAAAACATGAAATGACTCTCTTCAGCCTCCACAGTGACAATGGTCAAGTGGTAGGAAAAAGGATAGGGAACACAAGGAATTAAGTAGTTTTTAAATGCCTTGTAATCATTAACTTAAATGTTCTAATGTAATGTCCCAGGGAGACCCCAGCCCTCTCAGATGACCACTGCCTCATTCACTGAAAAACTTGAGGCCATTTGCTGAAAACTCCCTTTTCTCCCCTCCTCTGCATCTCCCATCATTCATTTCTCTTCCTTCAGTAAATCATCATTCACACCAACCTCACATTAAGAGGGTGTCCTTCTCTTTCCCAAGGCCAGTCCTTCTATATGTCCCCTTAATCCCATTCCATCTCATCTTCAGCAGATTGTTCCCTCTATCATTCCCACTCTATCATTTATCTTCAATCTTGCCCTGTCTACTGGCTGCTTCCTTTCTCCATAACAGCACACTTACATCTCCTCCATCCTTAAAAACAAAAAACAAAGGAAAAAACTTTCACATTCGATCCAGCCATCCCTGACAGCTGTCATCCTACATCTCTCCTCCCTTTCATAGCTAAACTCCAAGAACATCTTGTACAATGGGTCCCTTCATTTCCTCTCCTCTCACTCTCTTCTAAACTCTCTGCAGTGCAGTCTGACATCCAACCTCAACATTCAACATAAAAATCTATTCTATCCGAAATACCAGCGATCTCTCAATTGAAAAACTTCATGACCTTTCCTCAGTCCTCATCCTTGACTTCTCCGCAGCCTCTGACATTATCTCCCTCTTCTCCTTGATATTTCTTCTTTCTCTGGGTTTTCATGCCACAGCTGTGGTTCTACTTTTTACTTGTTTGAACACTCATTCTCAGTTTCTTTTGCTAGATCATCATTCAGATTCTTCCTGCTAATTATGACTATCTCCCAAAGTAATGTCCTGGCCCCTTTTCTTCTTTTTCTCTATTCTACTTTGCAGCATGATCTCATCAATTCCAGTGAATTCAGTTATTGCTCTGCGGGTTATTATCAGATCTGTTTATCTAACCTTAACATCTCTTCTGACCTCCAATCTTATATCTCTGACTGCTTATTGAAGATCTTGAATTCAGTGTGCCTTGAATATCTTAAATCCAGCATGTCCAAAACTGAACTCAATTTTTGACTATGTAATTCCTACTTGTCGCTCTCACTGTATTTATGTGATCTGTTACTAGTTTCAGTGTATTCTGCCTTTGGAACATCTCTTCTGTAGTACCATTCTCTCCTTTGATGAACACCACCACCCCAATTGAGGCCTTCATCAACTCAAACCTGAGCTACTGCAATAAACTTCTCCTTGTTCTCCATGCCTTACGTCTCTCCCCACGCTAGTTCTCAGTTGCCAAAGTGACCTTCCTAAAATGTAGGTCTGATCATGTCACCCTTAATAAACTTCAGTAGCTCCCTATTACCTCCAGGATCAAATAGAAAATTCTCTGGCTTTTAAAGCCCTTAATAACCTGATCCCTTCCTACCTTTCCAGTCTTCTTGTACCCTCCTCTTCTCTACATACTCAGCTATCTAAGGAGACCAGCCTTCTAGCCACTTCTTAGGCCTGATACTCCATCTCTAGACTCCATACATTTTCATCAGCTGTCCCTTATGCCTGGAATACTCTATCTCCTCATTTTCACCTTCGGCTTCTCTGGCTCCCCCTGAACCTCAATTCAAATTCTACCTTTTACAAAAAGCTTTTCCTGATTCTGCCTTCCCTCTGAGATTAGGACTTCTGGACTCCCCTAGCTTTAGAGTGATTATCAATAGTAACTGTTGGTGTTTCCCACCCAGCCTGATGTCTTTCTTTTTCTTGGCCTCATTAAAGGGGCCATGCCCTGGCTACTTCTAAAACAGACCTATTCAATGAATGAGCATTTTCTCACCCTAAGGGAGTACCTTCAAAGACCTTGACCTAAAGGTCTCCCAGTGCATCCTGGGCCATTCCTTCTTTTATATGTGATCTCTGTACATGCTTGCAAGTGGGAATTAAGTCTCAGTGCCCTGTGAAATACCAGGCAGAAATTTTCCCATGCTCCTAGGATGGGATCCCTGGTCAAAGGAGTAAGAAATCTCACAAAATCTACCCAGGTCTTTTGTGTCAGGAAAGAGTCCCAAAGCAAGGGTAACACATATGCTTAAAACATTTTTTTTAAGTTTTATTCATGCCTTTTGGTTTTATCTAACAGTCATTTTGGATATACTCCTCAACTCCAACCATCCAGTGTGACTTCCTTGTAACAAAATCAGCTAAACAGGGGGGCGGAGCCAACGTGGTGGAGTAGAAAGACACAAATACAGAGGCTCTCCCCACACAGCCCATAAAAAACCTGTAGAGAGGGACTCTCAACAAATTCTGGAGCAGCGGAAGTGGAGAACAACAGAGTGGAGGAGATTTCCAGCCAAGGGTGACCTGAAAGGCCCACAGGAAATGTCTGTTGGACGGGATGCCCAGCCTTGTCCACGAGCTCCCAAACAGCCCTCGGGGGCAGAATCTCCAGTCATAGAATCCCCAGTCCCAGTAGCAGCAGTTCCCAAATCCCTCGACCCACAGGCACCAAAGGTCAGTGACAGGGTTTTTTCAGCTGGACAGGAAGGGAGAAGGGCCTTCCCACAGATCTGGCAGTAGGCAGCTGCCTCAGAGGCCACATTGCAGATGCAGCAGCTGATCCATTGTTGGAGCATAAAAACCCTGGGGGCACCTGAGGAGCTGATTCTTGCCTCGGACCTGTGTGGAGGCCCTGGGGGAACTGGTCTTTGTCTCACACTGAATGGTGGCCCTGCCCATCCAGCTTATCTGAAAATCAGCCAGTGCTGACTTGGCAGAACTGGAGGTCAGGTGGCTGTGGAGAGGAAACTTTGCTAAGATTCTGGGCACAAAAATTCCTTTCTGCGCCCAGACCAGTACACACTTGATTATTCCACCTTGGAGGAACTGAGATTTTACAGATTCCCAAAGTATACCCTACTCTTGACAAAGGACCCAAAAGTCAAGTAACTGGTTGGGAAAAATGCCCAAAAAAAGGAGAAAAAAAAGACTATAGAAGGTTACTTTCTTGGTGAACAGATATCGTCTCCCAACCTTTTGGGTGAGGAACAACAATGCTTACCATCAGGAAAAGACATAAATGTCAAGGCCTCTGTATCCCAAACATCCAAAACAGATATTCAGTGGGCTCAGGCCATGGAAGAGTTCAAAAAGGATTTTGAAAATCAAGTAGGAGAGGTGGAGGAAAAATTGGGAAGAGAAATGAGAGAGATGCAAGAAAAGAATGAAAATTGGGTCAACACCTTGCTAAAGGAGACTTTAAAAAATGCTGAAGAAAATAACACCTTGAAAAATAGGCTCACTCAATTGGCAAAAGAGGTTCAAAAAGCCAATGCAGAGAAGAATGCTTTCAAAAGCAGAATTAGCCAAATGGAAAAGGAGGTTCAAAAGCTCACTGAAGAAAATAGTTCTTTCAAAATTAGAATGGAACAGATGGAGGCTAATGACTTTCTGAGAAACCAAGAAATCACCAAACAAAACCAAAAGAATGAAAAAATGGAAGAGAATGTGAAATATCTCATTGGAAAAACAATTGACCTGGAACATAGATCCAGGAGAGACAATTTAAAAATTATGGGACTACCTGAAAGCCATGATCAAAAAAAGAGCCTAGACATCATCTTTCATGAAATTATCAAGGAAAACTGCCCTGACATTCTAGAACTAGAGGGCAAAATAAGTATTCAAGGAATTCACCGATCACCACCTGAAAGAGATCCAAAAAGAGAAACTCCTAGGAACATTGTGGCCAAATTCCAGAGTTCCCTGGTCGAGGAGAAAATGTTGCAAGCAGCTAGAAAGAAACAATTCAAGTATTGTGGAAATACAATTAGGATAACACAAGATCTAGCAGCTTCTACATTAAGGGATCGAAGAGCATGGAATATGATATTCCAGAAGTCAAAGGAACTAGGACTAAAACCAAAAATCACCTACCCAGCAAAACTGAGTATAATACTTCAGGGGAAAAAATGGTCTTTCAATGAAATAGAGGACTTTCAAGCATTCTGATGAAAAGACCAGAGCTGAAAAGAAAATTTGACCTTCAAACACAAGAATCAAGAGAAGCATGAAAGAGTAAACAGCAAAGAGAAATCATAAGGGACTTACTAAAGTTGAACTGTTTACATTCCTACATTGAAAGACAATATTTGTAACTCTTGAAACTTTTTTCAATATCTGGGTAGTTGGTGGGATTACACACACACACACACACACACACACACACACACACAGCACAGGGTGAATTGAATAGGATGGGATCATATCTTTAAATAATGAAATTTAGCAGTGAGAGAGAAATATATTAGGAGGAGAAAGGGAGAAATGGAATGAGGCAAATTATCTCTCATAAAAGAGGCAAGTAAAAGACTTTTCAGTGGAGGGAAAAAGAGGGGAGGTGAGAGAAAGTTACTCTCATCACATTCGACTAAAGAAAGGAATAAAATGCATACTCATTTTGGTATGAAAACCTACCTTACAATACAGGATAGTGAGGGAGAAAGGGATAAGCGGGAGGGGGGATAATGGAAGGGAGGGCAGTGGAAGAAGGGAGCACTCTTGGGGAAGGATAGGATCAAAAGAGAGAATAGAAGAAACAGGGGGCAGGATAGGATGGAGGGAAAGATAGTCTTACACAACACGACTATTATGGAAGTTATTTGCAAAACTACACAGATATGGCCTATATTGAATTCCTTCCCTTCCCAAAAGGAATGGGTGGGGAAGGAGGGATGAAGAGAAGTTGGAACTCAAAAGTTTAAGGAACAACTGTTGAGTATTGTTCTTGCAACTAGGAAATAAGAAATACAGGGTAATGGGGTATAGAAATTTATGTTCTCCACAGGACAAAAGAGAAGATGGGGATAACAGAAGGGAAGGATGTTAGAAGGGAGGACAGATTGGTGATAGGGATAATTAGAATGCTTCACATTTTGAGGTGGGGGGAGGGGAGAAATGGGGAGGAAATTTGGAACCCCAAATTTTATGGAAATGAATGTTGCAAATTTAAATAAATTTTAAAAAAATCAGGTAGACAAAATCAACTGCAAGGCAAACATTCCCCATTCATAATCCCCAACTCCCCTTAGAAAGGAAAGATGTTTAGTTCTTCATCTCTTCTTCAGGACCAAGATTAGTCTTTAGGATTAAGCCCTTGGCACATAGTAAGCACTTCATAAATGCTTATTGATTGATTAAAAGTACCTAAAATTCAGTTTATTTTTTGATTAATTTTTTTCAATTAACAAGTTTTTCTTTTCTGTTGCCTTATAGCAAACATGCATTGTCAAGCAAAATAAATTCCCATAATAGCCATTCCAAAAATATGTTTCGTTTGGCATATTTGATCCATTACCAATCTGTCAGGAAGTGGGTAAAATAAGCCCTCTGTAATCATGGCAGGTCACTCCCTTAATCAGAGTTCTTAAGTTTTTTAAAGCTGTTCATTTTTACAATATTTTTGTATAATATAAAGTGTTTTCCTGGTCCTTCTCACTTGATTTGGCATCAGATCATACAAGTCTTCTCTGGATTCTCTGAAACTGTCCCTTTCATCACTTCTTATGGTACAGTAGTATTTCATTTCATTCATAAACCACAATTTGTTCAACCATTCCCTAACTCATGGGAACTCCCTTAGTTTCTAGTTATTTGCCATCATGAAAAGAGCTCAAACATTTTTTATAGGTATAGGATATTGATCTCTTTAGTACATAGGCCTAGTAGCAACTATAACTTGAACAAAGCTTTTAAAAACTAAATTAGTAAGTTACCTGTGCATCTGTATCAGTCTCTTTAGACCAGTGCAGTAAGTAAGACCTGAGTTCAAATTTGGCCTCTGACACTTACTTGTAGTAATCTGACCCTGAACAAGTCACTTAGCCCTATTTGCTTCAGTTTCCTCATCTGTCAAATGAACTGGAGAAGGAAATGGCAGGCCATTCCTAACACCTTTGCCAAGAAAACACCAAATGGAATCACAAAGAGTTGTACGGACTGAACAACATCAAATTCAAATAGAAAGGAAAGGGATCCCAAAGCTCTATGTTAACTTAGAAAACCACAAAACTATTTTCTGTTTGTATTGTCTTTTTATTGATTTTGTTAAACATTTCATAATTATATACCACCTATTTTGACAGCACTAGCTATCTCAGCAGAATTTCATCCTTACTTATACTCCATGGCTTAGTAAAATGAGGAAGTTGGAATATACAACATCTACGTTTCCTTCCAGTACTTGACCTATGATCCTGGGTCAGCTTTCACTATAGAAGTATAGACATCAAGGCTATTCTTCTTCTGAATTTCATGAAGCTAAAAGACTTGAACAGTGATCCTTCCAAAGTGTGTGTGTGTGTGTGTGTGTGTGTGTGTATGTGTGTGTATGTGTATGACTGTGTATGTGTGTATGTGTGTGTATGTATGTGTGTGTGTGTGTGTGTGTGTGTGTGTGTAAGGAATGCTAGTCAATAATTTTAGTAGGAAGAACAGTACTTTGCCCTTTTTGTTGTTTAATTATTTTTCAGTCATGTCTGACTCTCCGTGACCCCATCTGGATTTTTCTCAGCAAACATACTAGAGTGGTTTGCCATTTTCTTCTCCAGCTCATTTTACAGATGAGGAAACTGAGGTAAACAGGTTAAATGACTCTCCCAAAGTCACACAGCTAGTAAGTGTCAGAAGCCAGATCTGAATTCAGGTCTTCCCAACTCCAGGCCTGGAACTCTATATACTGTGCTGCCCAGCTGTCCATGTTTTACCATGGCAGATACTAAATAAATACTGGATGAACTGAGGGATTCAAATGGTTAAGAATCAGAAAACTGGGGCTCTAGTCCATATGCCTCTAACTAGCAGGGTAACATTAGGTAAGTCACAGAATGACCCTGGGGTTCAGGTTTCCTCACTTGTGAAATGGGAGTTATAAAACCTGCCTTGTCAACCTCACAGGCTTGTCTTGAGGATCAAATGCAATAATTGTAGAGCCTTATGAGATACCTTGAACATAGTAAGTACCCAATAAATATCTTTTAGTGAATAAGTGAAGAGTTTCTTCTTATTTGTAAAAGGGCAGTGTTTCTTGGTTTGGAGTATTCATCAAAATGGTATCCAAGTACCTTTCGCACTGTTAAGTGATATTGCTGTAGTATATTCTTTGTTTTCAAAAAGGACCAATGACATATAGTAATGCCAGTGAATCAGAGAAAGTGGATGAATAAGAGAAGGGTAATCCAGGAGCTTCAGAGGAGGGCAGCAGTAGGAAACCGTCAGCCTGGGGACCACATGTGGCCCTCTAGGTCCTCAGGCGTGACCCTTTGAATCCTCACCCCTGGACTAGAGTCTTCATACACTTCTTGTCAGACATCTGCAGGTCCTTCCACAAGAGGGCAGCAAGAATCCTTCTTGGCTCATCTGCAAGTTTTATCCCAGCAATTCCCCACCTCAGTTACCAGTTGCTCTTATTAACCAATCACCTGAAATCTATGCTGTGTTTTTCCTTTAACTACTAGTATTTCTCAGTATTGAATAACTCAGATCCACAACTGTGCTGATTTGAAACCTAGTTGTTTTTTTTTTATAAGATACTTCTCTCATGTAGCTTCCTTGATAGAACTGCACAGCCTGATTGCCCTGACTTCAGCTTTCTCTGAATTGTCCCTCAGAGATCTTAATGAGATGTTTTCTTTATCAAGGCATCTGAACTCTCTCTCATTCTTTTATTATTATTATTATTATTATTATTATTATTATTATTCAACATTCATTTCCACAAAATTTTGAGTTCCAATTTTTCTTCCTATCTCTCCCCTACCCCACCCCATAATACCTTGCATTCTGATTACCACTTCCCTCAATGTATCCTTCCTTCTTTCATACCCTACCCTTCCCTTATCCCCATCTTCCCTTTTCTTGTAGGGCAAGATAAATTTCGATACCCCATTACCTGTATTTCTTATTTCCCAGTTATATGCAATAATAATTCTCAATATTCATTTCTAATACTTTGAATTCCAACATCTGTCTCTGCCTCCCTCCCTATCCATCCCCACTGAGAAGGCAAGCAATTCAATACAGGCTATATATGTGTCATTTTGCAAAAGACTTCGCACAATAGTCATGTTGTGTAAGACTAACTATATTGCCCTCCATCCTACTCACCCTGCCCCCTCCTTTTTTTCTATTCTCCTTCATTTGACCTTGTCCCTTCCCAAAAGTGTTTACTTCCAGTTGCTCCCCTTCTCCCATTTGCCCTCTCCTTTTATCATCGCCCCTCACCCCCACTTGTCCCCACCTTCTCCCCCTACTTTCCTGTAGTGTAAAATAGATTTTCATACGAACAATTTAATGAGCATGTTATTCCCTCCTTAAGCCATATGTGAAGAGAGTAAACTTCACTTTTCCCCTCTCATCTCCTCCCTTTTCTACTCCATTGAACAAGATTTTTCTTATCTCTTTTATGAGTGATAGCTTGCCCCCATTCCATTTCTCCCTTTCTCCTCCAACTATTATCCTCTCTCATTCCTAAACTGTATTTTATTTTTTTATGGATATCATCTTTTCTGATTCAACTCACCCTGTACCCTCTATGTGTGTGTGTGTGTGTGTGTGTGTGTGTGTGTGTGTGTATGTGTGTGTGTGTGTAATCCCTCCAGCTACCCAAATACTGAGAAAAGTCTCAAGTTACAAATATTATCTTTCCATGTAGGAATGCAAACAGTTCAACTTTAGGAAGTCCTTTATGATTTCTCTTTCCTGTTTACCTTTTCATACTTCTCTTGATTCTTATGTTTGAAAGTCAAATTTTCTATTCAGTTCTGGTCTTTTCATCAAGAATGCTTGAAAATACTCTATATCATTGAATGACCATTTATTCTCCAGAAGTATTATACTCAGTTTTGCTAGGTAGGTGATTCTTGGTTCTAATCCCAGTTCCTTTGACTTCTGGAATATCCTGTTCCAAGCTCTTCGATCCCTTAATAGAGAAGCTGCCAGATCCTGTGTTATCCTGATGGTATTTCCACAATACTCAAATTGTTTCTTTCTAGCTGCTTGTAATATTTTCTCCTTGACCTAGGAACTCTGAAATTTGGCCACAATATTCCCAGGAGTTTCTCTTTTTGGGTCTCTTTCAGGAGGTGATTGGTGGATTCTTTCAATATTTATTTTGCCCTCTGGTTCTAGAATATGAGGTCAGTTTTCCTTGATAATTTCATGAAAGATAATGTCTGGGCTCTTTTTTTGATCATGGCTTTCAGGTAGTCCCATAATTTTTACATTGTCTCTCCTGGATCTATTTTATTGGTCAGTTGTTTTTCCAATGAGATGTTTCACATTACCTTGTATTTTTTTCAAACTTTTGGTTTTGTTTTCTAACTGCTTGGTTTATCTCATAGTCATTAGTTTCTCTGAACTGGATTCTCTCTTTTAAAGAACTATTTTGTTCAGTGAGCTTTTGAACCTTCTCTTCCATTTGGCTAACTCTGCTTTTTAAAGCCTCCTTCTCCTCATTGGCTTTTTGAACCTCTTTTTCCAATTGAGTTACCCTCTTTTTAAAGGTATTATTTTCCTCAGCATTTTTTTGGTTCTCCTTTAGCAAGCTGCTGACTCACTTTTCAACCTCTTTTATGGCTTGAACCCATTTCATATTCATTTTGTAGGTACTGGGAGTCAGAAGCCTTGACTTCCTCTGAAAGTATGCCTTATTCTTCCTCATCCTAAAGGATGGAAGGAGACACTTGTTCACCAAGAAAGTAACCTTCTGTGCTCTATTTTTTTCCCTTTTTTGGGCATTTTCTCAGCCAGTTACTTGACTTCTCAATCCATTGTAATGAGGAGGGTCCTAGTGCTCCTCCTCCCCCCACCCCGTACCTTGCTCAAGGCTGAGATTCAGATCAGCTGCTCAATTTCCATAGGGGCTTTGTGTGGGGGCAGGGCTGCCATTGAGGGCTGAGGTTCAGATCAGCTGCTCACCTCCCCCAGAGGCTTCAAGCTGAGCTGCCTGGACAATGGACCAAGGCTGCTTCCATGGCCATCATGGCTGCCTGCTGCCTACTGCCCACTGCTGCTGCAGCCACCTGATGCCTCTGCTGGAAGGACCCTGCTCCCCTCTTGTCCAGCTGGGAAAGACCTCCCACACTGTCACTTGTGTTGAAGGGTCTGGGACCCTCCCTGCTTAGAATTCTGCCCCAGAGGTCTGTTCAGTTCCTGTTCCTCCCAGTGATGCACAGCCAGGGCCGGGCTCCACTCCACTCAGTTTCCTGTGAGATAGACCTTTCCTGTAAGCCTTCCAGGTTACCTTTGGCTGTAAACCTCTTTCACTTTGTTGTTCTGTGGCTTCTTCTGCTCTAGAATTTGGTGAGAGTCATTTTTTACAGGTATTTTATAGGCTGTGGGCTGTGGAGGAAACACTAGAGTATATGCATCTTTCTACTCCACCATCTTGGCTCTGCCCCCTCCTCTCCCATTCTTGTGTAAACTGGATATAATATATCCAATATGATAATATATAATATAATATATTATATTACACATAATATATAATATAATAATATTATAATGAGGATCAGTAATAATTTTTTATGTTACCTGTGGAACCTTGGATAAGTCACTTCATCTTTCTCAACTGTCTAAAACTGAGGGTATTGGGCTAGATCAGATGTCCTTAAGTCCAGTCTTTTCCAAGTCCTCCTCCACCTCACCCTTTTCATTTTCCTTTTAATGTGTGTCTTTCCCCTTTAGATTGTAAACCCTTTTAGGGCAGGGACTGTCTTCCTTTCTGCTTGGATGTGTGTTCCCAGCACTTAGCACAGGGCCAGATACAAGTAAGCTTGTAATAAATATCTATTGACTGACTTACTGACAAAGGGTCAAAAGATGGATTTAAGGGGGTCCAAAGAATTTGGAAGGGGAAAAGTCATTTTTTTAATTTTATTTACCCTTTTACTAAAATTTAGCATTTCCTTCCATTATGAATTATTCCAAGAAAATGTTCATAAACTTCATCAGACTTCCAAAGGATTTATGATAATTAAGTCTTAAAGTTAAGAATCCCTACACTGGATAGATGATCATTAGGAATTGTTTCTATGATTATGTGATCTCAAGGCTTTCTCCCAGTTCTAGCCCAGTGTGGTATATACAAATAGCACTGTATTTGTTAGTAGATGATTTGAATTTGAATCCCCAGCCCTGCCACTTGCAATTATGTGCTGGAGCTGGTTCTTACAGCTTGGAGAGTTAAGAGTTCAATTTTCTATCTGAGGTTTTATACTTCAGAAATCTGCAAAACCTACATATCTGGGCCTGATTTATTGTTTTATTGTCTAGACTTAACAAAATGATGGAGGAAATATTTGTAATGCATATTAAACTTTAAAATGTATTACAGGCACTTCCATCCCCTTCCTCAGCCTACTATAAACATTTACCAGTACAGCCCTACTTATACTTTATAATCTTAGGCAAATCAGCAAATCACTTCGTCCCAAAGGGTTTCCTCTGCCATAAAGTAAAGAGTTTGGAAAGATGACCATTAAGGTCTCTTTGAATCCTAAAATCTAAGATTTTGAGAGCAGCTCCTATTATTAACCATTTATTTACCAATGGAACCATGGACTTCGGATTGTAGGAAAGACTCTTTGCCAAAGGTAATAAATAAATGCTGAGTCATCCACACCCCAGCCTCTAGCCTTGCATGTCCTTTGGGCATTCTTGTGAGATGTCTGGATAGGATAAAATGTATAGGCTTTGGCCATTGGGAAATGTTTTCACCTTTCTGTAGATTTAATAATGAAAATTTTATAGGGTATTTTAAGGTTTCAGAAAACATTTTACATCTATAATTGCATTTGAATTTCAAAATAACACTGTGAGGTATATAACAGAGATGTTATTATACACATTTTAGCGATTAGAAAACCAAGCCTCAGAAAGACTTCCCAGGACTACATGGTTAGCAAATATCTGAGACAATTTGAACCCATAGCCCTACCAACTTCAGACCCATGGCTCTTTCCACTGTACCTTGCTTCTAATCCATGGTAACAGACTCATTGATGCAAAAACTGGATTGTCAGCCTTGATTAATCTTTAATCAGTAATCTCAAACTTCCTTTGTGATACTAACCCTCTAGACCTTTCCAGAGCCCTTTGGTAGGGCTTAATCTAGTCAAAATGGGCAGCATCCTTGGGCACAATATACAGTAGTGGAGAAATTTTTGTATCTGCTGTCCATAGTTCTTTATTTGACGATCAGTCAAATTGCATTCTTCCCAGTGAAGGATCGAGAAAGAGAGGGTCCTCCATATAGAATAATACACAGAAGGCAATTCAGTGTTTAAAAATTGCCTAGGATATACACATGCTCCATTTTGGCCCTGTAGTTAAGTGGCCCACAGGGAATCAATCTTACTGAAAACATCGCTCTGGAAAAATTATTCTCTGTTGCCAGGTTCTGCAGAGCAATTTGGGATCAAAACCTGAGAGACAAAGAAGCAAAGGACCCAGATAGGTATTCTAGAACTATGGCAAGAGATCTCCACATGAATGGGTTCCACAGAAAATCTTTCAGGTAAGGTCAATCTAAATTGGTTATCAAAGAAACTGAAAGTCAGTGAAAGGAGGCTGCAAGGTACAGTGGATAAAGAGTGGAACCTGGAAGATCCAGGTTTCAGTATAACTTCTGACACTTGTCAGTTGAGTGATCCTGAACAAGTCACTTAACCTGTTTTTAGCACCAGCTTCCTTACCTATAAAGTAAAAATAATAACTAGAACACTGGAATACATCCATCCTAGGGCTGCTGTAGACTGAAAAATAAGTAGTCAACGTTTCTAAAAATGAAAGATAAGAGCAAATTTCTGAATCAGGAAAACAATATTCACAATAACTACAAAAAAGTAATGGAAAGAAATTAAATTAAATGATGTTATAATAATCAAGCTTGGCATTGGAAAGAGCTGAGAAAATGCACCTCCCTTTATTGTGTATCTGGGAATATAGGTTTGAATATTTTATGTTGTTGGACACAATTCAGTTGGTCAGTTTTGCTGAACTACTTTTTTCTTCTCTAATTTTAAAATCTTGCAACCAAGAAAGGCTTGTAAGACTGGGAAGCAAGTCAATAAAAATCAAAAAGCATTTATTAAGCACTTCCTATGTAGCAGGCACCAGGCTAAGCACTGAGTTGCAAACACAAAACAGCCATCCCTATCCTCAGGGATCTTATATTCTAATGGAGGGAAATAATACATGTAAAGGAAGCTAGAAAATAGGGGAGAGGGGAGGAGACTGTACTTATCCCAGGGCATGGTGGCTTAATTAGAACAATCATGAGTAGTTAGTCTGTACACTTCCCCAAAACTGAGGTTCCAGGAAGAATCCACCAATGAGAAAAAAGGCCTTCAGGAACAGAGTGAGGAGGCTGCTGAAGTATGATGGTATTACATATTATATATTTGGAAAAGAATGTGATATAAAAATAAAAGCTATTAGTGAAAATAAGAAAACATTTTTAAAAGTCAATGAAAAAATGAAAAATGAGATTTTTCATTTGATTTTGGCAGCATAAGAAATGTCCTATCCTGGCCTCCTCTCCTCTCTTCAAAAATAACTTGAAAAAATTTAAAGTGGAAAAAAAACGTATTTTAAGTCCAAAAAAAGCTTCAAAATTTCGTTGATGGTAAAGAATCTTTATGAAGAAGCAGCTTCTGCCTCTTTCTCTATTTATGTCTCTGATTCTATCTTTTGCAGCCTGAAGAAATTCTGAAAGAGGAACAATATTCAGCTTAAATATACTGAATTTTTAAAAACTCTGTAAAGCACCACATTCATCACTTTCCCATTTTGTCCTATAGAACTTTTGAGACTAAACACTAAGAATGAGAGCCTCTGTCTTTTTATTCCCTCTGGACCGTTGGTGTCAGTAAGATGGCTCAAGTTTTGGTTCCTCTGGGAATTCCTCTAGGAATATTATGTTAAAAGATTTGGATTGTTTGAGCATATGCTCAGATTTGTTTCCATTCTGCAGTCAATGTACATGGTAAAGGAATGCCAAAATAAGAACAAGACTAAAAAACTAATTCTCAGAAATAAAAATAATTTCTCCTAACTTCAAATAGGAGCATGGAATATATAAAATTGGAAGTCAGTCGGAAATGATTGCATTATTTCTTGGATTTGATTAATTTTTCAAAATAATAAACAGTTCAGTAATAATGTGCACTTTCACATCTTTACTATTTTGTCTTATATCCCTAAACTCTTGGGAGGGATTCACCCTGTATTGCAAAACTGCTCATTCCAATTGATGTAGTTTTTTGTAGCCTCCTGGTTCTTAGTCTTTTGTAGCCTCCTTTTGTAGCCTCCTGGTTCTTAAAGATAACATATTACTGCGGCCTTCATTAGCAGAGAGAGGACTAGACCTTTTGATCCCATTTTCAACACCCCATTCAGCCAATCAGTGCCTTACAAGCCCAAGGAACAAGAAAACTAAACATCTCTAACATTCATCACAGATGGGACATCTAGGATAGATAGCCTCTTCCCTTTCTCCACATCTTTTTCCCATTGGCTGATCTAAAACTGCAAGCTTCTGTTGTCTGGGCTCTGATAACTTTTGGAGATCCAACTCAAGACAGAGACCTAAGGGACATTTCATTTTATTTCTTCTGGCCCTGAAACCTCTACTAGGTAGGAAGAATATGCTTAAATAAGTCTCATTCTTAATTTTTTTTTTTTGTGAGACATGCTTTTTCTCTTCCTTCAGTGTGATAATTTATCACACATAACATAAGAGGGAAGTTACTGATAAATGTGGGAAGTGATATAAATAGGAGTTGATCAGTCCTCAGTTATTTTGTAAGACCCCCAAGAGTGCTGAATCGAAATGGAAATCTTGTAAACAAATGGAAAATTTTAAATTCATATAGGAAAAGGACACTAAAACACAACTCATTGTGTGTTTATGAAGTTGATTTCTTGAACATGAAGTTGATTTCTTGAACATGAATTTTATCCCTGTTAGATTTCATCTTATTGTATTCAGTCCAACTTTCTGACCTTTCAAAATCTTTTTCAATTCTCACTCTATAATTCTATGCGTTAGCTATTCCTTCCAGCTTCCTGTCATCTGTAAATCTGTAAACCTTTGCCTTCATTCAAATCCCTGATAAAACATTAACCTACACAGAGACAAGCACAGATCCATGATATGAGTCACTAGAGGACTTTTTCAATACGATTGGAAACTGTTAATGACTACTTTGGGGCTCCAGCCATTCACCATTTTTGAAATCCACCTGATAATACATGTCTCTCCATCTTTTTGACAAGAAAAAGATGAGACACTTTACCAAATAGGTAAACTATATCTACAACTTTCATCTGTCAGGTTACTAATCTTTTCAGTAAAAGAAATAAGGTCAGTCTAACATGATTTGATCTTAATTGATCTTAATCAATTGGACTTAACCATCCATATTGGTTCTCTATGATTAATGAAAACTAACTTTTCCTTCACTAGAATCTGCAGAATACTTTACGCTACTTTTATATTCATAGCTTATTTTATATTTGTCAAAGGGGTATATAGCATATAAGAGATTGGAATTGACATATATTCCTATCCCTTCAGAGGGAGCTTTCAATGCATAATCCTCACAGAGAAAACCTTGAGAGTTATAACTGGAGGATATAGAACTTCAGTTATTAATTAATAGTGTGGCCCCTCAGAAGTTATGTAGACACACACATAAAGCTTTTGTATAAATCATTTCTTAATATGATGTCCTTCAGACCCTATCTTCTTCAGGAACTTTTTCCCTACCTATGCCGGCCAATCTGCCTCTCTTTCTCTCTTTTATGAATTCCTCAGACAGGCAGTTTAACACAATGAAAAAGCATAGGATTTAAAGTCAAGACCCTGATTTGAGTTCTGACACAAACATTTATTAGGTTTGTAGCTACAGATAAATCACTTAACTTATCCCTTCTCTCCCCAATAGAGCATAAGTTTCTTGAGAACAGGAATTGTTTGTTTTTCTTTCTTGGTATATGTGCTTTCTTTTTAGGGGAGGAGTACAGTCATTGTATGTCTAGTGCTTTGCACATCGTAGGTTTAATGTTGATGAATTAAACTAAATCAACCTCTCTGAGTCTAAGGCTCCTGCCTGTCATGTGAGGATAATACTCATACTACCTATTTCACAAGGTTGTTGTAGGGAAAAAAAGCTCTTTACAAACCATTAAACTCCATAGAAATGTGAGCCATTATTATCATTGTAGTTACAGAAAGTACAATAGAGCTTACCATTTATTTGTTTTCACACTCCATGAATATTGTCTTTGTCTCCCCAACTACATTATAAGTTCCCTGAGTAGAAGGACCATGTAGTATTATGGGACCTGATCAGTCATTGTGATGTTGACATAGTGTGAATTATGTCTAAGGATTTAAATGGCAGGCTGTGATGTATTACTTTCTGTATTGCAACCCTCCATGGTATTTGCTTCTGGGATAATTCTGCTAGAATTTGAGTATAACACAAGGCTTCCTTCCTTTCTGATATTTACACCTTGATTGCAACAATGGCGGCACAGATTGGCTTAACAAGGCAATGCAGCAACACTGGACTCATATTTTCTGATTACCCTACATGCTTTGCTTATATTGTTCCCTCCACATGGAATCACCTGTCCCAGTTCTGCCTCTTCAATTCCTACTCATTCTTTGAATCCCTGTTTCAATGACACCTCTCACATGGAATCTTTTCAGTTCTATCCAATCTAAGATAGTGTTCTTTGCTTCCTTGAAATTCCCTCAGCCTCTTCTATCTTTCTTACTGTCTTTTCAGATTCTACCAAATGCAAGTGTGATAGAAAGAGTTCTTGATTTGATATCAGAGAATCTGAATTAGAATTCCTGACTCTGTCACCAACTAACTTCCCCTGCTTTTGGACTCTTTACATCTGCCTTTACATCTTTGGGACTCTTCATCTGTAAAATGAGTGAATTAAATTAGATGAACTCTAGGCTAGATGATGTATAACATTTATTGTAACTTATTGTAAAAAGTATTTCTTGTTAATAAAAACATCAAAGAGATCTAAGAATTCTATAAATAGAATTCACCAAATCTATTGGATCTTAGGGTAGCTAGGTGATACAATGGGCTTAAGAGTGCTGGGTCTGGAGTCAGGAAGACTCATCTTCCTGAGTTCAAATCTGCCCTCACACACTTACTAACTGGGTGACCTTGAGCAGTCATTTCACCCTGTTTTCCTCAGTTTTCTCATTTGCAAAACAAACTGAAGAAAGGAAATGGCAAACCACTCCTCTATCTTTTCCAAAAAAAACTCCAAATGGGGTCATGAAGATTAAGACATAACCAAAAAATTAATGAATTGAATCAGATTTTAGTTTCCTCATCTCTTAAATAAAGGCACTAAAACAGATGGTACCCAAGGTTTTTTCCATCTCTGACTATTTTTATGATTTTATACTTTGTAACCCTGTGACTCCTAGCATAGTACTATATTAACTCATTAAATGCTTACAAACTGATTTATCCAGCAGTAGAGACTTACCAACCCTACTGTGCATATATGCCCCACATCTACTTCTAGGGAGGTATGCTCAGTTGAATCCTCCAGTCAGATAGCTGTGGTAAAATTGCACAAGAATTGTGATAGATAAGTAATCAGACTCCTATTTTATTCCAATCAGCTTAATATGATTCCACAGGGGTAGTGATTAAAAGTTCTGTATATTAGGTCCCTGAGTCATGAACTACTAGTTATGAAATTTACTTGTCTAACCACAAGAATACTGGTGACCAAACCCAGCATGGGTAGAATGCCTTGACATGATATAGAAAGCCCCCCAACTTATTTTTGTACCTCCCGACCACCTTCACTTGCTCAACATAAGCAGGTGACCATTTTATGACCATTTAGTCAGCAGAGATGATCCTTGCCTTGTCCATTCTGTGACCACTCACGCTGATGCATCTTTCTTGGACTTCCTGGAAGGTCAAAAACCAAGTTCTGTCAAACAGGGAGACCCCAAATTTTACTTTACCTCATCTCAGTGTCTGGGTATCAAGCCCTATAAAAGTAAGGCCCTGGAGAAAGGAGGCACATCTCAGGTCATGAAGAAGCTCTAATGTCCACTTCATTAGAGAGAGTCATGGACAACTTAATAAAGTGTTACATAGCCTTGGAGCTCTGCCTCAGTAGTTCTTCCAGTTTGGATAATTTTGGCCCCCCCAGAATCTATCTTTTCATTCTAGTGAGAGCTCATCCTACCTAGAAGGATTAAATGTACCTTCCTTATATCCCTGTCAACCCCCTTGAAAAAAACCAGCTGATGGGGCATGTGTATACTGAAGTAGAAACTAAAAACTACATGAGATTTCACTGTTGATTGTGAACCGCAATGATGTCTCCCTACTTTGTTGCTGAAGATTTGAATTTGGGCTAAGAAGCCAAGAATATTTCTAGAGTAGGAAAAGAACTCTAGTAATGATTTGGCCTACCCTTTAAGAGGGGAGATGAAACCACTGAAGATATTATCTGATATTAAGATGGATTAGAATGAAACACTGAATAATTGCGACAGTATATTTAGGGGTTAGGGTCAGTATAGCTGAAAATTAATTAGGAGACATAACTTCTTACTAATAGATTTTTTTTTTATCTCTTATGACTCTAAACAAATACTTCTTGGTGGTACAGTGGAGCGTGTCAGACTGTCAGACCTGATGTTAGGAAAATTTGGGTTCAAATCCAGCCTCAGACAATTACTAGCTGTGTGACCCTGGACAAATCATTTAACCTCTGTCTCAAACTTATTTTGCAACATCTCAATGGATCCCCCAAACGCATGGTGACATAATAGCAGAAAATCTCCAGGGAAAAATAAAATATAACAACTATGTAAAGATATAGTAAAACAGATGGTTTCATCCACTGTTGTGACAACTACTTGCTCTCCTTGGATAATCTCTGCAGTTTTGTCTAAAAGGACGGCTTTCAACAATAATAAAAGTATTTGGAACTTCCCTTTGTTTCCTGCCCTTCAACACAGAATATTTTCTTGTTTCTATAATAAATCTTATCAGTTGCATTCCACATACTCCCTTTTTCTCCCCTGCCTGGTACCCCTCTTTCGCAAGCCCTTCCTCCCCTGTGTTTGGGTTTTGATGGCTCTGAGTGAGTATAAATTGAACCTGTCTCTTTTCTGGCCAGTGATTCTTTTGGGAAATCAAACTAGCTCATCTTTTGCCTCAATTCTTAGCTAGTCTTTAATCGTTGAATGGGTGTTGCCTCAGACAATCTGAGTCATGGGAAAGACCATAGCTTAAAAAGGCCCAGGTCTCCGCTGCATCTGGGGTCATCGCCAGTCATCCTGACCTGTTTTCCCACTGAACTTTAATGACTCTGGAGGAGACACTGAAGCTGATAACTTCCCATGCCCCTGCCTCACTTAAATCCAATTTACTTGCAAATCAAGACATCACCCACCTGATTGTCATTGGCCCTCTTTGATAATGAAAAACAATGACAATCTTTTCTGTGAAATGTTTTACTTATCTGTCCTAAGTTACTGCAGAATGCTGCTGATTGGCTGTGTACTCTAAGTAGGCCTGAAAGTTTATAAAAACCAAATTTGTATCCCAAGAAGTTTAAGATGCTATTTGATAAGAGCAGTATGCCTTAGCATGGTAATAAATTTTCAGATTTTCAGTCTATCCTCCTATCTTTGACTCATAGTCATCAGGCCCTCACTGACCAGTACACCTGTCCCAAGAGGTATCATTTCTCTTGGTCCAGAAAATCCCTCGATACCTCTTAGGTTATTGAGTAGATAAATTGAAAAAATATGTGCAAAGTACTTTGCAAAACTTAAAATACTATGTAAATTAATTAAGAGACATAACATCTTACTAATGTATTTTTTTAATCTCTTATGGCTCTAAACAAATACTTCTTGGTGGCAGAGTGGAGAGTGTCAGATCTGATGTTAGGAAAATCTGGGTTCAAATCCAGCCTCAGACAATTACTAGCTGTGTGACCCAGGACAAATCATTAACCTCTGTCTCAATCTTATTTTGCTATTCTTATTATTATTCTTTGTAGTATTTAATGCCATGGTCCACTTTGTCCTTCTGGATCAGGTCTCCTTTCTTGGCTTCTATGACCCTGTACTCTCAAATTTTCCCTTCCACATCTCTGACCGCTGCATTTTTGTCTCCCTTGCTGACTCTTCATCCTTTCCTTGTCACTTAAATTAAGGTGACCCCAAGATTTTATCCTTTGAGCTTTTACCTCCTCTCTATATTTTCAAGGCAGCTAGGTGGCACAGTGGATAGTGTATCTGGAGTCAGGAAGACATGGGTTTAAATCCAGGCCCAAGCACTTATAAGGTGTATAACCCTAGATGAGTCACTTAACCTGTCTGCTTCATTTTCCTCATCTGTTAAATGGGAGGATAATAATAGCACCTACAAAGACCAAATGAGGTACTTATAAAGTACTTAACGTAGTGCCTGGCACATAGTAGGCACTTAATGCTTGGTGCCTTCCCCTTCAACAATATACTATGGAAATTAACTATTTGGCTAATATGAGAAATTTAATGGGAGAAAGGGGAAAGTGGAAGAGAACATTTTAAGTGGAAGTCAAATACTTTTTCTTATGAAGCCCCCTTTATGGCTAAGGTTTAGCCTTGCCCAAAATAACACCTGGAACCCCTCTGGAATGAGGAATCATCCATGCTAAATGATTTCAAATTGTAAAAGGCCTTAGAGGACATTTCTTCTAATTGCCTCATTTTACATATAAGGAAACTTGAGGCCCACATACTTGCCCAAGGTCATAACAGGTACAGAATCCATTTCTGGCTCAAAGGTAAATGAGATTTTAAGCCACAAGAATGTGACATTATTTCACATGGAGGTAAAAACTCCTTTGTAGCTTGAAAAGAAAGCTCCTCTCCTTTGGGATGACCATTTATTAAACACTATGTTCCAGACACTATGCTGAGTGCTGAGCATAAAATAAATAAGACAGTGCTTCAGTTTCTAATCCTTAGTACCACAGCAAATCTGGGCTTTTTAAAATAGTCATGGATTATCCTTGTACTTTTCCAAAGCATTTGTTTCCTATTGCATCTTGCTTTGTACTGTCTTTGACCTCTCCAGGTTACATTGCAAAAGCAACAAACTTTATGTAAAATCAAGAGGTGTGGGCCACAAACTACGATGGCCTTGCATAAGATTTATGAATTACACATAGGCTCAGCTGCATTACACTATGGCACCTATTGTGTTCTAGATAATTAAATGATACTACATAATCCCTGAAATTAAAAATGAGTAAGGAAATGCTGAGTGACCCAACCAAAACCTTTGAAGTAGCCAAATGGTGTTAGATGCCAACCCAGGACAAAATTAAGGATCCTCCCCTTTCTGTGGCACCTTTACATTTTCTCCAGCAGGATCACCAGGACTTGTCTTTCATTTGATAACTACATTCCTACTATTAGCTCCTTTATCCTACAAAAACCTGCTCTCACACAAAACTAAGCATCATTTCTCAATAGTAACTGAACAAATGATATAGAGTTCTCAAAAGAAGCATAAACTTAACAACCATATGAAAGAATGTTTCATGCTACAAATAATAAAATGCAAATCAGCATAACTCTGGTTTTCACCTTGCACCCTGCAAATTGACAGGAAGACAAAATATTAGACTAATTAATGTTGGAGGAGTTGTGGAAAGATGGACATACTAAGACACTATTGGTGGCACTGTAAACTGGTCCAACCATTCTGGAAAGCAGTTTGGAATTATGTTAAGAAAGTGACTAAAATAAATCCAAGTCCATAGACCATTATTCAGAAATCCCACTGCTAAGCATATACCTCAAGAACGTCAATGATAAATATTTATATCAGCATTTTTTGTAGTAGTAAAGTACTGGAAACAATGTACAATATCCTTGGGAAATGGTTAAATTAATCGTGAGACATGAACATAAAATATTATTGTGCTCTGAAAAAGAATGACTGATATATACAGGGAAACTTGGGAAGATATATTAACTGACACAAGATGAAATAAGAAAAACTAGGAAAATTATATTAATAATGAATAGAAAGAACACCACTACCAAAACTATTGAAATTTAATGCTGTGACCCCAACCCATCCTTTCATGGAGGTATTTACACATTACACATGTAAAATGTATTGATTGTGCTGGTTATTTTTTTCTTCCATTTCTTTTGTTGTTTTTTGACTTTAATAAATACTCTTTGTTGTATGAGATGGCTCTCTAAGAGGAAAAAGGAGAAGGATAATGAGGGAAACTAAGATGATGTAAAAAAAAAAAAAGACATCAACAAAACTTATTTATAAAAAGAAACTTAATGACAATAATCAAGCTTGGCTATCCCATTTACAGAGGGGGTGGTCCATGGCTGTAGAACAATGCATGTACTATCCAACTTTTTCAATATACTGGTTGGTCTTACTGGTTTTTTCCCCCTCTTTTCTATTCTGTATTATAGGGAATGATCATTTGTGAGGAGAAAGGATATACTGGGCAACAAAAGGGGTGAGAAAACAAAAAAAATATATTAACAAAAAAATTTTAAGTTCCTTCAACATTTCTCCTCAGGTGCACCTGTTCAGTGAGCGTCTTCATTTCTTTTCCCAACTGGTGACCCATTCATATTCATGAGCTACATTTATCAGTCTAAATGACCTCAGGTCTCGTTCTCTAAAAGTTTCACACAAATACATTTATTTAAGAGTCTCCAGAGTGACCCCTTCCATAGGATATAGCCCACATAGATAGAAATAGCAACTATAGCCAAACGTCATCATTCCTCTCTACTAAACACTGAATTCATCATCTGTCTGGTATAATAACCACCATTTCTGCTATGATCACCATCTTATGGTTATCTGGAAGTCTTCAGTCTCCTCTGGCTTTGGACCTACCTACTTTATGGGTTACATTATTTCAAAGAGAATCACCAAGTAACAAAAAAAAATTAAGAAAAATCCAAAGGTTATGAGGATTTATAAGGGTACAAAACTTGAAAATCTTTCTCTGCAAAAGCTATAATCTAGCTACAGATTTGCTGGCACAATTGCTCCATCCCTATTTTTTTCCTTATGTCTATTTGAAGAACCTGGTTAAGAATGGACTCTTCCTCTTCTGGCTGCCAAGGGAGCCTGGAATTTCTATGTAAGTTGCTTCACCTTTCTGGGCATCAGTATACTTATCTCTACAATGAGAAAGTTGTAGTACATGACCACTGAGATGTCTTCCAGCTCTAAATCTAATATTCTGTGACCCTATTACTTTCTTACCCTTCTAGAGATCTGTTGCCCCTGGAAGGCCTGTTCTCAGACACTTTTACATCCAGGTTAACAACCCAAAACATTCTGGTTAGCCGTGACACTGATCATATTACTGCCCTTCCCATTAGCAAACTCCAGTGGCTGCCTTCTCAAGCCCTTCTTAACCTAGCCTCTTCTTACCTTTCTAGTCTACTTATAACTTACATACTCCTTATAACTTCATATACACTGAGAGCCAGTAACATTGCTATTGTTTGTTCACACAAGACACTGGAATCCATGCATTTTTCCTGGCTGCCATCAATGCTTGGAGGCCCTCCTCTATTTTCTGACTTCCCTAGCTTCTTCTTTTTTGAGGCAATCAGGGTTAAGTGACTGCCCAGGGTCACACAGCTATTAAGTGTTAGGTGTCTTAAGGTCATATTTTAACTCAGGTCCTCCTGATTCTGCCATGCACTGCACCACCCAGCAGTGGTTCTTTCAAGTATTATCTAAAATCCCATTTTTGCAAGAAGCCTTTCCTAATTCCTCTTAATGATAGTGCCCCTGAGGTTATCTCCAATGTTTTCTATATATACATATACATAATCATATTATAGTCACCATGCTTTCCTGAGCACTTAAGAGTCAACTTACTTTTTCTTCCTATTTTAAAAGCCTTGCTTCCAGTTGACTCTCCATCCCAATTTCTCTTTCCAGACATCTCAGATAATTACAGGTGTCCATTCCCAGAAGAGAAATGAGGGTCACACCCTGGGCCTAATGAATGATCACAGCTTTCCCAGGACCGATTATCAACTTCAACTATTTTCCCAGCTTGTCATACTTAGGTGCCTTTTCCTCCCCAGGTGATTAACTTTCCACGATTCCACAAAGGATTACATATAGTAATAATAATATAGCATCCTCCCATGGAAAGAGAAGGGTCATTTTTCCTCCCACCAGAAAGACACATTAACATTATTGACTTTATAAGCTAGCCTAATACTATCCTTTTCTTCACATCAGTATTTCCAAACTTATATTTAAATTTTATTACGTCCACGCATCCATCCCACCTTGTCTTGGGTTACCCTTCAATCCATACATATTTGGGAAGGGGAGAAGGGACAGTAAGGGGCATTCCTTCACTACAGCCTTTCATTTTCCATTCAGTAGTTGGGAAGATTTCATTCTAATCTATTCATTTCTAAGTATCACCCTAAGAGCTTGTTGTTTATTTCTATCTCGACAATGTGCCAAAGGCTTTGGGAATTCAAAACTCATCCAGAAATGAACTAGTGTCCCCAAGGTTGTTGTTCATCCTTTTCGAAGATTTGATTTACATATGAATTGGATTTAAGTGAGGCAGAGATGCACAGAGTCATCAGCTTCACACTCTCCTAGTCATCAAAGTCCAGCAACACGATAAAAGTTGAGATGACTGGCAATGGCCCAGGATGCAGTGGATGACCTTGGCATCTTCAATGTCTGACCAAGCTCTAACTCCTGATTCACCATTTTATTAGGAAAAACATGGTAGAGTTGATAGAAGACTGGCCTTGGTGTCAGGAAAACTTGGGTTCAAATCTTACCTCTGACATATTATTAATCAATAAACATTTATTAAGCATTTGTTCATTATTTATTAATACTAGTTGTGTGATCATTAGTAATGTCATTTAACCTCTGTTTTCCCAGAAACTCTGTGAGTGACAGATTTGCATCAGTGACTTCATCAAAGAAAACTTGAATTCATGAATGGGGTTTTTGAGTAGACAATGACATATATATATGTATATATGTATGTATGTATGTATGTATGTATGTATGTATGTATGTATGTATGTATTTTAAAGTCCTTGACTATGAGAATAAGAATTGTAGTGTCCAGGAACTGAACTCCTGAAAGGCGAATGACCTGGAGGCTGATTAATATATATGTCATTTTCTACTGATATAATCTGGCCTCTCAGTCCATCAAATTCAACTCCCAGAAGGAAGGCAGCCTAGCAGTACCAAATCTTAAACTATACTACAAAGTGGTAATCAGCTTTTAAAAAATCTGGCACTAAAATAATTTAAAAAACTCAATACTCATAATCTATATCTTCATTCCACCTCAGCCATATGTAAAGATGATCACAACTTAGATCTCACCATCACCCATAATTCTATGATCCAGAACTCTGAAATTCCTTTCTCTGATCATAATCTCCTATCTTTCTGTCCTTCCCTTTGACTTATTCTTCCTATCTCTACTGGGAACTACAGTCTCTCTACTTCTCAGTGCTCTCCTCATTCATTACCTTGTACTCTGGCTTCATTTTCCTCCCTTCAGCTTTAATCCTATTGTTAACTAGTTCAATTATACACTAATACAGGGGTAGGGAACCTGCAGCCTCAAGGCCATATGAGGCCCTCTAGGTCCTCAACTGCAGCCTTTTGACTGAATCCAAACTTCACAGAACCACCTCAAGAAAGGGATTTGTTCTGTAAAACTTGTACTTAAAAGGCTGCACTTGAGGACCTACAGGGCTACATGTGGCCTCAAGGCTGCAGGTTTCCCACCCTTGCATTACTCTTGGTCAAATTCCAAATCTGGGTTACCTCCACGACATGACTTCCTACCACATCTGTTCTCCATGAAAAATTACAAACCCTTACCAAATAGTTTTACCTAATTTTAACTGAGCCCTTAGTGCTCCATAACAATTCTCCTATTGTCCTGATGGACCACACAGCACGCTCTCAATGATAGCTGTTTCAAACATTCTCTTCTCTCCTCAAGTCCTTTGTATCATCTCCTATCCCCTTCCCTCTCAGCAAAGAACTTTTCTTTCTGCTTTATCAAGAACCAGGAGACCCACTGTGAGCTCCTCCTTCCCTACTCCATACCTCAGAATTCCCTTTATTCTGTTCTCCATTTTCATCTCCCTCGCTCTATTCACTTTTACCCTTGATCTCATCCTCTCATCTCATCCAGGGGTTTGTCCCCTCTATCTTTCCTTCTCTTCAATCTCATCTTAACTCTCTTTACCTGTTGTGTCTTCTTACCTGCTGCCTGTAAATATGATCACATCTCCCCATCTATTAAAAAACATTTTTCATTGGACCTTCATCTTCCCAAACTATGTTCTTTCACTTTTTCCTTTCCCATCCAGCTCCTAGAAAGTCGTCAACATTTATTGATTCTATTTCTTCACTTTCTATTCCTCAACCTCTTGAATGTTTCCAACCTTACTACTTAACTAAACTTGCCTCCAAGGTACTAATGATCACTTAACTTAAATTCAATGGCCTTTTCTCGGTCCTCATATTTTACCACTTAATTTTGGCACTGTAGACTATCCACTCCTTGGCTTCTGTGAGATTTCCCTTTCTTGACCCTCATCCTGCTTTGATATTCCCTCCTGCTCTCCTTTGCTGGATCATCATCCTGTTGCCTTTAAAGAATCCCTAAGGCCCTGTCCTGATCTTCATTCTACATTCTCTCTCAGTTATTTCATCAGCTTCCACTGGCTCAGTTATCTTTGTGTAGATAGCTCCCAACTCTACATATCCAGTCCTAATCACTCTCTTATACTTCAGTCCCATAACACCAACCAACTTTGAGGTTTCATTGGCAGCTCAAACTCATTCTGTCTAAAACATAAATCATTGTCTTCTCTCCTAAACTCACCCCTCCTCCAAACTTAGCTGTTTCTGTTTCTTACCTTCTAATCACCCAGGTTCAATCAAAGAATCTCAACACTGGAAGAGACTTTAGAAGTCATCTATTCCAATCCCTATGTAAACATAAATGGGACTGATACCCTACAAACCTAACAAGTAGTCATTCAGACATTGCTTGAAGACCTCTCTTTAATTCTCAACCTGAGTCAGCTAGTTCTTCAACACTCTTTGTTACCCCAGCCCCCAGTCATGCTACAACCTGTTCAACATCTCTCATCTCTGTCCCCTTCTCTCCACTCCACCCTAGGCTTTCTTGCCTCCTAATTGTACTTCCAGTTTCTAGTCCTTCCCTTCTGTCCATTTCTCACAGAGCTTCCAAAATAAAAATCCACAAGTTTAGCCATTTTATTCTTTTGAAAATCTTCCAGTGCCTCCCTGATGTCCCTAAAACACTCAACCTAGCATTTAAAACCCTCTGCAATCTACCTCTACCTCTCCAGATTTATTTCACATTGTCCTTCTACTACATTCACTATATTCCAGCTAAACTAGTCTACCAGCTGATCCCAAAATTCAGTGTCTCCATGCCTTTACAAACCCTGTTCCACCCACACCACCAAAAACATCAAAGAAAGTAGAAAAAGGTCCACATATACAAATATATTGATATAGTAGCTCTTTTGTGCTAGCAAAGAATTGGAAACTGAGGGGATGGCCATCAACTAGGGAATGGTTGAACAAGCTATGGTATATGAATGTGGCTGAATACTATTGTGCTATAAGAAATTACGAAGGTGATGATTCCAGAAAAACCTGGGAAGACTTGTACGAACTAATGCAAAATGAAGTGAGTAAAACTAAAACAATTTATGTAACAGCAACAATAAAATTAACTTCAAAAGACTTAGAAACTCTGATCAACACAATGACCAACCATGGCACCTAAGGATTCACAAAGGAACATGCTATCTACCTCCAGATAAAGAGCTCTGAGCGCAAATTAAAACATTTTCTTTTTTTTGACACTGCTAATGCAGAAATTTGTAATATATGATTATAAATATTTGTAATGGATTTTGTGTTTCTTGCCTTCCCAATGAATAAAGAATAGGGAGGAAGGAGAAAAGTACTGGGATTTAAATACAACAACAAAAAAACTTGTCCCCTATGACACCTATTGGAGTCCTTAGCTTCATGTAAGGTTCAGCTTACTTACTATCTCCTAGGCAAATCCTTCCTTAATACCTCCACAACTGTTAGTGCTTTCTCTCTCCTGAAATTATCTTGTATTTAGTTATCTGTGTAGATGCCAAGTCCTTTCAGTAAAATGTACATTCCTTCTGGGCAAAGATTATTTTATTTTTGTCTCCCTACCCATAGCTCCTTGAACGTGGTAGGTACTTGCTGTTCAGTCATTTTCAGGTGTGGCCGACTCTTGATGACCCCATTTGAAGAATTCTTAGCAAAAATACTGAAGTGGTTTGCCACTGCGTTCTCTAGCTCATTTTAGAGATGAGGAAACTGAGGCAAATAGGGTTAAATGACTTCCCCAGGGTCACCCAGCTAGTAAGTGTCTGAGGCCAGATTTAAACTCAGGAAGATGAATCTTCCTAACTCCAGGCCTCACACTCTATCCGCTGTGCTTTAGTGTTTACTAAAGTGATGCCACCAAACCAAAATCCTTAAGGCAGACACCAGAAGGTTATGCCTAAATTGAAGAAAAGATACTACTACTCTCCTAGAAAAAGTGGGCAGTAAAGTTCCAAGTTCAAAACTAATACTAAGCGTAAAAGTACATCGACCTAGATATAAGAAATAAAACCAACAAAACAGTGTCATAGTCTGAAAAGAAACAGTAACAAAGAATACAAAAGATTTGTTTTTAAGCGTTTTTTTTGTTTAAGGGATTTAAATCTCTACAGTGAATTTCAATCGTAATACAACTGAAGACTCTGAGCCCATACAGGTTACATCTGTAAGGTCTCTTCCAGGCAAAAAGTCTTTAATTTTTCTATTTTATATCTGGTTTTTTTGTTTTTTTTTTTATCAGCATTGATTGAATTTAGACAAACTTTTGCATCAAGGCAGCCCTGGCTCTGGAGAGACAAGCATTAAGAGTAAATTGAACTGGGCATAGCTGCCCAGATATGGTAGATCTGAAGCTATACAAAGGGTTGTTGATATATATGGCTACAGATTATTAGGGTAGTATATTATTGCTGGGGAAAATATTAAATAGGACAAATTAGCTGCTATGATAAGTGAAATGACTAATACTCTGTGAAGTGCTCCCAAGTCACCAGAGAAATAGCCAGTATTGGGGCTGCAAGTAGGGCAATGTTTTGCAGATGAAAAATTATAATTGAGTGCACAGGGTGAGTGGTATTGGATGGCAATGAAAAGGGTAGTATGACTAAGACAGGTTGAAATTTCCCTTATAAGATTTACTTCTTGTCAAAGTAAGGTCCCTGTAACAAGGTTAAGAGGGCTAAGGTCCTTGTTATGTCATTAATCACTTCAGATTACCTTGAATACTTGTTGGCTCACTAAAACCACATTTGGAGAAGATGGATTTTGTGGCTAGCCTTTGGACTTAGTTACTAAAAAAAGAGCTTCTAAAGCAATAATTCTTCACCCTTTTTTGCATGTGCTATGAATACAGAATATTCTTAAATTCATGAAATAGGAAAAATTACAGTGGAAACCAATTATATTGAAATGGTTATCAAATATCAATTTTTTTATAAAGCTTACAGACTGTTTAAGAGATTCAGAGAACAGAAGGACTACACAGAAGGCAACCTTAGATCATTTACTGTGGTAAATCTGTAGGTCTGTGCAAAGCACCCTGGAATCTTTATACACTCTAGAGATGGCAAGGGTGAAATGGCAACAGCAGAGAAACATAGTTCCTAAAGAAACAAGCGGTGGAGAAGATGCTGCAACAAACAGTGCAAAGAAGTAACAAGGCAGAGACGCGACATGAAGCCAACAGACCTTGCACTTCAACTGCGTTACATGTAATTGTGTTTAAAGTCAAATAGACTGTAAATGTCTAGGAAGGCCAACTCTATGAGAAAGAAGAAAGCAGTAAACAAATCTGGAAAGTTGTCTAGGTTTCTCAGAAGGCGAGGCTCTCCAGATGGAGACATTTCAACCCTTTCTTTTTGTAGGAAGGCTTCAACCTTAGGTTAGTACTCTAAGTCTGGATAAGTTTCTGTTGAAAGTTGAGACCCACTGGAAATATAAAGTTGTGTTGACCAATTATGGGTTCAGATGCAAGTCCTTTTTAGCTTATGTTTTCTGTAAGGTTTGCCTATATTCAATATCCTAAATTTTTTGCATAAAGACTTACAGTCCTCTTCCTTTGTTGTAGATACTAAGGTATGAGTTAGATTCTGATGTCCTCAGAAGATACAAGACAGAAGCCAAAATGAGAAATGTGTACGAAGACTGAGGCTAGTCTGACTGCACTCAGAGCTTACGGTTCTTGGTGAGTCATGGCTAACATAACCAATTATCAATTCCTGTCCCTCCTGGAAAAAAGGTAAAAGAATTTGAGGAATACCTGTCCTATCAAATTATCAGATAGAATGAAGAGTTGCTTTTTAAAATGCTAAAAACAAAGAGAAACATGATAGAGACTGGAAGGTAGAAGAATGTGATAAAGAGACAGGAGAGGGAAAAAGAACTCCTGAACGCTTGTAGTTAAATTAGAAATATAAGCAGGAGAGGAGGGATCTTCTTAAAAGAGGAGGGAGTCTTCTTGTTCTCAAAGAAATAAGGACGGGAATCTGTAGATATCATCAGGAGAGAAATCATTAAGAAGAGGCAAGTGGTGTAGCAGGTAAGTCTTCTGTATACTAAGGTAACTATCTGTCAATGTGACGTGAACAGTCGAGTTCAGTTGTATTCCTAAGGCATGTATCCTAGGTATGATGGAGAACCTGCCAAGGCTTATCAAAATTGATAGCTATTACCAACCAATTTCTGTTGATTCACTCAGGGGACAAATAATACTGCCTAATGCATCTAGAAAAGCATGGGCAAAATAATAAGGACCTCAGTACTACAGGTTAACATTTTAATCACCGCTGAGGGTAAAAGGAAAGGGCTTCTGAAGAGATTTGGGAAGTAAAGAGATAGAATGGTATTTAAGAAAAAGTTTTGTATTTCTGAACCATGGCTTAAGATACAGAAATGATGGTCACTACCAAAGATGGAATGAAATAAGAGCTGGTTTAGAAAATTCAAATTATAAGATGGCAGAGTAAAAGTAGGGACTTCCAGAGCTCTCCCCCCAAACCCAGCCCAATACCTGTAAAAAAATGAATCTGTAAAAAACAGATTCTGGAGCTGCAGAACTCACATAATGACAGAGTAAAGCAAATCTCCAGCCCAAGACAGCCTGGAAATTTGATAGGAAGTGGCTATCTCAATGGGCAGGGAGCAGAGCAGAGTCTAATATGGGCCACACCAGCACAGATGGAACTTGAACAGGGGGGTGGTAGTTGGGAGTGTGAGGGGACTGAATCTCTGGCACATGTGGCAGTTTCCAGACTTCACCCCAAAACCCCAAGGACAAATTGGAAGGTCAGTGGAAAAAACCTGTCAGACCTGTGTGAGGGAAGAGAGTGGTCTTTCCCCAGGCCCAGGGCAGCAAAAGGGGTGGAGGAGCCCACAGCAGCAGGAGCAACTGTTTCTGGAGCTCTGGGCCCACCCACAGATTGTGAAGGTATCGAGTGGTGCACTGGAAGCAGAGAACCACCTTGATAAAGAGCTCAAAAGTCAAGTAAATGACTGGAGAAATGAGCAAAAACCAGAAAAAGAATCAAGACTATAGAATCTTACTTTGACAAGGAAGATCAAAATATACAAACAGAAGAAAACAAATCAAAGCTTCTACATCCAAAGCCTCCAAGAAAAATATGAATTGGTCACAGGCCATAGAAGAGCTCAAAAGGATTTTGAAAATCAAGAGAAGTAGAGGAAAACTGGGAAGAGAAATGAGAGTGATACAAGAAAATCATGAAAACCAAGTCAACTGCTTGCAAAGGGGGACCCAAAAAGCCACTCAGACTAACACAAATGGCAAAAGAGATCCAAAAAGCTAACGAGGAGAATGTCTTAAAATGCAGAATTGGCCAGATGGAAAAGGAGGTCCAAAGCTCACTGAAGAAAATTTCTTAAAGATAAGAATGGAGGAGATGGAAGCTAATGACTTATGAAAAATGAAGAAATTATAAACAAAACCAAAGGAATGAAAAAAGCGCAGACAATGTGAACTATCTCATTGGAAAAACAACTGACCTGGAAAATAGATCCAGGAGAGAAAATTTAAAAATTATTGGACTATCTGAAAGCCATGATTAAAAAAAAGAGCCTAGACATCTGTATTCTAGAACCAGAGGGTAAAATAGATATTGAAAGAATCCACCAATCACCTCCTGTAAGAGATCCCAAAAGGAAAACTCCTAGGAATATTGTAGCCAAATTCTAGAGCTCTCAGGGTCAAGGAGAAAATATTGCAAGCAGCCTGAAAGAAGCAATTCAAGTATTGTGGAAACATAATCAGGCCAACCCAAGATTTAGCAGCTCCTCTATTAAGGGATCAGAGGGCTTAGAATACATTCCAAAGGTCAAAGAAGCTAGAATGAAATCCAAGAATCACCTACCCCGCAAAACTGAGTAAAAGGGGACTGTCAAGTGTTCTTGTTGAAAAGATCAGAACTGAAGAGAAAATTTGACCTTCAAACAAAGAATCAGTAGAAGCATGAAAAGGTAAATAGGAAAGAAATCATAGGAGACTTACTCAAGTTGAACTGTTTATATTCCTACATGGAAAGGTATTTGTAAACTCATGAGACCTTTCTCAGTATTAGGGTAGGTAGAGGGAACACACACATATAAATATACATGGAAAGATGATATTTCTAACTCATGAGACTTTTCTCACTATTAGGATAGTTGGAGGGACTTATATCTATATAGAGAGATATATATAGACAGAGGGCACAGGGTGAGTTGAGCATGAAGGGATGATATCTAAAAAACTTAAATTAAGGGGGTAGAGAAGAATATATTGGAAGAAGAAAGGGAGAATAGAATGGAGTAAATTATCTCAAATAAGAGGCAAGAAAAAGTTTTTTCAATGGAGGGGAAGAGGTAGAAAGAGTGAACCTTACTCTCTTTGGATTTGGCTTATGGAGGGAATAACATGCACACTCAATTTGGTATGGAAATCTCACATTACAGGTAAGTAGGGGAATAAGTGGTTGGGGGGGACTGATGGAAGGGAGGACAAATGGGATGAGGGAATAATTAGAAATAAACACTTTTGAGGACGGGCAGAGTCAAAAGAGAGAACAGAATGGGAGACAGGATAGGATGGAGGGAAATATAGTTGTCTTTCACAGTATCATTGTTACAGAGGTGTTTTGCATGACTACATATATGTAACCTATATCAAATTGCTTGCCTTCTCAATGGGGTGAGTTGGGAGGGAGGAAGGAAGGAAGAAAAGTTTGAACTTAGTTTTAAAAATGAATATTAAAAATTGTTTTTACAAACAGCTGGGAAATAAGACATACAGGCAATGGGATATAGAAATCTATCTTGCCCTACAAGATAGAGGGGAACAGAGGGGAAAATAGAGGGGAGGTGGATAAGAGAAAGGAGGGATGTGATAGAAAGGAGGGCAGAATGGGAAAAGGGTTATTACTCAGAATGCATGCTGTCTTGAGGTAGGAGGAGCAGAAAGGGCGGGGAATTTGGAACTCGAATGTTGAAAAGTAAAAATATATAATTTTAAAAAGGAAAAAGCTCACAACAGCAACAACAAAAATCCAAATTATTGATAAAAAAAAACAAACATAAGACCAAGCACAAATCCTTGAGACACTATATGGGAGCCTACTTGTTTTCCTAGAGTCTGGCTTATCTAATTTTTTAAAAAAAGGTTTTGAAATGAAAAGGAAGAAACTTGCTTATTTGTAACTACCAAATTAGATAATACAAAAGTGTAGCTACAGAATAGAAAAAAAAAAAAGCAGATGTTTCAAAAGTCAAGAAAAGCAGCTTACAATAAAACTCCAGGGTTCCAGTTTCTATTTACAAACTAACCAAGGTATACTAGAAATCTAAATTCAGGGAAGCAAATATAACCTTAAGAGACTTGAGATGGGGTCCATGTCTAGAAAATTACTCTGGAAGGACATGCGCCTTATATAAAAGGTTAAAAGGGGAATAGAAAAGAATAGCTAATTAAGAAAATGTTTATGTGAGAAAATCCAAGAGTCAGAAGGGGAAGCATGGTGAAAAAGCACTTAAGTGAAAACCAGCTAAAAGAGGAAGAGTATCACTGTGAGAGTATACTATGGCTCACACATTAAAAAGGAACAAACAGAGCTTTTTAAAAACCCTAACAAGGAAGATTGATACAGTAGTGATAGCAAACTACCACTACCCAGATATCCACAACTTTCTGTACCCAAAGCAGAACAGCCAGCACTTTTTTTGGCTTGCCTTTATAACTGTATCCTTCAAAAGGTAAGAGAAGCAACAAGGTGAGCTATATTCTAGAGCTGACTCTCACTAACAAAGAAAAACTGGCTACTGAAGTGGAAATTATAGCAACCTAGAAGAGAATAGACCATTCCATCTTAAAGTTTATGAAAAATTAGCAAGCACTCTGAGATAGGTGAATAGATTTCATAGTTCAGAGAAAGTAGGATCCCATGGAGTAAAATTTTGCAAAGCAATCAGTCCAGAAGGGTCTCAAGGATAAAGTTCTGAAGATATAAAAACAAGCAATGTTGAGAAGGAAAAGGAGGCTTTGTCTCAAAAGTCTTATGTAGATACACAAGGAACTCATTAACCAACTCTTGATTTTTAAAAGGTAGAAGATTGAAGGAAGGTTAGGTAATTGAGGACAAATACACAAGCATACTATGGTACTCTAAAAAGTGAAAATACTAAATACAGAAAAAGCTGAGGCTGATCAGGTATATAAGGAAAACAAAAAAGGTGTATTTAGTTTATATTGGTAAAAGGAGAAGAATAAAAGATGGGATAGTACTGACTAGAATGCATAAAGCCTAATTAATAAAAATTAATGCATAACAAGTAATAGTAACAATAATAAACATAGCACTCTTAAGGTTTACAAAGTGCTTTACATAGATTATCTCATTTGATCCTTAGCAAAGTTACTCAATTCTTTATTTCTCTTCCAAACGGAATAGTCTTTGGACTGGAAAGAACAGAACAAAAGTGGGTAACAGATAATAGAAACATAAGCAAGAATATATCAAGAAATCATAACTGAATAAATTCGAATGACTAGGCCCACATGAACTACTTTCCAGGGTACTTCACTTAAAACACTTGGAGGATGTGATTACTAACCCAGTCTGTGCTATCTGAAATAAGTCAATACTTACATACTTAAAATTTGTAAAGCATTTTACATGCATTATTTCATTTGCACTTCATAATGACCCTGTCGGGTAAATACAAATATATTTTAGTGAGAGGAAACAAGTTCCCCATGATTACGTAACTACTGTCGGAGGAAGGACTTGAAACCAGATCTCTCCTATGTCTAGAACTCTTTCCAGAATAGAAGTGCCCCAGACTTAGAGAAGGGTAAAGTTGTACTGATTTTCAACAACTATACAGGCCAAAGATATTAACTTTCAGATACCTATGAAAATAATAAAATGTATTGGAAAATAAATCATTCATGAGTATCTAGAAAAGGCTACAGTACTCATAGTAAACCAGCATGTATGGAATCAAAGAACAGGTCATGCCAGACTACTTCTTTTCCTTTTTTGATAGTGTTGCTACACTGACAGATAAGAGGAATGCTAAGAATACAGTTTATCTAGATTTTATTTATCGAGATCTAAAAATTAACCTTTATTAGTTGAGTGATCAGGAATTGACAACTTAAGATTATACATTTAAGAGACACCAAGGCCTAAGCTCTGAAGTTTTGCTCAGCCTCTTCCAGCCCTAGATAGGGTTTTATGGGAGAGGCATCATAAATAGAGACAAGGCAAGGTTAGCAGGATGGCTTCAGGTCATTACTTCCCAACCTTTGGACAAGCTGCTCACTTCTTGGCCAGGGTGGGGAAGAGCCAACACTTTTGGGGGGGAAAAAATCCAATAAATAATTCTAGATAATACCATCTTAGTATTACAAGTTCGAAAGTTTTTGTTCCAGGCTTATTTGCTTAAGATCTAAGTTCTTTCCAATGTGTCTTTCACCTTCAATAAATAATCTAATTTCCTATGTATGAATATAATCAAGCAATCTCTTATCACATAGTTCAAGAAAAATCCTCAAACTTTATAACAGCTTCATCTTGCTGGAGGAAGGGGAAATAAAATTATTCTGCTTCTCTCCTTTAGAAGGCCAAACCCATCCACAGAGTAAAAAACATCTAAAATATAATTTATGACATTGAAATAAGCACAAAAGCAGCTGTTTTCCTTAACTGGCTCATTAAAGAAAGTGACCCAAAGAGGGCAACTTTACCATTCAAACAAGTTTCTTTGGAAATTTCCCCTTCCCCAAAACAATAAGTAGTCCTTTAAAACGTTCCATGATTGTGTCCAAGTCTATAAGGTCCAAATAAATGCTGCTTTGCCATCTCATGAACCAGGCTCAAGGCTAGCATGGGAATTATTGGGATGAAGAGGTACGGTGGCTCCACGTGGTGTGACTTCAATAATGCCTGGTTTGTCGATGATGCGGGCAGTCTGGTTTCCTTTTTCCACAATGCCAATAATCCATGCTTGGTGACCCTCTCCATACTTAGGAGACTTAATTTCAGCACAGAAGCGAGCTGCATGCTCTCGGGGCAAACAAATCAGTAAACCCCCAGAGGTTTCTGCTGATGTTCCCTGGAGAAGCCCAAAACGCCCACTGGCCTTACTAATAGCAGCCATCTTAGCGATGATTGGAAGATTATGAATGACAAAGGATACTTGACTTCTTTGTTGCTTTGCAAGATTCTGAGCGTGTCCCAAGATTCCAAAGCCAGTGACATCAGTGGCAGCATGAGCATTAAAAGTGTGCATCAGTCCAGCTGCAGTTCTATTCAGCATGGCCATATTAAACATAGCCTCCTGATAGGCCAGTTCTACATCCTCTCTGGTTACCACCAACTTGATCTTATTCCACCTCTCCGGATTATCGAGCCACTGGTGGGCATTGACGGCCACCTGGGTTCCTAAAGGTTTGGTCAGCACCAGCACATCCCCGGGAACTGCGCTGTCTGGCATGATGAACTCGTTAGGCTGACAGACCACAGTGGCGACCCCTCCAATGATGATCCAAGGGTTGATCACGGTCTGCCCCCCGGTCACGGACGTCCCCCCTTCCTCCGCCGCATCCCTAAAGCCCTTGATCATAAGCGGCATAACCTTTTCCTTCTCCTCCTCATTCATCTTTTGGCTGACACTGAGCAACATCAGCATATTATCACATTCGGTAATGCCCATGGCATAGAGATCGCTCAGCACATTGGCGCAGGCGATGCGTCCCATCATGTAGGGGTCTTCAACCAAAGGGTAAAAGAAGTCCGTGGTCTGCACCAGCGAGAGCCCTCCGTGTCTCAAAGGGATCACGCAGGAGTCCATGCCTACGCCGAGGGTGGGGGGGGAGGGGCTGGCGCCCGCCGCCGGCGCCAGGAAGGGCCCGGCATCCGGCCCAGGCTCGGGGGCGGCCGGCCCCGCAGCCCCCTCCGCGGCGCCGTCCCCGAAGCCGAGGCCTAGGCCGGGGGCCCGCGGGGGCGGCTCCTCCGGCCGCGTCAGTCCCGCCAGGAGCGTGAGCAGCGCCTCCTGGGGGACCTTGCAGCCTCATCCCTTCATGTCGGAGAAGCTCGTCAGGCGCCAGCTCGGGCTCAGCCCCAGCGACTGGGGCTCGAAGGGGCGATAGGAACCGGCGAAGGAGCCGCCGGCCGCCGGGGTGACGGCTCCGTTCCCCACCGTCGCTGCCGCCGCCGCGGCCATAGCGCCTGCTCAGTTCCCCCCGCCCGCGCCCGACTCTCGCGAGGTTACCGGTAACTGCCCTTTTACCGAGCGTTCCTTCCGCCGAGCCTCTGACGAGCGGAGTGAGCGGGGCGGCTCATGCTGCCGGGTGGGCCGCCGCTGGACGCCTGGCGGGCCGCCGCTGGACGCCTGGCGGGGACGGGGCTCCGTGCTGCCGCGGCCCGGGCGGGAGCTCCCGGCGGCCGAGCGGGTCCGTGCTGCCTCGTGCGCGAGCTCCGGGGCCGCTGCCGCAGAGCGCGCGGCGAGTGGGAGGAGAGGATGCGGAGTGCGCCGAGCGGCCCCACGCAGAGCCCCGCTTTGACTGGCTCTGGGCCTTCCGAGAGGGGCCGGGGCAAGTTCGCGGGGAGGGGGTGGGACCGTGCTCGGAGGGCCTGGAAGGCGGGTCTGGCCGTTAATAATCAGCTTATGATTGGCAGGCGGGCGTTGTGGCTAAGGAGCCGCCACGTTTTTGCTGATAGGAAAACTGTGGCGGGTTGAGTGACTTGTCCAGGGTCTCACGAGTGATTTGGGAGATCCGATTCAAACCCAGGTCGACCCCACTCCAAGTCCAGCCCACCCCCTGTTGCTTGTCTGCAGATGAAACAAAGTTGCAACCGTAAAGGTCCAAAAAGGTCTTGACCGACTGTATGCGTCGGGTCAGTTTCATAAGAGGGAATTTAATAGAGACAAATAAATGAAAAGTTTTTATGTTTAAAAACTCAGATTTATAGATGGCAGTTCTCTCCTCCTGCCCTCCCCTCCCAAAAAAATCTGAGGCTACGAACTCAGTATGGACTGTGATTTGACAGCCCAGAAGTACGGTCTTCACTTGCATTAAGCTTCAGTGTCCAGGACTAGGTAGGTGACGCTCCTGCTCTGGTCAGATGCCAGCTCCCGAGGATTGCTTTCATTTATGACCAGCACATGTTAGGAAGGAACTTGGTAAACTAGCGAAGATCCAGAGGAGGGCAAACTAAGGGCTTGGAATTCACAGCTGTATAAGTTCTGAGGCAGCTAGGTAACCCAGTAAATAGCACCCAGGGTTGGAGCTCCCAGTCCAGCCTCAGGACTCTAGGCTAGTCACTAAAACGTCCGCCTCAGTTTCCTAAACTGTGAAACCATAGCACCTACCTCAGGGTAGGGAGGAACAAACGAGGTTTTTGTAAAGTGCTTAGCACTAGTCCACTGCAGGAGCTTAAAAAAATGCTTGTTTGCCCCACCCCCTCTCCTTTCCTGGGTCCTGTGGTTTGATGATGTTTGTCCTTGGTTCGGGAAGAGGACCACCTGCGACTTCAGGAAGGCAAGATAGAGATCTGAATGACTGGAGAGCCCCGAAGCGGTGGAGACTTTGGCCTTGCCAAGCTAAGGTTTCCCCCAAGTCTCAGTTTGCCTGAGGCAATGCCCCTAACAGTGATTAAGGCTAGGTAAATCTAGAATGGCCTTTTTCACTTTGTCAAGATAAGAAAAAAAAATCACCCTGGAGGGGAAGACCTTTTGGGTTTCTGGACAAAACAGAAACAATTGCTGTTGACACTCAGAGCCATCCGAACCCAAACAGTGGTCGAGGCCCCCCCTCCCTGTTCCTGCCCCTGTTCTTAAAGGAATTTAGGAGAACGGAGGACTGCAATGGGGAGAGGAGATGATAATGAACAGCAGGCATCTTACAGTCTATTCTTCAGTGATAGACTCCATTTATTTTGCTTGACATCAGAGGGCAGAAAGGCTATATTTTATTATGGTTTTCTTCATTGCCATAGCAACAGTAATGCTAAGTAGGATCACAGAAATGTGATTTTAATCCAGTTAGATTTGATGTGGGCTGTCTTCCCATCCAGAAGGATTGGGGAGGGAATGAAATTGGATTCCCATAAAACAGAGTAGATTTTAAAAGACTGTTTTGCCTCTTATGTATCTCCTCTTACCACCACCTCTCCCTCCACCTCCAAGCCCCATTTCAGATAGGATAACACTTTAACTCCTTTTAGTTAAACTAAGATTGTAGATTTAGACCAGGTAGAAGGGACTTCAGAGCTAATCTAGTCCTTTCTCCTTTGTCTAGATGAGGGAAATGAGTCCAGTAGAGGTTAGACCTAAGTAACAGGGGTCTTAGGACTGGACTGTGAGGGTTACAGTTGTTCTTGGGAGTTTCTGTGTGTAACTCTTTAAGTCAAACTGTGAAACACATACAAGTGGCCAGGTGCCTACTAATGCCTGCATCCAATGTTCTCTATAAATGAGTTTCTATATAGTCAAAAATGATGCCCAAAAGAATGAAGGGTGTCACTGTTCTTTGTTGTATCAGATATCTAGAGAATTTTGCATGGGAGGAATTTCTGTTTCTATATTGTATAAATCAATATTCTTATTTGAAACCTTTCTTTGAACTTTTGACAGTGTGACAACTTTAACTGTCACCACTGCTTCCCTGGGATACCTGGGATTGAAATAAGCAATTCTATGAACTAGAATCTTTTATACCCTTTTTTTACCTAGCTGTTTGACCCTGGCCAAGTCACTTAACCTCTGTATGCCTCAGTTTCCTCAACTGTAAAATGGGGATCATAATAACACCTATCTTCCAAGCATATTATGCGGATTAAATTTGATAATATTTGTAAAAAACTTAGCACAGTGCCTAGCACTTAGTAGGTACTTAATAAATGTTTATTTCCTTCCTTTCTACTTTAACTATTTAAATAGCATAGGCAAAGGTTATATGGATTGTGCTTTACATCTTTATTGTTTTATTCAGTAAAAAACAATTTTTTTCATTACTTGATAACATGATTTGGACATTTTAGTTAGCAGTGTATCTTTGTTTACTTAAAAAGAACATTTTGAATCCATGTAGATGACATGTTAGCAAGGAAGACAGATAAGAAAGGTTAATTGTCTCCCCAAATTCACCAGTCTACAAATGTGAAGATTTTATTACACTGGACAAAACATGATTTTTCTATGATTCCTGAGAAATCTTATCTTGGTTCTCTCTGAAAAGGGTACATACTTAACACACTCCTGTTTACGTAGGAGAGAATAAGTCTGATTTTCAACCTTTGGTAAGTTTTAACCTAGGTATTTGTGTGGACTAGAGCACTGTTTAAATTTCTGTAGTAGGCAAGTGTTTATTGAATGAAATTAGCATAGTGTCTGACACATAATAAATGCTTGTGAATTGACTGATGGATGGTAGAGAGTGATTTTTCCCTGCATCTGAAGCTGTAAGGAAGAAAGGCAGTACATTTTCTCTGCGGATATAGCCGTATGTCTGCTCCCCAGGACTGTTATCTCCCCTGTAGAGGCAGATGTGACTTATGGAAAACACTGCCCATTTAACTGTGATCTCAGGCTTCCATTTTTCCTAGGTTCTCTAATAGAATCAGTTCCTTTTCTGAGTAGTTTAGGAAGTCTGATCGCTTGGTTTCTTAGTAACACAGGAAGACAAAACAGGAAAGATAATAAGCTTTTTTCTGAACTTTGTTGATGTGGAAATCTGGGGGTCAGTGAAGATAAGTGGACCTGGGAACAGGCGGGGATCTGTCAGCAAAGAGAGAAATAGTATCAGCTAAGTATTTCGTGGAGTAATCGTCCAGGAGAGAGGAACAGGAAGTGACACTGGCAGATAGCTGGGGGTTGAGACTGGTGGGATTGGGCAACTGACTGTTAATCTCTATTTCAGGTCCCTAATGCCCATGTTATAACAAAGGGAAGCTGCTACCATTTTCTTGCTGCCTCATAAAGTAGAGGGAAATAGACCCATTCTCAAGGGGAGCAGACTTTGCCATAGAAAAGGATGGTGTCTGTTTTGTTGTGTTTGATGAAAAATAAAAATGGATGATCGACATTAAATGTTACAAGAGGTGACGCAGACTTTGCAGTAACCACAGCTCCAGTGGCAGCTGCTGCCTGGGTACCATCCTCATTAACCTCCACAAATGTCTTGTGGACAGCTTTTGACAAATACAGGTGGGGATTTGAAGACATTCCACTAAGATCAGACTTGGCTTCATCAAAGATATCTGTGATCCCCATTTTTTGGAGAATAAAGTTGAGATCCAAGTTGCTCTCCATGGTGAATTGGGGAAAGGAGACATCTACCTTCTCCTCGCACATAATAGTGGGACTGGTCCATTCTGTTATTTTCTCATGAGTCATCTGCTTTTCAAGCTACCAGGATAAAAAGGGATAACCAGTGTTAGTAATGAAAAGTCTGTTTCCAAAAAATGAGATTACTATTGATAGGTGCTGAATATTGCAAGGGTTTCTCAAGCATATTTCATTTTAAAACTCTTCCAGGTTAGTTCTTTTTTTAAAAAGCTATCTTAAATACTTCTGTCCTCAGCTGGAGTAGTGGCACATTTCCTGATCCTTTAATTATCTTTTTGGAGTCTAGTGGTTGTGGTTTGGCCTTGTTTCTCAAAGAGGACCTCATATGACATCAGGATTTAAACGAGGGAGGGCCGTGCAAAGTCACCAGCCTCACTTTCTCCTCTGGAGTCATGGGGGATCCTGTGGCCAGATATAGATCAGGAAGACTAGAGATAGCCCAGGATACAGTGGGAGGGCTTCACCTTTTTAACCTAAAGACTTTCTGAGTTCTCACTTTGAGTGAGACTGTGCTCTTTCAGTGAATAGGCCTGTTTAAGAAGTGAGCCTAGGGATGGCCCCTTTAATAAAAATAAAAAATCAAACTGGGAGGGGAAGATTGCTGAAAGCCAAACAGTTACTATTTACATTCACTCTGAGCCTTGAGGGATCAAAAAATACCATTAAGTGGTGCTTAGGCAGGGACTTGTTGGCACATCTGTGAGAGTGGGAGTGAATTGTGTGTAAGAAGTGGCCTTTAAGAAAGAAATCTAGCCAGTAAACCCAAAGATAACTAAATAGGTTTCACCCATCCAGAGCTACTTTCCTTTGGTCAGAACACGCTCAGGTAAAGGCATGATATCCCTAATGGGGACTGGAGAGGAGTCTAATCTGGTAATCTTTCCTTAGGTTGTCAGACAGCTCGGTATCTGCATTGGAAAAAACTCATATACCCCAAAGAGATGCCTCTGTAGAATCTAATGCTAAAAATAAAGCATACTTCTCTGAGAAGGCCCTTTCCATATTTGATGTCTACCTTCCCCTGATTTGTAATAGGAAAAGATTAAGATTTGAGAAGGTATAAATTTCCCTTTGACTATAAAGACAAGAGAAAGAGAAAGATCCACTTAATTTGAGCAGATTGTCTATTCAAGAATTTGTTGGACAGATGTTTAAGGATAAATATGTTTAATTAATTGATGGATGTTTTTCTAAGTATTTCTGACAGTCAAGGTACAGTTGAACTTCAAGAATTAAAGTCAAGTTCTCTTCTATGTGTGTAATCCACAGAATAACAGAATTTGGGGGTTAGAAATCCAATCCAATGTGTCCTCCTCACTGCAGGTCCCTGATAAGCAGTCATTCAGCCTCTGCTTCAAGACCTACAAAGAGGGAGAGACTACTGCCTCTTCAATTGTTCCATTCCAATTCTGCATTCTAATTGTTAGCAAGTTTTTCTTTATTTAAGCTATATTTGATTCTTTGCAAACTCCCACTCATTGCTACTGATTTTTCCCTCTAGTCAAGAGAAACAAATTTAATCCCTCTTCCACATGCCAGTCTTTCAAATTCTTGAATACAGCTACCATGATGTCCCCTTGAATCTTACTTTCTCTAGGGGAAGCACCCCCAGTTCCTTCAACTCCCCCCGACTTGTGGCATGGATTCAAGACTACTCACCATCCTAGTTGCTCCATCTCTGAAACTCCCATATTTATCAGGGTATATTTAGCCAATTTGTTTGCTTCTACCTGGCCTCTGATTTCGTTAGGTAGTTCCCAGCAGAGAGACAAAAATATTAATTTACCTCTTCCAATCCAGTGGAGTCCTCAGCAGGGAATGTAGGCAGCAGCACAAACATGCTGAGTTTTCCCTTGATATAGTTCATCTCAAGAATCTGTGTCTTTAATTCCTCGATGTAACCAATTCTAAATGTATTCTGTTGTTTCATCATTTTCACATTTTTCTGCTCATTCTGTCAACAAAGGCAGGAAAGCTTAGGAGAGAACTAGCCTTTCTCACAGATATTCAGTCTTGCTCATGGCCGCTTCAAGCAAAGGGGCATGTTTTCCGGAATTCAAGAGCTTGCTGAAGTTAGAATGACTAGGTGATCTGAATTACACTGATTTCAGGCTTTTGGTGCATTATCCTCTGTGAGTCACTGCTCTGTAGTTCATGGGAGTGACCATATTATATTAAACACTAGTACGGGGATGCTAAGGATAATGGCAGATTAGAATTCAAATATACATCTTACTCTTCCCACTCTCATTTTTAGAATAATAATCCATGGGAAATTAAACAAGTAAAACCGATACTCTGTATTTCATTCTCTCATATATATGTGTGTGTGTGTGTGTGTGTGTGTGTGTGTGTGTGTGTGTGTGTGTGTGTGTGTCAAGGATAATCTTATCCATGCAAAAAAATACCTCCACTAATATAGAACACAAAACATCTACAACTTAGTGAATAGGTTTTAGGAAATTGCCTGAGTCTCGAAGAGGCAAAATAGTAGTCATCATGATCAGGCAGTGAATGCCAGACACAAGACTTAAATCCAGGTCTTCCTCACTGCCAAGTTCCATTAGGCCATGATACCTGTGGTTAACCATAGGGATCTAGACAGAATTTATGATTTCATTAACTTTAGGAACTCACAGGTGAGGAATTTCTCTTTCCCAACGCAGGTTAGCACTTTCTCTGCAATTTATATTCTTAGAAAGTTACCTAGGGCAGAGATATAAAACTCAAATATAAATGGGTTCTTCTGATGCTTATTGACTTAGAAAACCACAAATTAACTATCTATTTTGCATTGTATTTTTATTTTGTCTATCATTTCCTTATTACCTTTAAAACTGCTTATGGCCTTGCTTGCTTCCCCCATTTGAGTTTAACACCTTTGGCCCAGAATACTAAGTAGTTAGCAAGGTCACACAGCTAAAATGTATAAGAGGTAAAACTTGATCCCTGTTCTTCCTGGTTTTGAGGTGAACTCTTTACCCATTGCTCCATGCTGTATCTATTTAATACTATTCTCAAAACTGATATAATGACTGGTGTCTTTAGAGTAATATGTATTTAGAGATTGCTACCTTATTTATCCAGAAAGGTGAATCTTCAGTTTTTTCATAGTCAAAACTTTTTTCCCATTTGGCCTTGAAGTAGACAGCATTCACCAGCACCAACACTGTAGAATTAGTGATGATGTCTTTGTCAAAAAGGTCCTTGATTTTACCTGAAGGAAACATCCCAAAACGCATCGTAAGTGTGAAACATTTTGCTGTCGTTCACTCATTTCAGTTGTGTCCACGTCTTCATGATCCCATTTTGGGTTTTCTTTGCAAAGCTACTGGAGTAGTTTGCCATTTCCCTCTCCAGCTCATTTTATGGATGAGAAAATGAGGCAAACAGGGTTAAGTGACTTGCCCAGGATTACACTGCTAGTAAATGTCTGAGATCACATTTGAACTCAAGTCTTCCTGACTCCAGGTCTAGCAGTCTATCCACTGTGCACCTAGCTGCCCAAGTATGAAATAGCACAGTCATGTTAAAAATTATGAGCTGATATTTTTTGTCTTTAAAGGTTGCACTTTAAAGTTTGAAATTTTAATTTCCTCCTTACAAAAACCCTGAAAGTTGGGGTTTATTCTTATTCTCATTTTAAAGATAAGGAACCTGAGTCATGGATCTTAAATGATTTGCCAAGGGTCATAGAATCAGTATCTGAGGAGGGATTTGAACCTAAATCCCTAATCTGAGTCCAGCATTCTGTCTACAAAATCATGCAGCTTCAACCAATCAGGAGCCAGGGTTCCATGATATTTCTTTTGTTTGTTTGTTTTTAACTTTTTAGGCTATTTTAATTATTCACATGAAAAGTGTATACCTCAGAACGCTGAGTGGGCAACACTTCCCTCTCTATAATGTGCCTCAGGCTTGATCTTAAAGACGTAACAACACAATCACAGAATCATAGAATGTGGAAAGGGCATTAGGGTGTATTTAATCCATACCACACCCAATAAGCAGTCATTTATCACTAAGTAATCAAGAACCTCTTCCCTCTCAAACCAATCAAAGTCGCTCTGCATGGGCTCCAATTGTCAAGAAGATTTCCTTACACCAAGGTGAAATCTTCTTTGCAGCTTACACCTAATACTTGCTCAGCCTTCTGAGAACTAGAACAGGTGTAATCCCATTTTCATGTGACAGTCCTTTAAATCTATAATAGCTAGCATGTCCCTTCAAGGTTTTCTCTTCTCTAGCTAAAATATCCCCATCTTCTTCAACTAATCCCCTATGGTGTGTTCTCCAGTCCTTTAACCATCCTGGTGACTCATTTCTGGACATAGCTTCTCAATTTCTTTCCCAAAAGGTGTCTCCCAGATCTGAACACAATACTGAAGATATGGTATAACTAGGTCAGTGTACAGTGGGGCTGTTGCCTAGACACTATGACTCTCTTTAGGATAGTATTTACTGTTTTTTTAGCTTCTGGATCAGCACTGTTGACTCATACTAAGATTGCAGGTCAACTGAAACACTCCCATCTCTTTCACATAAGCTAATTTCTCACCATGCCAGTTTCATCCAGTACATGTTCTGTTTTTTTTCTTTTTAATTCAGGTACAGAACCTTGCATTTATTCTTATTAAGCTTCATTTTATTAGACTGAGCTCAAATGTCTAGCCTGTAGAGATCTTTTGAGTCATGGTTCTTATCGAACTTATTAGCTCCCCTCTCAGCTTTGTGTCACATTTCTCTTGTCAATGCTGCAGATTTAATAAGCATGCTTCCTTTACCTGTCACTAATAAATACTATACAAATAATAAATATAACTAACATAATGAACTTAACTAACATGAATATAAATATAACTAATATGATAAATATATCTAATGAATCATATATACATAATATAACTAGTAAATCATATAAATATATAATATAGCAAATATAACTAATAAATATAAATGGTACAGTAAAGGTCCAAGGATAGATCCCTGAGGCACTAAACTAGAGACTCTACTCCAAGCTGATATCAACCTATTCATCAACTCCTTTTTGGATCTTGCCATTCAACAATCTGACTCTACCTAACTATGTTGTTGTCTAGTCTGCATCTCTCCATTTTATCCACAAGGATGGTAGGAAAGACTTTTGTCAAATATGTTGCTGTCTTCTAGGTTAACTATAATACTGCCTATGATTGACCAGCCCTACAACTCTTCAAAGAAAGAAATGAGATTCATCCGTCTTGACTTGTTCTTGAGAAAGCTGTTTGGGTTTGTTTTTTGTTGTGATCACCAGTTCTTTTTCTAAATGTTCCCTAACTCTACTTTTAATAATACAGTGAACTCTAGAATTTTCCAGGTTTTGAAGTCAAGCTCATTGTTTGTCAATGCCACATTTGTCTCTCTTTGGTCCTGCAAATTTGGTCCCTTCCATTCTCCATGATCTGTCAAAGATTACTAACAGTAGCTGGGAAATCACATCTGCAGTTCTTTCAGTATTATCTGGCCCAAATGACTTGAACTCATAAAATATGAATCCCCCATAGCCATGATGAGATGGACCATTTAATTTGGCTCTGAGAATACTCTTCCTTACATTGCTATTGACCTTTTTATTGAAAAGAGGCAATACATTCATGTCAAAAGGGCACTGATTTTGGAGTCAAAGGATCTGTCCTATTTGTGCTCTAGTACTTATTATTTGTAAGTCTATCATCATGTCAACCTTTCCGAGTCTTGGTTTCTTCATTTCCAAATAAGCAGATGGGATGACCTCTATAGCCTCTTCCAGCTCTAAATCTTATATTATACATATATCCTACCTCCCCAACTGGATTATAAATTCCCTGGATGCCTAAAATATGCTTGTATCCCACACAGAGCCTAGAGCAGCACTTGCATATAGCCAGAGCTCAGTAAATATCTATGAATAAATCAAAGACAACATGCATAGCTCCATTATTAGAAATCCCAGCAAGTAGCCTGATGGTCCGTGAGAGAATATGGGGACAGTGTGAGAGTTTGTTTTGTTTGACCATACCCATTTGTTACAAGGATTTTGTTTTTCTTCCTTTTTTCATTTTAATTTATGGAGTTTAAGAGAAATGTTCATTGAAAAATAAAGAAAATAAACAGATGCATTAACATGCACACACATGCTACAGATGCATTCACACACAATTCCAGTAGTCTTAAACTTAACAGAATTAAGCTTCTTATTTTACCAACTTAAATACAAACAGATTATTTGTGTGTCACAAAGGTAGCATCTTGTTTCCAAATATGATAGTAGAAGTAATGGAAAGAGTACTGGTCTTGTAATAGGAAGACTGGAGTTTGGGTGTGACCTTAGGCAAATCATTTAAGCACTCAGGGGCTCGTTCTGCTCATCTATAAAATGAAAGGGTTGGGACCAATTATATCTAAGGTACCTTCTAACCATAACAACATATAACCTGCTTATTAGGGATAACCATAAGAATACATAATTATGACGGGGGAATAAAGTTGGAAAGAGGATCAAGGGGAGAGAGATGTAACTTCATAGTTATTGGGTCATGGCCCACAAAATCACAGTAATTAACCCTGAGGAAAATGTGGCTGGTATTCTAGACTGTAGGTATTTAAAGGTAATATTTAAATATGATTGGAGTTGAATGGCCGTTTTTGAGGCCTCCTCCCTAGAAGGTCCTGTCCAATGACTTTTTAATATAGACATGTCAAAATTCGAAGTATTTTGATCCCACCCACTGGTGACCTAATCACAGTCAAAACTGTGCCAAGAAAGGGAGAGGTCCCATTTTTAATGAGTAGTTCTGCTGCCTCTTTAAAATCGTGGATTGAGTGTTTTTAAAAGGACTATGTGCATAGATGTGACTTCTCTTTTCCAATTCATGAAAATATTCTATTGACGCTATATTCACATCTCTACCTTTCTCCATTCTCTCCAGGATCCCTCTTCACTCAGGATAAAATATGTAATATTGAAAGAAAGTGTGAGGAAAATTGACCTTTATTGCTTCAATTTTGGTAAACCTATGTCTTTGCAGAACTTAAATTCTGTGTGGTAGCTGCTTTATATTTAATAGAAATGGAAATTCTGAATTTCCTGCTGGTGTTCTCCTTTGTCATGTGGATGATGTTTTCCTCACTATGCAACTAATTATTTTAAAGAAAAATATCTAGGTTCCATTGCCAGCCATGTTGGCACTCACAAAACAATCTTTCTTTAAGCACCAACAAATACTTAACAGAGCCACTCACTGGGTGGTTAGCAATGTAATGCAGCAGGCAAAGCATTGATTCTGAACCAGAAAAACAACATTTATTCAGTAATAGCAACATCAGAAAGACAATTTTGAGAGACTTAAGAACTCTGAAGTTCCAGGAACTAGGTGAGAATCCCCACTCCAACAGTTGCTCTATGACCCTAGGTAAGACACTTAAGCTTTTCCATCAGCCTCAGTTTTCTCACATCTAAGATGGGAATGATAACACCTATAGGTGAACCTCATAGGGTGGTGGAGTATGATTCTGTCAAAGACTTTTCAAAACATCAAGTACCATTTAGATGTCAGTTTATTTTGTCGTTAGTGTTATTACTACTATTTTTATTTATTTCCTTGTGTCTTAGCAATCACTTATTCTCTTATTCCCTTATTAACTTATTCTCTTATTCACTTATTAACTTATTCCCAAGTTATTTTATCTTCAAAGGAAGAGGTTTGAATTATATGGATGCTAAGATTCCCTTCTAGATCTAAATCCTGTGATAAACATGACAATCTAAAAGTTTTCCAACTCATGTTATTGACTCCCACTTTCTTACCTTGAGTTTGACATTCAACCCAGAAATTAATCTGTTGTCTGGATTTTTCTGTGTCTTTTCGAAAATCCACACTTTCAATGGTTGTATGATAAAATTCCATCATACTATCTGAATATGCCTGTTAGATTAGGGAAGTAGAAGATATTACAATAAAATCATATGCAATTACTAAATCACCAGCTAAGTAATCCAATAGTAGTAGGAAAACAAACTCAGAAAATATTGATAATCATTGAATATAGTAGAAATGGATCTTCCCATTCCTACCCATATCCAGTCTGAATGAATCAGGTAGGATCATTTGAGCAATTGCATTGAATTAGCATGGTTATGCATTAGGGCAAAGTTAGAATAATAAATTCCTTTCCACACCAATATCCTTATAATTTCACATTCCATTTATGGCCTACTTACAAGCTGGATCTCTTTTAAGTGGCATAGACTATATCATCATCATTATTAATATTCTTGTTATTATTATTCCTTCTGGAGAATCAAAATCCTGTATACAAAATCTCATTTTATTTGTAAGAAGGAAGTTTGATTCTACTCTAAACTAGGAATTACCTTGAAATGTCAGTCCCTTCCAACTCTAAAGCATCTTAGTATCGTTTCACAAATTTAATTTTGATTCCTAAGAATTGTGGTACCCCCAAAGAGCAAAAGGCATACTTCCCTGATCTAGGAGTTATTAAGATTACATAAGGCCCCAACTGATAAATAGTCAAAGGATATGAACACAATTTTCAGAGCAAGAAATTAAAGATATCTATTAGTTATATGAAAAAATGCTCCAAATCACTTGATTAGAGAGATGCAAATCAAAACAACTCTGAGGTACCACATCACACCTATCAGATTGGCAAACATGACAGAACAGGAAAATGACAAATATTGGAGAGGATGTGGGAGAGTTGGAACACTAATTCATTGTTGGTGGAGCTGTGAGATCATCCAACCATTATGGAGAACGGTTTGGAACTATGCCCAAAGGGCTACAAAAATGTGCATATCCTTTGACCCAGCAATATCGCTTCTAGGACTGTGTCCCCAAGAGATCATAAAAATGGGAAAGGATCCCACATGTACAAAAGTATTTATAGCAGCACTCTTTGTGGTGGCCAAGAACTGGAAATCACGGGGATGCCTATCAATTGGGGAATGGCTGAATAACTTATGGTATATGAATGCAGTGGAATACTATTTTGCTATAAGAAATGAACAAGAAGACTTCAGAGAGGCCTGGAAAGACTTATATGATCTGATGCTGAGTGAAAGGAGCAGAACCAGGAGAACTCTGTGCCCAGCAAAGACCACAGCATGTGAGAGTTTTTTCTAGTAGACTTGGATCTTCATAGCAATGCAAGGAGTTAAAAAAAAAAATCCCAATGATTTTCTGAGGCAAAATGCTTTCCACATCCAGAGAAAGAACTATGGAATTCAATCACAGAATGTAGCAGATCATTTTTGTGTGTGTGTTTAATGTTTTGGTTTATTATATGATTTCTCCCACTTATTTTAGTTCTTCTATGCAGCATGACTACAGTGAAAATGTATTCAGTAGGAACATATGTGTAGATCCTGTATAGAATTGTATGCTATCTCAGGGAGGGAGGGGGGAGGTAGAGGGTAGGTAGAGAGGAAAAAAAAAATCCTAAGTTTTATGGTAGTGATTGTAGAACACTAAAAATAAATAAAATTTATATTAAAAAAAAACAAAAAAAAAAGATTGCATAAGGCTTGATCACAGAATCATTGGCTTAAAGGGAAAGAATTATTAGAGGCCATGTGGTCCAGTCTCATGTTCCAGAACAAGGCGGCCCAGGGAAATCGAGTGACTTGACTGGCGTCACAGAGCTAGTATCTGAGGTAAGATTTGAACCTAGGTCTTCCTAAGTCTAACTCTAGTATGTTATCTGTTCTGCCATATTGCTTCTCTTTCTGTTTAGAAGGTCTCACCATCAGTTGAAATGGAACAAATGGACCCTGGTAGGGCCCACTACTCCACGGAATCCGTTGTTGCTGGAGAAAAATGCTAAGGGAAAACCAAGACTGGGTATGCAGGTAAAATTATGCAAATTGGAATACTTCCAGTCTAACCCATCACCTTGCTCCTCACTGATTCAAAAATCATTACTATATTTCCTCAATTTCAAGCTTTGTCTCCCGTTGCACACATACCCTCTCCCTTTTTTATACTCCTGTTATATTTTTTACCTGGCTTCTTCAGATATGTAGATACATAAGATACTACTACCTGCAGCCCATGAAGGTCTGTAATTGGCAACCCCATCTACTGACATTGGCCTTTGTTGCAGACATCGTTACTCTCTTTTCCTTTTAGTTCTAAAAAGTATATCTCTGATCACTGACCTCTGCTTCCCATATGATTCCCATCTTCACCTTGTTGACAAGATGTATGGTGCCCAGACATCTTGACTGAAGCCTTTTCCCCTCTCCCACAGTGCAGGAAGGCTTCAGGGTAGACCATGCAGTGCATAGAACTGCACTGCTCAAGCTAGATGGTTAGGCCATGAGAATGGAATAATGAGCAGAAGAAGTACACAGACTTAGGAGAGCATAAACTGGACATGTTTCAATGTGAAAGCAGTTTGTTGTGGACTCCTGCCAAACTGAGGTTGAACAAAAATTACCTAGAATGCAGCAAATATGGTACCTTTCTCAGAATTAGCAGGAGAAGCATGAGAGTCTCAGTGACAAAGCTACAAATAAAAAACAGGAACTGCAAGGAGGAGCCTTGTGTGGGAAAAAAATCATAGTGCAATGTTCAGACACACAGGCACAAGTGGTTACCAGTTACCATCCCTACCATGTTCTTTTGTCCATCTGTTGCATTGCCCTCAAGAGGAGCATTGTAACACGCTGCCCTGAAAGGTGAAGAATTTCAAACTTACTTGCTAGCTGTGTTTTACTTACAGCACAAATTGAAAATTCCTGCTCTCCATAAAGCCTGTTGGCCATGCTCAGGGTATAATCAGATTTTATCCTGTCCAGCTTCTTGAGCAGCTTCCCAAAGTAGGAGTCAGAATCTCTATACTCGTTACTCAAGGACTTCATATTCTTGATAGGACATAATAAAATTGGATAAAGTGTCATTAATCTGTCCCTTGAAAACACTCTCTTATCAGGCATTTACTTGTCATTATTTAACTAATTTCATACAAGTGTGAAAGTATAGTATAGTAGTATTTCTATGTAGTTTTTAATTTTTAATTGTAGTACAGAATACTTCAGTAACAATAAATACTTTTAAAGGAAGCCACATACAAGCCATCTTCTTTCATCCTATTGGATTGCCCTTAAAAAGAATGCTATAAAATATTGCCAAACTTCATACAACCCCCTTACCTGGATATCAGAATCACAACAGGAACTTGCTATCCATCCTCCCCTGAATTCTGCAAGATGGCCTCAAGAGAATTTTTTTAACTATGGCAGCAGCCAAATTTCTGATAATTGAACAAAGAAAAAACTTCTTTGTATTTATTAGGTGAGAATCATTATGGATACCTCCCTGAACCTGCCCTGTTCTAAGTCACAGCCTCATCTAGGGTAGGTAACATCACTTTTAGATCTCTGGAGTAGCAATTCCTACCTTTCTAACAACTAGCCATCATCCTTTGTGCAGTTTCAGAGAAAAAAATAACCAATCCACTAACCCAGAGACTGGCAGGTGAGAAGAATCACAGAGATACTTTTGGTCTCACATTGGTTTTTCACTTGGTTTGTTGGGTTTTTTTGTTTTGTTTTTTTTTTTTTTAGATGCATGGGATCCAATGCTGTCTTGAGCTTTTATCTTCAAAGAAAACTCAAGGAGCAAACAGATGACTGTCTTTATTGAGAAAGGAGATCAATTGATTATGATAAGATAGATACCTGTGGATTTGGAGGTTCTGATGTCTTTTGCTGATCCTTTTTGTCTTCTTGACTTATTCCTTCTGAAGAAATATCAGGTTCTGTGCCTTTATTTTGTGAAACTTCATTGAAGTGTAGCACCTGCAGAATGGGAGTGTGGATATAATTTGATTTAAAAAAAAAAAACACCTAGACCAAGAGCCAGAAATTTTCATATCTAATCCTATCACTTAACAGTCCATGACTTCAGAAGACTCTTGAAGACTCAGTTCCGTCATCTCTAAAGTAAGAACTATATCCACATCTCTCCCTCCTGCCACTCCCCTTTTCAGGGTTGTTACAATAATTGGAGGAGGTCATTGGAGTGAAGGCACTTTCACAGAATTGAGTTGAAAAAGACAACAGAGATAATTTATTCCAACCCATACTTGAATATGATCAATATCTTATTCAATATTCTCACTTGGTCCTCCAGCCTTCCCTTGAAGACCTCCATAAATGAAGAGCCCACTACCTTGTGAAGCAATTTTTCCACCCTTGGGTAGCACTAATAACTCTAATTATTAGGAAATATTTCCCAAAATAGAGGCCCAAATCTGCTACTGTATAACTTCCCATATTGCCACACATTCTGCTCTCTGGAGCCAAGTAGAACAAGTCTAATTCTTCCTTCTATATGTCAGTCCTTTGAAGATTTGAATATAGTTATATCCTCTCTAAGTGTCTCCAAGATTAAACATAAATCTATCCTTATTGGGAATGTCTTCCAGTCCTCTCACCAACATTTCTTCTGTCTCCTGGGAGCATTCCAATTTCTTAATATCCTTGCACAGAAGTGAACACGAGAGTTTGGATGTAGCCAGATCATGGCAAAAGATAGTAGACTATTACATTAACTGACAGAGGTGTGGCTTGAATCCAGATTTTCTGGTTGCAATGAACTTTTTAAGTGTTAGGACTTAATTAGTATAATGCCCAAAACATTGGTTTTCTGCTTCTAAAGACCTTTCCAAGTGTTAAGATGATTAGATAAGTGCCCATGTTACAACTGTTAAGGGGAAATTAGTACTGTCCTTCAGACAGACTTTTTAATCAATCAATTAAAAAGCATTTGTTAAACTCTTAGGATATACCAGACACTGTGCCAGGCAGTAGCAACGCAAAAATGGAAATGAAACAGTCCCTGCCTGCAAGGGACTTAGATTCTTTTAGGAATTAGTATGGATTCTGTAGTTTTCCTTACCCTGGAATTCTTTTCTTTAGTAAGTGACCATTTATTTTTTTTATATCTTTTTTTAAAAATTTATTTATTTATTTATTTATTTTCAATGTTCTACAATCAGTTCCTTAAAATTAAAATTATCCCCCCCACACCTTCCCCCCACTACCACCCTCCCTCCCCCCGACAGCATACAATTCTGTATAGGTTCTACATATACTTTTCTACTGAGCACATTTTCACTATAGTCATGCTATGTAGTTGCACTGAAATAAATGGAAGAAATCATATAACAAATCAAAACATAATACACTGAAACCCACACACACACAAACATGATCTGCTACATTCTGCGAATGACTTCCATATTTCTTTCTCTGAGTGTGGAAGGCATTTTGCCTTCGAAAACCGACATTGGGATTTTTTTTTTTTCTCACTAAGTTCTTGTGTTATTACAAAGTTCCAAGTCTACCAGAAAAAACTCTCGCACACTGTGGTCGTTGCTGTGCACAAAGTTCTCCTGGTTCTGCTCCTTTCACTCAGCATCAGATCATATAAGTCCTTCCAGGCCTCCCTGAAGTCTTCTTGTTCATCATTTCTTATGGCATAATAGTACTCCATTACATTCATATACCATAATTTATGCAGCCATTCCCCAATTGATGGACATCAGCTTGATTTCCAGTTTTTGGTTACCACAAAGAGTGCTGCTATAAATATTTTTGTACACGTGGGACCCTTTCCCATTTTTATAATCTCTTGGGGATACAGTCCTAGTAGCGATATTTCTGGGTCAAGGGGTATGCACATTTTTGTAGCCCTTTGGGCATAGTTCCAAACCATTCTCCAGAATGGTTGGATGATCTCACAGCCCCACCAACAATGAATTAGTGTTCCAACTCTCCCACATCCTCTCCAGCATTTATCATTTTCTTGTTCTGTCATGTTTGCCAATCTGATAGGTGCGATATAGTACCTCAGAGTTGTTTTGATTTGCATCTCTCTAATCAATAGTGATTTAGAGCACTTTTTCATATGATTATAGATATCTTTAATTTCTTCCCCTGAAAATTGCCTGTTCATATCCTTTGACCATTTATCAATTGGGGAATGACTTGTATGGTTATATATTTGAGTCAGTTCCCTATATATTCTAGAAATGAGGCCTTTATCCCTGAGCTTAGCCATAAAAATTTTTTCCCAATTAGTAAGTGACCATTTAAAAAAATTTTCTGGCCGAAAAACTCTATTTATCTATTAATCATCCACCACAGAAACTGTCAAAAGAGAAACTAAAGGAAGCATGGTTTGAAGCCCTGCAATAGACATGAGGAAAGGGAGTTCATGTCTCCATATGCCACTTGTGGCAACTGTGACAGGCCCTTATTCACTCTCCTCCCCCGGGCCTTACTATACTTGCCTGTCAGATGAGGGCCTTGAGCTAGAGCTTTGCTCTCTCAAGTCCATTTCAGTTTTTAACATTCTGCAATTCAGACTGTGTTTCAAAGGCTGCTCTGAAGGTACGTGAGGGTTTCCTATGATGATGTTTTGCAGTAAGCAAACAGTTATTTAGGCCCTTATGAAAGGGCACCATTCTAAGATCAAGGCCACAGCAAAGTAGGACAGTGGTTAGGGTGCTGGCCCTAGAGTCAGGAAGGCCAGACTTCCCCTCCAAGACATTACCTCGTATCTGTTTTGTATGTGTTTTTGTATTTGTCTTTACATGTTCATATTGTCTCTCCCATTCAAACATGAGCTCCTTTAAGGGCAGGGACTGTAGAACTTCTGTCTTTGCATATCCAGTACCTAATGCAATGCCCTGACACATGAGGAGTGCTTAGTGAATGCTTGTGGATTGACTGATCAATTCCATAGTCAATACTAAATCACTAGATCAAGAAACTGAAGGTATTGTGGAATCACAAATGGAGACCCAGACTCAGAGTAGGGAAAGTGGATCAAGATCCTCCTTTGCCATATAAAAGCTATGTGAAACTGGGAAAATCACTTAACATCTCAACTCTTGTTAAGACGGTAAGTTGCAGTGTAAATGCTGACTGACTTAGCGGAGATTCCTGTATCCATGAAATCACGGGTCTGGTTCACCAAAAGTGGGAGGTGGGGAGAGGAAGAAAGAGAGGAAGGGAAAGAGGTAGGGAAGAAGGAAGGAGGAAAGAAAAGAAAGGAAAGGAAGGGAGGGAGGAAGGAAAGGAAAAGGAAAGAAAGAGAAAAACCAATAATTGTCTAGAGAAGCAGAAAATGAAGCATACTTCCTCAGAAAGAGAGGTGAGATATTTCTACTGTGTCAGAATGTTATGTGCATTGTCAGCTAAAGTCATTTTATTAGGTGTTTTCCCTTAATTGATTTGCTTATTACAAGGAAAGGTTAAATCAGAGTGGGGAGATGGGGCATTTCCAATAATTACTGTGATATAAAAACAGAAGACATTAACAACACTTATTTCAGAAAGAACCCCAATATGTTGCATGTAAGTAAAAAAGTATAGCACCTAGAACAGAGTGAGCGCTTAATCAGTGTCCATTCACTGACTGACTTACAAATCAGCTCCTCTTAGCAACATTTACATACAGTCTCTTCTGTTTTAGTCTGTTTGACTCTCTACAAGGCTATTGAGTGATAACTGTGTACATAATCTTAAACTTTTGGAGGCTGAATTATTGCAAGGATCAAATGACATCTTGTAACTCACTTTATAAATATTACATATATGAATGTGAGTATCCTTCCTCTTTCTTGCTTTTTTCCTCCTCATCCCTTTTCCCAATAAAAAAAATCCTGGGTTGGAGTCCTCACTTTGGCCTCTGGGAAATCCCAGCCTCCATGATCTAATTTCCTCATTCATAAAATGGAGATAATGATACTTGTTCACTTTCCTCAAAGAGTTACTGAAAGAACCAAATGAAATGTAATGGATGTTAAGCACTACCTAAATGAAACATATTATTATTATTTAGCCCAGAGGTGCTACCTTCAAGGAATTAACCAGACAGTTGAAGAGACACTAAATTGGGAGGCAAGAAACCTAAGGTTCTAGTCTCAGCCCATCTACAGTTCATCTGTATGACCTTGGACTTGACCTGTCAGCCTTAGTTTTCTCTTCTCATAAATGTTAAAACTGGCCTACGCCCTTTCCAGTTCTAAAAGTCTCTGAGTCTATGAATCTGCAAAATATACAAACAGAAAAATCATGTCCAATACCAAGCAGGATATCATTAGTACCACATGAATGATACTGACCGTCACTGTCACTCCTGGGAATTCAGAAAAGGGACAAGTCAACATAGCCTTGCAGGCTGTGTGAAAGAGATGGGAATACAGTTGGTGCCTGAAGGACTTAGATCAAAGCAGAAGGAGGAAGGGAATTGTAGGCAGAGACAGTATGAGCAAGGTGTTGAAGAAAGGCATATGAGATAATGAGGTGAGTGCTTGGCCAGAGTGAAAGATTCAAGTTCTTAAACTGAGCTCTTATTCAGACAAGAGAAGGTAAAGGCATTTAGTAAGTACTTTCTATATACTAGACACTGTGCTTAGCACTTTGGAAATATTATTTCATTTGATCCACATAACAATCCTGGGAGATAACTGCTATTTTATAGTCCTCATTTTATAACTGAAGAAACAGAGGCAGGCTGAGGTAATAGATTTGTCCGAGATCACGTAGCTAGCAAGTGTCTGAGGACAAATTTGAATTCAAGTCTTCCTGACTACACCCTGTGCTTAATCCACTATACCACCTACACTCTTAAAGAATAACTTTTACCATGCAGGCAAAGATACTAAATCTGAAGGATAGCAAGAAATGAATCTTGGGCTCTAAAAATGTAAAGTATAAACAGAATAGGGTTCTACCTGAGGAGGACTTTGCAAAATCTCTACAAAATTAACTTAACTTTTTCTAGGATACTTTTAATAAATTCCCTTTTACCATGTTTCCTTGGGACCCTGGTACAGTTTGTATTGCTTCTTTTGGTTAAGTAGCTGGTTCTTTGGGAAGGACTGGCCTACCCAGCATATAGAAGTCCTGATATGACCACTCTAGTTCAGGCTTTTGATTGTGGTTGCCACAAAAACAAGACAATTCTTGGCCCTTCATTTGGAATCAATTCAGTCTGAACCATAAGTAATGGTGCTGCCAGGTTCAAAGAAGGAAGCTATCTGTGGCACAAATGATTCCCCAAATCTTCACAAAGATGCGTCTGCATATAAACTATTATTTCACACATTATTTTCAATTTAAATTTCTTCTTCAATTTCTTGATAATGAAATGAGTTTGATTATATAGGAACTGATCATGGCAGTCCGTTGAGGACAAACAGCAAACAGCAACTTTGTATGAGTACTTGCAGTGAGCACCAAGGTATCGGAAACATGGCAAGAGACACTTACTTCTCTGATCTGGTCTGCAGTAGAGCCTTTAGCTCCTAGGCTGATCATGCCAAAGGCAGCTGAAATGCTCAGAGGACAGATGAAGATGTTTGCCTGTTCATCACTTTGACTTAGCTCTTGGAAAAAGTCCAAGCAAAACTTGGTATTGGCTGTCACGAGGGAGTCCATTGTGAAGCTGAAAGTAGGCTAAAAAAAAAAAAAGAAAATTCTTGGATTAAAACATGTCACTCTAAATTCCACAGCATATTACTGGGAGCACTTATTCATTAAGATTTGAAAATATAAAATATGAAATTCATAATCCTCCTGATATAGGTCTGTTCCACTGCTGGTGCAATGCTCTCAGGAGTCTCCTTTGTTCTACAGGAATTGAAGTGAATCGTTGCTCTTCTCCCCAGGTAAATGCCCACTCTGGTCATCAGCCAAGAAAAGCATCCTTTTCTGTTTTCCCCTCCTCACAATGCAGTGCCTGGTTCTGTCTAAATGTTCTGCGTGTTTCAGTTCAATTTGTCAAATGTCCATTAGGACCCTACTGCCTACCATGCCTTGGCGCTATAGAGGATATAATTTTAAAAATACATAATGCAAGCTACAGAGTATACAGTCTAGTAGGAGAGATGAGAAATATATCAGGAGTAATATCAGGAAGTGAGAACTATATTGGATAGTGGTTAGAGAGCCAGAAAGAGCCAGGTTCAAGCCTCACATCTGACACATACTGTCTAACTGTGTCTAACTGTGTTAAACTCTTGGTCTTCTAGGCAAATCTTTAGGCAGGGAAGATGACCATCTTGCATTGCTCCTGGAAGTTCCTCACCAGATGTTCCCAGTACCAAGGAAGTTACTAGTCCAGTGGGAAAATAGGAAGGGGATAAAAAAGAAAGTAAGACATGATTAAATATATGAAAGTCAAACAGAGTGAAGTGAGTGATTCACAGTGGTAGGGATCACTTCTTGCTGGGAAATTGGGAAAGGTGACACCTGAACTGGACTTCTTTGAAGGAGGAGAACTATGTCAGTAAATAAAGCTGAGGGATATGAAGAGAGAAATCCAGGACAGGAGAATAATAAACAGTTTATATTTATAAATTTTTATATTTAAAAATTTATATATATATATATATATACAATTTATAACATTTATAAATAAAAATGCATAGAGACAGAACAGGAGGAGTTCAGGGAATGACAAGTCATCTAGTTTGGCTAATGTATGAAGAGCAATGGTGTGAACTGAGATTGGAAGGGTTATTTAGAATGAGATGTAAAGGTGAGGTCCTAAAATAGAGTGGTATCAATGGGAGTTGTCCCAACCCAAGATGGCAGGGAGTTCCACATCAAGTAGAGACTAAGATGGCCATTTGCTAGAGATATTACAGAGAATTTCTGGTCAGATATGGATAGGATCAAATGACTACCAGGTTCTGTGATACTATGGAATAGGCATTAAAGATATTGCAGAAATAGAATGTAAGGGACTGAATAGCTGATTTGATGTACACAATGACAGAAGAAAATAAAAGAATAATTCTGAGTGACCTTACACAAGTCATTTAACCTCTCATGTAAGGGGCAGCTAGATGGTGCAGTAGATAGAGTGCTGGGCCTGGAATTAGGAAGAGCTGATTTCAAATCTGGCCTCAGATACCTAATAACAGTGTGACCTTGGGTAAGTCACTTAACACTATTTGCCCCAGTTTCCTTATCTGTAAATAAAATGAACTGGAGAAGGAAATGTCAAATCCCTCCAGTGTCTTTACCAAGAAAACCCCAAATGGGGTCATGAAGAGTTGGACATGTGTGAAAAATAACTGAAGAACAACAGCTAAATGAAAGGGTTGGGCCATGCAGTCTCTGAAGTCTCTTCCAGGTACAATACTATAATCCTATGATTAGGGGGTTTCAAGCCTGAGTAATACGGAAGGAGATGGTGCCACTGACAAAAATGGGGAGGTAAAGAGGAAGGACATAGTTTAGAAGGAAGGTAATATTAATCCTCTGCTGGATACATTTGACGGGTCAGTGTGACAGTAAGGTGGAAGTGTCCAGCAAGCACCTGGAAGTGAGGAACCAACGCTTATGGGAGAGGTTGGCTCTAAAGCTATAGATTTGTAGGTTTAGGAGTCATATTCACAGAGGATGACTAAACCCATTCAGAAGGATAACATTGCTGAGAGTATAAAGAGAAAAAGAAGAAGGCAGGAGAGATCTTTGGTAGTTATCCATACTTAATAGGCAAGGGGAGGAAGAGGAACCAAGATTGAGTGAAGATCAAGAAAGAGCTATCTTTTCTTTTTGTCATTGTTCCCTTGTTTTAGTTGCATCTGACTTCCATTTTGGGTATTTTCTTAGCAAAAAATACTGGGGTAGTTTGCCATTTCCTTCTCCAGCTCATTTTACAGACAAGGAAACTAAGGCAAACACAGTTAAGTAACCTACCCAGGGTCACACACGTAGTGACTGTTTATTCTTGCAATTCTACATTTTCTGCAACTGGATTATATGACTTGAGATTATCTGCAATAAATTGTTATGCCTTTTTTGTTGACCTCATCTTACTCACTATTTGTATAATCTTTAGGAGCTTAATCAATTCATTTCAAAGACTATAGAAAAGTGGAACTTACGAATCACCTCAGCTCAACTCTACATTTTTCAAGATGTGGGGAAACTGAGACCTAGAGAACTTAAGGGACTTGTCAGGGGAAAGACCCTGACTTCTCCTCCCATACACTATTTCCAGTGTTCTTAGAGACCTCTAAATACTTCCTTATGTCTCATTAACATCATTTTCCTCATGTTATTTCCTCTTATTGTTTATGGATTTACAAAATAACTGGTCAACATTCTCCCTGTGTATTTACTCTTCTTTACCTTTTGAGTTTCTGTTATCTCAGTTTAGCAACCCCAAGGTTTTTGCTTCTTTTCCTTATTCTCCCTTTTGCATTTAGGTTGATATTCTCTGATTTTCTCCATTACAGTTACGGACATGTAGTAGTTCTCAATGCACATTTATTCATTTAAATTCTATGCATCTCTTAAAATACACAGAAGAAAACTAGAGAGAAGACATTCTCAGGTCAAATGGATGCTAATCAGCAAAAGTTTACATCTCTACCCTTAAAGAGTTAGTGTCAAGGCATGTTCCTATTAACACAGCCAAGTAGGTGTTAGCAATTTTTAAAAATAGCATCATACGTTATTCAGCTTTATGGTTCACTTAGATCACTGTATTTTTTTCCTACCATACTTTGCCTTGCTTGTATTTTCCCACTATTGACATCACACTTCCTAAATAGCTAGTGTTGTGTTTTCTGAACTAGGTGAATTTCACCTGCTTTGTAAGAGGCTCACAGTACTTAAAACAATGTTACTGGATGAGAGAGATGGCTCTCTTTGTGAAATAGGATAGATTCCCAGGTGGCCCTATGCAGTGTATTCCAAAAAAATAAATAAATAAACCATAGGGCTGTTGCAGAAGATGGAGAAGAACAACTTTGTCCCCAGTCTCCAAGAAAAGCTGAAGGGTGGCAAGAGATCTTAGAAAAGAAGTTGTGATTTTAAAAGCAAAATGGAAGAATACAGGACGCAAGGACTTTATATGTCTTAGAGCTTTGAGATCTTTTCATGCACTTCACTGTTATCTTTTGGGGCCTTGTAGAGACAGGTGGCATGGTTCAGAGGAATCTGAGGTCCGCAGTTCAAATGCAGTCTCTGACTCTTAAAACTTGTGGGACTTTAGGAAAATCTTAACCTCTCTGAAATTCCTACGTATGTATATGACCTATGTCCATTTTTATATGAATGTTCATGTGAATTTTTAAAAAAATTCTTCATTAAAATCAAACTCCTCACATGTAGAAGTTATTTTGGTAGATTGACATATGTGCTCCTTAGCTTAAATTGGCAAGGTAGTTAATGCATTCTTTAGTTTTAGGTATTTAACAAATACCCCCATTTTCAAGGATTGTGCACACGTGTGCGTGTGTGTACCTGTGAGAGAGAGACAGAGAGAGACAGAGACAGAGGCAGAGAAAGAGAGAGAGAGAGAAAAAGAGAGAGAGACAGAGACAGAGAAAGAGACAGAGAGAGACACAGAGAGAGGGAGAGAGACAGAGACAGACAGACAGACAGAGACAGAGAGGCAGACAGACAAACAGAGAGACAGAGAAAGGGAAAGAAAGAGTTTCTGAGGTACAATCAGTAATCAATCCATAAGGTATTAGGGATACAAAGACAAAAGTGAAAGTCCTTGCCCCCAAGAAGCTTCCATTCCCTCAGGGAGGACAAGATGAATATGAATTAAGTATGTACCAAGTAAGCACCGGGTAAATGGGAGTGGGGGGCCCCGGGCAGAACACCACCAGTGCAGGGCAGAAGGAGAGGCTTTATTTAGAAGCCTCTTCTAAACTGCATCAGAGTTTTGAGGCAAACAAGAATTTCTAAAAGTCAAAGGTGAAGTTGTAAGGCATTCCAGGTTGGAAACAGGTTATGAAATACTTAAAAAGTTAAACAGAGGAATTCAGATTTCTTGATAAAGGCAATAGGGAGCCAATGGAGTTTAGTGTTATATATAAAAAGTTTCAGAGATATAGTTTCTAGGTAATTAATCATTATATTATCAAGTATACTGATAATTAATTAGTAAAAGGTTTCAGTGGCACTCTTGAATGCCAAAGAACCCTTGGAAGAGTGGGTGTTCCCTGAGGGTAGCAATCAACTCTGACTGGTTAATAATTAATGAGAAAAATGAATATTATAGTAAGAGATGGACCCATTCTAATGAGGAACTGGGGTATATGACTGAAACCCAGCCTTGGACAATCTAGATCTACCTTCTACCCAAACCCAAGTAGAAAACAGACTTGGGGTCTGAACAAGATTGAGGAGAAAGTTAATCCAGTCTCATTATGAGCAATGTCCTTCAGATGCTGCCATGATCTAGTAGAGAATGAGAATCTAGAAGGGAAAAAAATACACAAAACTGAGTCTCCCCAATAATTGGTTATTTAATAATTATTTTTCTCATCAGTCAGTTAGTTGACAAGAATTCTTTGAGTTTACTGAGTAGGGTGTGATGGTCAATCCTGCACTTTAGGAAATATAACAAGATGTTATTATTACAATTAAAGTTTAAATCAGAGTTTAAAAGACTAGTTCTCTGAAAGATTAGGAGAAGCAGTCTTGTTTAGCATACACCCTCTGGTATATGTGAAGTTTGGTTTAGGCCTCTGATAATTTTCTTCAAGCAGCGGCTAATCCTTTAAAAACATTTAATTGCTTGACAATTATAGCTTTTATTTTGTTAGAGCAATTACTAACAAATGGAGATTTTCCAAAATTTTACTTGTGGGCACATTTAGCAATTCAATAATGTTTCATACCTCCATGGAGCAATTTTAGATGTATTCTATAATGTCTGCATGCCCACTGTGTTGTCCACCTCCCAACAACAGTTTAGCGTAGTTCATTTAGTAACAGACTGTTCTTCAAAGGTAAGTGGAAGCAAAAAGAGATGAAGATCAAAGCCACAAAAAACTGAAGTTGTTTCCTTTCTGAATAATTACTAAATTCTACATAAGAGAAAACTAACCATGATTGCTGAATCCATCCACAGACCATAGAATGTTAGAGCTGGAAGGAACTTTATATATTTCAATACTCTGATATTTAAAAAATAGTGTCATGCATTACTTAGTTTTATGATGGACTCAGACCACAGTATCTTTTTAGATAGAGTATACTCTGTCTGTCTCATATTCCCATTGTTGACATCACACTTTGTCAAATAAAAAGAGTTGCTCTAATATCTTTAGTATCAAGCTGAGAGATGACAATTAGACATGATTTCTTCAGACAAAAAGGACAATATGAGGCATTTGTCTAGATAATTTAGATTTCAGAACAAACTATATTGAAAAAAAAGATTGTCCCAAATGATCAGGTGACTCAACTTGACTCAAGTTCACATTGTATAACTTGAAATTTGTCTTTGGCCTTTGGAAAGAGGTAGCAGAAGAGAGAAGGAAGGTCTGTCTAAAAGGTCTGAAAAGAAGAGTGACAGAATTAAATATATGCATAAGGAAAATGCTTGGTGGTAGAGCAAAGAATGGAATATATTGGGGATGGGATAAGAGGGGAGTCTGGAAGATGAGTTTAGGGGCTACTGCTCCAGTCCAAGCAGGTGATAAAGGAGGCCTATATTAGCAGTTAAGGAAATAAACAGGAAGAAGTTGGGTACAACTGACACGTCGTTAACCGGTGGGGGAGAGCCATGAAAGAAGCAAACAGCTTCAGTTTCAAACACAGCATCCAAACTGTGTTTTTCAATGAGAAACATGGCAGCATTATAGCACAAACCTCCAAAACCTGCCCCATCTCGATTCCCTCTGTTTTGTAGCGTTGTGCCAAAGAGTAATAAATCAGCTTTGTTATTTCTCAATCCTAAAGTACTCTCTCAATTGCCTATATACCTAGGAGGGTTAATCCTAAAGACCAACTTGCTTACTTTGGGAGACTATTTACTGGAATGGCAACTTTCCCAAGGGGCATAAATTGGAATAACAAGACAATATATCTTTCACTAGAAGATGTGCCTCCACCAACAATTGTTCCCTGCCCCTTAGGCCAGCAAGCTAAACTGCTAACAGTCAAGGCTTCCATTTTTAATTGCTTGGGAAAGGTTAGGTCATTAATCATAAATAGCTTTTAATTAGAGTCTCCATCATGAATCATTTGTAGAAAACAATTACTTTTAGAGCTTTTCTGGTTCAATTACAGTTGTAAATTTGTGTTGCTATTGCATTTTGTCCTTAGGAGTCAATATTTCTTGTCTCTGTTACTACGTATGCATTTACTTTTGACAGTAGGTTTTCATATGGGAAGAAAGTTAGTTCAGCAGAATATGGGGCTGTCTATCCCTGGAGAGCAGCTGAGCTTGAAGGAAGGGAAGACATTCCATAAACAGAAATGTGGGCTAGACCACTGCTGTTCAACTCAAATAGTAACAAGACCCACTAACCTGTACATATGGATTCTTATGACTTACACATTGCCTCAGTAATATAACATTAATATATTACTTATGTTTTATTTTATTTTATTCATTTTGTTGAATATTTCCCAGTTATATTTTAATATGATTTGGGCCACATTAGGGAGTTTTGGGGGTTGCAGGCAGTTCACACATTTGGCACCTTTGACGAAACCATTCTAAGTATGGGGAACAAACTTCTGGATCTCATATTTATTTAGAAGCATAAAATCTTTTGAGCTGGAATAGAACTCAGATATCATTTAATCTAACCCCTCCCCATTTTACAGCTGAATAAACTGAAAATGGTCCGTTGTGGATAGTATTTAGAATGCTATATACTGTAGCTTCTTTGACAGTGGTCTGAGGACCAGAACACTGCTCTACAGGCACCTCCACCTCTGCCAGTGATGGCAGAGTGATCTGAAAGCCAGGAGAAAAGCCCTCATTGTGGCTTTGGCTACCAGTGGCATGGCACAAGTCAATACAAACCTTCATCTATCATTACAGGGAGAATACATTCTTGTCTTCTTTGGAAATCTGATGCCTGGATGCAACTCAATTCTGTGAACTACTTGCGGTCAGCATTGTTTGACATTTGGTCTGTGAAGTGCTTTTTTGCTGTTGTTGCTTAGTGGTTTCAGTGGTGTCTGATTCTTTGTGACCTCATTTGACATTTTCTTGGCAAAGATACTAGATATGGATAAGATACAAAGATACTAGAATGATTTGCCGTTTCCTTCTCCAGCTCATTTTACAGTTGAGGAAACTAAGGTGAACAAGAATAACTGACTTGCCCAAGGTCACACAGCTAGCGTCTGAGGTCAGATTTGAACTCAGGTCTTTCTGACTCCATGGCTGTCTCTTCATCCACTGAATTACCTAGTTGCCTGCTGTATTTTGAAGGCTAAAGAAATCTGATCACAGTGTATGCTTGAAGTAGAAATTGAAAAGGTGAAAGAGCCTCATACAAAAAGATTGGTCTCCTCAGTAGCCTTTATCTATATCCCAAAAGGAATCACCATTTCTGGAAGAAACTTGTACAGCAGTTAAGAGATTCATTAAAAGGAAATGATCCTGTTAATAAATAGCTGTATGGACCCTGGATAAGTCACCTTACTTGAGTTGCTTTCAGTTTCCTCATCTGTAAAATGATTGGATTAGATTGTCCATGTGATCACTTACAGCAGGAAACATCAACGAGAATAAATAACCCATAGGCATTTAGGCACTTTAAAGATTTCAACATACTTTATGTACATTTTATCCTATAAACCTCACGGCAACCTTATATAGCAGGGAATATAGGTCCTGGTATGCCTCTTCTACAAATGTGGAAACAGAAGCTCAAGGAGCTTAAGTGACTTGCCCACAAGCACAAAATAAGTATCAAAGGCAAGATTTAAACCTAGGTCTGTGTCACTCCAGGCCTATACCACTATACGAGTCACTGTACCCTGCCTCTCCTATAATAGCTTACATCTATGTAGCATTTAACATTTACAAAATACAGTTAGCCTCTCCACTACACAAGAGTTAGGGGTGTGGTGCATCCACAATCTGGAAAATCCATATAAAATTTTTTGGTCCTCCCTTCATACCAGAGAAGAAGTCTGAATTATTATTATGGTATTAATAGATAGAAATGTTGATACTAAACATAATGTTGCTATTAAACTGTATTTTATGCATTTCTGAGTTTCTAAACTTTTTCTGTGTGCCATCTGCAGCTTCCACAAAACTTCTCAAGAATTTCCATTTAATTTCTTATGCCAACCTGTGATGTATCAAAACTGAGATGGGAAAAATCACAATGAGGAAGGGGCAACTGTGTATCATATATCTTAGCTCATTTGATTCTCTGGACAGCCCTCCGAAGTAAACAATGACACCTAATATTTATATTGCACATTACTGTTTATTAAACAATTCACTTAAATTCACTAAGGAATCTATGTTTCATTGTGAATAAATACAAAAGCATTTTTTGAACACTTACTACAAGCCAGACATTGTGATAAGCACGGAGGGTGCAAATACAGCTAAGCAAGACACAAGATAATACCTGCCTTCATGAAGCTTTATGTTCTAAAAGAAGATAGTCCATGAAGTTTATGTTCTAAAAGAAGATACTACATGAAGCTGATGAGGAAATGGAGAGATAGATAAGACAAAGACACAAATTACTAGAAGGTATAGTATGGTAAGTGCATAGGAGTACAAATGAGATTCCAGAAGGGAGACCTCCTGTCCATCAGGTTGGAGGTGGGAAGAGGGAACTCAAGGAAGGCTTTGAGAAGCAGGTGGGCAGGGATGTGGAGAGCAGATCCTTTAAGTAGGAAAATCAACATGTATCAAGACGCAAACACAGGAAAAGTCAAGACAATATAGCAACAGTGAGTAGTCTGGTTGGGCTGGGATACGCAGTAAATGAAGGAGAACAGTTGCCAATAAGTTTAGACATTAGCTTGAAGTCAGATCAAAGAGGGTCTACCTTGCTAGACCAAGGATTGTATTGTATTTGGTTAGCAATAGAGTCATTGAAAGATGTGAATAAGAACATGACCCTGTCAGACCTATGAAATAGGAAAACTGCTCTTTGACAGTGGAATCGTCTTTGAATTAAAAAGGGGGAGAAGCTAGAAGCAGGAAGACTAGTTAGGATGCTGCTGCAATAGGTCAGGTGGGTGGTAATGAAGGCATGTATTAAGGTGATGGGAGTGGGAAAAGAAATGAAAGGGTGGATACAAGAGGACTTGTAGAGATACAATCCACAGAATTGGCCAATGATGAAATGTGGAAACTGTGGAAGAAGGCAGAGTCAAGGGCAATCCCAAGGCCTCAAGGCTGAGTGATTGGGAAGAAGGGTGGCATCCTCAACAGAAATAGAGAAGTTAGGAGGTGAGATAGGTTTGGAAGGAGAGTTCAGTTTGGGAAATGTTTAATTCATGACAACAGTAGGACATCAAGGTGCAGGACTGAAGATGTATTGATATAGGTCTTCACTGAAACCACAGGAGAGGATAAAGTTACAAATGAGACAGTGTGGAGAGGAAAAATGAGGTACCAAGAACAAAAACCTAAGGAACCCATATTTAGGGTTTAGGAAGAAGAACTAGAGAAATAAAAGGATAATGAACTATTAGGAAGACAGAGGGAGAGTCAGGGGACTATAGAAGCCCAGGGAAATGAGAGAAACATTAAGGAGAATAAGGACTTTTTCATTCTTAAGTCACTAGATTTGGTTATAAGGGCCCAATTGTTGACTTTAAAAAGGGCATCATCAATAGAGTGTTGAAGATGGAAGCCAGATCTCAAGAAGTCACAACTCTGTAAGGTTACATAAATATTCTTGGCCCCATTTTACAAATGAGAAAACTAGGACCCAGAGCAGTCAACTTGCCTAAGTTCACATGACTAATAGTTCCAAGCATTATTCTCCATTTTATGAAGATGAGATTTAGAGCTATTACATGACTTGCCCAAGGTCATGCAGCTAACAAGCTAAACACAAAGCTTAGAATCAGACACAATCTTCTTGCTTTGTTTCCTATGCTACTAATGATAAGCCACATAAAATGAGATAAAAATTAATAAGGATAAATGTCAGATTCCACATCTAGTTTCATAAAGATCAGCTTCACAATATAGCCTAGGGAGAGGTGTGGCTAGACAAAAATTCATCTGCAAAAGGGTTTTAATTGACTACAAACTCACTAAGCGTTAATTAACTGTGATACGGCAGCCAAAAAACAGCTAATGCTTTCCCAGGCTTCATTAAAAATAATACAGTGTCCAGAACAAAGGGAATACTTATTCTTCATTACTCTGCCCTGTGCTTCAGTACTCCATGTGTGGAATACTGTGGTTGTCCCACTGCAGAAATGATTTAGACAGCTTTGAGCATGTCCAGAAGATGGCAACCACCATGGTGACTGCGCTGGCTATCTTGCCATGCAACAAATGGTTCAAGGAACTAGGGATGTTACTTAGAGAAGAGGTATGATTGCCATCTCCAGATGTTTGAAGGTGATTTGATTTGGCAATCTCCAGAGTTCAGATCTAGGAACAATGTGTCAAAGATTTAGAGATGCAGATTTTGGTTAAATATACGGGAACATTTCCTTATAAAGCTATGCAAAAATGAAATAGGCTGCTTCTTAAGGTAGTTCCCTCTCCCCAAAAGTCTTTAAGCAACAGCTGAATAACCATTTGTTGGAGAACTTGTAGAGTTTTATTCAGTCAGGGATTGGATGGTAAAATATTCCAGCACTTATAGTTCATAACTTTATGCTTCTTCCCAATAGGTTGCACTGCCATTTTTGACAATCTCTGGCACATTTAGCTGACCAGTGATTTATAAACTTATTGTTGTGATGGAGGGGGGGGAGTGTGTATGTGTGTGTGTGTGTGTGTGTGTAGCAAGGTGGTACAAAGCTTGACTAAGAAAAACAAAAGTCATTTATAGTTTGCCTTTCCATCTCTACTGATCTGAACTACTTACCAAGCTGCCAACTCCATGCTCACTTTGTTTAAAACTGGTAGTCAATATAGTAATAAATAAAAGAACCAGAAGCATCATGATACTAACAAGTTATCAAATGGGAAATTCCTCAGCTATATTTATTTAAATGACTTCTGTGTTAAGGAAACATTTTATTGTGACATTTTTCTATTGTATACTATTACTAAAATATAGTTAGGAGTGTCATTACAGGGTGATCTGTATTTACTATAAGAAATGATTATAGAAAACTGAAAATTACCTTTTCGAGATGACATTTTAGCTAAGTAAATGGTCTCTTAATCCAGATATAAACAGTAGGCAATTTGAGAAAAATCCACCACACCAAAAAGTTGTTGTATAACTGGGTGTGATGCCGTCTGTCTCAATAAGGAATAACTTGAAAAACTTGTACAGTATTTTAACTCAGTCATCATTAACTTTGATCAGACTTGAAATAATTTTCTAAAATAGAGTCCCAAAAGTTTATTCATCCCATGTAATTGGCACTGCCCCTTTGCACAATTACTTACTACCTTTCCCTTCGTATCCAAATCCTCACGATTTTCTTCTCCCAAACCCCATAGCACTAAGCCAAAAAATTGGAAAACATTCTAAAAAAATAAAAGAAATCTTAAAGAAAAAAGTAAAAGAAACTTTATGAAAAATAATATGCACAAGATAGTTTATGTCATATCAGGAACTTTCCCTGACTACAGACGTATTTCTCAGTGTGGTATACTGGAAAATGTATTAGATTTGAAATCAAAGGGTAAGACAAATTGCTAAATCTCTCCAGGCCTCAGTTTCCTCATCTGTAAAATGAAAAGATTGGACTAGATGGACTCTGAAGTCCTTTTCATTTCTAAATAGATCTTTTGATCCAGTCCTAGTTACGAACCTAAGTACAAATTTGTTTTCAAGTTTACCATCCTCCTATAATTCATATTCACAAACATGTCGGTGTGTAAACTCAGCATATAGATTCAAAACCAAACTTATTTATGATTCACAGAATAACAGCACTTTCTCCCCAAAACAGCTTTGGATTTTCCTATTTCTGACAATAATGCTATTCACTTGGTCTCAAAATCATTCTTTATCTTTGACACTTCTTTGTCTTTCACCTAGTGCTGCCAATTCTACCAGAACAATAACTCCTGCATCCACCATCAACTTTCTGTTTCCACTGCTACCATGTCAGTATCATCTTGAAATAATGGAACTTCCTTCAGTTTCACTCTCCCTCCTCCAACCCATCCATCATATCAACACATGACTAATCTCTCTTACTCATGAATCTGGTGTTACTCCATGGCTCAAAGCCCTCCAGTAACTTCCTGTGGCACACTGGATAAAGCTAAACTGCTTACTTAGCCCAGGATTCAAAGCCCTTTTCAACCTGACACCTCTTTACCTTTCCAATTTTATTTCACACTACTCCCCATATGTGCACTGGGCTTTAAGTAAATTGGATTCCATGTCCTATTTCATACCATTCCATATTCCTAGAATGCTCTCTCTTAATCTCCCCATCGAAATCCTACCTATTCTTGAAGACTCAGCTCAAATATTTCCTCTGTAAAGGCATCCCTAATCTTTCCCACACCACAGGGTCTCTGACACACCATAACTCTTTATACTTCCCATGCTATTATAATTTATTCTACACTATATTTTGTCATATTACTGTGTAGTCATTGCAAATTTCTTTATGTTTTGTATTCCTCCCTCCCTACTGGATTACATATAAGTTCTATGACAGCAAGTGCCATGCCTTAATTATACTTGTACTATCCCTAGCACCTAACAATTATAATGATAATTAATATGTACATGGTACTTTATGGATTATTATGTATTTTGTGTATATTATCTCATTTGATTTGATGTGTCATCATAGTGCTTTGCACATAGTAGGTATTCAATGTGAATGAATGAATTTATTACAGCCAAGGAAACTCAAACTTTTAAGATTAAAAACTATCCTTCCACAAAATTAAGTTGACTCATATATTAGCACTTTCCCACCTCAAATGCCAGAGATCACTGATGTGTAAGAGTCAGATGATAGGCAAAAATCCCCTCAGCCTTGACTCAAAGAAAATTTGAGACAAGAATAAGCCACCATAAGTTGATATTTAAATTTTTATTTTAAAAAAAACTAGTAGGTATGTTTATAACTTGTTGGAATATGGGAGTAGAGTTAGGAACCAAATACGGGAGTAGGGTTAGGAGCTGGAGAATGAGTTATCCCCTGAACCAGTGCAGTTGTACCAATAATCACACTCTCCTCTGTGCTAGTCTCCCTGTTACATTGATGTTCATATGGTAGGCAGTGATTATACAGTAAAGGATGGCTCCTTATCCATACTGTGACCTCCTCTCACACATCTCTGCTACCAAGACAATGGCTTCTTGCCCTTTAGATTTTCTAGAAATAACTCAGCCAACAATTAGTAGTTTCAAACAAGGGTGTTTGGCATACAACAGATGTTCAGTTTAACTGATTGTTTTTTCCCTTCTGAGGATTGACAAGTTGTTTTTAGCATCACGTAAACAGAATAATAAGCTGTGTATACAAGATACAAAAACAGCCAGTTAATTCAGTCTTACAGTACCAGAAATCCAATTAAAAATGTCAGCCAAACCAGGGATGATGCTGAATGGAGTGCCCTATCAGTATCAGTAAAAGTGTCTGTTAACCCTGTATAGACCCAGCTATAGTTAAAGGAAACCTCATTTAGTGAAGGCCTTCCCAACATTTATAAAACATGGAATGATAGCATAGTGGTGAGGAAAGAAGGGTCCATTTTGGGAGATCCTATGGCCCCATTTTTTATAAATATGGCTCATGTGAAAGGAAAAATATTAAGCACAAAATAATATTGTGTTTCTGCATGTTAACAAAGAATTCCAAGGAAGCATTGGGGAGAACCAGGAGGCAATTCATGCACCAACATCTAAGATAATGAATGCCCAGCGCTCAGCACATCCATAGGCACACTACTGTAAATGTTGCTAACTAGCTTTTAACATTAAGTACTAAATTAAATGGAGACCTAATAAAATCAGTAGTTAAAACCCTAACCCTGGCCCCAAGAAGTTGGAACTCACAAAAACCGAAGACAAATGGCATAAAACATTTGAACAGTGACCCCTCACATTATTTACTTGACAGTTGAGAGTCATTTAAAGACTCCTGTGAGGAAGATTGCTGGGATTCCAGCCCCATTTGATAAAAGTGGAAGCTGAGGCCCAGAGGGATACAATGACTTACCCAACTCCTTCACAGATAACCTCATCGTTATATTTTTTATTTTTAGATTTTCTATTTCTGATATGTGGTGACATGCTTATTAATAGCTGTAACACCTCAAATATGGAACACCGTATTGTCATTAAGAAAAAACTGATACTCCAAGAGTTGTTCTGGAAAAAAAATGCAGCCAAGTTTTCTATCATCCATGCTTCCTTGTTTTAAGACCCAGTACTGTATGAAAGTCATCTCCACTTCATAAAATCCTCCTTTTTCTCCAAAGTTCAAGTGTTGTCTTCTATGTGAAGCCCATCTTGTTGCCTCCAACTACTCTTACCTTAGTTACGTTGCATTTTAATCCTTCATATATATTTGTACTTTCTTCTATATATACTTCTATACATCTTTGTTGTCTCTCTGTTTGAATAAATGTTTATTGATGAATTGAGTGCCTGCTCTGTGAAAGTAGAGATTGTTTTTATCCTTTGTTCTTGTATACCCACCACCAGGGACTATATGAGGTGCTTAATTAATATTGGGGATTACTTGATTGATAACTGACAATTTTAGCCTCCTTTGTAATGTTTTTGGGAGATCGATATCATTCAAAAAGACTCTTTAAATTTAAAATTTCATCTCTTTCATCCTTTTACAATGTAAATTCAGTAAATTCTACAAGTATCTCTTCTCTGAAGTAAAATAAGAATGATTGTCCTAGTGGAGAGCAACATGGTGTGGTGAAAAGATTCCTGAGTTTGGAGGCTGAAGACCTGGGTTCGAATCCTGACTCTGCTACTGACAAACAGTGTTTGTCACGTGAGCTTTCATTTCCTTGTTTGCAAAATGAGGGTGCTGGACTTGATGATGTCTCAGGTCCCTTCTAGGTTTAACATTCTCTGACTGTGAAATAGAAAAGGATTTAGCTCCTGCTGTCATTTGTTTGTTAAGTTTTGGGCAAGGCAGACAGTGAGGCAGCGGGGGCCCGTGGTCTCAAACTGAAATTGTCTTTTGCTTCTTAACCTTTTATAACAAATCCTATGACTAACATTTTAGATATTTATTTTCTCTTCTCAAAGACTCAGAAACACAGAATGTCAGAACTCAAAGAAACCTTAGCAGTTTAGGGGTTCTTAATTCAAGCATGTGTGTGATGTGATGTGTGTGTGCATGTGGTATGTATGTGTGTGATGTGTGTGTGTGTGTGATATGTGTGTGTTTGTGTGACATTCTGGTGAAATCTATGTACCCCTTCTCATAATAATGTTTTTAATGAATAAGATAAAATATATAATATTGCAAAGGAGAACAATTATGTTAAAATAAAGTTGTCAAAATATTTTTAATGAGTTCACAGACTGCACATTATGAACCCCTGATCTAGTCCAACCCTCTCATTGTATACGTAAAGAAACTGAGGCTTTGAGAAAGGAACTCACTTGCCTGAGATCATTTGGTAGTAAGTGGCTGAATTAGTCCTTGAAACTGGTTCTCCTGTCCTTTTGTCCAAAGTGTCTTCCATTTGGCTACGTAGCCTCTTTTGCTAACCCAATTACATATTTTTCTGAATGAAGAGATGTGGGGGAGGTGTTAACATAGTACACTGGAAAGTGCTTTGGTTCTAAAGTCAGAGGACCTGGGCTCTAACCATACCCCAGTATTTATGATTTATATAACATTGTGTAAGTCACTGAAACTCTCTGGGCCTCAGTTTCCTTTTCTGTAAAGTGGGGGGGTGGATTAGATGACCTCTAAGGTCCTATTTATTAAGCATTTGCCATGTATTGGGCATTGTGCTACATGCTGAAGATACAAAGACAAAAATGAAACAGCCACTGCCCTCAAAGGGTTTACATTCTAATGGGGGGGAGGAGTTAACATGTACATATCTAACTTTCTATAACATAATGGAGTGGGGGTTTCATTAGCAATTTAAAGGAATCAGAAAAGATCTCAAGTAGAAAGTAGTACTTGAGCTAAGTCAGGATAGTTTATGAAGAGAAATAATGTATCATGAGACTGGAAAGGCAGGTTGGAGTCACTTTGTAAAGGACTTCAAATGCCAAACAGAGGAGTTTGTGATAAATTGCAGAAGTAAGAGACAGTCACTGGAATTTATCAAACAGGAACATGTAGTGGTCAGACCTATATTTTAAGGTCTGTTTGGAAGAAGGATTGGAGAAGAGAGAGATTTGAGGCAGGAGACCAATTAGGACATTATCATACTAGTCCAGAAAAGAGGTGACGAGAGGATGGATGAGGCACAGGTAGAGAGAAGGGGGATGTATTGAGATCGGTTGTGGGGGCAGAGTCTATGTGGTAAGGTAAGATAAGGAGCCAAAGATGATGCTCAGGTTACAAACCTAAGTGACTGGAAGGATGGTGGTAATCAGTAATTCAAAAGAGGGATGGACTTGAAAGAAAGATCATGAGTTCAATTTTGGACATGTTGAATTTGAAGTTCCTACAGTTCAAAATGTCCAATTTTGACTTTGAGAGCTCAGCAAAATTAACCCTATACCTACCCCACACTTATTTATTCAAAAGATAATAAAACACAATACTTGCCTTTCTCAAGTGTACACCTGTTTTTTGGGGGAAACAAAGTAGAATATGAAAGTGCAACAAGAGAAGCTCAGAATGCTATGATGGGTCAGTTTCAATAATGCATTTCTAAAACCATTTTTCTAAAGTATTTTTTTCTTGTGAATTCTCTGTTCTCTAGTTTGTGCTTTGCTAAAATCTGTATTATTTATTGTTACAACCCTCATCTTGGAAACCTCATCTTTTCTTGGAAAATAATTTTCATTTTTGATATTGTTTCCAATCAATTAAGTAACTTGGTTCAGCAGCTATTTTAGAATCAACCTTGAATTGTCTTTGTTACGAACTTCTTAAATACTTTGCAAATATTTAACTTATTGAGTGCCATTTTGGTCAATATGGGTCAGTTTGAAGAAACTTCCTGTAACCCCCAACCCTGCAAATACCATTTATACTCTTTTCTATGCAGTAAGAAGAGTAAACTATGAAAACAACCATTTACATCTTCAACATACTTTTTTCCAAACTGAATTATTCATATATCTTTCCCAAACCATGAATGCAACAAGAGTTCATTTGCAGCTATGGTAACCAGGAGTTACCATAGTGTAACTCTGAGTACTGATCAGAACTAAATAATTATCTTAATAACTGCTAAATAATTCCATTTGACAGATGAATTCTTGTCACCATTACAGACATAAAATTTTCTAAATCTCTTTGAGAATAGAAAAAAGCAAATTCTATATTAATATAAATGTCCATTCTACAAATGGACATTTTTCTTGCTTGAGTTACATTGTATTAAAGGATGAAACATAATTTTGTCCATTCTGCTAAGTTACTAAGTTGATCAGACATCCCCATGAATGGTCAAATGGGCAGTAGAAACTTCTTTTTCCCAGGTTGGAGTGTGGGAAATAGAAGATAGGAGAGGACAAGCACTGAAGATATCAAAATCAAGAGAAATCACTCTACGTTCATTAAGTTGTCATTCTGTCTCCAAAGTAAAGAAACTTTCTGCTTCTTTAAAACAGTATGATTTTACTCAATTAAATGATCACATCCTTCATTTTAAGCTATGATGCCTTTAAAATCCTGTGATTTGGAGTCACTTATTCAATTATAAAAATTCATTGGAAAGAAGAAAAGAATTTAAACTCTGCAGATATTTACCTTGGTGTCTTCTGAGTTGAAGCTAACAGCTGGTCAGGTAAGTTTGTACCTGTTCTTCGTCAGTCACTTATTAAATATATGAAGTCTTTGCCACTCCCACTTAGTAATGTTCCATTTTAGAGTGCCAAGCTAAAATTATCTTTGATTTACTCAAGAAAGGATGTTCGTAAAGGCAAAGCTGTTTCTGAAATTGTTTTCTCTTAGATGCTCGTCTCTTTCAAAAACACAAGCAAACAGGTTTGATAAACTATCTGTTATGGTTGTACGTTCTACTGAATAATAGTTGTTATAATTACAACTCAGTTAGATTTAAACTTTATTTTCCTACATGCTTAAACTTGAAATTCAGATGGGAATTTCAATGGTTAGCTCAGCGACCACCACCTGTTGCCTTCTTTCTAAGTTAGTCAAAGAATTGACCAGGATTTATCTCATGCTGACTGTGGGGATTTCATAGGTAACTTAGTTTCTTAGTATTAAAGTAATATTGGTGTTTAGTATAAAACCAGATGAGACATTGTACTTGTGACCCAAACAGGAGAAACTCAACAAAAGTAAAGGATACTTTTAAATCACAAATGCATATGAGAGTCACTGAATATTGGGACTGAAGAGTTTAAATATCATCTGAGTCCTTTCATTTTATAGATGAGAGAAGTCTGACGTTTCCTTCCTAAACTCATGAGATGTCCCACACCAAGCTGCCCTCCATACTAGTGTAAGGCAATCAGACTAAGCACTTGGAGCACTTGGGTGCTGAGGAAATTAATAAAACAAGTAGTAAGGTGTTAACTGCGGAAAACAACTATAGAAGCTGGCAAACAGCTGTTTACTTTATACTTTACAATGAGTTGAAAGTGAATTTTCTCTCAAATCTTCTCATGACCAGATTCTGGCATAATTTTTAGAATGACTTGGGATTCCCTGTGATGTGTAAAAACCAGGAAACTTAACTCCACTTATTATTGTTATAGGGTTGTTGCAATGATCAAATAAATTCTATCCATGCTTTGTGCCAGTTTGTTCCTGTGACATAGCCTTGGGATCGCCATCGATTGTTGCTGCTGAAATGAGCCATTATTTGATGGTGAAAACCATACCAATTTTCTCTAATTTTGTGGTTGACATTACTGTGGTTGACTGTCTTAAACATGATACATGCTCAGCCTCTAGGTGCATGTGGTAATTCAAAATAATATTTGCATATCTACAATCTGGGCTTGTGTTTGTTTATTTTTTTAAATGAGTAGGCTCAGAATTGACTATACAGGTTGAAGGTGCCAAGTCCCAGAAGCTGGTGTGCTGATTATTGAATCAACTCTGGTGATGTTACTGATGAGTTCAAAAATTCATTCAGTCCTGAGGTTCCTGATATAGCTTGATGTGCAAGGAACTTGGTAAAGGAATGAAGAAAGAATGTCTCTTTGTCTGCCAGTGACTTGAAGAGAACTGGCTATGTGCTATACACAACACACACACACACACACAGTGCTTTGCAAAGACAAACGTTAAGATGCTATACAAAGTCAGTTATAAGAATAACATCTATTCATATGGCAGCTAGGTGACAGAGTAGATAGAATTATAAATTTTGAGTCAGAAAGACCTAAGTTCAAATCCTGTCTCAGGTACTACTGATTCTGTGACCTTGGTAAGTTACTAAACATCTCAGTCTTACTTTTTTCATCTGTAAAAGGAGGATAATAATATCAATAATGCAGAGTTGTTGTGGGGATCAAAGGAGATTCTGATATAAGCAGCCAGCTGGTACAACAGCATAGAGGGGAGACTTGGAATTGGGAAGTTGAATCTGAGTTCAAATCCTGTCTCAGACACTTATTAGCTGTGTGATCTTAGGTAAGTCACTGAACCTCTCTCTCACAGCCTCAATTTACTTATCTATAAAATAAGTAAAAAAATAGCACCAACCTTACAGGCAATTTGTAAGGATCAAATGCATAACATATATAAAGTACTTTGTAAACCTTAACGCACTATAAAAAAAGTTAGCTATTATATGAATGTCAGTTATTACTGTTACAGGATTGTTGCAATGATCAAATAAGAAAATAAAGTATTTTACAAATCTCAAAGTCCTGTATAAAGATAAACTACTCTTATCCTTCATTTTGTACAGTATCATAAAGTTTGCTTTTGCAAGGCACTTTACTCAGAATTTTGTGAGGTTGATAGCACTGATATTATTATCCTCATTCACCAAACAAGGAAACCAAGGTCTAAGTTCACACAGCTAGTCAGTACCTGAAGAAAGACTCGAACCCAGGCATCCTAACTACAAGTCCAGAATTCCATCCACCAGGTAAGCACTGCTCTTTGACATTGCCTTCTGCTGGTATGTTTGCTTTTAGTGGGAGCTTCATGGACTTAGGCTGTGATAATAGGGTATGTCTCAGCAAGTAGAGGATTAAGGAACTACTTCCAGGTTTTTTACTTACTCATCAGGAATTGTAGGCAAGTCTTATAACCTTTTAGAAACCCCAGTTTTTCTATCTACAGAGTGGAGATTTATACTCTCTACTCAAGGATGTCATAATGATTCACTAAACTGTCATAAAAGCAAAACAATGGTGACAAAAAGCCTCATCTGAAGGAAATATAGCATTTATGTATCAAAACATTATATGGTAAAATTATTTTGTCATATGGGTTTATATTACACTGAGGGAGTAAAATGTATTTTTAGATGACCATCTGTATCAGGGGTGGAGAACCTGAAATCTCAAGGTCACATGTGGCCCTCTTGGTCCTCAAGTGCAGTTCTTTGACTGAACAAAAATTCTGTAAAGTTTGGATCCATTCAAAAGGTCTCACTTGAGGACCTAGAGGGCCACATGCTCATATCATGATATTCACTGCTGTGAGGACTACTGGAGGTGGCAAACCTATGGAAGGGTTGGGAGAAAGCTGGTGCTGTTTCCAGGGTATTCAGAGAGTCAGTCTGTAAACAACTCCAGCTACCCCGTTAAAAGAAGTTTCCTTTGCAAATTTGAGTTCTAACATGATTTGAAGTTAATAATAGGTGCGTAAGGCAAGTTCTGATGGTGTTGTTTTTTGCATTTTGAGAATTCTACACTTACCCTACTACATACTCTGGGCAAATAAAATGAGTATTAAACAAATCTGTAAAATTTCTCTTGTCTATAATAATATAGTGTTCATGATTTTGTAGCATACCTAGCAAAAGTTGTGGCACACCCCTGGAGAATCACTGATCTTGCCTAAGGCCCTTCAATTAGGAAAAAGAAAATGAGGCCAAGGGAAGTGACTTATCTAAGATCACATGGAAAAGAAATTCAATCTTAGTCCTCATCAAGATTCAGGGATCTTTTCACTGCACCACACAGCATTTCTGAAGAGAATAAGCAGCTCTAGGAAGAATGAGTTCTCTGTTAACTGAAAGAAATAACAGTCTGAACTGTTGTTACGTTACGTTACGTTACGTTACGTTACGTTACGTTACGTTACGTTACGTTACGTTATGAACCTACCTTTAGTTCACACCGTCTCAACCATCACAGCCAGGACTGGGGTCTCAAGGATTCACAGGACCAGTCAGCTTGTCTCACCTGAGACACAGGTCCTGGGACCAGAGCATTCACAGACAGATGTAGAATGACACCACTTGATGCCATGGATATATACATGTATACACACATATATATTATATATGTATGTTTGCATACATATACATAATATATATGTAATATATATATGATCAGATTTGTCCAGCAAGATTATTTCTCCGTTTAAAGTTCCACAAATCTTATTTAACTTGGAAAGACTACATACTAAGACTAAAGTGGAGGGAGAGTTGGTATGTGACTTTTCATTCACAGATGACTGTGCATTCAGTGCAGCCTCTTAGGCTAAGATGCAGCAAAGCAAAGATTCTCTATTGCCTGTGCTAATTTTGGCCTGATGATTAACACCAAAAAAAGAGGTTTTTCATCAGTCATTACCACACCATTCATACATGGAATCTTGGACACAGTAAATGGAGAAATGCTGTGGATAAGTTCATTACTTTGGCAGTATAATTTCCAGAGATGTACACATAGATGATGAGACTGATGCCTGCATTGCCAGAGTTAGCTCACTGTTTGGGAGGCTCCAGAGGAAAGTGGGAGAGAAGAGGTATGGACTGCCAAACTGAAGATCTATACAGCTGTTGTGCTGACCTCATTGTTGTATACCTATGAAATGTGGACATATAACAGCGCCATGCCAGGAAACTGAATTGCTTCCGTTTAAATTGTCTTAGGAAGGTTCTGAAGATCACCAGACAAGATAAATACCAGGCACTGAGGTTCATTCTCAAGCTACACTGCCAAGCATTCAAACTCTACTTCATGGAGTATAATTCTGATGGACTGGTCACATTGTTCAAGTGCCAAACATATTTTGCCTAAAATTCTATTTTAAGGAGAACTCACAGACAGCAAGCACTCACATACGAACTCAGAAGGCTCTACCATAGGTCAGGCACAAATAGTCCACTTGAACATTTGGAACACAGATACCTAAATTTATGCATCTCACATATCTTTTGAGCTACTGTTTCACTCATATAGCATATGAGTGAAGCATCTTCTTGGATGCTGGCATGCCATATTGGGTGGACCTTTGCCAATCTTCAATGGCCACATCACTTATGGGCAAAGAGGGACTCTGCCATTATTAGAAATTAATCACTGAACTCAGCATTACGCTCCCACCTCAACTCCAGTTGGAGAAAGCCTTGTTATCCTTCAAGATCTCACTCAGGTGCCATTTTCTCTATGAAACCTCAGATGACAGTGATCATTTACCCAGAACACTTTGTCTGAATCTCTCCTTAGACCTCTTTACCTTCTCTACCTTATGTGGTATATATCTGTATATATAAATCTTCTCCCAGAAGACTGTAGACTCCTTAAGGACAAATATGTTTGCATCACTAGCTCCTAGTATTGTCCTTGCAATTAGTAGGTACTTAATGTTTAATTAAATTGAATATAAAATTTTAAGCTCTTTACACAGAAGGAATTGATTTAAGGAGCACAGAAATAATGTCGGTAATAATTGAGGTTGCACAGGTATAACATAAATTCTGAAAAAAAAGAGTAGTATTGGGTTTTATACTACCATTTTTGCTTGTATATTATACTTATATGTATAGTATAATATATAATTACAATATATAATAATATATTACATTTTATGTTATAAATATTATATACTTATAAATAATTGTTGAATATCTGAATGAATAATTGTCTGACACATTATATAAACTGAAAGCACTTGCGGAAAAATCTTGGATATTAATCTACTCAAGCTACATGTTATCCTTTAACAGAAAAACTCACAGTGAGGCAGATTTCTGCTGCTTATTCTAAAGTAGAAATCCCTAATAATTAAAACAGTTGAAAAACATCATGAAGTAATAGCAAGGTCCCCAAGTACTTGAAGTATTCAGGTGAATGTTGAATGACCACCTGTATTTATGTCTCAGGTAGGGGTTCAGCCCAAATGATCTCTGAAATTCTGTGGTTCTGAGAGTCTGTCTATGACTGCATTGTCACTCTTAGGGTTATTAAATCAGATTCATCTGAATCTCTTCCTATAGTGTTGCTATGTAATAGCAGTAAAGTCCTAGTGTCTTGAAAATGTTAATACTCCCTCTTGAATGTTCAGTTTATGACCAGAAAGTGATCACCACTGGAGAGAATCTGGATGAATTAAACTGTCCTTTATTTACATAACTTTGCAACATAACCTAGCACTTAACACAGTTAATCAGGCAACGAGCGTTTATTTTTCTTTCAGTCGGTGAACAGGCATTTATTACATATCTATTGTGTCTCAAATCATGATACATTAGTGATACAAAGAGTAAAACGTAGTCACTGTCCTATAAGGAAGTAAAATGGATATAGAAAAATATGGAAAGAGTTGGATCTATGAAGGAAGATGCTATCTGCCTATAGAGAAACAGATGACAAGTGGAAATAAATATGATACAGACTTACATATGTTTATGTATTTGAGTGTATGTGTGTATATATGTGTATGTTTATGGATCTCTATGAATATATATGTATATATGCATGTGTATATGTATATTTATATATAAAATGTAAAATTTAAAATAAATAAAAATTCACACAGTGAATTCTTTGGGGGAGGAAAAGGGGGGAAAATAAAGTAAGAAAGAAAAAAAAATTAAAAAAGTAAAAAGCACAACAGAGGACAAAAGAAAACATACAAGATAACAAAGAAAAGATGGATAGCTTTGAAAATAATGTGCAATATTTATTATATAAGTTTTCTTGAAATGTAAATTTATTGTTTCATATTGGATTCTCTCTTATGTTCCACTAAGTACATGGAAAAGTTTTTTTTTTCATTTTCTTATTTTGTATTTAAGTTTACAAATAAATTCAAATATAATGAAAAAAATTATAAAAAGGAATGAATTAGCCTTAAAATATTACTAAAGGACTTCCAAAATCTGAAAATAGATACAATGATGAATGTGATTCATATAATTTAGAATGTGACTCTGTTTAGTGGAACTTATTTAATAAAAATCTAAACTTAAAAAAAGTTTACAACATCACTAGAGGAAATGATATGTAAAACAGATAAAGAGTAAATAAAAAAATAGATGAGATTATTTTGGAAAGAATACACTGGGAACTGTAAGGATCAGAAAAGACTTTAAGTAAAAGGTGATACTTGAGCTGAGACCTGAAAGAAATTTGGGATTCTGAGAGGTAGAAGTGAGGAGGGACAAGTATGGGAGATAGCCAGTGACAAAGGCCAAGTGGGGAACCAAGACCCACCACTCTAGCCTTTTGCTATGCAAGACATACTCAATTAGATCTGTGATCTTATCAATTTGAAGTTCCCTTCAATGAAATAGATCACAACTCATGTATGCCTGCCTATCGTGTTCAATTTCCCCCTGTATCCTCCCCAAAGTTCTCACTCACCATGCTGGAAGCCTCCTTCACTTTCTCCTGACATCATTAAGGTAACAGTGGAACACGATGGCTCTCCACCTGTCATCCTGTGCTCCTATCAGTTGACCAACCCATTTTCTCTTTCTGTCATGCAGTTCATCAATAATATTCCATACTCCTCTTCTTTGGAGTTCCTCATTGGTTATATGTTACAGCCTGATTACCCTCCATAAATCTTTCCATTGCCTTTGTATAATGCTCATTCTTTGTTCTCTGGAGGCTTCAGTGTTCCCAATCTCATTGCCATATGACAACACAAGTGAAACGTATGTGTTGAAAAAATAATGGGACCAGTAAAAATAGAAATTAAAGATAATGTTTAAACAATAAAAATTATATGTCCCAAGACCTCACAAATTTAAAAGATAATTTAGACCACTGGGTATAATTAGCTTTACAGAATGGCAGATGTCTATTCTTAAGAATGAATTTCCAGAAGAAGTATAGGGAGGTAGAAAGCAGCACAACCATACTGAGAGGGAAATAAAAGGGACACAAAGAGGTTAATTAACTAGATGAAAACTTCTCTAATTTTGTGGTTTTCTCAACCCACAATTTTACTCACTCAGAGTCAGTTCTCCATTTTAGGAACTTGGACTTCACCTTGAGCAAGCCCGTAAGAATTTTCTGCCCTTCAGTAAATCCATTTCTTTTATTTACTGAATGCGCATGCAGTCTCCTCTCCAACTTAGAGACCTGTCTTATTGGGAGTTGCAGTGCAAAAGGCTGTGACAAACCAGAGAGACAAACCACAGCCAAGAGCCAATGAAAACTTCCACCATCCAGGACTTCACTGTTTTTCTGCCACCAAATAACATCCCTGCCCTTCGAGGAGACAACATTACCGCAACAGCTAAAGAAGCAAACCAAGCCCAACTTTAATAAAGTTAGATTGGTTAAGGAATGACCTTTCTGTCTGTTTGATAACCAGGTCAGTGGATATGCCTGGAGGGCTGAGAAGCCACCTTGCTTTTTAAGTGTGACCAAGGTAAGAGGTAGCACTGGCCTGTACTGTCACCTACTTTGGCTTCCTGGACATTGATTTGTCCGACTCTGTAAGGATATTTGGGGAATTTATTACATTTCATCTTTACTTAAGATAGGATCATAGGTTTAGAGACAGAAGGAACTTGGAGGCCATTTAATTCTACCCTCTCATTTTATAGATGAGAAAAGTCACGCCTAGAGAAGTTTAAGTAGTACAATACATAGAAATAAGTAATAAGTGACAGAGGTGGTGGAATTCAAACCAAGGTCCTCTGACTCCAAATCCAACAAACTTCCCCTGTATCACACTACTTCCCCTGCATCTGGCTTTTCCAAAAAACATCTCCAGGATGGAAAAAACACTGTTAATTTATGTATTTTCCCCTTAAAACAATCCATGTGAAAAAATACCCTTTGACCTTAGTTTACTTGTGAAGGTAATAAGCATGGAGCTAGTGAGCAATTACCTGAATGCTGCCTCATCTTTGTTTTGGTTATGAATCAGAATGAGTATCATATATCTATTTCCAAAGTGTAGGAACAAAACAAAAGGCTATGTAAGATCTATGGCTGTCAATCAGCACATAATTTAGTGGCTTCTTAATTAGTTGCAATTGTCTCTAATGTCTCCAAAATTAGAATTATTGCTGAAACTACCTAAGTATGCAGTCTCTCAAAATTTGGAAGAAAGGAAGGAAAGTAGGATGGAATGAAGAAAGAAAAAGGGAGAGAGGGAGAGAAGAGGGAAGGCAGGAAGGCAGGCAGGCAGGCAGGAAAGAAGGAAGGAAGGAAGGAAGGAAGGAAGGAAGGAAGGAAGGAAGGAAGGAAGGAAGGAAGGAAGGAAGGAAGGAAGGAAGGAAGGAAGGAAGGAAGGAAGGACAGAGGGAGGGAGGAAGGAGCATTTATTAAGTACCTACTATGTTCCAAAAACTATGCTAAGTGCTTTACAGATATCTCACTTGATCCTCACAAAAACCCTGGGAGATTGGTGCTATCTATTATTGTTCTCATTTCAAAATTGAAGAAACCAAGTCACACAGAGATTAAGGGACTTGCCCAGGGTTCTTAAGTATCTAAAGTCAGATTTGAACTCAGGTCTCCCTGACTCCAAGCCCAGAACTCTATCAACTGCATAACCTAGCTGTAGATAAATCACATTATTCTCAGACATAATTTTAAAGCTTTTCACATACATTGTTGTCATTGTTAACATGCTGCAATCTGCTTACCCCTGTCTTTACACCTACTGAGTCTTTATGCTGCACTTTGAATGGTTTATATTAATCCTCTCAATATTATAGCATCTTAAGATTCTCAGCTGTATGGCATCAACAAGGAAACATTTGTAGGGGTCTTGCAGCAGCAAACTCTTGGGATCAATTAAAGTACAGGGCAAATAAAACCCAGTCTCAACTTATGGAGAGCAGGGTGGAATTTGAGTGTTTGTCTGAAGATATCTGTTGCATCCAAACACCCCATGAAGAATTGAATTTAAGATTCTCAGTAGAATAAAAGAAATAAGCATTCTTGACCACTTTCCTAACATAAATTATGACTGACCACATCTGAAGGAGTGGCTACTGGCACTCCTATGTGACCAAACTGCTTCTGGATGCATTTGTCAGAACACCCTGAAAAGTGACCCAGTAAAATGATGGTCATTAATCATCATCCTAACCTTGAGTAGTAGAGTAGAGTGAGCAAGACTGAATGATCACCAAATGTGTCCTGACAAAATTTTGGAGGAGAAGCAACACATGATAATACCTTTTTTTCTCCAACAATTATTGTCTTTAGAATCCCTGGGAAATGAGAAAATCAGAGATGTGTCAAGAGCCCACATCGTAGTTGGAACTCCTTTTGTTTTATAAGAAATGATATAAGAAGGCATTTTAGTACTGTTCGAGTACACATGCCAAATGGATCTGAGGTTGTTGGCATTTAGTAGTGCATATTTCTGACTCAGGATTTAATCCATAGACCTAAAACAACACATGTTCTTCCTAGAATAATGCCTACCATTTATATAGCACCTTAAGATTTGCCAAGCACTTTAAATATGTTGTTTCATTTGACTCTCACCACAACCCCATTATTTAGGTGCTATTTTTACAGATATTTTTACAAGTAACTGAGGCTGGGAGTGGTTAAGTAATTTGCTCAAGTCACAGAGATAGCAAGTATCTGAGGATGGATTTGAATTCAGGTCTTCCTAACTACAAATCCAACACTCTATCCACTGAGCCACCCAGCTGCCTAGAAGAAAATCAAAAGTGCTGATATCTTTAGCCTTCTATAATTTGCTGAGGACCTGAGCTGACTATAAAATATCCTTCACCAGCTCTCAGTAAGCTATATCAGTTTTGAATGGGGCCTGAACTTTATTTCTTTGGTTGGATGCAAAACTTTTATAACCATCCAATTAAGATGGACGTATTTGCAGCTTTTCAGGGTTTGAAATTAAGCTCTCCAAAACCTTCCACAGACATGTCTACATACTTTCACTGTGATTAAGAAATGCAAATTCATTTCAATATTTCCCTAAGTCAGGCATAAGCAGGACACAGTAGGGTTACCAAGGGCAGCCCATGAGACAACTATAGGGCAATCACTGTCACAAGGGACCAAGGCAAAATCAATTGTATTGGTTGTATTTGGTAATCTCCTCCTTAATGATCTGAGAGAGTTCCCTCTTCCTTAAAGATACAGCTCAGACACTGCTTTCTACATGAAGCTTTTCTTGATCCCCCCCGACATTAGCACCATTCCTCCCACGGTACCTTGTATTTAATATCACTGTATTTGTGTATGTATATATGTGTATATGTTTGTGTGCTTGTGTGTGGATATATAGTTGGTTGTTGTCCTTTGTTGTTGAAGAGGATTAAAATGACATTAAAATGATGTTGTTAGAGTCAAGTTACAGGGTGTCCGACTGTGACTGATCAGATTAATTTGAGCTTGGAATGCTCTACCACAGGTAGTCAGTGTGATTATTTGGGGTGGATTCTCTAAATTTGTGCATCTCATATGTCTTTTGAGCTACTTCAGTTCTGCTTTGCTTATAGAGCATAGTACCTTTTTTGACGTGGGCACTTCATTATGAGTGGTCCTGTGCCAGTGTCTCCCATGTCACACTATCAATTCCAATTGGAATTGGAATATATGCATATAAATGTATACATATCTATATTCATGAATGCATGCATGTCCATATACATATATATATATTTATACACACATATGTATATCTGAGTTTATCAACTTTATTCTTGTGCTGTATTTTTTGTATATGTGTATTCCTTGCCTCCATCAATAGAATATAAGCTCGTTGTGAGTAGAAAATGTTTTGTTCTTCATAATTGTATACCAGGTGTAGTGCCCAGTATACAGTAGGTGCTTAATAAATCCTTCTTGATTAATAAATTCAAATGGATGTATATATATATATATGTGTGTGTGTGTGTGTGTGTGTGTGTGTGTGTGTGTGTGTGTGTGTGTGTGTGTGTTTAAGAATGAAGGAGATGAGCATATTTGTAGGTAGTGGGGAAAGAACCAGTAGGTAGGGAGAGATTTAAAGATACAAAAGAGGGAATGAAAAAGGAGAAAACTCCTAGAGGAAGCAGGAAGAGAAAGGAACAAGAACATAAGTAGAGAAGTGTTAACTTTGGCCAAGAGGACAATTTTTCCTCAAATATTAGAGCAAAGAAGGAGAGTAAGAACAAACTGTAGAAGGTATGGATTAGATGAGATGAAGGAGTTCACTATGAATGACCAACAGTTTCTTAGTGATGTAGGAAGTGAGACCACCTGCTAAGGAAGGGGTAGAGAGCCTACTGGACACTTAGCGGGAGAGGAGAAGGTTTGGCATTGTTTCTATGGGGATCGTAATAAGTGATCAATCAGGGAAGAACAGAACACTTCCATGAAGCCATGTAATCAGATGGGATCAAGTAATATGATTCTGTATTAAACCCCAGTGCTGCATGACTTGCTCTACCACCATTAATCATTGGCAATAGGAGCTAAGGAAGCATGAGATGGGAATGGCTTAAGGTTGAGGACTGACAGGAGAGGGATGATAATGGCACAGGGGGCAAATGATTCACGAGTGTATAGAATCACAACTATAAGGTGAGTAAAGTAAAGACAGAACACAAGGAACAGAGGAGGAGGAAAAGGAGGTGTAGAGGACTGGAGGTCATGTTGAAGATGAAGAATATGTTTAGAAAGAGTAGGCTATGAGAAATTGAAGGATAAGAGAACATGATCAGAGAGAAGAATCTCAGAGTTCAAGAAAACTATGGTACAATTTTGGCCGATGGTAAGGTGACCACCTCCTGTGGGCAGTAGACTTATAATGAACTGAGTAATTGACCAATTGAGAGGCTGTAGTATTTGATGGAATAATCGATGAATATTGAAGTTCACAAGTATGAGGGCAGAGGTGGTCTTTGCTGTTCTCCAGTCTGTACATCTTGAGATAATCATGATAAAATAATGATAAGGAAAAATCAGAGAAGGTCTATAACAAAATCCTAAATGTGATCTAAATCTTTGAGGTCTCTCCTCTGTGCCAAAAGCAGTTTCCACATGTCATTCAAAATAAGGTGTTGCCTGTTACTTTTTTTGGTGTGGTTTCTTTATCCTTTTGATCTTTTTCTTCTGTCACAGCTGTGACTAACATGGAAATATTTTTACATGATAGCACATGTATAAACTATATCATATTGTCTACCATTTTCAGAAGAGGTAAAGGGAGAGAGGGAGAAAAATTCAGAACTCAAAAATCTTGTAAAAATGAATGCTAAAAATTTTCTTGACATGTAACTGGGGAAAAATAAAATATTATTTTAAAAAGTTAATGTTATTTATTTATATTAATCTCTTTGGAAATTTAGTTAGGATCCTTTTTTTTGTATCTCAAGATTTTAAAGTCTTCGATAATAGTTGATGGAGGGAAAATATCCACCCACACTCTCTATTTTTTTAGAAGAATGGGTGTGAGACTAATTTGTCATTACATTTTCCAATATCTTACTCAGTGGTTTCTATGATTGCTCCATTGTTACTTACCTGTACTGTGTCATTAGTCACTAACTAACATTTACCAGGGAGATGATTATGCTTTTATGTAACCACCTAAGAATATATCTGAACACATTACATTCTATCATGTTGCCTTGAGTATAAAAGGAATAAAATGGAACATACTTTATAAGGTTTTTCTTTAAGCCAGGGCTTAAATTGTATGATGTACAGGATCTCAGAGTTGGTCTTTTTTTCTAGGAGGTACAGAATTATATAGAATTACAGAGTTGAAGGAACCACAGAGGCCATAAGTTCATACATGCAGAGCCAAAAGGGATTTTAAAGGCCATCTAGTTCAGTCATCATTTTATAGATGAGGAAATTGTCTCAAAATCACTGAACTTTATTCAAGAAATAAAAATCCTAGATGCCAACAAATAGTATCATGGTGTAATTTGTATTTCATGACTTAAAGTCTGAATATCTTCTTATTAGAGTTTAGTGATGTACTTGGATCAGGAATACATTTACTGGCACTTATGCCTGTACAAAGAAGGGGTCAGTAAAGCTAAATGACTAATCTATGGTCCCATAGTTGAGACGCAGAATTTGAATCTAGGTCCTCTGACTCTACTAATCAACATGCATTTATTAAGCGCCAATTCTATGTCAGGTGCTGGGAAAACAAAGAAAAACCAAAACAGTCTGTGATATCAAGGAGTTGATAGTCTAAGTAGGGCAAATAACATCTACATATGCAAAATAGAAGATGATTTTAAGGGAGAGGTGCATGCTAGCTGCTGTCTTGTCACTATGCTATGATAATCAAATTCTCCATGCTAGAGCCATGAAAAACACTGGAGGCCTTCATCTAGTTCTTTCAGTATCTTAAAGTACCAGTGTTCCATTCTGGCTGTCCATTTGATGACTCAAGTTCTTGCTAACTGACCAGGATCACCTCTTTCGTTGGTCATGCTAGTCGTTGATAATGTCTTTCAAGCCAGTTCACAATGTAAGTCTTTATTAGAAATAAATTATAATCTGCTTAGACCCATTACACATGTCTTTATTGCCTTTGGGGTTGCTTGTCATTTGAATTCTTTTAAGAGCATTATTTGAAGCCATATGACATCACCACAAGAATATTGGTGCTGAAGACACATGCTTTTGTGGCAGCAAAGAGGTTTGAATCATTAAAACCATTGGGTGGTTTTCCAGATTAATCAAGTTGAAACTCATTGTTCTATTTAATTCTAGGTTCTGCTTATTGTTCATTTGCAACCCCTTTTCATTCGCAAACACACATATACGCATATATTTTTATATATTCATATACGTATGTATGCACATATATATAGTGTGTGTGTGACAGAGAGAGAAAGAAAGGGAAAGAGGGAGAGAGAGAGAGAAAGAGAGAGAAACTAATGGAATACCTCAGTGGACTGTCTATCCATCATATCATCTTCATGTCTGCATTATCTATCACACTTTGTTTTTCCAACGTGGTTAGACCAATTTCTCACATAATTGTTTATTCCACTGAATGGTGTTCCAGAGTCCAATACAATTACTACAAGACAATTCAAGTGCCTGAGACATTTTTATTTTCCCAGTTACTAATGATATACTTCCAAAATTATCTTGTTTTTACCACACACACATATACACAATTTCATTATATAATAAATATTTGCTTGTTTTTACTATATGTTTATATAAAGAGAAGATATGTTTGTATATAGAGAAGAGTGGGAGAGAGAGAGAGAGAGAGAGACAGAGAGAAAAGAAGAAAAGAGAACTTATATCTCTACAGGTTATCTATCCCAGTGGAATGCAGGCTCTGGGAAAAGAAACTGTTTCATCTTTGTCTCTGTATCTCTAGCACCTACCACAGGATCACTGACACACAGTAGGCACTTAAAAAATCCTTGTTGGTTTGACATCTGAGAGGTAACCAGAACAAGGGCACAGTGGGGAAGAAGGTTGGGGATAGACTGCTATGGATAGTTTGGGCTCTCTGACATCACATTTTAAGATGATGGAGAAATATATTTCCATCTCCCTTTGGACATGTGAAGATTTGGGTAGATTGTGATGCCAATGCAGACTCCAGGGTAAGTTGACTTCTGACAATAAAGCAATAGAAACTTGCCCTCCAAAATGTGCACATTCACAGGCACATTCACACACACATACATACATATTCCTGCATACACACACACATGGTATCTCTGCCCTGCTCATCCCCTATGACAAAAATGGGATCCAAGGGTCCAGGTTCCCAGACCTTTTGGAGGTGATGAAAGTAAAAAGGTAGGAAAGCAAAGAGAGAAACTAAGAGTTTCTAGGTTTGAGGAGAAAATCTTATGGGAGTTTAACCTGAGTTCCTCAAATCTACCTCACTCCCAATCAGACATCAGTGTTGAAGTACAAATCATCTATGGCACATTCTTTCATACTTGGTACTTCAGTGTTTCAAAACTCTGTGATTTCCTTGGCCTGGACAATCTTTCCCAACAACAGATCTCAATCCCTCTATAACTCAGTAGGGTATCTTCAGAGTTACTGTGAACAGCAGCCACAACAAAACAATGATCATTTTGGGACTAGGCCAGAGATGGTCTTTCATCAAAATAAGGATAATGATTGAAGGGGAAAGTTACAAATGTTGGATGAGATATGGAGAAATTGGGACACTAATGTACTGTTGGTGGCACTGTGAACTGATTCAATCATTTTAGGAAGCAATCTGGAATTATACCCAAAGAGTTATCAAAGTGCCTATACCCTTTGACCCAGTAATACCTCTACTAGATCTGTTTCCCAAGATAATTAGGGGAAAGGAAAAGAACCTTTATGTTCTACAATATTTGTAGCAGTTTTCTTTGTGATGGCAAAGAACTCAAAAATGAGGGATGCCCATTATTTGGGGAAGGGGTGAACAAGTTGTGGTAAATGAGTGTGATGGAGTACTACTGTTATAAGAAATGATGAGCTCAATGATTTTAGAAAAACATGGAAAGACTTGAATGAAATAATGAAGAATGAAATGAACAGACCCAAGAGAACATTGTATACAGTGACAGTAAAATTGTTTTAAGAGCAACTTAGAGTGACTAAGTCATTTTGACTATTATAAATACCCAAATTAGCTACAAAAGACTTATGAAGGAAGCCACTGTCTGCACCCAGAGGAAGAACTGGTAAACAGAAGCATGTATAGAACGATTTTACATATGTGTGAATATATATGTTTGTGTGTATGTATGTGTATACATATATGTGTGTATATATATATATATATATATACATACACATGCTCGCACACGTATCTTTGTGTCTAATGGTAGCCATCTCTTGGAGGGGGGCAGAAAGAGAAGGAAAAAGAAAAAGTTTACATGATCACTTTATTATATATTTTTAAAGAATAGCAAGATATACATAATAGATGTGCAGTTGCATGTAAATCATCTTTTTGTCTATTCTATGTTTTATTTCTTAAGTTCAGAATAAAATATCTTTTTTAAAAAAAGAAATAAAACATAGACTATATCAGTGATTTCATCGGTGTAGGAATTTCAAGGTAAGGATAGTTCCTTTTCAGATTATGCAGGTTGTCACCTCTGTAATTTGTAATGAGAAAGCACTGAATGATTAAGCGACTTGCTCAAGGTCACAGAGCTAATAAGAAGCATCAAAGACAAGACTTGAACCTATGTCTTCCTGGTTTTAAAACTAGTTCTCTATAATAGCCTAATAAAGACCACATTGTCTCTATTTCATAAAAATGAAAACAAAATTAAAAATTGGGAAAAAAAATAAAGGAAGAAAGAAGGAAGGAAGGAAGGAAGGAAGGAAGGAAGGAAGGAAGGAAGGAAGGAAGGAAGGAAGGAAGGAAGGAAGGAAAGAAGGAAGGAAGGAAGGAAGGAAGGAAGGAAGGAAGGAAGGAAGGAAGGAAGGAAGGAAGGAAGGAAGGAAGGAAGGAAGGAAAGAAAGAAAGAAAGAAGAGAAAGAAAGAAAGAAAGAAAGAAAGAAAGAAAGAAAGAAAGAAAGAAAGAAAGAAAGAAAGAAAGAAAGAAAGAAAGAAAAGAAAGAAAGAAAGAAAGAAAGAAAGAAAGAAAGAAAGAAAGAGAAAGAACCCACCAAAGGATTATGTGGACAAATTAGTAAAAACTGAATAACTTTAATTTTAAAATTAGGGAACTTATTCCTTAATATTGTTTAAATAGGTAACTTGTGTATTGGTAAATTTTGGTAAATAACTGAAAATGTTCTCACTCCATGGGTAACAATTTAGCCCTCTAAATGTTCCTGGCATGCAATGGGCTGTCCTTAACGTCCAAGTAGTTACACAGGAATAAGTTGTTAGTCAACAATGATCAAGGAGAATTTATGGAATTCCTGTGGGTGCATGGCAGTTCTCAGGCACATGGCACACATATTCAGGAATGAACTCAGTCCTTACCCTCTAGGACTGTCAGATAAAACTGACATGTATTTATTTAATAGAATTATGTGTACATAAATAAAATAATTACAGAAACAAAATTTAATCTGAGTGGTAAGGGAAGGGAGGATGAAGCCTAACTAGAAAAAGACTTTAGAAGGAGATAGACCTTGAAATATTTAGCATGAGACATCGCTCCTCTTATATCATTGAGGCTCCATTGTGGCCCAAACCCCTACTCCACTAGTTATTAAGTGGAAGTCTTATGGACATGAACAAGCTCCCTAACCTCTGTTCTATTTCTGTGATAAGGAATTGGGGGAATGGAGGGGACAGCAAAATAAAAGAAGATTCTGGTCTTTGACTCACCCACAGACCTAAAATTTAAGACGCCTTCCTGGATGTAGTCACAATGAATCTCAAACTTTTAAATCCATCAGGCAGAAAATTACGTTTCAAGTACTACATGAGTATCTTCAGTACTATATGAGGATGAATAGCGAAATTATTTATCTGATAACTCAATGAAAAAGAATGAGTCCAGAGCATCAAAGAGGAGTTACGGCACCCACCTCCCACCGGAGGGATAATGGACTTAAAATCAAGAATGAAATATGTATATTTGGATGTAGTCAATGTAGAATTTTCTTTTTTTGATGTATTATCAGGATTTATTTGTTGTGAATGTTTTGGGAGCTTTTAGGCAGCTAAGTGGTATAATGATTAGAGCTCTTGACTTGGAGTCAGAGAAACCCAAGTGTATAATCCTCTCTTGGACGTTTACTAACTGTGTGACCTTGGACAAGTCATCTAACTCTCTTAGCCACAGTTTCCTCACATATAAATAATAGCAACATCTATTTCATAAGGTTGGTGTGAATATCAAACAAGATCACAAGCAGAACTTTGTGAACCTTAGGACACTATATAAATGCTAGCTATTCTTTTTTCTTCTATTGTTCTATGAGAGAGTGAGAGCAACAGGAGAAATCATGATTTATTTATTTATTTTTTAGTGAGTAGGGTCTGAGACATGACAGCGACCATGTGAATGGAAAGGAGACCAGATACTGTAGAGAGGACCTGATTGTCTGAGGGAAGGAGTCCAGAATAATGTCAAGTCTCAGGAGAGACAGAGAATAATATCTGTCTTAGGAGAGACAGAGAAGAATGGAAAAGGAGAAGTTTTAAGACATTGGGGAGAGGGATAGTTGAACTTTGCTTTGGATGTGTTGATTTGAGAAGCCAAGAAAAAATTCAAGTGAAAACATGAGACAAACAGTACTGTGATTCAGTAGAGAAATTGGAACTGATTATATAGATTCAGAGGTATATAAGGTGAAATGAACTAGTGATGACTTGCCGGCTATATTATTATTGGCAGGAGTCTTTTTCAGGTATAAGTTGAACTAGGAAGGAAAAATAAAAAAATTTGATTACAGTTATAACCTCCATAGTGTGACTTTCCCCATCATGGTTTCAATATATCATGAGTAAGCATAAGAAATCAAATTCAGAGTTTTGCGGAAGCTGTAGATAACATGCAAAGGCCAGCAGATGACACTGAAAAAATGTAGAAACTCAAAGTGCATTTTACATATATATATATAATTGTATTGTATAATATCAGCATATTTTATTTTTAACACCATAATAATGCACTTCTTCTCTGGTACAAAGGGAAGGCCAAAAATTTCATGTGGATTTTCTACAGTGTAAGGGTGCCAGTCCTCTAATTCCTGACATGTGGAAGGAGTAACTGTATTGATGCAGGGTCAAATAGAACTATTTCAATGATGCTATAGGCTTTTGACTGTGACCTGAAAGAGAACAGTAAACGCAAGTTTATGGTGCAGACAATTTTTGTTCCATCGAGCCCTTTAGATATGGAAACTGTAAAAAGAAGCAAAACCTGATGAACAGACAGATACCAAACTGAGATATGTATTTGAAATGTTCAAAAAATGTAAGTTAAGGGGTAGCTAGGTAGTGCTGTGAATACAGTGCTGTCCCTGGAGTCAGGAGGACCTGACTTCAAATCTGACCGCAGACACTTACTAACTGTGTGACCCTGCACAAGTCAGTTAACCCTGATTGTCTCCAAAAGAAAATAAAAGAATTTAAATTAATAGCTATGGAGTCTAGCAAAGCTGTGCTACTGAAGGCATCGAAGCAAGGTAGCCCCAGGCCAAAACCTGTGATGTTTCATTCAACAATCCTGAAGTAAGAATACTAATGGAAGAGTGGATATGTATATAAAACTTTGAGAAGAATGATGAAAATGTCAGAAGAAAATCAACACCTGAGAAAGGTTCAGAATGGTAGCTCACATGAATAAATCTGGAGCAAGCCCAGCCATGTCTTTCAGAAAGAATGTTGCCAGTCCTCTTCCTGTACTGCTTTTGTAATTGAAGTTATTTTCATTGTATTCTTTCTAGGGAAATTCATCTTGTAGAGTGAAGTACACAGAGACTTTTTTGTTTATCTACCATTTCTTTCGGAGTATAGCCCATGCTGACTATTTGTGTGTGTATATGTGTATGTGTGTGTTTGTGTGTGTGTGTAATGTCATATAGCCTTTGCCTTTAACGATCTCCTAAAGTTAGAAAACACAATAAAAACAGACTGTTCTATTGGAACTGTTCTATTGAAACTATTGGAAAATGTATATTGTTAGATCATCCATAGTAGGTATCACTTGCACATTCAGTCATTTATGAAATTTATAAATAGAGTGATAAATTTTGAAATATTAAAAACCAGAAAGTGTTCTTTCTTAGTGTTCAGAGTCTTGTAAATGTTATTTTAATAGGCACTTTACATTTATCTGAAGCTGCTACTTCTTGAAATATGATTTATTTAGATTGCATACCCCACAAATTCAAGGATATGCTAGGGATATTCTGTGAGGAAGTGGAACCTCTAAAAGTTTATATTTCCTATTTTACCTCTATTAATATCATGGCATAATTTTCCTTATTATCCCTTATGAGGTAGTTGCTGACCAAGTTTTCTATCATGACGATCCGGTCCCATGGTATTTAATGTAAAAAGACTATCCATAAGTTTAAGAAGAGGCTCCCTGAGATTCCAGTCACACTTGGTTTAAAGCTTAGAAACTGAGTCCAATACTCTGATTTTACAAATAAATGAAACTCAGACAAGGAGTTGGTCTTATCTAAGGCCACTTATGCAAGGAGTGCATGTTAAGATTTGAAACTAGGTCTTCATACTCCAAATCCTGTGCTCCTCAATCAACCTCTATTCTGTTTGTGAACATATGTTGAGGAATGGGCTGGAAAGAGTCTAACAGAAAGGGAATAAAGATGACAGATTAGAGGCATCTCAATTGAACTCTCTCAATATCCCCCTCCAAACAACTTTAAAATAACGCCTCAAATCAAAATTTGAAGCAGGAGAGTCAACAAAAGATCACAGTAAGACATTTTTCCAGCCTAGCAAAACTTATGAGGTTGGGGGGGGGGGGGAAGTTGGTGAGATTGGGTAGAGATCTGTCTAGAGCCCACATAGGTGATGGCAGAAACAGCAGCTGTAGCAGCAGCTTTGGGAGGTCTTAGCCCAGGAATGGTGAGGGGGTCAGACAACTGATCAGAGGGAGATTACATGGGACCCTTTGCTGGTCCTGGGTACATTTGACCCTGTTGGGCAATTCTATTGCCTATACACAGTTCTGGATTGTGATTACAGGTTGGAGAACAGTGCTAAGAGTCAATCACAAGGAAGCAAGTGCCCTGATCTCAGTTCCAAAAGAAAGAGAGCATTAATTCTTGCAACTTCAGGGTCCAAGGACCTTCTTTCATAAAAATCAGAGCACAAACTAGAAAAGCAGTGACCACACCTCCACCAACATCACACCACCTTGGAAACACCCAGAAATTTGCAGACTCCCAGAACTAACTCTGAAAACAATGGCATGAAAAAGCCTGAAGCTTCCCCACCCTCCGGTGAGCAGAGCCCAACCTTAACATAAAGTTCAAAGTCAAGAAATAGGCTGGAGAAATGAGCAAACAATAACAACAACAAAATTGACCATAAAAGTGGTGGCACAGAACACCTAGATACAAACTCAAAAAAAGATAACAAAGGGCCTCAAAGAAAAATGTTAATTGCACCCAAGTTCAGCAAGAATTCCTGGAAGTGTTTAAGAAAGAGAGAAGAGTGGTAGAAGAAAAACTGGGGAAAGAAATTAGAGTGATGAAAGAAAATTATGAAAAGATAATTAATAGCTTCATAAAGGGACACAAAAAAAGAAAACACACCTTAAAAAACAGAATTGGCCTAATGGTAAAAGAGGCACAAAAATTCACTGAAGAGAAAAAAAACTCCTTAAAAAGAAGAATTGACCAAATGGAAAAAGAAAATAATTCCTTAAAAATTAGAATTGGACAAGTGGAAGTTAATGATTCTCTGAGACATCAAGAAACAATAAAACAAAGTCAAAAGAATTAAAAAAAAAAGAAGAAGAAATTGTGAAATATTTCAACATAAAAAAAAACTGACCTGGAAAATAGATCAAGGAAAGAGAATATAAGAATTAGTGAACTAACTGAAAACCATCTCTAAGGGAAAGCCTAGACATCATATTTCAAGAAATCTTCAGGAAAAACTGACCCAATATCTTAGATCCAGAGGGTAAATTAGAAATTTAAAGAATGTACCAATCACATCCTGAAAGAGATCCCCAAATGAAAACTCCCAGGAACATTACATGAAAGCTCCCAGGTTAAAGAGAAAATCTTTCAAACAGCCAGAAAGAAACAATTCAAATATTGTGGAGCTATAACCAGCATCACACAAGATTTAGCAGCTTCCACATTGATGGATGAAAGGGCTTAGAATATGATATCCTGGAAGGCAAAGGAGCTAGGATTACAATCAAGAATAGTTTACCCAGCAAAACCGAGTATGACAAAGGGTAGGGAGGATGGATATTTAATGAAATAGAGGCATTTCAAGCATTCTTGATGAAAAGAACAGAACTGAATAGAAAATCTGACATTGGAACAAAAGATTCAAGAGAAGCATAAAAACTAAACATGAAAGAGTAATCATAAGGATCTCAATAAAGTTAAACTGTTTAAATTTCTAAATGGGAAGCTGTAAGTCATAAGAATTTTATCATTATTAGGGCAGTTAAAAGAAGTTTACAGAGACAGAAAGCATGGATGTGAGTTGATTATGTTGAAATGATCTCTAAAAAAGCAAAATGAAAAAGTGAAAAAGAGCTGCACTGAGAGAAGGGGAAAGGGAAAGATAGAATGGAGAAAGTTTTCGTACATAAAAGAGGAACACAAGGAAGAATTTTTACAATGAAGGGGAAAATGGAGGGGTGTTGGGCAATGCTTGAAACTCACCCTCATGGAAATTGGTTCAAAGAAAGAAGAAAATATATACATATTCAGTTGTGTATAGAAACTTAACTTACCCAATAGGGAAATAGGAGAAAAAAGGGGATAAGAAAAAAAAGGGGGGTGAGGATAATAAAAGGGAGGACAGACTAAGGGAGGCAGTGGTCAGAAGCAAAATTGTTGTATTCGTCCTTCATTTTTGAAGAAGTCCATGACATCAGAGAAATGTTGACATGCCTTTCACTGGACTTTGTTTTGTTTTGAGTGAGAGAGGGCTGTGCAAGGTCACCACCCTCATTTTCTCCTCCTGAGCCATCTGGATCCAGTGGCCGGATATTCATCAGAATGCCTAGAGATGGCCCAGGATGCAGTGGGAGACCTTGGCCTTTTCAGGTGTTCACTTAGAGGGAGGTAACCCCCATTGAGGGAATAGGCCTCTTTACAGGATAAAAAGTGAGAAGAAACAGAAGAAAATGGAATGGAGGGAAAAAATACAGTAATCATAATTGTGAATGTGAATGGGATGAGCACACCCATAAAATGGAAATGGATAACAGAATGCATTAGAAGTAAGAATCCAGCAATATACTGTTAACATCAGACAGAATTGAGACAGAAAATCACACAGAGAATCAAAATAAAGGGCTGGAGCATAATCTAATATGCTTTAACGTAAACTGAAAGAAAGCAGGTATAGCAATCACGATCTCCGTCAAAGCAAAAATAGACCTAATTAAAAGAAATAAACAGGGAAACTACATTTTGTAAAAGATACTATAGACAATATCAAAAATTTTTACAGCAAAGCTCTCTGATAAAAGTCTCATTTCTCAAATATATACTGAGTATAGAACTGTGTCAAATTTATAAAAATAAAAGCCACTTCCCAATTGATAAATGTCCAAAGGATGTAAACAGGAAGTTTTCAGAAGAAGAAATCAAAACTATCCATAGTCATATGGAAAAAATGTTCTAAAACACTACAGATTAGAGAAAAGCAAATTAAAACAACTCTGATGTACCACTTCATAATTTTTAGAAATGACAAATGCTGGAAGGGATGAGTGAAAAATAGGTGCACTAATGAACTGTTAGTAGAGTGGTGAACAGGTCCAACCACTATGGAGAACAATTTGGAACTATGCCAAAAGGGCTATAAAACTGTGCATACCCTTTGAACAAGCAATACTCCTGTCTAGATCTGTATCTCAAATAGATCAAAGGAAAATGTTCTATACATACAAATATATAGCAGTTCTTTTGTGGTGGCAAAGATTTAGAAATTAAGGGGCTGCTCATCAACTGGGACATGAATGAACAAGTTATGGCATCTTATTGTAATGCAGTCCTTTTGCGAGGTGGAAATGACCAGGGTGGTTTCAGAAAAACATGGCAAGACCTATATAAATTGATGCAAACTGAAGCAAGAAGAACTAGATCATTCCACATAGTAACAGCAATGTTGTACTGATGATCAACTGTGAAAGACTTGGCTACTTGTAATAATACAATGATCCAAGATAATCTCAAAGCACTCATGATGAAAAAGTGCTGTCCACCTCCAGAGAGAGAACTGGTGAACTCACGTAATTTTCTCCCTTCATTTTTCTTCATTTTTTGTAATATTACTAATATGGAAATATTACATGATTTCACGCATAGTTGATATCATACTGCTTACTTTTTCAATAAGTGAGGGAGGAGTTGGGAAGTTACGAGGAAGAGAATTTGGAACTCAAAATTTTAAAAGAAAATGTTAAAAATATTTTTTTTTTTAAAAAAAGAGTCTAACAAGGATAGGCAATCTGAATCAGAATTTGCTTCTCCCAGATTACCAAACCACCAGGAAAATGCCATAAAACCTTGTTATTGATGCTGCATTCATGTATACTGATAGATAAAATACATTATTAGATGATTTTACTTAAATAGGTCAAGAAATATCCTTATGTCCATTATTTTTTCCCCTGTCACTGCTCTAGTAATCAGTGCTCTTTCCTGATAACTTTTACCATTTGCTGCAATGCTACGCTGAATTTCAGAATGGAAATATAAATGGAGTTGGAAATGGAGATATTAGATATGTATTGGCAAGCCACACAGCTATACACACATACACACACACGCACATATACATATGTATATATATAGAATATTAACAAGAGGGAGGAGAGAAATCACATCTATTGTGACCTCTTGATTCTTTCCACTCAGTTTTAGTTATATGTAACAAAGTGTCCTCTGCCATTGTCCAAGATCAAGACTATTTAGAAAGTGGCTGCTGCTTTGCTATATCATCATAACTCATTGTTATATATCTCTTTTAAAATCTGTAAAATGTTTTTTTCTTACAGTAGCCTATGGGAGGATGATGTACAAGTATTCACATACTCATTTTACAGAAAGAGAGAATAAGGTTCAGAAACAGTTGTTTTATTTATTTGTATTGAGAGGCAGCAAGGAGTGGTAGATAATCCTTGAACTTGGTCTTAAGACACCTAAATTCAAATCCCACCTCAGACATTTACTAGCTGTGTGACCTCTCAAATGTCTCAATTGCCTCATCTGTAGGATAATATTTTTAACTACCTGCCTCAGAAAACTGTTGTGAGAAAAGTTCATTACAAATATTAAGGCAAAATATAAATGTGATTTCTTAGTTTGTTTTTATTTGAAATGTCCCAAAGGTTATTAAGGCTTACAAAAAAAAAAAAAAAAAAACCTTAAAACTGCACCAAGACTTTTGAGACACCATATCTATATAATTGGGAAGCACATCACTCACCTGAGCCTCAGTTTCTTTACCTGTGTAATGGAGGTGATGCTATTTGGTACTTGCTCTACCTATTTCACAGTGACATCTATCTAACACTATGAGGTCTGCAAATTACTCTAACTACACTCCTTCATATAGTCCTCCTGATAATGCTTGGAAGTAGGTAATACAATAATGCTACAGGTGTGATTGTCCGTCGGTTTCCTCAAGACTCAGATCTCTAGCTCTTGTCCCTCCTTCAGAAGTTTGTCCTGAGCATCCCAATTGCTAATGCCCTCCCCCCAACTCCCAGAGACCCAGATCATATGTCTATTTTGTACCAACCACCAAGGATACTAATATCTATATCTTGGAAGTGAGGTTTGATTAGCCTAGTAGAACCCATGGGATTCATTTTATTCTTTGAATTACAGAACCAGCATTGTGTCATGGAAAGAGTATTGTTGTTCACTTGTGTCCAACTCTTTGTGACCCAATTTGGATATTTCTTGGCAGAGATACTGCAGTAGCTTTCCATTTCCTTTTCCAGCTCATTTTACAAATCAGGAAACTGAGGCAAACAGGGTTACGTGATTTGCCCAGGGTCACATGGCTAATAAGTGTCTGAGACCAGATTTGTACTCAGATATTTCTGAATCCAGGTCCAGTGCTCTATCTGCTGAGCCATCGAGCTGCCTTTCATGGAGAGAGGACTAAGTCTGAAATTAGAATGTGGCATATGGCATGGATGTGAATCCTGACTCTGCAACTTGCTAATTACAATGCTATATTGCAATCTCATCATAGATTTAGAGCTGGAAAAGACCAGAGGCTGTAGGGTCCAGCTCTTTCATTTGATATATGAGGGAGCTTTGTCCCAAAGAAGTTAGATGACTTGCCCAAAATCATAGAGGTAGTAAGGGTAAGTGCCCAAGTCATAGGGACAGAGATGGGATTTGAACTTGAATCCTCCTACTTCAGATCCATTGCTCTTCCCACCATGTCAGATAGTAGGACTTAGAAGTAAAAATAACCTTACAGATGATAGAATTCAACTCTGTTATCTTACAGGTGAGGAAACTGAGACAGGTCCTCAGATTAAATGATTCACTCAAGGTCGTGCTTCAATAAGTAGTGGAGGCAGGCTTCAAACCCAAGCCTAGTGTTATTTGCATAATAGCATAGTTCCTTTTATCTCTGTATCTGAAATATCTGCTCATACTATGCTCCACCCCTAGCAGGATATAAACTCTTTGAAGTAAGGCACCAAGTCATTTTTTATTTTTGTATCTTCAGTGTCTAGCAGAGTTCTTTGCACATAGTGGCAATTAAAATGTTTTTCAACTGTATCATTTGAATGAAACTATCTATTGTCAAGCTACAAGATATTTAATAAAGCTCTTTCTCATGACATAGTGCTATAGTTGAGAAAGTGCTAGACTTGGAGTCAGGAGGTGCTGGATTCAAATCTTGAATCCAATACTTACTAGCTGTGTGACTGGGCAAGTCTCCTAATCTCTCTTAAGCATCAGTTCCTCATCTTTAAAATGGGTATTCATTCCTTCATTTATGCAACAGGAATTTATGCAGCACCTACCATGTCCCAGGCTCTGCAGTAGACTTTGAGCATAAAAAAGACAAAAATTAAACATTTCTTTTTCTCAAGAAGCTAATCTTCTATTAAGGAGAATCAACATGTACATGGAAAAGCAAATACAAACATATATGCAAAATAAATGCGAAGGAATTTTGGGAGAATGGATACAGTGGAAAGAGTATTGGAGAGAGTTGAAGGGCTTCATCTAGCCCTAGCTTCCCACATCCTTGGCAGCTCTTGCAGCCACAAATTGAAAGGATGGATTTCTTCCAAGTACCCAGAATCTATGATGAAGAGCCAGAAAGTGCATTTGGCTATGTGCATGGAGCCTCAGGAACTGTGCTATAACATGGACAATGCAGTTATAAATGAACTGGTAAGAGTGCGACAGAACAAACTGGTTGGAGAGATTATTGGATTGGAAGGTGACATGACCACTAACTAGGTGTATGAAGAAATTTCTGGTGCATCTGTTGGTGTTTCAGTACTCTGGATTGATAAACCTCTCTTAGTCGAGCATCGTCTTCACATTTTGATGAAATTCAAAGGGCTTTGTCAACCATCAGCCACCAAACTCAAAGCATTTATATTCCCAGAGGAGTCTATGTATCTGCTCTTAGCAGAGATATCAAATCTTCAGGTTGGCACCACACAACTATGGTTGAGCTACAGCAATATACATTGTTCCACAGCAATTACGATACCTCAGATCTTGTCTTGGAACTTGAACTTGAGAGACTAAAGAAGTTCACCATTGTCCAATATGACCTATCCATCAAGTCCATCCTGTGACTGAGAAGCTGTCATGCAACTATTCTCTATACACTGGCCAGCAAGTTCTCAAGGTGTTTTTCTCATGGGTACAAGGAGAAACTACTTCTATCCCTGGCACTTTTGGCTCTGGAAAAACAGTGATAGCAAAACCTCTCTCTAAGTATTCCAACAGTGATGTGATCATCCAAGTGGGTTGTAGAGAAAAAGGAAATGAAATTAATGAAGTACTCAGAGACTTCCCAGAACTAACAATGGAAACTGACAAGAAGGTGAAGTAATAAAGAGAACAGTTTTAGTGGTTAGCACCTCCAACATGCCTATGGCTGCTAAGAAGATACATGTTTACACTGGAATTACTCTATCTGAATATTTATGAGACATGGGCTATCATGTCAGTATATCAATCATGTCAGACTGGCTCTACCTCTCAGTGCGCTGAAGCCCTTGGAGGAATTTCAAATTGCTTAATGCCTACTGAAAGTGGTTATCCTGTATATCTTAGTTCCCATTTTTACGAGCAGGTTAGTCAATGTCTTAGAAACCCAGAAAAGGAAAGGAGTGTCATCAGTATAGGAGTTGTTTCTTCCCCTGGTAGTGACTTCTCTGATCCTGTCATAACCATCACTCATGTGGTTCAGGTGTTCTGGAGCTTAGATAAGAAACTAGCTCAGCACAAGTACTTCCTGTAAACCAGCTGATCAGCTCCAGCAAGTACATGTGTGTCTGGGATGAAAAGGACTTTAAAAAGCAGAACTAGTCAAATGGAAAAGGAGGGTCAAAAGCTCACTGAAGAAAATAGTTCTTTAAAAACGAGAGTGGAGTAGATGGAAGCTAATGACTTTATGAGAAACCAAGAAATTACAAAACAAAACCAAAAGAATGAAAAAATAGAAGATAATGTGAAATATCTCTTTGCAAAAACAACTGACCTGGAAAATAGATCCAGGAGAGACAGTTTAAAAATTATGGGACTACCTGAAAGCCATGATCAGAAAAAGAGCCTAGACATCATCTTTCATGAAAAGGTAAACAAGAAAGAGAAATCATGAAGGACTTTCTAAAGCTGAACTTCTTACATTCCTACATGGAAAGATAGTATTTATAACTCTTGAGATTTATCCCTTCTTTATGATCTCTTTGAGATAGAAATTTAGTAATAGTATTGCTGGATCAAAGGGTATGTACAGTTTGATTGACCTTTAGGCATAGTTCCAAATTGTTTTACAGAACAATTGAGTCACTTCTCAACTGTGGAAAGGCTTCTTTAGCAAAAATGGATAAAATTACCCCAAATAGCAAAACTTAACAAAGATGACTTCCTGCAACAAAATGGGTATACTTGTTATGACAAGTCCTGCCCACTCTACAAGACTGAAGGCATGCTCTCTAATATGATTGCTTTTTGTGATATGTCACACAGAGCTGCCCAGAGTGATAATAAAATAAAAAGTCCATCATCTGAGGACATAGAGGGAAGATTCTATAAACTTTCCCCCCATGCATTTCAAGATCCAGTAAAAGATGGTGAAGCAAAGATTGAGGCTGACTACGTTCAACTTCTTAAAGATATGCAAAATAAATTCCAAAGTCTGGAAGAAAAGAACCATGATTTCTTTCCTTCTCTTCCTCAGTCCACTCATGTGTTCTTTTCTCTTTAAATTTCATATCTCTTTCCCCTTTGCTTCCTTATTATGCATCTTTGAGACCTGTACATTTCTGTTTATGCAATCATTTATTTTCCTGCTCATATTTGGTAAGTCTTATATAAAACAAAATATTTCTTGGTTTCAGGGTTTGATGGGCCTCCCTGATTTTTGTCTGAAGTATTAACTACAAGAAATGTGACCATCTGGTTCAAAGTGAGAAGCAGCTACACTAACATTCACTTGGATAGAGGTTTGTTGCCTTTCCTCCTTTCTCTTTATTTTGCCTCTTCCTCAAGTTATAGAAAAGAGTAATACAGGTACTTTTTTAAAGCAGTCTTTTTGACATGGAAAGTCTTAGTCTTGTATCTTTTGTAGGAGAGTCAGTGCATGGAATGACTCATTGTTCTCTGTGGTGAGGGTATTTGCAGCTTAGCATTTTGCTAGTTACCTACTTAGCAGGAAATTAGTGAGGGTTTTTTTTGGTAATGAAATTAATTAATATTGTGCCAATTGTGGGCTACTCCTTCTAATAAAAATCAGCAATACTTGTAGAAAATTGTGGAGAATTGCACTTTCTCTCTGATTGTGCCTGAAGCATGGTGAGTGCATCAAAAGGCAGTTATGAAACTGCACAAAATACTTTCATTGTTAAAAAAAAACAAGGAAGCCAGGTTGCCAGTTTAATGTTAAAATCATACTATAAATATATACTATGTTTCTATAGGTAAATTTATTGCATCAAGGAATGTTACACTGCATTTCTGTCGAATTCATTTTATATGTGTGATTCAAATGATCATCAGGGACTTGTACCCACCCTTCCTCTCTTTCTTTTCCTTGACAACCATTTAGAGATCTAAGCTTTTTCAAGTGATGTAGAGTATTTATGAGTAGTAAGATGCAGTGGAAAATGGTAACTAAAAGGCTTAGGAAAAGTTTGACTATAAAAATGGTACTCTGGTCTCAAGAATACTTTTTTTGTTTGTTTTGGAGGTGATAGGTTTAAGTAATTTGCCCACAGCACCTAGTTGGCCCCTCAGGAATCATTTCTCTGAAATGATTGCCTGTCTGCTACACTTAATCAGACAATAACTGCGTGACCTGGGCAAGTCACTTAACCCTTTTTGTCTCAGGGTCCTCATCTGAAAATGAACTAGAGAAGAAAATGGAAAACCACTCTAGTATCTTTGCCAAGAAAACAGACACAACTGAAGCAAGTAAAATATGTGGTTGTGTGTATTTTTGCATATATGTATAGATAGACAGATAGATAGATAGATAGATAGATAGATAGATAGATAGATAGATAGATAGATAGATAGTATATGTGTGTGTATTTGTGTACATCCTATTCCCCAATTTGTGAAAAATACCTATTCAAGAGCATTTTTTCTTTCTTGTGGTTGGTGATGCTAGCTATGGCTTTTCTATTACTGGTACAAGAGATTTCTCAGATTGTCTGTTTGTAGCCATAGTAGCATGACTCCAAAAATTTCCCACCATTTTATGAGGCTAATGGGGTGGTAGATTCTTGGGGTTGATAATGATCCATAAAGGTGTTGGTAACAATGGCCTTTACATTCCACTCTACAGAGAAACTTAAGTCATCTGAAAAAGGAGATGGTTTTATCTTGCCTCAGTGCACATTTTAAAATGTACTCATTGCAGGGTACATGAGGAAAGAAAACCACAGAATGACCTTGAGAACAGCAGTTTCCTATTAACTATCAGTTTTTCAGAATTAATAGATTTTAGGAGGAAAATAGGGGAGTTTCTGAAGTGAGTGTTTGTAGCTCTCTTAAACAGATGTAATAGTCCAGATAAATAAAGTAACTTGTTTATTTTATGATAGATTGTGTGACTTTCAGACAATATCTTTTTGCTGGACAATTTAGAGCAGGTACAATTATTTAAAGTTATACTTGTAATTTTGTCTATTCATTACAAATTGCATGCTCTTGTGGTAGTCTGCTGTTCAAGAAAGGTGTTCTTCCCATGAAACTTTTTAAAAACCTTTTCAATATACTTCCAGATAGGAAAAATCATGCAACAGATAGTTCTTGGGCTATAGATCTCATGGTACTCCTTAAAGTTTTTGTTTCCAATGCTGCCTCCTATACCTATTGTCCCCTAGGACCAAGAGAAATTCAAAAACATTTTACACACATCAATAATTCTTCCTTATACTACCATAAATTAACAGGCAAACTAAGATTGTGCCAGTAATCTATGGTCTGAGGAAGAAAGGGTGACCAAGATTTGATTGTTCTCTGAGCTTCAGTATATGCATCTCCTTTTAAGAATGTTGATGGATGAGTATGAGAAGTGGTTATAGAAACAATGCTGATTCATGGTTGGTGCCCCTCCACCACTGCTGCAAGTGTTGTTATAGAATTTCAGATTAGGGGACTGATCTTATTTCTTAAATAGAGGTGTGGTAAACTTAAAACAGTCTTTAAAAAAATGTTGCAGTTCTACAATTATTGTGTTGTACCTGGTCCAAATGGAGCCAGTTCAACCAGTTTAATATGTATGCCCATTTAAAAAATTTCCTCCCCATCTGAGGAATGAGTAAGAGGCAAAAATATTATCTGTTTTACTTTGAGGTTTCACTACCTTTATGTTACCTTTATGTACAATTGTTCATGTAAGAGAATAAAAAGTGAATTCAAAGAGAAAAAGGAGGAGGAGGAGGAAAAAAGGAGGGAAGGAAGAAAAGAAGGAAGGAAAAAAAGGAAAGAAGGAAGGAAGGAAGGGAGGGAGTGATGGATTTGGAACTTAGGTTCAATCCTGGCTCTGATATTTACTACCTCTGTGACCTAGAGCAATTCAATATCCTCTGTGGGTCTCAGTTTCCCAAACTTTAAAATGATGGGGTTAGACTAAATTACTTCTAAATCTCTAATGCTATGAAAGGAGGAAGTGGAGGAAGTGAGGAATAAAATGAAAGGAAATTTGTTGATTATGGAGCAGGCATTCCAGAGGGCACAGTATAACGGGAAGACAGAGATGGGATTTTGGAGGAGTAGCATTAAGGTAGGTGGGAAATACTTTGCTATTGAGGGTACCACCATCTTCCCAACCACTCAGGCTCACATCCCTAGTGTCATCTTTGACTCTTCACTCTCTCCCATCCTAAAAAATCAGTCAGTTGCCAGATCTTGTAATTTCCTCTTTCATAATATTTCTCACATATGCTCTGTTCCCTCCTCCAACAGTGTTATCACCCAGGTACAGGCCCTCTTAACCTCACTCCTTGACGATTGCAATAACTTTCTGGCTAGTCTCCCTACCATTTTTCTTCCCACTGAAGACCATCTTCCACTCACTCAGCTGTCCAAGTGATCTTTCTGAGAGCAAGTCAGACCACATCACTCCCCTCCTCACACACATTCAATAAATTGTAATGGCTCTCTATAATCTCCAGGATCAAATAGAAAATCCTCTGTCTGTTTGCAAAGTCCCTCTCCCCCACCATTTCAGTCTTCTTACACCTTCCTCCCCCCCACATATCCTGTGATCCAGTGGCACCAGACTTTTGACTGCTCCTTGAACATAAAGTAACACTGCATCCCCTGACTCCAGGCTATTTTCCTGACTGTCCCCCATGCTTCTAATTCTCTCCCTCCTCATTTACACCTCTTGTCTTCCATGGATTCTTTCAAGTCCCACCTAAAATCCTACCTTCTACACAAAAACCTTTCTCCATCCATCTTACTTCTAATGTCCTCCCTCTGTTGATTATTTCCTATTTAACCTTATATGTCTTATTTGTTCACAGCTGTTTGAACACCATCTCCCTCATTAATCTGTGAACTCTTTGAGAACAGGAAATATTTTTTTTCTTTCTTTATATCCTAAAATTGAGAACAGTGTCTGGTAAAGGGCAGGTACCTCATAAATGTTTATTGACCAATTGACTATCCTTTAAAGAGGAAGTAATAAGGGATATACCTGCAGACTTGATTTTTTCTCATCCAATCTAGTTACACAAAAGACCGTTACCAATAGTGAATTTTAAATATGTCCATTTATCCAGTCTCACATCACCAGAGACAGAGTCAGTCTCAAGCAAAATTATGAAGTAGGTAAATAATAACAATAACAACTTATATTCATGTAATACTCTGATTGATGCAGGCTGTCTCACTTGATCCTCACAATGACATCCCTATGGGGTAGATAGGACAGGTATTATGACTGCCATTTTACAGATGTGAAAATTAAGTCTCAAAGGGATTAATAAGTTATCCAAGGTTACACCTAGTAAGTGGCAGGTCCAGTATTCCAGACAAAGCCTTTTTCAACAAGGGTAGTGCCCTTTCTCCCTTGCTAAGCTGCATCTAAGGGAAGCTGTTCTTCACCTCCACCCCTCCTTTGGGCATGACTTTACGTTTTTTTAAAGAATGTCTACTCCCCACCCTCAAGTACTTAATGCCTTCATGCCACTGCCAGATTTTCCAGAGATCGGACCTTAATGTTTCATATTTTCATCCTTTTCCTACTTCCCCCCCAGTCAAAACTAGCCTCTTCCAGATGTTTTTATCAGATAAATTAAGCAAATAAAAGATAATTCCTTAAGCAAGAAAAACTCATATGACCCACTTTAAAAAGTGACTATAATAGTGGGAACTAGTTTGTATTTTGAATTAGAAGACTTGGCTGGGTCTCAGTTTCATGATCCAAAAAGGAGTACATATTTAAAAACAGAAGATATCATTAAGCATAATGGAGAAATGCTAAAAAGTCTTTATAATAAGATTCATATTAAATGAAGAATATCCACTATCACCATGATTATTTGATATAATTTTTTTAAATGCTGACTACAGCAATAAGAAAAGAAAAAAGCAATTGAGGGAATAAATAGACAAAGAAGAAATAAAATTATTATTTTGTACAGATGATATGATGGTCCACTTAGGGATTCCTAAGAATTGAACTAACATTAATTAAAATATCTGGTAATTTCAGCAAAGTAACAGGATGTAAAATAAACTCATACAAACCATTAGCTTTTCTGAATATTACCAAGAGGAAAATGTAAAGCATTGCTCCTTTTGTGTGTGAACATTTATTTCTGAAGGGGGAAGAAAAAGAATATTTTTGTAAGGAAAACTGTTAAAAATCCACTTTTGAAGAAACCTAAGTCTCTCAGATAAAATGTGAGGAGAGATGAAAATTGCTTGGAGGACCTGATAGAGAACACTGAAAGGACTTATTTGAGGGAACAGCAGTACCTTACAAAGAGAGAAAAGTTCTATTGAAAATAACTACAGAAATTATAAAATATTTGAGTGTTTACTTACCAACAAAAACCCAGGGATTATATAGATATAACTACAGAATATTCTTTATGGAAATAAAAGCACAGCTAAGTAATTGGAGAGGTAATAATTGCTCATGGTTCAACCATGCCCATGTAATAAAAACAACTTAAATTATTTTACTTATCAAACATTTTATCAGTTAAACTAATGAAGTTTCATCAAATGGAATTTGAATTTCATCTTCTTTTTTGTTTTACATTTTTATTTTCTTATTTTTAATTTCAAAACACTCCCAAATATGAATATTTCCATATGCAAAGAAGAACAGAAAAAAAGAGAATCATATATGAAACCATGAAACTCTATTAGGTACAGCTTTTTTTTTAAACAAGTATATAATGCACTCAACATGATTCCAAAGTTGTCTTATTTGTCCATGTTTCCTCTGAACTTCTCTACTTTGTTTTTTTAAAAATGCTTCCTTGACTGTCTTTTCTCTAAAGTTATTGCAATGAAGCCAAATGGTCACTTAATCCTTTTACTCCACCCTCCCAACAAAAAAAATAAATAGAAGGCATAATAGATTCTTTCCAGACCACACCTTTCTGTTCTTTGTCCCCAGCCTCTCCCCTGACCTTCTTATGGAGATAAGAAGTATGGTGTAAGGCCATGCAGTCTAGTTATAACAGTGGCTTTCTTAGTTTTAGTTTGGAGAGCTAGGCTAATGTGAATCTTTCACCTATTTTAAGTTCTTGTAAATAAAGATTATTAATTTTAAATCATCCCCCATTATATCTTTTCATCACATAATTCATAGACCTCCCAGTTGATGGCCTTTTGCTCAATACTTCATCTACGAAGTGTCTCATGCAATGGGTCAGGAGGATATTTCCCAGGGCTAGAACAGTCCCTAATACAAGAGATGGGACTAGATGACCTTTAACGTCCTTTCCAGGTCCCAAACATTTTGACGTTGCATTTGTGGAAAGAAACATGAATGGATGGGGAGAACATTGTGTTTTGTTTATATTTTTAATTTTATATGTTTTGATATATCAGTTACTTCTCAACAAGCAACTCCCTCTCTTATGGTATCATCATATAAAAAAAACAGTTTGGGGAGTTAAAAGAAGTTTCACACAAGACTATTATAACTCACTCAAGAGAAGGTTTTGAGATACTCATGAGTGGAAGTTGGAACAGTAAAGCATACAACAATATGGAAATTACCAGAACATTGGGCCATGGCAGGAGAAGAAATTAAAGTTGGGGAAGACATGATCTGAGATGATCCTGCAAGAGACCCCCTTTGGAATTGATATGCCTAGGTTTTGTTAAGTTCTTATCTCTCCTTTTTTTTTAAATTAAATTATTGTATTTGTTTTCAGTGTTTGACAGTCACTTCCACATATATCAGGGTTTTTTCCCTTCCCTCCCCTTCATTCCCCGCTCCTCCCTACTCCCTCCCTGAGACAGTGTACAATCTTACATAGGTTCTACATGTATATTCCTATTAAATACATGTTGCTTGGAGAATTAAAACAAATGAGAGAAACCATAAAACAAAACAAAACATAATACAAAAGAAAATGGTCTGCTTCTACCTGCGATCCAGTTCTATAGTTCTTTCTCTGGATATGGAAGGTGTTTTGCCTCAAGAATCCACTGGAAATTTTTTAAGTCCTTGCATTTCAATGAAGTACTAAGTCTACCAGAAAAATTTCTCACATAGTGTGGTTGTTGCTATGTACAAAGTTCTCCTGGTTTTGCTCCTTTTATTCAGCATCAGTTCGTATAAGTCCTTCCAGGCCTCTCTGAAATCTTCCTGTTCATCATTTCTTATAGCATAATAGTATTTCATTACATTCATATGCCATAACTTGTTCAGCCATTCCCAATTGATGGGCATCCCCTTGATTTCCAGTTTTTGGCCACCACAAAGAGAGCTGCTATAAATATTTTTGTACATGTGGGACCCTTTCCCATTTTTATAATCTCTTGGGGATACAGTCCTAGAAGTGCTATTGTTGGGTCAAAGGGTAGGCACATTTTTGTAGCCCTTTGGGCATAGTTCCAAATTGCTCTCCAAAATGGTTGGATCAGCTCATAGCTCTACCAACAATGAATTAGTGTTCCAACATCTTCTCCAACATTTATCATCTTCCTGTTTTGTCAGGTTAGCCAATCTGATAGGTGTGATTTAGAGCATTTTTCATATGATTATAGATAGCTTTAATTTCCTCTTCTGAAAACTCCCTGTTCAAATCTTTTGACAATTTATCAACTGGGAAATCTTATCTCTCCTAATCAAAGAGTGACATGCATGGGCAGCTCCAGTGATACAACTCATCTCAGTAAGGATAGTGGCTTGGTAGAAAGAAAGTAGATCCTTTCTTTCAGTATGTCTTATTGGTTTCATATCTTCAATGCCATCAATAGGGAAACAGCAGACATTGGGCAGGGAAAAGCCCCTGCTATACAACAAACATGGGTGTGAAAATTTTATATATGAGAGTTTCCAGGCCAAGGAGTAAGTTTTTGGTTTGGTTTTGGTTTTTAACTACTTTTATCTTTTGCTTTTCAAGTCTTGTTTGTTCAACGTCCAATTCACTGATCTCTTGCTTTTTTCTTTTGTTGAGTAATATGTTTAGAGACACGAATTTTCCCCTAAAGACTCTGGCCACACTCCAAAATTTTATTCTATATGGAAAATTTTATAAAAGAAAGGGAAGCCACCACCTCCTCCATCTTCATCCTGAGTAGAAATCTGTATAAAAAAAAGGGGGGGGGGGTGCGTAGGTCAGAAAGAAAAAAAACCCAACCCAGTCAGAGTTTGAGGACTACTACATTCACCTGAATGAGTGTGACAATTAAACATCCATGTCATTTACCAGTTTATAGCTTACAGTAAGGAAAACTACGTGTGTTTGTATCTTGGTTGTGTCAACCTAACGGAACTGGACTCTAACCTGTGGAAGGCCAGAGTGGAACAGAGCATACTAGAGATAGGAGAGTCAAGAATCAAACAAGTGAGGGAAATGGTTTGCAAACAAGGACACAGGGCTGAGGCCTCACCCCTACCGGGAGTACCGAAGTTAGTGTGACCAAATTTCAATAGTTATAAAAATGGCGGCACAGTGAGATGTAACCCGGATGATGAGGTGTAACAGCAATAATGTGCCAAGTTTGCTTCATAGCAGGGCTTCGTGACCAGAAAACATGGATATAGCCGGTTCTTGTCCGAGCTCGGAGAACACCTGGTGCTGGTCAAAGCAACACAATAATTATATGAAACAATTCTGAGATTTTGCTGTACCTGAGATCATGCAACTTGCTTGCTGGGTCTTAGATCTGGAAAACAGGGTGTCTCCTAATATCTTAATAATTGGGAATTAGATTGACCATGTGGTTTAACTGGCACAAGAACTTAACAAGGAAACGCCCTCTTAGCAGAATGGATGGTCATTGTCTCAGCAACTTAAAACCTTAAGCCAGAATTTCTTAACCTGGAGTCCATGAATTTATGGATAGATTTAAAGGGGATTCATGTAATTGAATGGGGAAAAAAATTATATCCTTATTCTCACTAACCTTTAATAAATAAAATTTAACATTTTCCTCAATCTTCATTCTAACGTCTTTTAAAAATTTAACTTTTCAGTATTTTAAGTATTATCTTGTGTGATGTGTTAATAAAGAAATATATATTTTATTATATTGCAAATTATTTTAATAACTATTTCAATATAATTGAGTGTCTTTGTAATTATATCTATTTAATTTTGCATACTTATAAACATTATTCTGAGTTTATAAACAAAGACTTTATCAGATTGCCGTAGGTGTCCCATGACAAAAAAGGATTAGGAATCTCGCCCTTAAAGAATTACCCAGGGCACTAAGAGATAAAGTGATTTGCCCGGGATTATGCAGTTAAATCTTGTCTGAGATGGGGATTTAAACTCTGGCCTTTGCAGATTCTAGTACTATCTCTCCAACTACTACTGCGCCTAGTCTTTTTAACTTTCATAAATTGGAAATAAACATTGTTCCTTATATTTTCCCAGAGTTTTTGCCTTTTCATTCAATCTGAGTTCCCCAAGGAACCCTTTAAGACAATTAGATTGTGAACTTCTTGAGGTCAAGGGCTTTTTGCCTCTTTTATGCATTTAGCACAGTGCCAGGCACATAGGAAACACTTAATATATGTCATTTGATTGATTGATTGATTGATTGACTACAAATTGTAAAACAGTTGCCTATCTGCATTGGTAAAGGAAGTTTCCTCACCTGAACGTTTTCTATAGCAAAGAAATCACAAGTCATGTTCCCCCCCCCCAAAAAAATCCATCTTCCTTTGTATTTTGACAGCCATTGTCTCTATTAGACCATGTTTGAAAAAACAGCGGGGGTTCTGCCCCACCTACCCTTTGATGTCTCTGCTTTGAGTGGTGAGATTAGGGACGTGTGTTTAACTAGCCCACATTCCACCACAGAGCTTAGCTGGGGTGGATGCAAACTCCTGGCCAAAGTCCTGCCCCTACCCCAGTTGATTCCTGCTTCCTTCAGCCACTGTGGTGCTTACTGCTAAGCCAAGCTGCCTAGGTTCCATCCTACAACCAAGCAATGCCAGTGAAAATTCTAAGCCCCTTTCTCCTCAGTTCCAATCTCTGAGGATGCTTCCCCCAGCCCTTGACACATGCTTAGGGGAAAAGCTCTGAAATTTGTCCTCTAGAGACAAGAACATCATGAGTGGTGCTGTTAAAATAACTGGGAATCTTCTGGGGGGAGTTGAGGAGAAGAGATCCTCTTCATGGTGAGGGAGCTGCTGACTTCTTTCTTCCTCAGAATAAAGACATAAAGGGGAGATGGATAGGGGCACTCACTACTGTGTGTTTAAAAGGTAAGCACAGGAAAGAAAGTCTTTCCCACAATTTAAGACTTGTTCAACTCTTCTTCACAGAGTTATTGGGTTATAGAAGAGGAATTTCCCTCTTAAATTAGGTTCCCAAAGAATGAGAAAGTAATATCATTTCTAGCTGATTATGAATGAAATTATGAATTTCTAGATTCATAATATCATATAAAGAGGTAAAGGCATTAGTGAAAATTGAAAGGGTGTTAAATTCATGGTTAGAAGATTGATTATGTATCTATCAGTGACAAGTCACATAAAGTGGCTCTTAATGTGTACCACTGCTCAAAACCTCCACCTAAGAGTGAAAGTCTACTAAGGAGAAGGCATTCAAAGTCAGGCATTTTAAGGGATTTTTCAAGAGAACCTGACTATAATTTATTTTAAACCTTATAGGATGATTTTAGAACCTATGCCATCCTACCGCACCCTATCCCCAAGATATGACTCCTCCATACTATTCTTTTGTTTCCCCTTTCTTCACTCTGAATCAGTTCAGATGTCTCTGAATTCATATTTGTATTTTCTTTCAGCACAATATTGCTACATTATATTTAGAGACCACTATTTTTTTTTCAGTCATTAGACGTGTACTTTGTTTCCTTTCATTTTGTTCTACGAATGGGACTACTACGAATGTTTTGGTACATATGGGACTTTTCTGTCATTCACTTCTTTAGCATGTGTACCCATTAGTAAGATTGCTAGGTCAAAGGGTATGAGTAATTTAGTAACTTTTCTTGATGAACCCCAAATTGTTTCCCAGTAATTAAACTAAGATGCACCTTATGGGATGCTTATTGTGGCATATTTTAAAGAAAGCTTATATTGATTTTTTTCTTTGTTGCCACAGAGCCTTGCACATAGTAAGTACTTAATAAATGTTGAATGACTGTTGATACCTCAGTAGAAGTCTCCAGTGTGACCAAATGCTGTTCAGCAAAATAAACTTTCTCACTGACCTTACCTGACGGTGTGTACCTCCTTCCACTCCTGTATGATCACCACTTCTCTCCTGAAAGGAGAGGTCTATGTTTCACCATTGGTCCTATGCAGTCAAAATTATTCATTGTGTTGATCCAAATTCCAAAATATTTTACTGTTGTCTTCCGTTATGTTATGGTGGTCCTTTGTGTAAATGATTCTCTCTGTTCTATTTATTTCGCTCCTCATCAGTTCATACAAGTCTTCCCAAGTTGCTCTTTTACCCCATGTTCTTTCTCATGAGCATGGACTACTGAGTCTGCTTCCTTCCACTGCATATGTTCAGAAGCTGAAGCCCCAGAATAAACAAAAAACTGGGAAGTGTTGAAATGTTCCAGCACCACATAACTAGTGTGGATCCTCATCGTACACTAGTTCTCTGACAAGTATTCAGAAAAGGAAAGCAGAATCGATCAGAAAAGCGCATTGATGGTTTGTTTTCACTAACCACAAAAATAGCCATATGAACATAGCCTGGGGTCTTAAATCAGGCACACAATATTACTATGTTTAATTTCCTTATAGCCTGGGCAGAAGTGATGGGAACTATGAAGTATGGAGCCACCTGGTGGAAAGTTACACAAGAGGTTCTAGGTTCTCTAGATCTCTGTTCAATCATTTTACCCTTTGATAGATGAGGAAACTGAGGTCCGGAAAAGTAGAATAAAACAACTAATAGAGTTGATTGTAGAAGCAAGGTCTTCTGAATCTCAATACAGTGGTACCATACCTAAATCACCAAGACCATCTAGATATGAAAATAATAATAATCATTCACATTTTATGTACTTTGCATATATTAGCTCATTAGGATAACTGATATTTATACAGCACTTTAAAGCTGGCAAAGCACTTTACACATGCTATCTCATTTGACCCTCACCACAACTCTGAAGTGCAAGAGGAAACAGACTGAGAGAGTTTCAGTGATTTACCCAGGGTCACCCAGTTAGTATCTAAGCCAGAATTCAAGCCCAGATCTTCTTGACTTCAAGCTCATTATTTTATCCACTACATCATGACATAGTTTCAGGTAAGAAAATAAAAATGGCAACACAGATCTTTGTCTTTCTCAATTAAACTGTGCCTGATATATTTTCAGTGAGCTAAGTAGTACAGTGGATAGAGGGCTAGGGCTGGAGTCAGGAAGCCCTGAATTCAAATATGACCCTAGACAGTTATAAGCTGTGACCCTGGCTAAATCACTTAACCCTTGCCTCAGTTTCCTCATCTGTAAAATGAGCTGGAGAAAGAAAAAGCAAATCACTCCATTCTCGTTGCCAAGAAAACTCCAAATGGGGTCACAAAGAGTCAGACGTGACTGAAATGACTGCATAAGATATATTATCAGCTAATATAACTGTTACGAGTTAATTATACTTCAGTACAGGTAACTTCTATGGTCCCTTCCTGCTCTAAATCAATCTGTGGACACTCCTTTCAAGGATGCAGAAAACAGCCATTTGTGCCTTGTTATCCATATGACTCTTGTCCATTTCCTCTTGACCATTCTGCAGCTCTTAATACTTTCTTTGTCCACCATGTTTCCTGTGTATTTTTTCCTCCCTTGGCTTCCATGACACTGCTGTAGCAATGTGGCCAATCCTTGTCATTCCCTTTTGCTGACTCATCACCATTTCTTCTTGGCCCCTAAGTATGATCCTAGACAAATGGGCTGAACAGTTCCATAGTGTTCTCAACAGACTATCATCAAGCAATGCTGTGGCCATTGACTGTTTACCTCAAGTTGAAGTCAATCCCTCCTTAGCTGAACTTGCAACTGAAGAAGAGGTTTTGAAGGCTATTAGGCTCCTTTCATGTGGCAAAGCACCTGGTGCTGATTCTATTTGAGCTGAGATTTACAAGGTAGGGGGACCATCGCTCACACAAAAGCTGACTGAAATTTTCCAGGTTATATGGCAAGAGGAGGTTATCCCCCAGGAGTTCAAGGATGGCTCCATTGTCCATCTCTATGAGGGTAAAGGGAATAGATTGTCCTACGACAATCAGAGGGGTATCTCACTCTTGGTCATTTCTGGCAAAATTCTTGCTAGAGTCCTCCTTAATAGACTGATCCTTCACTTGGAAGATGGTCATATACCTGAGAGCCAGTGTGGCTTCAGAAAGGGCCGAGGAACAGTCAATATAGTGTTTGCTTCCTGACAACTCCAGGAGAAATGCCAGGAACAGAACAGAGGTCTGTACACAACATTTATAGATCTGACCAAGGCCTTTGACACTATTAGTCATGAGGGCTTATGGAAAATTATGTCAAAATTTGGTTGCCTGGAGAAGTTCCTCAATATTGTATGTCAATTTCATGATGGCATGTTTGCCTGGGTTCTGGATTGTGGACAGTGCTCTCATGCCTTCCCAGTCACCAATGGAGTGAAACAGGGCTGTGTTCTTGCTCCCATGCTTTTTAGCATGATGTTTTCAGTCATGTTGTCAAATGCTTTCAGTGAGGATGAACATGGCATCAAAGTCAATTACCGTACTGATGGTAAGTTCTTCAATTTGAAAAGGCTACAAGACAAAAGTGGAGAAAGTGTTGGTGCATGATTTTCTGTTTGCAGATGATTGTGCACTCAATGCAGCCTCTGAAGCTGAGATGCAACAAAGTACGGATCAATTCTCTGTTGCCCGAGCTAATTTTGGTCTAATAATTAAGACCAAGAAAACACAGGTGCTCCATCAGTCACCACCACACCATCTATATGTGGAACCATCGCTTACAACAAATGGAGTTTTGAATGCTGTGGATAAGTTCACTTATCTTGGCAGTGTACTTTCCAGGGATGTGCACACTGACAGTGAGGTTGATGCACATATTACCAAAGTTAGCTCAGTGTTTGGGAGGCTCTGAAGAAGAGTTTGGGAGAGAAGAGGTATTAGGCTGACTACCAAACTGAAGGTCTACAGAACCATTGTACTGACATCATTGTTGTATGCCTGTGAAACATGGACAGTCTACCAGTGCCATGCCAGGAAACTGAATCACTTCCATTTGAACTGTCTTAGGATCTGACATGATAAGGTACCAGACACTGAAGTCCTTGCTCGAGTTGAACTGCCAAGTATTCAAACTATGCTTCAGAGAGTGCAACTCCAATGGCCTGGCCATGTTGTCCAAATGCCAAATGTACACTTGCCAAAATGCCAAATGTACACTTGCCAAATGCCAAATGTACACTTGCCACTATTTTATGGAGAACTCACATAGGGCGGGTGATCACCTAATGGTCAGAAGAAGAGATACAAGGACACTCAAGGTCTCTCTCAAGAACTTTGGATTTGACGGTGCAACATGGGAGACACTGGCACAAGACTGCTCAGCATGGTGTGCCCATATCAGAAAGGGTACTGTGCTCTGAGACAGCACAAGGTAAACATAGGATCCACAAATTTGGAGTATCCACCCCAGATATTCACTCAGACTATCTGTGCCCAACCTGTGGTAGAGCGTTCTGAGCTCATATTGGTCTGATTAGCCACAGTTGGACACACTGATTTTTCACTTTGTCATAGTGAGGTTATTTTGGTCCTCTTTGAGAATGAAGGACACCAACCACCAACCAAGTATGAGCAATCCTCAAAGTCCTTCCCTAAGTCCCATTCTTTTCTCTCTCTTTACTCTCTCTCTTACGCATCTCACTTCTTCTCATAGTTTCAATTATTACCTTTATGAAGATAAGACAAGATAGATCCCCTAAGCACCAATTCCACATTTCCAGCTACCCACTGAAGAATTCCACTAGCACAGCAGTATGATGGTAAATGTTTAACAACCTACTCTCCAAAAAAAAAAGTATGAACAACACACTTTTAAGTTTAATCTACGCTTTTTTTCAGTCTCAATGAAAATTGAGTTTATTATGATAATCATCCAAGACCATGCCTTTTGATTGTTAACAGATAATAGTTAATAGTTATCTGTCAAAAACACAACAAAACATATCCAGAGCATGAGGCTAAAATAAATGTTTTCAAATCAAATTTCCATGCCAGTTTGATGAATTATCTTTTGCATAACTAATGAATGTTGAGATTTAGGGGCTAATCATTTTTGATCCAGGACTTCAGTTATCCATCTACGTATTTCCTAGTGTTCATTGTTATAAACTTGTGTTTATTTCTAATATGAAAGCCATCTTTATTCAAAACCCTTTCGTGTCTACCATGTATTCAAATTGTAATAATATACATATGAATTAGGCAGGGTAAGTGGAAACATTTATATTTTACAGATATTAACATTTTTTTCCATCACTTTCTTAAGTCTAGATACAGCCAACAAAAAAAAATCAAGTCCACATTTGTAATATATATTGATTTCCAGGTTGTAAAAATGCTTACATTGAGAATTTAACAATCAGCTCTCCTAAATCCAACATGAGTTGGATTTAGTGCACATCTCTGCACTAGTATCTTAAACTCAGTGTGTGCAAAATCAAGTTCATCATCTTTTTCCCTAAACCTCCTCCCAAATTCCCTGTGTCTGTTGAGGGCATACCATGGCTAAATGCTTAGATTGGACTCTTCCTTCTCTCTCACTCCCCCATACCCAAGCACTTGCCAAGTCTGGTTGAATGTACTTCTATATCATCTCCAAGGAAAATGTAACTCTGAAGGAATAGGACTGTTTTATCTTTTTTTTTTTTTAAGTACCTTAATGAAACTTATAGCTCCTCAGTACTCCCTGCCCTAGGGGCCTTCCCTCCTTCTATCTAGAGAGGATGAAGGATAGATAGTAGAGATCTCCTCCCAGAACTTGTATTTAAGGAGGGGCCCCAGGGCAGACCTATCCTTTCCCACCTGGAAAGCACTTCATCTTTTCCAAGTGCTGACTACCTGCCCTTTCCCCACTTTTCCACCTTCCAGCTTTTGTGTTGTCTTCCATATTCAATTGTAAACTCCTTGGGGGTTGGGGCTCTTTTGCTTTGCTTTGTTGACCCAACTCTTAGATCCATGCCTGGCCTGTAGCAAGCCCTTCATAAACCTTTGTTGATTGGCTAACTATAATTTTTTTGTTGAATTGAATTGAATTAAACTGAATCTTTCCATCCCCTTCTGGTATCTAGTTCAAGCCCACATCACCTTTCACCTTAACTACTGTAATATTTGTGCTATATAAAAGGGATTAGATTTGTTAATAATAGCACTAGGTCTAGAGTCAGGAAGACCTGAATTCAGTTCCAACTTCAGACACTTACTAGCTGTATGACTCTACACAACTCACTTAACCCTGTTTGCCTCAGTTTCCTCATCTGTAAAATAAGTTGGAGAAGGAAATAACAAATCATTACAGTATCTTTGCCAAGAAAACCCCAAATGGGGTCAAGAAGAGTTGGAAAAGACTAAGCAACAACAAATGTAGCTTATGTAGTTTGAGATTTGCTGTGCATCCATTATTTTACCTGATCTTCACCACAACTCTGTAATGCAGTTGCCATTATTATCACCCCCATTTTACAGATAAAGAAGCTGAGGCATAGAGAAGTTTAGTGACTTGCCCAGAATCAGACAGCTAGTAAGTGTCTCAAAAGAGAGGTGGAACCAAAATTCACTATGGAACATTGCTTCTCACTCTTTCTCCCTTTAGTCTAGTTCTGCTTGTCAAGGAGCTACAGCCGGATGTTGTCCTAGAGCTGTCCAAAAGTGGAATGAATGATGCACTAGGAATCATCCAGTAGAGTCTGTAGAAGGAATTCCAACTCAGGCACAGATTGGAATAGTTGGCTTTGGAGATCCCTTTATCCTCTGAGATTCTAGGATTCCCATGTAGTCATTAGTCTATCTAATACAATTGTCACACAGCTGCCAAAATAATCTTCCTTAAAAATAGGTCTAACCAAGCCACTGCTCATCTCAAAAATCTTCGGTGGCTCACTATTGCCAGTGAAATAAAACACATTAACTAGGCCTCTGCAATCTGACTCCAACCCACCTTTCTAACCTTGGATAATATCACACTTTCATGTTATCTCCTTTCGGGTCACAATGCTGTTAGGTACTTCCCACTACCATCTTGTACTCTCCCTTCTCTGCATTCTTTTGCAAGATATAATCCATGCCTGGGATTTGTCTGCTTCTTAATTCTGCCTTTTTCAGTATCTCTGTTCCTTCAGGGTTGGACTTTGATATTGATCTTCTTTGAATATTTTCCCCTAATTTACCAGCTAAAAAATGCTTACATTTTCCTAGAACATTTTGCTTTATCTCTCATTTGTCCACATGACAGGGAATGTATACTTACTTATGTGTCCACATCTTATCCTTCTACCCCAGGAGAATGTAAGCAATTTGAGGCCAGGGAGTAAGTCATTTTTATCTTTCTATTCTCAAAACTTCACAATGTGCCTTATTCATGATAGATGTTTAATAGATATTTGTTGAATTGAACTGTAGCTTTGAATGTCACATGGAATGATGAAATGCTAAGTAAGCAACACAGATAGCAGGTATTTTGATGTTATAAGTTCAGAAGAAGAGAAGGTTACTGTGGTTGCGATGGTCTGGAAAGACTTAATAGAGGAGTTGACTGTGAAGTTAATTTCTATGTTTATCTTTAACAGGAAATAACATATCTACCTTCCTCATCCCCAGCATTCCAGAGGATGGACAAAGAATAGTGATTACTCCTAGGAAGACACTTTGATGTCTCTGCATGAAAAGGGCACAGCACCTATATGGTACCAACAGATGAACGTGGCAGATCACCTAGAGATGGTTATCCAAGGTGCAAGGTACTTTGTAGATCTTTATCCACTCAAAACTATAGATGACAAGCCCCTATATATATGTTTAATGTGTTCAGTTAGCTAGAGACACGACAAATTCAACACAAAGAAAGTTAATAACATAGTAAGAAAAGTCACAATAAAATATATCCTTCCCTCATAAAACTGGGACACACACCTTCCCCCAAATACACACAGCATTCCTGGGAAAAGTAGGCACCCATACAGAACATGTCAAGAGAAGCCCACATGTAGCAACCATGTGTGGACAAGGCATATGCATGGAGGCCTGCACACTCACGGAATTCACGTGCCCACAACATAGACACGGAACGGTAACTCCTGCTTGTAGACACTGATGTCTTTACTGCTACCCTCACCCTGTTTTCCAGAGGCCTACTGCTCCATGGTTTCTTCTGTTGGCTACTCCCCAAATACTACTGGATGCACAATTTCTGCCAGATGCAGGGATAGACCCTCTGGAAATGCAACTATTGGGATTCCCTGCTCCCTACTTCCAGTGACCTCATGAAAACAGTAGACTGTTATTCTCATTTAGTTCAAAGTCCAAAGGACTTTTAAATAGCCTTTTTAGAAAAGCAACCACCATGGCAACAGACTAACAACAAGGAGAAGAGAAAGCATTTTTTGTGTGTGTCCTCTACATGAGTCCTATCTTTTGTGTCTTGGGTACGAGGTGTCTCATCTCCAGCAGGAGATACTCAGCTCTAGTCACAAATCCCTTTAGAACAGTGCCGTAGATATTCCTGGCTAAAAGCTGGTACCCTCATCTTCCTTCTGACTTTTTTTTTTTTTTGAACAAAGCTTCTTGGTCTCTGGACTTAAAGTCTCTGTGGGCAACTTCACTCTGCCAAGCATGTCATGTACCTTAAGGCCAGTCTCTACCCACTTATTATCCATGAGAAAGTACTAACAAGCAACTACCAAATAGCTCTGAGGTTCAGGGTTCCCCAGTTTTTCAACTCCAACAAGCCTTTTCTTTTCTCTTATACAGATAATAAGGTGGGGGAAAAGATTTCGAGAGGAAAGTGGCCTAGCCACATTCCTGGCCTTTCATATGTAGATACAGCCCGCAACACTTCAAAAGGCTTAGATCTTATTATATATCAGTCTCAAAAATGAAAACAGCACTTGGTGTCACTTGAAAGCACTCCAACTGAGGTAAAGACCTCCTAAATCCAGCACCAGCCATCTCTGAGACTGGCAAACATGAGGCATAATCAGGTACCCACCGAGTGAAGCAGGGCAGTAAGGGATATGGGGCCAAGACCCAGAGAAGGGAATTCTGGGTGGAGCTAGGTTGAATTGAATTTAAGGGTAAGAACTTTCCTGGCTAAAAAGTTTTTAGTCTAAAAATTATGAAGAAACCCCCTCCTCAGCATTTTGAAAGACTATGAATGAATAAATGAACAAGAATTAATGAATGAAAGAATATCATTTAATGCTTCATTGTAGCAAGTACTATGCTAAATACTGGGGGTATTAACAGAAAAGTGAAACATCCCCTGCTTTCAGGAAGTTTACCTTCCAAATGAGAAAGACAGCACACAGAGGAGAGTTCAGCTGCACAGTGAATGGTCTAGTGCTCAGAGGCAGGATGGATAACAAGGCCTGGAAGAGTCCTGAGAGTGTATCAGCAGGTCATGTGACAATGCCCAGAAGTCTGAGAGTTGGGAGGGACCTCAGTGGCCATGTGCTACAATATACACATGAAAGAAATCCACTCTCACCACTCCCCATGTCCCCCTCCCAACCCATCTCCCCTCAATCCCAATAACATGTCCAGCAAAGAGTGAGCCTCTGTTGGAAGATTTCTAAGGTGAGGGAACCCACCACTTCTTAAGGAAAGTTATTCTGACTATTACAAATACCCATGTTAAATACAAGGGGCCTATAAAGGAAGACTCAACCTGTATCCAGAGAAAGAACTGATAAATAGAATTGTGTATAGAATGATTTTATACACATACAGACACACACACACACACACTTTTGGGTCTAATGGTAGCCATTCCTAGGGTAGGAGGTAGAGGAGGGGAAAAAGAAGCAAAAATGTTACATGATAATTTTAATACATATTTTTATTGTTTTATATGTTTTATATAATAGATTTGTAATTTCATGTGCAATCTTTTTTCCTTATTGTACTGCTATCGAAATGCTTGTTTTATTTCTTAAATTTAGAATAATATATTTTTTTAAAAAAGGGGCACACAACTCCACTTTTGGACAGATCTAATTGTGAGAAAGTTTTCTAAAATCAAGCCTAAATTTCTGTCATTACATCCTCCTCCCTTTGCTCTTGGTTCTTCCCACTGAAGCCAAACAGAACACATCTCATTCTCTTCCATGTGAGTCCTTCAAATTCTTGAGCACAGCTATCATTTTCCCCTCTGAGTCTTGTCTTCTCTGTGCTAAATATTTGTCATTTCTTCAGCTAGTTGACCCTCCTGGCTTCAATGATTATCAGTAGTAACTGTTCGGTTTCCTTCCCAGTCTGATGTCTTTTTTTTTCTTGTCCTTATTAAAGGAGGCATACCCTGGATACTTCTTAAACAGATCTATTCAATGAATGGGTGTTACCTCACCCTAACTGAGTTCCTGCATGGACCTTGGCCTAAAGGGACCAAGGTCTCCCAGTGCATCCTGGGGCATCTCCAGTCATCCTGATGAATATCTGGTCACTGGTTTCAGATGGTTCTGGAGGAAAAGTGAGGGTGGTGACCTGCACAGCCTTCCCTTACTCAAAACAAAGTCAAGTGCAAGTCATGTCATCATTTCTCTGATGGCATGGTCTTTTTCAGCAATGAAGGATGAACACAGCAATATGACATAGTCTGAAGGTCCTCTACCATCTTGGTTGCTCTCCTGTGGATGCTCTCTAGTTTATCAATATCTTCATTAAACCACATTACCTAGAATTGAATCTAACACTGCAGATGAAGTCTAATGAGGCAGAGTCCAATGAGACTTTCACTTTCTTTTCCTTGAAAGTTATGTCCTTCTTAATGCACCCAAAGGTCACCTTAGCCTATTTGGCTTCTACATCATTCTACAGACACATACTGAATTGGCAGACAACCAAAAACCTACAGATCTTTTCCAGAACAACTGCCAACTGATGATGCTTCCTCCATGTTATACTTAGGAAGTTGAGTTTTTTGTATCCAAGTGAAAGATTTTACATTTATCTTTATTGAATTTCATCTTATTAAATTCAGCCCAGTGCTCTAGTCTATCAAGATCCTTATAGATCCTGTCTGGGTCATCTGGGGTGTAAGCCATCCCTCCCAGTGCTGTGTCATTTGCAGATTTGATGTATTTATCCAAGCCACTGATAAAAATGTTGAACAGTTTATACTCCAAGGAAGCCATCTATAAGAAGTTCCTTTAAATACCAAAGTATTTGTAGTACCACTTTTTGTGATAGCAAAGAATTGGAAGCAAAATAGATGCCCATTGCTGGGAAAACAGCTAAACAAATTGTGGTGAATGTAATGAGATGTGATAGAATATCACTATTCCGTAAATAGAGGCAAGAAATGTACACAATTACAGTAACAATCTAAATAGAAAAAATAACCACATATACACAAAATCAAAAATGAACATGGCAAAATTATAAAATCAAGCATGACTCAAAAGAAGGGATATGAGAGAACATGCCCAATCTATTCCTTATTTGGAACAGGGACATCCATAGGTATTGTACATTGCAAATGTTTTCAAATTTTTCAATGTATTGATCAACTGTGTTGATTTTTCCTTTTTTAATTTTTTAAAAAGATTATTTGTTTTATGAGGTCTCTCCAGAATGAGTGAAGAAGGGATACTGGAGAAAACTATGAGAGTGTAAAAAAAAAGCAATACTTTTTAAAAATGAAAACAAAAATGTTAAACAAAAATGACCAAACACAACTCCATTAGAAACTTCCAATAACAAGGGCATTGAACCAATAACAACGATGAATCCAGACAACCGAAAAGGTCTGAATCTTTTTTATTGTGTTATTGTCTCACCTAAATCTATCTTCTTTTCAAGAATAGTATGAAGTATTTTATCAAAAGCTTTGCTATAATATGGACAAACTCTAACAATATTATTTATCTCTACTGACAGTTTGGTAATCTTAATCTGTCACACACAAAAAATGAGATTAGTCTAGCATGACCTGTTCTTGAGGAAGCCATGTACTGGCTCTGTGTATCATTATTTCTCTTGTGAGACATTCACTAACTGTGTCTTTAATGATTCATTCTAGAATTTTCCTTACTGGTTTTATAATTTACATATTCTCTTCTCTTCCCTTTATTGAAAATCAGGACATTTACTTTTCTCCAATCTTCTGGTGCCTCTCCTATTTTCTAGGATCACCATCTATGTACCCCACAGGTCAAAGTTTTTAATACTATCAGGATACAAGGATCCAATTCCTTTGGTTCAAGTGATAAATGCATCAAGAGCAACTAGATGATATCTTTCTATCTCTTTATTTAACTTGGGTATCAACTCCTTGGTAGTCACTTTCAGTCCATCATTTCCAATGTGAAGGTCATATTATCTTACAGGGAAAACAGAGGAGTTGAGCATCTCCATCTATCCTCTGGTGTCAGTGTCACCTGAGACTCAAAGTCCATTTACATAAGATTGAGATTGATTCTTCAATGCTCTAAGCCTGCATGAGGGGCAGATGGCTTGACAGAAGAGAGATCCTGTCTCCTGATATCCAGAGAAGATGTGATCAAAGTGCTGATTCCTCTACATATCAGCTTCTTCTCAGTCTTTCTCTCCCTTCAGGGATCTGTCCCTGAAGAGAATCTGGGGTCTCACTATCTTCTCACTTAATCCAAGCTCTTTCCAACCACACCCCTTAGCAGTGAGGAATCAATCTCTGCCAATGAAAAATCTTATGCACATAAGCTCTGAACCAAGAGTTACATCAACCAATAAACATGTATTAAGCATCTGTTAGGTGCCAGACACTGTGCTAAAAGTGCTAGATACAAAAAGAGGTAAAATACAGTCCCTACCCTCAAAGAGCTTACAATATATTGGAGGAGAAAATGTGAATAAATATATACAATGCAAGCAATGTACAGGATAAATAGGAAATAATTAATAGAAGAAAGGCACTAGAATTAAGAGAGGCTGGGGAAGACTTCCTGTAGAAGGTACAATTTTAGTTAGGACTTAAAGGAAGCCAGGGAGGTCAGTAGCAGAGGAGGGAGAGAGTTCCAGGTGTAGGGGATAGCTAGAGAAAATGCCCAGAACCAAGAGATAGAGCATCTTGTTCAAGGAAGAGCCAAGAGGCCAGTGTCACTGTACTAAATAGTATGTTTCAGGGAGTAAAGTGTAAGAAAACTGGAAAGGTAGGAGGAAGATTTGATTATGAAGGACTTTGAAGGCAAACAGAAAATTTTCTATTTGCTTCTAGAGGCAAGCGGGAACCATTGAATTTATGGGAGACATGATCAGACCTACACTTAGGAAAGTCATTTTAGAGGCTGAAAAGAAGATGGGTTGGAGTGGGGAGAGCCTTGAGCATGCAGATTCATCAGCAGGCTATTATAATAACCAAGACATGCACTAGCATGGTGGCAATGTGAGAGGAAAGAAGGGGATGTGTTTGAGAGATTATTGCAAGAGGTAAAATCAACAGGCCTTGGCAACAATTTGGATATGGGAGGTAAGAGGTAGTGAGGAATCCCAGATGGTTCCTAGGTTGTGAACCTGAGGGACTGGGAGGATGGTGTTGCCTTCTATAGTAATAGAGAAGATAGGGGTGCAGGGGGAGTTTAAGGGGCAAGATAATAAATTCTGCTTTGAACATATTGAGTTTAAGATGTCTGCTGGACATCTAGTTCAAGATGTCTTAAAAATAGTTAGAGATGCAAGATTGAAAATTAGCAGAGAGATTAGGCAGGAAAAGGATATTTGAGAATTGTCTGCATAGACATGGTAATTAAACCCATGAGAGCTGATGAGATGACCATGGGAAGTAATATAAAAGGAGAAGAGAAGAGGGTCCAGGACAGAAGCCTGAAGTATACCTACCATAGAGGGCATGATCTGGAAGAAGATTCAGCAAAGGAGAGAGAAGAGGTAATCAGATAGGTAGGAGGAAGACCAGGAGAGAATGTAATCCCAAATATCAGTCAAGGAAGAGAAGACTGAAGATGGCAGAGTAGAAGCTTGGACCTGTAGGAGTTCTCGCCCCACAACTCATAAAATTTATGTAAAAAATGACTCTGAATAAATTATAGAGCAGCAGAAGCCACAAAATGAGAGTTAAAGAGATTTCCACCCCAAGACAGCCTGGAAGGCCAACAGAAAAGGTCTATCGCACCAGACTCGGAGTGGAACCATCCAGTCTTGGCCACAGGGCAGCATGGACAAGACTGGAGCAGGCCTAAGGGCATGGAATCATGAGCAGAGGGTGCCTTTCCTAGATTTCTCAACCACAAATACCAAAGACAGCTTCAAAGGTCAGTGAGAAAGTGCTTTCACCTAGTTGAGAAGGGAACATGGTGTGGCCCTGGCCCCAGATCAGTGGCAATTGCTGGCAGCAGGATCCACCTAAAGACCCTGGGGAAATTGAGCAGCTAATCTGAGTCTTAGTCCTGAGTGGTGGTCCTGGGGTGAGAAGGAGTGCTGGCATGGCTAAGCTGGTGGAGGCTCTAAACAGGGAATTCTACTCAGAGATCCTGGGCAGAAAATCTTGTGGTTGCTCTCTGAACAGAGTACAAGCCAGAAGAGGAGGAAACTCCTTTCCCTTGATTGTGCCACACTGGAGGAATTGAGAACTTACAGAACTCTAGAGTATACCCTCCACTTAACAAAGGACTCAAAAGTCAAGTAACTGGCTGGGAAAATGCCCGAAAAAGGGAAAAAAATAAGACTATAGAAGGTTATTTTCTTGGTTAACAGGTATTTTCTTCCATCTTTATGGATGAGGAAGAACAATGCATACCATTAGAGCAAGACATAAAGGTCAAGACTTCTGCATCCAAAACCTTCAAAATAAATATGCAGTGGTCTCAGGCCATGGAAGAGTTCAAAAAGGATTTTGAAAATCAAGTAAGAGAGGTGAAGGAAAAATTGGGAAGAAAAATGAGAGAGATGCAAGAAAATCATGAAAAGTGAGTCTACAGCTTGCTAAAGGAGACCCCCAAAAAATCCTGAAGAAAATAACACCTTTAAAAATAGACGAACTCAAATGGCAAAAGAGGACTAAAAAGCCAATGAGAAGAATGCTTTAAAAAGCCAAATGGAAGATGAGATTCAAAAGCTCACTGAAGAAAATAGTTCTTTAAAAATTAGAATGGAGCAGATGGAAGCCAATGACTTTATTAGAAACCAAGAAATTACAGAACAAAACCAAAAGAAAGAAAAAATAGCAGGAGAAACAACTGACCTGAAAAATAGATCCGGGAGAGACAATTTAAAAATTATGAGACTACCTGAAAGCCATGATCAAAAAAGAGCCTAAATATCATCTTTCATGAAATTATCAAGGAAAACTGATATTCTAGAACCAGAGGGTAAAATAAATATTGAAAGCATCCACTGAACACCTCCTGAAAGAGACCAGAAAAGAAAAACTCTGAGGAATATTATAGCCAAATTCCAGAGTTCTCAGACCAAGGAGAAAATATTGCAAGCAGCCAGAAAGAAACAATTTGAGTATTGTGGAAATACAATCAGGATAACAGAAGATCTAGCAGCTTATACATTAAGGGATCAAAGAGCTTGGAATATGGTATTCCAGAAGTCAAAGGAACTAGGATTCAATCCAAGAACCACCCACCCAACAAAACTGAGTATAACACTTCAAGGGAAAAAATGGTCATTCAATGAAATAGAGGACTTTCAAGAACTCTTGATGAAAAGATCAGAGCTGAATAGAAAATTTGACTTTCAAACACAAGAATCAAGAGAAGCATAAAAAGGTAAATAAGAAAGATAAATCATAAGGCACTTACTAAAGGTGAAGTGTTTACATTCCTATACGGAAAGATAATATTTGTAACTCTTGAAACTTTTCTCAGTATTTAGGTAGTTGGAGGGATTATACACACACACACACACACATATGTGGAGAGAGAGACAGAGAGAGAGAGAGAGAGGGCACAGAGTGAGTTGAATAGGAAGGGATGATATCTAAAAAAAATTAAGGGGTGAGAGAGGAATATATTGGAAGGAGAAAGGGAGAAATGGAATGGGGCAAATTATCTCTCATAAAAGGGGAAAGAAAAACTTTTTCAATGGAGGAGGAAAGGGGAAAGATAAGAGGGAAAAAGTGAAACTTATTCTCACCACATTTGGTTTAAAGAGAGAATAACATGCACACTCAATTTGGTATGAAAATCTGTCTTACACTACAGGAAAGTAGGGGAGAAGGGAATAAGTGGAATGGGAAGAGGCAGATAGAAGGGAGGGCAAATCAGAGAAGAGAGTAATTAGAAGTAAACACTTTAGGGGAGGGACAAGGTCAAAAGTGAGAATAGAATAAATAGGGGCAGGATAGGATGGAGAGAAATATAGTCTTTCACAATTGACTATTATGGAAGTCTTTTTGCAAAACTACACATATATAGCCTATATTGAATTGCTTGCCTTCTCAGTGGGGATGGGTGGGGAGGGAGGAAGGGAGAGAAGTTGGAATTCAAAGTTTTGGGAATGAATGTTGAGAATTATTTTTGCATGCAACTGGGAAATAAGAAATAAAGGTAATGGGGTACAGAAATCTATCTTGCCCCACAAGAAAAGAGAGAAAAGGGAAGGGAGGGGTGTGATAGAAGGGAAGGCAGATTAAGGGAAGGGTAATCAGAATGTACAGTGTTTTGCACAGGTGGGGGAGGGGAGAGATGGGAAAAAATTCGAAACTCAAAATCTTGTGGAAATGAAGGTTGAAAACTAAATAAATAAATTTTTGAAAAAGGAGGAGAAGACTGAGAAACAGGTTCAAATGCTGTAGAGAAGTCAAGGAAAATAAAGAATTAGAAAAGATCATTTAATTTGTCAAGTAAGAAATCATTGGTAACTTTGGAGGGAGTTGTTTCCATGGAATGATTAAGATTAGAATTCAGATTGCAAGGGGTTAAAAAGAGAGTGAGAGGATAGAAAGTGGAGTCATCCATTGTAGATGGACTTTTTGAGTAGTTTAGCTATAAAGGGCAGAAGAGATATAGGACTACAGTCAACAGGGATGAAAGGATCAAATGAGAGATTTTTCACAATAGGAGAGACATGGGCACATTTATAAGCAGTAGGGAATGAGCAATCAGAAAGGCAGAGATTAAAATAAGTAAAAGAATGAGGATGATAGAGAAGATGATCTGTTGGAGGAGATGGGACAGAATGGGATTGCTTGAACAAGTATGGGATTAGCCTTGGTAAGGAGTTGGGCCACTTCATCATGTGAGACAGAAGTGAAAGAGGATATATGACAGAAGATTTCTGAGTAATAGGAGATGAGGAAGAGAAGAGAAAATGGAGTTTATGATGAATAGTCTAAATTTTTTCTATAAAATATGAGGCAAGATTTTCAGCTGAGACAGTTGGAGAAAGGGGAGCTATGGGAGGCTTGAGGAGGCATGGAAAGGTTTATATCAATTATCATCACCACAGTTACTCCAAGGGAGTGTCCTATTCCTTCTTTGATACTCTTTTTCTCTTAATACAGCTTTTGAAAAATCAATCTTTTTGTTGTCCTTAGCTTCTCTCTCCAGCCTCAGCTCATTTTGAATTTTAACATTCCTGACACTCTTTTTACAGAATTATATCACATTTTTATATTTATTTTCTGTTACCTAGACTTGCTTCCATCTTCTGTGAATTTCTTTTTTTTAGTCCAAATTGTTTAATGAGTTCCCTGTATATACACATTGATTTCTTCAGACATATCCAATTTTTCTTCATCATTGGAATTGTATACTTTTGTTTCTTTAGGATTTCATTCTTAAGAATATGTCTTCCATCTTACAAATCCTCTGGAGCATCGGACTCTATGAGATTCTATCTATCTTTCTTCTGACCCCTTTGAAATCTCTTCTTCTAAAATATAGAATGTAGGTCAGACTTTGTCTACATTTCCTCTACTTTATCACAAACTCTAAAATGGACTGGTCACTTCGCCCTGCCCCAGAGTTTCATCACTTCCATCCCCCAGGAATTATATTTGTGAGAATACAATCCAGAAAAGAATCTGCCCTTGCTGGCTCCTCTGCTCTTTAGAAGGAGGCAATGATCACAAATACAAGTCAAAAAGTTATTAGCTGTTCTGCTCCTTTTTTTTCTTTCAAGAGAGGAAGATCAGCAGACATCTGCATAGTTGAAGTCCCCCGTTCCCACTGTACTATACCTCTGTGTCAGACTTTTGGTCTATTTCCCAAACTCCTTAACTATTTCTTCTTTCTGTCCAGGTGGCTATGTTTCTACTCTAGTTACAAAATTATAGGACCATAAGACCATAGCATTGTAAATCTAGAACTTTGTCCTTCTTTTTACCTTTACCCCCAAACTGTTTATTATATTTCCCCACTCTGGTTCTTGGGTTTCTTTACACAGTGGTAATTTCCAGCTCATTCAAGTGATATGAGTGGCTAGGATTGCTCTCTGTCCCCAGGGGAAAATGGACACGAACATTTTGGTAAAGTAAGACTATGGGTTCCTTCCAAAAGGAGTGGGGATAGGGAATAATACTTAGTTGGAAGAAGGAAAAGGGAAGGTCTCCTTGATAGAAAGGATGAGAGGAAGGTTTTCTTATGAGATCTGCAGCAGCTGGGACTTATAGCATAGTCTTGATGGGAAGTGGGCTGAGGTGGGGGAAGGGAAAGTCTTCCCAAGAGACCTATTCCTCTAAGGCCTTCTAGCCTCTAAGGGCATAGGACATTAGGCTTGTGACATACTTGAGAAAGCTCAGCATTTTAATAGATTACTAAATTCTAACAGAAGTTCTAATGGATCATTAGCCTAACCTAAATAAGTAAATTTTTAACAAAATATTTTAGCTTACTTAAGTATTTTCATTTAATCACTCATTCATATGATGAACATGAGAAAATCCTCCCTTGAGAGATGAGAAATTTAATTTGTTTGTCATAAATGATGCAATCATGAGATTCACAGTTTGCTCTACTCTCTAGTGGGGATTTGATAGAGTTTTTGTTTACAATGAATGCTTAATTTTAGCCAGTCTGTGAAGCAAATGCTTGTTTGGTATACAGCATGTTGTGGAGCATTAGTCATTCAGCCAACATGTATCTATTAAGTGCCTTCTGTGTGTCAGGTATTATATTAAATGTAGGGGAGACAAAGAAAGACAAAAGATAGTCCCTGCCCTAGAGGAGCTCACAATCTAATGTGGGAGATAACATGCAAACACAGTGTACAAACAAATTATATCCAGGAGAAATAGGAAATAATTAACAGAGGAAAGTCTCTAGAATTAAGAGGGGGTGGGAAAGGCTTCCTATAGAAGGTAGGATTTTAAACTGGGACTTGAAGGAAGTCAGTGAAGCCAGTAGGTGAAGGTGAGGAGGGAGAACATGCAAGGCAAGGGAAACAGCCAATAAAAATGCCCAGAGTCAAGAAATGCAGTATCTTGTTGAAGGAACAGTGAGGAGGCTAATGTCACTGTCCTGGAGGATGGAGGTGGGGTGACAGGTAGAGTATAAGGTGTAAGAAGACTGGAAAGATGAGGGGGACAGGTTATGAAGGGCTTTGAATGTCAAAGTTGATCCTGGAGGCAATAGGGAGTCACTAGAACTTTTTAAGTAAGGGGGTGATCTAGTCAGACCTGTGCTTCAGGAAAATTACTTTGGTGCATGAATGGAGGATAGACTGGAATGGGGAGAGACTTGTGGCAGTCAGATCCACCAGCAGGTGTGAGGTGTGAGGGTCTGCACCAGAGTGGGCAGAGGAAAGGGGATTGTGTATAAGAAGTATTACGAAAAGTCAAATTGACAAGACTTAGCAAGAGATTGGATATGGAAGGTGGGAGTAAGGCATCAAGGATGACCCCTAGGTCATGAGCCTAAGTGATTGAGAGGATGGCGATAGCCTTAAGAGCAGTAGGGAGGTTAGGAAGAAGGGATGGTCTGAGGAGAAGGGTGATGAGTTTAATTTTGGACATATTAAGTTAAAGATGTTGTCAGGATCCCCATGCCAAGACCACCCCACTTTTTTTACTCCTCTCTTTTTACTATTAAGAGACATCCTATTTTCCAGAGCTAAGGCCCAGCAAACAAGCTGTGCCCAGAGCTTGGCATAACAACAATCCTTTGCACTCACCCTGTGGATGAACTCAGCCACAGCAAAATCCCAGAATTGTTTCACATGAGCCCCAGGTAGTCCCTGAGCTTGAACAATCACCTGCAGGGACCGTGTCCTAGTCATGAAGCCCTGTTATAAATCTGACTTGTGTCACTGTTGCTACTGCCCCCTCACTGCCATGGCTGTGACTCACTGCATATTTCTTTGTCCGGCTATTGCTATACGTATCAAGGTTCGGTCTTGCTACATTGGGTCTCCTCAGTGCGCATCTAGTTCCCCTCCTCCAACAGAATAAAGAAAACCTTTTTACTCATAGCCACTGTAAGCTCTTTGATTTCATTTTTGCTTTGTTTTGTTTTCCAGAGTTAATAGTTGGCATTGCCTCTGTGAGCTCCTTGGTCTCTTTTTCAGAGTGAATGGCAGTTAACTGGTGATTTATTTTCAGAATTGACAATGTCTAAAAGGACATCGAATCTGAGGTGTTGAGTAAATAATTGGAGATACAAGTCTGCATGTTAGGAGGGAAGTTAGGGCTGGATAAGTAGATTTGAGAATCATCAGCATAGAGATGAAAAGTGAATCCATGAAAACTGATATCATCAAGTAAAGTAATATAGAAAGAGAAGAAAAGAGGACCCAGGACAGGACTTGGGGGAGGGGAACACTCCCAGTTAATAGACATGACCTGAATGAAAATCCAACAAAGGAAATAAGAAGCAGTTAGAAAGCAAGAGAAACAGGAGAGAGTGATGTGCCAAAAATGAAAGAGAAGAGAGTGTCAAGGAGAAGGGCCTAATCACAAGTGCTAAAGGTTGCATAGACTTCAGGAAGAATGAGGATGGAGAAAAGGTCATCATGTTTGGCCATAAGAAATTACTGGTAGCTTCAGAGAGGGAAGTTTCAGTGGAATAATGAGGCTGGTACCTGATTGTACAGATGTATGAGAGGAAATGGAGGCATCTACCCTAGGCAGCCTTCTCAAGGAGGTCAGCCACAAAGGGCAGAAGAAATATGGGATGACAGCAGAGATGGAACCATCAAGTGAGGAAGACATGGACGTGGTCCAGCAGCAGACCAGGAGAGATGGAAAATAGGTGAGAAAGAGAAGGTGATAGAAGGGGCAATCTCCAGAGAACATGGGATGGAATAGGTCCACTTGTGCAGGTTGGTCTTGGCAAAAAAGGGGACCTCTTCATGTGAGATAGGGGTGAAGGAAAAGATAGTGGCAGAAAGCATACGAGTGATGCAAGAGAGAGGAGTGAGGAGGGGGCCCTCAACAAATGGCCTCAACTTTTCAATAAGATGTGAGACATGTTTCCCAGATGAGAGGGTGCGTGGGAAGGGGAACCATAGGAGGTTTTAGGAGAATGAAAGAATTTGGAAGAGTTGCTGTGGAAAGTGGGAGAGTAAACTGATTATGGAAGTGTAGAAGGGTTCCCATCTGTGGCTGTGACGTCCAAGTTGAGGTTATGTAAAATAAATTTGTGGTGGAGCCAGTCAGAATGTTTACATAATTTTCTCCACTTTCCTTCAGTAGTACCTGTTTAGAAACAAAGGCAGTAGATGGTAGGAGCGATATAAAGCTGGAATTTGGCAAGGCATGATCTATAATATATAATAAAGAGATTAGGGACTCAAGAGAAAAAAAATAGTGTAGAGTCGAACCATGGTTCACCAAGGGTTCAAGATGGGGAAAGAGGAGTGTGGCTAGTATGGGGACAATGGCTGGGACAGAAATAAGTGATTGAGAGATTGGAGGTCACAGTGATGTTGAAGAGCAGGGTTTGATATGGGAAAGCAGATGGAGACAGAAAGCTAATAGGTTGTTATTAGGTAAGAGAATTTCAGAATTCTTGAACATGTAGGTGGTACGTTGGTGGGTGATGGCAAGATTCAGGGCATGAACATCTTTGTGTGTAGCTGAGGTGAGATGGGACAGTGTTGTTCAGTTATTTCAGTCATATATGACTCTTCATGACCTCATTTGGGGTTCTCTTGGCAAAGATACTGGAGTGGTTTGCCATTACTTCCTCTAGGATGAAAGAGTAGGTCATGGGAAATGAGTAGGTTGAGGAAATGGAAGTTTACAGCATTTGAGGGAGTATCAATATACATATTGATATTCCCTAGTATGAAAGTAGGAGTTGCAGAAGAGAGAAAGAAATTGTGAACCAGGTCCTGAATTCTTTGAGAAAGAAAGGAAAGTGTCCTAAACGTCCGTAGGAAGAGTTGTCAAAATTTTGATTGAGGTGTGGGGAGGGTCAAATGTAGCTCCCATGGACCTCAAAGCAGGTGATGCTACAGAGTGATAGTGGTAGGGGGAGAAACTGGGATGGGGAGCAGAAGGGGAGCAAAATGTATTCCAACTCCCCTGGAGAGAAGGAAATGGCAAACCACTGCAGAATCTTTGCCAAGAAAACCCCAAACAAGGTCACGAAGAGTTGGACACAACTGAAAAATGACTGAGCAATACACTTTGCATTGAGGGAAACAAGTGATGGTACAACCAGCACTGAAAAGAGTGACCAGGGAGAGTGGGTCATCAGGAGGGAGCCAGGCCTCAGTGAGAGCCAGAAGATGTATGAATGGTGAGAGGAATGATTTGGGAATGAGAAGACTGGCTTATTGTACCCCTATCTGCATCCCACACTATTACTCAGTTTAATGTAATTTCACAGGAGTAGTGATTATACTTGTCAATCAATACAGAGTCAATCTAGTCTTTCTTGTAATAGACCCCTTTGGGAACCTAACCTAGCAATGTACTTCAGTTGGAAGAGTGAATCCAGAGGGGGTGCATTTAGTTCTACATTTTCACCGTATAATTCAGACAGCCAAATTCTAAAGCATGCTCTGTGCAATTGAACTTACAAAATAATGAATTTTCTATATTAGAGGATTGTAGATTAAAGCTGAAAAGAACCTTAGAGAGCAACTCTCTCATTTTACCATTGTGGAAATAAGCCCAGAGAGATTAAATGCTTTTTAAGTGGTAGAGTCAAGATTTGAATCTGGGTTTCCTGATTTAATCTCCCCAAGGCCTCAATTTCTTAATTTGTAAAATGAAGAAATTAAATTAAATGGTTGTCATCCTTCAAGTCTAGATCTATGTTCCTTTTGGGGACTTTTCCCATTATATCTTCCCAACTCCTAACTGCCTTATACTTAGAATCATAGATTTGGAACTACAAGAAAACTTGGAAATAATATAGCTGAAACTCCTCCTTTTAAAAATAAGGAAACTGAGGACCAGTGAAGTCTGATTCTGAATTTAATGTTCTTCAGATTCAAAGGGCTGTGATCTGTTTTATTAATCTAGAAAAAGCTAATAAATGTTAACCAGGTCTGAATATGCAGTTCATAACTTTAGGGAATTTAAATACAGCTTTCAAATGCAGATTTCAAATATGTTCTTCAAATGCTTTCCTCCTACGTACACCTTATTGTCATCTGGAGAGAAAAGCAGAGCAATTCATTGAATTGAATACCAACAATTATTAAGTGAAATATGGCTGTTCTCACTAGATGGCACTCTAACTACATTGGTTTCCCAATACCAGTTCTTTCCTAACCACGGATATAAATTAAAAAAAAAAATATTTCCCAATACCTCTTCTTTTTATATCACTTTTTCCCCCAGTATACCCCATCTTACCCCCCACCCAACATAGAACTCTTATAACAAAGAAAAGCAGTTAAGCAAAATTATTTAACATAGTAACCAAAGCTCTAAGAACAAGCAAGATTTTGTTCCTACAGTCCCATATCTCTATTGAGAGAGCTGTATCTAATTATGCTCCGTGGCCATTTCATTTCATCTGAGTTAAGCTGAATTTTTGTCTCAACTTTGTTTCCATTATTAAAGTTGTTCTGTATTTTATTCTTTCTAGTTTCATTTTCTATTCTGTATCCCTTCATATGTTTTTTTCTCATTTCTTTCAATCCTCTTTTTTTACTATTTCTTTCCTGTATCACAGTGATATTCCATTTTTTCATATACCACAATTTGTGCAGCATTTTCCTCATTTGATGGGCATGTACATTCTTTCTAATTTTTTGCTACCACAAAAACTAATGCTACAGATAGTTTAATATATATGGCACGGAGCACTTTATTTAGAAAGTGTTATCGTGTTCCAGTTCTTGCAAACATTTTTCTTTAGGCAGTCGGCCTTATGGTATGGGACCTGAATGGAGTCTGTCTCTTGCTTTGGTCTGAATCCCATGATCTTACATATTAGAGAAGTGACAAAATCATGGGAGGCACACTTACCAAATTTTCTGTTAATACAAATTGGGGACGAATGGCAAACACATTGCATCAGAATTCAAAAAGATCTTGATCGATTTCAGGGTCAGATCTAATAAGACTAACTATAAAAGGTATAGGTATAAAGTCTCACACTTAGAGACAAGAAATGAACTGGGATTAAAATTTATGAGGGAAGCAGGACTGGAGAATGATTTGTCTGACAAAGATTTGATAATTTTAGAGTGTGACAAGGTTAATGTAGCCTTAGGATGGATTGAGAGACAGCATCCAAATGTTCCTGCTATGTCTGGAGTCTTGTGTTCATTTCCACACGCCACATTTCAGGAATGTCTTTGATAAGCAGGGGAGGATGGAGAAAAGAGGTAGTGAAGGGCTTCAAAAATCATGCTTGTAAGGCTCAGCTGAAGGAATTTCTGGAAGATGGATATTTACTCTGGAGAAAAGAATGGGTTGGGGAGGAGCATGGCAGATAATACATGAAAGAAGGTTTAAATTTCTTTTGTTTGGTTCCAGAAGGTTGAGAGAGGAGTATTGACTGGAAATTACAAAGAGATAAATTTAAGCTTGCCATCAAGAGAAACTGTAACGACTAGAGTTATGCAAATGACTACTCCCTCATTAGCCATCTTCAAATAAAAGTTACTTTACTACTTACTGGATATGTTGTAGCGGGGATTCTTAATCAGTCATGAATCCCTTCTGAGCTTCCAATCCTTAGATCCTGCAAGTCAATGATATATTATCTCAAATTGTACTGACTTTAAACATTGTTTTTTTAAATGATCAGCTCCTTGAGGACAGGAGCCTTGTCACCTAATCTTTGAAACCCCCACATAATTTGATCTCAGGATCTCAAATATAGTAGATGATCATTAAATTTGTAAGCTCCCTGAGAGCAAGGACTGTTTCATTTTTGTCTTTGCATCCCCAGAATCTAACCCAGTGTCTGAAAAAAAAAAAAAAGAGGTCCTCAATAAATGCTTGTGGATGGATTGATGATCAACAGCCACAAAAGTAGCCATACTCTCAGTTCACTACTATCAGCAAGCAATCCCATTGTTTTGACTCAGGTATTCCATTTCCTTGCTGGTCTTACATTTGTTTGCTACCGGCATGAAAAAAGGTCTATTGGTTTCCTTATTCATTTTCTCTAGGGAGAAATATGGCAATAGGGAATGGTCTGCCTTCTACTTAGGCAGCATAGACAACCCATTATGCCAGAAAATGTGTAGGTTACCACAAAGTCCCCCAAGTGGAAACCTGCCTCCATCTGTATAAAGAATTTTGATTAGAAGGGATGGGTATCAGGAAGGCTAGTCATCCTAAGGTAGGGGACCAGTGAGGTGTAACTTTTTCCAGATGGACATGTCTACTTATGGTTATCTGTAGTTATCTTTGATAGGAATCAATATAATGTAAAAATTATCCATCTTAATTTCCATACTCCAATAGGCTGATCTGGAAACAAACATTTTTTCTGCACTAGTCTTCAACAAGGGTTGTGACATGCAGCCATCTACCATAGCAGAAAGAGTGAGATCATAATATCTAAATTAGGAGTAGGAAACCTGGAGCCTCAAGGCCACATGTGACCCTCTTAGTCCCCAAGTGTGGCCCTTTGACTGAATCCAAACTTCACAGAACAAATCCCCTTAATAAAATGATTTGTTCTATAAAATGTGGACTCAGTAAAAAGGCCACATGTGGCCTCAAAGCCTCCTCAGGTTCCCAACCCTTGAATCATAGCTCTAGAGCAGGAAAGGATTGCAGAGGTCATCTAGTCCAACCCTCCCATTTTACTGATGAGGAAGCAGGTCTAGGAAGGGGAAATGCCTTTTTACCCTAGATTACACAAGTGCCAGAGATAGGATTTGAATCCAGAGTCCCTAACTCCAGAATCAGTTCTCTTTCTTTTATACCACAAGATGAGTATTGTGTCTAAGAGCATCATAATTTAGTTTAAAAATAAGATGGTGCAGAAACTAATGCTCAGTAAATAAAAGCAATCTTCTTGAAAAGTGAAACATAATTTATTATAAAAAAAGAAAACAATTTGTTTTGTCCAGAGTTTGAGAAAGAAAGGGCTCCAGGGCTCCTTTGAAGTCTTTTTTTCATCCTATCTTAGTAGGTAAAAAAATCACAGAACATCCTATTTTGTTTTCTCCACTTTCCTCTATATGATAAGAATTTAAAAAGATGATGATTGGGGGTGAGGAGATGGAACATGGGAAGGGTTTGGGAGAATGGATGAAGTGAATGGTGAAGAAAAGGAAAAGGATGTGCCACCTGGGAGAGATGGGACCAAGGAATCCAGGAGAAGGAAAGGCCTTGAGTCCACCATGCCTTTAGAGAATTTGGGGAATAAAGTTGGATAGTTTGGCCTGTGGGAAAAAAGACTGGGGAAGCATAATAGCTTTCTTCAAGTATCTGAAGGGCTGTATTGTGGAGAAAGGACTGGATTTGCTCTATCTGGCCCCAGAGGGAAGAAGTAGGAGAAAATCGATAGAAGTTGCAAAGAGACGCTTTAGACTTGCTATCAGAAAAAGCTTCCTAATTGTTCAACAGCTGCCTAGAGTAGTGATGGATCCCCTCCTCCTTGTAAGTCTTCAAGTAGAGGTTGAACAATCACTTGTCAGGTAGGGATTCTTTTCATATGTGGATTGGACTACGTGGCCGCCAAAGCTCCCTCCCACTCTCAAATGATCGTTTGAACCTCAGAGTTTCATCATCTGTAAATTTAGGAAGTTGGACCTCTCTATCTCCTTCCATCTTTGATATTCTTATATATTTCCCCCTATGATAAGGTGTGATTATGACATTGTGAAAACAGAGAATATTGTGTAGTCACAGAACAATTGTGCCCTTGTAAATGGCAGGCATAATAGAAAGAAAGCTATGGACATTTAATTTAATAATATTTTTATTGTGAATAGGATAAGGTGAACTCAATACCAAACACATGCAGAAAGAAAATAGAGATGGAAATTAAAGCTGTTTATAGGACACTCAACAGAGGATCCCAGTCACAAAGTAACCCATTAGTCAAGGAATCTTATTCCTTTTGCCCAGAATTAACATATGGATCTGTGTGGTGCTGGTAATGTATCAAACTTGCTTCACAAATTCTCATTGACTCCAAATCCCAACTAAATCCTTTGGTGAATCAATTCCTCAAGTCAGACAAATTTAGAATGGTAAAGAGTCAAGAGCCCTTTAATGATTTGAGTTTTATTCTGCAAAAACCTACCAAGTTCCCCTTCTTTTCCCGCCACCATGCCAGATAAGACTCCAATTCCCATGCCTTTTTCTTCCCAAGCTCAAAAGGTCTTTTAATTTCAAATTGCAAGTGATTACAAACATCAGAGAGACCTGATATCAGGTGCCCAAAACTGTTACCTTTTGATGGGCACAGCACCAAGCAGACACACTCTAGGAAAGAGTTTACTCTCTGAGGAGGTCTGACCTTTCCATCAGGGCTTACAGTCTAACTCCTGCTGCAACAACAGACTGCTTTACCCTCTAGCTAGAGCCACTAAGCAAAATTGAACCAGATGAAAATTTCTGTCAAGATCCAATTTTGCTTGGCTTCTATAGTCTGCCACAGAACTCTATATTGCCAGCCCGTTCAATCCTTATACTGCTCTCAATACTAACATCAATGAATCACATACACTAAATCTTTCACTCCATCCAAATCTGCATCTAGAACTAGCCTTACCAGAATTTGCTGCATCTGCAAGTTGCACCTGATGACCAATGGTAGAAGCTTATCCCCTGTAGGTGGTTCCTCTGGAGATATTTGAGAGTAATCCCCCCAAAAAACAATTACCAAATAAATATTTATATCTGTATGATGATTTTTTTTTTTGCTAAAAAAATTCCCCTTATTCTCTTGAGGAAGGAGTAAAATAAAAAAAAAAATACCTTAAAAAAGAGGGATATTCTATGTGATGACTGCATATGAAAAGTATTTATTGCTCCCTGCTCCAAAAATATTAATAACATGCCAAAGTTAGAAAGTAATTCTTTGGGTACAAAGTTTGTAGAAACCTGCACCTGTGTAAAAGTCAGACAAGGTTGATTATATACTGGGTTAAGGAGAACAGAATTTTCCAAAGAAAATGATATTGCGTGTTTTGTTGTGCCTGATAATATAAATGAATGGGTGGTCAGCATTGAATTCATCTTTATGTTGCAGGATTCGAGATCCTGGTACCTCTATAGAATCACCACCATCTTCTGTAATTTCTAAACAGGCTTTGTGGATGACATTAGACAAAGCCACTCCCTTAGTCTCTGACAGCCCTGAGAAATCACTTGTACTTTCATCAAAGACATTTTTCATTCCAAGGCTTTCCAGATCTGTTTTTGGGTCAATAAGCTTTTCCACCTTAAATTTAGGAATTGAAAGTTTCACTTTGGCACTGGCCATTGTGCTAGGGTTGGTCCACTCCTGTAGAGTCTCAGGACTGAGCCCTTTCTCAACCTGAAAGAAGAAAAAAAACAAAGCATAGTTTATTACCAAGAGGCATAAAAGAAAAAAAAAATCCTTCTTCATCTAATCTCAAACGTAAAAATGACCAGTCAATCAATGAGCATTTATTAAGTACCTACTATATACCAAGAACTGGAAAAAGCACTGGGGATACAAAAAAAAAAAAGCACTGTCTCTACCTTCATAGATCTTACAGTCAACTAATGGAAATAACATATGCATGTCTAAGTGGATACAAAAAAATATATGAAGTAAATTGAAATGATGACGTTTTCTTGGCAGAGATACTGGAATGGTTTGCCATTTCCTTCTCCAGCTAAGGAAACTGAGGCAAACAGGGTTAAGTGACTTGCCCAGGGTCACACAGCTAAGTGACTGAGGCCAGATTTGAACTCAAGAAGAGGAGTTTCCCTGACTCCTGTTCTGACACTCTAGCCATTATACCACCTAGCTGCTCCCTATCAGGGAAGCCTAGGTTTCACCAAGTCCCCAAAATGATGGATTTACAACCATTTTACCCATTACAAGGTAGTGATTATATATCAGAGTATCACCTAGATTCCTTACCTTTTCCAATCCAGTTGAATCATCCTCCATATCTTTTGGTAGTAAAATGAGCATGCTCAGGTGCTTATTTTGAAAGGGAAGTTCTATAATCTTGCAGTTTATATCTTTGATGTTGCCCATGCAAAATGTAGCTTCTATGTTCATCATTTGCACTGGTTTGGTGTCTGTCTGTAAAAAATAGGGAATATGTAGGTATCTGCCAGGACAGCATGTGTATACAACTTAATTTGCCTTTATCAGAAGCACACAGGGTTTAAAAATGACATCTAATCCCTGTACTTACTTCCAAATAAGACCACTTCCCCAAAGCTCCATAGAACATTTCCACTCTCACTTGTAAGACATTCCAGGTTTTCATAATAACCTGTGCTTGGCTAGGCAGAGAAACTGTTAACACCAGTCTTCAAAGTATTCATATCTTAACAAATAAAATAAATCCTGCTATATTAGAGCCTAAATCAGGGAAACCTGTGGCCTGGAGTCCACTTGTGGCTCTCTAGATCCTCAAGTGAGGCCCTTTGACTGAATCCAAACTTCACAGAACAAATCCAAAGGATTCAGCCAAAGGGCTGTACTTGAGGACCTAAAGGGCCACCTATGGCCTTGAGGCTACAAGTTCCCCACCCTTCACCTGAAGTCACCTTAGAAATCATCTAACCCAGAGATTTTTAGCCTTTTTTGTGTCATAGTCACCTTTGACAGGCTAGTGAAACCTATGGTACCCTTTTCAGAATAATGTTTTTTAAATGCATAAAATACATAGGAAACCAATTATAATGAAATAGTTATTAAAATATTTTTTTAAAAACCAAGTTCACAGATCACAGTTTAATATCCCCTGGTTTAGTCCAAATTTCATTTTTACACACCCAGAAACTGAAGTCCATGGAGATCACAGGACTTGTCCAAGATCACACAGTCCAGTGCTTTTGCTAGGATTAAAATCCCAGGCTTTTGATTCCTCGACCACTTACTCTTTGTCTCCATTTACACTATGCTGCTTTCTCTTCCATAATTTCTGCTTGAGCTAACTTCAGTGCCAATAATGATGCAAAAATTACACGTCCTTTCTAAAAAAACTACTTTGCAAAAGAACACCCATGTAAACTAGAATAGGTTGACTCAAACCTTTTGGTTGTATTCCTTCTGGAAACCACAGATTGGGGATGATCCTGGGCAACAGTGTCAATGGCTAGCTTATACTTGCCTGTCGGCTTTCTTTTTCTTTTTTTTTTTTAAATATTCCTCTCCACCCTCCCTTTGCCACATGGTATGGTAGAAAAGAATATTAGATGAGGAATAAAAAAACCCATATTCTAATCTCAACACTGCCATTAGCTCATAAACTAGATGTACTTGAGTGAATCACTTAAACTTCTGTGGGCCCCAGTTTTCTTCCTTTGTAAAATATGAATTAAATGGTCTCTAAGACACCTTCCAGCTCTAAAATCCTTTGATTCATAGAAAATATACCATTTCCATATATCTCTCTCCTTTCTTCCTTCTCCTCCCCCAACCCCACACCATCAAAAATTACCTGTCCTTTGTCTTCTTCTCTAGTTAATCTATGATCATTTAATTCAAACTATGGAATAGAGAATTGACATCTCAGTGATTCACCCTTCCCACTGAGGCACTGCCTTTTCAAAGATTTGAAATTTTTCTGGCAAAAATTTTAATGGCCATGTTAAGTCATCAGGAAATATATCCATGGACAATTTTCAAACCACTGGAAGGCAGTCACCTCTTTCACTTTTCTCATATAACTAGAAACCTCTAGAATTAGGATGGGTTAAGTAGATGACCAAGTTCTTCCTCTGGGCTTACTACACTTAAAATGGATCAGGGATTAGACTCTAGTTCTAAGCTCTCTACCCAGTTAAATAATTGACAGCCCCCAAATTTAGATAAAGTTGTGGTTTCCCAAAAGCTTCATTTATTTCACATGCCAGAACCGAATTTGGGTCACCTATGTAGAAATAGCCAGATGCACTAAGCTACTCTTAAATAGCTTCAAAAATTTAGGGCAAGTCTTGAAGGAGATGGCATAAGATGTGAGAAAAGCTTCAATAATGTGACTCAAAAGTGCAAAGACTGACAGAAATTCAAGCAATCACAGGAAAGTAATAGCTTTTGCTGTCCTCAGGAAGAAAGCATCACCGGAGTCTGCCAGTGACATTTTATTGCCCTATTAGGGGAAACAGAGAAAGATCGCTGACATCCTGGTCCCTATTTAATCCTGTTCAGAGTCAGGGTATCAGACCTGGATCCAGCTTGAATAAACTTTAAAATTTAATAAATGAGAAAATTGGTGTGCTAAGGTTTTTCCCCATCTCAAAGGATATTCATTCATATTTTTAACAACTCAAAACTGGAAAGCCCATGGAGATTTCAGAGGAAAAAAAAAGTCAAGGATGCTCTGATCTCTCCTTCTACCCCTCCTCCCACCATTACAATCTAGTTACAATGTGTTCATTAAGCTTATGACTGGCCTTAAATGCTACTAAGGGATACCATTTAATGGCAAGTTTGAATTTTCATGTAAAATATATACATATATGTAATAGAATATACACACATGCACACACAAACACATATATGTGATCTTTTTGCAGAAATCACTCCAATAGCCAACCCAATGACAATCCAATGTGATGTGGGAGCGGCCACCTACCCTAAGAACTTGCTTCATTAGGAAATCTGGCTAGCACTAATGGGTTCTACAGATAGATTCTAGTAGATCTTTAGAGGGTCTTTAGAGGTCACATGATCCAATGGCTTTATTTTCAGAAAAGAATACTAAAGGCCAGAGAAATCAAGTGACTTGGACAGTCACTTAACCTCTGCCTGCCTCAGTTTCCTCAATTGTGAAGAGGTGATCATAAAATATATTTACCTCCAATTTTTTGAGGATCAATTGAGATAATATACGTATAGTGTTTAGCATAGCTCCTGACATACAGTAGGTGCTTAGTAACTACTTGTTTCTTTGCTGCCTTTTGAACCCAAATCTCCAGTACTCTCTCTCCCTATACTTTGCTGACTTTTGTCATTACTATACTTCCCTAACCCACAGCAAGGTCTGTATAAAGTTCAGTACCCTCTCATCTCAGAATGAAAGGAAACAACGAAAATATAATTCACAAGATGTTTTGGAAACTGGGGGATCTGTTTGTAAAAATTAAGAATAAAAACTGGGGTTTTTTCCCCTTTGGCACATCAGGAACCCCTATCTTAATGAAAGAGGGGGCAGATATTCTCTCCTATAGTCTATACTACTGATATTGTGTAGACCAGGGGTCCCCAATGTTTTTTTGTGAGAAATAACTTTTTATTTTCCGGATTGATTATTTTACAAATGTAACTGAGACCTATTGTCATTATTTGCTATTAACTATCTGCCTTGTTTTCGAATAGTTATCAGGTTTTTTACTATACTGATTTCACAAATAAGTAAAATAGAGAAGTAAGTTCTTTTCCTAGGGTTACTCTCTGAGATGTTCCTTGTATTTTGGGTATGCTCCTTGGCATCAGGCAATAACTAGCCTCTCATCAAAAGTAGAAAAGAAAAGCCTTGTAATGTCTTCTCTTACGTAACCTAAGCCCTAGAGCCTACTAAGATGGGACTCTTTCCCCGTTTGTAGAGATACATGCCTCACACCTGTGTAAAGGGCAGGGTGACTTGGCAAGAGCAAGATAAAGTAGAGATTCACTCTCTTCAGTCTCTTTGGGTTCTCCCAGCTTCCAGGATGGAAAGAAAAGATGCACAGGATTCCAACCTCACTTCAGGACCATGAAGAGGGAAAGGCTCCAGGAAGAAACTGACATAAGGAGAGCTTACAGGCTCCATCATGTCTCTACCCACAGTTTGCTGCTCTAGAGACTTCAAGGAATTTCCCTGGAGGTGAAATCAGGGACTTTCCCTCTTGACTGAGCTGAGTTACCCCACTCTCAATGGGAGGGTTAATTTACTTCTGTGTATTGTCTTGATATATATGTATATTATGTATGTATGTATATCCATTTATTTATATTCTCCTATGTACACTTTGTCTGATTTCTGTTTTCCTGCTGACTTGGATATATGGATTTATTTGCTATGTGCATTCATTGTGGACCTAGCATTTGATGAGAAGGGAGTCAAACCATCAGTATAAAGCTTGGAGACATCCTTTATCCTTCTAGATACAGCAATCGGGAGTTTAGATTGAATCTAAAAATTACATACCCCCAGACTAATAATACTTAAGGGAGAAGATAGAAATAATTCTAGCCCAGTACCTCCTCTTGCAGAGGAGACCAGAGTGGTGGTCAGCCTCCAGACCCAACCTCCTACTTTCCCTCCTAACAGGAATTAAAACCTCCCTTGGAGGAAGGTGGAGGGAGGAGAGACCAGATATATAACTATTCTAGCCACACATGACACTTATATTTATATTTACCAAATGGTTCAGCCATTTTACAAACCAAAATACAACTGTTCCTATTTCACAGATGAACGAAGACACTCAGAATGTCAGTGGCTGATTGTGGGAACATCCAAAAGTGGGGCTTGAAATATAGGAGTACCAGTAATTCAATATAATCTGCAGAATTGTCATTTCTATTTTTTAGAGCTCTAGATAATTTGCATCTTTTTCTTGGGGGTCAATAACTATATGGGACTTCCCCAACCGAAATATGAATCCTATAAAATCTCCCCCAGTTCAGCCTTTGATAATCAACACTTATGACTCCTAGGACACCTGGAGCACCTACCTTGTTGATTCTAAATGGACATTCTTTTGTTTCAGATTCAGGGAATTTCTTCATCCATTTTCCTATGAAATAGGCTGCATTCACCACAAGAATCTTGGTTTGATCATTTACACTGTCTTCAGTCAAGATGTTCTCAAAATGACCTGAAAAAATATTTTTTAAACTCACACAAATTTCACAAAATGAATTTTTCAAATTTGACATCTACTGTTTACCTGCAGATTTATGAAAAGGGAAGTAAAGTCATTCAATACCTCTACATTTTTCCTCAGACAATCTTGGGCAGGATGTCCATGACCACTTGGGGTGGGAATGGGAGAGGAAGCACACATTGTGCTCAATATTTCCCAGCTAGCTAAAGAGCTGAAAAAACTTCTTTGGGAAAGGGGGAAGGGTATATCAGAGAGTCCTTGCTTACACATTAACCTAAAAACAGCAGGCATCTCTTTTAGCCAGGGATGTTCAGGGAAGCAGAGGCCATAGGATATAAACAATGCCATATATGGGAAGAACTTGAATTGGGAGTCAGGAGATCTGAGCTGGAGTCCCCCTTCAGACTCTGACTCTCTGTGTGACATTTGGGCAAATACTTCCTTCTCAGACCTTCTTTTTTCAATTTTCAAATGCTGAATAACTAGCTGTGTGACCGTAGGCAAGTCATCTAACCCTGTTTGCCTTAGTTTCCTCATCTATAAAATGAACTAGAGAAAGAAATGGAAAACCACTCCAGTATCTTTGCCAAAAAATCAAAAACAAAAAAACCCAAACAAATGGGGTCTCAAAGAGTCAGACATGACTGAGCAACTGCAAAGGAAAACCTGGGAGCTCCAGCTGTCCCTCACTGGAGGTCACGAAGCAAAGTCAATATGAGAGCTTGTCAGTTAGGGTCTAGAGGGGATTCTTCTTGCATTTAGTGGCTTCTAAAAACCCTTCCCACTCTGGTCCTGCATGATTATATGATTCAAACCTTGAGAGTTCCAATGGGACTCCTATTTTCCCATTCCATGACAAATTACCCACTGACTGAACAGAGAATGATAGGAATGTTCTAAGAACAAAATTCAGTTAAGAATTTTTAAGAAGTAAATGTTACCTTTAACCTTCCAGTCTGACATAGGGAAGCCCTATTTTTTGGGTTGTTTTGGGATAAAGGTAAGCTGTATTCCATTTCAAAGTGCCCTGTTCAGTGAAAGTAAAAGCTAAAAGTTATGCCTTCAGACATAATCCCTGGTCTACCTGAGTTTCAAACTATTGAAACTTTCAAGAAGATATCTATTAAGTTGTCTAAGGACAAACTATTTAAGTGAATATGCCTAATAAGGGGGAAATTATTTGCACTGTGATAAGATGCTTTAATCTGTACAAACCTTTATACCAAATTTTTTATTTAAAGTAGGGTCTTTTAAACCTTTTTTGCATCATGTTCCCCTCTTACAATCTGATATAGCCTATCACCTCTCTCACAATAGTGAATTTTTTGATTCATAATTGAAAGAAATACTAAATTTCAATTAGAAGTTAGTAAAAGAAAGTGTATAAATATTTCCCCTCCAAGCTTATTTCCCCTGAAATCTATCCAGGAATCCATTGAAGGTCCATGGATCTCAGGTTAAGAATTTCAGCTTAAAGGGAAATGGGGAAAAAAAAGCATAGTGGAGAGGGGAAAAAAACATAAAAAAAAATACTGTGGGACAGATTGGCAAATCACAAAAATCTCACTTGTAAAGAAGAGAGTTGGCTTCTCACAAAGGCAAAATAGACCTTGAAACTTGACTTGAGAGCTTTCCCCTTGTTCAAAAGAACCTCTCATGCCCTCAAATCCTTTAATCCTTGAAATGCCCATCATTAGAATTATTTCCCTGGGTTAAAGATTTGTCCCCAAAAGACTCCCATTAAAATACAACTATGCTTCCTGGGAAGAGAAGCCCATAATCATATTTTAGATTCATTTAGAAATTTTCTAGGGAAAACAACACTGAGGCTCTGTTGAACACAAGATTCACAAGCTTTTAAGGAGGATAGGAAAGGGATGTGCTCAGGTAAAGAAACAAGAAGATGGGAAAAGTGCATAGCATTATGAAGCACTGTGAGAGTTAGAAGAGCTGGGTAGGCCCCTGAAGAGAAGCCTAATAATGCATCAATCAGTAAGTGCATCAGTAACAATACAAGGAAGGAGGCAGAAATAAGGCTAATCTAAGAGGAGGCATGAGAACTAAAGGCACACTGCACTCGCTTCACAATTCTACCTACATCTGTCCTGGAAGAAAATAATCTTTTTTCCCCTTTCACTGAATTTTTGGAGCAGAAGGTATTATTTGATGATTATAAATATATGAGAGTGAAGAACACTGGCCCAGAGAACCTGAATCATGTGCGACCTTGGACAAATGACTTAAGTTCCTAAAACCTCAATTTATCTCTAAAATTAAACTAAGTGGTGCAGTGGATAGAGCACCAGGCCTGGAGTCAGGAAGATCTGAGTTCAAATCCAGCCTCAGAGACTTACTAGTTGTGTGACTCTTGGCAAGTAACTGTACTGTCTGCCTCAGCTTCTTCATCTGTAAAATGATCTAGAGAAGGAAATGGAAAACCACTCCAGTATCTTTGCCAAGGAAACTCCAGACAGGGTCATGAAGAGTCTGACATGACTAAAAAAACTGAACAACAAAATGAAGAGGTCCTAGTAGATGACCTCCAAGGTCTTTTCCAGCTCTGGATCCTATCATCCCGTGTAGACTTGCACACATGTAGGCTTAAATAATGAGAGCTGAACTAAAGGGGAAAAATAAAAATAGAAAAACTGTAATGTGAAAATGAAAGGAGAAATGCCTGAATACTGGGAAATCACCATATTAAGACTTTGGCTCTTCCTGAAAAAAGAGGCTTAAACTAAGTGACTACTCAAAGTTTCTTCCAGGTATGTAATTATAATTGCTCTATTACATGTTGACTCTGGATGAGAGAAAAAAAGCAGAGTCTGGTCACTGCTATAGCACTAGATTAAAAGGTACTTGCCATCTGTCAGGTCCTTAATAGATTTGTTGATTTGGCCTTTAGTTTCTCCCAGTTTATCCTTAAAGTCAACGGTTTCCATTTCATTTGCATAGGGCCTTTTGGTGGTACTGACAAATTCCTGAAAAACATGAGTTTTACAATGTAGACCCATTAAACATTACCTAAAAGAAAAAATAAAGTCTTGACATATTATACACAACTGTCATCATTCTACTACATTTTACACAATTCTGTAAAAATTTTTCTTTGTCCAGTGCCTGATTGTGGCATGGAAGTAGGCTCTGAAATCCCTGGAAAATATGATAACAAAGCTTATATTATAAAAGATCTTACCAAACTAAGAAGATCCCAAGTACCAACTCAGTAATCTACTTTCTGATGACCAACCTAACTGTGCTTGTAGATGCTCAGCACTGAGAGACTTGGGCACTAGGCAACAAACAGTTTGACTACAGCAACTCATCAAAATGCCTATTAAGGAATGAAAAGTTCGTGATCTACATTTGTGGAGAGAGCAAGCTCATCCATGAAAATACAAGTCTTTGGAAGTGCTGAAGAATAATCACATCTACCTTTTCAAACTATATATTTTGAGGAAGAAGAGGAAGAGAAATGAAAAAGGGATAGGGAGAGAAGGAGAGGAAGAAAGTAGAAGGGAAGAAAGAAGATGAAGGGAAGATGGCAAAGGAGAAAGAAGAGGGAAAGGTGTCAGAGAGGGAGAAAGAAAAGGAGAAAGAGAACAAGGAAAGAGAGGACATGGAGGCAAAAATGGTGGAAGAGGAGGAGGTAAGAAAAGAAAGGAGAATGAGGAAGAGAAAGGACAAGAAGAGGAAGGGAAGGAGACAAAGAAGGAGAAGAAAGGAGGAGGCAAAACAGAGAAAACTAGAAAGGGGAGAAGAGGAAGCAGTAGAAGAAGGAAGGGAAAAAGAGGAAGAGATCATTTATATATACAAGTCAATGGATTTTTCCACGCAGGAAACAGAATTGCTAATGAAATATGCAAATAGTATGCAACCAAAACTAGCAATGGAAAGTAAGGGGTAAAAGTCAAGTTCCATGAATTTGGTCAAAATGATTCGTAGACTTCCAAGGTAACAGTCCAGTCCACCTACGAAATAGATCACTTTCCCTTTAAATATTATCAAAAATCTTATGCAGTATTACACCATGTAAGACTCAATGGTAACTACTATAGTGGTTGCCACATAAAAAGTTTATAAGACTCAGCTTAGTTGCAATTCTCAGAATGAAGAAGTTCCCACTAAAGCCAGTAGCTGCCACTCCCTTCCACCCCAAAGAGGGAAGGACAAGGAATAAGCATTTATGTGACACCCACTATGTTCCAGAAACTGTGTCAAATGCTTTACAACTAACTAGAAAATAAGGAAATTTCACCCACATCCTAAAGATGGATTCTCACCTGCAAAGACAAAAAGATATATTGTACATATCATCTATTATGTTTAGACATTAATATGTTACAATGAAATGAAGCCCGTGTAAACATTACTTTAGACCACAGGTGGGCAAATTAGGGCAGTTGACTGGCATAGGAGTTATAGCCCTGGGTTTGGAATCAGGAAAACGGCAGTTGTCATTTCAGTTGTGTCTGACTCATTATGACCCCATTCGGGGTCTTCTTGGCAAAGATACTAGAGTGATTGGTCATTTCCTTCTCTAGTCTTCCTGATCTATATCTTACCACTGGACCCAAATGGCTCCAAGGAGAAAGTGAGGCTGATGACTTTGCAGAGCCTTCTCTCACTTAAATCCAATTCACTTGCATGTCATAGCATTACCTCCCTGATGTCATGGTCATCTTTGAGAACAAGGAATGAACAAACATAAGAGTGGCCCCACTGGGGACCCAACTGGAACTGATCAGTTGGGCAACATGGCTCTTCCTTCCTTCCTTCCTTCTTTTCTTCCTTCCTTCCTTCCTTCCTTCCTTCCTTCCTTCCTTCCTTCCTTCCTTCCTTCCTTCCTTTCTCTCAAAGGAATATCAATTTTGACCACTGAATTTTTTTTCTTATGGACTCCACCTTAAACTCAGTTCACTCGGCTCTCATTGATTGGTCAACAACAGGTTCCAGGTCAAGCCCCACTTGGTCATTGTTTGGGCCCTGATTGATTCAAAGTGGATGTAAATAGCAATTGTTTCTGTTTGGGCCAGAAATCCTGAGGATCTTCCCCTCCCAGATCGATTTTTTTTTTTTTTTGACTAGGTAAAGTGGCCATTCTTTACCTAATTTCTTACTTACCCTTAATCACTGAATGGGCATGGCCTCAATCAAACTGAGACCTATTAAAGACCTTAGCTTAAAAAAATGAAGATTTCCCATTGCATCCAACGCCACCTCCAGTTGTCCTGATTTCTATCTCACCACTGGACCCAGATGGCTTTGAAGGAGAAAGTGAGGCAACTTTGTAGAGCCCTCCCTCACTTAAATCCAATTTACTTGAATGTCATGGCATCACTTCCCTGATAAGGTCCTCTTCAAGAACAAAGGACAAATAACAACCAGCTCATTTTATAGATGAGGAAACTGAGGAAAATGGGGTTAAGTGACTTGCCTCGGGTCACACAGCTAGTCAATGTCTGAGGAGTCAGTAATCTTGACTCTAGGCCTGGCACTGTACCCACTTCACCACCTAGCTGCCCAATATTTGAAATTACCCAAGCTTTAAGAATGGGCATCTTTCTTATCTGCTGCCCAAAGCAGTAAAATTATGGTAGGGTATTTAACATAGTGGTCTGATTATCAAGTTTAGGATGCTTGAATCTCACAATGCTTTAGGGAGAGAGAATACTCTATAAGGGACTTGCTAAAATTCAGGACACTTTCCTGCCTATCAGACTCAGAATCGATTTTCATTCAACCTAAAATGACACTGCTAAAGTTCATTTACGACTGGACTAGCCAGTGATATCACTGACTCCTGATTACTAAAATCTATACTCTGATGTAATTGTTCCTTGCTGGTACTAAGGAAGGTCAAAAACAAGCAAAGTTCTCTGGGTATAGTCAAAGTGAAGCAGGGAGATGAGGCTATATCCAGACATTGCTTTAGCAGAACACTACTGAGGAAGAAGTAGGTTTGGCTATCAACACTTATTAAATTAACCAGAATTTGTTTGGTACCCCAGTTGTTTTTGCCCATGTAAATGTAGTCTGGGAGTGAGAGTAAAATGGAAAAGAGGAACAAATGATCTTCTACCTTGTCTGTTTCTTGTGTTAGTTGAACCTAGCCTATTAGGAATAGATTTTTAAAAAATAATCCACTAATGATAGTAAATAGCAAATTTAGATCATTCTAATAAAAGCTGTCTCATGGAAATAAATCTAGGGGAAGGACTATATGCAAAAATTTTGTATAAATATGGCACATAAAAATAGAGGGGAAGGAGATTTTCTCTCCTGTAATATTAATACCATTGGCTGGATGAATGATCAAAGGACATTAGGCCAGGCAGCAATGAATTTAACCGGCTGTTATGCCATCAATGGCTGGCCTAATATTTACTGCAAGGAGAAGCAGTGGATAAAGTATCAGGCCTGGAGTCAGGAAGATTCATCTTTCTGAGTTCAAAGCTGGCTTCAGATTTACTAGCTGTGTGACCTTGCACAAGTCACTTAATCCGGTTTGCCTGTTTCCTCATCTGTAAAATGAACTGGAGAAGGAAATAGCAAACCGTTAAAGCATCTTTGCCAAGAAAACTCCAAATGGGGTTACACAGAGTTGGACACAACTGAAAACAACTGAACAAAATGCTTATTCAGTCAGCCACGGACAGAAAATTTTCAAATGCTGAAAGAGGATATACATATTCTCCTCAATTTAGGATCACAGATTTGAAAGTGGAAGAAAGACCTTTGAAGTCATCTAGACAAATCTTATTTTACAGAATACAAGTGACTTGCCTAAGATCATATAGTAAGGGGCAGAACTGAGATTTGAACCTAAGTTCTCCAATTGCAAATCCAGAATTCCTCACAATGAACCACTCCATGATTCAACACAATGTGAAGGTCCCAGGCAACAGTCAGGGTACATCTGCTGTTTTAGAAATCTGGGGCAGCTGCAATTACTGCCAGATGCTCAGGTTTTTATTGCCTCCCCAGTCACCCCATAAATAAAGGAGAGGGTCAGTTGAAGCGCAGGTGTCCCCAAATGCTCCAGTGAGTCTACATCACTGTATACAGTTGTAAAAGTGTGAAAGGAAACATAAGCCAAGTTTTGATTTTTAAAGCAACTTACCATACATGGGTTTAGAGATTTATCTACGTAGAGTCTCTTGATTAGCTTCAGAGAATAGAAAGAACTAAGCTTGTTTACATCAGAGGTCACTGTTTGAAACCCAAAAGGTACGTCTTTGACATTTTCAAAGTGAAGGACCTGTGAACAAAAAGAAGCTGCTTAATGGAAGTCATTGATCTTTTCTGTCACTATTGGACAGCTCAATTCAACCTTCATTTATTAAGTGCTGGTCAAGTTCAATGTCCTTTGCTAGGCACTGGGTAGGGAATGTGCTTGGGGAAGGTGGCCAAGATACAAATCAAATGACCCACAGTCCCTGGCTTCACAAAGCTTGAAGTTTAATAGGGAAATATGCTACATGCATAAATAACTACACTCCATTCTTTGGGTTCTGGGAAGTTGGGTGATGCAGCGGATCGAGTGCCAGCCTGGAGTCAGAAAGACTCATCTTCCTGAGTTAAAATCTGGCCTCAAATGCTTACTAGCTCTGTGACCCTGGGCAAATCAGTTAACCCTGTTTGCCTCAGCTCCCTCATCTGTAAAATGAGCTAGAAAATGAAATGGCAAACCATTCCAGTGTCTTTGCTAAGAAAACCCCAAATATGGGTCACAAAGAGTCCGATGTGACTGAAAAATGAACAATAATAACTTTCTCTTAGTTACTTGTGTTAGAAATGATGCTCCTAATGTCAACACTGGATGATTTTCAAATATGATTAAGTTTCAAACTCCCTCAAAGATGTAATATGGTAATATTTGATAATAATAAATAATAATGATAATATTTAATAATAATAAATATTTGTATAGCTTGTTAAGGTTTCCAAAGTACTTTACATACATCATCTCACTTAGACTTGAAAACACTCTGGAAATTGGGTAGGATAGATATTATTATGGCCATATTATGCATGAGAAAACTGATGCTAAGAAAGGTTGTGATTTGCCTTGAGTCATACAGCTAGTAATAATCAGACCAGGGCTTCGTACTGAGTGCTTCCTCAATCTGAGTCTACTATGGCACACTACAAAACCCCTGGGAAACACTAGCCCCAGGCAGTCTGTGTGATTTAAACAAAGCTCCACACAGTGAAGGGGGCAGAGTCCAGGGTCTAAGGCAGAGCAAAAACAAGCAAATGCTGCTTGCCACTCCCAGTCCTTTCAGAAATATTCATTTTCCCTGAGGGAAAATGGACTTATTGCTAAGGTGCAACCAGGGAAATAACAATATAATAAGAATTTGTTTCAGTCCTGTCTGACTCTTCATTACCCCATTTGGGATTTTCTTGGCAAAGATACTTGAGTGGTTTGATATTTTCTTCTCCAGCTCATTTTAAAGATGAGGAAACTGAGGCAAAGATTTGTGTAGGGTCACACAGCTAGTAAGTATCTGAGGCCAGATTTGAACTCCGGAAAATAAACCTTCCTGACTCCAAGCCCATTACTCTATCTGCTATGCCACTTAGCTGCCCCATGATGTAATATAATATGATATGATATAATATAATGTAATATAATATAATAAGACATAATAAAAATAGCTAACATTTATATAGTGCTTATTATTTGCCAGGCACTTTACAATTTTTATTTTAATTGATCCTTACAGAAATCCTGGGATGTATGTGCTATTATTGTCCCCATTTTACAGATGAGGAAAATGAGGCAAACAGGGTAGGGGACTTTGTCCAGTGTCATGCAGCTAGTAAGTCTCTGAAGTAGAGTTTAACTCAGGTTTCCCTGACTCCAGGCCCAGTGCTCTATCCACTATACCACCTGGTTCCAAGAAGAGTTATGTGAGTACAGATCTCTTCTCTATTGCTAACGTTTCTTAAATAAACTGTACATGACCAAAAGAACTTGTTTCAACTGATCCATCACAGACACATCTGAAGTAGGCAGATGTGGCGTAAAGGAAAGTACCATGGATTTGTGATCAGAAAACCTGGATTTGAATCCTGGTTCTACAACTCACCACGCTAGGCAAGGCACTTAACATTCTCTGGGACTAGAATTTTCTTATCTGTAAAAGGAGGGGGTTGGACAAAATGATTTCTAAGGTTTCATCCAACTCTAAATCTATGACCCTATAATTTTTTTAATCTTTTAGGGACCTCCCTTCTCCCACAGTTTTTTTTTATGGAAATGAACTTTGGGGAGTTTGGCAAGGAAATTGCATCCTGCCAGGCTCTGGGCTAAGCATTTTGTCGTCATCATCATCATCTTATCCTTACCTGGGAGGTAGGTGTCATTATTATCCCCATTTTACAGATGAAGAAACTGAGGCAAACAGAGGTCACTAGTTGCACAGCTAGTGAATGTCTGGCTAGATTTGAACTCCTGACTCCAGGTCTAGAGGTCTGTCCACTGTACTACCTCTCTTTCATAGTTTGCCGCCCTATGATCTCAAGTAACATTTACACGTATTTCATTACATTGCAATATATAATAGATGATCCATACAACAGATTTCTGTTGTTGAAGGCGAGAGTCCATCTTTAGGATCTTGTTGATGTTTCCTTAGGTTCTAGTTTAGTTGTAAAGCATTTAGCACAGTTCCTGGAGTATAGTAGGTGCTCTATAAATGCGCATATATAAGGTAATGAGATTTTTCAGAAAGCAAATTCAAGATGGCTTTTGATAGGAGTCTCTAACTTCTTAACTGTAGCAACAAATGTGAGATTGGCTTGCATTTTATTCCAAAATCAGAGGCCTAGCTCTGGTCTTACTTGGTTGTTAACACCCAGCTGAGTGTTATTATCAACCTATAATAAAAACAACCGATAAGCAGCTGGCATAGACAGTAATAATCCTAGCGGAGGAGAAATGTATGGTAAACCCATAGTGTAAGCCCAAGAATGTTGCTCTGAACTGTTCTAGAATTGGTTGTATGAAAAAATGAATTTCATAAATCATATATCCTACCACCTCAAGGCCAAACTGCCAAGGCCTTCCATAATCTAAACTCCTCTCAGCCTTGTCAACCTTGTCTGCTTTGATGCTTCTGTATGCAATGTCTGCTTCCTGCAGCCTCTCCTCACTCCCTTTTGGTCACGCCCTATTCAATTCCACCTTCATCTTCTTCCCCTATCTGGCTTACATTCACTTCTCACTTCTCACCAATACTTTTCATGGAATCATGTTTAGAGCTGAAAAGGCTACCAGAGTCTATCTAATACAACAGATTTTTTTTTACAGATAGGGAAACTGAGGCTCTGGGACCTTAAGTTTCTCACCCAAGGTCATGAAAGCAGTAAATACCACAGCTGAGATTTGACCTGAAGTTTCTCTGACTTCATACAGAATTTCTTTTACCACATTATGCTGCACAAATTTTGCTCATCCTTCAGGGCCTGGCTCAAGTCCCATTTTCCCCTGAAAGTCTTCTCTAATCTTCCCAGCCCTGGTGACTCCTCTCCCCTGAACTCTTACTGCACTTAATTTTAATGCTCCAGATTAGCAACTAAAATTTATCTGATTGTTTCATGTAGTTTTGTTTTCCCAAATGGAGTATAAGAACTGGTGTCATAACCTCTCTGTATCTCATCCATCGCAGAAGTCTAATGACAGTGCATACAACAGAATAATAAATGTTCTGGCTGGAAGGGACAAGAGATCATTAAGTCCAGCCTTCTCATTGGAGTAGGCTGAGGTCCTAAGAAGCTAATGACTTGTGTGGTTCAGTCCTTTTAGTCATGTCTGACTTTCATGACCCCATTTGGGCACATGTCCTTTTTGTATTTTGGTTGCCACATTCCCCTTTAAATTCTATGTAAAGATTTATTATCATTGTTGATAATAATAATAAATTAGTACTTTAAGCACTGAAACATTATTATCAACTCATTAATAATTTTGAACTTTAAGGAAATAAAGCTTCTTTGCCAGGGATGATGCTCCGGGAAAGGCCTTAATTCAGAAAGGCCAAGGTCACATCTACTAGATTCTGAGCTGTCAGGAGTCATCTCGATTTTTGTCATGTTACTAGACTCCAATGGCTCTGGAGAAGAAAGTGTGATTGATAACTGTGAAACTCTGCCTCACTTCAATTCCTGTTTACCGGCAAGTCAAGACATCACCTCGAGATGGCATCGGTCCTCTTTGAGAACAGAGCGAACAACAAACCATTCTCCTGTGCATCTACACTTTCCAGCACAATGGACTGGGGGTTGGGAGGGTTGATAGGGAAGAGACAGATAAGGGGAGGGCTACTGTCTTGGACTTATGTCTCTAGGCCTCATGTAAACCATGATCCAGAGAGTCCCAGGAATGTCTAAGAGCTCATTCAGAGACACTGGGCTAAAAGTTCTTAAGAATTCCTTGAAGAGGATAAAAGTGCTATTGAACCACAAAACCATCATTAGTAAAGTAAAGCTAGATTATAGGGAATTTTATCTGATGACTAAAAGTAAATAAGGGTGTGAGTAAAGATAATAAGAAGCTTAGAAATATATTCCATGGAAATAAGCTCCAAAAAGCTTTAATTGGGTCTGGTACTTTACTGGGTATTCACCAAAGCTGCACTGACTAGAGGAAATAATAATCTTTTACGTTTGCACAGTATTTGGCAAGGAAGGTCTCCAGCAAGTCGGGTGCATCCCCGTGGTCAAGGTTTAGGAGGGTATATCTAAAAGTTGGCCTGCATGGATAGGGGTAATATGTGTTACTGGACAGAACATCCAAATTGATGAGATCAGAGATCCGCATGGGTATGTTACTTCTCAAAGTGCTTTCAAATGCGTTGTTATTTTACCCTTACCATATGCCCTATGAAATTGTGGGGATAGGAACTATCTTCTCCATTTTACAGATCAGGAAACTGTGATGAAGAGAGGCTGACTCATTATCATAAGTGACTCATACTAACTATTGGCGAAGTTTGGCCTAGAACCCAGGTTTAGAGAGTGCAGGGAGCTTTCTACTATACCACAATGCCTGATATAAAACACCTCTCTCGGGACTCCAATGATCTGAATCAGATGGAGACCACCAGAACCTGTTTCAAAATAGCAGAGAAATTCCACAAAGCACAATTGCAAAAACTTCCTTTTCAACACGGGAATGTAGGTATGAAGAAAATTGACTGTGCCTTAATTTTTGCACTTATACTATGCTATAATTCCTCCCACTTTCCCCCTAGATATTTACTGTCCAAGTAAAAGCAAATGCTACTAGCTCTTAAAAATGAAAACAAAGAATCCAAAGCTCACCTTTTCAATTTCATTTGCTGTATCACCTTTGGTCCCTACGTGAGCCAGGGACAGGGAAGTAGAAAGACATATTGGAGAGAAAAGGACATTGCCTGCTGCTTCCTTGCCACACAGCTGTTTGAAAAAGTCAACCGCAAAAGCTGAATTTGCCAATCGTAGAGCGTCCATTGTGGGCCTAGGACAGAAAAGTAAAGGAAAATATTACATTCATACAATCATCTGGCATTTCAGAGTGGGGAGGTCACTCTGAGTCAATTTAATCCACTGAGAATCTAATCTACAGCATAGGACATAATCCAAGGCCTCCATGGCTGGAAGATAGGGAAGCCAAGGGAAGGGGGCACACAGGAGCCTTCAAGCAAGAAAAACTAAGTGACGTATTTCTGAACCACTTCAACTCTAATGATTCTAACTTCAATAAGTAATTGTTATCAAGAATAGTGGCAAATACCTATGAGCACAGCTAAGGAGACCAAGGCTGGAGGATTGTTTGAACTCTGGAGTTCTGAGCTGCAATGAGCTATACCAATCAGATGTTGGCCTCAGCATGGTGACCACCCAGGAGAGCGTGGAGACTGACTGAGAAGGGGCAAAGAGGCCCAGGTCAACTGGGCAACACTTGGGTACCACAGAGCTCCCCTTCTCAGGATAATGTTTTAAAATGTGTAAAATAAAATTAACAGGACTACAAAGGAAAACAATTATATTCTACATCAAGAGAAAGAACTGATCATTAGAAGTATGTATACAATTATTTTATATATTTGTAAATAGTATTTGCATATTTGTAATTGTATTTACATATATATTTGTGCCTAATGATAGCCTAATGATATAACTCGTGATCTCCTGGGGATTGGGGAGGGAAGGGGGTTGGTGAAGGAAAAAAAAGAAAAAAAGTTACATGATAACTTTACTGTATATTTAAAAGGAATATCAAGTTGTACATAATAGATTTGCAGTTTCTTCATGTGCAATCATCTTTTTAAAAATTATACTATGCTATGGAAATGCTTGTTTTATTCTATAAGTTAAAGATAACATTTAAAAACAAATAAAATAGTTATCAAAATATTTCTAAAAACAAATTTACAGACCCCTAAAATCTATATATGGAAATCCCACCAGGATCTATGGACCCCAACTTAAGAACTTCTGTCCTAGATTGTTCCTGAGCCTAAATTTTGACCAATTCACTCAAAATTATCATTCATTAAGAGTGGAGTCATGCCATCATGGCAGTTATTAAGTCATTCATTCAACAAATGAGAGTATACTATAGTAGTAACATATTTATAAAGAAATCTACAGTTTGCAAAGTGCCTGTGGCAAAAGTATGTTATTTTCATACTGTGAGGAAGGCAGGGTATTATTTTCTCCATTTTACAGATGGGGAAACTGAGGTCCAGAGAAGTCAAGTAATTAGTCAGTGGTCACAATGCTAGCAGGTGTAGGTGTGAGTCACTGTACTATGTGTTTCAGTGATCCACAAGAGGAGGAAGAAGATATGGTCCCTACTCTTAAAGAGCTTAAAGTATAATAGGGGGGATGTGATATTTGCACACACAGCTAATACAAAACACAATGTGAGAAGGAAAGAGAGGTATAAAGTACTATGAGATTTCAGGGAGGGAGAGCTTACTTCTGGCTAGCGGGTCTCTGGAAAGGCCTCATGGAGAAGGTGGCATTTGTAACGAGGCCTTAAAAGATAGAGAGAAGCAGAAATCTAAGGAACAAAGATATTTTGAGGGTGAAGAGGAAAAGGAACTGTTGGAGGAGACAGTGAAGGAGCAACTCAAATAAGAGAAGACAACCTCATGAAGTCAATATCACCTAAGCCAAGAGAAGACATTCAAGGACCAGGTGGGTCAACAGCCCATCAAAAGCAGCAAAGAGTGAAGAACTAGAGGTAGATCATCTCTTGTAAAGTTCTGAGCAAACAAATATTTTATTTGATTGAACAAACACTTATTGAAATTCTATTTGGGGAGCATGGCAGTTGGTGATGCTAGACTGGAATTCAAGAGTGATATTAATCCATCAATAAACATGTACATGCATATGTTATATAAATGTAAGTACATTGTATATGCTATTTGTGTATTGCATATTTAGGGTTGCATATCTACATTTAAAAGTCATTTACAAAGAGAGAAGCTAAAAGAAGGTATGGGAGGTGATAAGATCATCAAGTAAGAAAATGTAGAGAGAGGTAGGCAAAGACTAGACAGGGCAATGCCCACACTGAGAGGGTGGGAGGAATTTCATGAATCAGCATAAGAAACCAAGAATGTTTTTTGAATACTTACTACTTCTTAGCACTGGAAAATGCAAGGAAATATAAGATACAGTCTTTGACTCCCCACAGTTTATAAGTTTGATGAAGAAATCACATAGATGCAAAGAATCCCAATCCAAGAAGTATGTTGATGACCATCTTATACAGATAACAAATGGGATTTGTTCGGTCATTTTAGTCATGTCCAGCTTTTCCTGATCCTAACTGGGGTTTTCTTGGCAAAGATACTAGAGTGGTTTGACATTTCCTTGTCTAGATCATTTTACAAATGAGGAAACTGAGGCAAACAGGGGGTAAGTGACTTAGAGTCACACAGTAAGTGTCTGAGGCTTGAAAATGAGGTACATAGGATTAAATGACTTATTAGGGTTACACAGCTAGAAAGTATCTGGGGCAAGATTTCAACTCAGGAAGATTCAAGTCCCAACAAATGGGATAAGAGTTCATATAAGTAAAAGAATATATGGCATGCAAAGAACACTGAATCTGGAATCAGGGGACCTGGTATTGAATACTGGTTCTGTTCTCTACCACCTATCTGAGTTTAAACAAGTCACTTTAAGACCGTGTAATAATTTATCTATAAAACAGAGGGATTGGATTAGACATTCTCTACTATCCCTCCCAACTCTAAATCCCATGATCCTATGACCCATTCCCATCTTAAAAACTATAAGATGCTTGTAAAGAGGATATTATAGTCAATAGTCACCTGGTTTCATCAGAGGAACAACTTCCTAATTAAAGGCCAGGCTTGTCTCCTAATCTACACATCTACTCTCAGTAAGTCTAGGTGAAATTCTCATTTTCCTTTGAAGAAGATCTATAAGAACACAACCTGCAATCCTGTGATTTGGTGAATGAAGACATACGTAGCACCATACCTCAGGTGTGGTTAAACTAGATGATCTCTTCAAGTCTTGGTAGCTAGATGGTATAGTGAATTAGAGTGCCAGGCCTGGAGTCAAGAAGACGTGAATTCAAATCCAGCCTCAGATCCTTTCTAGCTGTGTGACCCTGGGCAAGTCATTTAACCTCTGTCTACCTTGATTTCCTCATCTGTAAAATGGGTGTCATAATAGAACCTACCTTGCAGGGTTGTGAGGATAAAATGAACTAATGTTTGTAAAGTATTTGGCATGTAACAGATGCATAATAAATGCATGTGTTTTGGGAAATTCAGATGTAACATCTTTTGGATAGATAAAAGCTTAAATAATGAGAATCCTATAACTTTATCAGACTTATAATTTTACCAGTGTAGGAAGAGGCAGATTGGCAACTTACCTGGGTCTTAGGCAATTGTCTGGGGTCACTGAGAGCACACTTACAAGAGAAACAGAACAAGCATTGCCTACACTTTATAAATATTACCTTATTTGATTGTCACAACAACTCTATGAGAAACTAAGGCAGACAGAGATTGTGACTTATCCAAGATCACACATCTAGTAAAGGACTGACAGAGGATTTTAACTCATCTTCCTGACTTCAGACTCAGTAATCTATCCACTGCACCACCTAGCTACCTTAGCCAATGTATGTCCAAGGAAGGATTTACACCTTCTTGACTCCAAGACCCGCCCTCTCTATCTATCATGCCACTCCAGATTAGGTTGTTTAGTCATTTCAGTTCTGTCCATCTCTTCATGACCTCACCTGAGGTTTTCTTGGCAAAGACACTAGAGTAGTTTTCCATTTTCTTCTCCAGCTCATTTTACAGATGAGGAAATTGAAGTAAACAGGGTTAAGTGACTTGCACAGGGTCTCACAGTCAGTAAGTGTCTGAAGTTTGATCTGAACTCATGAAGATGAGTCTTCCCGATTCCAGGCCCAGTAATCTATCTACCGCACCACCTAGCTGCCTAAGGTTAGGTATGGTCAATCAAATTAACACAGTCCAATAGTGAAAGGATATAATTGCAATTTCAGGCACTATGTTGTCATATATGTAGATTTTGATACTCATTTTCATCAACTACATCACAGGAAAGATGATTGTGAGCTTTCTCTTAATCCATTTCTAATAACAGTTCAAAATCCCAAGGTTAAAGTCATGTGGATGAGTATGACCTGAATTTGCAATTTGAACAAAAATGTCAAAAGCTATGAATTGAGAAAGAATGTCACTAGTGAACCCCCTAGAACTGATCTCTTACTAGTAACCGTGCCTTTTCACAGAACATAGTACTTGATGACAGGCATAACACAAAGGTAACACAAAGCATAGAGATCCTTTTCCCAAAAATCTCTCAGCCTGAAAAAGAGATGCTTCCTTTGACAATATTCAACCTTTCCAATGTAAGCATCCTCTCCTAGACATGCTGTCGTCTTCTTCCTCCTACTCTCCACATGATTAGATTAAAGAAACAGAAATGCAGCCAAATATACTCAGTGCTGGCTCCTATTCAGAACTCTCAATGGAAGCACAAGGAATCTAAAGGAGGGACAGAGCATCTCCAATTTCTTTAAGACCTGATTTCTTTTGCCCTCTAGGCAGGTGAAATATTTGCTAGCAAATCACATGGCCCTCACTCAGTTGGATTATGCCATCCATTAGATAAGTAAAATTCTTAAAGAAAGAAAAAGGATATTTGTTGAAAAAGATCAATATATAATATATCTTGAGTTGTTCAGCTCTCCAACTTAAATTCTATCTTTGAATCTGTATGTTTTCCCTTTATAAAAGAGAAAATTCAACTATGAGTCATCTCAACAAAGGTTTATTAAGTTCCTGCTTTATGGTACAACCTTGGTTTTTGTGAATTTCCAAGCTAGGTTCAAAGCAGATCAATAAAGTTTTTTTTTTTAATTAAAATAGTTTAATCTGATAGGGAAAAACAATTCCTGCCCCATCTTTTCATTTTTTTAAAGTAGGTGTTTGCTTTAAAGACCAGGAAGGCTCATAATGGTTGTGCTCCGCATGACTCATAATTTCATTTAGCTTAGTTGATGTTAGTAAATTGATAAGAAAAAAAGATATTGAAAGTATGTCAAACAGCAAATTATTATTAAAGTTAAAGCACATAGCATTCCCTTCTATTAATGAATAGTGAACTACCAAAGTGGGAAATGCCATATGCTATCAGTGAAAATTACTATTATGTGATTTTGCTTAACTCTTTTGGGGAGATTTCTTTGGATGCTTGTCATATGGAAGTAACTACTGTGTGAAAACAAAATGCATCAATATTTCCCTTTAAAAGAAAGCACAAACATAAAATATGGAGCAGGAATCTCAAACCAGTAGTTATCAATAAAGCTGTAAATCCTCAAGCTTTATCTGGCAGATTTTCAAGCATTTGCCAGCCAACCTCACCCCACCCCACCCCAAGGTCTCACAGTGGGAAGGCAAGCACAGCTGACCTCAGCACCCTCTTCCCAGCACTCAACTGTCAGCAGTTAATTCCCCCTTTAACCTACCCTAAAATGGCACTATTATCAACCAGTCATCTCAAGTCTTCAAGAACTTGAGAGGTAGCTCCAAATTTTTTTTTTAAAGGAACTCTCTCAGATAGCTAAATGGATCCATCATCTCATCAATTCAGAAGCTGGTACTAATGATCCAGATCACAATCCATCCATACCTACCTATTCTATGCTACCTTTGCCCATATCATTCTAAAAGATCACCACAAGTGGTATTCCTTGTTCCAGGCCTTGACACTAATTGACTGACATAGAGGATAAAAATCCCTAATTATACAGCAAAGCAAGGTTGTTACACTGACAAACCTGAAGGTTTTAAAGGCGCACACACACACACACACACACACACACACACACACACCAATGAAACCATTGTTTTCATTTTTAAGTATTTTCTCTTGCATTATAGAAATAACAGCTTCCCTAATATGAAGTGGCACATAACCAAATCAGTTGTAAAAATCAATGCTTAGCAATGCAACTGACTAATAAATAACTCCCACATGTCTTCTTTGTGTTGTTCCCTTGGGAACCCAAAATGGATGCAAGTGCATCATCAATAGCAAGCTCATTGAAAACAATTTTTTTCTTTCCATGGAAAAGAATGCTCTAAATTTTTAGAATAATTGATAAGGGTATTTGAATGCAAAGTTTCTTGTGTAACTGGGGCAATATTGTTCCATGAGAGCACTTGGATACAATGACCTAACCCTGCAATGAAGAAAAATTAAGTTCATTCCCTCTTGTGTTGCTCAGGCATTATTCATTCTCAAAAACATTTTGCAGCACATTTAACTGACACTATGAATGAAAGACTCTAGTGGCTTTTAAGGCAATTCATGACATAATTTAATTAATACTGTGTTTCAATTAAAGACTCAAAGCTAGCTGCTTGTTAGAAAATTTAAGTCAGTGCATATCTCACTAAAGATGATGTATCTCAGAGAGAGCTTCGCCCCTAACAACCAACCTTTCCGTTGAAGATGTTTCTTCCTGTTAGATAGGAATGACCATGCATGAGTCATACATGAGATCAGGCCTCCTCAATATGGTGACCTGTGTCTTTCCCATAAAAATTCTGCTTTGTGTTTTGAGAAAGTCATTTCAACCATTAACATTTAATGTACAAACTAAACAGCCTTCCCGAGCACTCCCTTCTAACACTGGACACCATTCAACCAGCTTTTACTTAGCTTAGGCTTCATGCAAAACTCTGGACTTGCTGATGGGGAGACAAAGGCAAAAGTAAAACATCCCTGGCCCTCTGAAGTTTAAAGTCTACTAATAATGAATGTTATCAAAAGCATCAACACCTTAATAGAAGACAAAACAAACAAATACCATGCCTAGAGGCAACATGGTGACAATAACTGAACCTGATTTTGATTCTGGCCTCAGACACTTATGCCCTGGGAAAGCCATTTAATCATCTCTTAGTCTCAGTTTCTTGATATGTTAAATGGGGATAATGATAGGACCTACCTCACAGGGTTATTGTTAGAATCAAATGAGATAATATACAAAGGTACTTTTCAAATGTTACAGTGCAAGTTATATACATATGTATATAAAATTTATATATATATATATATATACACACATATATATATATTTAAATCCAACTAGGTTCTATATACTTTTTAAAAATAACATTTTATTTTTTCCCAATTATGTGTAAAAACAGTTTTTGGTTCCATATACTTTTAATCCTATAACCAAATTAGCCACTATTTGGATTATGATGACCAGTTACATATGGTAATCATCTGCCCAGTGATTGGGCCTAAGTTACTGATAATAATGGGTTCATTGTCATATCCACATGGGACCTGAATTAACACAAGGTTTGCCAGTGGTCATAGCCAGGTATCAACCCAATGACACGATGATACAACAAAGTCATTCTAATGAAATGGCAGCACCATCAATTTCCTACAAAAACCATTATCATTTAAAACATAAATATGACAATGATGGTCAATTGAGAAGAGGTAATGTATCCTCCTACATCGTAGTAGTTCAATGTTGTTATGACTTCCATCCAAAGCCATCCATGTCACCAATGCCAGGGCTTCCAGTTACTCCCTGACTTCAAAGGGTTTTTTCTTTACTTGGTTTCTTTTGTAATCCTACATCTCTTTTATGCTGTTAAAATATTATTCTGAGAAGGGGTCCATAACCTTCACCAGACTGCCAAAGGAGTTCATATGTCACAAAAGTTCCAGATGACACCCAAGGAAAATTGCAAGTCTATATATCTCCAGGCCTCAGAGAATATGCTCTACATCTCCATTAATCATGCTGACTTTCAGAAACTACATTCCCTCCACACTTTCTCAGCATCTCCAGCCTTGATCTTTCCTCCCCGTCCCAGTTCTCTTCCATAGGTTGTCTTCCTGCACTCAAATGTAAGCTCCTTTAGGGTAGGGACTGTCCTACTTTTTACTTGCATCCCTAGCACTTAGCATGGTTTTTGGAACATAAAAAGCACTTAAGAAATGCTTGCTTTATCTATCTATCTTCCATGTAAGACTGAGTAATAAAAATCCAATTTTAAGAGAAAATGCTAATCTTAGAAGCCACTTTATGGGATCACAAAATTTTAGAACTAGAAAGAACTACAGATGTAATTTTATATAACTCCCTTACTTTGTGGGCAAGGAAACTGAGGCCTAGAGATGTACAGACTCTTAATTTTGGAAACAGAAGGAACCCTTGGTATCATCTGGAAGTTCCTAACCTTTTTTGTCCTATGAATTTCCTTCACAGTTTGGTGAAGGTTATGGACCACTTCTCACAATAATACTTTTTAGATTTATTCTTTATTTTATTTTTAATTTATGGAATAAAACAACTATTTCCATAACATAGCACAAAGATAATTGCACATGAAACTGTAAATCTATTATGTACAAATTGCTATTCCTTTTAAATATATAATATAGTTATCATGTAAATTTCTTTTTTTCCTTTTTTTCTTCCCTTCCCCCCACCCTAGAGATGGCTACTATTACACATGCACACATATTTATCTTAAAAGCACAAAATAAAAACTGTAGGATTAAAAAAGAAACCAAGTATATTAAAATATAGGTATCAAAATATTTAAAAAGCAAGCTTGAGGTTTCCAGGTTACAAAACCCTGAGTCACACAATTAGTCAAAGACTGAGTACAGACTATAATCTCAACCTCCTGTTTTCCCAAACGGTGATCTTTCCAGTACGCTATTCTGACTGCTCAGCTCCTTTCTTGATAACAATGACATAATCAGAGGCTCAATTTTCAGAAGGTCTAAAGATTTGATGTCTTTATGTATCCAAAATTATTTCTTTAGGAATAGACTTTTGGCATCACTATTTTTAAACCAATATTGATTTTTCTTACTAAAAGGCTATTTATCATAGAACTTAAATGTTGGAAGGGACATCAGATAGTCTGACTTTGTTTTGATAGGTTAGAAGTCTCCGGATCACAGTAGCAAGTTAGAACCTGCATATCCTGTCTGTCAATCTAATGTGGGTTCCCATGCACCATGATGCCTTTTTCAGTCATTCATGTGGTAGATCCATTGGCAATGTATTTGTTGGATCATTTCATCAAAAGTTTTTTTGTTTGTTGAAACTTTAAAGTTTTTGTTTGTTGAATCTTTCAATGATGTTTTGTCACACTGCATTTATCATCTTACATGGACAAAGGCGGATAGCAGAGATCCTCTTCTAGGTAACAAAAGGGTTGTTACCTCTTGCTTATATATGCATAGGGTTTCATTTGCTTCTCCTTGGCTAAGTTTAAAAAAACAGATTCCTTGACAATCACCAAACCTCTCTTGGCAAGTCCAAGTCTCAAGCAGCCCCAGATATCTTTTTTTTTTTTTTACCAGCTGTGTGGAACTTCATAACTTCATGTTCTGACCCTCATCTTAAATAGTGAGCTATAATTTTCAATCCACAAATGTGTAAAACCATAAGATTGCACTGTCTAGGCAAAACAGAATATTTCATTCAGTCTTGAACTTCAATTCATTCAACATATCCTTTGGTAAATGCTATGACTACCCTTATTAAGAACACAGCATCTTGTCTGTACTCCTGTCGACTTATTGAAAAGATAGATTCACTGTGTATATAAGGAAAGATAAGCAGAGGGTATAGAGAAAGAAAAGTCAATGACTAAAGTACAAGAAAGTTGGTGCCTTTAGCAATGACTGACTTCCTTGTAACTTTCTAGTGCTCCTCATTATTTGCAACCCCAACTCTATAATTCTCCTTTGCTTACAAAAATTGTCACGTATAGTATGGACTATAATATTATATCTCCCATATTTGTCCCCTCTCCTCACCATTCTCATGAATGTTCATACTCTCAGTACTTGGGAAGGATCAGAAGAAATGAAGAAATGATACAAGGATACTCTCTTGGTCTCTCTGAAGAACTTTGGCATAGACTGTGAGACATAGGAAACCCTGGCATAGGACTATCCAGTATGGCATGCCTTCATCAAAAAAATGCTGTTCTCTATGAGCAAGGTGGAATAAAAGCAGCTCAAAAAACTGAGAGGCTCAAATGTGGAAGTATCTCCATCTTGAATGTTCACACAGACAATTTGTGCAAAACTTATGGTAGAGCCTCCCAACCTTGTATTAATTGAATCAGCCACAGTTGGGCACGCTAGACATTGACCCCAGCATAGTGATGTCATTTTGGTCCTCTTTAACCCCAAAGGACAAGCAACAACTTGAGGGTGGAGAGTAGAGGGTTGGTGCCATAGCTTGCCTCTCTACCCCCAGTCAGTCTCCTCCAAGCTATCTTCCACTTGGTGGCCAGATTCATCTACCTAATGTACAGACCTAATCACATCATACTCTTCAGTGCTTACTGACTGAAAGCCTGGCCTTCAGTGTCCTCCAAAACCTGGCTCCAATCCACCTTCCTAATCTTATCTCATGCTACTTCCACACACATCCTCTATATTCCTGCCAAATTGAAACACTCACTGTCCCCTGAACACACCCAGTGCTCTTCTGGCTATATGAATTTCTTTGTACTATTCTCTAGACCTGGAAAGCCTCATTTGCCAATCCATTTTATTGAAATCTACTCATGACCGAGTTCACATGCCAACTCCTAATGAAGGCTTCTCTTATCCTACCTAGTACCTTTTACTAGTATTACCCATTTGATGCACTTATGATATTCTCTTTTTCATTATATTTCTATGTTTGCGCCTCAGCTCCCCTCCGAGATTGTAAGCTCTTTAAGAATCAAAGTTATGTCTTAGTTTTCTTCTCTCTGCGCAACCGGGCATAGCTTCTTGGGAGGAGTAGGTATTTCATAAATGGTGAATGAATGAATGAACAAATGACATTTGTCACTAACGCATAACACATTTGCCAATAATACATTTGTATTTTAAAATGACAGTGAGGGTTACTGCTGTTTTTTATCTTCAAAGTAACTTGCATCTGTTCTAACTAGCTTTCTAATGACTTGGTCTTACTTTTCCAAATCAGTTTGTTTACTCCTAGAGTAACACAACACACTAGCCAACCTTTCTTAATGTTGAGAAAAATGAAGCCACTGTTCAAAGAAAGGAATGCAGCAGTCAGGAGGATAGGGATGATCAGGAGCATGGACTTTCAAAGGTTTAGATAAAAGCATTTGCAACCATAAACCCAGAAAATTCCATTTGAACTATTGTATGAAACAGAACTAGAAAATTTGTTCTCCTAATTAATCAGTCAAGGAGTATTTATTAAGTGCCAACTATGTGCTAAGTACAGGGAGACAGAAATGAAATAGTCCCTATCCTCTAGGAGTTTACATTCTATCTGGGGGGATAACACGCACATATTCAAGCATGAAGGCAATTTGGGAGAGGCTCTGTTAACTGGAGGAGGGAATCTGTCCAAACTGATATAGGCCTTTCACAAACACAAACATACAAAAATAAAATCATATAATTTTGTTTGGATAAATCACCAGTTTTATAAAAACATCTCTTAAATATTTGTGTGCATTTTAATTTAGATTTAACATTACATTGGAAAACACTTTAAAATGTATTCTACTTTATTCTAATGCACATCATCTTGGGAATTTGTCCTGTAAAGAATTTAAAACAGTCTAATGTGTATGCTATGTACCTACCACATAGCATATAACCCAAGAACTCACTTGTATGTGAAAGGCATTATTCTAAACACTGATAATGCAAAGAGAAAGAAAAAAAATAATTCCTACCTTAATGAGAGACAGAAAGTATATTAGATTTGGAATCAAAGGTGTTGAGTTCAAATCTAGACTATGGTACTTAATTTCTGTATGACCTTGGATAAATCATTTGACTTCTCTGAGCCTCAAATTCCTTATTTGCAAAATTAAGGGATTGAACTAGCGGACTCTAAGCTGTCTTCCAGATCAAGAGCTATGGATGCTAAGAAGCTTAAAATCTACTGCACTTAATAAATGGCATTAAGAAATGTGAATTGAGTTCAATCAAATAGATTCCTGAAATGCCTACCAGAGAGCTTCTGCTTTGTAAAAATTCTATGCAAAAAGCAAACACCCAGGCCAGAATGAAGAACAGAAGTCTTTGAAGTCCCTGAGATAACAAAAATTTTAGAAATTCATTATTTAATTTTGCATGTTTAATTATCCCCCCTGCCCTAAATACCAACTTTCTTTACCATTACTATAGAAGACAGATCTATTGCCACCAGCAGTGTTGCTAGGTCATTTCCCAATGACCAGAATTTAATATAGAGAAGGAACAGCAACCCAAGAAGGACTGAAATGATCACTTTCAAATATAATCAAGTAAAGTTAGAAATATCCTTAATTTTGAATTAATTTGCTTAATCCTTAATTTGGATTAAGCAACCCCATAAGACAAGTCCTCTGCTTCTCCACCCACAAGCAAATTACTCAGCATCTGCAACATGGCTGGGAACTTGCAGTCTTCTTAACATCACAGTTCAGTTAAGTCTGAGACCCGCCCAACCTGATTCAAACTTGCTTGACTAAAATAAGTAAGCATGAAAAGAAAAAAAAGTCTGGAAGTATTAGTGCTTAGAGTAATCTGTATATGTAAGATCAGTGTGGATGTTGAATAAACATTATAACAGTTAGGTAGAAAGACCCAGTAAATTATCTAATTCATTTGCCCATGGCAAAGTAGAATTGGTACAACAAATTATCCTCTCCAGTTTCAGAGTCTAAGCTTCAGTGTTCATAGTAACATAGCTTCTATCATTTCTTCATTTCACCCCATTCTTCTCACCCATCCAAAAATTCTTTGGGCCTCCTTTTCCTTATATGAGAAATGAAGATGTTAGATTATATTACATCAAAAAGTCTTGCCCACTCTAAATTGGTGGTTCCATGAGGCCATAACAGCCTTTTCTTTTCACCATGGTTAGGCTAAAAATGCAGGGATTGTAGGGGAGTACGATGCCTAATTGCCAAAGATAAAATGTGGATTAAATACTGAAGTAAGAGGAACTCATGAGGATCCATTTCCCCATAAGAGAAGATTCATCTCTTCAGAACAATAATAGCCAACATATTTGCGGTGCTTTGAGGTTTACAAAGCAAATATTTTTTCATTTGATCCTCGCAATAATCCTGCGAGGTAGGTGCTATTATTATCCCAATCTTACAGTTGAAGAAACTAAGGCAGACTGAGATGAAATTATTTTCCCAGAGTCACAGCTGCTAAGTGTCTGAGGTCGAATTCGAACTCAGGTCTTCCTGACTCTGGGCTCAGAGCTCTCTCCACAGCACAGCCAAGTGCCTCTTTTGATATTTTACATGTAGGACCTTAGGCAAGTCATTCATCTTCCTCCAGGATCTCAGTTTCCTCATCTGTAAAATGAGAGAGTTGGACTACATGGTTTTTAAGGTCCCTTCCAGATACAGATCTAATTCTATGTTCTCTGAATGAAACAACAGAAAATAAAGCTTTTTGACTTAATTCATCAAGTTAAAAAAACTCATATGACTAATATACCGAATTTTGGTACTTTGGTGTATCTGCGACTTCATGAGCGTGAGGACTCTTTTCACATGTGCAGCTCACAGCCTTTCTCCATGAATTCTACAATCTTATGATCATTTTCTAGTACCCATTTTCCCAGAAACGAGGTCAAATAATGTAGGCAAAACATTTTGCAAACTTTAAAGCAATATGTAAATGTTAGATATAATCTATCTATGTGCTAGATGCCTTCCTCTGATTTTTCCCCCATATTTAGGATAAAAATATATTATGTTATAAGGTTAAATCCCAGTTAAGCAGTATATGCTAATAAAGTGAACCAGTCAATCCAGTGTTTCCCCTTGTAATTAGCAAATTAAGAAGTTACTTACTTTTAGGGATACACACCCTCTCTGAAACAGGTAAGAAAAAAAGGGAAACTTTAACAAAGTGGATCAAAGACCACCAATCTGAATTCTAAAGTAGCCTCAGAGAACATAACGAAAATACTTCTTCCTTCATGAATCAGTGGCCACCTACCTGAAGAGACTATCTCTATGTGTTTCTGCCTTGAGGGATTCAATCTGACTCCTGTCCCAGAAGCAGTACTCCCATTTCACAGTGGGAAAAGTTAAGTCTTGCCTGGTTTTTGTGGCAGCAAAGCAATGGGTAGGAAACCAACATTTCTTAAGAACTTGCCAATGCATTGTTTGTTAAGCTTTTCTCCCTTCCTACTCAAAGTTACTACTTTTGTTTAAGATTTCAGAAGTTAACAAAGAAAATCCACCCGTGTCCCTCCTCTCCCCTTACCTTGCTATGCGGTAATCCTGGGAAAAGCAATGGCAGGAGAAATTTAAAGAACTGAGCTAAGAAACTGGGTGTTGAGGCAATGCCTTTCAGAACAGAAAGAGCCAGTTAGCTCACCTGAGGCCCGAGGCCACTCCCATTGTAACCGCTCCTAATTTGCACTCTCTGCGTCCCTCCCCTCCTACCTGCTTTCTCTTCTTACTCATACAACATGGCAACTTTTCCAAAACTGAAAGAAAAAAATGATTCAGCCTAAAGTTGCTGTTGTCTGCAGAGCTTCCAAAGGCTGACAACATGCTACAGCAAGGAGGGGATGTGGAAAACTTCGCGCACTAATGCACTGTTGGTGGAGATATGAACTAGTATGACTATTCTAAAGAACGCTCTGGAACTATGTCCAAAGGGTTATAAAATGTGCAGACCCTTTGATCCAGCAACACCACTATTAAATCTCAAAGGAAAAGGGCCTATGTGTATAAAACTATTTATAGCAGCTCTTTTTGTGGTAACAAAGAATTGGAAATTAAAGGGATGCCCATCAGCTGGGGAATGGCTAAACATGTTGTATATATTTGTGGTATATAATTGTGATGAAATGCTACTGTGCTATAAGAAATGAAGAGCAGGATGGCTTCAGAAACACCCAGAAAGATTTATTCACCACAACATGTTTAGCCATTCTCCAGCTGATGGGCATCCCCTCAAATTCCAAACTAAGGTAGATTTAGCTATTCTGATCCAGACAATGATGTAAGGCAATTCCAAAGGATCCACTGTCCATCTCTGGAGAAAGAACTGATGAACTCTGAATACTGATTGAAGCGTACTTTTTTTAAACTTTCTCTATTTTTATTGTTTTATTTTGTTTGTGTTTTCTTTTGTAACATGCCTAATATGGAAATATGTTTGGCACGACCTCACATATATAATTGAAATCAAAGTGCTTGCCTTCTCAAGAAAGAGGAGGGGCAGAAGGGATGGAGAGAACTTAGAACTCAAAATTTTAAAAAGTGATTGTTAAAAATTACTTTACATATGGTTGTGAAATAGCTGACAAAATTTAAAAAAACAAAAACCACATGCTCCAGCAGTAAACAGCTGTCTGTGAAGTTTGACTATCACACAAACACATGCACACACACACACACACACACACACACAACACACTAGCATTAGACTAGAAAGGGAAAAGAAAAGAAAGGGAAGGGCGGAGCCTGATATCTCACACGACATTTTTTTACTTTATGACTAAGACCTAAAAATTTAGAAAGACCTTAAGAGAGATAATACCTGTAAAATCACACAATATCTATAAAATCATTTAGCACAAGTGCCTGGCACATAGTAGGCCCATAATAAGTAATTTTTCCTTTCCTCTTCCTCCCTCCCCATCCCTATCCCCTTGTAAACCATGAACATTGTATACTGATAAAGGTTGGCCCAAGTCATAGGCAACTGTACTATATTCAAATGTCAATAATTTTTTTCAAAGGCTGGAAGCCTGCGGAAGAAGGAAGTAGACTATGTCTAAGACAGTTGTCTGATACAAGTAAAAATAAGTGACTTTCCCAGGACCATTCAGCTAATAAGGGTCACACTTAAGATCCCAGATCTTTCTGTTGCTAGGCTCAGCTTATTATCTACTACACCAGGCTACCTCTTTTTCACCATCATTATTGCCTTCATTCTTTCACACAACAAACATTTATTGAGAAGCTCCGACATGTGGGCATTTAGGTGCTATAGTGGATGAAATGCCAGGCTTGGAGTCAGAGGGACCTGAGTAAAAATCCAGCCTCAGACACTAACTAGCTTGTGACCCTGGACAAGTCACTTAACCCTATTTGCCTCAGTTTCCTCATCTGTAAAATGAGCTGGAGAAGGAAATGGCAAACCACTCCAGTATCTTTGCCAAAAAAAACCTCATATGGGGTCACAAGGAGTGGAGCATGACTGAAATGAACAACAGCGAACACAAGTTCCTACACACCATGCATCATACTAGATCATATGGAAGATTCAGAGGCGGTTACAAGTAGATGATCCCTCCCACTATAATCTAGTGGCATTTGCAACAGATCTTGAAAGATGGATTGGAAGGGCAGAGAAAGAACGGTATTCCAAGCAAGAAGGAACAGCACAAAGAAAAGCTCAGACAAATGCAAGCCATGGCCCATTAGTATTAAAGTTTGTTTCCACAAAGTAATAGGTGTTGTAATAAAGCCAAATTATTGTAATATGTATATATGTAATAATATATGTAATAAAGACAAATTATTTCTTCTTGGCACAAGCTTCCCATTATAAGAGTTCAATATAATTCAGTTTCATCCCCTGATTGAGATTTAGCCATCCTAGCTCCTAACTGTCAAATTTTCTTTGAATCCTTTGTCATTTCCAAACATACTTCAAAGGCATTCTCTACACATTTTGATGAAAAGTGGGGAAAAAATTCAGAGGTTTTTTTTATATATTTGGAAACATCTGTATGTTTGGTGCCATGTCTCTGAGCGGGTTGGAATCCTTGGTTTTAGCCATCCACCAGAAGATGAACTTAGAGTCATTGACTGCTAGAGCTAGAAGAGATCACTTCAGAGATCACTTAGCTCAATCCTCTCATTTTAAATGAGACAACCAGGACCTCGAAAGTTCAAGTAGCTTGCCCAAAGTCACATAGATAATTAGCGGCAGAATATTGCTAATTATGTCCTACTGCATCAGTTCAGATCATCTGGATACAGTAACTTTTTTAGAATTAAAAGAGAAAGCTCTTTAACCTCAAGATTCTAGTATTCAGGGTGACACACTACCGAGAGAAAACCTGCATTCTAGCTCTTCCTTTTACTAGCCATGTGACATTGGACAAGTAATATCCTCTCTGAGCCACCGGTTGCTCATCTCTAAACATGGATGATGATCTTCCCTGCCTGACGTACATTGCAAGGTTGCTGTCAGGTTCGAATGCATACTGCTTGTGAAAGACTACTTTGCTGAAGTAGAAAGGGAGGCAGGGGTTGTACTGGAATGCATGTTGGATTTGGAACCAGAAGAAATGAGTTCAGGTCCTGGCTCTTACTACTTGTGTGACTCTTGGCAAGTTATTCAGCCTCTCTGGGGCTCAGTTTTCTTATCTGTAACATGCAAAGTTAGATTACCAGACAACATCGTTGGTGCCTTCCAGTTCTCAGTTTAGGATCATAGATCATTTGGATCACAACCTTCTCAAGGACAGAGACTGTTTCCTTTTTGTGTCTATTCTCAAAGTAGGTGATTCTCAAAGTAGGTTTCATAACAAATGTTATGCAAGGTTAGGATATGGCAGAACATCCTGCTAGGGTTCAGTCCTTGAATAGTAGATAACTTGCTTCTCTGGGTATAGAAATAGAAGGCAAAGATATGACAATTTATCAAACTTCCAAATGTCAGATAATTGTGAATAAGGGCCTTCATGACAAACAAAGATATAAATCAAGAGATATCATGACATAGTGAATAAGGAACTAGACTTGAAGTTAGGAAGACTTGAGTTTAAAGCCACCTTAGATACTTATTAGCTGTGTGACTCTGGACAAGTCACTTAACCTCTCTGGGACAAAGTTTCTTCATCTGTAAAATAAGGGAGGCTGGACAGCGAGATGGTACAGTGGTTGGAGTACCTGGCCTGGAGGCAGGAAGAGCCCTCTTCCTGAGTTTAAATATGGCTTCAGATTTGAACTGGGCAAATTACTTAACTCCGTTTGCTTCAGTGCCCCCATCTGTAAAACTATCTGGAGAAAGAAATGGCAAACTACTGCTGTGTCGTTGCCAAGGAAGCCCCAGATGGGGTCACAGAAAGTCAAAGACATCTGAAAAAAGCAACAAAACAGTGTTCTCAGGCACCAATATGGTGAGCCCCGGAGAGCAAAGAGCCACTAGGCTGTCTAAGGTGAGGCAAACCAAGCCAGGGTAGAAAAGCAGAGCAAGATTTCTAAGTGGATCACCATGAGCAGTCACTGCACTTACAGCCAGGGTGAGATAGGAAGACCCAGCCTCAAAAACAAAACCAAAAAAAGAAAGAAAACAAACAAACAGAAAAAGAAAACGAAAAGAGGGTCATTGAGGCATTTCTTTTAAAAGCAGAGAACAGCAGGAAGGTCAAGAAAGCTTTGCAAGCTACAACTAGACCTTGTTATAAATTTGAAAAGAATAGCAAACTGTACATAACAGATATTTGCAGTTTCATATACAACACTATTTTTTGTGTTTTGTTATGTATATGGAAATGCCCATTTTATTTGATGCTATATACATATACATATATACATATGTTATACATATATTATATATATATTATAAATATATATATTTAATAGACGTCATTAATGCTCATTATCCAAGCAAGGTCCCTAACAAACCTAATTTCCCATTTTTGAAACAACGGTTTGCTTATCTGCCTTTCCTCAAGATTGTCAATGTCTAGTTATTATATGTTCTTAATAAATTTCCATTCTTGTTTTCAAAGAAGGAGCCATGTGTGTATGAGTTGTTGGTATAATCTGCCAAGTCACACTACGGCCAACATCAGAAGATCCTAAGTTCAAAGGACTCTTAGAACATGTAGAAGAGAAGGAGGGTTAATAACAGAGTCTAGTAAATTACTCCATACCCTTGACTTGTCCAGCTATCCAAGGAGTCCATGGGCATGTAGATATGGCCTACCAATTTAGTGGTATCATTAAAATGATTTGACATTTTCTATTTCAACATTCAATTTAACTAGTATTTATTGAGTAACTACTATAATTATTACTGACTCCCACCTTCTAGTCAAACTATAGAATAATGGCCTGAGAGATATGAATATAAAATTCTGGACAAAGTCATAATCTACACAAAACTTCCCATTTTTAAAATGAGGTTTGGATCTGAAGATGACTATTGGTTGAACCAAGTAGGAAACATTAACTAGTACCTCATAATCCACTTTAACCAAAATGTTAAGACCTTTAAATTCCATTTGCTAATGTATTTGAAAATAGAGAAAGAACAATGAACTAACGTTATTTAAATACTGCATGTAAAGGATGTCCTTTATTATGCCTATACTTTCTGGTGTCTCAACTACAGTGTCAACTGTAACAACTAGTGAATTTGAAAGCAGAGTGACCACTTCTCTCAACCTCACTTGACCCTTCAATCAGGTCCCTTCTCTTCCCTGACCTTTCACACAGATACCCTTCCTTACCTTCACTTGGACTAGGGATGGGGAAACTTCAGCCATGAGGCCACATGTGACCCTCTAGGTCCTCAAGTGCAGCCCTTTGACTAAATCCATACTTCACAGAACAAATATCCTTAATAAAAGGATTTTTTCTCTAACACTTGGACTCAGTCAAAAAGTCACACCCAAGGACATAGAAGGCTACATGTGACTTCAAGGTCACAGTTTCCCTACCTCTGGTGCCCCTTCCTGATCAAAAATTCTGTGATTGCATGATTCTGTGGTGTAGTGAAATGGAAGGTAGACAGATACCTAGGAGAAATGACTGAATGAAAATTGGTGTTATCAGGGGACTCAGGGTCTGAAATCTGATGAAACCATTGAGTATGGCCAGAGACCTGAGAGACATAGGTTAGAAACACAGCCTATTAGAGACAGCTAGGTGCGGTGGATGGAGTGCTGGGCTAAGATATAGGAAAACCTGAGGTCAAACCCGGCTTCCTAGCTGTGTGTGACCCGCTTACCTCTCTCAGCCTCAGTTTGCTCATCTGTAAAACAGGGATAACAACAATAGCTCCTACCTTGTGCGGATTATGTTTGGAAAGCATTTTGAAAACCTTTAAGCGCTACATAAATGCTAGCTATGATTGCTATTATCCATTTTAATATCTCAGACGGCAGGGAAGCCTTAATAACTATGCTATTTTTATTCAGTTAAAAGCTTCTAGAAGCTTTCTGCCACCTGACCTCATGAAAACCTAACTATGGAGCTCTTTTGATCTCCCTTCAACTTGAAGAAGCTTCTGTTTGTGCTAAGCATTTATAAAATCCACATAAACGTTCCTATGACTCTGTCAGCAAGATGAACTTGGAGTGATTGAAACCTTAGGATGTAGGAACCAAAGGATCTTAGAGTCTAACTCTCCTTTTACAGATGAAAAAATGGAGTCCCACACCAGTGAGGTTGCTTGACCAAAGTCAAGGGCATAGCCAAGACTAGGACCTCACCAATGGTCACCAGATCCCTAGCTCAGTGTACTTTACATTACAGTAGGATTAGATGCTGGGGGCAGATTTGATAAAACACGGACGTTTTTGGTTCTTCTTCACAGAATCTTAAAACTTAGGAATTCAGAATCAGTTGGACATTGTTCCAAATGACTTCTGTAACATCACCAGTGTCCGTCTTCAAATCCACTTTATACGTACCATGATTATTGTGTCTGGCATTTCCCAGTTGCTTAATATTCTTGTAAAAAATTTCAAAGAACAAAAAAATCTTGGCACTATTTGACATGTCAGGATTTTCAAAGTATTTCCTATACATTCTTATGAATGAATTTTCTTCTTTCTTTCATTTCATTTGCCATATGATCATTTTACTAATTTCAGGCTTGGACAATATTAATGGAGAAAAATAAGTTTAAAGGAGAATTAATTGCCTAATGAAACTTTATTAAACAATTCTTTATAGCTTAATGATGCAAGTATTCAGTCTAAATATTTAATGACATAGAAGACTTCTCTGTCTCTGTCTCTATCTCTGTCTCTCTCTCTCTGTCTCTCTCTCTCTCTCTGTCTCTCTCTGTCTGTCTCTGTCTCTGTCTCTGTCTCTCTCTCCCTCTCTCCCTTTAGGTTGAAACATTGCAAACATTACTATTCCTTTACTCAGCATTCTCCTGGTGAGATGTCTTGACACACCCTGCCTCTCCCATTGAGCAATTTTTCAAGGAGCCCTGTTTCAGCATGTTCTGGAATCACCTCTTTTTTTCTGCCCCTTATAAAAAGTTCAACAGGAAATTCTTAATCTTTCTCTATTTAGGACTTTCAGTTACTTAGGGGTTCATTTACTCCTGATAGGTGACTGATGGGTGGACCCAATTCTTATTTATGAGATTTCTCCCACATGTTGATAAAGGAATAATCACAAGCCTATACATTTGTAGCAATTCACAAAAATTGCTCAACAAAGGTTCCCAATGAATAACTAAATGTTTTTATTCCTATTTCATAAGTGGAGAAACTGAGGTAACAGAGAAGAAATAATTTTCACATAATGAATCACTGAGTAACGCAAAAACAAAATCTCATAGTTTCCTAAATTTCCCTAATTACTAACAGTTCTTCCATATAAAAAATAAATATTTTAATGTGTTTTGTTTTTAATTTCCCATCTTTTAAAACTAATACAGAATTTAGAACTTCACATTGACATGGTTTAGTGGCTAGAACGCTGCACTTGTAACTGGGAAGACCCAGGATCAAATATCATCTTAGCTGTATGACGATGAGCAAGGCATTCATCTCTGAGCCTCCATTTCCCCATCTGCAAAATAATGATAATAATAGTTGTAGCATTTACTATACAGAATTGTTTTGACACTCAAATGAGGTAATATGTATAAAGTGTTTTCTAATCCTCAGAGAATTAGAACCCAATTGGAATTGGCCAGCTGGGCAAAACAGTTAGTATTCTTATTAAATTCTCATCTAATTTGATGACATTCAGATAGAAATGGTCTGGGGACAAGTCGATATACTACTATTATTTCTTTTTATTAAATGTTATAAAAACTGTACCTAGGCACATATAAAAACTGCTTTTGATAGTTGAATAAAAAATATTAAGACATAAGCTCATCCTCTGTAGGCTCACTGAAAACATCTTCAATACAATTCCAGTAGCAGACAATAAAACAAAGATGGCATGTGTCTGATCACACATGATTTTGCTCTCTCTGGCTAAGCCTCTATATTTTAAAAGCTTCTTGTTCTGAGCAGCTTGAAGATTATGAATATTTGCTAACAGTGATATCTATTAAGAACATTCTCAAGTTGTAGATCACTGTAATATCCAGAGGAGCATGGAAAACAACTCAGTCATTATTCATGCTTTGATTCCAATACAATTTATTGGTTAAGGTATCCAGGATATTTTGAAGTCTGTATTGGTAGTATGGGAATTTGTCATCTGTAAGCCCAAAAAGTTAGCAAGTATCTGATGCATACATACTTCTAGCCACTCACTGGATTTTGCTAGATATTTTATAGATGCTAAATTTTTATATCCTACAGTGATGTGTTGTACAATCTCTACTATTTCTGCGTTAAGCACTAAATATGGGCTAGTTAAGAATAAATCTATCATTTTTGGTAGTGTGACCTAGTTCTGATTTACTACCATAAACCACTCAGTTTCTGCAAACAAATCTGCTAACTTGACTAACATAACTAAACACCAGTGACTCCCTATTACCTCCAGGTTCAAATATGAAGTCCTTTATTTGGCATTCAACGCCCTTGACAACTTGTCCCATCACTGCCATTCCACTCTTAGAACATCTCATACTCCTCTTCCTAAACCCACAGACTCTCCAACTCAGTGACACTGGCTCCCTTGCTGTTTCTTAAACGTTGTTACTATTCAGTTGTTTTGTTGTGTCCAGCTCTTCATCATATCATTTGGGGTTTTCTTGGCAAAGACACTAGAGTAGTTTGTCATTCCCTTCTACAGCTCATTTTACAAATGAGGAAACTGAGGCAAACAGGGTTAAATGACTTTCCTTGGTAAATGTCTGAGGACAGATTTGAACTCAAGAAGCTGAGTTTTCCTGAGTTCAGACGACAGTCTATATCAACTGCAACTTCTAACTTCCCCATTCCTCAAATAAGACACTGTATTTCCCTACTCTGGGTATTTTCCCTGGTTGTTCCCATGCCTCGAATGCTCCTTACTTCTCTCTCCTGGATTCTCTGGCTTCCTTTAAGTCACAGCTAAAATTACACCTTCCAGGATGTTTTCCCCATTTCCCTTTAATTCTACTGCCTCCTCTCTGTTGATTATGTCCAATTTATCCTGTAAATAGTTTGGGTTGGTTTTATTTATTATTATTTTTTGGTATATAGTTGCTTGCATGTTGTCTTCCCTGTTAGATTATGAACTCCCTGAGGGCAGGTACTGTCTTTTGCCTCTCGTTGTATTTAGCATTTAGCACAACGCCTGGCACATAGCAGGCACTTAATAAGTGTTTATTGACTGACTTAGTCTTTGTCAACATATTATTGGCTAAGTCTGCGCAGATATCAACAGAGCAGGATATTTTGAGTCAACTCTAATATTCTGGTAGTTTCAAAGACTCCAAATGAAAGTAAATATCTTTTGATATTTATTGATATATCTAAGGGCACATACCTGTTGTCAGCCTTTATTATTGCTTAATGGAGTTATAGCTTCTCACTCCAAAAGCATTTCTATAGATTTTTAAAATATTTTATTCTGTGCTCCAAGAATGTGTATCGACCATCTTTTTCTTTTTGATAAAGTTTTCATCTTTCCATAGCTATCTTAGGGCAATAGATCCCACATTTCATTAATATTGTTGTTTTGTTGAGATATTTTGCAAATCTGCTATGGTTAATTTTATAGTTCTGAAAATATTAACACTAGTACTGCAGAACTGCTAATTGCACTAACAGTGATGGATCTAATGGGACAGCTTCATCAAATGAATTGAGAGGAAATCCTCACTTTCATAAAAGTGCACCAGGATGAGTGTGGTGGCATCAGTGCCAGCCTTGGCCATGATCCTCACCTTTTGTACACTCTGAGTGCTATTCAGGTCCCATTAAGCAGCTGATCTGTTTGGAGATATGTGTTCTGCTGGAAGTGCCAGCATGCACTGTAATAATTGTATTTCAACATACGTGAGCACTGGAACAGAGGAGCAAGTCTAGGATGATAAGGATAGATTGATACAAGATTTTCCTTCCGTGCTATGACAACATTATCACTTTTGGGAAAGCTAGATACCATCAATATTGAAAAGGCAATAGAATTTGTTTTATCCTGAGTGAACTTTGATGGTAGACATGGGTACAGACTGGGCTCTGAGTCCCATGCTGGGAAGATCTATTGTTGAACAGAATTTCTGGCTATTACTCGCCAGTTGCATCAAGTCAGTTCTGAGTTGCTTGGCTGGAGATTTTGTGAATGCCAGTTACCATCCAGTGGACTCAATGGACAACCAGAGAAGTTACTAAATGTATGTTATTCTTGGTGGATCTTAGCTTCCTTGAAAATAATCAGAAAGCTTCACTGGATTGACCAGGAAAAATTGCACTGTTTCATTTTAGCTTGTCAAGATAAGAGACTGGAGGGTTGCAGACAGACCAGGAGACAGAGTAGTTTTTTTCATACTTTATTTAGAGTTGCTGTTATCATCTGTTAGGAGATGAACAAATCAAGCCACCCAATCCTGTGTTTTGCCTACCTGAGGAAGCACTTCAAAGAATAAGTATTCAGCCAAAACTCGTGAATTAGACAGCAAGCCCAAGACTTGTATGTTTACCATCTTTACTTTTTTAAATGCTCATATGAATATAGCAAAAAGGACAAGCATTTTGGTGAATTATCTTATCTTGAACAAATTTTGTCAAATTAATTTTAATAAATTATATAGGTATAAGAAGTGCTAATTGCTTTAAATATGTCCTTCCTATTCAGTTTTGATTTTAGGATGTCAATAAACTTCTTGAAATTCAGCCATCACTGTCTTGAGGGAGGGGGAGGGGAAGGACGGAAAAAATTTGGAACTCAAAATCATATAAAAGTAAATGTTGAAAACTAAAAATTAATAAACAAAATTTTATGTTGAAATTCAATCATCACCCTCTCCTCGATATCTTTATGCTTGATGTGTCTGTCCTAGAGGATACCAAGGTATTTGTTTATATCCATTAGTTCAATTTAACATCTGTATTCAAACCTGTAATCTGTAGTCTCCATCTTTCCTTGGCAAAAAATGAGAATTTCATCCTTGTTAAGCACAAATGATATTTAACAACATTGGAGAAAGATTCCACGAGACGAATGTGCTTTTTGTTGAAGCCATATATCACGTCATTCAGGTACATCAAGTGATTAATAATAGGCTATGGCTCAACTCTTTAATTTGGAAGCTGCACTTTCTTCTGTTTAAGAGAGATTTTAATAGATTTAAGACTAGACAGAATCATAATAAACTTAAACTATTTCCCTGAAAAAAATCATATCTCATGTCAATTTTGTTGACATTTTTGTGTCAGGGTCATGCTTTAAATAGAGAATATTTTTCTAGGTAGACACCAAATGCTCTAATATTCACTTTAAACTTGGGTCTGTTTAGCATATCTTCAGGGTGTGGATAAGGCATGAGTTTGGAACAGAGTCTTAGGAATGATCAATGAAGACTGCATAAATACTATGGCACTTTGGAGCAATTCAGTAATTACTGAATTGATATTATATCAATGGGACTTTGTGGTAGGCACATCCTTTTTACTGATCAGTCAATGTATTATTTTCTTCTGTTTATAGATTGTTTTAGTAATATAAGCACATTATTATTACTATTAGTAAATAGTCTACCTGGAATATAACATAGAGAAAAAAAACAGAAGGAGGTTCCTACAGAGAAACAAACTTTTAGAAAGCAAATCTAAAGCCATAGAACATAATGAAAATTGAAGCAGGGTCTCATGGGATTTAAGCAACCCAATTTTCCTACTCATGCTTTTAGATGAAAACCTCATTTGATGAGCTCACTCTGTTTAGAAAACAATACTGCATTAAGATGAAGTGGGGAGGGGGAGGGAACAAACATTTATATAGCACCTACTACTGCCAGGCTCTGCACTAAGGGCTTTACAAATATTATCTCATTTGATTCTCATATAGCAACACTTTGAGGTAGGTGTTCTTATTAATCCCATTTTACGTTTGAAGAAATTGAGGCAGACATTAAATGATGTGCTCAGGTTATGGCCAGATTTAAACCCCCACTTTCTGACTCTAGGCTGTATCCACTGCAGCAACTAGCTGCCTCTGACAAGTTTGATAAACTATTTATTTATTCATTCATTTATTTAGAAAGTCACATGTTGATAAAAAGTTGATAGACTCATAGAGTTTTAGAACTAGAAAGGATCTGAAAAACCACACAGTCCTAGCACTTCAGTTTACAGATGAAAAAAAGAGATCCCCTCAAAATGAAGCTACTTCCTCATGATCACACAATTGGTCAATGGCACAGTTGAGACTCAAACTCAGGACTTTTGATTCAAAGCACAGTGATTGTTCCCCTATACCAGGATACCTTTTAAAAGCAGTGCCTCTAGTTAGATTTCACACATCAGCTAGATGTGTGAAACCAAGGCATGACTTTTTGACATATCTTATCTAAACTTTGTATTTCCCCTAACACCTCTGCACTCAGAACAAATTTAAGATGTGTTGCTGAATTGAATTACTATGTTAAAAAAAAGTTAACAGTTATATATGGAAACTAATAACTGCTGATGCTGGTACAAAGAAGACCAAGTATCCAAAAGTCAAATTGTGTGTACTGCAGAAGATAAATGAAGATTATAATGACAGTTTGGCAAAAGAATAATAGATTTGTAACTTTATGAATATGCCCCTATTAGCAAAGAGAAATAAAAAATATAGCCTAATGATAAAAGTTTTGCACTGTACTGACCATATGACTAATGGCTTGAACATGTGTTTGAAAGTAAAAGCTGCATAGCCTATCAGGAAGTCCTTTTAAGAAATATCATATCATTAGTGATAGTATCTATTTATTAATAAATTGATCTGACATTTCACATTCATTCTTCAAAGATTTGTACAGAGCAAAAAAAAAGTATGCCATTTCTTTCTTGAAGGACCTCACCATCCATAGAAAAATCTCTTTTCCATTTGGACTCTATATTACATATAATAGTGGTAAAGCTTTTTGAACACCAGAGTCACTCAAAACAATTTGTCCTAGGTCTCTTTACAAGAAAAATCAAGCACGTGAAGACTGCCTATGATTCACATAATGATATACAGTTATATGGACAACCCATAAAACTGGTACATCAGTACATGGACAGACACTGCAAAAGACCTGGAATTGAACAGCAGAAGATAATAAGGATAAATAGTCTTTGGGAAATTGTGCAATTCTTTTAATAACCTTCAGTTCTTCCTTAATGACTCCCCTTTTTTAACATTAATATTCTTCTGGTGATATTATATAGCTCTTTAAGGATATGGACCTGTGCCTTATTTATATTTTTACTTCCTTTGGTGCTTACCACATTGGTGGAATTTACTAAATGACTATTGAAAGAAGAAACAGATTTTCAAAATCTGCTTAATGAAAAATGAATTTAATATGGTATTAGTCTAGATAGGGATTTGGGAAGAAATAAAAATTGAAGATTACATCTATATGTAAAAAAACAGTTTGCCTGAATTTTTTACTTTTCACCTGATTATTCTGATGCTTTATAAAAAGTGATAAATAGTATCAAGAAAGAGAATTTGAGAAACAGGGCAAAGTGAATTTGCTAATATGATACAGAAATATTGTTTTAAAAATGTATAAGATGGAAAGATATATGAACTAATGCATAGAAGTGATGTTACCGATAATAAGTAGTACTTAGAGCCAATGATCACAACACTTCACATTTTTAGAACATTCAAAGGTAGCCAAAAGATGTCATTGCAGTGATCAATCTTGGTCATGGAAAACAGATGATAAAACCTACTTTTTCTTGCTTTTGCTTCATTCTTTCTACTAAGAATTAGTAGTGGAAGCAGCATAACAGCAAATATCTGTGTTGTTTAAAAAGAAAAGGTAATTAATAAAACTTTTCAAGCATCCTTTATTTCATATTTTCTATATTAGAAATACTTGTATGAATTGAGAAGTTTGGGGATTTAGTAAATATGCAGGAAAACAACCAAGAGATATGAATGACGTTAAAAAGGGTTGATATGTAATAAATTTGACAGCCACATTTAAAGGGAACAAATTGGTCAGGGAAAAGGGAATGAATGGAGGAAAGGACCAATCCTTTTTTTTTATAGTTTCTATTAACTTATCCATATACTTACTGGCTCCCCATCTCATTCTTAGAATGTAAACACCTTGAGGTCAGAGACTATTTCATATTTTATTTTTGTCTCCCCAGCATCTAACATAATGTCTAGAAGATAATAGGTGGTTAATAAATACTTATTGAATTAAATTGACATAATAAAACACAATTCAATTTCATGTCAATTTTTCTCTTCTAGGAAAGCATTGGGAGGAAGACTGAAAAAGTAAAAGTAAAATCAACAGAGAAAGTCCACAAGAGAGAAAAGGATTTATTCAACAACAATATGCTAGGAAGTCACATCATCAAGCATTTACTAAATGTGTACTGTGTGGCAGGAACTTTGCTAAGTGCTAGAAGAAAAGATGAATTTATAACAGTATCTTCAAAAATCTCTAAATTTTCTCTAAACAGCAGAGTGAGACTAGGATATGAGTGAATGAAGAAGTAGAAAAATGAGTTAAAGTGATATCAGGCTAAGGTTTAAAAATGAAGGTTATTGTCCCAGTGTAGAGGAGAATATAAATGCTCAACGCATCAGACCCAAGGTCCAGCCAGTCTAGCGTTCTGTGTTATCTCAGAAATGCTGTGGTTCTCTGTGGCATGATCTGGAATGACAGAGGATATCTCCTTTCATTCCTATACAGAGGAGTTGGTCCTTGAAAGTCTAGAACCTAATCCTAGAAAAAGGGATGAAAACTAACTGGAAATGCAGCCATGATCATGTATGTAGCAGTATATACCTTTCTGAGGTACTAGTAAGTTCCTTCAGTTAATTAGAAAGGAGCTAATCACAGAACAATGATTATCTATGCTCCCCAGGTGTCTTTTAAAGGTGTCTTTTAAAAGTTTTTTCAGTAAGTTGAAGTTGAAGTCAGACCCAAAGAGAAATCTAATACCTGAAGCATGGTGAAAATGCCTAGAATTGGAGATAGTATATAGTATATATATATATATATACACACACACACACTATAGTGTATATATAATATATACTATATATTTACTATATACTATAGTATATATATATAAGTGTATATATATAATATATAGTATAAGAAGTATAAAAGATAGTATAAGAAGCTGGGTGGAGCTATGAGGGGGCACCTAGTGTCCCAGTGGATAAAGTGCCAGACCTGAAGTCAGGAAGACCTGAGTTCAAATGTGACCTCGGACACTATCAGTGTGATCCTGGGAAAGTCATTTAACCCTGTTTGCCTCAGTTTCCTCATCTATAAAGTGAGCTGGAGAATGAAATGGCAAACCACTCTAGTGTCTTTGCCAAGAAAACTCCCAAAAGGAGTCACAAAGAGTTGGACAACTGAACAAAAGAATATGCGAATATATTCTATGAATATAGAAGCATGAGAAAAGGAAACCCCTACAAAGGGGAGGGTAAAGACTCCTGAAATGAGCTTATTTGACCCTAGCCGTCTTTATGTCTGAACACATACAATGTTGCTGAACCCCTAGGCCCACCTCCATCTCCCACTACTGACCCCAAGACAATAATCTTGTATCTTTCTCCCCATGACTTCCTCAAGGCAGCCTAAAATGTTTCCCTCTGGGCATGGCAAAAAGTTTATCTCTCTTTAAGATCTGGAGTTGTGAACTTTTAAAAAAAGATTTTTTGTACTTGTATTGCAAAAAAATTGTCTTCCTTTATAATCCTTTGTATTTTATTTTATGCATTTAAAAATATTATTCTGAGAAGAGACCATGACACCTCCCACCCCAAAAAGGTGGGGGACCCTTAACCCTTGCTTAAGATATTTACTTTGTCTTTATAAAGAGTATTAAGCGATAGAACTTTGCCAGTCTGGCTACACTTATTACAATACCGTTGGAAAGAAGCAATTGAGGAGGCAGCATCCCTAGAGAAGAGAGAGAAAGATCAAACAAGGAGGTATTTTGCTAAAAAATAAGAGAATTGCATAGTACTTGATTCATTCTCTAAAGGAACAGAAGAAGCAGTTATGTTCCAGTTTTCCAGGTGATTCCGTGGTAAGGTGGAAGGAAGGGGACACCAATGTCCCACTGATGTCCATTAGACTCAGCATTTTATCTAAACCTTTGTTAAACCTATTAAATTTACACTGATACTCCATCTGACTTTGAATAACAATTGTAAAAGCATGCAATCTATTTTCTTTTGCCTATTCTAAAGCTATCTCTCTCAAGTTGCAAGAGATGCTTTAGAACTAGTACTCTAGGATTTAATAAGCGAGTCCATGTTCATCCTTTCATTAGCTTTCTCAATCTCATAGAATTATACAAGCTCGAGATAAGAATTTGGATAAACACAAAGAGGACAGAATTCTGTTTTAAGGAACACAGGAGGAAGGTAGAAAAAGACACGCTCCCTCTTCCTTCCTCTGTCTGTCCACAAGTGTTGTGCCCCTAAATAGATTAAGTAAAGAAGAAGGCTTGTAGTTAGGGAGAAGGAATACAGTTCTTTTGTGAGGCAATAAATCAATTTATTGGAGCACAAAAAAAGGATAGCTCTTTGAGGCTTTAAAAAATGCTTTACATACATCACCTCATTCAAGCTTCACAAAAGCTCTGTGAGGTGGATATTACAGGTATTATATGGCTTTTTATATATGAGGAAGCTGAGCTCTGAGAGGTCAAATTATTGACCTACGGTAACACAGCTAGTAAACTTCAGAGGTAGGATTTGAATCCAGATCTCCTGACTCCAAGTCCAGCATTCCTGCTTCTCTTGTCAAATACTCAGTATGTGACCAGAAATAAAACACTGACAGTACAGGGCAGGTATTTGCGCTTGTTTCAAAGGAACAAAGGAACCGCTGATTCATCAACCAGTCACACCACATGAGAGTTGTTTTGTTTAGGTTGTGTTGTTAGGGTGATGTTCCCAAAGAGAAAACTCCGTTGCCAGAAAGAAGGTTCTCAGTTTCTTCCTTTTGAAAACGTCTTTTCTTTATTCTCTCTATGACAGCAATATTATATGCTGATGAGGCACACTTACCACAGGCCCAGCCAATTACGGTCTGTTTGGGTAATTAATGTGGGTGGAGGACATCTTTCCAGCTCAACAACATTGGGTATTTTTTTTTATTTCAACACTTTTGAAGTATAAGAGAAAAACCACCACTTTCCTAAAGCTGAGACTCAGTAAATACACTTACTTTGTGCCATGATTGGGCTAAACTCTGGAGATACAAAAATAGGTATATTGATGGTTAGAGAGATACTTATAGAGAGATTATATTCCCAATGTATATTTGATTTCTATTAAGCCACATCTTATTTTCGTAGGGTCAATAATGAATCTGGTCTAGAATTCTATTTTATTTTTCATGTCTCTGAATTTATTGAAAATTTTCTTTAAAAAAATCCTTGTTTGCATCTGGTAAAAAAACAAACCACATACACCATATGTAATTCCAGCAGAGCAGGTTAAAAAGTGCCACTTTCTCCTGTGAACTGTCTTCACACTGAAATAAGGAAACCTGTTTTGTTTTTAATTTTTAGTTTTCCAGAAATTTTAAGCAGTTCAGTAATATTGGACTAAAAAAAAAAAAATCCCTCTCACCCCTACTACTTTCTGAAGTTCTGCAAACATTACACTAACCAAACCCAAAACAGAAACTATCTCTGGCTCTCTCCTCTCTTCCCTGGGAATGAAATGGAAAAGGAATTATTTGAACTATCAGCTCAGCCTATCTCTAAAGTTGCCACCCTCTGTAGCCTAAAGCAAGGCCCTCCCCTGTCTCTGTTTTCTTATCTGAAAAATGAGGGTAATACATGCTTCTCTGTGGAGATGGGAAAAATAATTAGTCCTCAAAGTGCTTTGAAGATGAAAACTGCTCTATAAATACCACATTTATTTATTTCTACTAATTTATATGATTACTCATCTGTACCCATTTTAAGGACATAACTCACAGTTCCATGTGTTAAATTTGCATCTGATAATTCTGCAAGTGAGCAATAGATGGTTTATACCTAAACTTATGCTTAGAGTTGTTGGTATGTGTTTCCATGGTTAAATGTGTTTCCATGGTTAAATCTTGGCAAAAGACCCAAGGCTTTCCATATTTACATTTCTCTTTGTATAGAATGCACCTTTAGCCTCTAGCCGGAAGAGAAGGAGCTGGGAATATGACCTAATGTAATGAAGGAGCTAGGGGAAGGGGAGAGAGAGGCAGCTAGGTGGCAACAGTACAAAGAATGCTGCACCTGGAGTCAGTCAATCAATAAAGATTCTACAATGTACCAGGCGCTATGCTAAGCAAATGGAGATACAAAAAAAGGCAAAAGACAGCTCTTTCCCTCAAAGACCCAAGTTCAAATTTGACCTCAGAGACCTTGAGCAAATCACTTACCCTCTGTCTACCTCAGTTTCCTCATCCATAAAATGAGGGGAATAACACCTCCCTCCCAAGGTTGATGTAAGGATAAAAATGAGATAATATTTATAAAGCATCTTGCAAACCATAGCTATTACTATTGAGGAAAAGTCATTAATTGCCTTGGATAAAGAAGCAGTGAGTTTCACAGGATTTAAAGGGGGGGACTTACAGATCATTTAATCTAACACTTTTCTCCCTCACCTCCATTTTTCAAATAAGTGAAGGGATTTGCCCAAGGTCTCGGAGCAGAGCTAGCAGTTGAAGGCAAGTCCTCTGACTCCAAAACCAGTGAATTCCCTTTCCACAGAACAATATGGAAGGCAAGATCTATTTGTAGTGGGAAGCAACCTGAAGAATGTAATTGGTAGAATCAAAAACAGGGGTTAAAAGCTATCTCACGTAGAAGTGACTTGGAGATTGAGAAATTCGTCCAAGTCATATTTATAGGCTTTGAAATGAAATTAATTGCGTTGAGCAACCTTTAATTGTTTAGGTTCATTTTTATTCTATACTCTCCCTAGATTCTAATTTTATTATGATTGGATCACAGACCATCTTATAAAATATTTTAAAAGTAGGTCATGGGAGGACAATAGTCACTAAAGTAAAAAAAAAATAAGGTTGTGACCCAAAAAGGATGTAAAAGGTTCCTGCGAGGCAAGGAGAAGTGGGTTTATTCACATTGTAATAGTCCAAAGAACTGCCTGCTCTGGGAAGCAGGAGTAAGCCACAATTACTGACAGCAGGGAATGAAGCAACCCCCATTCACAAACCCTGCCTTGCAAAAACTCACAAGTCAGCCCTGCCCTGTGAAGTACCAGTAGTAGACACAGGAGAGTCTGGCCTGAGTGACCAGAGAGGCCTTGGAGCAAGCTAGGTAATCTGGAAAGAATTGAGCTCCCACAAAGGGTGCCACAAGGGCAGCCCACACATTTCACCCATCTTTTGGAAAGAGAGGATCTACTCTCTGTTTAAGAACTTCTAATGACCTGGGGGTAGAGAGATACTATTGGCTCTTCTTCACTATCAATACAAATATAGGCTTGTAACTGGCTCATTGTTATTGGTCTAGAGCTAGAAGTAACCTTAGAGGTAATTCAATTCAACTTCCTATTTTACAAAAGGGAAAACTGAGACCAAGGGAGATTAAAGGACATCATACAATTTTCTGATGGCAAATATAAGAAATTTCCTTATGTCAGCTATTGATAGAAATCCAAACCCCACCCTGACTTCAAAAAAAAAAATTCTGAGAGTTTTCTAAATCATCATGTTGGCCCTGAAATTTTGTCAATAGTTAATCCATTTGCATTATTGGATACATAGAAACTTATAGAAAAATTTGTGGAATGAGAGCACAGTGGTGTTCAGGACTCCCTGAAAAGATTATATATTGAGGTAGACATATATGTGTGAGGTGAGGATTGGAAGTGTGGGAAGAGAGATGGAAAATCTGCTGTTATGTGACAGCAGGTATAACCTAGGCAGGTGTGGTAAGGTTGAGGCCTCAGGGGTACATGTGACTCTCTAGGTCCTCAAGTGCAGCCCTTTGACTGGATGCTTTCAGTCAGTCAAATCAATCAAATCAAAGTCAAAGTCAAAAGAGCTGTACTTGAGGACCTAGAAGGCCACATGTGGCCTTGAGGCTACAGTTTTCCCATCCCAGAATACATCAGGAGCTTTACTGAGATGATTGTATGCTGACCCCAAGGGGTATGTGATCAACCAGTTAGAAGATGGGAAAATGAGTTTTATTCTCTGTGATAACCAATCATGAGTTTTGTCTCTAATTAAATGCACCTATCATTATCCTCCAAAACTCCCCAACTCAGCCCCTTCCTTTTGCTGTCAAGCCTCCCCACTTCTGAGCACTCATAGTTCCCACAGTGTAAGTGGTAGTAAGTAGTAGAACCAAACCTCAAATCTAATTTTTCTGATGCCAATTCCAATGTTTCATGCCAGTCATCTCCAAATATTTTTGATCACTTACCCTCATCAGTAAAAAATTTTGAACATGCATCTACAATATGGGCATGTTTATTGATATATAAATTATTTACATGTACTGCTACAGTAAGAATTAAATAGAACTTCTAAAAAGAGAGGGATTAAACAATATTTGAATCTACAGGAAATAGGTATCAATCTCCAGAGTTTGATCTAAGAAAGGCAAACAGAATAAGATTATATGCACATTTATTTTCTCTCAAAGTAGTGTGCATGCTTGTGGAGCAGCAGTCAGAACTGAGCTCACTTTGGAGATAGGCTGCACAGATTATAAAGAGAAAAAGAAACCACAAAGCTGAGTTGGAAAGGCCATGCCATGGCCCAATCAGGCACAGCCACTATGGGTTTGATTTTCCCCAGCATGTTGTGGCCCAGTGAGGGTTGCCACTGGTTCAGTTTCCGTTTCCCAGGGAGGGGCCTTTTCATGAGGTCATGAGACACCTACATGGGACAGGGAAGAGAAACAGGCTGAAAAGTCCCCAAGGTCTCAAAATTAGGGTGCTTGTGCTAGTTCAGTCCATTAGACCTGGTATGAACCAGCGGAAGTCAGTTCTGTGGCTGTCAGCACAGCAGAAGGACTTCTAGGTTCAACAAGCAAACACTGCAAAGGATCTCTGATATGTCAAACTTAAGGGATGCTCAATCTGCCTCCTGATTGGCTGATTCTGTCTCCCAGGTCAGTCCAGCCTCCTCTTGATGGTAAGGAAGCACAAGCAAATCAAAGCGGTTAGTAACATCATTTTTCACATAGAGTACTTATAAGTTGTTTTTTATATTTATATTGCATTTCACAGTTACAAAACACTTTCAAGTAATTTGCCCAACCACTCTGTGCTTTAGTTTTCTTATCTATAAAATGAGGATATCCACATCCCAGAGTAGCTTGGAGGCTCAAATAGTATATAGCATGTGTAAATGTGAGAGTTTTGCAAAAATGGAGTATTATATAAATGTAAGTGTAAAGTAGGAAGTGTTAAGTAGTTATAAGAGTTATAAAGGGCTATAAGAGGAGCAATTGGAGGAGAACGGAGGAGATGAGGGAGAATATGATGTGGGACCTTCTAGGATGGGGAGTGTTAACATATAGAAATGGAGGGGGTGGCATCCAAATGGAGCTATTAAATAGTTAGGTGGAAATATAAGACTAGAGATCAGAGGAAAGTTAAGAGTTGCAGCTCTAAATGATTGTGATGCTAGTATTAGAAGCATGAAGTGAATCAAGATTGATGCTAATTATCCTGTATCAGTTTTGATCTAGTACATGACTGTCAACACCTAATTTTCTATTTTCCACTTATGTTAGCAGCAATTCTTTAGTCAAAGTGCTGATATCTTTGCATAGTCTGACCAACACCCATGATAGCTGTCAACATTTGCAGCACAAATAGAAAATATGTAGGTATGAAATTAGACCTAATCAAACTCTGGCATGAAGAATCTTGTAATAGCATTAAATCTATTGACATTTCAATTTAATCAGCATTCTAGGAGAATGAAATAGTCTGGTTAACTGATTTTTTTGAAATAAGTAAAAGTTCAGTCTATATCTAATGTTTATGGTTTTAAACCCAACATGGTAAAAAATAGTTTTAATGTCAGACATTTCAGTATCTACAAGATTTCATGCTACCCTTACTAGATTAGGAAGTCCATTTGTTTTTTCCTTTTTAAGGATTAAAAGATAGTATTTGGTAAATGCCTATGCTTGTAAACCCAAGGTAGAATTTTTAGCACTCTGTTTTCATATTTGTGAGTCAGTATGAAGAATTAGAGTCAGCACCTGAAGTCAGAAAGTCCTGGGTTCAAGTCTTACCTGGAACATATTTCTATACCATCATGCCTGTGCTCCAGCCATAAACCCAATCTCTCCCCTCTCTCTCTGAACCTTGAACTCTATCTCAGGAGTCTGACCTCTGAGAGGTGGTTTCACCTTATCTTGCCTGAAACCAGAACTCTCACTTTTCAGCCACCAAACCACACTGCTTCCCCCATCTCCCTACCCCCCCACTCCTTCCCATTACCTACTTTCAATATTTCATTTTGTGTATTATCTTTCCATGCTAAAATATACATTCCTTGAAGGCAGAGACAGTCTTGCGTGCATGTACTTGTATTCTCAGCACTTAATAAAGAGTTTAGAACAAAGTGCTTTACAGTCTATCTACACTGACTAATGACCCTCAGCAGGTCATTTAACCTTTTAGTGCTCCACAAGAGTACTGGTGTTAAAAATATTGATCTTTTTGTTTTCTCTTTCTTATAGTTTTTCCCTTTGGTTCCGATTTTTCCTTTACAACATGACTAATGTGGAAATGTGTTTAATATGATTATACAAGTATAACCTATATCAGATTCGCATGCTATCTTGGGGAGGGGAGGGGGGGGGAAATTTGGAATCCAAAGTCTTATAAAAGTAAATGTTAAAAACTAGAAATAAATTTAAATTAAAAAAATGGTGATCTTTATTTCAGAGATAAGCTTATCATCATTTTTAAAAATTACATAGTTTTTCAAAGATCATTTTCTCTTTCTGATAGCCCCTTAATTCTGGTCCCAGCTCCTTTCCAATTGCATTGTCTGTCCAAAATATATGTAATGATAAGTTCTGTGAGTTGCCCATCTAATTGTATGGCACAGTCTGGACACTAGACATTCTTCATGTACTTGATCGTTCCAGTGTAGATAGTTTGACCAAAATCTTTTGAGTTCATCTCACTTGATATTCATCTCACTTAGAAGGATCTGCAGTGTTCCAAGGCTTGACACAATCAGCACAATATTATTCACAAATCAGATAATTTAACAGTCTTCCCCATCTAGAAGGAATTGTTCTACAATAAACATATATAAACTTCATCAAATATGTGCATATTCAACATGCTACAAATAAAATGTAATTCAGTTCAGTACATCTTTATTAAAACAGTCAACAAGAACTTTTTAAAGTGTTAACTGAGTCAAGCAGTGCACTAGATTCTGGAAATACAAAAAAAAGATTTTAAAAAGTAGCATATATTCTTTTATCTTAAAGATTATGAAAGTTCTTTTTATTGTAGAACTTAGGTCTTGAAGTCTTCTGATGATTCCCATGTTTACCATAAACATCCCTTTAAGAGCCTTGTGAATTATGGCTTGGAGTGTATTGGAAGGCCAATTGATAAATTTTCAGAGTGATAATTTTATACCTTGAAAATCAGCAAATACTACAAATTAGAGAATGATATTTTAAATATTTTTTTTTGTTAAATTTTGCATTCTGAATTGCTTCTTTTCCTCCCTCTCAACCTTACACTAGAGAAGGTCAACATTTGATAGAGAAATATATGTGGCACTTTACAATCTATACTTTCATATATCAGTTCTTTCTCTGGACATGGAAAACATTTTCCTTCATAAGCCTTTCACAGTTGATTTGAATATCTAACTATCATTTTGATATCTATTTATCATTTATCTATCTATTTATCATTAATTTATTTATCATTTATCTATCTGCATACACACACATATAAACTTGGAATATCTTAGTCACTCAGTTCCTCTTCTCACAATATTGCTATTACTGTACACAAAATTCTCTTTGTTCTGCTCATTTCCCCCTGCAAGAGATTGATTTATTGGATGATTATCTAGATCTAAGAAAGTGATGGAGAAAATGTTAATGCAGACTATCTTAAAAATGTGCTATGCTCTTGTTTTTGAAGAGCCATTTGTTAAAACATTTGCCAGCACCCCTGACTAATGCTCTTGTTACCTCAACAATAGTGTGGTTTAACAAATTGTACACATAAGTTATACACAGACTTCTCCCTGAACAAAGGAATTTATACCTGTGAAATTCATAAGTCTAGTCACTGAAACCTTAATAAGCATTTACCATGTCCTGGGATATAAAGGCAAAAAACAGTCACTGACCTCAAGGAGCTCACCTCCTAATGGAGGAGAGAATAGCCAAACAACCAGAAATGAAATAGATAGATAGATAGATAGATAGATAGATAGATAGATAGATAGATAGATAGATGATAGATGCAAAGATGCATAGATACATACATATGCAGATAGATACATCTTTCGAAAAACATCTAGCTCAATATGCTAGAAGATGTGTTTACATGGGAAATTTTAGGAATAATAAAATCCTAACAAAACCTTCACATAAAGAAAACATAGGATTTGAAGTTTCAGAGGACCTTAGGTGATAGATTGGAAAGCAGCTAAACCTAAATTGGGTGGCACTGGACTTAGGAGACAGGAAGAACTGATTTGAAATTGAATCTCAGACCTTCCCAAGCTGTATGACCCTGAGCAAAGAATCTTCTCTGCCTCAGTTTATCCATCTGTAAAATGGAGATAATAATAGTATCTGCCTCCCAAGATTGTAGTAAGGATCAAATGAGTTAAAGTTCTTAGCAAACTGAACAATAGCCATTATTAACTTTTCTCTATCATACTGGAATTTGAGCAACATTACCCAGAAATTCTCAACTTCCTTTAAATTCTTAACCCTAGAAAAGAGAAAGATGGAAATATCCACTCTCCAGTTTCATATTCTTTTACCAGATTCTAGCTTTAGATATTTGACCCATTAAAGATAGACCCCACTTCTCCTCCTACCCCCAATATATCTCCACAAGAGAGAAGAAGAAGAGACCAGAAGAAGCTCTTAGGAGAGTAGGAGAGGTAAGCTATCTTAATTCCTTTGATTGACTTTCTGTAGGCAGTCAATGAAACAGTCAAAAAGCACTTATTGAATGATTTCTATGCACCAGGCACAATGCGATGTTTGGATGGGTGCTAATTACTTTTCTCCTCTCCATTCTGTAGATCTACAGCTAAGCCCTGGAAAGTTGAAAATCAAGATAGTTGAGGTGGTCTGCAATGCAACATAGTGAAAACAGTCCTAAATTTAGAGTAAGAAGACTTGAATCAACGTAGCTATCATGGTAGGAAATTGATAATGGAATAATGTGAAGGTCTTTGTTCTCAACGGTCAACAGGAAGTGAAATAATTCTGTGGAAAGCTTGAGCAATAAAGACAAAACATGTCACATAGTTCAAGGCAAGAAATCAAACCAACCAATATTTATTATGTGGCTACTATATGCAGGCTAATATTATGCTTCTTGTCATAAATAACTGGGTAAAGGGGAGGAACTGTCCCATGGTCATCCAATTAAAACTGGATTGGTAGAAAAAGAAAGGGGAGGTGGAAATCAGTGTTTACAATCATGGCCAGGGGAGTAAGAGAAAAATGGGAACAAACTTGACATGCCCTAGACCTGAACATTTGATGACTCATCCTATTCTACTCTTAAGGACTTTTGCTCCTTTCAATCTAGGAAAGAAAGTGATATCTCAAGGTTGGATCAAGGAGTAGCTACATATTTGTGAAAGAGCACTGTTTCATTCCCATAAATGTTCATCTTGCCAAGAGCTCAAAGTGGCTTATATATAGAATGGGACAGAAGAGCAGGGAGAGGATGTAGGTACTATCTGCTCTATTAAATGTGAATACTGAAGGAGCAAGTGTCAGAGCTACCCAGAGGGAAACAGCATCAGGGACTGGGGAAAAGTAATAATAAAAAGGACAGAAACTTCAGAAGACAGCAGAAAGGTTGGGGAATGGGTGGGGAGTCTGGGATGTATCTCAGCCTCACCCCAGCACTAGGTATACCTAATAACACAAAGAAAATGTAGAATGGTTCAAAAGAACACAATTAAGCCTTCCATTTCTAAAGAAAGATCTCTCTTAGATGTATGCTGGTTATTATTTGAAAGACAAAGATAGCACTCTTCTATTAGTTTTGTAACCATTAAGTACAGAAATCTAGAGTACCATTTGCAAAATATGTACTTTAGCAGAAACAAAAGTCTATTATATACTAAGATATTCATAGCAGCACTCTTTGTGGTAGCAAAGAAATGCAAACATTGGAGAATGACTAAAAAAACCAACTGTGATTTATGAGAACAGCAACATACTATTCTGTAGGAAACAATGACAATTTCAAGCAATTCAGAAAAACTTGGGGAGTTTGTAGAATCATAGATTTAGCACTGCAAGTAACCTTAAAGGCCACTGAGTCCAACCCTCTCATTTTGTAGATGAGAAAACTGAAACCCAGAGAGTTTAAATGATTTGTCCAATTTTTAAGTATCTGAGTTGGAACCAATGCAGTTCTTGCTCACTCTATATCTACTTAACTATATCAATTGCTACAGTATAAAATAGGCAGAAGGAAAAGGACAATATAACCATTGGCTTCAGTTATGTCAATAACTTTTCCTTTAAATATTTAGGTGTTATGTCATTTGGGGAATATATATTATTGATATTCATTGATTATTCATGGTGCTTTCAAGAAGAATGTAATTTCTCTATTTCTCTTTTAACCATGTCTATTTTCATCTTTGCCTTGTAATGTTTGATGCCCGTCCTGTTTTGACATCACCTGAAGTATCACAGATTTTGCTCAAGTCCCTTGTTTTTACCTCATAAATCTTTTATGTTTCATAGAATCACAGAATTTGAGAATTAGAAAGCTCCTCAATGGACACCTTGTCCAACCCATATATGAAGGAATCTCCACTGTAGCATACCTGATAAGTGGTCATCCTACCTCTACTTGAAAAACATACAAGCAAGAGGAACCCACCTCTTGGGTGGGAAACCATTCCACTTGGATAGATGAATTCTAATTTTCTAATCCATTCTGTTATCCTATTCCATTTTATGGGTGAGTTCCATCCATTCACATGGATCATGACTGTTAATTAGGCCCTCCATCTTATTGAACTCCCTTTATGGCCCTTGAAAATCTTTTCTTTTTTTTTTCTTTTTTTTATAAATTTATTAATTAAACTTTTTGCATTCATTTTCACAAAATTTTGGGTTCCAAATTTTCTCCCCATTTGTCCCCTCTCCCCACACCAAGCATTCTGATTTCCCCTATCACCAATCTGCCCTCTCTTCTATCATCCCTCCCTTCCCTTGACCCCATCTTCTCTTTTGTCCTGTAGGGCCAGATAACTTTCTATTCCCCATTACCTGTATTTCTTATTTCCTAGTAGCAAGAATAATACTCTACAGTTGTTCCTAAAACTTTAAGTTCCAACTTCTCCCCATCCCTCCTTCCCTACCCATTCCCTTTGAGAAGGCAGGCAATTCAATATGGGCCATATCTGCGTAGTTTTGCAAATGACTTCGATAATAGTCGTGTTGTGCAAGACTAACTATATTTCCCTCCATCCTATCCTGCCCCCATTGTTTCTATTCTCTCTTTTGATCCTGTCCCTCCCTGAGTGTTGACTTCAAATTGCTCCCTCCTCCCATTGCCCTCCCTTCCATCATTCCCCCCCTGCTTATCTCCTTCTCCCCCACTTTCCTGTATTGTAAGATAGGTTTTCATACCAAAATGAGTGTGCATTTTATTCCTTCCTTTTAGTCGAATGTGATGAGAGTGAACTTCATGTTTTTCTCTCAGCTCTCCTCTTTTTCCCTCCACTAAAAAGTCTCCTGCTTGCCTCTTGAATGAGATATAATTTGCCCCATTCCATTTCACCCTCTCTCCTCCCAATATATTTCTCTCTCACTGTTTACCTTAATTTTTTAAAGATATGATCCCATCTTATTCAATTCACTCTGTGCTCTCTGTTTCTGTGTGTGCGTGCATGTGTGTGTGCGCGCACGTATGTGTGTGTGTATGTGTGTGTTTGTGTGTGTGTGTGTGTGTGTGTGTGTAATCCCACCAACTACCCAGATACTGAAAAGTTTCAAGAGTTACAAATATTGTCTTTCCATGTAGGAATGTAAACAGTTCATCTTTGGTAAGTCCCTTATGATTTCTCTTTGCTATTTACTTTTTCATGCTTCTTCTCATTCTTGGGTTTGAAAGTCAAATTTTCTTTTCATCTCTGGTCTTTTCATCAAGAATGCTTGAAAGTCCTCTATTTCATTGAAAGACCATTTATTCCCCTGAAGTATTATACTCAGTTTTGCTGGTAGGTGATTCTTGGTTTTAGTCCTAGTTCCTTTGACTTCTGGAATATCCTATTCCATGCCCTTCAATCCCTTAATGTAGAAGCTGCTAGATCTTCTGTTATCCTGATTGTATTTCCACAATACTGGAATTATTTCTTTCTAGCTGCTTGCAATATTTTCTCCTTGACCTGGGAATTGTGGCCACAATATTCCTAGGAGTTTCTCTTTTTTGGATCTTTTTCAGGTACTAATTGGTGGATTCCTTGAATACTTATTTTGCCCTCTGGTTCTAGAATATCAGGGCAGTTTTCCTTGATAATTTCATGAAAGATGATGTCTAGGCTCTTTTTTTGATCATGGCTTTCAGGTAGTCCCATAATTTTCAATTGTCTCTCCCGGATCTATGTTCCAGGTCAGTTGTTTTTCCAATGAGATATTTCATATTCTCTTCCATTTTTTCATTCTTTTGGTTTTGTTTGGTGATTTCTTGGTTTCTCATAAAGTCATTAGCCCTCCATCTGTTTCCATTCTAATTTTGAGGAGAACTATTTTCTTCAGTGAGCTTTTGGAACTCCTTTTCCATTTGGCTAATTCTGCTTTTGAAAGCATTCTTCTCCTCATTGGCTTTTTGAACTTCTTTTGCCAATTGAGTTAGCCTATTTTTCAAGGTGTTATTTTCTTCAGCATTTTTTTTGGGTCTCCTTTAGCAAGGTATTGACCCATTTTTCAAGCTTTTCTTGCATCTCTTTCATTTCTCTTCCCAGTTTTTCCTCCACCTGTCTAACTTGATTTTCAAAATCCTTTTTGAGCTCTTCCATGGCCTGAGCCCATTGGATATCTATTTCGGATGTTTGGGATACAGAGGCCTTGACTTCTATGTCTTTCCCTGATGGTAAGCATTGTTCTTCCTCATCAGAAATGAAAGGAGGAAATATCTGTTCACCAAGAAAGTAACCTTCTATGGTCTTATTTTTTTTCCCTTTTCTGTGCATTTTCCCAGCCAGTTACTTGACTTCTGAGATTCCTCTCCACCCTCACTTCACTAGTGCTTGGGGTCAGAGATTCAAATGCTGCTTCCCAGCCTCAGGGCTTTCAGCAGGGGGGGAGGGGGCTGCTATTCAGTGTGAGAGATTAAGTTCAGGTTCTCAGGTGGGGGCAGGGCCGCCTCCCAGGTCAGTTCCCTCAGGGGGTTTATGCAGAGACCTTCAACAGTGGAGCTCCTATCTGCTTTGGGAGCCCCTGTCCCTGCTTTCCCTGCTGCTTCCTCCCAAGGGGCTCTGAGTTATGGAGACACCCCGCTCCCCTCTCGGCCAGCCCAGAAGTCTCTCTCACTGACCTGTGCGCCCATGGGTTGAGGGACTTTCATGGCTGCCCACCAGAGATTCCGTCCCTGAAGCCTGCTCGGATCTTGTACGGCCAAGGCAGGGCTGGGCTCCGCTCCGGGTTTGGTGCGTGATGGACCTTTGCTGTTGGTTTTTCAGGGCTCTCTGGAACAGAAATCTCCTCCACTCCATTGCTGCGCAGCTTCCACTGCTCCAGAATTTGTTGGGGGTTCTTTTTACAGGTAATTTATGGGCTGTGGGTTCGGAGCTAGCATAGGTGAATCTTTCTACTCCGCCATCTTGGCTCCTCCCCGGCCCTTGAAAACCTTAACGCTCTGGAGGATACTTGTTTCTACTCCCTATTAGAATATAAGCACTTCCAAACAAAGTGATTAAAATATCTATACCCTTTGACCCAGAGATTCCATAAATGGGCTTATGCCAAAGGAAGCCATTAAAAGAAAAAAGTTCCCATATATATCAAAATATTTATAGTATCACTTTTTGTGACTGGAAACAAGGTAAAATGCACCTAGATGGAGGAATGACTAAACAAATTGTGATACCTAAATGTAATGGAACATTACTGAGCTATAAAAAATTTTGAATGATGAATACAGAGAAGCATGGTAAGATGTGCATGAACTGAGGCAGAGTAAAGAAAGCCGAGTCCAGAAAACAATATACACAGTCCCTCAGTAATGCAAGCAGAAAACAACCCCACATACATGTAAAAATCAAAAGTAAATTTGGAAAAATATAAGGAATACGTATCACTCAGAAGAAGAGATATGAGAAGACAGTTCCAATCAATCTTTTACACAGTTTGGAGGCCCTCAAGAGCTGTACATTGTGCATATTTTCAGACTTTTTCAATATATACTCAAAATATATCAATATATTTTCAATATATATTCAATATACTGGGGAAAACTTTAAAATTGTATTCATTAGGGATAGGAATTAGACCTGCGATTTCATTGGTATAGGAAATCCCCACTGCCAATGCAGGTTAGCAGCTTCTCTTCAACTTATAGTTTTAGAGAATTGTTTAGAGCGATAAGATATTAAATGATTTGCCCAGGGTCTCATAACTACTCTGTGTCAGACTTGAATCTAAGGCTTCCTGATTTTAAGCCTGTCTCTCTGTCTAGTATATATTACAATTTCTTTATTATTTATTAATGGTACAAATGATCTTTCAGTAAAATAATCATGACTTTAATAACCCTTTTTTAATGGCTTTTTAATGGCTACCTATATGAGGGAAATAAAGGTGGCCTGACACAGGGCTGACTGGATAAGAAAAGTGAGTGAGACTGGGAGAGGAAATCTATGAGATAGAAAAGACCTTAGGTCTTGAGCCAGTACAATAAGACATGTGAGTGGAGTTGGAGGACAAGTGGCTTAAGTAAGGGGAGACAAATACATACTTACCTATAAATTAACTATCTTGGTGTAGCACCTGGCTGAGGCAGTGGCCGAGGATGCAGCAGCCCAGAAGTGGTCCTGGTAGTAGAAGATGATGCAGGTCTAAGGATGGAAGTGTGATATTAAGGAATTTCTCAACCTGGGTTGCTAGGGAAAATCTCACCCACCAGAAATTTCAATTGACTCAAGTGAGTAGTCGAATTAAAGAAGAAATTTACTAGCATGCTAAGGAAAACTGCTTATAGTTTCCACCTTTCTAGGGTAGAAATTTTATATGTGTAGTTTTTTAGGTCTACTTAGAGTACACAGCCAACCAGCAACACTCTATGGTCTTTGAAGGGATCAATGAGATACATTCTATCCCCATATATAAAAAGCTGCTAGTTGCTGGTTGGATGCAGCATTTGTGGGATCCTTTGAAAAATAATGGGAAAATAACAGTGAGGAGCTAGAAGCCAAACAACTTCCTAGAATGACAGCAGATGTTCTAACTTTCGGGGCAATTATGTTCACTTGTAAAGAAACATTCTTCGCTTGTAAAGCTTTGCCTAACTTTAGAGGAAAGCAAGATATGCAATTCTCATGAATTCACACTGAGGCTAAGGAAACTGAGTCCTATGGGGCTGCCACTAGGTATCCAAAGGCAGTCTTTCAAAACTGCTTGGGAAAGCTTTCAAGAAGGTCCCTATACAATGTACTGAAACAAAGGAATATCTTCTTTGCCTCGGAATATTCTTTCACAAAGGGATCTTTGCTCCCTTTGTGAAAAACACTGCAAGCCCCAGGGTTTTGTGCATTCAGCCTAGGAAGGATGGAGGTAGTTGAGCCAGATTTTGTCATTTAGTCCATAGTGATTCAGTCAGGTTTTGTTATTCAGTTTGCAGCCGAGTGAGGAGTAGTTCAGTCAAACAGCATATTCCTGTATAAGATTGCTTTTCCTCTACAATGGAAGCTGAGTGGGCTACTGTCTGACTACTCCTCTGAACTAAATAACAGAACTTGACTGAATGAGCAGGAGAGAGCCAGACCTCCACCATGGCTGTGAAATCAAAAATGGTAGATGGAACAAAACCAGTGGCAGCAGGGGTGGAACAGGTTACTCCTTTGGTACCAGCCTCCTTCCTCTGCCAGGCATCAGCAGGTTATTTGGGGTGGCTGTAATTCCCCCACCCAACAGCCCAGTGTACACATAACCTACCCTCGCTCTTCTGTTTGAGGTAGACCTTGCAATGGACTATCCTGGCAACTGGCAAGATGAACCCTCTTTTCTAACTGATTGGTCTGGCAAGATGTACCTTCCTGGATTACCTCGTTATGTTCCCCCTCATCACCAATTAGCTTCCCTGGCTTCCTAAAAGTCCAGGTTTAAAACCATTTTCTACAGGAAATCTTTCCCAAACTTTCTTCATTTTAATAACTTCCCTCTTTTCATTATCTCCTACTTTTCTGTATGTAGCTTGTTTGTATGTATTTGTTTGCTTATCATTTCCCCCATTAGACTATGATCTCCTTGAGGACAGGGACTGTTTTTACTTCTTTTTGTCTCCTAAACACTCAGCACTGTGCCAGGCATATTTGTTGCTGAGTGACTTCAGTTGTGAACAATCCTTTGGGACCCCATTTTGGAGTTTTCTTGGCAAAGATACTGGAGTGACCTGCCATTTCTCTCTCCCCCTCGGTTTACACATGAGGAACTGAGGCAAACAGGTTAAGTGACTTGCCCAGGGTCACACAATGAGAGTCTGAGGCCAGAGCTGAACTCAAGAAAAGGAGTCTTCCTGATTCCAAAACCAGTGCTCTATCCATTGCACCGTCTAGTTGCCCCAGATGCTTAGTAAAGATTGATTGATTAATTATACTTTCTGGGGTCCATGTACCCCACTTTAGAGATCATTGCATTAGAGAACCTAAACCCTAAAAACCAAAAGATGACCTTTCTGTCTTATGCCTCACTGAAAAGAAACAGCTAGGAAAATTTCAATTGAAAAAATAAAAATTCAAAAACTTTCCTGTATTTACCTCCACAGAGCCCTTCCGTTAATTGGGTGGGACAGCCAGCCCCAAGTCTGACCAAGTCCTTAAATGTTTTCTCAGAGTAATGGGCCTTGCTTGTTTAGTGTAATAACCAGGACTTCACAGAGAGTAAATGCTGCTACAGGTGGCCCTTTTCTCACATTCCCTTTACGTTGGTTATGTGATACAGGAAGCAATCATTCAAAACAAGATACTGTGCTAGAGATTAGGGATTACATTTTCTTTCTTGTTACTTTTACCAATGAGTTCATAGTGGACTTGATTTCTAGCAACCACTTCCCAAAGTGGACTGGAGGTGGGGGTGGGGTAGAGGAACAATAGACCATTGTTTTAAAACATCTCTGCCAAGTAGACCATCCAGGAGGAAAAAAAATATTTCAGTGTTCTGGTTTCAAGAATTCTGCAGATATAATGCTGCATGTTCTGGCTTTAATAATTCTGCAGCTCTGGCTCTCCAAGCAGCATTCATAAGTGAGGAAGACTAGAGTGACTGACTTTTTTCCCCACAGTTCAATAAAGAGAAATGATCAATCTGTTAGGTTATTTCAGTTACTGATAAAACCAAAAATGAGTGGAACATACTTGATCTTTTCCGGTTCTACTCTGTTAATAGAATTAGGTAGGCAGTGATTTAACTCTTATCTTATAAGAATAATAATAAGGCTACAGGATAGGAACTAGACTGATGTTTCATGGGTGCAGGGAATTCCTGGATGAACAAATTCCTACCTCTATTATTTCAGGGACCCCCACTTATAGTCTTAAGAGAGTTGCCTAGAGATTTACCTATAGTCCCACAGTTCAAATATCAGAAGAGAAATTTAAACCCAGGTCATTTATTATCTCCATTACATTTTTGTTAACTAGCTTAGATTTTCTACTCATAAATTCATATCATTGCAAATAGAGATGTATTAGCTCTTCATTATAAATGTTTAATTCTTTTTATTTTTTTCCATCCATATTTGTAATTTCTCAGAGGGGGGAGCTAGGTAGTGCAGTGAATAGAATGCCAGCCCAGGAGTCAGGAAGATCTGAATTCAAATTCAGCTTCAGACACTTACTAGTTGTGTGACCCTTGGCAAGTCACTTAACCCTTTTTGCCTCAGTTTCTTCATCTGTAAAAAGAGCTAGAGAAGGAAATGGAAAACCACTACAGTATCACAGGAATCTTACTGTCAGAGTCTGACACGTCTGCTATAAGTAATAATAGCATCTACTTCCAAGGAATGTAAGGATAAGTTGAGATAATATTTGCAAATTCTTAAAGCCTGTCTAAATGTTAGCTGTTCCAAAAAGTAGACCCACTAGGAATGGCAAGAGAGGACATTCCTATTTAACACCTTTTTTCAATGAAAATGCTTTCATTATTTCTCCATAATATAGAATATTAGCTTATGGTTTTAAATGTATACTTTCTTACATTATGGAAATTTCCTATAAAGTCCATAAAGTTTGTGCTTATTCAAAACATGATAAATTAAATATTTATTTTTTTAAATGGACAGTCCTGTTCCCCCTCCCCCTCCTGACCCACTCCTTTCCAGATGCATTGTTGAGGCTATAGGCAAATATATGTATACTATGTTGTAAGGTGATGGCTTAATTTACAATTCTGGGAGACCTAGGAAATAGCTGCCCCTATAATGCCCGGAAAATGTACTTCTACCTATATGAAGGAAAGAGAGCCAGGAGGGCAGCTGAGGCAATGATCACAATAAGATAAAGAACAGTAAAAGAATTCAGGATCGGGGGCGGAGCCAAGATGGCGGAGTAGAAGGACGCACATTTACGAGCTCCGAGCCCACAACCCATGGAATTGAGGTAAAAGGAGATCCCCATAAATTCTGAATCTCTGCAGGGGGTGCATAAACATAGGGGAAGAGATTTCCGTTCCACTGAACCCTGGAGAGCCGTCCCCGGGGTCCATCGCGCTCCGGAAAGCGGACCACACCCCCACCCCTGGCCGTGGCCCCAGAGAAGCTGACCTGAGCAGACTTCAGAGAGGAAAGCTCCGGGGGAAGCTCCGGCAGCCGGGAAAGTCCCTCCGCCCACAGAAGCTACAGGTCAGTAAGAAAGAAAGCTGCGATAGGGGAGGGGAGCGGAGCGTCTCCGTGACTTGGGCCCCCTCGGGAGGAAGCGGCTGCGGCAGAGACGGGGGCAGGAAGCGGCGGAGGCAGAGGCGTGGGCGGGCGGCTGAGGCGGCAGCGGCCCGGGACTCAGGAATCCCCCAGCAGCAGGTAGGATCTTCAATACTGAAGGTCTTTCCAGCCTGGGGGGGCCGAGCAGGGGAGACGGCCCTGCCCCCACCCTGCTCTACTGCTGAACGCCTCTGAATAAAACCCCCAAGGGAGCTGAGCACAGCAGGCGGGGGCCCCCCACCCCCACCCGCTCCGTTCCTGAAAGTCTCTGCAGAAAGCCCCTGAGGGCCCAAGATTAGAAGGCGGCCCTGCCCCCACACTTGCGCCAGAACTAAAGCTTGCCGCGGGGAAAGCGCATTTGAATCTCAGAGGCCAAGCACTAGCTGGGCAGATCCAGGCAGGGGTGGAAAGGAATCTCAGAAATCAAGTAACTGGCTGGGAAAATGCCTAGAAAGGGGAAGAAAAATAAGACTTTGGAGAGTTTTTTCCAACAAATGCAAATGATCCCGACCTTCGGATCTGATGGGGAGGACGAGAACGTATTTTTCCCATCAGGGAAAGATGTGGAGGGCGGGGCCTCAGTACCCCAGACACCCCACGGGGGTGTTGGGTGGGCTCAGGCCTTGGAAGAGCTTAAAAAGGATTTTGAAAAGCAAGTTAGACAGGTGGAGGAAAGACTGGGAAGAGAAATGACAAAGATGCAAGAAGAGTATGAAAAAAAGGTCAATATCTTGGTAAAGGAGACCCAAAAAAATGCTGAGGAAATTAACACCTTGAAAAATAGGCTCACTCAATTGGCAAAAGAGGTTCAAAAAGCCAATGAGGAGAAGAATGCATTCAAAAGCAGAATGAGCCAAATGGAAAAAGAGGCTCAAAAGCTCACTGAATTTAATAGTTCTCTCAAAATTAGAATGGAACAGATGGAGGCTAATGACTTTATGAGAAACCAAGAAATCACCAAACAAAACCAAAAGAACGATAAAATGGAAGAGAATGTGAAATATCTCATGGGAAAAACAACTGACCTCGAAAATAGATCAAGGAGAGACAACTTAAAAATTATGGGACTACCTGAAAGCCATGATCAAAAAAAGAGCCTAGACATCGTCTTGCATGAAATTATCAAGGAAAACTGCCCTGACATTCTAGGACCAGAGGGCAAAATAAGTATTGAAAGAATCCATCGATCACCACCTGAAAGAGATCCAAAAAGAGAAACTCCTAGGAACATTGTGGCCAAATTCCAGAACTCCCAGCTCAAGGAAAAAATCTTGCAAGCAGCTAGAAAGAAACAATTCCAGTACTGTGGAAATACAATCAGGATAACCCAAGATCTAGCAGCTTCTACATTAAGGGATCGAAGGGCGTGGAATAGGATATTCCAGAAGGCAAAGGAACTAGGACTGAAACCAAGAATCACCTACCCAGCTAAACTGAGTATAATACTTCAAGGGAAAATATGGTCTTTCAATGAAACAGAGGACTTTCAATCATTCTTAATGAAAAGACCAGAGCTGAAAAGAAAATTTGACTTTCAAACACAAGAATGAGAGGAAGCATGCAAAAGTAAACAGCAAGGAGAAGTATTAAGGGACTTACCAGAAATGAACTGTTTGCATTCATACAGGGAAGGACAATATTTCTAACTCTTAAAACTTTTCAGTTTCTGGGTGGTTGGTGGGACCACACATACACATGTACACGCATGCTCACACATACACACATGCATTCACATGCAGAGACAGAGAGCACAGATTGAACTGAATAGGATGGGACCATACCTTAAAAGAAATTAAGGTAAATGGTGAGAGAGAAATGTAGTGAGAGGAAAGAGGGGGAAATGGAAGGGGGTAACTATATGTCATTTAAGAGGCAAGTAGGAGATGTTTTTAGTGGAGGGAAAAAGAGGAGAGCTGAGGAAAAAAAACAAACAAACAAACAAACAAACAAAAGTTTACCCTCATCACATTTGACTAAACGAAGGAGTGAAATGCACACTCATTTTGGTATGAAAACCTATCTTACAGTATAAGAAAGCGGGGGAGAAGGAGATATTGGGGGGAGGATGATGGAAGGGAGGGCAAAGGGAGGAGGGAGTAATTGAAAGTCAACACTTGGGGAGGGACAGGATCAAAGGACAGAAGAGAAACAATGAGGGGCAGGTTAGGAGGTATGGCAGTTCAGTTAGTCTTACACAACACGACTATCAGGAAGGTCATTTGCAAAGCTACACAGATATGGCCTATAATGAATTGCCTGCCGTACCAAAGGGAATAGGTGGGGAGGGAGGGATGGGGAGAATTTGGAACTCAAAGTTTTAGGAACAATTGTTTAGTATTGTTGTTGCAACTAGGAAAGAAGACATACAGTTAATGAGGAATAGAAAGTCATCTGGCCCTACAAGAGAAAAGAGAAGATAGAGACAAGGGAAGGGAGGGATGACAGAAGAGAGGACAGATTGGAAATAGGGAAAATTAGATTGCTTGGGGTATTGGGGTGGGGGGAGGGGAGAAAAGGGGAGAAAATTTGGAACCCAAAAATTTGTGAAAATGAATGTAAAAAGCTAAATAAATAAATAAATAAATAAATAAATAAAGAATTCTAATACAAAAAAAAAAAAAAAAAAGAATTCAGGATCATCAATCCAGTGACCAGCTGTGACTCATGGTCCTGATGGTAGAGAAATGACAGACTGCAGTGCAGACAAAGATGGACATTTTCAGATGTGCATTTTCACACAATGGGGGTGCATTTCAGAAATTTTAAAATTTTAAACATGATTTTTCTTGACTGGCCTTATTTGTGACAAGAGAAGTTTCTAGGCAGTCATTAAAGGATAAAAGTGATATTTAAAAAAAGAAAAATGAATCAATAAAATACTTTAAATGGAAAAAGAAACTTATTTCCCTGAAAGTTTTTTGAAATATTAATAACAGAGAAGGGGACTGAACTTGAAATTCACACCTATGCAGGTCTGTATATGGATGATAAAAGCATTTTTCTTTAGACCACAAAAGTGTGAAATTGAATTGAGGCAAGCTGCGAAAATACCTGGATCCTAGAGCCTTTCTTGCCATTTAATTTAAAAAGAGAGAATAAAAACACTAAAACTCCAACTAGAAAAATTACCAATTATTTTAAATTAACCATTTTATTTTGGAAGGGAGTGGGATAGGGAACAAGTGCGAATCTGTCCCTCTTCTACTGAATTATCCCTCAAATATTTGAAGATATCTCTCATCTTGACCCTACATTTCTTCTTTGCCAGGTTAAACATCTCCACTTCTTTCAGTTGGTCCTTATATGACATTAATTCAAGGCCTTTCATCATCTTGGTTTCTCTTCTCTGGATACTCTCTAGTTTATTAGTGTCCTTCCTAAAATGTAGCACCTGGATCTTAGGCTTAAGTCCTTCCAACAGTGGAAGTAATCAAGCCATACCTAGATGACAATCAATAGAGGATGTTGTGGTAGGAATCTTGAGGAAGTTGAAATAGATGACCTTTGAGGGCCTTTCCACCTTAGAGATTCTGTGCTTCTAAGTGTGACAAAGACAGGAGGGCAAGTTTTCTTTGGACTACAGTTTCAAAAAGTCACCAAATTTCAGAGTTGAAAGTAAAAGAAAACGATCAATAAACAGTTCCTTGAGTTCTTTCCTCTGCATTGCTTTGCTAATATTTTATCAGCTGTAACCATGAGTGTGAGAAATAACTGTATAATCTATAGTAAGAGCATAGTCTGGGGTAAAAAAAAAAAAAAACCTGTGTGTAACCCAACTATGATGTAGTCTCAGGGAAATTCCTGTGTTAGTTAACCTTAGAAAAGTAGCTAAATCATTATAACGTATATATCTTAAATATATGGCCATAGTTATCATGCCTATATATTAATCTTTATATTAAAATGATGAAGTAAGAAAGTCCTGTAAAAGACTGATTGAGACATCAAAGAACTAATTGAGATATTGGAAAGTTACAAAGTTGGGAAGTCAGAAAGTTAAGACATAGTGACGGGCAAAAGTGCAATTTTGCATGAATCAGCTTCTAGAAGACTTTGTTACACCATAGATCTTGATGAACCAAGAGACCTATAAATAACTGTGAATTTTGTATGATGGGACCTCAGACTGTCCTGGGCAGACCACAGACCCTGCCTTTGTTTTTCTCAATAGAGATTGGTCTCTTTGCTCAGAGAGGCTTCCCAGTTGTTTTTTTTTTTTCAGGATGACCTCAGAGGCCATCCATTCCAATCCATACTTAAACATGAATCCCTCCTACAACACAGATAGGTGGTCATTCAGTCTTTGAGACAGCCAGTACTACTTTTGGATAGCTCTATTAGGCAGTTCATTCAGTTATAAAGGAGTTGAATTATAGGATTATAACTGAAAGGGTTGAATTGCAGGATCCTTACATCCCTTCCCAGTCTAAAGCTTCATGACTTTTCACATTTGCTATGAATTGATCCGTTTTCTTTCTTCTTTTCCTCTCGGGGCCTTTCTGCTTCTCACACCAGCCACATCTGCTCATTCCATATCTCCCATTCCCTAAAACATCTTAGAGCTCTCATAATTTCCTCACAAAATGAGAGGGAAGATATCAGGATACAAATCTAACTGGACAAGTTTTCGGCCTATGCATTTTTATCCTTCCAATCTGATCTGCCTCAACAGGCCCTCACAAGAGGACTGTTGAATTTCATTTTCAATGAACAAATGTGTTTCTATCACGCATGCAGTGAGACTGTAAGCAGGGCATGTCCTTTCCTTTACTGAAATCTCAGCTGAACAGTATGAACTCACTCTCTGAGGATTAAAGGAAGAGAATTTTCTTGCCCTTTCTAAGTTTTAGGAATTTATTCCTCCCTAGGCCTGGGCCACTGAATTTGCACTTCATAAGGGTGAGGTTTGTGTGCACCAGCCTGCCATAACATGTCTCAGGCTTAAAAAAATATGATGGCAAGAGCTACAGAGCAGATTTACACATGTCTCTAAAGACTTACCCTTTCAAGGATGGGAAGCAGATCAGGGTGATTCCCTTGGAAGGCTCTTCTTTAGAACTCTCTGCCAGCCCAGACCTGATAGGGCCCACATTTGTTTACTGTCAGAGTGGTGCAATTATTATCATATCCAAATGGTATGTGTCTGGTTGGTAGAATAAACTGCATTTGCTCTTATACTGGCTTCTTAATGATGCTATCCAAAGACTCTAAGCTTATATGTTTTGAAATTTTTTCATTTCTATTCATTGATTTAAGATAATTAGCCAACCAATAACCCCTAAAGACTAAAAAAATTAAAACAAGCAATCCATATAGATACCCACAACGTATCTCAAAGAGACCATAAAAGAAAAAAGGCAGGGGTAGGGATCAGAACTCAGACTTTTAGGAGCCAGTGTTTTCAAGGGCATAGTAGGTATCTTAGTAGTGATAACTAGAACACTTTAACTTGCCCTTACAAAATCATAGACTTTTAGAGCTATAAGAAGACAATCTATTCCAACCCAAGAATTTATATACTATCTAAAGAAGGGATGCCCTCTCTAAAATCCCTAAAAGATAGTCATCCAGACTTCAGTGAAAGACCTCTACTTAGGAAAAATCTTCTATCTCCTAAGCTGACTCCATCTTCTTTTGGGTGGCTCTAATTGCCAGCAAGTTTTTCTTTATAGTAAATATAAATCTACCTTTCAGCAAATCCTATGCAGTGTACATAATTCTTCTTCTGCGACCAGACAGTACAAATCTAACTTTTTCCCATATGATGATACTTCAAATCAAAATACATGTTTAAAGTTAACCGATCAGTGGAACTCTGCCCAGTTACTTGTCCCTTTTAAGTAATAATGGCCCGGACATGGCACATCCACATTGACTTGGGCAGTTGTACTCTCAGCCCAACACTAGGGGACACTCTGGAAGGGTTCCATCTGACTCAGAGATGATACCTTTATGGCCCAGTTCCACCCTTTGATGGGTTTCAGCTACTTTCCTCATTGGTCAGATGGGTGTGGTCAATACAATCTATCTTCCAGCCACCTTTCCTCTCCCTAGATCTTGAACCACTCCCCATAATGCCCAGATCTCTCATCATTTCAACCTAAATCCTTTGTTCCAATTGTTATCATCTTGGTTCAGGAATGACCTGAGATTTTGTGGGCAATAACTCAACATATGGAACATAAATTATATACATACATATATATATATATACATATACACACATAAAGAGAAATACACATAAGTATATACACACAAGTGTATATATATGTGCATAAGCATATATATGCATATTTACGTTTGTACATGCATAAATACATTGTGTACATGCATATATTCATATATGTGTATGTGTAATGTATTCAAAAAATGTCACACCAATTTAAACAAGGTCAATAGAAGTGACATAAGGAAGAAGCAAAACAAGTAGAGGAGAAACAACAAGACGTGGTTGTAGAAGGAGCAGCTTGAATAAGGACGTAGAAGAAAAAGGGAAAAAAATTGTCACACTATTTACAAATAGCCCCTGACTTTTCCCCTTGGCACCAGTCACCTTCAGCATGAGGAAAAATCTCCACTTTCTTCCCCTGAGCCTTTTATAATGTGATAATTAAAGGAGACAAGTTGGACGCTGGATGTTCTTCCAGTCTTGTATGTGGAAGGAAACTCCTTCAAGTTTCCCAGCCTAAGAAAGACACTTGGATATAGAAGACCATTATGCCTTTGACATTCCCTGTGTACTCTTGCAAATCATAAAACCTTAGGGCTGGATGGAAGCCAGAGGTCATCTTGTCCAACCTCCTACCATGCAGAAATTTCTTCTATGAATCACAGACAGGTGAAGAAATATCACCTGTTAGTAATTATGTTCAATGATATTATCACCTGTGAATTATTATCACCTGTCATGGCTACAGTCAATGATGGTGGACTCATTACTTCATGAGAAGAGCCCATTCCATTGTTGAATATTGTTGTGGAAAAGTTTTCACTAAAATTTGTTCTCTTGCAACTTCCACCCTGTCTTTTAGATAGTTGTACTGAAATTTTAGACAGTTTCTGTTCTATGTGGTCTGTCCTCAGTTTCAGCCCTGGAGATGACCCCATGGAACCAGGGAGTTAGATACAGGGAGATCTTGGAGCCAGGACTATAGGCAAGGTGGAACATCCAATAAACCAGGGCAGGAATCCTTGAGAAGACAGAGGGCCCGGATGAGTCCATGAAGGATTTTGGACTTGCTCTGAAACCAAGCCGGTGTACAAATTTAATTATATTCCACTCCCCAGAGACAAGGGTAGTCTGGGTGGGAGGCAGATTGTGCTTCCCTCATGATGGTGGAATAAGTTCATACATTTGTGATTATGCCTTCTGTAGTCAATATTTCTGTGTAAATCTGTTGGTGGCTAAATGGAACTGAGTGCAGGAGACCCACACACACACACTTGGGAACACCATCAATGTGGTCTGGAGTCACTTGCATAGAACCTAGATATCACCAAATCTCCTTAAGGATACCAGAGAACCCTGAAAGGAGAGTAGAAAGGTAACATACCAGGCTTTCAGGTGGTAGATTCCAGGGTAGTCAGTGTTACATGCATTTTATCCCAGAGGTAAGAGAGAGTCATTAAATTTTTGTGAACAGGAGGCCCACATAACTGTATTGAAAAGATTTGGAAGATATGAGGGAGGTGGATTTGAGAGGGAAGAGACCACAGACAGGTAGATCAATTAGAAGGTTATTGAGTAGTTCAAAAGAGAGGTGATAGGGATATGAATTAAGGTAGAGGTATATGAGTGGGAACAAGGGGAAAGAAAAAAGATGTTATAGAGGCAGAAACAACAAAACCAAACTTGGTAACAGTTAGGAAATAGGCTTAGAGCAAAGAGAATAATAGAGAACAACTCCAAGTTTACAAACTTGAATTACTGGAATATTGGTGGTGTCATCAACAGAAATTGGGATATTTAGCACAGTACCTGGTACATTGAAGGTGCTTAATAAATGTTTATTGATTGACTGGATGAGTTCCAATTACATGCAAAGATAGTTTTCAACATGCATTTTTTATAAGATTTTGAGTTCCAAATTTTCCTCCCTCTCTTCTCTTCCCCTCCCCATAATGACAAACAATCTAATATAGGTTATACATGTGCAAAATGATTGATGTTCTTGAAGAATTTGTGTTACTTTCAACTTCATTGCAGTCAAGACCAAATAAAATTCAGAAAGTATAAGGATTATTCAAATACATGACAAGAACTTTGAAAAACTTTAAAGATTGCTACTGGAAAGCATGAATCTCAAGTTGAAGATGTGATTAAAGCAGGTAAGTTTCAGGACATTCCATTTAATAAAAAAAATAATCTTCCTCTAGAAAATAAAATTCAACATTTGAACTTATATCTTTGATTGGATAGAAATAACAATGAAAGCATCTTACATTATTTTGATTATTAGAGCTATCTAGTTGGCTTTATGAAGAACTAATTCACCACAAATAGCTGGTTATAAAAAATTGAATCATTTAGTGAAATTTTAAAACATGAAATTGATTTAAACAATTTTAGGGACTTTGCAGATAATGATTTAAAATCAAACCAAGTTTTAATCCTAAATATGCAGAAAGCTAAAAAGATAATTAGCATTATTTCAATAAGCAGTGCTAAAGCTGAAAGAGGCTTCAGTTTAGTGAATATAATTTGTATGAGGGTGAGAAATAGTTTAGCCTTAGATCACACAGCTGATTTTATGACAATAAATTTATTGAGAAAAAAATTAGCACGTTCTAATACAACTCCATTTATCAAATCATGGTTTAACTGCTACTGCAGACTGGCTACAGATACAGGAGTTCTGCAACAATCAATGAATGCATTTCATGAGAATCAGATGCCTATATGGAATTGAGAATAAAAATATTGCATAATTGATTATTATTTGTAATATTGGTAAATTGTGTACTACACATACTTTATGTCAGTAAGATTTATAATAAACTTATGTATGTGTGTTAATCCTTTTTTTCCCCTGAGACATTTACCAGAAAATCACTGGAATAAGCCCATTTTCCTTAAGCAATCTATTCTTTTCTTAATTTTCTTGATTCAAATTTAATTGTTTCAAAGACTGAAAGAAAAAAAATATTTTGTTTTCTTTAACATTTTTCATAAAACACATATATTCAAAGAAGCAAGGAAAGACTAACATGAATTAATTCGAACTAAAATAAGCAGAGACAGGAAAAGAATATGCATAATGACCATAACAATATAAGCAGAAAGAAAAATGACCACAAAACAATGCTGCAAAATCATAGCAAACAAATTTGGTGCCAAAGAAGAGATATAAGAAGACATCTTTTCTTCCCCTTCTTTGCAGAAGTGGGTGGAGGGATGAGGGTCCATAGGTATGGCACATTATGTTCTCAGGAATTTCTGTTTTTTGGTTTTTTATATATTAATCAGTTCTGAGGGATTTTGTCTTTTTCCTGTCTCTGTCTCTCTCTGTGTCTCTCTGTCTCTGTCTCTCTGTCTCTCTCTCTCTTAAAGATGGCTTTTTGGGAGGAGAGAGGAGCAAGGACATAGAGGAAAACCTTGTTGTTTGAGTTGTTTCAATTGTGTCTCACTCTTCATAACGACATTTTGGTGTTTTCTTGGCACAGATACCAGAATAATCGCTTCCTTCTCCAGCTCATTTTACAGATAAGGAACTGAGGCAAACAAGATTAAGTGACTTGCCCAAGGTCAAACAGCTAGCAAGTGTCTGAGGCCAGATTTGAACTCATGAAGATAAGTCTTCCTGATTCTGAGCCCCAGTGTTCAATCCACTGGACCCCCTAAACTGCCGAAATGAGAGAAATCTAGGTGATGTAAAAACAAATGATACCAATTTTTAAAAATTTTAAGTTTTTTCAAATCTGAAAAAGTAACAAAAATAATCCTCTATCCAGTCCAGAATGGCAGTGTTTTGGCAAAATATATTTGGGGGAGGGAAAAGAGTGGGTCAAGACTCTACATGGAAATAATAAAAAGGTGGAGAAGATGAAGACCTAACAGTACCAGATCTCTAACTATATTACAAACCAGTAATGATACGCCACTGCTTTAAAATTATGTAAGGAAGGGGGAATATGATCTTTTCCCCTCTACCCTGCAGCTCAACTACCTTAATCATAGAAGGTCCAGAATATAATCACTCAATCTAAGATAGATATAGGAAATTTCTTTGCAATGTGACCACACTCTGTAAATAATTCCTTAATTAATTTGAGAGGATTATAGGACTTTAGCTATTGGATGAAGGCAGTGAATAACACAAAGGAAACATCATATGATTAGCTAAGAGAATCATTCCTATCCCCAGGGCCCATATATAAAAACAGCAAACCACTCAGTTGTGGAAGATTCCCCTGACTGGAAGCTCTTTGTTGAGTTTCATTTGTTCCAGGGACATTAGAGGAAACAGACTTTCTCTCTTCATCCACCATTTAATATTTCATCAAACCTAGTGGAGCAGTAGGAGAGAATGCAGGGGCAGACACACATCTGAGTACAGACAGCTTCCCTCATCTATGGTTATGAAAGTTAACTCTTTTCATTCCCTAATTTGTATATAGTTTAACTTTTTGTATCTAAGTCATGGATCCATTTGGAGTTTATTGTGATATATCATGTGAGATATGGATCTAATTCTGATTTCTCCCAGGTTGCATTCTAGTTTTGCTAAGTTTTGTGCAACAGAATCAATGGTAAGACCATTGATGACACTAGAAAACTGACAATGAGGCAAGCTGTCTATTTCTGGTGGAAAAGGCAATGGACTACAGATGATGAACTTGCAGAACAACCAATACAACAAAGATTTGTTTGGCTTAACTAAATTTACAATACAAGAGAAGAGAGGGAGGATAGAAGAGAGGGCAGATTGGTGATAGGGAAAATTAGATTGCTCAGTGTATTGGGGTGGGGGGAGGGGATAAAAGGAGAGAAAATTTGGAACCCAAAATTTTGTGAAAATGAATGTAAAAAGTTAAATAAATAAATTTTTATTTAAAAAAATGGGGATAATAATAGTATCAACCTCCCAAGATTATTATATCAAATGTAAAAATATTTTTAAAGTACTTAGCACAGTGCCTGGCACATAGGTGATGCTTAATTAAATGCTTATTTCCTTCAAAAAAAAACAAACTAAATTTACAATAATTAGAATGGACACATATACTGCCTTAAGATTTGAAAAAATACATATATCATTGTACTTAATAATATACTTCTTACAAGGACAAAATTTTACTTGGAAGGGGAGTTGGGGGAAAATGATGCAATATAGAAAGTGAAGCAGAAAAAAAAGAAAGAAAAGGTATAAACACTTTAAAAATATACAGTAGAGAGGAGAGGAAATCAGAAAGGCACACAGATAATCGTGGTAAAGTTAGTACCATCACATGAGATGTAACATATATTAAAAACAAGCTACATTTTACAGATTCACGGTTTCATATACAAATCTCTTTTCTGATCTTTTTGGGACATGGAAAAGTTAATGCTGATTATTTTTCAGTCAATAATAATTTTTAAAAATTTATTAGATGTTCTCCTTTTAGAAAAATTAAACTTCTGAATAAAATATCCTATTGCCTTTATATACCATTTTTGCCACCTGTGTTATGAAAAGATTTATTTATACACTCAATAATCATACATATTCTACATCTAGCCAGGTGGTCTGCCAGATGCTCACTATGACAATAACATTTTCTTTTTTCCCTTACCAGAGTCTTTGCAATGCTTTTACCCTCAGGTTTATGGACTTTCATACACACATTCCTTATTGGACAGTGCTGTTCTCCCCTCCTATTACATATTTCTTTGTAATAAAATATATATATTTTATTCATTGTTATATTCCAGGCATGAGTCATATCCTGCCAAGTGTCAAGGAATCTTGTGAGATTATATTTCAAGGTTATTTTGTTATCCCTACCCTGCACATTGGTGTTCAGATCTAAAAAATCCATATGCTTTGTTTCTAGCTGTTTTCCACTAAGAATTACTGTCTATGGGCTCCATTGTGCTGCCTCTATCTCTCAAATAAATGATGCCTTGCTTTAAAGACTCAAATCATTACAAATCATATTTCTTAAAACCTTCATATACCAAACATAAAACTCTTACTGAAGGGCTATCCCCTGAGCTGTAGAAAATGAGACAATTGTTCCAGGGTCTGCACTTTGGGTCCTTCTTCCCATTTCTTAGTTAGTTTAGTAGTGACTCACTGAGGAAACAGGGACCTAAGGCAATTATATAGAAGATCAACTCATAAATCCCTCCTACAAATGAGGCTGCCCCTCCCTACTTACATCCTTCACAGTACATGTTGCCATCACTCTTCTGATTAATTTCGCCATCAAGATGATTCATTGTAATCTGATTCATCTGTATAAAAATGATGCATGGTAAGGAGGAGCCATACTGTACACTAATTGTTCATACTTTAGCCCCCTCCCCTTTCTCTGAAGTCCTCCAATGCCCCATCCCAATACACAACTGGTTTTGGATCCTCAAAGGGACGCAGAATAATGCAGCATTGGTTCCATCAGGGCTTACCAAGATGGAAGGACTAGGGAGAATAGATCTGGAGATAGACTGTGTGTCTTTCATTCACAGGCTTACTTAAGTATAGAGTTTTATCACCAAGTTGACTATAGGATGATGAATTTTTCAGGAGCATCAGCTTTCAAAGACTAAATTATAAAAGATTTGTGATCTTCACTGATGTTATATATGCCCTTACACAAAAAAATCAGAGGCTCTGGAAGAATAAAAGTAGATTAACCCACTCCCAGGGATTGTTCACAGGGCTGTTACATGATTCAGCACCAGGAGAAGATGAAACTCAGGAGATACTCCTCCCTTTGTTCAAGAGATGCCTCTTTCCCCCTTAACAACATCTCATTCTGATATGATAAACTCTGATATGGTGTGATTTGAACAGACTTCAAGGCCTTGACAGATCCCAAATACTTTGACCATCCACCAGTATTTCATGGGACTGTTTTCCTCTCCCTTCTGCCCTGAAATCCCTACCACTTGAGTGACTAATGGGCTAGGTTATTGGGGAAATGTCTCCATTACTTCACAGTTAAAATACAAAATGTTTTACAGAATCATTAAGGTCCATTTGATTTACTAGTCAAGCCTTGGGCCCTGAGGGGATGAAAAACAGGACAAAGCAAGTATGGCATCTCTTAGGAGTGAATGAACAAATGTCAGGGAAGACTTGGGGCCTCCAAATCATATTAGAGTTGAAAAAAATGAGGTTCAGAACAAGTCAAACTAAATCTGAAGTTTTGCCTTCAGTTCTGGTTGCCACATTTCCAGAATGACATGGGCAAGCCAAAATGTATCCTGAGAAGAACAATCAGGACGTTGAGAAATCTTTAAAAAATGACATATGAGGATGCCAACACTCTATAAATAATAAGAGCTAACATTTATGTAATGATTTATGGTTTGCTAAGTACTTTACATACATGATTTCATTTGATCCCTGCAACAACCCTGGGAGAAAGTTCTATTTTTATTCCCATTTTATAGATGAGGAAACCAAGGCTAAGAAAGTTAAGCAACTGGCCCAAGTGACACAGCTGGTAGGTGACTGAGGCAAGATTCACACTCATGTTATCTTGACTTCACATCATAGCAGTCTATCTACTCTGTCACCTATATGTTAGCCACTGTTATTGGGAATGATTAACCTACTGTAGGAGAGACTTGGAGAAGTCATGACTTCTGTCTTCAAATTTCTACTAATTATAATATAGAAAAAAAATTAGATTTATTGGACTTGAGTCTAAAGATTAGAACTCGAGCAATCAAAGGGTAGATTCCAATTCAGTGTGAGCATAACTTTCCTAACATCTGGAGCTGTGCAAAATTGGAATATTATTGTCAGGCAGGAGTGAATTCACTGACCAAGTAGAGCCTGAATGACCATTTGGAGTTCATTTATTTAGTTAGTCCCCAAATGAATGCAGCGATCATCTGGGGAAGCAAATCCAGTAGAGAAGGGGCCACCCAGCCATCCTTACCAGCTGCCAACCAACTACCCACAGGGCAAGCAAGCTGGGCTGCCTGAAGCAGCAAGGAACCCTGAGAGAGACAGAAGGCAACATTACATGGCATAATAAACCACCACAACCATAATCTTGACTACCATCTTTCCTCAAGACTCTGATCCCACAGGCCCTGTGAAGAGCAGTGGCTCCCAAACCACCAGACCTGCTTCCAGGCAGCCCCTGATGCATCATTGAGGGGAGAAATCATTGCAGAGAATGGGTCCATCTTCCTCATCACCACAAGTACCAACTTCTGGCCAACTGTCACCAACAGGTACCAGAGTCATAGGAGAGGCAGTATTGACCTCACTCCAGATCACTGATTCTACTTCCAGCCCAGACCTCACAACCATCATCTAAAGAGGCAATTCTTGTGAAGAAAAGGCCAGTCAGTCATCTTCACCAAATGCTAACCCCAGAGAAGGCAAGCTAGCCTAGCTAAAGCAACAACCTCAGAGGAAGAGAGGGGAAATAGCATGTGTCAGGTTAAGTCAAACCCCCACCTTGACCACCATCTCCTTTCATATCTCTATGGAGATGGCCCAGAACCCTAAATGCAAAAGCCTCGGGAATAGAAATGTTTTCAGTTATATTTTCTAATAGAAATAGATATGTGCCTGTAGCCATCATCCTGTGAAGAAATTATTGTGGAGATGCAGCCTGGCAATTGTTCCTGTAGATACTATGGCCACATCTATTGAAAACCCAGAGAAAAAAGTTTTTGTCACCAAAGTCCTTGACACTATCAAATGATTCAGCATCAGACACTGATATGATTTTATCAATAGAAATTACATTAAAGGAAAGGTGTTTCCATCTGTTTTGTTGCTGCCAACAAAGGAACAAGGGACCTTTCCATATGACTTTCAGCTGAGGCATTTCATATGTCTTAGTTATCTCCCTCATTAGAATGTGAGCACCTGGAGAAGAGAGCCTGGCTTCCTTTTTTCTTTGCATCCCCAGTGCTTTGCACGTAGTAAGCACTTTTTTATTCATTCATATTGTAGAAGAAACTAAGATTATAAACTGCAGAAGAATTATTGATCTTATCAGTGAAAGCCATCATAATTTCCCTATGCCAATAAAATTTAGGGTCAAGAAAGGATCCTGGAGAAATGACTGAAGTCTCTTCCAACCTTGATATTCTATGAGTCTAGAAAAGGGGCCAGGAGATCTCCCACTAAGTAATTAGCTTACTTTAGGCTAGGCAACCTCTTTGAACCCCATTTCTTCATCTATTAAGTTGGACTAGATGATCTCTAAAGTCTATTTCAGACCTGAAATTCCATTATGAAAATTCGGTGATGTGCATAAATGAAAATGTCTTGGACAGGGTTCTTGAATGTGCCAGAATATAATGCAAAATTTCTGTGTTTAATCATTCCCAGAAATGTACCAATGACCCATCTAAGAGATTTAACTAGTTCCACATTACACCAGCTTTTTACTGAATTACACAGCCTAGCGACATACCCAAGATACAGAAAGTCTGAAATTCATTCTTAGCTCCATTAATAATTAGTTCAATGTTGGACTTTACCTTCCACCCTCCCAATGCCTCTGAGGCAGTTCTATAAAGATGGAAATTTTTGCCAAAGTCAGACAAAGAAGGTGCTTATAATTTTTTTTAATGGAGGCACCATGAATGCCAGCATTCCTGAATAGCAATTAAATATGAATGGAGCATTTGTCTCCTTATGAGACTTCCATAGATGTCAGTTTCAGGATCAGAGAACAGAATAGCATCCCACACAGAGGGTACAATCTGCCCTGCCTAGGAGAATGGACTAGTCCCAGACCCAGGATGTCTTTTACCTTTTCATGAATACAAAGGAGAAGAATACAATGTAAGCCACACTAACCTTCCCAACACATCTGTCCAGGGAACCAAATGGAGGTAAAGACTATGGGATGGTTCTGATAGTGGGAAGGGAACTAGAGACAAATTTAAAATGCATACTTTCAAATGGTCTGGCCTTTGGACCTAGAAAACTGAAACTTCTTTCATATTGATGACTCAGGACTCATATTTTTGGAGCAAATATTGTTATTTCCATTTATAGATGATGAAAGATTATGTGACTTTTTCAGATCTCAGTGGCAGAGAGTGGGATTTGAACATTCTCCTGACTCTAAACCAAGCACTCTATCACTCTGCTGTTCATACTTGCCTCAAAGAACCAAAAAACAATGGAGACAAGATTCCTCCATAACTCTTGCTGCGGATTTCTGGAGTCTATCTCCTCTCAGAAATACTGTACATTCTCTCTCTCTCCCTCCCTTCATCTGTAGATATATGCATACAGAATAAACATATCTTTCCAGGGAACACAAGTTCTCAGAACGTTAGGGGGGAAAACAGTTTCACATTCATAGATTTTTAGGAAACATTCAGGAGTCATTATTTTGTCTTGAAACTAAGAATCAGATGATATGGGCTTCTTTTCCTCAAACTTGACTTGCTATATCATCTCTCCTCCTTCTCCCACACGCTCCATTCCAAAATGTTAAGTAAAAATACTTTTCATTAGGTTGAAGGTTAATTACTAGATCATGAGTATAGTTCCAGTCCAAAGAAGGGCATAGAATGAACTCACTTGAGTTTCTAGGATTACTACTAGAAATACCTTTAAAAAGTAACTTATTGCGGATTGTCATGAAACATGAAAGAAACTGAACAGACAATTCAAATCAATTCATGCCCAATATTTTGGCCAATAACTGAATCAACAAATAGTTCTTAAATTCCTATTACATGCCAGGAACTATGATGGGATTTAGGGATGCAAATACAATGAATGAAAAAGGTTACTATTCAAAAAGGAACTTACATTCTACAGAGGGAGACAATAAATATACGTACATATATGTGTGTCTATATGTATATAAAAACAGAATATGTACATATTCTGCATATATAGGAGATATACAGAGAATATACACACATTCTGTGTATGTATATATAAATGATATATATGGAATAAATATAAAGAAAATAAATACCAAGTGGTTGACTACAAGACAGCATAAGAAGGAAGGTGTGAGCTATTAGGTGGATCAGAAAAGACTTCATGAAGGTAATTCTTGAAGTAAGTCTCAAAGGAAGAAAGAACTTCAATGAAATAAAGATATGGCGAGCATGCATTTTAGATGGGAATGAACTGTGTGGGAGGAACAGGTCAGATGCCAGAGTACAAGAGGGAAAGTGATGTACAATGATGCTGGAAAGATAGGGTGGGGGTAGATTGTAAAGGATTTTAAAAACTAAACAGGAATTTATATTTGATCCTAGAAACAAGAGAGATCCATGAGGGTTTATTGAGTAAGAGTCAGATCTGAATTTAAGGAAAATCATTTTGGCAGCAGTCTAGAGAATGGGCTGCAATGGGAAGAGATTAGAGGCAAGAAAAGCAGTTATAAGGCTATTGAAATAATCTAGGCAATATGTGATGAAGTCCTATACTAAGGTGGTAGTTGTGTGAGCAGAGAAAAGGAGCCCGATACAAGAGATGTTGTGAATGTAGAAAGGGCAAATGGTAGTGCCTTATAAGATATTATAGGATGAAGGAAAAAGAGGGATTGGAGAGAACACCAAGGTTATGTACCATATAAATAGGAAGAATAATGGTACCTTTGACAGAAATAGGGAAATCTGAAAAGAGGAGTCAGTTCAGAGAGGGCGAAATGAGTTCTATTTTGGATATGTTGCATGTGAGCTCTCTCTAAATATCCAACAGTCAAATTTGAGATTGAAACTCAATGTAAATACTGGGGCTAAATATAGACATTTATTTGTTTGCTTGCTTGTTTGTTCTTAAATACAGAGATCATTAAAACCATGAGAATTGATGTTGTCACAGAAGGAGTATGTGTAGACAGAGAAGAGAAGGGAACCTCAGACAAAGCCTTGGAGAACATCCACAGTTAGGGGTGTGATATGGATGACAAATCACAGCTGTTAAGGGAAACTGAGAGAGAATAACAGGTAGAAGGAGAGCTGAGAGAGTAGTATCATGAAAATTCCAAAGAGGAGGAAGTATACAGATGATCAATAGTGTCAAATGAAGGACACAGGTCAAGAAGGGTAAAGATTGTAGAAAGACCAACAGATTTGGCAATTAAGAAGTCATTGGTAACTTTGGAGAGAGCAGTTTCAATCAAGCTGGAAGCCAGATTACAAAGGGTTAAGAAAAGAATGAGAGGAGAGGAAATGGAGAGCAAGTCTAGACAACCTCTCCTAAGAGTCTGGCTGATAAAGGTAAGAGAGATATAGGATGACAGCTTAAAGGGATGGCTGAATGTAGTGAAAGGTTTTTGTGGGAGAGGTTTAAATTATGCGGGAGATTTGACTTGTATGAAAGTACTAGAGGAGGAATAAGTAGATAAGATAGAGATTTCAGGAAAAAGAGAGAAAGGAGAGAGAGAGAGAGAGAGAGAGAGAGAGAGAGAGAGAGAGAGAGAGAGAGAGAGAGAGAGAGAGAGAGAGAGAGAGAGAGAGAGAGAGGAAGGGAGGGAGGGAGGGAGAGAGGGAGAGAGACGATCGAAATAGCAATCTACTGGAGAAGATTAGAGGTTATGGGATCAATAACATATGTAGAAGGATTGGTCTTGTCAGAAAAGCACCAATTCATTGTTAGAGATTAGAAAAAAGAAAAGAAGGTAGGAATGCTATCAAGGGGGGATGAAGAGAAGGGGAGAAGAGGGAACTTCTATTGAACAGATTCAATTTTCTCAGTAAAGTAAGAGGCAAGATCCTCAGGTAAAAAAGAGGGGAGAGGAAGAAATTAACAAATGATTTCATACTGTAACTAATTGACATAGTTGTATGAATTCCTCCCTACCTACCCTTACCATATTCTGTACTATATCATTACAAAAGAATAGGATGGGGGGAGGACAAGACTGAGGTTTGGGAAGGGCTAAGTGGAAAAGGACAAGAAGTCATGGGATTAGAAAGTAGTGAACCATATGTACTTGAATTGGCTAGCTATAGGGTCAATTCTGAAGAGGGAAGGAAGTGAAATCAGTGGGAGCAATGATCTGAGAAGTACTGAAGGTCCAAAAATAGGTTTAGGAGGGACAAGGCATAGGAAGAAATGAAATGAGAGGAGGTTATGGTCTGATAGAGGAATGTCATCATTTTTAATTAAGGAAGTATAACACTTGTGGGTAAGGGTATCTAGTATGTAACCATTCATACATATGGCTGAAGCGAAGTAAAGGAGTGATCATGAAATTTAAGGAGAATGAGGAATTATATATTAGGGAATCTAAAAGAGAATCAGGATGGATATTGAAATTGCCTAGTATAAGAACAGGAGCTGAAGAGGAGAGGGAGACAATAAGACAGGTATGTAACTTTTTGAGAAAGGAAGGAGAATGACCTGAGGTCTGATATTCAAGAGCCACCATGATCTGAATTGGGCTGAAATTTTTGATGCTGTAACTTTCAAAGGAGGACAGGATGTTTTCCTCTAACCTGTTCTCCCTCTTCCCTTTCTTCCAAAGGAAGAAAGAGTCTCTGTATCATAATGGGGATGATGTTCTATCTTCAAGGACCAATTTTCATGCCATCCAAAAGGGCATAATCTAAACTTGTTTTCAGTTCCCTTAACTCTAACACAACCAGCTCAGTTCATTGATCTTAAAATGACTATTAACTGACTTAAAACCACCACGAGAGAGATAATAGAAATTTCCATTCTTAGAGATAACTACAAGAGGAGATAGCCATTTAATTGTGAGGATACCCCAAAACTCAGGTCATGGCCCATTCTCACCATCCACACATATACTATGATACAACATACTTTACTATGTTCAGCTATAACCCTTATCTTAAGCTTAAGTTTAAACATGAATGCATTTTTTAAAAAATGAATCATTTTAAGTGGAAACATTTCTAAAATATATTATACCTTTTGCTTCTGCAGTGACAGTGACAAGGAGGCTTTAAAAAGGGACAGATGGTGCTAAGAATTACACCATTTTTATAGCTCTATACATTAAGCGTTTGACTTTTAGTAGAGCAAATAACCACTTGAAAGACTCTTCTCCAGCAAAATTGTTCCTATGGCTATATCAAAATCATACAAAATATTCTGAAAGCTGTAACTCTGTAATCACAGAGACAACTTTAAAACAGTGAGACATATGTTCACCAAAGGTGTTTACCATCATCATGGAAAAGGTCCAGCACTGAGTCTGTATTGAAGAGGGATTCCCTATTGTGAGATCCCACAGATGCTCCTGTCTGCAGACCACACTGTGCTAATTATATCAAGCCCTGGAACACCACAGAAACCCATAAAGGAGAACCATAATCACTTAAATGTTTGGCCAAACTAAAGAAAAGATATCAAAAATGCATTTGGTACAGATTATGATGTAAAGTGAGATAGAGAACCTGTAAGCAGCATTTGTCCATTAGTATTGTATATGTGTATATATGGGTGTATACACAAATTTATGTGTATATACATGCACACATACATGTAATGCATACATGTATGTATAGACATATAACTTCAATGGACAATCTGTAAAATCTCTATCCAATTGCATATCATGATCACTATTGAATATATTATTTACATCTTTGTTTTCTCCATATGTATTTTCCTTGTTTTTTAGATATATGTGGGTATATATGCTAGATAATGTATCTATATATTTATTGTAGGAACTGTATATATGTATGTACTTGTATCCCCAGTGCTTAACACCATGCCTAGCATGTCAGAAGTAGTTAATAAATACTTGACTGGTGAACTGTATAAGTCAATAGATGTATATATTTATAGATACAGATGTAGACAGATGTTTGGCACATAATAAATGCTTTGCCATTCATTCACAGAGAAACACAGATTAAGATTGAGATATAGTAAGTCAAAAGCATTTATTTAGTGCTTACTCTATGCCAAGCTCAGTGCTAGGTGCTAAGGATATAACTTATCATCAAGAATCCCATTAACTGCGCTAATGGGGAAATAACACTGCCATCCAATCTAATCTGATAAACATTCATTAAGCATCTACTATGTGCCAGACTCTGTTCTAAGCACCAGGGATACAATTAATAAAAGCAAAGACAATTCCTGACCTTAAGGAGTTTACAATCTAAAGGGGGAACAATGTGCAAAAGGAAGCAGGAAAACAAGATGGGAGTGGGGAGTGAGCAAGACCCCTGGAAATATCGTGTTCTGAGGAACTGAAATCAGACAGGGCAGCAGACATAAAGAGGATTATACATACAAAATAAATATAGAGAGTAGATGGAGATATCTCAGAGGGGAAGGCACCGGCAGCTATGCCAGTACTTGGCACACAGTAAGTGCTTAATATTATTAATTAATTAATTAATACTGATTATTTATTGATCTAGTGATTGAAAAACCACCTCTAGAAGATAGGATTTCAGTGGAGTTTAGAAGGAAGTCTGAGAAACTAAGAGGTAGAAATGAGGGGACAGAGTTTTCCAGGCATCGGGGACAGGTATGGCATAGACAAAGAGAGGAGGTGAAGGATTCAAAGAACAGTAAATAGTCCATTAGAGCTGAAATGTATTGTATGGGGAAGGGAATAAAGTGTAGGCAGACTGGAAAAGTAGAAAGGGGCCAAATTATGAAGAGCTTTAGATAACAAAGAGGAGATGACATTTGATCCTAAAGGTAAAGTGTCCATTGGAGTTCACTGAAGTGAGGGTGGATGCCATGGTCAGTCCTATACTGTAGGAAAATCAGTCTAAAAACAGTTCTCAAGGGAAGAAATCTAATTTATAGGGAGACATATGAAAAAAAATGCTCCAAATCACTAATAATTAAAGAAATGGAGATTAGAGCAACTCTGAGATTCTATATCACAGCTCTCATATTGGCAAAGTTGACAAAAACGGAAAATGATTAATGGTAAAGGGGCTGCAGGAAAATAGATACGCTGATGCACTGACGGTGGAGTTGTGACCTCTCTAGAAAGCAATTTAGAATTATGTCCCCAAGGTATAGATATAACCCTATACCTCAAAAAAATTAGGGTAAAAAGAGAGAAAAGGAAGAACGTATGCAACAATATTATAGTAGTTCTTTTTGTAGTGAAAAAGAACTAGAAACTAAAAGGATATGGCTGAACAAATTAAAATATACGAATGTAATGGAATAGTATTGGACTGTAGGAAATTCTTTTAAAGACAGTTTTCAAGAGGCCTGAGAAAACTTGTACGAAGTGATGCAAGTGAAGTGAACAGAACCAGAAGAATTTATACTATAATGTCAATATTGTAAAGATGGACAATTCTGAAAAACTTAAAAACTCTGATCAATGCAATGATTCTAGGACTAGATGATACTTTACTAAGAAGAAAGAGAAACATACTTACAGATGTCATCCATGTGAGAATTTTGTTTTGCTTGACTATGATTATGTGATAAAAATGCTTTATTTCTTCTTTTCTTCCTAGCTTCCTATCGTACTTGCTGTTATCCTCCTTTCTTTCTTTTTTCAGTGGAAGAAGGGGAGGTGGTAGGGAAAAAAAATGCTTGATAATTGAAAAAATAAAAACATATTTAAAAACATAAAACAGAAACAGGTAACTGGAGTGGTGGAGGAAACTGCAAGTTTCTCTAATAAAGGTTTGATATCCAAGATTTATAAGGAATTGATCTAAGTATATAAGTTTGATAACTATTCCCCCAATAGATAAATGGCCAAAGTTATTCCTCAAATAAAAAATCCTAGATATCAATCACCATATGAAAAATGTTCCAAACCTCTAATAATTAGGGAAATATTAATTAAAACAATCTTGAGGTTCTACCACACCTACCACATTGGCAAAGATGACAAAAAAGGAAAGTGACAATTGTTAGAGAGGCTTATAAAAAAAGATACAATGATAAACTATTGGTAGAGTTGTAAATTGTTCCCACAATTCTGGAAAGCAATTGGGAACTATACTCAAAAAGTCACTAAACTGTGCATATCCTTTGATCCATAAATAGTATTATTAGGTACACACTCCAAAGAGTTCAAAGACGGATAAATGGGATTCATATATACAAAAATATTTAAAGCAGCTCTTTATATTTATAGCAGCAAAGAACAGGAAACAAATAGGATGCCCATAAGTTGGGGAGTGACTGAACAAATTCTGGTATACAAACATAATGAAATATTATTGTGACATAAGAAATTCAGACACCTGGGAAAACTTGTGTGAACTGATGTAAGGTGAAGCGAGCAGAACCAGGTGAATAAGGTATGGAATGAGCACAGCATTGCAAAGTCAAACAACTGTGGAAGTCTTAGGAGTTCTGATCATTGCAATTAAGCTCAGCTAAGAGGACCAATGATGAAGTGAGCTGCCCACCTTCTGACAGAGAGCTGACAGACTCAAGATACAGAGTGAGACACATTTTTGGACGAAGGAAATGTGTGAATTTGGTTTGCTTGATTATGTTTATTTGTTACCAAACAAAACAAACCTTTTTTTTCTTTTATTTTTTTTTAATGTTTTACAATCATTTCCTTAAAGTTAAGATTTTATCCCCCCCACCCTTCCCCCAATAGCCCCCTCCCTCCCCATGACAGCATACAATTCTGTTTAGGTTCTACATATACTTTCCTATTGAGCACATTTTCACTATAGTCATGCTACGTAGTCGAACTAAAATAAATGGAAGAAATCATATAACAGATCAACACATAATACACTGAAACCCACCCACACACAAACATGATCTGTTACATTCTGCAAATGACTTCCATATTTCTTTCTCTGAGTGTGGAAGGCATTTTGCCTTAGAAGACCGACATTAGGATTTTTTTTTTTCTCAGTAAGTTCTTGTGTTATTACAAAGTTCCAAGTCTACCAGAAAAAACTCTCGCACACTGTGGTCGTTGCTGTGCACAAAGTTCTCCTGGTTCTGCTCCTTTCACTCAGCATCAGATCATATAAGTCCTTCCAGGCCTCCCTGAAGTCTTCTTGTTCATCATTTCTTATGGCACAATAGTACTCCATTACATTCATATACCATAATTTAGTCAGCCATTCCCCAATTGATGGGCATCCCCTTGACTTCCAGTTTTTGGCTACCACAAAGAGTGCTGCTATAAATATTTTTGTACACGTGGGACCCTTTCCCATTTTTATAATCTCTTTGGGATACAGTCCTAGTAGCGATATTTCTGGGTCAAGGGGTATGCACATTTTTGTAGCCCTTTGGGCATAGTTCCAAACCGTTCTCCAGAAGGGTTGGATGATCTCACAGCTCCACCAACAATGAATTAGTGTTCCAACTCTCCCACATCCTCTCCAGCATTTATCATTTTCTTGTTCTGTCATGTTTGCCAATCTTACAGGTGTGATGTGGTACCTCAGAGTTGTTTTGATTTGCATCTCTCTAGTCAATAGTGATTTAGAGCACTTTTTCATATGATTATAGATATCTTTGATTTCTTCCCCTGAAAATTGCTTGTTCATATCCTTTGACCATTTATCAATTGGGGAATGACTTGTATGGTTATATATTTGAGTCAGTTCTCTATATATTCTAGAAATGAGTCCTTTATCCCCAAGCTTAGCTGTAAAAATTTTTTCCCAATTTACTACATCCCTCCGAATTTTGGTTGCATTGGGTTTGGTTGTGCAAAAACTTTTCAGTTTAAAGTAATCAAAATTATCCATCTTGCATTTCATAATGCTTTCTATCATTTCTTTAGAAAAAAATTCTTCCCCTCTCCATAAATCTGATAAATACACTATACCTTGCTTCTCCAGTTTATTCATGGTATCAATCTTTATGCCTAAATCATGTAGCCATTTGGACTTTATTCTTGTGTACGGTGTCAGGCATGGGTCTATGCCTAGTTTCCACCACACAGTTAACCAGTTTTCCCAGCAATTTTTGTCGAACAATGAGTTCTTATCCCAGAAGCTGGGATCTTTGGGTTTATCAAACAGGAGTTTGCTATATTCCTTGCCTACTGTGTCTTGAGTGCTAAGTCTATTCCATTTGTCTACCCCTCTGTTTCTTAGCCAATACCAAGTGGTTTTGATAATTGCTGCTTTATAATACAATTTGAGGTCTGGTAGCGCTAGGCCACCTTCTCAAGCATTTCTTTTCATTAGTCCCTTTGATATTCTGGACCTTTTGTTTTTCCAAATGAATTTTGATATTATTTTATCCAGCTCTAGAAAATAATTATCTGATAGTTTAATTGGTATGGCACTAAATAAGTAGATTAATTTAGGTAGAATTGTCATTTTTATTATATTAGCTCAGCCTACCCATGAACAACTGATGTTTTTCCACTTACTTAAATCTGACTTTATTTGTGCAAAGAGTGTCTTGTAATTGTGTTCATATAATCCCTTGGTTTGTTTTGGCAGGTAAACTCCTAAGTATTTTATAGTGTCTACTCTAGCTTTAAATGGGATTTCTCTTTCTATCTCTTGCTGTTGGACTTTGTTGCTAATATATAGGAATGCACAAGATTTGTGTGGGTTTATTTTGTAACCTGCAACTTTGCCAAAGTTGTTTATTATTTCAAGTAGTTTTTTACTTGAATCTCTGGGATTCTCTAAATATATCATCATATCATCTGCAAAGAGTGATAACTTAGTTTCTTCTTTGGCTATTTTTATTCCTTCAATTTCTTTATCTTGTCTAATTGCTACCGCTAACATTTCTAGTACCATATTGAATAATAATGGTGATAATGGGCATCCTTGTTTCACCCCTGACCTTATTGGAAATGCCTCTAGCTTAACTCCATTGCATATAATGCTTGCTGAAGGTTTTAGGTAGATACTGCTTATTATTTTATGGAAAGTTCCCTTTATTCCTATGTTCTCCAGTGTTTTTAATAGGAATGGGTGTTGTATTTTGTCGAAAGCTTTTTCTGCATCAATTGAGATAATCATGTGGTTTTTGTTGGTTTTGTTGTTGATATGATTAATAATGCTAATAGTTTTCCTAATATTGAACCAGCCCTGCATTCCTGGTATGAAACCTACCTGATCATAATGTATTATTCTCTTGATCAGATGCTGTATTCGTTTTGCTAAAATCTTGTTGAAAATTTTTGCATCTATATTCATTAGAGAAATTGGTCTATAATTTTCTTTTTCTGTTTTGTCTCTTCCTGGCTTGGGTATCAAAACCATATTTGTATCATAGAAAGAATTTGGGAGTACTCCTTCTTCCCCAATTTTCCCAAATAGTCTATATAGTATTGGAATTAACTGTTCTTTAAAGGTTTGATAGAATTCACTTGTGAATCCATCTGGTCCTGGAGATTTTTTCCTAGGGAGTTCATTGATGGCTTGTTCAATTTCTTTTTCTGAGATGGGGTTGTTTAAGTATTCAATTTCCTCTTCTGTTAATCTGGGCAATTTGTATTTTTTAAAATATTCATCCATCTCATTTAGATTATCGAATTTGTGGGCATAAAGTTGGGCAAAATAATTTCTAATTATTGTTTTAATTTCCTCCTCATTGGAGGTGAGTTCACCCCTTTCATTTTTAATATTAGTAATATGATTTTCTTCTTTCTTTTTTTTAATCAAATTGACCAAAGGTTGATCAATTTTATTAGTTTTTTCATAAAATCAACTATTGGTTTTATTTATTAATTCAATTTTCTTAATTTCAATTTTATTAATCTCTCCTTTGGTTTTCAGTATTTCTAATTTGGTATTTTCTTGGGGATTTTCAATTTGTTCTTTTTCTAGCTTTTTCAGCTGCATACCCAAGTCATTGATCTCCTCTTTCTCTATTTTATTTATGTAGGTATTCAAAGATATAAAACTTCCCCTAAGAACTGCTTTTGCAGTATCCCATAAGATTTGGTAGGTTGTCTCATTATTGTCATTCTCTTGAATTGTTTCTATGATTTCTTCTTTAACCCATTCCTTCTTTAGGATTAAATTATTTAGTTTCCAACTGATTTTTGCTTTATCTTTCCATTGCCTTTTATTACATATAATCTTTATTGCATTATGATCTGAGAAGGATGCACTGATTATCTCTGCCTTTCTGCACTGGATTTTGAGATTTTTATGTCCTAGTACATGGTCAATTTTTGTAAATGTTCCATGTACTGCTGAGAAAAAGGTATATTCCTTTCTATTCCCATTCAATTTTCTCCAAAGATCTATCATATCTACCTTATCTAGAGTTTTATTTACCTCCTTAACCTCTTTCTTGTTTATTTTGAGGTTAGATTTATCAAGTTCAGAAAGAGAGAGGTTGAGGTCCCCCACTAGTATAGTTTTGCTGTCAATTTCTTCCTTCAACTCCCTCAACCTCTCCTCTAAGAATCTGGATGCTATACCACTTGGAGCATACATGTTTAGTAATGATATTGCTTCATTGTCTATGGTGCCTTTTAGCAGGATGTAGTTTCCATCCTTATCCCTTTTGATTAGATCTATTTCTGCTTTTGCTTTGTCTGAGATTAGAATTGCTACTCCTGCCTTTCTTACATCAGCTGAAGCACAATATATTCTGCTCCATCCTTTAACCTTTATCCTATGTGTATCCCCCTGTTTCAAATGTGTTTCTTGTAAGCAGCATATTGTTGGATTATGGCTTTTAATCCATTCTGCTATCCATCTCCGTTTTATGGGAGAATTCATTCCATTCACATTCACAGTTATGATTACAATCTGTGTATTTCCCTCCATCTTCTTTCCCACCATTTGTGCTTTTAGCTCTGCTGTCTCCCTTCCCCTCCTCACTAGTATTTACTTTTCACCACCTCCTCTTGCCGCCTTCCCCTCTTTCTTTTAGCCCCCCTCCCTTTAACTCCCTTTTACTCTTATTGCTTCTTCCCTCCCTTTTGCCTCCCTCCCCTTTCTTCCCCTTTCCCCTCCCACTGCTTATAGAGCTAGTTAGGATTTTCTACTTAAGTTTATTGTTCCGTCCTTTAAACAAATCCGATGAGAGTACCTCTCACACAATGCTCATCTCCCTCCCCTCTTTCCCTCTACTATGATTTTGTACTTCTTCTTGTGATGTAATTTGCCATTTTCTGCTTCCTCCTTTTCACACCTCCTATTACACTCCCTTCTCCTACTTAAATCACATTTTTTATCATGATATCATTTACTTTATACCCGTTCCCCCTATGCTTATCCCTTTTATATTTCTTAATAGACGCACAGTTCTCAAGATAAACAGATATCATCTTCCCGTATAGGGAGGTGAACAACTTGCCCTCATTGAGTAGCAAGTTGTTCCCCCCCCCCCACTGTTTACTTTTTTATGATTTTCTTGAGACCTGCATTTGAAGATCGAATTGTCTATTAAGTTCTGGCGTTTTGGTCAGGAAACTCTGGAAATCCCTTACTTCGTTGAATGACTTTCTCCTTGCCTGAAATGTTATGCTGAACTTTGCTGGGTAGTTGATCCTTGGTTGCAGTCCCAGCTCCTTTGCCTTACGGAATATTGGGTTCCAATTCTTTCGATCTTTTAATGTAGAAGCTGCAAGGTCCTGTGTAATCCTGATTGTATCTCCTTGATATTTAAATTGTTTCTTTCTGGCTGCTTGTAATATTTTCTCCTTCACTTGATAGCTCTGGAATTTGGCAACTATATTTCTTGGGGTTTTGAGTTTGGGATCCCTTTCAGGAGGGGAATGGTGGATTCTTTCGATGACTATTTTGCCCTCTGAATCTAGTACTTCTGGGCAGTTTTCCTTGATGATTTCCTGGAAGATATTGTCCAGGCTCTTTTCTCCATCCTGGGTTTCTGGCAGGCCAATAATTCTTAAGTTTACTCTTCTGGATCTATTTTCCAGTTCAGTTGTTTTTCCAATTAGATATTTTACATTTTCTTCTATCTTTTCATTCTTTAGATTTTGTTTGACTGATTCTTGCTGTCTCATTGAGTCGTTAGTTTCTACTTGCCCAATTCTAATCTTCATCACATTGTTTTCTTCTGTTAACTTTTGTATCTCTTTTTCCATCTGCCCAATTTTTCCTTTTAAGAAGCTATTTTCTCCAGTTAATTTTTGTACTTCCTTTTCCATTTGGCCTTTCAGGAATTTATTTTCTCCAGTTAATTTTTGAACTTCTTTTTCCATTTGTTCAATTTTCCTTTTCAAGGAGATGTTCTCATCAGTGAATTCTTTCTTAATAATTTTAAAATCATTGGCCAGTTTATCTTCTATTTCCTTCTTCAGCTGTTCCAGGAGAGCTGCTTGTACTTGCAAGTAGTTCATAGTCCCTTCTGAAGTCTCAGATGGAAGTACAGTCTCAGCTGTGACCTCTTTGGGGTTTGTGTTTTGGTCCTTATCCCCATAGAAAGATTCTATGGTTCTTTCGGCCCTCTTCTTTTTCCTGTTCATGATTTTGATTGAGTGTTGTGGCTTCTGGTTCTTTCAGTCAGAGGCTAGAGAACTTTTTGCTGAGCTGATGTGTGAAAAAGCTAAAAGCAGGTTTTTGTTTGGTGTTTCCCTGAACAGCCCTGGGTTTAGCTTGTTAAGTGTGGGAGAAGAGTGGTCTGGTCACAGGAGATCTCCTCAGCTGAACTGAGGCAAAGGCAAGCTCAGGAGCTGGTAATCCCAACTGCCCTATTGTCTTTCTGATTCCCCTGGACAGCTGAGGCACGCCTAGATGCTAATGCATGTTCCCACCCCTCCTGGGGCTCCTCTCCTGGCGCTGAGGCTTGCCTGGGTCCTAGTGCAAATTTTCTCTGCCCTGGGTCCTCTGTCCTTCAGGTTTGCCTCTGCCACCGTAGGAGGAATCCCCCTTAGCTATTTTCCTTGTCTCAGGTGTTATGAGACTATTGGTCTCCTTCTTCTAATTCTACTGATCTGGGATTTTTCTGGGGAGATATTTTATGGTTCTTTCACGGTCATCAAGGGGGAAGGAGAGAGCACTTACTGGTCACTCCGCCATCCTGGCTCCCAGAAGTTCAAGTAAGTGACTTACCGAAGTTTGATCTTCGGGCTGAAGGTCTCAGGAGCTGCTGCGCTGATATCTGGCGCTCCGCGGCTCTCACTGACTTGGTTCGGCTTGTCTCCCACCCCAGGTGCCGCTCCTCTGGTTCTGCCTGCCACTCAGGTTTCTTGGATCTCTTCTGCTCCGCTGCGCTGGTCGTGCTGCACTGGCCATGCTGCTCTGTGTGCTGTGGGTTCATCCCCGCGGAACAGATCCTTCCCGTGGACCTTCCAGTCCCACCTGAGCTCCGAATCCGTCACCGTCTGTCTCCCACTCGATTCCGCACCTCCAAAATTTGGTCAGATTCTCCTTTCAGAGGTACCTGGAGGAGTTTGTCCGAGAGCTTAGGTGAGTCGCTGCTCTCACTCCTCCATCTTGGCTCCACCCCCCAACAAAACAAACCTTAAAGCACTGTATAAATATTAGCTATTTGCCTTATTACATGTGTGGTACCACGGGATCTCAAACCAAATTTCTATGGAAGGGAAAGGTCTAACCTGACCTAACCCAGGACTTAACTAAAAATATATATTTATTTTGTCGGTCATTCTGACTCCAGACTTGGTCTCTGCAGTGCTTTCATGATAAGGGATAACCTAGAGATTGTTTTCAGACAATAGTCCTCTGTGAAAGGCTAACCTAGTATCAACAAATGTAGTTGGTGGTTTGCAAAAGGCCCATGCAGCTATTCAAAATAAAGACAAAACTTAGCAGCTAAGCTTTGAAAGTCCAGATGGCAAACAGTTGAAAGTATTCTGTCCAGATCTCAAATTATGCATGAATTTCTATCCTTTGTGTTTTAACTGTGAACCAAATCCTTTTCCCAGAATTGGAATTGTAGAGTTCAAAATATTTCTAATATTTTGTACTCATGACTTCTATAACTTTTGGAGATTTTTATATGAAGAAGGGAAGCAACTGTTTTTTCATAATGACAGGTTAGTTACCCAGTCACTTACTAGTTTGTCCAGATGAATTGGCCAGATGGCATCCTACCAGATTCACTTCCCAGCTGCAGCGTGGTATTATCCACACCTGGCTCCTTGAAACATTTTCCTAGCATCACTTTGTTGGGTAGAATACTGTGATTCCTCGGTTTGGCCACACGATGGAGGAATTCCTTCATGAAACATCGCATCAAGAGTAAACAGTGAAAAGGTCTGTCTAGGGAATATCTCAACTGGCTTTTCAGATTTTTATACACTGAATAAAGGAGTTCCAAGGTTTATGAGAGAAATTTCTAGAAACAGGGGTTTCATTTTCACTTTAAAGTACAAGACTTGGAGTCAGAAGACCTGTAGGTTGTTTCAATTAGTCAGTCAATAATCACTTATTAAACATCTACCAGGTGTCAGGAACCTCTATTTCCCCATTTTTAAAAAAGAGACAATAATCTGCCGCCATATCTCTAATGCACAGGGGTTTTGTGAGGGGAGTGCTTTATAACATGTTAAAAAGCTACTAATAACGTCTGGTCATTATGGAAGGCAATTTGATGCTCTGCCCAGAAAGTACCAAGCTGTGTATGTACTCTGTGACCCAGCTATACTGCCAAATTTATACCCCAAACAAATCAAAGAGGGAAAGACCTATAAGTACAAAAATGTTTAGAGTAGCTCTTTTTCTGGTAGCCAAAACTTGGAAGTTTGTTAAGGAGTGGCTGAACAAATTGTGGAATATGAATGTAATGGACTATTATAGTGCCATAAGAAATTATCAAATGGACAATTTCAGAGGAAACTGGGAAGGTGTTTATGAACTGATACAAAAAGAAGTGAACAGAACTAGGAGAATAATCTATACAGTGATAACATTTTAGAGAAAAACAGCTTTGAAAGTCTTTAGAACTCTCATCAATGCAGTGATAAATCACAAGTAAAATAAATGAAGATGAAAATTGTGACTTACCTCCTGAGAGAAGTAAAGAACTTAAAATTCAGAAAGAGGTACAAGTTTTCCAGCATGGCTAATATGTGAAATTGTCTTTCTGGGCTATGTAGATATGTATTGAGTGGTTTTTAAAAATTTGTTTAATGGGAAGGGGAAAATTGGGAGGGACAGATTAATTATTTTAAAACTTAGAAAAAATAAAGTAATACGAATTTATTTCCATAAATTTTAGTCTCATTTTTCAAAATGTCATCCCAATCAAATCTTTTTTCTGATATTTACCGTGAAATGTTTGTCCCAGTCTTACATGAATACACTCTAAGAAGCATTTTTCCAGAGCCATTTATTCTCAAATAATTTTGTGTGTATAATTTCTCCAACAAAGTAAACAAAGATAAATTAGCTGGTTGGGAGATGGCCCCTTGGTTTCTCCTGGCTGATGAATTTCATTGATCAGGATACCACTAATATAAATTGATTGGTTTGAACTCGTGAGAAGACAGACTTTTGTTTCAGGAGTTATCCTATTTTACTTGCTTATATCAACTAATCAATTGATAGGCATTTATTAAGTGCCTACTGTGTATACTAGTACATTCTACTAGGTATAGGGATACAAAGACAAAAACTAAACAGTTCTTGCCCTTGATAAGCTTACATTTTATCAAAGAAATCTTCATCCAAGATTGGGAAACATTTTTTAATGTGATCCCAGAATCTTGTCTTTTAAAGAAAGAAGAGAGGTTTCTTGGGCAGTATCAGCCCTAGGGGTTATAATGCAAGTTCAAGAGTTCAGAAATTCAATCTTCTATCTCAAGAATGGGAATTTCCTGACCCTCTTAGAAAAATAAGAGAATAATTATAAGAAAAAATAAGAAAAATTACTTGTAACAGTTCTTTTTGTGGTAGCAAAGGATTGGAAATTGAGGGAATGCCTATCAATTGGGGAGTGACTGAACAAGTTGTGGTATATGATTGAAAGGGAATATTATTGTGCTATAAGAAATGAAGAGCAGGATGAGTTCAGAAAAACCTGAAAAAACTTACATGAACTGATGTAAAGCGAAGTAAGCAGAATCAGGAAAACAGAGTACACAGTAACAGCAATGTTGTATGATGATCAACTGTGAATGACTTAGTTATTCTCAGTAATACAATGATCCAAGATAATTTCAAAGAACTCATGATGAAAAACGTTATTCACCTCCAGAGGAAAAAAAATCAATGAAGTCTGAATGCAGATCAAAACATATTATTTTTCACTTTATTTTTTTAATCTGTATTTTCTTTCACAACATAACTAGAACATGTTTTATATGATTGCACATATATAACCTATATCAAATTGCTTACCATCTCAAGGAGAGGAGGGAGGAAGGGATGGAAAGGATTTGAAACACAAAAATTTTTTAATGAATGTTGAAAATTATTTTTACATGTAATTGGGGGGAAATGAAATACTATTTAAAAAAAAGAAATAAGAAGAATGAATCCCTATGGATGAAAGGATAGTGAGAGACTAAAGCCATGACAAGGGGCACTAAAAGACCTGGAATTTGCTCTCTTTTATTGCCCTGAGTTATTTGGAGCACGTGGCTCTATTGGGAAGGGAGTTCCTTGTTTAAAAGTCTCAATATATATTCATTATGGGAGAGTCTAAAGCACAGGGTGGCACTGAGTCTATAGGTCATGACAGATACTATGTAGAAACCCATGGAAAGGTGGGACCCACAAGATTGGAAGAGTTGTACTGATTGCTTGTGGGCTACTATTACTCTTTTATGTGTTTTCTACACTTATCAGTTCAACTGGATGCTTTATATTTGATAATTTTCTATGGAAATTGTCTTATAACCAACAACTGTATATATTACTTTAGATATTTTTATGGGAGCTAACATACCTTTAACCCACTGTTGTGAAAACCTCGACAAAAAAATATTCTAAAATTTCCCAGAAGTAAACTCTGGTCAAGGGCAAAATGGGCCATAGAGATAGTGATCTTTTAAGACTGCCCTCAGGATGAGATCTGGTCCATATAAACCCAAGGCCACAGGTTACACACAAATGTAGAAACTGAATCTGTGACATCTGAATCCGAATCTGTTACGTCACCTTAAGTGATTTAACCACAGCCACAAAGCTAGTAAGTGTTGAAGCTAGCTCTAAGTCCTATTTTCTTTTCCACTGTGCTATATTAAAGAACATTGACCAGTGCATTAATAAGTGCTGAACACATAAGGATTTGCTTCACATAACTCAAATGACTCCATTTCACCTGGCTTCTTATGAGGCAGATCTATGTGTCTAAGGCCTTCCTTTTGCTTTCCTGGTTTGAGGTTTAGGTTTGAGCTCTTTGTCCAGTCCTGAGATTTTATTGGTATAGAGAAATCTCAGGAGGAAACTTCCTCTGCCAAGGGATATCTGCAACTTAGAATCTTACTCAGAACTGCCTGAAGCACTAAAGCGCTGATACACATAGACAGTATGTTTCAGAGGCAGGTCTTGCTGACTAGTCTGCTATTTCTTCAATATACCACCCTGCCTCTCACCATTCTATTAATGAAAAATTATTTTGGCTTGCCTTCTCAGCATTTAGAAGGGGTATTTACATATTTCTGTGCATGTGTGTATATCAGCTTGGGGGAAGATGGTGGAGGGCTTGTGAGTTTTAAATAAGATTTCCAGAGAAATCTGAATTGACGTCTTCATTTTCTCTGAATAAATTTTCCTACGGCAAGTAGAAATATTACTAATCATTCCAATGACCATTTTTAAAAAATGAACCTTGTAGTATTTTGCACTACGGACACACACACACACACACACACACACACACACACTGTCCTAGAAGTTACTTCAAAGTTACCTACTTTGAAAATCAATTTCGTAATTTGCAAATGAATATAGCTCAACAACTTATTTATTGAGATGATATAAAAAAAAAATTTCTATGCATTATTCCCTTGCTCTCAAGAAATTTGCAATTTAATGTGAGATGGAAAAGAGATGAGTAAATATCTGTAGTTCAAAAGTCACCAGAGATGCACAAACTCAATGCTCAATAGCTTTAGGGGAAGGACTCATTTCATCCTAGAGCAAACTTATTTGGCCTACTGCCCCTTAAAAAAAATTATTCAACACCTCTCTGGAAATTTACTTTCTTTAACCCTTTAACAGTTTTTTTTTTAATTTGTATCATTTCAAAAATTTTAATTTTTTGAAATGACACATCTTAAGAAATTTTGATGACACAATATTGTGTCATGTAACTGAATAGTATTGTAAACAAGTCATTATACAAACATATTGCTGCTGATGGATGCTGAACTTCCTAACAATATAATACACACTCTCCTGCCAATGCTTGCTTGTTAAGACCTGTCAGTGGACTTGACCAGTGATGGGTTGTAACTTGCTTTTTGTATGTTGATCTGGAAAATAACGCAATCACTACAACTTCAATTCCATAACAACAGATGAAACATGTATGTACAGTTTTTCAAAACTTTCTTCCCTTCTCTCCTTATGCTTCCATTGCACCCTTATTTTTATTCAATGCCCCCATTGCACTGAGGCTACTACCACCCTCCTGGATCATTCCAGAGCCCCCCCAGGGGGCAGTATCACCTACTTTATGAGGGAAGAAGGAATTGGAGGACGATAAATATGAGCTGGGCCTTGAAGCAAGGGTAGCATTTCAATATACAGAAAGACTTGGAAGGGTGATAGAGCTCCAGATTGGGATACAGATTGTGCTTGGTGCATGGAGTAAATATAAGGAAATATAGGGAAGAGGGGAAGGGAAGATGTTGGATTGATCCATTTTGTGGAAGGATTTGAATTCTATGTTGAGGAATCTGGTGTGTGAGTTCATCCTTCATTGCTGAAGAAGACCATGCCATCAAAGAAATGATGACATGACTTGCACTTGACTTTGTTTTGAGGGAGGAAGGGCTGTGCAGGTCACCAGCCTCACTTCTCCTCCAGAGTCATCTGAATCCAGTGATCAGATATTCATCAGGATGACTGGAGATGACCCAGGATGAGGCAATTGGGATTAAGTGACTTGCCCAAAGTCACACAGCTAGTGAGTATCAAGTGTCTGAGGTGACATTTGAACTCAGGTCCTCCTGACTCCTGCACTGGTGCTCTATCCACTGCATGACCCAGCTGCCCCTGAGGGGTCTGGAATTGGACCGTGTGACGTAGCTGTCCTTAAAGCAAGAAAGATCTTGGGGTCAAGTCTTACTTCTGATACAGACTAGCTATGAGACCTTCGAAAAGTCACAAGTCAGTATCTCAGACAAAAGCCTGTAAGCAGCAGAGAACACAACTTGTATTAGTAGAGGGAGTTCCCTCACCTGGGAATTTCCTATACTGATAAGATCACCAATCCAGTCTCTTATCTCCTCTTCCTATAAACAGTAAGGAATCATTGAAAAGTTTCTGAGTGTGTATTCTTGGTCTATGATATTTTTTCTCTCATTTCTTTCCAAATATAAAAATTTTGCATTCATTTGTAAGGGCTTAGAAAGCAGGAATATTTTGAATCTTTTCTTTTAGTTCAATTTTTCTTTTTTTCCTCCCACTTAACTTAATATCAAAGGCAATTTTAAAAAGAGAAAAAGAAGTCACAAAGGAGCAGCCCAAGTACCCTTCCATCTCAAGGAGAAATCTTCAGAAAGAGAAATCAGGATGGAGGTCAGATGCTCATGGACTTGAGTACAAAATCCAGGCAGAATCTAAAATTACAGTGTGTCATCAGGACTCATTCCATACTGGTGACATGTACATGACAAAGAAGAAGCATCCTCAGGACTTCAATTCCCATGATGCTTGGAACCCAGAAAGCCTCCTTGATTGGGAGAAAATCCCTGGACTACATTTCCTAGAGTGGTGGTGTCACCAGGTGAGTATCTGGAGGGATGCCTATTGGAAAGCAGGAAGTAAGGAAGAAAAAAAAAAGCAATATGGACAGTATTCATTAGACTTCAGCCAAAGAGTAACAGAAGGGAAAAAAAATCAATGCTCCCAAGTCACCCTTGAGCCTAAAAATCCCAGCTGAATCCTTCTAATCCCATCACCAAGCAAAAAAGCCTCTTCATCAGTTCTCCAACATGCTGCCAAGAGGCTTCCTCCAATCACCTTGAGTTGGATGGAGAAGCCTTGAACTTCCTATTACTGGGCTGTGAATTCTGAAGTTACTGTGTCCTCCCTCAATATACTGGGTGCCTGGGGGTAGAGGTGGTGTGGGAGGGAAGATTATATAATAACCTCCTTGGAGCTTCGGAGGGCCTTAAGAGTTCGGATTTGGATCTAAAGGAGAGGTCGTCTAGACTAGAAGTGTCAAACATGCTGTCCTGAAACACTCCTGAAGATTAAAACATAATTAAGAAATATTTAACAAAATACACAAAAATGAAATAAAACATAGATAATCATAATATGTGGTTTTCTAAGTCAATATGCTACTCACAAGGATCTTTAGGTACGGCTTAGGGACCACTGCTTCTTTCTGAGTGACACCACTGACCTAGATCAATTCCTCATTTTAGAAACAAGAAAACAGACCCGGACTGGTCGCCCAATTTCACACACATATTAAATAGTAGAGATGAGATTCAGATCCATGTCCTCTTACTTTAAATCCAATTTTCTTTCTATTGTACCATGTTTCTACTACTCGATTCCCACTTTTTTCACTTGTTTCATTAAAAGTAATTACTTTTCTTAATGGAATTGTAGGGTTTTCATAGTCTGTGACTAGAGTGTTGCACAGATGTGGGCTTAGATCATGACTTGCATAATTTATTACCCAAAACAGTACATCCTGAACCTGCCTCTCAATCCACTCCCTCTTCTCTCATACCAGGTTCTCAAAGTACTTCCACATTTCCCAGGTTCACATTCACAATTCTCCTGTTCCCAACCTAGTTTCTAAACCACCATAGATACGTACCTCAGACTTCTTCCAGATGTTCTTAAATACCTCCTCAGCCCAACCCCTCACAACAAAATTGCAATCCCTTGCTTCCCCTTTCAGCCATCCTGGCAATGAAAGGAAAGGGAAATTTTCTGTCCCAAGCTTCTGACACGCAGGATATATGTGGAGGTACAAAGGAGCAGACTCATACCTGTTTTTAGCTAACGTTGTGGTCTTCATGGGCTAATTATGGACTTCAGTCTTGAGGCTTTTTTCAGGCCAGCTGCAAGAACCACTTCTTTTCCATTTTTTTTGTTGGTGAGGCAATTCAGACTCTGACTTGACTGGGGTCAGATAGCTAGTTAAGTGTCGAGTACTAAAGCCAAATTTAAACTTAGGTCTTCCTCACTCCAAGGCAGGTGCTCAATCCACTGCCCTACTTAGCTGCTCCAAAAATCACTTCTTTTCAACTCAACAGCCACTTGCTGAGCACCTACCCCCTCTAGGAAAGGTGCCTAAAGGTCTGAGATGGGTACACAAAAACAAGGATTTCTTCCTCCAAAGCTTAATGTAATATCTTGATTACAATAGGAAACAAATACTAATAAGTACTGTTTATTGAGTGATTTGGTCCCTATGATTAATTGTCACTGTCAAAAAGCACTGAAGAGATCCAATTCCCAGAGAGAGGGTTTTCCTTTCCCCCTTAGTATGTATTTGCAATATGGGGCGGCTAGGTGGCGCAATGGAAAGGAAGACACCTGAACCACAAAAATATACTTAGACTTAATTAAATATATCATCCATGGCATCTAACAAGCGCTCTTTTCTCAAGGTTCTCACTCCCCCTGCCTAGGATTGTTATGTGAATACTCTTGTGCTTCTTTTTCTAAAATTTAGTGATTTGCTAGCTCCGTTATTTTAAGTCATTTAATATCTCACTTGCTTCATCCGTAAAATGGGGATAAACTGTAAAATGGGGGTATCACTCCTAAGATAATACACTACCTACCTCATGTTTTTGTTTTGTTATTCAGTAGTTTCCAACTCTTCATGACCCCACTTACTTACTACATGTGCCCTGACCAAGTCATATCACCCTGTTTTCTTCTTTTGTAAAATGATATGGAGAAGGAAATGGCAAACCACTCCATTATCTTTGCCAAAAAAATCTCCACTGGGGTCACAGAGAGTCAGACAGCTGAACAGCAACAATTTCTCCATCCAAATTTGGGGTTCTTTCCTCTACTCTACACGATCCCAGAGGTTTGGTTATTTTTTTTTTCCATTTAAACAAAACACAGATGAACCCTGAAGCTCAACTACTGTGAACGTGAAAAGACTGAAATATGATCTATAATGTTAGAATTTAATAGAGATGGAAGGATTTGAAATGGCCATCCAGAAGCACTCAGTAAACACTGAGAATGCATGTACAATTGAGTAAGTGTACTAAACAGATACTATTTGGGGCTATCAGTGATGCAATGCTAAATTCTGAGTAGGTAGAATTATTCTAAAAAAAGTATAACCCCTACTTTCCACTGGATTTCCCTTGTTTTCTAAGTAAATTTCCCCTAAAAATCTTTCTTTTACCGGAGCCTTATTGAATACTTATTGAAAAAGCTTTTTACTCGCTTACTTTAATTATTAACCTGTACCATTCCTGCTCCATTGCTGGCTCTAGACTATTTGAAAGGGAAGCCAAAGCAAAATTCACATTCTAGCACCAACCCACAACCTAAGGACTTTGAGACAAAGTCAAACCCTCAGGGATGCACTCCTAAGATAAGCTGCATTTATTACTCTGAGCACACTTATATGCTCTATGCCAGGCAAAAATTCCCTAATGAAGTGCTTCAAAATTAAAAAATACACTTTTGGGCTAACAGAGGAAGCTATAAATCTTTATAATAGTTGGTCTTTATAACTTCATAGTTTTATATATCCATGAGTACTTGATGTTTCCTTGACATTAAACCCATACTTTCCTTCCCTAACCACAGTACTCCATTGTCTTAGGGTGTCTTCTAGAGTAAGAGTATGTTTATTCATATGAAAGGTAACTATGGCAGGAATTATGTGATATGGGTTTATTTGAAGACAGACAGTGGATCTGTTCCTCCTATAACTATGGCTTTATGCATAGCTAGACCTATTTTGTGAGTGCCTTAGGTTCTGACTTAGTACAGTTTCTGGCAATAAATTTATACTTGCTGGGACATCATCATTCATTTCCAGACCTCTCTGGACAAGAATCTGAACAATCCCAGCGCTCTGAAATCTGACTGTTACAGTACTAGTCAGTTAAATATGTAAGTAAAGAAAGTCAAGGGGCAGGCAATTAGGTAGCTGGATAGATAGACAGCTAAGTCCAGAATCAGGAAGACCCATCTTCCTGAGTTCAAATCTGGTCTCAGACATTTACTAACTGTGTAACCCTGGGCCCGTCACTTAACCCTGTCTGCCTTAGTTTCTTCACCTGTAAGATGATCTGGAGAAGGAAATGGCCAACCACTTCAGTGTATTTGCCAAGAGAATCCCAAATGGAGTCACAAAGAGTTGAACACAACTGAAATGACCAAACAAAATATAAGCCAATAAACAATTCAATGTCACAAGTATTTATTACTCTATACATATTTATATACTCTATGCAAAGCAAAATTCCCCAGTGAAGTGTTTCAAAATCAAAAGATAAAATTTTGGTGCTAATAGAGGAAGCTATTAGTTTGAACAAGATTTGGTCTTTATAACTGCATAGTTTTATATATCCATGAGTGCTAGGTGTTTCCTTGACATTAAACCTATATTTTCCTTCCTTAACCACAGTACTTATTAACTGCCATTTCTTCCAAATATTTCTCCATGTATCAGTCCATTAAAATGACTTTATCCTTTTTTGTTTATAACTGTCATTTCTTCAGTGTTGAAATATCCCCCACCAGTGCAGATTGCCAATTTATCTGTACTTCATAGTTGATGGCTCAGTATAGGTGAGGTAGAACTAGAAGCCACATCTTGATAACCAAGGCCAATCCCTTCATCCCCTTTGTCATACTAACTCCCCAGAAAACATATATATTTAATTGTTTTAAAATAAATTTTATCCTTTTTATATCACCAAAGTTTTCACCAATATCATTCTTCCTCCTCCCTCCCCAAAAGTCATTCCATATAACAAATAATATTTTTAAAGAAAAAGAGAAAAAAATCATCAAAACTGATCAATACTGAATCAATTAAAAAATGTGGAAATATTTGCAGCGTACCATAGGGTAGTACCTCTCACCTCTGCAAAAGAGCGGAGTGATATATATAATTAGAAAAACAGTAGTTGGTTCAGTATTTCCCCATGATCATCTTGGAGATGCTTGTGTCTTATTCATTAGAGGACATGGTATAACTCTCACTTTGGAAAAAGTGCTGTAAGGTTCCTATTGGGAAAAAGTCATAAAATACAGTAATAAATGAAAAATCATAAAAACTTTGTGAAAGGTGGAAACCCAAACGTGGTGACCTGTTTACAATCATAACTTAGATACTGAATTATATTTTAGACACTGAGTAATAACTTAAGATACTATGACCTAAGAAAGCCATAACAAGAATATTATGACCTATATGTGACCAGGACATGATCGATAACACAAACTTATGTTTGAGCATAACATTGGCTTAACTCCCAAGCTCATTGCTAAGCAGAAAACCAAAATTATCCACCAATGGGAAGGGATGCATTCAATAGCACCTCCTCCTTTTGTTTTCCATAATTACCACGGGAGTTCTTTGCAAGGATCCACTGAACTCTCTGGCCACACTGTTTACCATAATTACCATGGGAATTTTTGGAGTTCTTTGCAAGGATCCACTGAACTCTCTGGCCACCACTCCAGACCAAAGATTGCCTCTGTTTTTTAAGTATTCATAATGATTGATTAAACTACTACTTACAATCAATCTCAAGACACTTGGCCTCTTCCTCTGGTATCAAGAGAACACCCCATGGTTGTGGGGGAAGGTACAGGATTCCCCTCTCTGGGAAATACTGTATCTTACAAGTGCCCTTGGTGGGTTGCATAAAATCTAATGTGTCTACACTAATTTTTCTTACTAGGAAATGTTTTGGTCAGCATGCCCTGAAATTCTGGATATATCTCTCCCAAATTACTTCCTGTTCCATCAACTATTAAATCCCAATGACCTCCTTGAAATATTTTCCAGTTCATTCTCCCCAGATTGTTTCTGTCACTCTATTTCAATCACTCTTTTTTTCTTTGTTGTATTAATGAATACATTGCTTGTCTGACCACCCTGTATACAGTCATACAGCTGAAGCTGGGAGTAGACATAGAAGTTTACATATTTCTGCTATGTGTTAATATGTCTACATCTTTGTTTCTGCACTCCGAAAATCACAAATGTGTTGTGTTTCAAAAGTTCACTTGCAAGTCTGTTGCTTGCAACCTAGAACACATCTTCCCACAGAAATTATTTTTTAAATGTGATTAAATACCAAGGCTAGTCAGAGTCACACAATGTCAGAACTAGAAAGGATCTTACTGATTATCTGGTCCAACCATTTTCACACTAACTTGCTCAAGATCATGCAGCTGTGTGTGTGACATGAGTGACAAGGCCGCTGGTATTGACTCAAATTCCACCTTGTTACTATGTATACTGCACTGTATCTTCACAAAAGTCTATTTAATGAAGAGTTCAAAGAGGAAATTTTTCAATAAAAATAAAAAGCATAATTAGTAATACTATCATTTAAGACAGAAAAACAACAAATTGGATAAGAAATATGTAATTGCTCTTGAATGCTGGTTCTTGAAGAAATGCTGGCTTAATTTAAAGGTTAAAGAGATAACCTTCTGCAGAGATTCTGAAAGGAATTTCTGAGCATTTTCAAAGGTTTTACAGATTCATAGCACTAGTATTTCATTATGCCTATTTCTATGTTAGCTGAAGCCAACAATTTTAAAAAGCAATAAAAGTCAGGAGAATTCAGCGGACAACCTTAGATTTTTACACACTAAAGTGGAAGTATACATCCCTTCTGTTGTTACTCTGGAACAGAACCAATGACACATCAGGACAGGGATGTCTTGACTTGCAAGTGAATTGGATTTAAGTGAGGCAGAGCAGAGCAAGGTCATCAGCCTCACTCTCCTCCAAAGTCATCTGAGTCCAGTGGCAAGGCATAGGTCAAGACCACATCCTTTCTGTTAACAAAAGGTAAACTGCAAAAAATGGAAATAAACATCCATCAATCGAAATCCCTACGTTAGTTGTTATTTTCTAACATTATTTTTTAAACAAGAAAATTTTAGTTAGGAAGTGATGGGTACACCAAAACAAAATGTATCAATAGAAAAAAATATATTGTTATGAATTGGGATGGAAATCTAGGATAAGAGGGCGTACCTTAAACCCTCCTTCCTCCCACCCTTTGAACCACAAAAGTCATTGGTGAGGAAGCAATGGCTCAGCCACAGCCTTGTCACTCATGTCCCACACAGCACCCATGGAGGTGCCGCTTTAAGGGCTGTAGAGCAGGGGTGGGGACTGCTTAGCCTCAAGGCCACATGTGGCCCTCTAGGTCCTCAAGTGCAGCCCTTTGACTGAATCTAAACTTCACATGGCTTCACATAATACTTTGATAAAAGGATTTGTTCTGTAAAGCTTAGACTTTATCCTCCCCAGTAGAATTCTAAGCTTCCTGAAAGCAGAGTATATTTCATTCGTCTTTGTCCCCAGCATATGGCATAATGCTTGTACATACTAAATGTTTGCTGAATTGAACAGAGAGAAATGGAGGTCACTAGGCCGGAGTTAGAAGAAAGAAGAGAGGGGAAGAGAGTCTAAAATGGATTACCTAAAGTTGAATTAGGATGATAGGACTTAAGAACTAAGAAGCACCTTAAAGATTATTTAGTCAAACTTCCTCATTTTGCAAATGAAGAAACTGAGGCCTAGAGAACTTAAGCAACTTGACCAAGATCCCAGTTGGTGAGTAGTGAGACAGGATGAAAACTGAGGGCTGTGATTCCAAAACTAGATACTACTGAGGTGTGACATGATAAAAACAAGGGTACCACGATCAAGATCCCTTTGTTTCAGGAAAAAAAAGATCATAGAGAAGAGGCACCAACTGCTCACACTGACCATTGGGGTAGCATAGCCAGCCCAGATGTGCTTAGTTATTGACTGGTGCAAAAGCTTAGGGGGTAGGGAATGGGCAGGTCCAGTGATGAAAGGATTAACTGATATGGTCAATTAGTCTTATTGTGCACATACTATGAGCCTGGAACTGTGCTAAGCACTGGGAAGGGGATCTGTCTGACCGCTTGTAGCAGAGCTGTGAAGTTATCCATCTATTGACTATGCTGAGCTAGAAGTGAACTCAGTGGAGCAAAAGCAATTTCAGAACTGTGTCTTTCTACATTCTTCCCAGAGACTGAGGTAGTAGAAAGGTGAGTGTGCCTCCAGGTATTGGGGAGAAAGGGTTGCACTGCTGGCCTTGCTATACCTTCAAAGCAAATATCTCTTTGTAAAACCTGATTGTTGTAAACTGGTTAAAGGAAATGGCACTAATCACTGATGAGTCTGGTAGAAACACACCAGAATGAAGTTCATGATAATTTTGCCTTTCAGTCATGTCCAACTCTGTTACCCTGTTTGAGGTTTTCTTGACTCCAGGCCTGGTATGTACTATCTACTGCACCACCTAGCTGCCCCAGGGATAACATGAGTCTCCATTAATTGGGGAATGGATAAGGAAGTTGTGGTACAAGAATGCGAAAGAAAATTATGAGGAATTCAGAGAAATGTGGGAATCCTATAAATAGATGCAAAGGAAAGAAAGTAGAACTAAGAGAACAACATATGCCTAGAATGCGAGTGAAATGTAAATTAAAATGAATTTGAATCCAAAGAAATAGGAAAAACAATATTCCAGAGAAAAGATAATAAATTATATCTCTTCTCTCATGCCTGAGAAGTGAGAAACAACTAATAATGATTGGAAGGACTGTACTTTAAGTAACACAAGCTCCACAACTGGCACACGGGTTAAAATGAGTAACTATATTAGACAGGAGCAAGTAAAGACCTGGCTGTTCAGTTGTTCTGCAGATCCTTAGAGAGGAATGTTGCCGGCTATAACCAAACTGGTTTTCCTTTCGAGAACTTATGAGTCATTTCCTTTCCATGAGTTGTATTGCCAAGCTATTGCATTCCTTTCCCCTGATGGGGTCTTTGCTGACCAAAGATCTGATCACTGGGTCATTTGTGTGAATCCTGATAGAAGGACCTCCACTTTTTTGCCAGCATGAGCTTCTTCTGGTGTCTGGCTTTTATTTCCACTCTTTTCATTCAATAATAACAAAAGCTCATTAAGAATACATTCCTCAACAACTCTTGTTTGTCTTTCACTGTAGTGATCAGTTTTGCTGACTTTTTCTTCTCCTCCTTTTTAAAAAATCTTTGTTGTGAAGGATGGCTCTCTGGGAAGAAAAAGGGGCAAAGATATGAAGAGAAATCTAGGTGATTTTAAAACAAAAGACATTTACAAAACCTGTTGTTTTTTTTTTAAAAAGAGCTTATCATGCCTGATCATGTCATTCCTTCACTAAAACATCCTTACAGCAATTCACATTCAGTGGCTTGCCTTACAAACCAAAGCACCTCTGCCCAACATTTGAGGACTTCCGTAATCTAGTACCACCCAACTGTATCAGTTTATTTGAAATTATTCTTCTTCATGTACTCTCTATAGTCAAAATCAGGTTCTTCCTCTGACCTCAAACACAGTCTTTAATATCCTGCCCTTGGTGATACTCTCACTATCCATGGAATGTCTTGCCTTCCCCTCATCATCTGTTAAATGGCATCTTTTAAAGTCCAACTAAAAGATTTCATGAAGGCTTCCACAGTACTCCAATGGCATCACATTTCTATGTAAGACTTCATACAGAATTTTGTTTTGGATTTATCTCAAGCACTTTTGGATGATTGTATATTTTAATTATGTTTATGTTTTATTAAAGCATAAGCCCCAGGAAGAGACAGACCATCTTTTACCTAAACTGTTTATTTCCTCCAGTGCCCAGTAAAGTGCTTTATACAATAATCCGAGGAACTTCCTTTAATCATTTCTAGCTAGAGTATAACCCATGGAACATTCCTGTAACTAGACTTTTTTGTAGCATTTTATATAACATTCTTTCTCGGAAACTTTCTGTGAGGGGTGGGACCCCACTACTCTCAACAGAAATAGGTATTGCTCTTATATTTGAGACAGTGACATTACCTCCTTGTTCAGCGAACAAGTCACTCCATCTCTTAGCTTTGGACATTTTTATGGCTGTCCCTCATGCCTGGAATGCTGTCCATCCTCATCTCTACCTCCTTTCTTCCTTGGCCAACTTCAAATCACAACCAAAATTTCATCTTCTTTACCCAATTCTTTTTAATTCTAGTGCCTTCTGTTAATTATTTCTTATTTTGCTTGCTGTCTTCCCCATTAGTCTGTGAGTTCCTCAAAATGAATCTTCTCAATTTCAGGCCCTGACTTCCCCGTAGCTACTGAAGTACTATTAAGAGAACTTAGGAGAATGAAATATAGCCTCTGACCTACCTTGGCAGAAGTCTTGGGTTTTGAGAAAGATGTTCAGGCAGTGTAGAACTGATATGAAGGACTAGGTGCTTCGTGCTCTAAGTATCAGCTTCATTGTTCCACCCAACTCTCACCTGTTGCTCCAAGAAGCTGTAGCACGCACAGTGGCCACACCCCAGTAAACCGTTTCAGCAGATGGGCCAAACAAGGTTGAGGGTAACCAAGGGGTCTCAAACCCATTGGTGAGTTGGGGGGGTGTCTACCCCAAACATGTGAAGATTTCCTCTGGTGGAATAGGCAGATGAGAACACTGCGTTTCAACCGCCATGAAGGCAGCTGAAGCAGGCGATGACACCAAGGTCATCCATTGCATCCTGAGCCATCACCACCCATCTTGATTCTGTCCTGACACTGGATTATGATGACTCTGGAGGAGAGCGTGAAGCTAATGACTTTATGCAACTCTGCCTCACTTAAATCAAATTTACGCATGAATCAAAAGACATCAACCATACCATTTTGCTACTATACTTCAAAGTCCAGTAACGACAGGCAAGTGATGAAGCAGCAGGTGTGGATACACTGGGAGCTGTAGTAATAACCCTACACATAGGCAGCCCAGGCCATGGTGTCGTTTCTCACTGGAAGCACCAGTGGGACTCAGCAGACCCCTGGGTGTCTGAGCAACCTTTTAAGGATCACACTGCTCACCTCCTGTTGTGAGGAACAGGGCTAGAAATGGTGCCCTAAATATTGTCTGCTTACTCAACCCTGGCCTAATAACCATGGCAGGCAGGGAATCCTACTATGTGGTCAAAACACGCAAAGAAATGTACATCTTCAAAGATAATTCCACTCACCATCAGCACATAGAACATGTACACACTTACAGACGACACAAAATCCACTAGACCTGAAAGATGAACTGCTCTTGTTGCAAGAGAATTCATTGCATCCAAATAGCAGCCCTGAGTGACACAAGGCTGGCAAATGAAGGCCAGCCTACTGAAGTTGGAAGTGCATACACATTTTTCTGTAGTAGTTGCAGTCAAGGGGAGTGCTGTGAAACAAGCGTAGTTTTTGCAGTCAAAACTAATCTAGTCAGCAAGTTAGTATGCCTGCCACAAGGAATGAATGACAGGCTCATGACAGTGCTATTGCCACTCACAAGAAAATGCCATACCACCATCATCAGTGCCTATACTCCCACCATGAGAAACCCTGATGAGGTCAAAGAAAAATTTTATGAAGACCTAGAGACCTTTATCATCAAAGTGCCAAAAGAGGACAAACATAATTCTGGGTGACTTTAATGCTAGAATAGGACTACCAGACTTGGCAGGGAGTCCTAGGGAAGAATGGAGTTGGAAACAGCAACAGCAATGGTCATTTACTGCAGAAGACCTGTGCATCACATGACCTTCTCATTACCAACACTGTTTCCCATTTAGCTAAATACAACAAAACCTCATGGATGCACCCGTACAGCAAACATTGGCATCTAATAGACTATGTGATTGTAAGCAGAAGAGACAGACAAGATGTGAGAATGACAAAGGCAATGTGTGGTGCAGTGCTGGACTGATCACAGGCTTATCCTTTCCAAGCTAAATGTTCGCATTCATCAAAAGCACTGCCCCCAAGGCAAAATGACTACCAGAAGAATTAATGTCAACAAATTAGAGCTTTTCTCTGGGTGTGAACAGTTTGCTGCTGGCTTGGAGGGAAAGTTGAGCCAACACACAGTTGGCAACAGTGGAGCAGAAAAGGAGTGGGCAGCTTTCAGAGATTTGGTGTACAGCACTGCATTTGCTCATCTGAGTCAGAACACTTGCAAACACCAAGACTGGTTTGATGAAAATGATGGGGAAATTCAGAAGTTGCTAAAGAAAAAATGTGAATTCCACAGGATACACCTGCAGGATAGTTCATTCATTTCTAAGAAGGTAGCATACAAAGTACAAGTGAAGCTTAGAGAGATGCAGGATTCCTGGCTCAGTAAGAAGGCCAATGAAATTCAGTTTTATGCTAATAGTAACAATCCAAAGTGCTTTTATGATTCCCTGAAAGCCATTTATGGACCAAAAACCTATGATACATCACATCTACTCAGTGCTGATGGAGTCACATTGATTAATGATAAGGACATGATCCTAGAGAGATGGGCTGAACATTTCCATAATGTTCTCAACAGACCATCATCAATCAATGCTGAGGCCACTGACCTTTTACCTCAGGTTGTAGTCAATCCCTCCTTAGCTGAACTTCCAACTGAAGAAGAGGTTTTGAGGGCCACTAGGCTCTTTTCATGTGGCAAAGCACCTGATGCTCATTCTATTTCAGCTGAGATTTGCAAGGTAGGGGGATCATTGCTCACATAAAAGCTGACTGAAATTTTCCAGGTTATATGGCAAGAGGAGGTTATTCCCCAGGAGTTCAAGAATGCCTACATTGTCCATCTCTATAAAGGTAAAGGGAATCGATTGTCCTGTGACAATCACAGGGGAGGGAGGTCTCTCTCTTAGTTATTGCTGGCAAAATTCTTGCTAGAGTCCTTCTTAATAGGCTGATTCTTCACCTGGGAAATGGTCATATACCTGAGAGCCAGTGTGGCTTCAGAAAGGGCTGAGGAACAGTCTATATGGTGTTTGCTGCCCAACAACTCCAGCAGAAATGCCAGGAGCAGAACAGAGGTCTCTACACAGTGTTTGTGCATCTGACCTAGGCCTTTGACACTGTAAGTCAGGGAGACTTATGGAAAATTATGTTAAAATTTGGTTGCCCAGAAGTTCATCAGTATTGTATGTCAATTTCATGATGGCTGTTTGCCTGGGTTCTGGACAGTGGACAATGCTCTCATGCCTTCCCAGTCACCAATGGAGTGAAACAGGGCTGTGTGCTTGCTCCCATGTTTTTTAGCATGATGTCCTCAGCCATGTTGACAAATGCTTTCAATGAGTATGAACACAGCATCAAGATCAACTACTGTACTGATTGTAAGTTTTTCAATTTGAAAAGGCTGCAAGCCAAGACCAAAGTGTGGGGAGTGTTGGTGCATGATTTTCTGTTTGCAGATGATTGTGCACTCAATGCGGCCTCTGAAGCTGGGATGCAACAAAGTATGGATCAATTCTCTGCTGCCCAAGCTAATTTTGGCCTAGTAATTAATACCAAGGAAACAGAGGTGCTTCATCAGCCACCACCACACCAACTATATGTGGAACCATTGGATAAAACAAGTGGAGAAGTTTTGAATGCTGTGGATAAGTTCACTTACCTTGGTAGTGTACTTTCAAAGGATGTACACAGTGGCAATAAGGTTAATGCATGCATTGCCAAAGCTACCTCAGTGTTTGGGAGGCACTGAAGAAAAGTTTGGGAGAGAAGAGGTATTAGACTGACTACCAAACTGAAGGTCTACAGAGCCATCGTGCTGACCTCATTGTTGTATGCCTGTGAAACATGGACAGTCTACCAGTGCCATGCCAGGAAACTGAATCGCTTCCATTTGAACTATCTTAGGACTATTCTGAGGATCACCTGGCAGGATAAGGTACCAGACGCTGAAGTCCTTGCTTGAGCTGAAATGCCAAGCATTCAAACTATGATTCAACTCTGATGTGCTAGCCATGTTGTTCAAATGCAAAGTGTATGCTTGCCAAAAAGACTACTTTATGGAGAACTTACATGCAGCAGGCAATCACATCATGGTCAGAAGAAGAGATACGAGGACACTGTCAAGGTCTCTCTCAAGAACTTTGGATTTGACTATGCGGCATGGGAGACACTGGCAAAGGACTGCTCAGTATGGCGTGCCCATATCAGAAAAGGTGCTGTGCTCTATGAGCAAAGCAGAATTGAGATAGCACAAAGGAAATATAGGATGCACAAATTTGGAGTAACCACCCCAAATATTCACACAGACTATTTGTGCGCAATCTGTGGTACAGCATTCTCAGCTCATATTAGTCTGATCAGCCACAGTCAGACACACTGAAACTTCACTTTACCATGGTGATGTCATTTTGATCCTCTCTGAGAACAAAGGACAACGGTCAACCATCAGGTTCATTGTGTATAGACCTCTGTTCTGCTCTTGGCATTTCTTCTGAAGTTGTCAGGCAGCAAACACCATATCAACCCATTCCTTGACCCTTTCTGAAGCCACACTGGCTCTCAGGTAGAAGACCATCTTTCAGGTGAAGTATCAGCCTATTAAGGAGGACTTTAGCAAAAGAATTGCATCAATAACTAAGAAAGACACCTTCTTCCATCCCTTCCCACCCCCACCCCCCAGTTGATTGTCACAGGACAATCTATTTCTTTTACTTTTATACAGAGGGACAATGAAAGCATCGTTGAACTCTTGGGGAATAACCTCCACCTGCTGTATAGCCCAAAAAATTTGCCAGCCTTTCTATGAGCAAATTTGTAAATTTCAGGTAGATAGAATCAGTACTAGGTACTTTGCCACATGAGAGGAGTCTAATGGCATTCTAAACCTCTTCAGTTGGTACTTAAGCTGGGGAGGGCTAGCCACATTGTTCAAATGCCAAACATAAGCTTGCCAAAAAGACTACTTCATGGAGACCTCACACAGGACGAGCACTCACATGGTGGTCAGAATAAGTGATACAAAGATGCTCTCAACATGTCTCTTAAGAACTCTGGGATTGATAGTATGACATGGGAGACCTTGGCAAAGGACCACCCACCATGTCATGCTCTCATCAGGGGAGGTGCTGTGCTCTATAAGCAAAGCAGTACTGAAGTAGCTCAAAAGAAATGTAAGATGCACAAATTTAGAGAATCCACCCCAAATGTTCACACGGACTATTTATGCCTGATCATTCTGAGTTCATATTGGTCTGAATAACCACCGTTGGATGGATTGTAACTTGATTCTAACATAGTGACATCATTTTGGTCTTCTTTGAGAACGAAGGACAACAACCAACCATCAATTTCATTGTAGTAGTTACAAGGAGTTGTCTCAAGTTTGTCTTTATCGATGCATGCTTATGAGTCTTTTACATTTTAAACATTTCTTTTGTGTGAAGGAAATAAATAACTGCCCTAGCCTTGATCTACATTGTACATTGAGTACCTTTCTAGTCCCTTTTGGGGGAGACCTGAGATACTAGTCAAACTCAAGTTTTAAGTAACTCTTCTTGGGGTTCATGGATGAAGGGCAGGGTATAAAGAACTAGAAAGTACAAGAAAAAAGATCCTTACCAACTGGTACGCTGGAGCCAGTTCATACTGGCTACAGAGATGGCTATTAAATTTTCAATGTGAGCATATTTCCTCAGAAATCTGCAAATGCCACAAATCAAGGTTTAATTTATTGTTTTGTTGATTGTGTAGATTTAAGAAAATTATAGAAAAAATGTTGATAATTCAGATTAAACTTAAAAGTGTCTCATTCATACCTTTTCCCCCAGACTTGTTAAATGTGTACTAGCACGCCCCTGTAATATTTCTCTTTGGAGGGGATCAAATATCTGTAAAGCACTTAGCAATGTCTGGCACACTGTATAAACTTAACAAACGTGTGGTCCTCTTTCCCTCCCTTCAGAAGTCACCATCCAGGACTGAATGTAGCTCTTGTATGTAGATCCAAGACTAGTAGCACCTTTGGAGAGAGCAAGCACTCCCTTCCACCTCCAGGTTTAGTAACTATTCTGTTTAGTTATACAAACATCATGGTATTGTAAGAGCCTCAATCCAGTAGGAAGACCTGAATTAAATTCCAGTTCTGTTACTTCAAGGAAATCACTTAATCCGATTTTTTTATCTCATCTATAAAATGAGAATGTTTGGATAGACTATTGAATTTAGGTCCCTTGCAACTCTAACTACTATGAATCTATGAATGAAATTTCAAAGCACCTTCCCAATATCTGTCATAGCCATTTCTTTATTTCCACTCACATAGCTCCTACCCTAATTCAGGGGTTAATACTCTTCCAATTAAAAGTTACCCAGAGGGTCTCTGAATTTCCAGTCCTTCTTCCCTCCAATCTATCTTCTTCATAGCTTCCAAATTAAAATTTGTAAAACGGAGATCTGACTATGATAAAAAATTTTCAGTGGCCTCAAAGATAAAGCACAAATTCCTTAGCCTGAGATTGAAAACCCTCCACAAACTGACTCTCACCTGTCTTTCCAGGCTTGTTATTTTTTTTCTTCACATACTCTATATTTTAGCCAAACTGGTATAATAACTGTTTCTTTTTTTAAAAAAAAAAGTTTTATTTATTTATTTTTAGATTTCAACATTCATTTCCACAAAATTGTGGATTCCAATTTTTCTCCCCTTTTCCCATCCCATAATACCTTGCATTCTGATTACCCCTTCCCTTAATGTGCCCTCCCTTCTATCACACCCCACCCTTCCCTTATTCCTATCTTCTCTGTTTTCTTGTAGGGAAAGATACATTTCTATACTCCATTACCTGTATTTCTTATTTCCCAGTTAAATGCCATAACAATTCTCAATATTCATTTCTAATACTTTGAATTCCAACTTCTCTCTCTCCCTCCCTCTCCACCTATCCCCACTGAGAAGGCAAGCAATTCAATACAGGCTATATATGTGTCATGTTGCAAAAGACTTCAATAATAGTCATGTTGTATAAAACTAACTATATTGCCCTCCATCCTACCCTGTCCCCCCACCCTTTTTTTCTATTCTCTCATTTGACCTTGTCCCTTCCCAAAAGTGTTTACTTCTAGTTACTCCTTTCTCCCATTTGCCCTCCCTTCTATCATCCCCCTCACCCCACTTGTCCTCTTCTCCCCTACTTTCCTGTAGTGTAAGATAGATTTTCATACCAAATTGAGTATGTTATTCCCTCCTTAAGCCATATGTGAAAAGAGTAAGCTTCATTTTTCCCCTCTCACCTCCTCCCTTTTCTCTTCCATCAAAACAGACTTTTCTTATCTGTTTTATGAGTGATAATTTGCCCCATTCCATTTCTTCCTTTCTCCTCCCAATATTTTCCTCTCACCCCTTAATTTTATTTTTTTTTATGGCTATCATCTCTTCTGATTCAACTCAACCTGTACTCTCTGTCTATGTGTATGTGTGTGTTTGTGTGTAATCCCTCTCCCTACCCAAATACTGAGAAAAGTCTCAAGAGTTACAAATATTATCTTTCCATGTAGGAATGTAAACAGTTCAGCTTTGGGAAATCCTTTATGATTTCTCTTTCCTGTTTACCTTTCCATACTTCTCTTGATTCTTATGTTTGAAAGTCAAATTTTCTATTCAGTTCTGGTCTTTTCATCATGAATGCTTGAAAGTCCTCTATATCATTTTTTCCTTTGAAGTATTATACTCAGTTTTGCTGGGTAGGTGATTCTTGCTTTTAATCCCAGTTCCTTTGACTTCTGGAATATCCTGTTCCAAGTCTTTTGATCCCTTAATGTGGAAGCTGTCAGATCCTGTATTATCCTGATTGTATTTCCACACTACTCAAATTGTTTCTTTCTAACTGCTTGCAATATTTTCTCCTTGACCTGGGGACTCTGAAATTTGGCCACAATATTCCTAGGAGCTTCTCTTTTTGGGTCTCTTTCAGGAGGTGATGGGTGGATTCTTTCAATATTTATTTTGCCCTCTGGTTCTAGAATATCAGGGCAGTTTTCCTTGATAATTTCATGAAAGATAATGTCTAGGCTCTTTTTTTTGATCATGGCCTTCAGGTAGTCCCATAATTTTTACATTGTCTCTCCTGGATCTATTTTATTGGTCAGTTGTTTTTCCAATGAGATGTTTCATATTACCTTCTATTTTTTCAAACTTTTGGTTTTATTTTCTAACTGCTTGGTTTATCTCATAGTCATTAGTTTCCCTGAACTGAATTCTCTCTTTTAAAGAACTATTTTGTTCAGTGAGCTTTTGAACCTTCTCTTCCCTTTGGCTAACTCTGCTTTTTGAAGTCTTCTTCTACTTATTGGCTTTTTGTACCTCTTTTTCCAATTGAGTTAGCCTATTTGTAAAGGTGTTATTTCCTCAGCATTTTTTTGGTTCTCCTTTAACAAGCTGCTGATTCACTTATCAAGCTCTTCTATGGCTTGAACCCATTTCATATTCATTTTGTAGGTACTGGAGGCAGAAGCCTTGACTTCCTCTGACAGTATCCCTTGCTCTTCCTCATTTGAAAGGATGGAAGGAGACACCTACTCACCAAGAAAGTAACCTTCTATGGTCTTATTTTTTTTCCCTTTTTTGGGCATTTTCTCAGCCAGTTACTTGACTTCTGAATCCTTTACCAAGAGGAGGGTCCTAGTGCTCCTCCTCCCTCCAGTACCTTGCTCAAGGCTGAGGTTCAGATCAGATGCTCAATTACTCCAGGGGCTTTAGGCAGGGGTGGGGCCACCAGTGAGGACTGAGGTTCAGATCCCCTGCTCAGCTCCCCCAGAGATATTAAGCTGAACTGCCTGGGAAATGGACCGAGGCTGCTTCTACTCATTGGTGCTGTTGCTGCTGCTGCCACTGCTGCGGCCTCTGCCCCCACCTGGGGCCAGTGCTGGGGAGACCCTGCTCCCCTCTGGCCCAGCTGGCAAAGCCCTCCTATACTCCCTTCAAAGGAGCTTTCTTTGATGCTTGTGGGTTGAGGGATCTGGGACCCTCCCTGCTGGGGATTCTGCCCTGGAGGCCTGTTCTGGTCTGGTGCTACATAGCTAGGGCAGGGTTTCATTCAGCTCAGCATCTCGTGGGATAGACCTTTTCTGTCGGCCTTCCTAGTTATCTTTGGCTGGAAATCTCTTTCACTCTGTTGTTCTGTGACTTCTGCTACTCTAGAATTTATTGAGTCATTTTTTACAGGTATTTTGTGGGCTGTGGGGGAAGTGCTAGTGCATATGCTTCCACTCCACCATCCTGGCTCCACCCCCATAATAACTCTTTCTTGAATTCCATAGCCTCTCTCCATATTTCTGTACATGTTGTATCACATGCCTGGAATACACTTCCTCCATATCTCTACTCTTTAAAATACCAAGCTTTTTTCAAGTTCAACTCAGGTGTTTCCTCCAATTTGCAACCTTTCTTGAAGTACTTCCTTTCCAAGTGTAGATTTATTTCTCTACAGGAAGAGAAGGTGAAACAGAACAACCTGTTGCAGAACAACAAACAGTTGCAACCTGAAGAGATTTCAGGGTAGCAATGAACTTAGATGGGGAAAATTTACATTTTTATTTTCATTAACTTCTAACTGATATTTAGTATTTCCTTTGATTATGAACAAAGGCAATAAAATATTCTGAGAGTAGGTTCACAGGTTTCATTAGACTGTCAAAAGGGTCACTGACACTCAAAAATTTATGAATCCCTGGACAAGAGGAATGACTTTTTTATTTTATTTTTATTTTTTTATTTTATTTATTTATTAATTTCACTTTTTACGTTCATTTTCACAAAATTTTGGGTTCCAAATTTTCTCCCCTTTTAACCCCTCCCCCACCTCAATACACCGAGCGTTCTAATTTTCCCTATCTCCAATCTGCCCTCTCTTGTCATCCCTCCCTTCTCTTGTCTCCATTTTCTCTTTTCTCCTGTAGGGCCAGATGACTTTCTATTCCTCATTAACTGTATGTCTTCTTTCCTAGTAGCAACAACAATACTAAACAGTTGTTCCTAAAACGTTGAGTTCCAAATTCTCCCCATTCCTCCCTCCCCACCCATTCCCTTTGGGAAGGCAGGCAATTCAATATAGGCCATATCTGTGTAATTTTGCAAATGACTTCCCTGATAGTTGTGTTGTGTAAGACTAACTGAATTACCCTCCATCCTATCCTGCCCCTCATTGCTTCTCTTCTGTCTTTTGATCCTGTCCCTCCCCAAGTGTTGACTTCAAATTGCTCCCTCCTCCCTTTGCCCTCCCTTCCATCATCCCCCCCCTTGCTTATCTCCTTCTCCCCCACTTTCCTATACTGTAAGATAGGTTTTCATACCAAAATGAGTGTGCATTTTATTCCTTCCTTTAGTCAAATGTGATGAGGGTAAACTTCTTGTTTGTTTTTTTTCCTCAGCTCTCCTCTTTTTCCTCCACTAATAAGTCTCCTACTTGCCTCTTCAATGACATATTATTACCCCATTCCATTTCACCCTCTTTCCTCCCACTACATTTCTCTCTCACCATTTACCTTAATTTCTTTTAAGATATGGACCCATCCTATTCATTTCACTCTGTGCTCTCTGTCTCTGTATGTGTGTGCATGTGTGTATGTATGTGTGCGTGCATGCGTGTACATGTGTGTGTGTGGTCCCACCAACTACCCAGATACTGAAAAGTTTTAAGAGTTATAAATATTGTCTTTCCCTGTATGAATGTAAACAGTTCACTTCTGGTAAGTCCCTTAATACTTCTCTTTGCTGTTTCCTTTTTCATGCTTCTTCTCATTCTTGTGTTTGAAAGTCAAATTTTCTTTTCAGCTCTGGTCTTTTCATCAAGAATGCTTGAAAGTCCTCTGTTTCATTGAAAGACCATATTTTCCCCTGAAGTATTATACTCAGTTTAGCTGGGTAGGTGATTCTTGGTTTGAGTCCTAGTTCCTTTGACTTCTGGAATATCCTATTCCACGCCCTTCGATCCCTTAATGTAGAAGCTGCTAGATCTTGAGTTATCCTGATTTTATTTCCACAATACTGGAATTGTTTCTTTCTAGCTGCTTGTAAGATTTTCTCCTTGACCTGGGAGTTCTGGAATTTGGCCACAATGTTCCTAGGAGTTTCTCTTTTCAGATCTCTTTCAGGTGGTGATCGATGGATTCTTTCAATACTTATTTTGCCCTCTGGTTCTAGAATGTCAGGGCAGTTTTCCTTGATAATTTCATGGAAGATGATATCTAGGCTCTTTTTTTGATCATGACTTTTAGGTAGTCCCATAATTTTTAAATTGTCTCTCCTGGATCTATTTTCCAGGTCAGTTGGTTTTCCCATGAGATGTTTCACATTCCCTTCCATTTTTTCATTCTTTTGGATTTGTTTGGTGATTTCTTGGTTTCTCGTAAAGTCATTAGACTTCATCTGTTCCATTCTAATTTTGAGAGAACTATTTTCTTCAGTGAGCTTTTGAACCTCTTTTTCCATTTGGCTAATTCTGCTTTTGAAAGCATTCTTCTCCTCATTGTCTTTTTGAACCTCTTTTGCCAATTGAGTGAGCCTATTCTTCAAGGTGTTATTTTCTTCAGCATTTTTTTGGGTCTCCTTTACCAAGGTATTGACCCGTTTTTCATACTTTTCTTGCATCTCTCTCATTTCTCTTCCCAGTTTTTCCTCCACCTGTCTAACTTGCTTTTCAAAATCCTTTTTGAGCTCTTCCAAGGCCTGAGCCCACCCGACATCCCCCTGGGATGTCTGGGGTACTGAGGCCCCGCCCTCCATGTCTTTCCCTGATGGCAAGAATATGTCCTCCTCGTCAGATCCGAAAGTCGGGATCATTTGCATGTTTGAAAAAACTCTCTATAGTCTTATTTTTCTTCCCTTTTCTAGGCATTTTCCCAGCCAGTTACTTGACTTCTGAGATTCCTGTCCACCCCCGCCTAGATCCACCCAGCTAGTGCTTGGGGTCTGAGATTCAAATGTGCTTTCCGCGCCGCCCGGCTGCTAATCAATGTGACCTTTAGTTCTGGTGCTGGGGTGGGGGTAGGGCCGCCTCTCAGGCTCAGCTCCCTGAGGGGCTTTATGCAGAGACCTTCAGGAATGGAGCAGGTGGGGGGGCGTGGGGGGGCACGCCTCCCAGGCTCAGTTCCCTCAGGGGCTTTATGCAGAGGCCTTCAATAAAAGAGCGGGGTGGGGCAGGGCCGTCTCCCAGGTTCAGCTCCCTCAGGTTGTTTATGCAGAGACTTTCAGTAATGAAGATCCTGCCTGCTGCTGGGGGAGTCCCAGGCCACAGCCGCTGCTGCCTCCGCCCGCTGCCTCCACCGCAGCCCCCGCCTCTGCCTCCGCCGCCGCTCCCCACTGCCTCTGCCGCTGCTGCTTCCTCCCGAGGGGGCCCGAGTCATGGAGACACTCCGCTCCCCCTCTTGTCCAGCCCAGTGTCTCTCTCTCACTGACCTGTAGCTACTGTGGGTGGAGGGACTTTCCCGGCTGCCGGAGCTTCCGTCCCTGAAGCCTGCTTGGATCAGCTTCTCTGGGGCCACGGCCAGAGCATCGCTGGGGTGGGGTCTGCTTTCCGGGGCATGACGGGCCCTGGGGACGGCTCTCCAGGGCTCTCTGGAATGGAAATCTCTTCCACTCTGTTTCTGTACACCTTTCAGTGGTCCAGAAGTTATGGGGGTCTCTTTTTACATTAATTCTATGGGCTGTGGTTTCAGAGCTCGTAAACGTGCGTCCTTCTACTCCGCCATCTTGGCTCTGCCCCCGGAATGACTTTTTTAAAGGACATTGCAGTGGGGCTTCAATGAGGAAGGAAAAGTGGATCTGAGGTAGAGGAGAAGATATTTGGCACTTATTAGGAGGCTGGAGAACAGAAGAATATCACAGAAGAGTAAGAGAAGAAAAACATAGCTAATATAACAACATCACCAATGAAAGAAGAGATAAATAGTTGGAGGTAAAAAGATGTGAGGCTCTTTCTGATAAGGAGGGATCTGGATGGTCTGAGGAGGAATAAGTTTCCTGTGAAGCAATGGGGCAAAGTATGCTGGATTTGGATTTAGAAGAGTTGAGTTCAAACTTACTGCCTCTGATTTTGGTTAAATTAATCTCTCTGGACCTCAGTCTCTTCATCTGTAAAATGGAGTTTAACAAGGCAACTTCCAAGGTCCCCTACAGCTCAAAATCTATGATCCTCCAAAGCATATCAGTGGGGGAGCCACTGCTATCATATGAAAAACCATTTAGTAAGAATTAGAGAAAGAGAGATGAGCAGTGGTGACCGGTGATTCCATGCTCAATTATTCTAAAGCAACTACTGACGGACCTGCAAAGAACAGAAAGTTTTCTTGTCTTTTCATGGCACGTAACCAAGATAAAACAGAACTTCCCAAGACATTTCAAAACAGATAACTACTATCTGCCTTTGGTGAGTCCTATCAGCACAAATGACACTACTAGAAGGAACCTAAAAAGTGTTGCCAAAGGTTATCCCAAGAAACTAAAGACCATAGGACCAGATTGTATCTCCCTACTGTTACCTACTGAAGGAAAGCATGAAGAGTAGATAAAGATGATTTTGGAAGTGAACATTTGGCTAAGAATGTGACATCTGAAAAAAAAAAAAGAGTATGGGCCACAGCTTCAAAAAGAGGGACGATGGACTCCAGGAATGTCTTACACATTGCATCAAGAGGACTTAAACTAAAATGAACAGGAGAGGCAGAAAATCATCTCTGTATCAAGCTAGGTTACATAGCAAGTATCAATGGTAAAGTAATAGCAGTTGAGAGATGTAAAAGTTCAAAGCTGTCAAAATTCAAGGAAGGAGACAGTATTAAAAAATCTATGGATTTAAATATAAATATGTACCAAGTTTAGAGAATAAACGAGAGGAACTGGAGAGCCTAATGAAAGGAGACAAATCTGATTTTAGAAATATCACTGAAATTTGGCAGGATGAACACAGCTGGAACACAGCTCTAGATGACTATGCCTTATTCAAAAGTAACAGAGTAGGGAAAAGGGGAAGGAGACGAGATGACATTGTATATTAAGAAAGTATACTTATGAGAGAAAACTGGGAAAGAGCAGGGAAGAATGGTGAAGAGAATTTGGATAAAAATAAGTGGAAGAAAAAACAGAAGCAATTATGTCATCACAGTATATTAATGAAAACCTAGACAGTAAGGGAAAATAGATAAATAGTATAGGAAACAAATTACAATTGTGTCCAGAGGTATGGAATTAGAGTGAGACTCAAACTGTCAAAATATCTGCCAAAGCTCTCCCTCTCACTGACAATGCAGCAAATAAGTGAAACAATCCCAACATGAAGGAAAAATGCGACAACTAAACAGACTGGTATGGATTCACCAAACAACTTAGTCCTTAACAATACACATACAGAAGGTGGAAACAATGACTTCCACCAGAAGGATAAGTATAAAGGCATGTCATGATCCATTAAAAATAAGTGTCAGCAATAGTAAAACTCAAATGAATCAAAGCTGTCAAGGAAAGCTAAGAATGAAAAAAAAGGAGGTTTGGGGGAAAGAGGAGGATCAAACAAGGAGTAGAACATTGCTTGGGGTTTTTAGAAAGATAACAAATGACAACAAAAACAAGGCCAAGCTGTTTAATTCTTAATTTGCTTCTGGTTTCCATGCAAAGAATGATCTTTGCACTGGAGATAAAAGAGAACAAAAATGAATTCTTGGGATAAGTAAGAATGCAGTAAGAAAACACTAAGATATTCAAGCCAGCTGGCACAAATTGACTAAAAACTGGGGTACTGAAATAACTGACATCACTGAGCCATGGTCAGTGATATTTGAAAGAAGTACTTATTGATTCGATCATGGAAAATGAGAAAGATACAGCAGGACTAGGTAAAGATAAATAATGTCCCAATTTTCCAAAAAAAAACGTGGGGGGAAGGAGGAGGGAACAGAACACATTTTAAAAACTACAGGTCATGGAAAGGGATTAAGAGATGGTTGGCCTGGCAGTCTTCCTTAAAATGGAGATTTTGAGAAGAACCAGCTAATCAGAGGGAGAAGCCTCAGGGGTTTAGTATACTTTTTTTCTTTAGTTTAAATTAATATTTCTATTTTTTATTTATTATTTTAAATATTTTATTATTTATATCTTTATTTTTATTGAGAATGTTTTATTTTTTCTCAATAACATGTAAAAACAATTTTTAATATTGATTTTTTCATTATTGTTGAGTCCCAAATTTCCTCCTTCTCTCTCTCCATTCTTCCCTCCTTGAGAAGGCAAACACTTTGATACAGATTATACATGCGTAGTCATGCAAAACATAATTCCAGATTACCCATGAAGCAAAAGAGAACACAAAACATCCCAAGAAAAATTAAGTTTACAAAGTATGCAATCTGCATTCAGACTCCACCAGCTCTTTCTTTGGAGGTGGATAGCACTGTATATAATAAAATCTTTGGAAGTCTTGTATCATTGTATTGCTGAGAATAGCTAAGTTATTCACAGTTGATCATCACACAGTCTTGCTGTTACTGTGTACAGTGATGTCCTAGTTCTTTTCACTTCACTTTGCATCAGTTCACATAAGTCTTCCCGGGGTTTTTCTGAAACCATCCTGGTCATAATTTCTTCTGGCACAATAGTATTCCATCACAGTCCTACACCACAATTTGTTCATATATTCTCTGATTGCTGAGCAGACCCTCAGTTTCCAGTTCTTTCCCACCATGAAAAGAGCCGCTGTGATTATTTTGGTACAAATTGGTCCTTTTCTGTTTTTTCATCTCTTTGGGATATAGACCTAGTAGTTGTATTGCTGGGCCAAAGGGTATGCAGTTTTATAGCTCTTTGGACATAATTCCAAATTCCTCTCCAAAATGGTTGGATCAGTTTTCAACTCAACTAAGAGTGTGTTAGTGTCCCAATTTTTCCACATCCTTTCCAACATTTGTTGTTTTCCTTTTCTGCATAATATTCAATATGATAGGTGTGAGGTGGTACCTCAAAGTTGTTTTCATTTGAATTTCTCTAATCAATGTTGATTGAGAGAATTTTTTCATATGATTATAGATAGCTTTAATTTCTATTTCTGAAAATTGCCTGTTCATATCATTTGACCATTTATCAATTAGAGAATGACTCATATTCTTATAACTTGGAGTCAATTCTCTGATATTTTTGAGAAATTAGGCCTTTATCAGAGAAATCAGCTCTAAAAATTTTTCCCCAGTTTCTTGCTCTCCTTCTAATCTTGACTGCATTGATTTTGTTTGTACAAAAACTTTTAAATACATAGGGTACTTCCATTGTGTGAAGTCTAAGGATGGACTGAACTTTGAGGATAAAGAAGTTTCTATGGTATTGTAGAGAAAGTCTGGAGAACAGTCCAGTGTAACCTGGAGAGGAATAGTCTTTTAATACTGCATTTGTTCTACTGCCACATGCATCCATTAAAAATCATTTTATTTTCCTTAAAAAAAAAACTATAGGTCAGTGACCTTGACTTTAATTGCCTTAGAAAGTGAGTTATTGATATCATTGGTGAACAGGAATTCATGATTACATAAAGAACTACAAAACTCTAAGCACAAGCCATGCCAGACTAATATCATTTCCTTTTTGAACAGGATTACAGAATGAGTAGACCAGGAGAATGCTATATAAAAAGTTTACCTAGATTTTTTTTAAAGTATTTGATAAAATATCTCACATTATTCTAGTGTAAAAGATGAACATATGTGCACTAGACAATAATATCATTAGATAGATTCAGAATTAGTTAAATACCAAGACTCAGACTAATCATTAATGGTTCAATAACAACTTGGCAGCAATCAGTGGAATGTCCCAAGGACTCTGTGCTTGGCCCTGGGCTTTTTAACATTTTTATCAAGGACTTGGATAATGGCATTGATGGTACACTCATCAAATCTGCTGATGATATGAAGCTGGGAAGGACAAAGTCAAGATCCTAAAATACTTGGACCGACTAGACTCCAGTCAAATATTGTACTTAATCCAGTAAGATGAAATTCAATAGGGAAATGTGTGTGTTTGAAGTCTTACATTTGAGTAACAAAAGTAAACTTCACATATTCAATCTTATGTAATTACCCCAATTACATAAAGGGCCTATTATAACAAAGAAAACAGTTAAGTAAAACTAATACAGTAATCTCATGTTTTTGCAACATTCCATTCCTGTAGCAAACATTCCCACTTTTCCCCCATCCCTCCATTAAAAAAAATTAATGGGTAGAAATCTATTTTCTCTTCGACTCAACTCCCACTCCATTGAAAAGACAGGAGGAAAAGAAAACTCTTGTAACAAATATGCGTAGTTAAGCAAAACAATGTCCTTCATTGGCTACATACAGAAATATGTGTGTCTCATTTTGCATCATACATGTATGACCTTTCTGTCAAGAAAGCAGATAGTATGTTTCATCACATCCTCTGGGATCGCAGATGGTCATTATATTAATCATAGTTCTTAAAGCTTTCAAAGTCATTTGCCTTTACCATTTTATTTTTACTGTATTCTTTTTCTCTGAGTTCTACTCATTTCATTCTTCATCAGTACATACAAGTCCAAAGTGTTCATTTTTATACTGAAGTTATAGTATAAATTGTTTTGGTTCTGCTTACTTCATTCTGCAATCTTTCCATTCTGCAGTCTTTCCATGTCATTTTGAAATTATTCATTTCTTTATTTCTTGCAGTACAATGGTGGGAAGCTAGGTAACACAGTGGATAGAGTCTTGGACTCTATCAGGAAGATTTGAGTTCAAATTTGGCTTCAGGCACTGAGGGAAGTCACTTGACATTTGTCTGCTTCAGTTTCCTCATCTATAAAATGGGTATACTAATAATAGCAATACCTCCCAGCATTGCTGTAAGAATGAAATATTTGTAAGGCATTTAGAACATAGTAGGTATTTAATAAATGCTTGTTTAAAAATAATATTTTATCATACCCATATGACACAATATAGTCAGCCATTTCCCAATTGATGAGCATTCCTTTAGTTTTCAGGGTTTGGTTTTGCCATGACAAGAATTGCTGTTAGAAATATTTCTGTACATACAGGACTTTTTCTTATTTCTTTGATCTGGTTTGGACATAGGCTTAGCAGTAGTACGTATATCTGGGTCAAAGGGCATATACTGTTTAGTAACTTTTTATATGTTTTACTTTCTTGAATGATTGTACCTGTCCACAGGTCCACCAACATAGTGTTCTCATTTTTCTCACAGTTCCTCCAAATTTATAACTTTCATTTTTTTTATTATCTTTGTAATCTAATGCATATGAGAAACCTCAAAATTACTTTAATCTGCATTTCTCTGTTATGATTTGAATTTTTTTCAGATAGCTATTGATAACCTAGATTTCTATCCTTGAGAATAGCCTGTTCAAATGGCCTTAGATCATTTGTCAATTGGGGAATGGTTCTTTTTCTTATACATTTGAATTTGTTGCTTAGATATCTTGGAAATAAGACCTTTATCAGAGATATTTACTGCAAAGATTTTGTCCCATTTGAAACCTTTTAATCGTAACTTTATTGAATTAATTTATGCAAAGACTTTTTCACTTTATGTTATCTATTTTATCTTCCATGATCCTCTCCATCCCTTTTATGGCCATGAACTTGTCTCCTATCTATAGATGTGAGAGGTAATGTTTTCTAAATTTCTCTAATTTGTTTACAATGTAACCTTTTATATCTAATTCACTGACCCATTTGGAACTTATTCTGGTATAACATATAAAATGTTCAAAATCTAATTTATTACATATTACTTTATAGTTTTCCCAGTAGTTTTTCCCAACACTTTTTCAAAAACTTCAAGGTTGTTTTGATGTGCATTTATCTTACTATTAGTGTTTTGGAGCACTCTTTTAAGTGGTATTTAATAGTTTGCAGTTCTCTTGACAACTGTTTGTTCATATCTTTTAGCCACTTATCCCAGTAGATGAGATCTTTCTGTTTATCTACACTAGGGTACTAGATATTGGCTTCTGTGTGTTGTGTGTTAATCCGTTCTACTAATTGATCTATTTTTTAACCTGGACCAAATCATTTTGAGAATTACTGCTTGTAGTATAGTTTGAGATTTAGCACTGGTAAGTCTTCTCACTTCCCACTTCATTTCATTATTTTCCCTGAGATTCTTGACTTTATTTTTTATTTCCATGTGAATTTCATTATTTTTTTCTAGTCCTACAAAGTAAGCCTACGTTAGTTTGATCAATGCAGTATTGAATAAGTAAATTAATTTATGTAGTATGGTCATTTTCAAATATTGTATTACCCATGAGCAATTAATATTTTACCAATTATTCACTTTTGTAAATAGTGGTTTGTAATTTATATGTCTATATTTATATCTATATCTATCTATGTATATCCATATATATATCTTAGAAAGTAAACTCCCAAGTATTTTATATATTCTTTAGTGGACTTTTTTTTTTAAATAAGTTTTCAATGGATGTATTTTGGCTGTTTTTTTTACATCACCATAGTTTTTCTCTGTATCCCTATCCTTCTCCCCTCAAGAGTCATCTCACAGAAATAAGACACAAAAAAGAAAGAAAACAATCAACACAACTAATCAACATATCAAAAAAAAGTCTTAAAATGTATGCAGTATACAACATTTATGGACTTCTCACCTATGCAAAGGGGTAGAGTAGGACTATCTTTCCATTTCTCTTTTCTCTAGCAATGTCAATTCTTTGTAATTTTGAAACACTCATTTTTTTTCTCCATTTACATTGTTATGGTCATTGTGTATATTGTTTTCTTGGTTCTGCTTACTTCTCTTTGTGTCAGTTCTGTCTCAATTTTCATCACATTCATCATTTCTTGTAGCACAGCAATATGTTATTATATTCGTGTACAACATACAAGTTGTTTAGTAATTCCCCAGTTGACGAACATCGACTTTGTTTCCAATTCTTTGTAATCACAAAAAGTACTTATAAATATTTTTGAGTATATGAGGATTTCCTTCTAATCAGTGACCCCACTTGGGTTAAAAATCTAGTAATGGGTTTTCTTGGTCAAAGAGTATGGACATTTTAGTCACTTTGCATAATTCCAAATTGTTCTTCAAAAGGGTTGTACTGATTCACAGCTCCACCAACAACAATGCCTCCAACATTAACTATTACCATCTTTAGTTATCTTTGCTCATTTGCAGGGTGTGAAGTGAAACTTCAGGGTTGTTTTGATGTGTATTTATCTTATTATTAGTGATTTGGAACATTCTCTTAAGTGGTATTTAATAGTATGCAATTCTTTTGACAACTGTTTGTTTCTATTTTTTAACCACTTTTCTATTGAGGAATGGTTGTGCGTGTGTATGCATATATGAGTGTGTGTATATATATATTTTAATATAATAATATATATTAATATTTAATATAATAATATATATTTGAATTTGATACAAAGATTTTTTTCCTATCAACTGCTTCCTTTTTTATCTTAGGTATTTTTTTCATGTAATCAAAGCTATTTATTTTATCTTTGTAAATGTTTCTACCTCGTTTGATTAAGAATATATATTTAACCCATAGCTGTGAGTTATATGATCTCTCCTTATTTTTTTGAAGTATGATCTTTAATATGATCAAGTATCTCTTTAGGATGTATTATAGAAATTGCTGTGAATGATTACATGATTAATGTAAGAAAATGATTATAGTCTAATTTCTGCTACACTATCTTTTAGTTTTTCCAAGGGTTTTTTTGGGGGGAGGGAGAGGGAGTTGTTTTATTTTGAAGAAATAGGTACTTCCGTACTGTTTCACAATTTATAGAACACTGGGTTGAGTTCCATTGTTTCTGATTCTCCTTGCCTAATCTGTTCCACTGATCCACCTCACCATTTTTTTTAACCAATACCACATGGTTTTGATTACCGCTCCTTTAAAATATTGTTTGAGGTATGGAAGTGCTAACTCCCCATTCATCCTTACCTCTGTTAAATATATTCCTCTTGCTAGTCTAGGTGTTTTATTTTTCCAAAATTAATTTTGTTATTATTTTATCAAGTTCTGTAAAATATCCCTTTGACAAACTGATTTCCATAGCATTAAAAATACAAGCTAACTTTGGCAGTATATTTATTTTTATTATACTGACACATCCCAGCCATGAACATTGAATATTCCTCCAGCTATGTAAGTTTTCTTTACTGAGAAATATACTTCACTCTTCTTGACACTATGTGTGCCTAGTTTATCTTTTGGGAACAGCAAAGGTAGATTTCTCTTGGGTTCAATTTTTTATCGCTCACTTTAAAAACAAAAACCTCCCATCTCCTGTCCAAGTATCATGAACTCATTGAATTTATCAGGGGTGGGTGGTGTTAATACTCCCTTCCTTGAGCTCCAGTGGGCTGCTCTAGAGATTGCTAGATCTGCTTAGTTTTCTCTTCCCAGCTTGGTCCAGACTCCATAGCTCATAGTGATCCTGGGGTTGGACAATGATTTCTCTCCCAAGGACAGAAGGAAGTCTCCACTCATCCAATAAACACAAATCCCAAAACAACATCTCTTTCACTACATTATATACTCTGAGCTCAGTTTGTTGTTATTTTTAAGGAGCATTTTGTAATGAAATCTATACTAGTCTTTGTGTGATTTGGTAGATTGATCCCCAGATACCTTATACATGTGATTATTGGGAATGGAATTTCCCTTTCTACTATTTTCATTTGATTTTGTTATTATGTAGAAATGTTGATTTTTGAGGGCTTATTTGAAACTTTGCTGAAACTATTGTTTAAATTATTATCCTTGCTAATTCTATGCCTTTATTTATCTTATCTTATTGTTATTACTATCATTTTCAGAACTATATCAAATAATAATGGGGAACGCAAACATTCCTGCTTTATTCTTGTATTTATTTTGTGGTTGCAATTTTAAGTGGACTTTCTCTTTCAATCTTAATTTCTGGGTTTTTTTTTTTATTATAAAAAACTGCTGATGCAGATTTGTTTCATATCCTGTAAATTTGCTGAAGATGTTGTTTCAATTAGATTTTTAGTTTATTCTCTAGATTCTTGAAGAATATTACAGATCAACTGCAAAAACTGATAATTTTATTTCTTTTTTACATATATTTATGCCCTTAATTTCTTTCTCTTGTCCTATTGCTCTTGTATATCAAAGAGAAATGATGTTATTGGGCATTCTTGTTTCACTTCCGATTTTACTGAAGATTCCAACTTATCTCTATCACATTTAATGGTAGCTCTTGATTTTGTATATATATTATTTCTCATTTAAAGAAAGGTCCATTTATTCCTATGTTTTCTAGTGGTTGTTTTTTCTTTCCTAACAGAAATAGGCATTGCATTTGTTATAAGCTTTTCCTGTACTTATTGATAAAAATCACATAATTTTTTTTGCTTTTATTATTAATATGGCTAAGTTATGGTCTTCCTAATGTTAAACCAACCCTGAATTCCTGGTATAAACCTAGTAGGGTCATAATGTATAATCTTTATGATATGTTGTTTTAGAATCTTCGAATTTAGTAAGATACCTTCTTTTGCTTTATTTGCAATTTATGTAATACTGGAATTGTTCCTTGAATGTTCAATAGAATTCACTTGTGAATCTCTCTGATCCTGGAGTGGGTTTTTTTATTTCATTTATAGCTTGTTCAGTTTCTTTTCCTAAAACTGGAATTGTTTAAATTTTCTAATTTTTGCTCTGTTGAGTATTTCATATTTTTGCAAATATTCATTTGTTGGTTTTATTTATATTTAGTTTGGCAACATGCTATTTTCTAATAAATCTTTTCTTCATTTGTTAAAAATTCTCCTTTTTAAGGTTTAAACTTATAATTTGGGGTTTTTTAAAATCAAATTAGCTAATGCTCTATTTTCTGGTTTATTAAAAAAATCCTACTTTCATTAACTCAATTTTTATTATTTTCACTTTTGTTAATTAATCCCTTTTGTTTTCAGGATTTCTATTTTGTTGTTTAACTGGGATTTTTAAATTTGCTGGTTTTCTAGTATTTTGTTGCATTTCCAATTGACTGATCTGTTTTCTCTTTTTGTTACTACAAGTGTTTGGAGATGTAAATTTTCCCCTAAGGACTGCTTTCGCAACACTGAAAATTTTTTGCTATGTTTTCTCATTGTTGACATTATCTTTAATGAAATTACCTATTGTTTCTGTGATTTGTTCTTTGACCTACCACTTTAGGATGCAGTTATTTATTCTCCAATTGATCAAAAATTGATACTTTTTTTCAACAGCCCTTTATTTAATTTTCATTTCATTGTGATCAGTAAAGGATGGATATGCTTTCCTGCATTTGTTTGACAGGTTTGTTCTTCCTCACACAGGACATTCCATGTCTCTACTCTGCATTTTACTGACTGTCTTCCATGCCTGGAATTCTCTATCTCTGGCCATTTTTTCCAGCTATTCTCCAAGCCTTGAATGCTCTTTCTCCTCATCTTTGACTCCTAGTTTCCTTAAGGTCTGTCCCAGCTAAAATCCCACCTTCTGTAACAAGCCTTCCCCAACACATTTTAATGTCATTGCCTTCCCTGTAAGATACCTCCAATTTCTCCTGAATTTATCTTATTTGTATGTAATTGCTTGCACATTGTCTCCCCCACTAGACTGTAAACTCATTGAGATCAGGAACTATTTTGGGGGCCTTTCTTTGTACACCAAGTGTTTAACACAATGCTTGGCTTTTAGAAGATGCTTAACAGATGCTTGTTGACTTGACTTGACTTGACTTGCATTAAAAGGTATAATAACTTCCATGAACGAGCAGTTCCTCTGTACTTGGTCTTGGTCAGATCACATCTGTATTATTGTGTTTAATTCTGGGTGCTAGTTAGTAAGACATTGATAAGCTGAAGTGTCTAGAGGAAGACAATGAGGGTAGTAAAGGACCTATATGAAATGGCCTTGAGAATATAGTAAAGAATATCGGGATGTTTAGTGTGGAAGGAATATGATAGCTATCTCCAAGAATTTGAAGGACTGTTGCATAGAAAAGGGATTAGACTTGTGTTTGACCCTAGAGCAATGAGCAGAAGTTGTAAAGAGACAAATTTAGGTTTATCAGGGAAAAAACCCCAACTTTCTAACAATTACAATTGTCTAGAAGTCAAATGGGCAGTCCTGGGAGGTAGAAGGCTTCCCATCACTGGAAGTCTTTAAACAGAGGCTGAACAACTACTTACTAGGTATGTTATAGGGATTCCCTGTGGATAGCAGTTGGATCAGATGGCTGCTGAGGTCTCTTCCAGTTTCAAAATAATTCTATGATGCTGGATCCCCCTAAATATTAGTGTTCTCCCCTCAAATTATCTTAAATTTAATTACTTGCACATGTATCTTCCTGGCAGAAGGCAAACTGCAAGTGCACTTTTGTTTTCATCTTTAAATCCCCGGCTCTGCACATAGAAAGCATTTAATGTTGGTTTTGTATCAAATTTTTAAAAAAAGGATATGGCATTGAAAAGCTAATAGTTTTATATTTCTAAGTATAACTAGAATGAAAAGTAGGATATGAAATTGCAATAAGAGGTTAAAAAAACCCAAAATACTACAGGAATCCCAAAGAGAACGGTAAGCAAAATGTACAGAATGAGCAAAAGCAAACAGGGAAGTGAGAGGCATGGTCAAAGAATAGCAAATATTCTAATTCAGCTGAGTTTTTCTAGTTTCCATGAAGACTCAGATCAAGCAACTCTTTTCTACATGAAGCTTTTCCTTATTTTTCTTTTTTTATTTAATTTGTTTTCAGTTTTCAAAAATCATTTCCATAAATTTTGAATTTTCTCCCCCTCCTTTCACATTCCCTCCCTGAGATGGCATGCAATCTTATATGGGTTGTACACATAGATTCTTATTAAACACATTTTCACATTAGTCATGCTGCACAGAAGAATTAAAATGAATGAGAGAAACCATGAGAAAAACCAAACCAAACCAAAACATAACACGAGAGAAAATAATCTGCTTCATTTTGTGTTCTGATTCCATAGTTCTTTCTCTGGATGTGAATGGTATTTTGCATTGAGTCCTTTGGGAATGTTTTAGGTCCCTGCATTGCTGTGAAGGGCTTAGTCTATCAGAAACAGTCCTCACACCCTATGGCTGTTACTGTATATCTTTCCTTATTTTTCCAGTCACTAATGCTTCTCCTAAGGTTATACTGTACTTTGTCTGTGTTTAGAATACACTTATGTGTTATGTGTTTAGTTATGTGTTTGCTGATTCATTGACGAATTTAGTGACTAATATAGAACAGAGAAGGAAATGACTGGAGAAGTCAGAATTAGTGAGAAACTGAAATAGGATCATATGGTGAGTATGGAAAGAGAGTCACTGAGGTGAGAGACATTTCTGAAACAGAATGGAGAGTTCTCAGTCACTGATTGGCTATAGGAGGAGAGGTTCAAGGAGGATCTCTGAGGGTGGTGTAACAGCACCCCAATATATACAAGGGGGCTGGCTATCACAGGTTCTTAGATCTGCATTCATAGAAGGAAAGCAACTTTTAAGGGGCTAGTAATCACTTTAATCAAGCACATATGTCATTCACCTAGTTCGGGGGAGTCAGCACCCTGAACTTCAAAGAAAATACAGAGAAATCAAAGATCAACAGACATGGCTTCCTCTGTCTAAATTCACTAGACAGTTGGACCCCAACTGTGTGACCATAGTTACCAGAGAGGGAAGCACCAACATCTGAGTTTTCAAAGCTGGGGGGGGCCCTCCTTAAAACGGCTTCCCAGAGTCATGTACGGCACTCAAATCTTCTTCCAAAAACTAAGCCCCAAAGTAACACCTCACCTTTAGAGTATTTACACTTTCTGGAGTCACAGGACATCATCCTCTGACCCAGTGCCTCAATAGAAAAAACAAAAGGGTACTTGGACCCTCCTACAAAACAATTCCCCCAATCAAACTTCACACAATGGGCAGGCCCATCAATGGGTGGAAAAGATCTTCTTTAATCACATTATTCAATCAGAGGCACTTTTAGATAAAGAAAAAAATAGCAAAAGATCCTAATTTGATTGCCTATCACATTCCACCCTTCCAGGATCCCTGGTCTTACAAAAATGACCATGGATCCTGGAACACACGCATTATACTTCTTGATTACACTAAAACAAAAACAACAAAAGATCCTATTTTGCTTGTCCTTACAGGTACCATTATCAGAAAGAGAGGGACTAGATTTTTAAGAGGAAGATGCTAAGTTCAACTTGGAATATACTTTCTACAGTTAAGGACAAACTTGGACCATGTCCACAAAGATCCATGGTGTAAATTCCTGTTTCTTCGTCACAAGTAATTTTATGTGCTAACAAACCATTGCTATTCTCCTGATTTTCCCTGACCCACATATTCTACCAGGTACTAATTCTTGCTGTTTCTTTCTATAACATCTTTCATATCCAACCCTTTCTCTGTACTTACACAACCACCACCTTAACTTAGAACCCTACTAAAGCTTCAGTTATGATTCCATGAGATAACACTCAAATCTAAATTTGTAATCTTGACTTGTGCCATGTTTCTAATTGTTTGTGGGACATTTCTAACCTCATAATTATCCTTCTAATGTCTTATCTCCTGGAGAGGAGGTCCTTGAAGAAAGAGATGTGGTCTTATCTATCCCTCCTAGAGTCTTATACTAAAGTTACAAACAGGTCTAGAAGAATGGTGCTACCTTTGACAGAAATTGGGAAGTTTGGTAAAAGGGTGGGGTACAGAGGAGGAGTGGTGTTTTGCATGTTGAGTTTGAGACATCTCCAGGAAATCAAGTTTGAAATCTCTAATAAGCAGTTATTGAGGGGATTGAATCTCAGGGGATATAGGAGCCTGGGGCTGGATTTTTAAATCTACAGGCCATCTACACCAATGCAGATATACAGGTAGAGATAATAATTAGATCCATGGTAGGAAGGAGCAGTATAATGTCATACAAGTCAAGAGGCTACTTACTACTAAAAACGATCAAGGAGTTACAACCAGAAAAAAGACTAGGGCTTTAGGGACTTGGAGGTCATTTTTGAACATTGAAAGATTCTAAGGTATTAAAAAGCAGAATACAGAATAGTTTTTTGAACATCTGAGCTATGGAAGAAAAGCATTTAAGAGTAGCAGAATCAGCAGCCTTACTACTGATCTCTTGCACTGCCTTAGCAAAGGCAGTTACTGTCTTTGTACCTGAGTTTCTCATTTATAAAACAGGGATTTGAATTAATGCTCTGCAATAAGCCTGTATTAAATACCAATCATGTTTTAGACACTGATGCTCTTCTAGGTACTAGGGATAACAAAGAGGGGAGGAAAAGAGAAATAAATAGTCTCTACCCTCAAGGAGCAACTCTTGGGGCAAAGGGACCTGATATCCTTCCCACCACAACCAACTGCCAACTAGTTAATTACTTTTAAGGGACAGCTAAACCAAAGAGCCCTGACAGATGCAGTGGCCTCCCCAGACCACCACCCCTCATTATAAGCTTGGCTCCCAGAGCCCTCATCCAGGCAAGGAAGTCTTGTGGAGATGAACCTTTCCTAGACAACTGCCTTTGAGACTGAAGTGTGATATTTATATAAGGCTTTAAAGTTCAAAAAAAGATTTTACACAACCTTTGTCATTTGATCCTCACAACAATCCTGTAAAGTACTATAATTATCCCCTTTTAAAAGTTGAAATTTGGGGACATTATTTGCCAATAGTCCTGCAACTAATACTAAGCAGACCTTGTATCAAGGTCCTTTAAGACTCTAAGCTAAGCATTCTTTTCATTATACTAGGCTGGTATTAGACAGATACAATGTATCAAAATCTTCCTCACCCTTGGCATACCTCATGTTTACTCCTGTCCGTTTATCACACGGGCAATGAAGATAATTTTGCTAAAAATGACTTCTAGATTCAAGCCAGTATGGTCGGTAATCATCTTGATTCTTGGAACCACTGTAAATTATAGGACTATAAGAAATTTAACTCTACCCCAAATACTATCATTTGGACCTAAGTGTGTGAATCTTGAGAGGAGTATGGTATAGTGGTGAGTACTGGGTTCAAGTCCTACCGCTAAGACAATAATAAATTACCGCCCAGTGGTCGCTCTGTAGAGGAATAAAATCACAAGTTGGGCAGTCACAAACCCCAAACTCTAGCCCTCTGCCAGTGCACACATCCGCGTTCCTCCCCTTCCACGTGTCACGCCCTCCCACTGGCTGTGACTCCGTAATAAGCAGCTTAAATGATTCAGGTACGATAAGACCTCAGATAAAAATAACCAGGCTTGTATCAGCGCCCAGGGGAGGAACGAGTCCAGGTGCCACTGACTAATCGAAATCCTACGCAAAGCCCTATAATGCTACTTTTTGAAACCCACCAATCCCCAACAAGTGTGCACTCATTAAATACCTACTGAGTACAGCGCAAGGAACGCCAGGTATTGAGGAGGGAGGGGGAAGGAAGGAGCAGCCTTCACATGGAGCCCCGCCCTCGCTCCGCCCCTCCCGCCAGTAAACTGAGTGCGCCTGCGCTCTTGTTCCCTGCCCTCGGCCTCTCCCCTCCCGACCGCGGAGAGGAAAAGACTCAGCCCCGCCTCCTGAACTGGGCCAGGCATTCCCAGGCAGGATGGGCGGTGACGTCACGGCGCCCTGCGGGTGACGTAGAAGGAAGTGCCTACGGAATGGGGGCGGGACAGTAACTCCATTGGGGGGTGATTGGGTTTGAGGAAGTAGTAAGGAAGGTTGGGGGGGAGGGGTACCGTGGGACCCTTGGAAGCTGCCGGACGAGGACCGGAAGAGATACCGTCTACCCGGGAGGCCAGAGGCACCCTCCGGCCTCTGCACCCGCGGCACCCCGAGCCTGCCGCTGTCGTCCGCGACCCGACGCTGTTGCGGCTTCTCGCTTTCCGCCCTTCTCCCCTGGCCGTGGGCTCCTCCCGCTGCCATGTCATCTACCAATCTCCAGGTAGCCAGACCACCTCCTCCGCCGCCTCGGCCCTCCAGGGGGCGCGAGGTCACGAGGTCACCAGGCGGGGTGGGGGCGGGGCGGGGAAGGGGAGGGCTTGTTTGGGGCTGTTGCATGTGCTCTAGAGGGGAAGAGTCACGTCCCACCCCCCACCCCCCAGTCCTTGTGCGAGGATCCCGGGGCTCTCCGCCGATCCCGGGGCTCTTCGCCGATCCCGGGGCTCTCCGCCGCCCCGTTCTAGAAGCCCACCTGTGCTTCCAGGTGCCGGCACTGAGCTAAGCGCCCGGGATAAGCAGTGAGGAAAAACAATAATAACACCGGCTCCTGCCCTCAAGGAGCTCCTAGTCTAACTGTGCGCTTCCGGGAGCCCAGCCCTGGTTTGGTCCTGGGCGCGGGTCGGGTCGTCCAGCCACTAAGGACTTTGTTTTACAGGTGAGGAAACTGAGGCCCAGAGGAGTGACTTGCCCAAGGCCCCATCGCTGGGGCTGCAAAAGGCAAGACAGACACTCAGTTCTCCCGGCTCCCCAGGGCTGTGAGGGCTCCTTCCACCATCCCGTGGAACGGAGCTGCGGAGCTGCGGGTCAGATGTTATCGGAACTGCTCCAGATGTTGGGGGCGGGGGGAAGAGGCAGAAACTCTTGGGGTCTGGTTCTTGCAGTAGTGTTCCGGCATTGAAACGTGTTCAGTGTCGATGTGGGGAGGTGGATTTCGCACCTTTTAAGAACCAGTTACCTGGACTTTGGGGATCAGACCTGGTTTATAACCTGATGTGTGCTCCTGTAGCTCGAACCCGATAGGACCTAGACACGCCTTTGAAAGCCGAGCACCATTTCGGTCTTTGGTTCTTCAGCCCCTGCACGCATGCAAATAGTGCATCTATAATTATTTTACTGATCTTACTAGGACAGAGCTCTGGCCTGCTTATATTTATGGTATCCCCAAATGAGAAAAATGGAAATACGGTTTTCATGATAAGTGCAAGGAAGTTTGCATAAATTGAACTAAAAGGAGCACAGGCGTTTTTTTTTCTTTAGACCATACAACTCTCTGCTTCTTGATTTTAAATTGTTCTTTTAAAACCAGTTACTTTGTGTCTAACCATTAGCCTAAAAAAATCCTTTCCATGGATTCCATGAAAATATGAGTGTATATAAAGTTTCTGGCTTGCGTCAGTTTTTCCTTACCTATTAAAAGCTAGAAACAGTATCCTGTAGAGTGCTTGAGTCAGGAAGATGTGGGCTCACATCTCACCTCTGACACTTTTGATGAGGCAAGTCTCATTTCTTTTCAGCCTCTTTAGAGAAAATTTCAGGATTGGTGAAGGGAATCCCCAACCTGACAATCACAGATCCTTGCTTTATTGGGAGATCTGTGAAGTGGTACTTGTTTGATCTCTTTCCCCCTATTTTTATGGAATTTTCATTGTTTGAAGTGAAGGAAACAGATTCTTCTATTAACTTTGTGAACACAGTGGAAAGAACCTTGAAGTAAATTTATGGAGACCTGGATCTGAGTCCTTCAGATGCAATTAATTTTCTTTGTAATTCTGAACTAATCAGTTCACCTCTATGGTACTGAGTGTGGGTATCTGTGATAGGAAAGGGTTGGACCAGATGATCGATAAGGTCATGTCCACCTCTGAAATACTCTGATTCTTTTGTAACATATTTCAAACCTCAAAAAAAAAGTCTAGTCTGACCCCTTCATTTTATAGATACCCAGACTTAGGCCTAGAGAGGTGACATCCCTTATAACTGCTAATTAGTCAGTTACTGTGAACATTTACAGTTATTGATGGAATGGGATCCAGTTTAGTTAACATTGAAGAAAGTAAAACAGTAGAATATTGCCCAATAATAAATGGTGGTTCTTGCAGTGGACACATTTAGTTTTTTTACAGTAGGTATAAAATGTTTTTTTATCTATTTGTCTAAATTTTTCCTTTCTCTTGAAATATTTGAATTCTTACTGTTTTTATGGAATTTGGTTTTATTACTTCAAATTGAAAACTTAATTCTTGGCTGCTGTACTTTAAATTGAACAGTATTTGCATTTTGTATTTTTTTAGAATTGTTCTTTTTCTGTTGAGCTTTAAGATATTGGGTGATTTTGAATAGAACCCAAGATTTGTTTTTTGAACTAAATATATATGTGGAAATATTGATATTAGGTATTAGATATGTATTGTATTTAGGTGATATTTATGGGAATTGTAATTTGTTACAAATTTTGTTTCATTGAATTAAAGCTCAGTTAGATTTTTAGAAAACATGAATGGAATTTGTTTGTTTTAAGATTATTTGACCATTCAATTTAAGGTTTTCCAAAATAATTTGATTTTATGTTGTTTACATTATAATCATCCTACTTTGTTTTTCATTACATTGTTATATGTGTCTTCTTACAGAAAGCAATAGACCTTGCTAGCAAAGCAGCACAAGAAGATAAAGCAGGGAACTATGAAGAAGCCTTTCATCTATATCAAAGTGCTGTACAGTATTTTATCCATGTAGTTAAATGTAAGATTCACTAGTTAATCATTTTTCTTCTTTAACTTTTCTTAAAAATAAAAGAAAGATACTATAACACTTTCAGGGATCTTCGATTTCATCATTGTGGATACTGTCTCCATTAATACATATCACAATCCCTCTATGCTTTTGCAGATGGTCTTCAGGAGTTGCTATAACCAGATTTATGCATGTTGTATCATATCTTTTACTCAAAAGTCTTCACTAATTCTTGCCTATTAAGTAAAATTCAAATTTCTCTGCCTGACATCATCAGGCTTCCATTCCATCACCCTTTCCAGATTTATCTCATGCTATTCTCCTCTCCAGCCAAAATGACTACTCATTGGCTTTGCCTTGCATAATATTAATTTTAACTAACATAAAACACTTTAAAATTCCCAAAGAAGCTCTTTGGCATAAGTTATCTTACTTTATTCTAACAGCAGTCTTCTAAATAGATATTCTGTAGGTAGTATTTTCTTTATTTTGCAGATAAAGAAACTGAGATTTACAGAGATGAAATAGCTTGCCTGTAATCATGTGACTCCCAGTTGTCAAAATTGATCTTTGGACCACAGGTCTTTCCCTGGCTGCAGCTCTTAAACACTCTTGGCTATACCTCATTGCCCTCAATTTATCCCATACTTTGCCTCCATGCCCTTGTTTGTACTGTTTCTCCTACCTGTATTCTCCCCCACCCTGTCCTCATTCCTCATTTTATTCCTATCCATGTTTTAAAGCTCAATTTAAATACTATATCTTCCATGAAATCACACTTTATTCTCCCATCAGTAATACACTTTTACTCCTTAGAGATTAATATAGCACTTTTATCATTCAAATATATGTAATTATATATTAACAGTTATTTCTGTTTTGAAGTATGAGTACATTGTTATATCCCTCTTCCATGAAAGCAGCGATTGTATTTTATCTAAATTTTATATATCCTCAGAGCCCAGTTTAATGCTCTGCATGTTTAATGAAATTGAAAATTTGTATCACCTGAATCAATGTTGAGCTAACAAATACGTCTACGTTGTAGTATTTGATGTGTGAATGGTAGTGCTTTTAAATTTAATGGAATTGGTATATACAATTTTGGAAAATTAATCTGCAAACTCAGATAAGTTTTATTATCTGAACTTTTACATTTTTTTTCTAAGAATAGTTGGAAATATGGCATCTATGTATTAAGAAGGAATTTCCTTCAAAAACTGGTGAAATAAAAATTTTTGAATTAAGAATCGTTGGTAAATGCCAGTTATTTGTAAATCCAACAAATGAGTATTAGTATAATGTAAACTTCTAAACTCCAGTTTTGAGTTTGAGTTACAAAGCTGATATATGAAAGATTAATTTTAATGTGTACTGATTTTTCAGAAATTTTTATCTGGCCAGCTTAATGTATAGTATGTATTTCTGTCATTCACATTTCAGAATTTTAATGATACTTCGTTGTAAAATTGACAAGTGTAAGATTTATCTGTAATGCTTATGAAGTAATTGTTTGCTATCAGTAAAGATTTTGGAGATAAGAGAAATGGTTAATATTTTATGATTTTCATTTTTCTTATTCACAAGTGGTTTTATTGGGAACAGGGAGCTATTGATTATCTACTCTAAGTGGAGAAAAGGTGATAATTAAACTTATACACTTGCTCTCTCTATATATAATATATGTATATATATATATTTTTTTTTTTACATATCATACACAAACTGAGTCTCAGTAATTTAAGTACTCCATTGGCCACTTGAACCTGTCTTTATTTTTTTAAGGGAAAAGATTTCAATTTAGTCTGATTTATTCATTGACCAAGGTAGAGACAATCTCTCAGATCCCAAAATGCTATTTTCAAAATTTAAAAAGCACAGTTGGATGGGCAGCTTGCATACAACATTGTTTATCTTCAGGGTACTAAGTAAAAGCTCTGTGTCACATTGGATAGATTCTTAAGGAAAAACATGAACAAAAGTCAAAGTAAAAAAGAAAAATATTTACAAGGATTGAGATCTAAAACATGGAGAGTGTACCCACACCATTGAAATCCTGGATTCTTCAAAATATCAGAGCAGAAAAAAGAGGTAGATATTAAATCTGCTCCTTAAGTCATTAATAAAGAATTTCTCTCTCTTTTTAATTAGATGAAGCACAAGGTGACAAAGCAAAGCAAAGTATCAGGATTAAGTGTGGAGAATATCTTGATAGAGCTGAGAAACTAAAAGAATACCTGAAAAAGAAAGAGAAAGCCCCACAGAAGCCAGTGAAAGAGGGACAATCCAGCCCAGCTGATGAGAAGGGGTATGTCTAGTACACAGCTATTGAAACCTTTATTTTCTGGATTCAGTACTCAAGATAATTCTTTGTTTAAAACTATTAAAATCTTAGGTGGTGATAAAACAAAAATCTTCCCCAAATAAAGTGGAGGAAAGGAGTGGTAGCTTCTCCAAATGGTTTCCTTAGTTTTCACACCTATCATGTTGTCAAGTAGTGGTCCTGGGCCCATTTTCCTCTGCTGTCATCACTAGTAGACTTTAAAAAGAACAATTTAGTTCACTGTGAGAAAAGTTCTAGTTTAAAAGATCAATATTAATACCTATTATTTTGTTAATATTTCATTTCATCAGTATGATTATTATGTGTCATTTGCAATAAATATATAGACCTTGACATTACTATGCTGAGTAGTCTATATTAAATTATTCATATTTGTGCTCTTAAACTGCAGATAAATAAATTGTTGGTTGGCCCATCCTTACAGTTTACAGAAAGGAAATATATTTGTGGAAAATCCTTTCATATGTGTTTACTAATTTTTTGACATGTTTATAATTATTTATGTATATCCCTAATAGATTTGAAGCTCCAGATTATAAACTCCTTGAGGATGATAGAGACTGTCTTTTTTCTTACTTTTTAAAAAGTTTTATTATAAATTTATTTAACTTAAAATAACAAACAAATAATAATTAAATAATTGAACTGAAATAAATAATTTAATTTTATTATAAATTTTTATATAATGAAGTTATTGTGTAACTTTCTTTTTTCCTCCTTCTTCCCTCTCCTCAGTGGCTACCATTGGATACACACATATAAAATCATTTTATACATACTACTTTTTACCAGTTCTTTCTGTAGATGCAAATAGAAATTATAATTATTTGTCATTATTTTGTTCCCTGAATGCATCATTATGCCATGTAGAGTTGGGGCTTAATAAATATTTTAATTGAATTTTTAAAAATAACTAATTTTTCCCATTAATTTCAGATTTTGCATTATATAAATGTAAAAGGCCTCTGATCATTTTTACAAAGTGGTGTATGGGATATATAAATTTCTTTTTTTTAAAGTCTTAAAGTTTATTTTTAAATAAATTGGAATTAGTATATAACTACAAAAAAACAAAAGAAGAAATAAAATATGTTCTGGGTCTTTTGCTCTCTTAAATAAAAAAATTGAAAAATGAACATCTCTTGTGGAATAAGAATTAACAATTATTCTTCATATTTAAACCATAAAGGTAAGCCAAACAACAGAGTATTAAAAAAAACCCAAAATATCCTTAAAACATTTTCAGAGAAAAGATTAAATACTTTCCTAATATTTTCCAACTGTAGAATAAATTGTGTTTTTGTTTTAATACATTTTATTAACTTTATAAAAAACAAAATTATCATGTAAATCAATAGTAAATTAGTGGTCTGTTAAGAGAAATTAAGCAAAACAAAGTTTGTTGTCTAATAAGCCAAATGCATAAGACTACTAAAATTTGGAGCTCTGGTTCATGGTTGCTTAAGTCTTTTTTCCATTCAAGATTCATCATTTGATATATGTAATAGATTTGATGTTTTAGTACTTATTATTTTAATCTGTCAACCCAAAATGATAAATTACTTCCAGCATTTAATGAATAATATACATATTTTGAAATTCCCCCCTAAAAATTGTAAACATCCAAAGTTTGAATTTTCCATTTATTACTCATATCTGTCTTATGTTCTATCAGTGAATGATCATTTGAATATATTTAATTCTTTTTATTAGGAATGACAGTGATGGGGATGGAGAATCAGATGATCCAGAGAAAAAGAAACTACAGAATCAACTTCAAGGTTGCTTTAGAATTCCCCCTTAAATTTGTCATCTTTTCAAAATAAATTCATAATTAACTGGCAGATTTAAATGATATATTTGAATGAGATTCAAGAGCCAAAGTTCCTTAAATGTTAATAAGATTGATATTAAATCATCTGCATCTATTTTGATTTAGACAATTTAAAAAGGAGTCCTCTCCCTCTGTTGATGGGGCTTTTCACATAACAGCAATTGCCTTTTTGTTTCCCTATTTAATGATAGACTTCCAGTTATTTTCTTCTTTATCTTCTGCATTGACCATATTAGCTAAACTGAAAATCTGCCAGAGATCTGTAACTCTTATGTGGATATTAATGATGCAAGACTCAGTCAGGTAGATTGGTGATATATGTATCAGATATAATATTGCTGTGAAACAATGTACCTAGTGATTATAAATGACAGATTATGAATCTTACTATTTTAGCAGACTATTAAAAGGAATAGATAAACCATTAATTGGACAAAATGAACAAAAAACTCTTACATGCTTTTTAAGTCCAAAGCACTGCTAAGCTATGGCAATACAAATGAAAAAGCAATTTAGTCCTTACTGTTAAAGACCTTACATTCTAATAGAACTTACATTCTAATAGAACTTACATTCTAATAAAGACCTTACATTCTAATAGAACAACATGTATAGGAAGTTTCAGCCATTAGTTAGTTGTGAAAGCCCAGTGGCAGAACAAATTAAAAATTATTTTATTCTGGTTATTGCTATAGCTTCTTTTGTTGCAACCTTATTTTTCTTAATCCCTACTTACCTTCATAAATAATTTGCAAGTAGTTTAATTATTTTATAAAATACCCACAAATATTTTTCTCCTTAACCCTTCTTCATCTTACACTGTAATCCTATAAAAATCTTTTAATTATCTTCTTAAATCAGTGATTCAGTTTTGACTGTGACTCTCTGTAGCAAGACATTGTAATCTTCATGACTTACTTTTTAAAATGAGAATAGTGTTTGTTTTCTATACCCCAGAGATGTTTTGGATAACGTAAATGGTACTTTGGCAGCTAGGTGGTATAGTGGATAGAGTGCCAGGCCTGGGGTCAAGAAGACTTACCTTTCTGAGTTCAAATCTGGCCTTAGATACTTACTGGCTGTATAACCCTGGGCAACCTTTGTTTGCCTCAGTTTCCTTATGTAGAAAATAAACTGGAGATGGAAATGGCAAACCATCTTTTCCAAGAAAACCCCAAATGGGGTTTTGAAGAGTTGGACATAGCTAAAAATGACTCAACAACAAAATGGTACTTAAAAGCAAGTCACTCCTGTAATGATTGTGCATTTACTAAATATGGACAGTCAGTATCACATGACATAAAATTTAATTATCCCATAATGTTAGAGAATGAAAGGACCCAAAAACTCATCTATTCTGATTTTTACATTTATTTTACATTTGGTGAAACTTCTCAGAAAGATTAAGTAGTTTTTCTCTGATAGTCACACAGCTAGTAAACCAGGACCCAAACATGGGGCTCCTGAGTCTGAGTCTAGTGCTACCATGACTTTATTTCAGTGATAAAACATTTTCCATTTCTTTGTTTTACGGTATTATTTCTCATGAAGTAGACATTTACAGAAACTGATGTCTTTACTTTTAGAAGAAATGGAAACTACATTTTCTTTTTTTATGCCTTACCAATGAATATATTCTAGTCTAATTTTTGCTTTTTCGAAGAAAAGTATTTTAAACTACTTATTTAATATGTAAGGAAATAAAGTTGGCATTTGGGTGAAAGTTAAAATTGAAAAATAGGTAAAAATGTTACTAATAACAGTACTATGTTTTCCATCTTTTATTCATAGTCCATCTGTAGGTCTAACTTATAACAATGCTTCCCTTTATAGAGAATGTTTTTCTTTCATTTCTCTTCCTTCAACAAAGCAATATTTTAAATCCTTTTGCACTGGAGATGATCTGGTAATTTTCTGTGTTTAAGGATGTCCCTTAAACCTAACCTTTTAGCATTCTGGACAACTCTCTAAGATTATAAATTAATTTGAGAACAGTTGCTGATCTGCTCTCTGTAGAGATTTCTTATACCTATGGTGTCAAACTCAAATAGAAAGGATCTCCTCAGGCCTCATATGATTTAGAAGACCACACATTAACACCAGTCTTTTATTGTATTTTTATTTATTTGGTTAAGATATGGTCCATTCACATTTTATTGGGCAGCACTGGAAACTTTGACTCACACCAGTAACTGGTCTAGACCAAAAAAACTAAACTCAAACGAACGAACAAAAAAGCAGCCTTGTAGGTTACACTGCTTCTCTGCCAAGTACCTTATAATCTTTAAAGCACTATAGAATTACAAGCTGTTATTTTATGCTATCATACCTTTGAAGAAACTGAGACAGGGAGATTAAGTGACTTTCACATTTACACAGGAAATTGTTGCCATGTTCAGGACAATATTCAAGTCTCCTGATTCATAAGTTCAGTCTTCTTTTTACTTTGGCATTTTATTTATCAAATTTTCAAATAATATTTCTAACTTCTTTAGGCAGTTTTATAATGCATTCCTTCACTATTTCTATTTTGCACTTTTACTATCTCAGTGATCTGTGATTTTGTAATTGTGTACATTCCTTTCACTGATGCAGGTTGCAATCCCTATTACTTAAACAGCCTTTAAGGTTTTCTCTGACCAAAAAAATACATCACTCTTCAGATAACCTGTCATGAGCCTCTCAGGATTTGGCTCTGATAGTCTGTGGCTGGCATTCCATCAAAGGACTCGTATCATATGTCAGGTCTCCCTTTCTTGGTAAAATTACTAGAGTTTGCTCTTAAACAGTTTGTGTTCCAAGAGCCTGTGATACCTCTACACCAGCAATGAAGTTTCAGAATATTATTTTGGTAGAGGGTCCCAGGTTCATCATCGTTTAAAATAACAGGTCATAGTCTTTCTTAATTTGACTTACAACATAATTCCTATTTTAGGTGCCATTGTTATGGAACGACCAAACATAAAATGGAGTGATGTTGCTGGTCTTGAAGGAGCCAAAGAAGCTCTTAAAGAAGCTGTGATATTGCCCATTAAGTTTCCACATCTCTTTACAGGTGAGCTCACTGACTCATTTCTGTGAGTAAAATAAATGATAGAGAGTTATCTATTGAGGAAAAGCCTAATGAGTCTTTGTGCTACAAAGTTGTATCTGAGGATGTCTGCTTAGCTTAAGAAATTTACTTTAGCTTCAACCTCTTAGGTTGATATGTACTTTCCTCCAAAGTGGTATCCAATATAATTATGTATTAAATAATAAGTGTAACTATAGCTATACACATAGCCTTCCTAGAAACCAGAGTTGACCAAAACCACTTGTCATTGAAATCATAGAACTGTACTTATTACCCAAATATTTTTCCCCTAAGAAGGGATATTTCCCTGTGACACCTTATACTATGTATTACATATGACATTTAGTCAGAAAGTGATTAACTAAACAACTTAAAGTAAGTAAGAATTATATCTACATATAAAACCATGATGAAAGGAATAAAAAAGATCTATATAGAAAAATAAAAAGTGAGAAGTTCAAAGTTGTATCTATATAAAGACTGGCTTGACTCTGTTTTTTTGCTGTGGCACTGCAGGGTCTCTGTGTCCCACTGGTCATAAGTAGGGTTTTTTGTTCAGTTTTTGGTATGAAAATGTATCCCATAGCATTATTTACTGCTTGAGTCTAAATTTTGGGTAATAAATCTGGTTATAATCCTATGTCAAAATTAGTAGTCCTGAAATTCCTGTTTTAAACTTTTGTTCTAAACTTTAGGTAAAAGAACCCCATGGAGGGGTATCCTTCTTTTTGGACCACCTGGAACAGGGAAATCCTATTTGGCCAAAGCAGTTGCTACAGAAGCCAACAACTCAACATTTTTTTCAATATCTTCTTCTGATCTTGTCTCCAAGTGGCTAGGTGAAAGTGAAAAGTAAGTCATCAACTAGTTTATTAAGACTTTCCTTCGTAATTATCAAGGATTATCTGGTAATAATCACTGTTACAAAATGCCATTCCTACAAGAGTTTAGAAATTAGTTATGGTTTTGCTAATTGCTTTTTGGAGTATTTACTATGTTTATTAAGTTAGATAATTAGTACTAAGGTGTTATAGAAGCACAATACCTTTGGAGGAGAGAATGTTTAAATAATACATTTATTTCTTTTGTTTAAGTTCCATGAGCTCACTAATAAAGATCTATCTGCAGAAAAGTAGAACTTCTATAATAAAATTCAGTCTCAGGTGATTTTGCTAAACTGCAGCTTCTGGGAATAAAACAAGCTAGGAACAGAATACTGTTTTATTTAATATAAAAGATAGCTACATATTATTGGTGTTATAATTATTCTTATTTATTAATGAAAGTACTTGGAAATATACTGTTTGGAGAAAGCTAAATACAGGCATACCCTGCATGACATTGCCTTGATTAATGTTGTTTTACAATGATTCCATTAATTTATTATAGGTAAAATGCCACTGTAATAGCACAAAACCCACTGTAAAATGATTCATTTGATCTGCCATTTGTAACTTTGTTCTTACAAATATGCCTTCTCTAATGCTTCCCCCAACATCATATTTTAATGAAGTCAGTTAATGGTATCAATTAGGTTTTAGAAGGACATGGATTGAGCAGCTTTTCAGTCCTCTGTAGACTGTGTATTAGAATTACCATTTTGTGAAGACTTTCCAGCCTGTTACCTTCTCCCACTGGCATATAGGAGTAATATGAAGGTCCTAGAGTTGTTATCATGTGAGGATTAGCTGAAGGAACTGGGCATGTTGAGCCTGGAGAAGAGAAGACTCAAGGAAGAGAGTGCCCAGTGAAGTGCCTGGCACCTACTAGGCACATAACCCAATAAATGCTCATTTATATAACATGGTGACTGTCTTCAAGTATTCAAGGGACTGTGATGTGGAGGAAGTATTGGATATGTTCTCTTTGGCCCCAGCATGAAGAACCAGGAACAATGGATGGAAATATCTAATTGTTGTAATGTAGACTTGGTATCAGAGCTAGACAAATACGTGGATATGTTATAGGAGAGATTCCTTTTTTGTGTGTGTTGAACTAGATGTTCGCTATATCCAGTTCTCAAATCAGGTGATATTAAGTAGATACACTATTAGAGAAACTGAATCAGATTTTGACATTTTTGCAACAGAGCATTTATTAAGTGCTTATAGTATGCCAAGCAAGATAGTCCCTGCCTGAAGGAGCTTACTTTGTCATGGGGGCGAGGCAGGGCAGGGATGCCTATTAAGATGTTAAGGAGGAGGAAAGGAAGTGAGGAGAATGGATCAGAATTGCCGAGGAGCATTGTTGGAGCCCGCCTGAGATACACTGAGTGAGAAGGTCACTAGAAAATCGAGCCTCGGGACTTAGATTTTTTTCCAGGGTAGCAAAGTGGTCAGCAAGTGGGAGAAAAAGAGGGCTGGAGAGCAGAAGTCAGGAGTGAAATTGGAAATGAAATCAAAAGATAAAAGGAAGTTGCAGCTTTTAATAGTTCCTTTTTGAAAAGTTGATGAAAGGAGTTGGTTTTGTCCTAGGTCCAAAGCCACTGCTCTTTATATCATACTTCGTATCTGATCCATCATGCTCGTGTCATGTGCCTCTTCCACATGACAGCCCTTCAAAGCAAGACTCCTGATTTGAAGTAGTGACTGAACCACCCATTTTGAAATGGACAACAAAAGCAAGAGGGAAAAAGCAGAACAGGAATTGAAGCAGAATCAAAGAAAGTAAAGAAAGGGGGGAGGAGCCAAGATGGCAGAGTAGAAAGACTCACGTATTCTAGCTCCGAATCCACAGCCCATAAATTTCCTGTAAAAAGAACTCCCCACAAATTCTGGAGTACTGCAAGCCGCGCACCAACGCAGTGGAAGAGATTTCTGTTCCAGAGAGCCCTGGAAAGCCATCCCCAGGGGTCCATCGCACTCCGCACAGCGGAGCCCACCCCTGAGCTGCCCTGGCCGCACAGCCCCAGAGGAGCAGACCCAAGCAGGTTTCAGGGACGGAATCTCCGGCGGCCGCAAAGGTCCCTCCACCCACAGGCGCCACAGGTCAGTGAGAGAGACTTCTGGGCTGGCCGAGAGGGGAGTGGGGTGTCTCTGTGACTTGAGCCCCCTTGAGAGGCAGCGGCAGCCCAGGACTCCCTGAGCGGGCAGGAGCTCCATTACCGAAGGTCTCTGCATAAAGCCCCTGAGGGAACTGAGCCTGGGAGACCACCTAGCCCCCCCACCCCAGCACCAGAACTTAAGCTCACATTGAATAGCAGCCGCTCCCGCCACGGAAAGCACTAGCTGGGCGGATTTAGGCAGGGGTGGAGAGGAATCTCAGAAGTCAAGTAACTGGCGGGGAAATGCCCAGAAAAAGGAAGCAAAATAAGACCATAGAGAGCTACTTTCTTGGGGAAGAGATGTTCCTTCCTCCTTTCATTTCTGATGAAGAAGTACAGTGCTTGCCATCAGGGAAAGATGTGGAGGTTGGGGCCTCTGTATCCCAGACATCCGAGGTGGATGTCAAGTGGGCTCAGACCATGGAAGAGCTCAAAAAGGATTTTGAAAATCAAACAGGTGGAGGAAAAACTGGGAAGAGAAATGAGAGAGATGCAAGAAAAGCATGAGAAACGGATCAATACCTTGGTAAAGGAGACCCAAAAAAATGCTGAAGAAAATAACAAAAAATAGGCTCACTCAATTGGCAAAAGAGGTTCAAAAAGCCAATGAGGAGAAGAATGCTTTCAAAAGCAAAATTAGCCAAATGGAAAAAGAGGTTCAAAGGCTCACTGAAGAAAATAGTTCTCTCAAGATTAGAATGGAATAGATGGAGGCTAATGACTTTATGAGAAACCAAGAAATCATAAAACAAAACCAAAAGAATGAAAAAATGGAAGAGAATGTGAAATATCTCATTGGAAAAACAACTGACCTGGAAAATAGATCCAGGAGAGACAATTTAAAAATTATGGGACTACCTGAAAGCCATGATCAAAAAAAGAGCTGAAAAGAAAATCTGACTTTCAAACACAAGAATGAAAAGAAGCATGAAAAGGTAAACAGCAAAAAGAAGTCATAAGGGACTTACTAAAGCTGAACTGTTTACATTCCTACATGGAAAGACAATATTTGTAACTCTTAAAACTTTTCAGTATCTGGGTAGTTGGTGGGACCACACACAGACGCACACACACATGTACATGCGTGCACGCACACACACATACACACATGCACGCCCATACAGAGACAGAGAGCACAGAGTGAATTGAATAGGATGGGACCATATCTTAAAAGAAATTAAGGTAAATAGTGAGAGAGAAATGTAGTGGGAGGAGAGAGGGTGAAATGGAATGGGGTCAATTATATCTCATTCAAGAGGCAAGCAGGAGACTATTTAGTGGAGGGGAAAAGAGGAGAGCTGAGAAAAAAAACATGAAGTTTACCCTTATCACATTCGACTAAAGGAAGGAGTAAAATACACACTCATTTTGGTATGAAAATCTATCTTACAGTACAGTAAAGTGGGGGAGAAGGAGATAAGTAGGGAGGGAGGGATGATGGAAGGGAGGACAATGGGAGAAGGGAGCAACTTGAAGTCAACACTCGGGGAGGGACAGGATCAAAAGACAGAATAGAAACAATGCGGGGCAGAATAGGATGGAGGGAAATACAATTAGTCTTACACAACACGACTGTTATCGAAGTCATTTGTAAAACTACACAGATATGGCCTGTGTTGAATTGCCTGCCTTCCCAAAGGGAACAGGTGGGGAGGGAGGGATGGGGAGAATTTGGAACTCAAAGTTTTAGGAACAGCTGTTGAGTATTGTTGTTGCTACTAGGAAATAAGAAATACAGTTAATGGGGAATAGAAAGTCATCTGGCCCTACAGGACAAAAGAGAAGATGGGGACAAGAGAAGGGAGGGATGATAGAAGAGAGGGCAGATTGGTGATAGGGGAAATTAGAATGCTCGGTGTATTGGGGTGGGGGGAGGGGATAAAAGGGGAGAAAATTTAGAACCCAAAATTTTGGGAAAATGAATGTAAAAAGTTAAATAAATAAATTTATATTTAAGTGTAAAAAAAAAAAAGTAAAGGAAAAGCAGTGAAAACTCACAACAGTGAAAAGAGCAAAGGAACTAGGAGCAAAGGGCAAAGTTAGTTCTCTGATACCTATGTCATCTCTGTCTTCTCTCCCTGATACTTTTCACTTTTGCCCTAAGTGAAACCTCCACTTTCTTCCCTTAGCATTCCATAAGGGAGTCCCTCATGCCATCTCCACTCCACCCCTGAAACAGATACTATAATAAGGCCTGACTCTGCTTCTTTGAAACTTTGATTCAGTCAACCTGGTTCTACTCTCTAGGGTTGAGGAGAGCCTTTCTTTCACATGATAGAGAGTTCTTCAAACCCTTGATAGTTATCACATGCTCAACAAATCTTTTTTCTTCAGGCTACACATCACCAGTTCTTTCAGTATTCTTCTTACTGTACTGTCATGAAACCTTTCTCCATTTTTGTTTCTATCCTCTGGATACTTTTCCAGACTATAGGTCTAAATCAGATGGAGTGCCCGGAACCAAATATGTGTTCCAGATGTGATATGATCAAGACAAAATGCAGTAGGATAATCTTGCATTGTTCTAGACTCTTTACCTCTCTGTTAATGAAAGCTAAAATTGCAGTAGTTCATTTGGGTGCCATGTCACACTGTTTGCTAGTTGAACTTGGAGTCACTAAAACCGTCAGATAATTGTGGTATGTTATCTAGCCCACCTCCCTCTTCTTATCTTTGTGAAACTGAACTTTTGTTCCCATATGTAGAACCTTTAAGTTAATTCTTTTGAATTTCGTCCTGCTAAATTCAACCCAAGATCCTAGTCTGTGAAAATATTTTTGGATTCTGCAGTTGATCATGTTATTACTCCTATTCATCTTGGTGTCATCTGCAGACTTGGTAAATGTATCATCTGTACCTTGCATATACTGTCAGACTTAGCTAATGTGTTAGTTTTGCTGAATTACTTTTTTTTTCTTTTTTTCTTTCAGTCTATATTTAAGAGATGGTTTGTTGGGGAAGGAACATATGCAGAAAAGAAAGTTATATAAAATCAAAAGATATCAACAAAGATGGACTAGCAAATTACTCTGGCTTATTTTGGGTTTTAAAATCATTTAACAAACATGCCAAAATGTATACATACAAGTAAATATATATTGTCGTCATCACAGTGTTCATTTTGGGAGAATGCATACTTCATCAAAAAATGCTACTATGAATCAAAGTATTTTTGGAACTCCTTTTGGAATATTCTTCAGATTCTGTGGCACATTCTTTTGAATGTCCTTAGAAGCTATGTCTTTGAGGGTGGATTTGATGTCCAGAAACAAGTAGAAGTCATTCATATCCAAGTGTGGAGAATAACGATGGGCAATCAGGCTTGTAAAGCAATTTGGGGAGGCAAAGCCAAGGTACCACTATGAAGTAATAATTAGACTGAGTTCTCCTATTAACTTACAACTGGTTCTGAAGACAACTCTAAAAATAGTTGTAGAAATGGCAGTAGTGCCAGTTATATCCAACTATTTTAACATAGATGTATACTCATTTACAGGACACTTTTTTCATGTAAAAAGTTTGTTTAAAATTAGTACTATTGCATTAGAGTCACAACTTAAATGTTATAGAAAATGACAGAAGAGAAACTAAAGTATTTGTATACAAAGTGTAATTGTAAGAAAAATAGATCTAAACAGAGACAGGATGAAAAAGGCTTTTCTTTTTTATGTGGTTGCCCAGCCAAATCTCCTAAGGGTCAACAGATTTCATAGAGAGAAATATTCTTCAAAATCATGAAGATCTTTAGTTCATACTTCCGAGAACTTGGCAGGGAATGGAAAGAATTGTAGAGATTAGGATTTTTCTAAATAGTGTATTTATAGTAACACTGAAGATTGTTTTTGTCTCCTTATTTTATTATGTAAGACATCTACATCAAAAAGAGTATTTGATTTGGAATCAGATGGCCTGATTTCAGATGCCAGCTCTATCATCCTCGACCTCTGTGACCAAGGACAAATCATTTAATTTCTTTGGATTTCAGTTTCTTCATTTGTAAAGAGAAGAGATTACACTAAATTATATACCTTCCAAAATCTGTAATGCTATGAACATTGTGAGAATTTGAATAATCTTTTTTCTCTTTTAAAGGGCAGACTCTTAAAAAAAAACTCTTTATATTGTTAACTACAAGTTTCAAGACTTACTTTGTATAAAACAGACAGATAAAAAACTCAGTATTTTTCTATTACATCGGCTTGCTTTACATAATACCTGCTATTGTAGCACCAGGTCAAATTAACTAGTGGATCTTGTTTGGACAAAATACTTCCTGATGTGAGTTTTTTTAAAGTTTAATTTTATTTCTTATACCAATATTCATAGTTCTTTTGTCACCATAAGGAAAAAATAGAAAAAATGAAAGTTTTGTGATTAGTTTTTATGTAACTCCTACAATTATTTTGGGACCTGGCACTCTTTCATTTTTGTCTTTTATATCTTTAGTGCCTGGCACATGGGTGCTTATAAATTCATATTGAATGAATGAAAGTCAAAGAGGCACCATGGTGTAATGGGCAGAGGACTTGCCTTGAAGTCAGGAAGACATGGATTCAAGTCTTATTTCTGGCACCTCTATTTCTGCAACGTTCTGAGACTGTGAATTAGAGATGGCTTGCCAGTCTACATTGTTGGAGGGAGGCTCCTCCTCAAATTTCATATTCCCAGTGAACTCACAGTTCAAGACATCCACCCTCACCTTAAAAAATGGAGTCAGATATGAGAAGTACTTCATTTTTGATCAGTAATAGATGTTCAGAGAAATGAAGTAACGGGGATATTTTCATTGTCAGGTAAACCTCTTCTTAGAACATCTTAACAAGTCATTGAAGGGAAGGGAAATGGAAGAAAATGAGCATTTACATAGTGTATACAATGTGTCAGGTATTAAGGGCTTTTTACAAATATTATCATATTTGTTCCTCAAAAACCTTGGTGGGTGCTGTTATTATTCCTATTTTATAGCTGACGATCCTTCAGCACACAGCTTAAGTGATTTTCCTTAAGTGGTTTAAGTGTCTGAGGCTTTGAACTCACATCTTCCTGACTCCAGGCCCTGAACTCTTTAACAAGTAGGCCACCAGCTACCTCTGATATCTTGCCTATTTTTTTAGGATTGCGCCTTCTGTCTCTTAACCATCAACCTCTGTTCTTTATTTTTCTTGCATATAAACACCACGTTGTTTTTTCTTGCCCTTCTTTACTTTCCCCTCAAAGAAGAAATATCAAAATTAGTGCCTGTCTTACTAAATTAGAAAGTGAAATCTCTTTCATGTTAAAGACTCATCCCTTTCTGGAGATGTTCATGTTTCTTGTGCCTTTTCTTCAAAAAGTATTATAAACTAAAAAATAATTTCTCTTTAGGAGTTCCATTATGGTTTTTTTAGCATTGTTTCTATTAATTTCTTTTAATTAACATTATAAAATTGAATTGAAAATATTTGTTTATTTTCAGGCTGGTTAAGAATTTATTTCAACTTGCCAGAGAGAACAAGCCTTCCATTATCTTCATTGATGAAATTGATTCTCTATGTGGCTCTAGAAGTGAAAATGAAAGTGAAGCTGCCCGGCGAATTAAAACAGAATTCCTAGTTCAAATGCAAGGTAGGATTACTTATTTAAATAATTCAGTAATAAGATGATTAATCAGTTTGTGACATATTGTGAGCATGGTGAGTAAGAAATGAAATCTTTTATAATATATATTTATTTTGTTAGAAAGTATATTACAAATGTGAAATTGTCCATAGCTTACTGGAAGATTCAGGTAAAGAGGGTATTTGCACAACCATTTTAGTAATATATATATATATATATATGTTCTATTAGAAACAATTTCATTTTCAGTATTTAAACTAATCAGGGAGTGGTTTTAAAGAAAAGAAAGTTAACATAACTACATAAATTATCTGCAGAGTACTATTTTCTATACATAACATTTGCATATATATAGGTATGATTTAGAGGAGCAGCAAGATAAGAAGTTATTGAATATAATCTTTATTTTGGTGCAGGGGTTGGTGTGGACAATGATGGAATTTTGGTACTGGGAGCTACAAATATACCCTGGGTTCTGGATTCTGCTATCAGGCGAAGGTATTGTAATCAGCCTACTGTTCACTAAAGATGCAGCCACTACATAATAATATAACTTTGTTTGTAATGAGAGACAGAATATTAAATTATTGTTTTTTTATTTAATCTATTTGTTTTCAGTTTTTAGCAATCACTTCCATAAGTTTTAAATTTTCTTCCCCTTGTCCCCCCTTCTTCCCCAAGACAGTATGCAGTATTATATGGCTTCTATACGTACATTCTTGTTAAACACATTTTTACATTAGACATATTGCATAGAAGAATTAAAGCAAATGGGAGAAACCATGAGAAAAAATAAAACAAAACTTAACAAGAGAAAATAGTCTGCTTCATTCTGCATTACAATTCCATAATTCTTTCTCTGGATGTGGATGGCATTTTGCCTCAAGAGTCCTTTGGAAATCTTTTAGGTCCTGCATTGCTGTGAAGGGCTAAGTCTATCAGAAATAGTTCTTGCACACTGTGGTTGTTAATGTATAAATGTTCTCCTGGCTCTCCTCATTTCACTCAGCATCAGTTCATACAAGTCCTTCCAGGACTCTCTGAAGTCTTCCTGTTCATCATTTCTCAAAGCACAATAGTATTCCATTACATTCATATGCCACAAGTTGTTTAGGCATTCCCCAGTTGATGGGTATTCCCTCAATTCCAGTTCTTGGCCATCACAAAATTTTTTTGTACATGTGGGACCTTTTCCCATTTTTATGATCTCTTTGGGATACAGCCCTGCAAGCAATATTGTTGGCTCAAAGGGTATGCACATTTTTGTAGCCCTTTCGTCATAGTTCCAAATTGCTCTCCAGAATGGTTGGATCAGTTCATAGCTTCACCAGCAATGAATTAGTATTTCAGCTCTCCCACATCTTCTCCAACATTTATTGTCTTCCTATTTTGTCATGTTAGCCAATCTGATAGGTGTGATGTGGTACCTCAGAGCTGTTTTGATTTGCATCAATAGTGATTTAGAGCATTTTTTCATATAACTATACATAGCTTTAATTTCTTTCTTTGAAAACTGCCTGTTCATATCCTTTGACCATTTATCAATTGGGAAATGATTTGTATTCTTGTAAACAGTTCTCTGTATATTTTAGAAATGAGGCCTTTATATAGACAGTAGTTGTAAAACTTCTTTCCCAGTTTTCTGCTTCCCTCCTAATCTTGGTTGCATTGGCTTTGTTTGTGCAAAAACTTTTCATAAATTATTATGTTTTGCCAGGCTGCAGTTCTCGCATGCTTATCTGAGTTTTCATGTAAGTTTTCATTGCTTAATGTTCACAAAATGGTATCATTAATTAGGTTTAGTAAAATGTGTTTTTGCCTTTCTTTGAATCTCTCGTGCTTAGTTAGCATAGTGTCTGGCATATGGTAAGTGCTTAATAAATGTTTGTTGATTCAGATACACATGCCATAGACTGAAGTTTTACATATGCACCTTAAATGACATTTTATTTTCTGTCATGGGTTTTTCTAGAATTGTCTTTTTTGTAAATATATACATTTTTAAATAAATATATATGTATGTATACATATGTATGTATGTATATATATGTGTGTATGCGCATATATATATATATATATATAAATTTTTTTTTAACAGGAAGAGTAGAAGACAAACTGTTAGTTTCCAAATAGGAAAAAAAGGTTAATTCTCTAACTTTTAAACTGAACGATGCGTCTTCAGATGTGGCAGGAAAATACGTAGTCTGCCACCTTCTTTCTCACTTGATATTATTCTTGTCTGTTCATTCTACATTGCCTAATGTAAATCTACATTTTCTTTGCAGTCATCTAATTCATTCAGCAGGAAACCTAGCAAAAGTGGATAAATATAGGCAGTATTTGAAAAGCATAATGTAATTCTGAATGAACATTTAAGATCAGTGATTTTGAACTTCACAACTTTCAAAAAATAATCCTGAAATCACCAAGCCGTCCCCAAATTCTCCTCAATTATAAATAGGCAAATAAAGATCATCTTTATATGGTACCTTAAAGTTTACAGTTTTGGGGGTTTTTTTGCAGCTGGTTCTAGCATTAGATTAAATTCATAAACATATAGTCTCTTTTATTTGTGTTGTATCCCTGCAAGTCGCAACTCTCTCACATTTTGCTTGTGTGACCCTCAACAAATTACCTACCATCTTCCTACCCCTGGCGACTCCCTAAAATTGAAATTACAGAGAAGTTGTCAAATTCACATCGATAGCATTAGTTAATATTTCTTAACAGTCCCTACACTGATGAAATCATAGGTCTTGGGGGAAAATAGCTGCACATATTCTATCTGTATGGTATTTTCATATCCATCTGTTCATATTTGGAATTTGTTTTTACTATTTTGAACGGTGGTTTGACTTTGCTCTTATGACATATGATTTATTTGTTGATATGTACATGGTCAGAAAGGCAACCCCTAATTATATTACTATTCATAGGAGAAAAGGTGAACTGTGTTATGATATATCATGGTGAAAACTGGTTTTTGGACATCAGATGATTAACTTGACCATCCTTTTTTAGAAAGTTGTTTCATGGACGTTTTCTACAAAGAAAAATATTCAAATGCAAGACCTAACTGCTAGATTCAGCATGTTAAAAAAATGTATTTAGCCAAACCTTGCATATGTAATTAAGATTATTGCCTGTCTGGCTCTTTATTTTCCATCTATTTTAATAAATATGTTTTATGTTCCTTCTCATATTTTTCAGATTTGAGAAGCGTATTTATATTCCTTTACCTGAAGATCATGCCAGGGCAGCAATGTTTAAATTACATTTGGGGACCACACAGAACAACCTATCAGAAGCAGACTTCCGAGAATTAGGGAAGAAGACAGATGGCTATTCAGGAGCTGACATCAGTATCATTGTGCGGGATGCCCTCATGCAGCCTGTGAGGAAAGTTCAGTCAGCAACTCATTTCAAAAGAGTAAGTCACTTAGAGCCCTGTAGATGTTAGAGCATGGTTTCTTCTTTTCTTTTTTTCATGGTGCATTTTAAGTTCTAAGCTGTCTCCCTCCCCATCCTGCAGAAAAGGGCAGCATTTCATAGACACATAGACACAGATACACACACACACACACACACACACACACACACACACACAGACACACACACTCACTCAAACACACACATACACCTCAGTGCTCTCTCTGGAGGTGGATAGGATTTTTCTTCATCGGTCCTTTGTATTTGATTCTATGAAAATACTCAGAATCACTTAATCATTTACAGTTATTCTTCAAGCAGTATTGCTGTTACTTTAGACAACGTTTTCTTGGTTCTGTTCATTTCACTATTTCTTGTTTCATGCCAATCTTTCTATGTTTTTCTACAATTATTTCTCTTATCATTTCTTACAATACAGTAATATTCCATTACAATTATACACCCCAACTTATTCAGCCATTCCCCAACTGATGGGTGTCCCCTCATTTTCCAATTCTTTGCTACCACAAAGATTGCTGTTATAAATATTTTTGAACCTATAGCTTCTTTTCCCTTTTTTCTGAGCACCTTGGGAAAGAGACCTAATAGTTGTGCTGCTTGATCAAAAGGTATACACAGTTTTATAACTTTTTGGGCATAATTTCAGATTGCTCTCCAAAATGGTTGGCTTGTTTTTTTGCAAACTGTGTTAGTTTCCAAGTAGGAAAAAAAGGTTAATTCTCTAACTTTTAAATTGAACCACAAGTCTTCAGGTGTGGCAGGAAAATACATAGTCTGCCACCTTCTTTCTCACTTAATATTATTCCTGTCTGTTCATTCTACATTGCCTAATGTAAATATACATTTTCTTTGCATTCAAGTACAGTTCCACCAATGACATATTAGTGTCCCTATTTTTCCACATACCCTCCAACATTACTCCTTTTCCCTTCTCTCATTTTAGCTAATTTGACAGGTATGAGATGGTATCTCAAAATTATTTTAATTTGAATTGTTTTAATTTGCATTTCTCTAGATTTAGAACATTTTTTCATATGACTAGCTTTTTGATTCTTTCTTCCAAAAACCGACTCTTCATGTCCTTTGACTGTTTATCAATTGGGGAATGATTCATTCTTATAAATTTGGCAAAGTTCTCTATATAGTTGAGATAGGAGACCTTTATCTGAGAAACTGTCTAAAATTTTTCCCAGTTTTCCACTTTCCTTCTAATCTTGGCTACATTGGTTTTATTTGTACAAAACCTTTTCAACTTAATATGCTCAAAATTATGCAGTTTTATATCATTTAGTGTTCTCTATCTCACATTCATTCATAAATTCTTCTACTATCCATAAGTTTTATAGGTAACATATTCTGTGTTCTTCTAATTTACTTAGATCTCTCTTTAAATCTAGGTCATATATCCATTTTGACCTTATCTTAGTAAATGATTTAAAATGTTGTTCCATACCTGTTTCTACCAGACTGCTTTCCAGTTTTCATGACAGTTTTTACCAGATGGTGAATTCTTATCCCAAAAGCTTAAATCTTTACATTTATCAAACATAAAGTTACTATAGTCATTATTATGTATAACTGTTTTACTCCACTGATCCACCATTCTATTTTTTAGTTCACACCAGATACTTTTGATAATTACTACAGCTTAAAGTCTGCTACTGCTAAACATCCTTTCTTTATAGTTTAAAAAATTAATTCCTTTAATATTCTTGACCTTTTGTTCTTCCAAATTAATTTTGTTATTATTTTCTTCTACCTCAATAAAATAATTTTTGTAATTTAATTGGGATGGCATTGAATAAAGTAGAGCTGTTTTGGTAGAAATGTCATTTTTATTATATTGACTTGTCACACTCATGAACAATAACTTTTTCTCCAATTATTTAAATCTGACTTTATTTGTAGAAAAATTGTTTTATAATTATATAGTTCATATAGTTCCTGGATTTGTCTTGACAGATATACTTCCAGGTATTTTATGCTGTCTAGAACATGGTTTCAGTATGTTTCATAGATAGGCATTCATGTCTCGTGGTTTATATGATAGTATCATGAACTTTTTTCTCTGTCTTGATTTTTCTTTTTTTTCATTTTGAGTTAAACTACTTTAAAATGAAATTTCCTTAATGAAAATAACTTTCATACTCATAGAAAATAAGTTTTCCAAATGGTTGGTAAACGTTTGTTACTAGCACACCTACAATGTGGCAGGCACTGTGCTACATGGCCGGGGATACAAAGAAAGGTTAAAGACAGTCTGCTCTTGAGGAGCTTATGGTCTTATGAGGGAGACAACATGCAAAAAAATATATACAAACAAGTTATATACAGGATAAATTGGAAATAACAGACACTAGAAGTACTGGGGATTTAGCTTCCTGGAGAAGGTGAGATTTTAGCGGAGACTATTGGGAAGCCAGGAAATGTAAATGAGGAAGAAGAGCCTTCCAGGCCTTGGGAGCACCTAGTGAAAATGTCTGGTCAGGAGAGGGAGGGTCTCATTTAAGGAATGACCATGGAGGCCAATGTCATTGGATAGTAGAGTATGTGGAAGGATGTAAGGTAGAAGAAAGACTGGGAGGGAATGGGGAATAGGAAGAGCCAAGTTTTGAAGGACTTTGAATGCCAAACACAAGATTTTATATTTGATCCTAGAAATGATAGGGAGCTGCTGGAGTTTACTGAGTAGGGGATATGATGTGTTCAACCCCATATTTTATTTAAGATTATTTTTGATAGTTTTACTTAGGAATTTTTTAAATGGCTGCATATTTCTAAAAATAATTTTTATTCTCTGTGAAATTACTTTTTTAAATAAGTAGTGTTGTTTATAATTAGCATTGATACATTTGTTCCAGTGTGAAGGCCTCAGGTAAAACTTGTTAAAATCTTATCTATGTAAATAATGAAGTACAAAAAAATACGGAAGTGTTTCTAGTTTGAATTATCAGCTTCTTAGGATCTAATAACTTCATTTAAATTGACAGCACAGGATTAAGACTATTGATAGATTTTATTTCGCCTCTATATTTAAAACTATAACGATACCAAAATTCAAGACAACTTGGGCATTTAGGCCATGTGGGGATTGGATCTTGCTTTCTCTGGCACTGTAGACAAATTCTAGTACTCAGAGAACTTTTCGGGTTATCAGGGTCATTTTATGTGCTGGCTTTTCATATTGAATTCTGACTGTTCCTTAGAGCTATCTGACTTTGGGTAAGCCGCTTGCTCTCTCTGTATCTCACTTTCCTCACCTATAAAATGAAGGCGTTGAATGAGATGATCTTCTAGACCCCTTCTACCCCTACATCCTATGATTCAATGTCATTTTGAGTTCATTGCTACCACTTGTCTTGAACCTGACCTCAACATTAGGGTTGGAACTGCTGGGATGTAATACTAGCTTGATCCTGCTCAAAATTTGTAGCGGGGCAAATCCAGAGGGGAATTTTTTTTTTTAATTTATTTATTTATTTAACTTTTTACATTCATATTCACAAATTTTTGGGTTCCTGCCCCCACCCCAATACCCCAAGCAATCTAATTTTCCCTATCTCCAATCTGCCTTCTCTTCTGTCATCCCTCCCTTCTCTTTTCTCCATCTTCTCTTTTCTCCTGTAGGGCCAGATGACTTTCTATTCCTCATTAACTGTATGTCTTCTTTCCTAGTTGTAACAACAATACTAAACAGTTGTTCCTAAAACTTTGAGTTCCAAATTCTCCCCATCCCTCCCTCCCCACCCATTCCCTTTGGAAAGGCAGGCAATTCAATATAGGCTCTATGTACATGTACATTTTTATTATAATAAATCGTGTTGTGTAAGACTAACTGGATTACCATCCCTCCTAACCTGCCCCTCATTGTTTCTCTTCTGTCTTTTGATCCTGTCCCTCCCCAAGTGTTGACTTCAAATTGCTCCCTCCTCCCTTTGCCCTCCCTTCCATCATCCTCCCCTTGCAATATCTCCTCCCCCACTTTCTTATACTGTAAGATAGGTTTTCATACCAAAATGAGTGTGCATTTCACTCCTTCGTTTAGTCAAATGTGATGAGGGTAAACTTCTTGTTTTTGTTTTTTTTTTCTCAGCTCTCCTCTTTTTCCCTCCACTAAAAAAATCTCCTACTTGCCTCTTAAATGACATATAGTTACCCCCTTCCATTTCCCCCTCTTTCCTCCCACTACATTTCTCTCTCACCATTTACCTTAATTTCTTTTAAGGTATGGTCCCATCCTATTCAGTTCAATCTGTGCTCTCTGTCTCTGTATGTGTGTGCATGCGTGTACATGTGTATGTGTGGTCCCACCAACTACCCAGATACTGAAAAGTTTTAAGAGTTAGAAATATTGGCTTTCCCTGTATGAATGTAAACAGTTCACTTCTGGTAAGTCCCTTAATACTTCTCTTTGCTGTTTCCTTTTTCATGCTTCTTCTCATTCTTGTGTTTGAAAGTCAAATTTTCTTTTCAGCTCTGGTCTTTTCATTAAGAATGATTGAAAGTCCTCTTTCATTGAAAGACCATATTTTCCCCTGAAGTATTATACTCAGTTTAGCTGGGTGGGTGATTCTTGGTTTGAGTCCTAGTTCCTTTGACTTCTGGAATATCCTATTCCATGCCCTTCAATCCCTTAATGTAGAAGCTGCTAGGTCTTGAGTTATCCTGACTGTATTTCCACAGTACTGGAATTGTTTCTTTCTAGCTGCTTGCAAGATTTTTTCCTTGAGCTGGGAGTTCTGGAATTTGGCCACAATGTTCCTAGGAGTTTCTCTTTTTAGATCTCTTTCAGGTGGTGATTGATGGATTCTTTCAATACTTATTTTGCCCTCTGGTTCTAGAATGTCAGGGCAGTTTTCCTTGATAATTTCATGGAAGATGATGTCTAGGCTCTTTTTTTGATCATGAGTTTCAGGTAGTCCCATAATTTTTAAATTGTCTCTCCTGGATCTATTTTCCAGGTCAGTTGTTTTTCCCATGAGATATTTCACATTCTCTTCCATTTTTTCATTCTTTTGGTTTTGTTTGGTGATTTCTTGGTTTCTCGTAAAGTCATTAGACTCCATCTGTTCCATTCTAATTTTGAGAGAACTGTTAAATTCAGTGAGCTTTTGAGCCCCATTTTCCATTTGGCTCATTCTGCTTTTGAAAGCATTCTTCTCCTCATTGGCTTTTTGAACCTCTTTTGCCAATTGAGTGAGCCTATTTTTCAAGGTGTTAATTTCCTCAGCATTTTTTTGGGTCTCCTTTACCAAGGTATTGACCCATTTTTCATACTTTTCTTGCATCTCTGTCATTTCTCTTCCCAGTTTTTCCTCCACCTGTCTAACTTGCTTTTCAAAATCCTTTTTGAGCTCTTCCAAGGCCTGAGCCCACCCGCCACCCCCCTGGGGTGTCTGGGGTACCGAGGCCCCGCCCTCCACGTCTTTCCCTGATGGCAAGAATACGTCCTCATCTTCGTCAGATCCGAAGGTCGGGATCATTTGCATTTGTTGGAAAAAACTCTCTATAGTCTTATTTTTCTTCCCTTTTCTAGGCATTTTCCCAGCCAGTTACTTGACTTCTGAGATTCCTGTCCACCCCCCGCCTGGATCCGCCCAGCTAGTGCTTGACCTCTGAGATTCAAATGGGCTTTCCGCGGCAAGCTTTAGTTCTGGCGCTGGGGTGGGGGCAGGGCCACCTCCCAGGTTCAGCTCCCTCAGGGGTTTTATGCAGAGACTTTCAGGAATGGAGCGGGTGGGGGCGGGGTGGGGGGCCCACCTCCCAGGCTCAGTTCCTAGAGGGGAATTTATTGTCTTATTCTCTAGAGTATATGACACAATCTATGAACATATATAGCAATACCTTGACACCCTTTCTAGGGGGACAGAAGGGGCAGCTAGGTGGTGCAGTGGATAGAGCACCAGTGCAGGAGTCAGGAAGACCTGAGTTTAAATCTCACCTCAGACACTTGACACTCACTAGCTGTGTGACCTTGAGCAAGTCACTTAACCCCAACTGCTTCATCCTGGGTCATCTCCAGGCATCCTGATGAATATCTGGTCACTGGACTCGGGTGGCTCTGGAGGAGAAATGAGGCTGGTGACCTGTACAACCCTCCCTCACTCAAAACAAAGTCAAGTGCAAGTCATGTCATTATTTCTCTGATGGCATGATCTTCTTCAGCCACGAAGGACAAACACACACACAGGGGGACAGAAATGAAAAACCGTCAGTTATAATAGCATTGTTTATTGAAGACCTCCCGTGTGTGAAACTCCTTATTAGGCACTGATTTGATTTGATTATTCCTTTATTCAGTGTGTGAGATTACTTCTGTTTTTTTAGAACAAAAAGGTATGTTTTTAAGTTATAATAGACAAAGTCTTTTGTATTTCATCCCTTACAATAAAATAAATAGAATTCTAAAAGCAAACATAATTAAAATAAAAACGGCTAGCAACCCTAAAATTCAAGTTGTGAATACTTGCAAATATATGCTAGGTACATCTGAAAACATTTTAATATGTTGTATTTTAAAGTAATTATGAATGATTTCGGAAGTGCTTTGAAATAACACCTTTTTAGTATTTCTTAACTTTTATATTTTAATTTGAGCAGTTTCTGCTGAAAGTGACCACAAGGCGGTATATTAATACTTGCTGTAAAGTAGAGCCACCACACATCAGAGTAGTTTCCAACCCTGTAGAGTACACAGAAGTTAGGGATATGATGGGACACAGCTTTTCTGTTTTCCAGAGATGTTCAACAACTATAGAAGACATATTACACAGGGTCCACATGGATAAGGAATTTTCTAGAGATTGTGAGGTCCCACAGATGACCATGTTTAGGGATAACTTGGTTGATTGTATCTAATTTCAGAATACTGCAGGGCATCCATCCTCAGTGAGATCCATAACCACTTACAACAAATTATTCAGCAGTTCACACAGGGAAACCTAAATGGATTAAAACTACCTGTGCGTCCAAATTGTTATTGTATGCTGTGAAGTCCATTGGGTTAGTTGTTAAATGGATGAATCTATGACCAGCACTGTAAAATAGCAAAAAGAGAGTTTACTCCAATTGCACTTAGGAAATTGTGAGATGCTTTCAGCAGTTTTCAGTTTCTTCTTGACCAAAAAATACTCTTCATGCCAGTATTCTTTTAGCGGTACACTCTATTCATACCCACCGTGAGGTTCTCCTGAACAATCTAAAAAACACTGGAGAAACTCATGGTGGATGTGAACAGATTAAGGTATGTTACCATTGATGACTGGAATGCAGAAAGTGGTATTAAAAGAGGTCATTCAGGAAAGGAAATTGGTGGGTCATGAGCAAGAATAACAGGTGAACATTCTGAGTTCTGCTCTGATCCTCTCAATGCTGAAGGGCCCAGAAGAAGAATTACAGCACATTGGATAGGGTTAATGTGGAGGATTTATTGGGTAACATGGACGAGAATCACTGAGGATGAGAAGGTGGTGTCATTTGTACCATTGAAGGACAGTTGTATCAATGAAACCAGCCTCCATTGATGCAAAAATCATAGCATTTTGTAAGCCATGTAGAACGAAAATAGTTCAATGATCCATAGTGATGAATTTTACTTATTTTTCATAGAAAAAAGATTTCTTCATTTTCTTAACCTTTATAGCTATAATCTGAAGTTTCATTTATTTTTCATTTAACTAAAAGTATCCATATTATTATCTTTTCTAGGTTAGAGGTCCTTCACCCACTAATCCTAGTGTCATAGTAGAAGATTTACTTACCCCATGCTCTCCGGGTGATCCTGGTGCCATTGAAATGACATGGATGGATGTCTCTAGTGATAAACTTTTGGAGCCCTGTGTTTCCATGGTTTGAATTTTTATTTTGTCTTTTTAAAAAAAGTTTAGTTATTACATGTTCATGAATTTGGGAACTGTTTTAAGTGTTTTGCAAATAATATTTCAGAATTAGAGGTAACATGGTGTAATGGAGTGCTGGACTGGGAGTCAGAAAGACAGCTGAGTTCGTTCACATCCCACTTCTGACACTACTAATTATAGTGACTAAGAATCCTTCATTTAGAAACACAGAACCTGAATTTAAAAGCAAACTCTTACCACTTGTATTGAACAAGGCTTCTTGTTTCTGAGCTTCTATTTGCTCATCTGTTAAAGAAGGGTTAGAGTTAGAGTGCATGACATCTCAAGCATCTTCCAGCTCTAAACCTATGATTCTTTGATGATCCTGTGATTGATAAAACGAAGATTATTGAATTAAAAGTCCTTTATGTAGTGGTTGGAAATTATATTGCTTAATTTGCTTAAGTAAAACACTAATATTTATTGAGAATTAATATTCTGAATATAGTCTGTACATCATAGTTCATTCATGAAGATGTACATCTATTTCTATTTGTATATGTTTAGGTGAAGCATTAATAGAAACTTGTATTGGGTAAAAATTATTTTTTAGCATTTGTTTTTTAAAATTTTGAGTTCCAAATTCTCTCACTCCCTTTCTTTTTTCTTGCACTCCTTGAGCAGTTTAACATAGGTTATACATATGTAATCATGCAAAACATTTCCATGTTAGCTATGTTGCAAAAGAAAACACAGACCCCAAAAAATAAGAATAATAAAAAAAAGTTTTTAAAGTATACTTTGATCTGCATTCAGACTCCATCAGTTCTTTCTCTGGATGTGGATAGCATTTTTCATCTGAGTCATTTGGAAATTTCTTGGATCATTATATTGCTCAGAATAGCTAAGTCATTCACAATTGATCCTTGTACATTATTGCTATTACTGCATATATTGTTCTCCTGGTTCTGTTCATTTCCCTTGTCTTCCCAGGTTTTCCTGAAAGCATCTTGCTGATTAATTTCTTATAGTATTCCATCACAATCCTACACCACAACTTGTTCAGCCATTCCCTAATTGATGGGTATCCCTTCAATTCTGAGCTCTTTGCCACCACAAAAAGAACTACTATAATTTTAAAAAAATTTTTAAATTATTATTAATTTGTTTTCAGTTTTCTACAATCACTTCCATAAGTCTTAGATTTCCTATTCTTCCCTTCCCCCCTCTTTCCCCGAGGCAGCGTGCAGTCTTGCATGAGTTTTACACATACATTCTTATTAAACACATTTTCACATTGGTTATATTGCATAGAAGAATTAAAACAAATGGGAGAAACCATGAGAAAAACCAAAACAAAACATAACACGAGAAAATATTCTGCTTCATTCTGCGATCCAGTTCCATAGTTCTTTCTCTGACGTGGAAGGCATTTTGCCTCGAGTCCATTGGGAATGTTTTAGGTCCTTGCATTGCTGTGAAGGGCTAAGTCTACCAGAAAAATTCCTCACACACTGGTTGTTTCTGTGTATAATGTTCTCCTGGTTCTGCTCCTTTCACACAGCATTAGTTTATATAAGTCCTTTCAGGCCTCTCTGAAGTCTTCCTGTTCATCATTTCTTACAGCACTATAAATTTTTTTTTTATAAATAGGTAATCCCTACTTTTCCCCCCCCTTTTCATTCTCTTTGTAATGTAGACCTACTAGTGATACTGCTGAGTCAAAGAGTATGCACGGTTTTATAGCTCTTTGGACATAGTTCCAAATTGAGTGTTTTATCAGTTCATAACTCCACCAGTAGTATATTTTTCCACATCCTTTCCAACATTTATTATTTTCCTTTTCTGTTATCTTAGCCAGTCTGATATGTGTGAGGTGATATTTCAGAGTTATTTTAATTTGCATTTCTCTAATATGTAGTGATTTAGATCATTTTTCCATATCAGTCTTGAGTTCTTCTGAAAACTACCTGTTCATAACCTTTGACTATTTATCAATTGGATGACTCATATTCTTATAAATTTGACTCAGTACTTTATATATTTGAGAAATGAGGCCTTTATCAGAGAATCTTGGTAAAAAAAAATTTTTCCCAGTTTTTCTGCTTTCCTTCTAATCTTGACTGTGTTGGTTTGCTTTATGCAAAAACTTTTTCATTTGATGCAATCAGAATTATCCATTTTACATCTTGAAATGCTCTCCATCTCTTGGTCATAAATTCTTCCCTTATCCATAAATCTGATAGATAAAATATTTCATGCTCCCCTTACCTGCTGATATCACTCTTTATGTCTAAATCATGGACCCATTTTGACCTTATCTCAATGTATGGTGTGCGGTGTTGGTCTACGCCTAGGTTCTGTCAAACTGCTTTTCAGTTTTCCCAGCAGTTTCTGTCAGATAGTTAGGTTTTGGCCCTAACTCTTAAATCTTTGGGTCTGTCAAACACTAGAGCACCATGGTTACTTACTACTCAGATAGTTAGGTTTTGTCCCTAAATCTTGAATCTTTGGTTCTGTCAAGCACTAGAGGACCATGGTTATTTACTAGTCAGATAGTTAGGTTTTGTCCCTAAATCTTGAATCTTGGGTCTGTCAAGCACTAGAGGACCATGGTTATTTACTAGTCAGATAGTTAGGTTTTGTCCCTAAATCTTGAATCTTGGGTCTGTCAAACACTAGAGGACCATGGTTATTTACTAGTCAGATAGTTAGGTTTTGTCCCTAAATCTTGAATCTTGGGTCTGTCAAACACTAGAGGACCATGGTTATTTACTACTCAGATAGTTAGGTTTTGTCCCTAAATCTTGAATCTTTGGGTCTGTCAAGCACTAGAGGACCATGGTTATTTACTACTCAGATAGTTAGGGTTTGTCCCTAAATCTTGAATCTTTGAGTCTGTCAAGCACTGGAGGACCATGGTTGTTTACTACGGGGTGTTGTTAACTAATTTATTCCACTGATCCATGACTCATTTCTTAGCCAGTATCAGATTGTTTGGATGATTACCATTTTGTAATAAAGACTAAGATCCAGTATTGCTGAGTCATTAGAAGTAGCTGTTATTTAGAATAAATTACCTATATGCTTTTGCCACTTCACCTCAGATGTTCCAACTTAACTTTTCATAGTATGTAAAAATTATAAGGTAAAACTGCTTTCTAAGCCATCCTGGGAGAAAATGAGATTGAATGCAGTAGTTTAATATTATATTTTTTTTATTAAAAATAACTGATATATAAATACCAAGAAATGTGAATGCACTTTTTTTAACCAAGGCCAAAGTCAGAAACAGAATTGCAAAAATTGCAAACTCTCCATCTATCCATCTATAGTTGGAAGTCAGAAAACAATCTTCATGAAATGAATTGGTAACTTTCTTGAAATTAAGGCACAATTTTTGTGGTAAAACTAGGAATGTTCTGGTCAACAGAACAATGACGGCTATAAGAAGGGTAAAAGTTACTATGATGATGGTTTCAGTACAATATGTGAGAAAATGCACTAAAAGAAAGACATGCTTTCAAGTGTAATTGAACCTGTGGCATAATGGGATTTTGTTATGTTGGCCATGGCCAAATGTTTGTATAATTAAATATAGTCTTTAAAATATATTAGTCTTATTTGCAGTCACTTCTTGAACATTACAGTGTAAGGTAATTACATCAAACACAAATAGAAACAAAGGCCGCTAACCTATATGCAAGCATCCCTGTGGGCCACATACTGACTTATAAACTCACATGTTAATATTATCTATGTTTTATTGTATTTTTATTTATTTTGATCAACAATCCCCAGTTACATTTTAAACTGGCTCACTTGGGAGTGTTCTGGGCTGCATATTACCTGTGGACTATATGTTTGATACATTTAATGTGATATGAGAGATACTTGTTTTTGAACATCACTGATCCCAATGTTTAAGTGCATAGTTCTCTACTAGATTGTAAGCTCCACAGAGTATTGGCTAGTTCTTAGCTAAACACTCTTTCTCTCTCTTATCACCTATCCCAATGCTTTGCACACAGTAGATGCTTAATATTTATTGAATTTAAATAATTTTTGAAGGTAACAAAAGTGGGGGCAGGAAGGGACTGCCATGGCAGCTCAGCATAGTGGACAGGGCTGGCCTTGGAGTATAGACTGTAAACTTCTGCCTCTGACACATAAGTAATTGAGCATGGGCAAGTCACTGTGAGTTACAGATGAGTTGTATTTCAGATCAGCAGAAATTTAGGGTGACTATAAACCAGGTGCCCTCTACATGGATGAAATCACAGATCTGGGATTCTCTCCCCACCCCCACCCCCGCCCCGCCCCCCATCTCTCTTCAGTTCTATTTGCTTCATATTTCTCAGTAAACCTTTCTTTGGAGAGGGGGGAACATTTTTCTTAAATAAATCCATAATTTTATTGGTATAGGCTGCTTATGGTGAGGAACTTCCTCTGTCAGTACAAATGGGCACCGTCTCTGTAAGTTTTAGTTTTGGGGTATTGTTTGGGACATTTAGAGGTTCAATGACTTGTCCAGGACCACGTCCAGGATGCCCCAGAGTTTCCCTGACTCCATCAACAGTCTTCTACTGTTCATTATGTCATGCTGCCTCTTAGGATTTTACTTTAATAAATTATAAAAGATAATCCTTGATAGTTGAAATATGATCATGACTTTTATTAATGGACTTGGTTACTGTTGTTCAACAGTCAACAAATTATCCATTGAGCAGCCCCTGTGTATTTGGAAATGTGCATTTTCTTTTTTTTTTTTTTTTAAGGATATGCCACAGTCTCTTCTCTCAAGGACCTCAGTCTACTTGTGGATATTAACTGATTTGACATTAGTTTATTGCTACATTCATGGAAGAGAGGCATTGTGCCCTTTAAGTTGCAGAGCAAGTATTGATCTGTTTTGGCAAAGGGCCTTTTATCACTGGAAGTGTCATATTCTGATAAAATTACAGGTCCTGTCCAAAGAAAACAATATTTATAGAGATATCCACACATGTTGGTTATAACTATATTTGTGATACCTTTGTTCAGGGAAAAGAGTTCCTTTGTTTAATTTGGTTAGGAATATGTAAAAAGTCTTTGCCAAAAATTCTCCATTAAGTAGAATTCCTAGTTATGGATTAGGGTTAAAAATTAACTCCTTTTTGTTACCACTCTTGTTAACTGAAAATGTTTACAAAATGTACCAGTGCCCTTTGTGGCCTTAAGTAGAATGTTCTAAATATAATTTTCTTCATTCAACAAATATTTTTAAAGTCCCTGCTATGCTCTATAAGATTCCATGGGGATAAAAAGGTCATTAAGACATAGTTCTTGATCTCAGAGAAATTAGAGCATCTCTTTCTTTGAGTGATAGTTACTTAGGATTGTCATTATGAAGTTCAGTTCTTTGTATTGTAGACTTAGGAAGTGCAGGAGTTTTATCTATAATGTAGTGTTAAAAATGACTCCACAGAGAGGATACTGTATTTTCCTTTAAATAAAATCTGTGATTTTTGTTCTCTTAGTATTTGGTATTTTCTTCTCAAAGAGAAGTGCATCAAAACAAAATCTCGAACATTTGATTATATTGTTTTTTTCATTAAAGTATATAACAATAGGTAAATTATAATTTTGACTCCTAAATTTTTGATTAATAAAAATATTGTGGTTGATCTTATACATCTTATACAGCTCAGTGATGCTTTTTTTTTTCTCTCAACAGCCTGACATGTTACGGTCATTAGCTAGCACAAAACCAACTGTTAATGAACATGACTTGCTGAAATTAAAGAAGTTTACAGAAGATTTTGGTCAAGAAGGCTAAACCAAAGACAGCCAGGACACATTTTTTCTTTCTGAGGCACTCTTGCCTCTTTGGGGATGGCATTCAAATATTCGTGAATTTAAAATAAAATTTTTTTTCCTTCTCCACAGGAGAATGAAGATCTCTTTTGAAAGTTCCTTTAGCTTTATGTTATTTTTCTTTCAATTTGTATTAAGTATCTCCTGTTTAATAAAAAAAAAATGCTGAGTGGTGGTAAATATTAGAGTTCTGATGTGAGAATCAGTGATGAATATTACATTTTTTTCTTGTACCTAGCATAAAATACTGTCACGTAGACTTGAAGTAAAATGAACTGTGGTATGTTTTTTGGAGAAGAGATCTTCTTAAACATCATTTTTGTTGTCCAAGTCAATTGATTTTCCTACAGGAATTACTGGTTTGTTTTTTTTTTTTTTAATTAAAATTTGGTGGAGAGGTTACTGTAAAAAAAGCAAGAACACTGTGATTGGATTTAGAAGATTTTTATGTGATGACCAGTATTCATATTGAACACTGACGGGTTTCATACTGGGTTTTTTCTGTGTGTGTATTTAAATATTGCCTTAAAAAAAAGCAGTAAGCTTTTCTTTTTAACTTTACTAGTTGATAGGAACCTTTCACTGTGCAATCTTGGAAAACTTATAGACTTGACATCATCTTTACCCTGGAGAAGAAAATTCTCTGTCCCAATATTCTCTTTATAACAAGAATTGACCAAAACGGATTTTAAATATATTTGTAATTTTGGAATACTGTGTCATGAAATATTGTTATGGGAAGCTTTAAAGTAGTAGAGTGGTCAGCCTTTCATTTATAAGTGATAACATCCAAATATATATACACACCACACACACACACAGGCGCACACATACATACATGTGTGTTGTGTATCTGTGTACAAACATATATAAAAATTAAATATACATTTGTGTGCATAATTTTCTTTCCAGTGATACTAGATGGTGGAGTTCTGGTCACTTAGGCTTGTGAGTAATTTACCCTAGCCATACTCCCAATTTATACATATCAGTGTGATATTTTTATCAAAATTTTACAAGTGGGCTGATGTTATCAAATTATTGAATTATAAAAGCAACATTTGGTTATTTGTAATAACCATCTAAGTATGGATTTTTAAAGACCATAAGATACAATACTAGCATCAGCATTGAGTGTGCCTTGTAAGTTTCTTTGGCTGTAATTTTTAAAAAGATCATTGAATTTTATAGAATGCAGTACATTCCATAATTATTACAAAGTTCTCTACCTTAGAAATGCTTTAAAATATTTGCACATTTCAAATATTATGCATTATGGTTGTCTTTGGGTTTTTCTTTTATGTACAGCTTTTTGTGTACTTTTTAGAAATCCTAGGTTTGATGAAACATGCTATTCTTACATGAAGTCAAATGATGATGCACTGTATTCTTAGTCTCTTTTGGAGCTTCCAAGAAAATGAACCCAAATCCTTTACATAAGGAAATCTGTAAAATTATTCATTAAAATGATGTACATGTAAACATTCTTTTTATTTTTCAAATTGTTTTTGTACTGTGATTGGGAGTTGCCTTAGCAGACAGCCTCAAACTGGGTGAGAGGAAAGAATTGTTGTGCATAAGATTATATACTGTTAATGTTCATGGTCTCAAACTATGGCATATTACTGCAATTTACAGGAAATTTACACATTTATACTATAGTGTTCAATTTTAGAATTTGTGATAAAGCCACATTTGCTTTGGACAGGAGTGAATAACATTCCCCGAAAATGATACCATGTATGTCCTGGCTAAAATAAGTTTTGGATCTTGTTACTGGACTTCCAAAATCCTGATCTCCAAGCTTGGTCCTAATTCATTACAAAGATTTATGAGCCTAAACATTTTCCTAGAATCATATGACAGCATCATGCCTATCTTGGAATAATAGAGCAGCAAATATGACAGACCAAACCCCTAAATATTTCCATGACCTAATTTAAAAAGGGAATGTGATTTCAGTGAATTTAAATCTGAGTTGCTGTGGGCACAAACTAAGGAGAAAGGCCATGTTTCACTAATAAGCTGTGCAGGCCTAAGAGACAGATGAACCTAGGTTATAATCCTTGCAAATATCTGAACCTTTTTCTACCTCTGTGAAATGGAGGGGGTAGATAAAGCAGTTTGCTAAGGTCCCTTCCAGCTCTAACAATCTTTGAATCAGAGATCTGGTTTTCATTTAACTATTTTCAGTAATCCACTCTTCTCCACAAAATAAAGGAGGGACCAAGTTGTCATTTTGCTTTAACAGTTCTCAGAATCCTGTATTTTCTTTAAAGGTCTTCACTTCACCCTAGTCCTCCGTAATCAGGCTTCTTAAATGACAATTGTGAAGAAAGGAAAGAACTGACTAGCACTTAGCAAGAATGGTGGTGGTGCAGTCGATTGAAAAGTAAACCTGAAGTCATCAAGCCTCATCTCCCTGAATTCAATCTGACCTCAAACACTAGCTGAGTGACCCTGGGCAAGTCATTTAACCCTGTTTGCCTCGGTTTCCTGTCTGAAATGAGCTGGAAAAGGAAATGGGCAAACATTCCGGTATCTTTGTCAAGAAAACTCCAAATGGGGTCACAAAGAGTCAGACACAACTGAACAAGTAGGAAATTACCCAGTGACTCAAGGAGGAAGGGGAAGTTTTCACATTGGGGGCCTGAAGTTTTTATCTGCCCTCCCCCATCACCACCACGACCACCATTACCACCGTTTGGTTGTGCCTGCCTTATCCCACATCAGACTTTGGGTGCCTTACATTCTTGTTTGCCTCAGCCATGATTTGTATTATTTGTCCTAGATATAAAAATTCCTAGTTAGGGCTAGAGGAGAAGGAATATATGGTGGTTTCACAGAGGCCAGTGAGCATTCATTAAGAATCTACATGTGCTCAGTGTTTCTCTAGCTTTGTTCAATAGCATATGATTTGGAGCAAAGGAAGTCCGTTGTGGGGAGTAATCCAAGACTACAGTTTGGAAGGGCAAGATCTTAGGGTAAAGAAGCAAGGAACTTGAGAGATGAGGATAGCAAAGAATTAAACTAGCTTATTGTGGGGTCCAGAGGGGGAAGGGAAGAGAATGTAGCCAGTTCAGGGGTGATGATCTGGGACAGAACGGAAGGGCTGAGGGATTGGAGGTTCCAGTTAGGATCAAGAACAAGGGTTGGAGTTGCCAGGCAGAGGCAGGTTGTAATCAGAAAGGAATTTCAGAGTTCATAAAGAGATGTGGAACACCTGGGTGTAGCTGAAGTAGGATGGGAAATGAGTAAACTGAGGAATTGGGTTAGAGTGTTTTGTTGTTAATTGTGTCCGACTCTTTGTGACTGGCATGTGGACAAGGCTGTCCGTGGGATTTTCTTGGCAAAGATACTGGAGTGCTTTACCATTTCCTCCAGTGGAGGGTCACACAGTGTTTGAGGTTGGATTTGAACTCAGATCTTCCTGACTCGAGGCCAAGGTCTCCATCCACTGAGCCATCTCAGGAGTATTTTAGGGAATATCTATATGCTGCAATCCCTTAGTATTTTAGGGAATATCTATATGCTGCAATCCCTTACTATGAGGGCAAGAGTTGAATGGGAGAGAAAGACTGAACCAGGCATAGAATTATTTGAGGAAAAAAGGAGAGTGTCCTTGAGGTCTATTGTCGAGCTACCAAAATATTTGCTGATTGATTTTGTTTGTCCTTCATTTTCAAAGAAGACCACGCCATCAGAGAAATGATGACATGACTTGCACTTGACTTTGTTTTGAGTGAGGGAGGGCTGCGCAGGTCACCAGCCTCACTTCCCCTCCAGAGCCATCTGAATCCAGTGACCAGATATTCATCAGGATGATTAGAGATGAACCAGGATGCACTGGGAGACCTTGACCCCTTTAGGCCAAGGTCTTTGCAGGTACTCACTTAGGGTGAGGTAATGCCCATTCACTGAATAGGCCTGCTTAAAGAAGTAGCCAAGGCATGGCTCCTTTAGTGATGTAGGTGATATAAAAACAAAAGAGATAAATAAAATTTTATCTTAAAAAAATTTATAAGGATATTTGTGAGAGGAAATAACTTATAGGACATAAAAAGAATAAGAGAAAGGTAGAAAGTTAGAGGCCACCAGCAAGTATCTCAGCCAGAAACTTTACGGAAGATCTATGAGAAAATGTCTACAAGAATTACTGATTGATAACTATGGATTGAATGAACTTCAAAGGGGAAAAGATTACCAAGTGATGGTGATAAAAGGAAAATCTGAAAGTGGCAGTGGAGAGCAAGGAGTGATTCAACTCTCCCCCCGTGACATTTGTCAAGTATGAGTGAAATCCAGCTAGTGCTATAAATGGGTAGGCTGAAGCTGTGTCATCAAGATGGAGCCATGAGTTCAAGAAGACAGAATGAGGAAGAAAAGGTTTAGGATTAAATTCAGGTGATTTTCAGGTTGGAGATGGGAGGAGGGCAGTTGTGGTAAGGAGGATAAAGGAATAATCAAGGGGAGATGGAGACTAGGACATGAACAATAGTAACCCCTAGAGGTTCAGAATTACTGGGTTGGGATGATTATGATGGAGTAGAAATACATTAATCATTCAGGGAAGTGTTTTAATAAGTTATAAATTGTCCACAGGGGTTCATCCTTAGGTAGAGTTGTGCCAGGGTGTCAGGTCACTCACTGTATGTGGCTGGAAGTGGATTGGGGTAGAGCAAAACAAGTTCTATGGAACTGTGGGCCAGAGAGGGTGTCTGTCTAGAGTGGGATCAATTCAGCCATTTCCCAGTTGCCATCCCCTTAGTCTCTAGTTCTTTATTTTCTTTCCCCCCCCTTTTTAAACTCTTCCATAAGATGCATAAATGTTCATGACTATTTCTTCCAAGTATTATCCTTCCTCTCACACCCTCCTCCATTTGTTTGCCTGTTGAGTTTGATGTATTTCTACACCAAAGTGTGTACGTATGTGCATATGCTTATGTTTCTGACCTTACTTTGTCCATTTCATATAAGAACGAGCTTCATCCGATGTCCACTTTTCCAACACCTTCCTCCAAGCTCGTATATTCACTTCAGGCACCTCAGTTATGAGAAGCAGCAAATTACTCTCCCTTCTTTCTCCTTTCTACAGTAATATATTCCTTATATTCTCTTTTCTCTTCCTCCTCTTTAAGCCCTCTGAACAGAATCAATCCACTCCCTCCTCCTGGATTCTGTTTTCCTTTTAACTCTTTCGTGACTCTGGCAGCATTGACATATTTCTTCTCTCTGTATTAGAACGTTAGCACCACATTATATAGCTCCTTCCAGTTACTCAAATAAATTTACCTTCCTAGGTTTCTCTGTACTCCTGTGTTTGTATTTCACAGTACCTACTCAGCTCTAATCTTTTCCTCAGAAATGCTTAAAAGTCTTAAATTGCATTAAAGATCTATCATGATAAAAATGCTGAGACAAAGTTCTAGACACAATGCATTTATTAGTAAGGATAAATAAATGAGGTCAATAGCCTCTTTAATGACCAAAGACCTCCAGTGAGGGATGATTGGATTATTTATATTGATTAATATGATGACAGAGCAAAATCCAGCAACGTAGGTGTGTCTTCTGATTAGTTAGACATTTCAATGAAGTGAGATGTATTGTATCAGCTCCTCCCCATTACATCATTAGGAGACGAGACAAGTTTTCAGGTCATAGCAATCATCTTTAGATGATTAGTGATAGGAGTCACTGGTGATGGGAGTTGCTGGTCCTCAATCATTTTTCAGTTATGTCATACTCTTTATGATTCCATTTGGGGGTTTCTTGGCAAAGATACTAGAGTGTTTTGTCATTTCCTTCTCCAGTTCCTTTTACAAAAATGAGGAAACTGAGCAAAACAGGGTTAAACGACTTGGCCAGGGTCACACAATTCAAGATCAGTTTTCGTAACTCCAGGTCTGGCATTCTACCCTCTGTGCCACCTAACTGTCCTTATGAGAATTGCTACAAATTTTAATTTGACAAGATTGACTTTTAGTACAGCAGTTTAGATTGATGAGACTGACCTTTAGGTTTAGGTTAAGCAAGTTTCTCTGGAAAATGAAGGTACAAATGTGAGGGTATAAGCCATAATGTAAGGGCATAATTACATGTTACAAGAGTAGAACTGTAACCCAAGTGACATGAGATTACCTGAGTAAACTTCTAAGGGTAAAGAACATCAAGGGGAAATATTAAATCTAGCTTGATGAGTCTTGACAAAGTAGAATTTAAATAGTTTTAAATTTCTCTCCCTTTGTAGGTCATGCAAAGCTTTGCAGGATGTAACCTGTGTATTTTGGAATATTGTATTCTAAGATTACTTCCTGTTTCAGCGGAAGCTATCAGGTCTTGTGTAATTCTTTGCCACTTTTATTACATTTTCATGGATGCTTGAAATAATTTTTCTTTGATGTGGGAGCTTCAGATTTTGGCTGACATTCCTGGAATTGTTTTGGAAATCCTTTCAGGATGTGATGGATGGGTTCCTTCCATACTTACTTTACCCTCCTTTTCAATACCTTTGTATTTTCACTTAACATTTCTTAACACATAGTGCCCAAGCTTTAAAAATCTTTTTTTTTCCCTTAATCATTGCTTTCAGTGAGTCCAGTGTTTTCAAATGATCTGACTTGCATTCTAGGTCAGTTGTTTTTTATATCAGATTTTGTTTTTTCTTCCATTTTTTCCCTCACTTTTTTGATTTTGTTTTAATATTTCTTGCTGTCTCTTGGAGTCACTGATTTTAGCTTGGGCTATTCTAGTGTCAAAATACTATGAAAAATCATTTTCTAGAGCTAAGGTGCAGCAAGTAAGCTGTGCCCAGAACTTGGCATAATAACAATCCTTTGCGCTCACCCTCTAGATGATCTCACCCTCTGGCAATATCACAGAATTATTGTATTGCTTTGACCAGCACCAGGTGTTGCCTGAGCTCCGACAGGCACTGAACAAGTATCCATGTTCTGGTCATGAAGCCGGGCTATGAATCAAACTTGTTACATTGTTGCTATTACCCCTCACCGTGAGCACTACAGCTCACTTCGAAGCCATTGGAATAAGGACTGAGATCTCCCCACACTGCGTCGGCTGCCCCGCTGGGGGCAGGCCCAGGCACGTGTTTACTTGCTTGCAAGCTGTTTGGTTCACTTTGAAATTAAACTTGTGTTCGATTCCTGACTCCGGTCTCTAGCTGCACTAGGGCCATCCGCTGGTTAGAGGTCAGTTTGGTCCAGCTGACACACTAGTTTTCAGTGAGTCCGTTTTTTCTGTAAGGTTTTCTAATTTCTCTTCCAAACTTTTTAAATTGTCTTCAATTCTTTCATCCAGAGTTTTATTTCATATTTTTTTGCCTCTTCATTTCTTCTGAGTTATCTTCTGGAAAATCTTTTTCCTTTGAGTCCCCGCTGACGATTGTTATTTTAATTCAAGCAAATGGTATTAAATAATTTATTTGGGTGGATTAAAATAGGGATCTGAGATCTCATTGAAACAGAGAACTCTGGAATGAGGAGAATTGCCTGCAGACCAAAAAGGAGATTAAGTGACTGGCCTAACCAGCCAGGGTGAGTCGAAGGCTGGACTTGAACCCTGGTTTGCTTGATTTAGAGGTCATTCTCTAATCCTTTATACGTCTAATCGATAAAAAAAAAGTTTAAAAAAGGATAAGACTTTAATCCCATTCATTTTATTAGTACTTCTGGTAAAAAAAATAAAATAAACATTTGTGGAAGAGATGGAAACTTTATTTTATGCCGGCGGGGTTTAGTTTATGTCCGATCCTGACGTCCTCACCCAAAAGGGCAAGTATTGGTAAATACGACGGGGAAGGGCTAATTCCTAAAGCCGACGGAGCTCCCGTCTGGGGCCTCAGGTGAGCCCCAAGGGCTTGAACGTCCCCAACGCGCACAAAAATGCCGACCCTTCCCAGCTGGGAATAACTGAATGACTTTGAATCATTACTCAGTCCTCAGGCACGTATCAAACCCTCCCAAACCAAAGGAGACCCTCCCAATCTAGCAGCGGCTCGGGAAACAGCAGCCGGCGTCCCGGCGGCCGGGGCCGGGAGCCTCGCGGGAGCCTCGGGGCCGCGACGTCCTCCAGGGGCCGCTCTCCCTCTCCGCTCCACGCCGGGAAGCCCCCGCCCGGGCCCAGGCCGCGCCTCCTCCTCGGGCTCCTCCTCTTCCCGTCCTACTCCCGTCCCCCCCAGCCTCCGTGCTCACCCAAACACTCCCGGTTCCTGCCGTGGGCGCCCCGCTCAGCGTGCCCCCTCCCCCCGGCCCGTGCCCCCGTTCCCGCGCAGCCGCGGCCCCCCGGAGCCCCCCGCTGCGGCCGGAGCGATGCTGCTGCTGGCGGCCGCCTTCCTCGTAGCGTTCGTGCTGCTGCTCTACATGGTGTCTCCGCTCATCAGCCCTAAGCCTCTCGCCCTGCCCGGGGCCCATGTAGTGGTGAGTGGGACGGGACGGGGCCGGGGGAGAGGGGGGTGCCCTGCCCCGCACAGCCCCGCCTCCTGCCGCTGCTTCCTCTCCCCGCTGCCCGGTGCGCCGCCGTGCCCTCCGGGGCTGTGTGCCCGTGCGCCGGCCCGCCGTGCCCTCCGGGGCTGTGTGCCCGTGCGCCGGCCCGCCGTGCCCTCCGTGCCCTCCGGGGCTGTGTGCCCGTGCGCCGGCCTGCCGCGCTCTCCGGCTCCGAACTCCTCCCGTCGCCTTCCCTTCTCCTTTTTCTCCCCGCGGTCGCTCGCCCCTTCCTGATTCTCCGGCTCTCTGGGGCCTCGACGTCCCCTGCCCTACCCCCATCTGTTGCATCTCCAAATGCCAGGAAGACCTTTGGTGACCGCGTCAGAAAAGCCCAGGAAGAGGCCAGGGCGAGGGGCGCCCCGGCGCGAGCTCCCGCTGGGGGGGTACCATCCTCATCCTCCCGGCTGCGCCGGTGCCCGCTGCCAGGCCCTGGCAGGGATGGGAAGGAGGGCCCTTGCGGAGGTCAGCCCTCTCAGGCTCCGTGAGGCCGAGGAAGGAGCGGGAGACTTGGCTTGCCCCCTCCCTGCACACCCAGCCCAGGACGTTCTCTGTTGGTACCTGCACCTTGCACCTACAGCCGTCTATTAGATGAAGCCCGGCGGGAGGAGGGGCCAGGACGGGGAGGTCTGCTAATAGGGACCCCAGCAGGGAAACGCTAGGGAAACGGAGTCCCGGACTACCTTGGTCCTGTCTGCAGTACTCTTACCTCTGAGTGCTTGCTGGACACCCAGGCATCCTGGAGGCAGCGGGAGGAGATGGATATTAGTGTCCTCGATTTTACTGATGAGTCAGCCGAGGCACAGAGAGGTGGACAATTTCACCAGAGACCTGCTGGGCCTGTAACCGTCTCTCCTGACATTTGGGCCGGGGCATTGTCCTTTGCTCCGCACCAGGACCGCTCTGAAGAAGGGGCCTGGTCAAAGCTCACTTAGCTAATGTCTCTTCAATTGAGAAGACTTAAAGCCTGACCACAGAAGGCAGGATGGAGTGAGGTAGCTGGGATCCATGGACTTTCTCTTGTAACAGAATCAGTAGAACCTAGGAAGTGACTCACCAGGGCTTTTGCCTAGGGAAGAATTTTCCCCAAGCCCCAGTGAGGTGACTGACTGTGCTGGCTACTGTTGCTTCTTTTCCACCCCTGCCTTCTCCCACACGATATGGTCCCTGAAGACATTCTCACCCTTGTTCTCCTGTTGTTGTACCTACCAGTAATCAGGTCTAGAATAGGATTATGATTTTCTTTCTTCAGAAGGTTAAAAGCCATCCTAATGGCTCTTTAGAAGTGAAGGGGACAGTTGACTTTTTTTAAAAATTATCTTTATTTGGTGGACTTAACATTTCCACCTTGACTATGATGACTGATGATATCATCTCACATCTCTGGCATTTTTATAGGACCTTGGCCTCTGTTTTCTCATTTGACTTACACAATAATCCTGTGACAATTTGGAAGACTGGGAATGAAGAGAGGAGAACCTGAATTGTAAATCAAGAGTGTAATAGAGGAGGATTACGAGGCAGACTGGGAGTACTGATATCCTCAAACTGTATAGATGAAGATTGCAGTGACTTCCCTTGGCCCTCTGAAACCTGAGTCCCTGTACAGGAAGATTGTTATAAAATGCCTCTTCTGCTTTTGTCTGTATTTGTAATTAGGGCAAGAGCTGGTGAGAGGCAAAATTCATTTCTTTACATTTGTTCTTCATAAAACTCCTAGTTTATTTTCAACCACCGCTGTGGAAGGATATTAAAAGTTAAAAATAATTGAAAAAAATTCAGAATTCTGACCACTTGGCTTTTTTTAAAAAGACTTGTACCTGAGAGGCAAGTTATTAAAAGTTGTATTCCCTTAATGCCTGTTTTTTCACTTTTAATGTCCCTTTGTTCCATCAGCTCATTGGTGGTATTTTCTCCAGGTTGCAACCTATCCTTGCCTTTTCACTTAATGAGTTTTTAATCTGATGCCTTCCACAAATCCCCTCCAGATGATCTGTTATAAGGCAAAGAACATTGGACTTGGGAAGCAGAAGAGACATCAGTTAAACATCCCACCGCCTATACTTACTTACCCTTAACTTCTCTGGGCTTCAATCAAATTTTCAGGACTTGAAGCTGTAGAGGGAATACTTGTCATCTGAGGGAATCTAAGCATGGGCACCAGTGCGTTCACTAGCCTCTCAACTCCTTTCCCCCCAAAAAAGAAAAGTGCTTACTTTATAGAGTTGTATCAGATGAAATATAATGTACATGAAGTATATTGCAAACCTTAAAATGATATGTAAATGTCAACTATTTTAATTGTTTATCACAGTTTATTTCGTATTTCTAGAACTTTTCATTGCCCAGACATCTTAGTATATCTGTAGCTGGTCACTGGAGAGTTACTGTGACCAATCATCTCTTCACAAACTTAACTAGGCCTGCCTTCAGAAAACAGATGTGGTATGTCAGTGGTCTGATTCTCAAAGCTTTTCTCACTTGTTAGGGTTCCTAGGGACAGCTAGGTGGAGCAGTGGATAGAATGCCAGAGCCGGAGTTCTGGATCTAAGTTCTAGTCTGGTCTCTGATACCTACTAGTTGTTTGGACCTGGGCAAGTCACTTCACCTTGTTTGCCCCAGTTTTCTCATCTGTAAAATTAGATGAAGCGGAGAATGGCAAAGCATTTCAGTATCTTTGCCAAGAAAACCCCAAGAGTTGGACGTGACTGAAACAACTGAACAACAGCCTTCTGGAGTTTATGCTCTGCTGATAGCCTTCAGAAACCCAGGTTTCCCTCCATACCAGGAATGAACTAGAAGATATCAGTAAAGTGTTTATTCTAAGTTAGGAAAGGCAACACTTCGTTTCTTGTTTTAAGTAATTCAAGGGGCTTCAGCTGTAAACTTGGCTGTTTTCCTTAAAATTATCTGGACGGTAACCCACAATTTAGGCAATATTTGCTATGAAAGAAATGGAGAAATGTCTTATTTTTAACTGTTCCTTATTAACAAATCTGTAGAGTTGGAGAGTACCCTGAAAATAATAAAAGAATGTCCAAAACAGTGGACATGCTAATTCCCCTGAGGTTACCATCAGTTTGTAAGATTCTATTAGGAAGAAAACTGAAAGCAAAATTGCCCCATGAGATTTACTGGGAAGAGCCTGGACAGAAAAGACTGTTGTTAATATAGTTTCTTATGTCCTTGGAAGTGCTCATTGTAATTATTTACTTAGCCATTCTCAGAACAGTCCTTATTACCATTTATTTTTTCTCATTTTATACATGGTATAATTGAGGCACAGGAAGTACACCAGGGTGTTTATGGATACTCCACTAATCAGTCTCCAAATGTTAGGAAACCTCTATGGCTGGCTGTTTGGAAAGAATTAGAAAATAAGCAATGGGATGCCAATCTCTGAATGACACTTGACCAACCATGCTTTTCAGCAGAATTCTTTTTCTCTAGATATTGAACATCAGAGCTCAAAGGTACCTTAAAGACCTTGTCTTTATGTCCATTTGGCCGACCGGCCTTTCTAATTGCCCTTGATAAAAAGCAGAAGCTGTGAATAAGGGAATGAGTAACCTTTTAAAAAGCTTAAAATTGAGAATAATGGTGAGGGAGAGATTTTTTTTTAAAGTAGGTTAAAATGTTGCCTTTAACTGCCTGTCACCTGTGCTCAGTGCAACTGAAGCTGACATCATCTTTTTTCTTTCAAGTCAAGCAATAAATAGTGTAATTGCTATTTTTTAATCCAGCGTGAAAAGTTCCCTTTTTAACCTATCAATTTAAAACAACATAGTCAAGAATGTGATTTTTAAAATGAGGTTTTTAGATGTCTTTTGTTTGTATATAACCCTGACTTCTGAGTGTACCCCTCTCCATTTCCTTTCCAGCAGTCACTAAATGTATAGTACTGTCATGTGAATTGTCACATTCACTATCATTATTATTACATTCTTGAGTCATTTTCAGAGGGAAAAATCAGTTCAGGGAAACTAACCAACATATCAATTAAATCCAACAGCACATGCAATGTTGTATACCTATTACGGCTGTCCCCTCCCCCAGAGAAGGGAGGGAGGTATATTTTTTCATTTCTTTTCAAGGCCTATCTGGGTTATAAGTTAATTACATAGCATTTAGTTTCCCTTTTTTGGGTCTTTTTTCACTTTGTTTCGCTAGGCAGTGCAGTGCATAATGTGTCAGGCCTCGGATCAGGAAGACATCTTCTGAGTTCAAATTTGACCTCAGTCACTAGCTTTGTGACTCTGGACAAGTCACTTAACCCTGTTTGCCTCAGTTTCCCCATCTGTAAAATGAGCTGGAGAAGGAAATGGCAAAACGCTCCAGTACTTTGCCAAGAAAACCCCAAATGGGGTCAAGAAGAGTGAACAGCACTCTGAATAACTGAGCAACCACGTCACTGTGAATATTGCTTTCCTGGTTCTGCCTGCGTCTCTCTTCACCAGTAAGATTGACTCCTGAGTCTGTATCTTGAATCAGATCTGTGTTGAGTTTTCCCTGGATGCTAACAAGATTACTCAGAGTTGTTAGCTTGTTGCCAAAGAGCTTTTACTTTAGCTATGAATTTTGAACTCCATCCATTCTTGTGATGCAATTCCACCCTGTTTAATGGAGAATGCAATAAATGCTGGAAAACAAAACTTTACATTTTTATAGTGTTTTACAGTTTGCAAAGTTCTTTCTCATTTTGAGCCCCATCACAACCTTGGGAGGCAGTAACCGGAGCTGTAATCCTAGTTTGGTGGAAAGAAGGTGACCTTTACAGTCAGATCTGGGTTTGAATCCTAGCTCAACTATATTACCTGTTTAATGATGGGCAATTCTCTTTACCCTTTTGGACTCCTTTTTTCCTCATTTATAAAATGACGTGGTTGGAGTAGATGATAATAATAAGCTTAAATCAATACAGTACCATAACGTATGCAGAATGTTTTGTACTTTTTTGATTTCCTAGGTGGTACAATAGATAGAGTGCCAGGCCTGGAGCCACCAGGACCTGAGATCAAATTTGGCCTCAGGTGCCACTTAACCCTATTGCCTCAGTTCCTCATCTGTAAAATGAGCTGAAAAATTTCTCTGCCAAGAAAACCTCAAATGGAGTCATGAAGAGTCAGATATGACTGAGCAAAAAAGATACTGCTTCTTTGAATCTTAGTATTTTCAGCTGTAAGATGGAGGGGTTAAATAAGTTGTCTCTCATGTCTTTTCTAGCTCTGATATCTCATGAGTCAAGGTAGAGAAAAATTGTATTGAGAATTTTGTTGTTGGTATGTCTTTCAGAAATGACTTCACCTAACTTTTTATGATTTCTAACGTGTCATGGAATGAAAAAGATCATATGAGATATGCAAGGGGATGGACTTCAGTCCAGTGAGCACCTTGTATTTATAACTCAGAGTGCTTTTATTTTTCCAGAAAGCATCTACTGCTGTAAGTTGGGTATTAGTTGGAAAACATCTCTGGAAGAGGGGATGTAGTTCTGTAGCCTCTCACCTTAATGGTGCTGAATCACCATTTGTCCATCCTTCCCTCTGACCTAGCTTCCACTTGGTGTCTTTCCCAGTCATTCCAAAGGTCTTTTCCTCTCCCTGAGCTCGTTGAACTCTAGAAATTTACCTGTTCTGTACCTCTTCCGTTCTTGGGCCTTTCACGTTTCAACTTTCCACACTTCTGAAGTAGAAACTGGTTGTAGGGAGGGCACTGTTCTTGCACTCAGGGAAATAATAATAAACGATCAATATAAATATGAGTTGTTATTCCAGTTTACAAAGCTCTTTTCCCACATCTACTCTTTGTTGCTAAGTGGCCGAGCTGGATTTGAACCAACTCTCCCAACTCCAAGCCCAGTGTTTTTCCTGCTGTGTCACAAATAACTTTTGAAGAGCTAAAACATGCAGGTAATTCACAATCTCTGCCTGTATAGAGTTTTATAGACATCATAACAATGAACATTATAGGAGAAGTATATTAAAGACCTACCGAGTAAGGTTGTGTGTGAACAATAAGAGAGGTAAGGTGTTACCCAATGGTGAATCAGAAGAGGCTGCAGGCTGCATAGAGATAACATTTGGCATTAATTTAAAGGAGCAGTAGGACATTTAAAGTCCTTTTGGCTGCTGTATGGAGGATAGTTTGGGATAGACAAAGACTTGAACTCCAGGGAAATCAATCAGGGAACTATTCCAGTAATCCAGGTGAGTAGTGAAAAGGGGCCTGAACTTAGGTGGTAACAGTATGAAGAGAAGTAAACTAGCTCTAGGTACAGTGGGGTGGGTAGCACTGGCATGGAATCAAGAAGACCCGAGTTCAAATGTGATCTCAGACACATAGTATCTTTGTGACCTTGGCTAAGTCACTTTACCTTTGTTTGTCTCGACGTCCTCTACTGTAAAATGAGATAGAGGTATCGCAATATTCCAAGGTGGTTGTAAGGATCACATGAGATAGTAACTGTGCCTAGGACAGAGTGAAGACTATATTAATGTTAACTATTATCGTTGTTATTGCTATAATTAATAGTAATAACTTGTTCTGTGTTGTAGATGTAGAAAGCACTTAGTCTGGCAACTGATGGGAAGTGAATGAGAGTAAGGAGTCAAGGATGATAGGGAAGGTATGAACCTAGTGGATAGAAGGACTCTTGTGCCCCCAGCAGTAATAGGAGGTTAATAAGATTGAGACGAGGGCAAAAAGGCAGGATGGTGCCCCATTATGGAGTAGCTTGAATGCCAGGCACAAAAACTTACATTCTCCTCAGAATGCAAAAGGTCCTACTCAGGGTTTTAGAGCAGAGGAGTAGCGCGCAACCTCTTGGAGGACTTGAAAGGACTATTTTCTTGTCTTTTTGTATTCCCAGGACCTAAGTCAGTGACATACATAGTTTATGTTTGTTGAAGTGAGTGAATAAATCTTTATGTTAAAAAATTAGTCTGGTATAATTAGAAGGAGGAGAAAATAGAGGCCGAAAACGCTGCCAGCATTTCTCATTGTTGACCACTGCTTTGGGCTGTTCTTTATTTCCACACTTCTCTTCTGTATCTCTCACCACTTCTGGTCTGGCTCCTCATCTTTCTGAACCCCCAAAGTGTCCCTCAAGGTGTCTTCTCTCTTTACATTCACTCCTTTTACTCAGGAACCCTGAGGGTCTTCTCCCACTTTGATTTTTTTTTTTTTAATTAAAGGGGTCGTCCTCTGAGCAACTACTTAAAGAAGCCTATTCATTGAATGGGTGTGTCTCACTCAAAGTGAGAATGTGATAGGACTTAGACTGAAAGGGCCAGGGCCTCCCACTGCATCCTGGGCCATCTCCAGTCTTCCTGATGAATATCAGGCCACTGAGCCAAGTGGCTCAGGAGAAGAAAGTGAGGCTGGTGACCTTGCCCAGCCCTCCCTCACTCACATCAAAGTCACCTGCAAGTCATGTTATCATCTTGATGTCATGGTCTTCTTCGAGAATGAAGGACACACACAACAACATTCACTCCTTTGCCAATCTGAGCAGATGCTGTCATCTTTGTGATGACTTCTCCTTGTTGTTTAGTTGTATCAAACTCTTCGTGACCATATTGGGGATTTCTTGGCAAAGGTACTAGAGTGGTTTGCCATTTCCTTCTCTGGCTCATTGTACAGATGAGGAAACTGAGGCAAACAGGGTTAAGTGACATGCCTTAGGTCACAAACCAATAAGTGTCTGAGGTAGGATTTGAACTCAGGTCTTCCGGACTCCAGGCCTGGCATTCTATCTACTACTTCACCTAGCTACCCAATGACTCCTAAGTCTTCATTAAAATTTATCCATAACATAGTTCTCACTACATTTCTAAACTTATTTCATATTGGAGTTAGCATAGTATAGTATTGAAGTTCCTAACCTGGGATCTATGCACATAAATATGAGTTTTAGATGACTGTATTTCAATATAATTGGTTTCCTTTGTAATTCTGAGTATTTTATTTTATACATTCAAAACATTATTCTAAGAAGGGCTCCATAGGCTTCACCAGTCTGCCAGAAAGATTCATGACACAGACAAAGTTAAGAATGCATGAGATAGTAGAATACATCTTGTATTGGAATCAGAAGACCCGTGTTCAAATCCTGACTCTGATACTTACATCACTGTAGAGCAGGCCTGCACAACCTGCAGCCTGCCAAAGGATTTTGGGTGGCCCACAGAAAATGTAGAGGAAAACATCCTTTGTATGAAGAAGAAATCCTTTGGCAGTCTGCAGGTTGTGCAGGACTGCTGTAGAAGCAGCTAAGTAATGCAGTGGACACAGCATTGTGCCTCAAGTCAGAAAGACCTACGTTCATATCCTGCTTCAGACCTTTCTAACTGTGTGACCCTGGGAAGATCACTTAACTGCTGTCTGCCTCAGTTTCTTCAACTGGTAAATAGTGGTACCTCCCTCTCAGGATTGTTATGAGGGTCAAATGAGATAAATATGTAAAATGCTTAGCTGATTTGTGGGCAGCCTGGTGGTGCAGTGAGCAGAGTATCAGACTCTGTTTTCAGGAAGACTCATCTTTCTGAGTTCAAATCCTGCCTCAGACCTTTCTAGCTGTGTAACTTTGGGTGAGTTCCTTAACTGTGTTTGCCTCAGTTTCCTTTTATGTAAAGTGAGCTGGAGAAGAAAATGGCAAACCACTCCAGTATGTTTGCCAGGAAAGCTCCAAATGGGGTCATGGAGAGTCAGACACAACTGAAAAACAACTGAAAATCAATAGCTGCTTTGTAAATGCTTATTCATTTCCCTTTCCTTTAGGCAAATCATTTCATCCCTCTGCAACTCAGTTCCTCATCTGTAAAATAAGGGGTTAAATTAGATGGTACCTAAGATCTCTTCTCCCTCTAGATTAATTATCCTATGATTCTACTCCTTCACATATTTTACACTCCTGACAAATTAGCCTACTAACTATTTTCTAAAATTAATATAATATTCCCATCTCCATGCCTTTTTCAAGGGCTATATCTCCTATATCAAAGCTTGTGCTTTCTACTTTGACAACATTTGTCTCATAGGTCCCTTCCTTTCTACTTATACAGCCACCACCCTAGTAAATACTATCATTATTTCTCTTCTGGACTGTTACAAAAGTCTACTTATTGGTTTGTCACAAGTTTCTCTACAATATAATCCATCCTATAACTCATCTCCCAAAGTGATTTGACAATGGATTGGATATGTGGGGAGTATGTAAGTAGGAAGCCAAGAAAGACACTGAAATTGTAAGACTCAGAATGTGGGAGGATAGTGGTGTCTTTGATAGAACTAATAATAATGGCCAACATTTCTGTTGCACTTATTGTATGCCAGGTACTATACTAAGTGCTTTACAATTATTATCTCAGGTGATCTTCACAACAGTCCTAGGAGGTAGGTGGTATTGTTATCCCCATTCTACATTTGAGGAAACTGAGACAAATAGAAGTTAAGCAACTTACCCAAGGTCACACAACCAGGAAGTGTCTGAGGCAGTATTTGAACTCTAGGTCTTCCTAACTCCAGTCCCAGCACTCTATTCACTGCACCACCTTGGTGCCCAGGAAGGGCAGGGAATAGGAAAATTGGGAAGAGGACTGTGTTTGTTATGGACATGTTGAATTTGAGATGCCCAAAATCAGTTGGTGATATGGTTCTTTAGCTCCAGAGAGAGTAGGACTGTAAAAAATGTATAAGAATCATCTGCATAGGGATGCTAATTGAACCTGTGGGAGCTGGTAAGGTTATCAGGTGATAAACTATAGAGGGGAAAAAGACAGTGGCTTAGAACTGGGCCTTGGGGAATCCCTATGATCAACATTAAAGGGACCATGCCCTGGCTACCTCTTAAACAGTCCTATTCAATGAATGGGCAGTTGCCTCACCCTAAGTGAGTACCTGCAAAGACCTTGGCCTAAAGGGCCCAAGGTCTCCCAGTGCATCCTGGGCCATTTCCAGTCATCCTGATGAACATCTGGTCACTGGATTCAGATGACTGTGGAGGAGAAGTGAGGCTGGTGACCTGCACAGCCCTCCCTCACTTAAAACAAAGTCAAGTGCAAGTCACGTCATCATTTCTCTGATGGCGTGGTCTTCTTCGACAACGAAGGATGAACACAACCTCCTATGTGGAGTGTACTTGCTCTTTATTTGCAAGTTCCTTCATCTAGAGCAGCTCAGGGGTGGTCCAGAAACTTTTCCTACTCCCCTCTTTCCCTCCTGGAATGACCTTGTATTTATCTGTGTATTATGTTGCGTATCCCTAGTAGAACATGGTAAGCGTCTTCAGAGCAGGGAGTGTTTGCTTTTTGTCTTTGTATCTTCAGCACGCAGGACAGAGACTGACACATAAGAAATATCCACTGAAATGAATTAAATGACCCTGATCAGAACAGAATCTTCAACTGAATATCCAAATTCAAGGTCAACTTACCCAAAGTTGATCTTATCTTCCCCCAAAATCTATTCTTCCTTCACTGTTAGTCAAGGGTATTATCATTTCCCCAGAAAAATGGCTGGGTATTATCATTTACCCGGTCAGTTTCATTTACCTAGACATTTACTCAGACATATGTCTGAAACATTTGTTGTTTAACAGGCGACTCCAGTAATAGCTGTGATTTCTTTTTTCTCCCTCACTTCATATTTTCTTAATTACTGAATTCGGCCATTCATACACAGAACCTTTCACATTCATCCCTTTTGTTCCATCCATAGTACCCCTGCTTTCGTAGTGTTCTTCATTAGTATCTGCCTGGGCTATTGCATTAGCTTTGTGACCTCTCCATTGTTTCCTCGAAAATCTTCCCCAGTCATCATTCTGCTTTCAAACATGTTTCTTATGCATTGATCTAGTCATGTTACTCTCTGCTCAAAACCCCTCTACTGCCTACTAAGAAAAGTTCATTTTCTTTTCTGATTGGTCAGTTCCTTCTGGAACTGCCATGTTAAAAAAGTGTCCAGGCCAGCCTTGTTTACTCCTTCATTCTTCTCTGGGTTCCATTGTGACCTTGTGGTCTTCTCTGTCCATCATGCCCTGACTTCTCTGCAGTGATCCAGCAGCCTTCTGACCCAGGAAGATCATCACACCACCTTTGCAGCTCTTCCCTTTGTCTGACTAGTCTGTTCCTTTCCAGACTTCCATTTTAAGGAAAGGCTCCAACTAGCCATGCTCATGCCTTCATGACTCTCTGGGCTAGATGTTTTTCTTTACCATAGTCTAGTGAAAGCAGACCCTGTAGAGCAGAGCTGTAGAATACCTTCCTCTTCACCACTTTTCACCTTCTTTTTCTATATTCTCTCATAAGTTCTTCAAAGTAGAAATTATCTTTCCTTTTGTTTATACTTGTAGTCCTGGTACTAAGCACACATAGTAAGTGCTTAATAAATCTTTGTTGACTTGACTTTCTTTAACTTTGCCTGGAAACCAAAGTAATCACTCATTCAATAAACATTTGTTACATGCCTGCTGCTTTCCTGGCACTGTGCTAGATGCTGGGAGCACAGAGACAAAAGCAATAGTCTCTACCTGCAAGGAGTTTATATTCTAACCAAGAGAGATGAGGTGTAAATGTTTAGATAGCTCCAAAATAGATACAAGGTAACAATTTAGCACCACCTTAACTTCCAAGCCTTATCTCAAACTCTTTAGTCTCACCAGCCTACTTGTCTCCTCCCAGCATTCCTGGCTTTGTGCCTTTGCTCATGTGGTTTCCTATGACTAGGATACCTCACCCTGCTGTCGTTTTTTGTCTGGTTTTTTTTAAAGTTCAGTTTCAGTGCCACCTTCTTCAGGAGGACTTTCTTGGTTTCTATAAGTTAGTACTGACTTTTTCCCTTTTAGATCCCACACTATGTTTTGACCTGTCCAGTGCACTTCTCATAAATAAGTTTGTGTGTCTCCTATTTTCCTACTAGATTGTAAGCTCTCTGAGAATGGAGAAGGTGCCTTAGATGAACTTTGTATCTCCCTAGTGTCTTAGTGCAGTGCTCTCCTCTGCACACTGATACTTAGCATCATTAACTGAACTGGATTGGTCTAATTCTGAATTCCAACAGTGATCTTTTGGAAAAAGTGCATGGCCTTTCTAATTTAACCAAATGGCATTCCTCTAATTGTATGAATTTTAGGTGAGATAAAAGGGAAGGAGAGCCGTATACAAGATGCTGTGCCATTCAAAAGTAGTTGGTTGAACAATAATGATGATATCTAATATTTATAATAATGTAATAATAACATTTTTGTAGCTCTGTAAGATTTGTAGATATATCCCATCTGATCTTCATGCCAACCCTGTGACCTTGGTGCTGTTCTAATCCCCATTTTATAGATGAAGAAACTGAAGCAAATAGGTTAAGTGACTTGCCCAAGGCCACACTGCTAATAAGTATCTGAGATCACATTCAAACTCAGGACTTCCTCACTGAAGGCACACCTCACTATCCACAGTGCCATTTAGCTGTTGAAAAAAGTGGGGATGTTTAGCCAGGAAAAGACTTACTCTCAATAGGACAGATGTCTTCAAGTACTTGAAGGACTGTCTTGTGAAAGAGGGATTCTTCTGCCTGACCCCCAGAGGGCAGACCTAGGAATAGTGGCTTACAGAGAAATAGAATTTGGCTTCTCTGTCCAAAAGGGGGCAGGGGTTGCTTTGGGAAGTAACAGGAAGACCTCATCACTAGAGATCTCAAAGTAGAATCAGGCAGGGATGTTGTTGAGAGAATTGCTGTTCAGGATTAAGTTGAGCTGGAGAGTCTCAGGTCTATTCTTTCTAGCCTTGAGATTTTGTAACTTGGGCAGAGTAGAACTGGAGAGGAGTCTAACTTCAGTGGGCTCAGAGGCAGAGCAAGTTACTACTGGTTTGTTTAGTAGATTTGCAAAACATCTGCCCTGGAAAGAGTTCAAGGATAAATAATTGTGTCTGATTTATAATTAGAGTCAATTTATAATTGAAAACATTTTTATTTAGGATGAAATGCATCTTTACTTTTGGAATTTCTAGAAACTACAGGGTAGCTCAAATGTTTATCCTTTACAGTGTTGCTTCCTTACATCTATTTAGGGTTATACAGACTATAAACCATTTTCACATATATTTGATGTGAGGTTGACAGGGATTATGCACATTTTTATAGACGTAGGTGTATCAACTCCTGGTCCAGTGTGTTTTCTATTATATCTTTGTTTTCGTCTTTTGATAAATATGTATCTTAAGTAATCTTCCCCTCAAAGGAAATGAAAAAATGTTGAGATCTTACTGTGTTTATTTGTTTTTGTTTCTTTGTTTTTAGGTTACTGGAGGATCCAGTGGCATTGGAAAATGTATTGCGATTGAGTGTTATAAGCAAGGGGCATTTATAACCTTGGTTGCAAGAGATGAGGTAAAATTCTCCATTTATTATTTTAAACTTAGCAATTCACTCACAAGTTTTACAAGATGTAAAAGTTCATGTACTTCTGTTAAAAATGGCTTTTATATCCGTGATTGTGCTCTGCTCTCAGACTACCAAAGGTAGCCTGAGAGAGCCCTTAACCATGGTTGGTTATACTTTGAATGTTTATAGGATGAGAGCCAGTACATTTTCTTATGACATAAATTGATTTTAATACAGTCCCATGGTTTGTAATTGGCAGAACCAGGATTAGAATAGCTCAAGTTTATCTTTTGCTTACTGTTTTTTGGCATCCCACCAGCCTACACATGCTATTTGTATATCCACGTAGAATATTAGAGGCGTAGAATGTATTGAGCCTCTGTCTTGATATCCTTCCATCAATTGTATATAGTTAGACCATTGATTGGTCAGAGCAAAGATCAGAATTAATTAAAAACAAGAATAAAATATAATGGTGAGAAAAAGATAGCAGTGTACAATTGAAACAACTTACCCTTGAACTATTTAAGCAAGTAACTGATAATCAGAAGTGAAGTGGACAGTGAAACTGACGTTCATTTGTAAAAATTACTTACCAGCTCATTTGTAAACTCATTTATAAACTCATTTGCAAAATCTCATGAAGAAGGATAGTAGACAGTTGTGAACAGTATCCCAATGCAGGGAGGAACAATAGAGAATACAAGTTAGAAACAACAACAGCAACGCTTTGGAAAGATATCCAATCAAACAAGTCATCTGAGGCGTTTGCAGGGATGAAACGAAGAAAAATCGAGATCCTGTACCTTATTAATACCGGAAAAGAGGACCAAGAGAACATCAATAAACTTTCTGCATATTTGTGTGTAACAGCAAGTACCCTGGCACACCCAAGCATATATAAGTTCTTAGATCGGCTTTTCCTAAAGGAATGCAACTTTTAACGGGTCAACAATCTTCTTTAACTACATTCACCAGTTCAGGGGAAAAGTCAGCACCCTGAACATCAGAGAAAATACAAACAGAAAATACAAGCAAAGAAATTGGGATAAAGACCAACAGACAGGGCTCTGGCTGACTGGATTAAAGCAATATTGCTCTATACTTTACATGCACCACTGGATCGAGAGAACCTTTACAATCTGAGTAGTCAGCGGGTATGAACATAGAGTGGGTTTGAACATATGGCTACTCCAGAGTCTTGACCAGGAAATCAAACTGTCTTTCTCACAAGCAAACCTCGCCAAAGCAAAATACCAGCTCAGAGTATATGTACACTTCTCAGAGCCAGAGGGCATCACAACCCTCATGATCAGTGCCTAATCAAAACCTAGTACCAAAAGGTATGGAAGCCTTCCTACAAGCAAGCCTCCCCCTAAGCAAGCTCTTCCTTAGGCCCTAAGTCCCTCCCCAAGTGGGCTCCACTGAGGCCTATTAATGGGCAGAGAGAATCTTACTATCCCATTAACATTACAATGTGCACTCACCGATCAACAGATTTTACTATTTGTATGACCCTGGGCAAGTCACTTGACTCTGTATGACTCAGTTTCCTGTTTGTAGTGAGAATTAAACAAGATGACATTTTTTAAAGTACTTAGCACAGTGCCTGGCACATAGTAGGCACTTAATAAATTCTTGTTTCCCAGAGTAGATGCCCACCAATTGGGGAATGGCTCAACAAATTGTGGTACATGAATATAATGGAATAATTCTGTAAGAAAAGATGGGTGTAATGGGTATAAAGAAACGGAAAGATCTGCATCAAATGATGCCGAGTGAAGTAAGCAGATCGAAGAAAACAACATACTTGGTAACCATAACAGTGTAAATGGAAAGAACAAATGTATATCAGAAAATGAAAAGTGTGAGAAGGACTCACATGAAGAGATCTGAGAGGATGCACTTTCAACCTACCCCCTTCATGAAGCTGGGAGGCCCACAGGTATTACAGATTGCACGTGTTTTCAGATTTTTTTCATTATATGAATCAGTTCTGCTATTTTTTTCCCCTCTCTAAAAATACTATTTGTTTTTTGGGAGAGGGTGAGGAAGACATATTTGGGATAACTATGATGATATAAGAAATAGAAAATATTAATAAAAACAATTTTAAATTTTAAAATGCTTGTGTCCTCTCTTACCTTCTTCTTTCCTTCCATCCCTCCTTCCTTCTTTCTCTCCCTCCTAAGCTATCTTGTATTTTATTACCTTATATGTAATATAGTTCTATTTTTTCATTATATATCAATGCTGTACATATTTATATATGCGCTTGTTTCCCTCATTAGAATGCGAATGGGGATTGTTTTCATTCTTTGTAACTGTAGCCCCTTGGGCCTAGCACAGCCTTTGGCAAACAAAAGGAATTTAATAAACACTTGATTGATTGATAGAAGAGAATACCACTTTACAGACCCTTTTACGACAAAATGTCTCCCATCCATCCATCAAAATCATTCAAGATTCCCTGAGAGATATAACCCTGTGATGAGAAACAGAAGGCAAAGCATAAATGTTTGGCAGTCACGTACATCTCTGTGACAGAAGAAATCCAGTTCAGGGTCCAAGTTGAAAGAGGGATTTTCTACGAATGTGGCCATCCTTCCAAAGCTCCTGTTTTCAGGTGTTACTATACATCCTTGGTTACCTAAGTGGATCAGTGGCACCAGGAAGGTGATGTCTTGACTTGGAAGTCGACATGATTTAAGTGAGGCAAGGTGGTACAAAGTCATCAGCCTCATTTTCTCCTCCAGTCATCAGAGTCCAGTGGCAGACATAGGTCAGGACAAGTGTGTGTGTGTGTGTGTGTGTGTGTGTGTGTGTGTGTGTGTGTGTGTGTGAGAGAGAGAGACACAGGGAGGAGAAGAATGGTTTGGATTGCCTTTCAGGAAATTACAAAGCTTTTTTATTGACCCCAGAACTTCCCATGAAATCAAAGGTTCATCCTTTTTCATTTCATTAGACACAGAATATAATAGTCTATGAAGAAGTAAAACTGAATCTTACAACCAGTGTGAAGGCCTGCAGAATAGAAATAAAAGATGTTATCAAGGAATCATGTGGTGGAAGATGGGCTGGTCACATGAGAGATCAAGAGCTGACAAGTGCACAGAGCACTCCACCCTTACTCTATGTTAGGAAATACTAAGGAAAGCCTCCAGCACTTTGGATTGGTTGATTACCTCAAGTGTGTACTTAGGGGAGGACAGAGGCAAGAATCACACAAGATTGCCAAACATGTATAGGCTGTGATCTGTATCGTGGAAGGGAATTTCTGAATAATCGGATCCTAGATCTGTTTGAATATGAGAGTTGTGTCATTATCTAGCTGGGGCTGTTTCACCAGTTGACCTGTAGCCATATATAAAACCATAATTTGCAAAGTTAATAGAAGAGATATAAGTGAATTTCACAGTATTTGCCTTCAGAGTGCATAAAGATAAAATAAATGCTTTCTTTGTATTGCAGATTTAGAGTACACTTCTCTTATTTGCTAGAAAATTACAAGATTAGTCTAACCATTCTGAAAAGCACTTTCAAATAATGTTTAAAAAATGACTTAAAGATCCATACCATTTGGTCTAGAGATTTTTCTTCAGGGTTTATGACCTGAGAAGGTCAAAAGATACAAAGTGAAGTCCTGGATATGAAATTATAAGTTCCCATCCATGGTAATTTGAGCAATGCTAAGTCACAAAATGCTTGCTTTTGTGTCTTGGCATAATGAAATAGGACTGATTTAAATATTCATATGCAAATGTTCACTCAACCGTTAATACTGTAATTCAGGCTTTGAAAAAATCTTATTTTCCCCTTATTTCTGTTCTCTTCCAGGAGTAAGTTTAATAAATCGGTGCCTTTAGAGAAAAGAAATGGCTCTTCTTATAGATATAGCATGTAGAATATTATTTATTGGTTCCATGAAAATGTAACAAAAAAAATTGGGACTGGGTGATATTTGGGAATGAGAGTTCTAAAAGAAATTGTAAATGAGGGAACAGGTCAAATGATATTCTATTGAGAGTTCAGAACATTATAGAGAGGCTTGCTTATATAGTGTTTGTTACGGGATTGTAAAGAGTTTTGGGGAGGGCCATATTGTACTTTCCTAAGGTTTTGGTTTGTTTTTTTTTTCTCAACTGTTTAGTAAATGTTTATGTTATGAGTTTACTTCCTCTCTTTCTAAGAAACAAAAGAAATTATTGTTTTTTTTCCTCAACTGTTTAGTAAATGTTTATGTTATGAGTTTACTTCCTCTCTTTCTAAGAAATAAAAGAAATTACCCAAACTAATTGCTTTCCGTTGGTTTCAGAACAAGTTGCTCCAGGCAAAGAAAGAAATTGAAAAGCACTCTATTAATGATAAACAGGTAAATCACTTCCCTGTACCATTTTTTATGTACTAATCACCCTGTGGCTGATCCAAAGGAAAAGTGTGGCTTCAACTACTCACACTTAATTGAAAGTTTATAGAATTTTCCCAATTTAAGTGCCTGTGAGATGGCTTTAAAGTGACTGAAATTCTTTTTAGTTGCTTTAGAACTGGAATCATTAACAGAAAACACATATAGACAGAAACATAGATGTTCAGATAGCAGAATTTCAGACAGGAGAGACCTTTTCCCAGGCATGGTTTGAACTCAGTTATTTATTGAATGAATGACCACACAAACTCCTGTGGGGCAGGTGGCAAGAAATGCCTTCTTTTACTGTATATCTTGGTCATATCTTTGCTTGTATAGAGGGAAATTTAGAATTTGGGGTGTCTGTCTAGGTAGGCTAGACCCCTGGGAATTGACTTCTAAAAACTGTTTGAAGGTACAGTTTTTTCCCCCCAGGTTGAGGTTAAACTTTAACTTTTCAGATACTCTTAGTGGGTTATGGATTCTCCATCATTAATATCTTTTTTTATTGAGGAGAATATGCTTTTTCTTAATGTTGTGACTGTTTGTTTGTTCAATATTAGGGAGGGTTAGTACTAAGAATATTAAGCCCTGTTTTGAAAGAAGCTATTGAATGATGTCCAATGAAAAAACGTTGATAGAACTTTTTTGGTATTTAGTGAATTCCTATTCTAGATAGCAGGGGGCAGCTAGGTGGTATAGTGGATAGAGCACAAGTGCAAGAGCCAGGAGGAACTGAGTTCAAATCTCACCTCAGACACTTGACACTCACTAGCTGTGTGACCTTGGGCAAGTCACTTAACCCCAACTACCTCATCCTGGGTCATCTCCAGTCATCCTGAAGAATGTCTGGTCACTGGGTTCAGTTGGCTCTAGAGGAGAAGTGAGGCTGGTGACCTGCACAACCCTCCCTCACTCAAAACAAAGTCAAGTGCTAGTCATGTCATTACTTCTCTGATGGCATGATCTTCAGCAATGAAGGACGAACACACACACACACATTCTAGGTACCATCCTACTTACACCTGTCTTGCCCCATACAGGGATCTTCCCTTCTTTCATTTCTTTCTCTTTCCTTCCTTAAACTTCACCATCCTAGTCATGCTATGTCTAGTTCCCCTCTCATTCATGTTTGCCTCCACTCAGATCTTGAGTACAATTCAGTGAAGTACCTAAGATATACTCTGCCTCATGGGTCACCATCTGGTTTATTCAGATTCTCTTAATGGCTTTGATGTGCAAGCATTTGAAAAATTGTGAACTTTGAACAGAACATGTCTTTCTTGGCAGGCAAATACCCAGAAGACTTCCTGTCCTCTCCATCCCCCCTTCCATGTCATGGCATTTATGACTGAGATGAGGATGGTTTGGGTTAGAAATTTCTTTGGAGGATGTATGCCAGAAGATGTAGGCATAGGTCTTGCTCCAGCAATTCTTCCCCATCTGTCCCTGTGTTCTCCTCCATTAGGGGCTGCTAAGTGCCCTTATTCCCCATTACCAGTTGAAAGACTTCAAATGAGAAAGAAGACTATTTCTTTATTAAGGAGTGTGTAAGCTCATTGAGGGTAGAGAACATTCCATTTTTGTCTTTGTTTTCCCAGCACCTGGCACAGTGCCTGGCAGATGGGTGTTTAATAAGTGCTTTTTGATTTTTATGAAAAGATTATCAACCTCTGCTTAAGACTAATGGAGGACTCAGACAAGGGCCCTGAGGGGTTGAGGGTTGAGAAAACAGAACCTAGCCTGTTGCTGGGTGTGAAAGCTGATTTGTTGCATCATTGCCTCACGCTCACATAAATTCTTCGCTACTGGTAGTTGAACAAATTTTAGCCAAAGGATTTCCTTTGTGGTAAGTAGCTTAGAGCCAATCTAAAATAATCTACATCAAAAAGAATTATTTTTAAAGATTGATCATATGATTTCCAGATCCCTTTTCCTTTTGATGTTTTATATTTTGTGCTGGGTAATTAAAAAAAAAAAGAACAAACATGTGTATGTTGAGCTCAGGTTGATCCTGGAAGTTACGAATGCCCCTGTTTATTTTGTAGAAATGAATTGTTTCTGTCTTGACTTCTTACGAACTGAGAACAATTTATTGTAATTGCTTCATGCAGCCTATCTGACTTAGCCAGTGACAATATTTTCTTTTATTTGGTCCCCTATTTGAAAACTTTTCCTCACTTATACCGTAGAGTGTTCAAGCTGAAACAGATCAGTCAGGTTCAGCTATTCTGAGAACAGTTTGAAACTGTGCCCTTTGACCTAGCAAGCAATACTACTACTAGGTCTATATCCCAAAGAGATCAAAGGAAAGGAAAGGATCTATTTGTATAAAAATATTTATAGCAGTTCTTTATGTGGTGACAGAGAACTGGAAATTGAGGAGATGTCCATCCGTTGGGATATGGCTTAAATAAATTGTAGCATACAGTTGTGATAGAATACTATTGTGCTATAAGAATTATATGAAGTGATGTGGAGTGAGATGAGCAGAACCAGGAGAGAATTTTACACAGTAACTGTGAAGTGACTTTCCTATTCTGATCAATACAGTGACTCAAGACAACCTCAGGAACTTATGAAAAATGCTATCGGCCTCCAGAGAGAGCAGTAACAGAGTCTGAGTGCAGTTGAAACATTAATTTTTTTCACTTTATTTTTCTTGCCTTTTTTTTTTTTGCAACATGGCTAATACGGAAATATATTTTGCATTATTTCACATGTAAAATTGACATCACATTTCTTACCTTCTCAGTGGGTGGGAGAGGAGCTAGAGGAAAGGAGAGAATTCAGAACTCAAAAAATTTTTTAAAATGAATGCTAAAAATAAATAAACAAAGCTTTTATTGTAGAGAAAAGACGTTATAAGTCACTAAAGAAACATTTATGAAGTGTGTGCCAAGCACTGTGCTAAGATACCTTAAAAAGGCCAGTCCCGTAATTCTCCAGATAAGGAAATTGAGGCTCAGAGAAATTAAGTGACTTTGTCCCAATGTCACATTACTAGTTGATGGCCAAGATAGACTAGAACCATATCTCCTCTCAGTGTTCTCTCTCCCCAACTATATTGCTCTATAGATCCGTAACTCCCCTATCACTGAAAAAAAAAAAAAACAACAACTTAGATTCCCCCACTTCATCTCCTTCCATCTATGGCAGCAGATTTTAATAGCTAATAACAGTAGTGTTAACTATATATGTCTCAGTTTCATATATATATATATATATATATATATATATATATGTATATGTATATACACATACACACATATCGCACCACACCATTAGCAAAGTGCTTTCTCCACCAAAGCTTCTCTGTGAATTCATGTAAGTATTGGGTAAATAGTGGCCTTTCTTTCCTCCCATAAAGGGCCAGATTGGATTGACTGGTAAGAAGATAGACTGTGTGTCTTTGCATTGCACTATGGTACCAAAGTAGTCTGTGCTGCTGTGATTGGATTCCTGTTGCCTTCAGTGACCCATTTTGTGCCACCTCTGCTCCAGAGGTCCTTTGGATAAACTGGTCATTTCGATAGTTGGATTTTTAGTCTACCCCAGATTACAATTGTCTCTGTCTCTCATCCACCTTTTTTCTGTCTCCATTGCCACCGGGGTTATTCAGGTCCGGTACTATTTGAAACAGCTTCCTAATAAGTCTTTCTGCCCTCAGTCTCTGTTCTCTCCATCTGTCCTTCATACAACTGAAAAGTGATCTTTACAGAGCATGGCCATTCCCTGTTCCCCTTGTTTGGAATCCGCTGTGATCTTCCAGTCTCCACTGCTGAATTATGTCTCTTCCTGTAGACATATCTCTGGTGGCACGTCCTCTATGAATCTTTCTCTCTAGCTGCTCCCTTCCTCCTCAGGTTTCTCACATCATCCTGTTGAGTCTTTTCCTTTGTAGATTTCATATTTTTCCACGTAGTGTGCTTATTTGTATACGTTTCTTACCCTCTCCCTGCCTTAGACTGTAAGTTACTTGAAAGCAGGAGTTATATCGTTTTTTATTTTTGTATTTCTAAAACTTAGCACAGTGTTTTGTCTGTTTTGGGGAGAAAAAACTTCTGGCGTTCAAACTCCCCCTACCAATGCATATCAGTCATTTATCTATAACTTTTAGTCGTAGGTGATTGCCTGGGGGCACTGGGAGGTTAAATGACTACTTCTTATTCACCTAAGCCAGTCAGGTCTTTCTCACTTGAAGGCCACTCTTTGACTTTGCTTCTTTCCTTGCAAGCTTTAATAAATCTTTCATATTGGATCATTAGGTTTGAAGTGGAATTCTTACTAGGGATCCTGACATATTGAATGAGAACTTGTATATTTTTATTTCCTTAAATATTTCTCAATGACAAGTAAAAATTTAACGTTCATTTAAAAAAATTCGAGTTCCATCTTATTTCCCTCCTTCTCTCCCATTTCCTCTCTCCTTGAGAAGGCAAGCAATTTGATATAGATTATACATGTGAAGTCATGCAAAACATTTCCATATTAACCATTGCAAAAGAAAATATATACACAAAAAAAACACAAGAAAAATAAAATTAAAAAAAATCTGCATTCAGACTCCAACAGTTCTTTCTCTGGAGGTGGATAGCATTTTTCATCATAATTCCTTCAGAATTATTGTGGATCATTGTATTGATCAGAATAGCTAAATCATAGCATGAGAATTTGATATGGTTCTAGGATATTAAAATGACTTGAGACTCTTGTCCAGGACCATGAAACTCTTTTATAGTGAAGCTCCAGGGACTTTCCTAACTAAGCTACCTGTGACATGGGGTCAGATGCTACTTGCCCTTGGTTCCTCTGAGTTAAATGTTTGGCCTCTGATTTGGAACCATAGTTGCTATATCAGAGGGCAATATTGTGACAGACATAATATTGCTAAAGTTTTTACACTTTTGAACACATTGTTTTCTGGATTGTTTTTCTGGAAGCTAAATAAATGCTCTCTTAGCTCATTCCAAATACCATGCCAAGCCTTGTATTCAAAAATCTTATTGGACTTGACTTTTGAAAGAAGACTTGCCTCTTTTTTTTTTTGTAAATAGTATTTTATTTGTTTCCAATATCATGCGAAGATAGTTTCCAAAAATTCATTTTTTTATAAGATTATGAGTTTCAAATTTTTTCTCCCTTTCTCCCCAAGCAAGCAATCCAATATAGGTCATACATGTACAATCTTGTAAAAATATTTCTACATTAAGGCCTTACCTCTTTTAAAAGTAAACATGTTTAGAAGTAGACTAGCATGCGTGTAAACGTGTTTTTAACTTTTTTTTATTCAGGTCGTGCTTTGCATATCAGTTGATGTGTCTCAAGACTATGGACAAGTGGAGAATGTCATTAAACAAGTAAGAGCTTTGGCCCACTGGGTCTATGTCATCAACATTCTTTTTACATTTATTATTTCATTATATGGGCTAAATGAAAGAATTTGTTAGCCTTTGTAACTATTCTTTTGCATTTTTAAGAGTTTCACATCTTTCATTAATCAAGACACCTGCAGCGATGACCTTTTTTCTAGGCACAAGAGAAGCTGGGCCCTGTTGATATGCTTGTAAACTGTGCTGGGATGTCGGTTTCAGGAAAATTTGAAGATCTTGAAATAAATTATTTTGAAGTGAGTAAGAATGCTTTCCCTTTAATAATTAAATACGTGAAATGCGCTGTAATGCTGCCTAAGAGGGAATAAGGCTAGTTGAAAGCAATAGGCTATATCCTGAATCCTTGAAAATTAGGGAAAATGGGTCCATTAAGGGTAAATGCCTGCTCTTCAGCCATCTTAACTTTTAATTTTAATTTTTGAGTCAATGTGGATTAAGTGACTTACCCAGGGTTACAGAGCAGGGTTACAGAGCTAGTAAATGTCTGAAGGTGGATTGGACTCAGATCTTCCTGACTCCAGGCCAGTACTTGTCCACTGTTCCACTTAGCTGCCATTATACATAAACCCTATCATCAGCGAAACATTTAGTTTTGAGTCTGTCCCAAAAGAAAATGCCATTAGTTTTATATTCTGTAAAGTACAACTTTTCATTTGATAGCTGATTTTTTTCTTAATGTATTGCTGAGGTCTCTGTCACAGTCTGAACAATGACTTCTTCCTCCTTGGAGGTGTTAGTTACCTTCTCTCTGTCAGCTAAGAAAACCAGAGACCTAGAGTCCACATCTCTTCATCTGAGGTCAGTGGTGAGGTTTTCTAGTCCCTCATCTACCAGCTTTCCTACTTAGTCAAAGCGTCAGGAAGCAAACAGCTACTTTGTCAGTTGGGTAAAAAGGTCCATCTTCCTTTTAACCCATGAAAAGCAATGATAAAATTATTTTTTTCCAGTATTTGTGTAGTTAGAATGAATTGGGAAGAACTTTCTAGGAGAAAATTGCAATAGTCAAAGCCTGAGCTGATGAAGGAAGAGAGGTAGCCTGACTGTGGAAACAGCCAATTTAAGAAATAGTACAGAGGAGACTGGCTAGGCCAGGGGTGGGAAACTTGAGCTCTTGTGGCTACATGTGGCCTTCTGTGGCCTTGGGTGCAGCCTTTCGACTGAGTCCAAGTTTTACAGAATGAGTCCTTTTATTAAGGAAATTTGTTCTGTGAAGTTTGGATTCAGTCAAAGGACCATACTTGTGGTCCTAGTGGGCCACATGTAACTGAGGCCTCAGGTTCCCCACCTCTGGGCGAGGCTCTTGCACTGGTTTGGGACAAAGGGAAAAAAGGAACTTTAAAAATGATGCCCTGACTATGATTCCGTATTCATGGGTGTAACGTGTGCACGTCTACCTGCTGGCTGGAGGAAATTAATCTCTGTGTGTCTAGTGGAAGTATCTCCAATAATAATAATGTGCATTTAGCTAATATTTTAAAGTTCTACAAAGCACTTTACATACTTTTTAAAGTTTGCTCTTCCTGGCAGCCTTGTGGTTTAAGCATTATGCATGTGTTTTTGTGTAGGTTTATGATTATGAGCAAGACGACTGAGGAAATAAAGTATGTAAAGCATAGGCAGTTGATGAAAATTAAATTCCCATTAAACAATTTCCCATTGAAAATTAATTTTCATCAACCCCCTTTTTGTTTTTTGTAAGTTAAGAGGAAAATGGACCTAGACAAGTAGCACTCCTGTGCTGGTTTCCAAGCCTAGTAAGAAAGCTCGCTCAGAGCTGACCCTGGGAGCCTGATTGCCTCTTCTGGGCCCTACTGCATCTTCCCACAAACAGGCCTTTTTTTCATCCAGAGATCATGCCCATAATGCAGAAAAGAGGCTGATATTCTGGGGCTTCTATTTCCTGCTAAGCTTGTACCTTTTCCACTCCCCTCCAGGCATTCCCTGGAGGAGAATATGCCATTCTCTGGCATAATGAACTTCAAATGTGAATTTGTTATGAATGTGGAAGGTGCAGATATCATATTAGATTCATTCTCTAAATGGTTTGTTTCTGTTTTAGTTTGAGGAATTCTATTCCAACTGTTTTTACAGTCATTTTTTTATTGATTTTTCAAATTCAAACTAAAGATTGTTTCTTAGGTTTTCCCAGGTTGATGGGAGGTATCTAAAAGTAAACTATATTCTCAATTCACATGCAGAATCTAAGCTATTTATCTTTCTTTGGGCAAGATCTAGTGTTGTTGGGATTTTCAATGAGTATATTTTTCTTATCAAAACACTTCTCTTTTTAAAAAGAGAATCACCACCTCCCTTTGTTTGCAACACACCTACGTTTATCAGAAGAAATGTTGTTTGGCCAGTTTTTACTTAGCACATAAATTACTTTAGTTGCCACAATATTCCTCTAGGCCAATGTTGTATGAAATGGTAGAATACTAACACGATGTTTAATTTCCAGAGTCCTTTTTTTCCACAGTTGAGTTTCTTATTGAGAGGCAGCCAATGTTTTATGCTTTCAGTAGTCTTCTAGTTGTTCTCTCTTCTTGAAGTTACCCCTCTTTCCACCTGGGTTGTCCTTGAGTGACCAAATTGATTTTCCTAAAACATAGGTCTGACTATTCCTTTTTCCTGCTCAAGAAGTTTTAATAGCTTCCACTTCTACGATAAAGTGCAAATTCCCTCGTAGGCTTTCAGTACCTCCTATAATCTGGCTGTAATCTGTCTTTTCCAGACTGATTCTGTATTACTTTCTCTCAAGTATTATACCCTCCTGGTAAATCGACCTTGAACTCTTTAGCTTCTGTCACCATGCCTTTACACCAGCTGACCCCCAGTGGTGGAATCTTTCTCCCTTCTTATCTTACCTCTGCTGCATTGAATCCTTAGCTCGTTTCAAGTCTCAGCTCTGATATAACAACCTCCTGTGCAAAACCTTCCCTGAACCTCCCATTTACTAGGATAGCTAGATGGTACCATGGTTAGAATGCAGGGTCTGGAGGCAGGAAGACCTGAGTTCAAATGTGGCCTCTGCCATTTACCAGCTATGTGACGCTGGGCTAGTTGCTCAGTTTCTGCTCTCATCTCTAAAGTAAAGCCATTGTCCTGAAACTGTTTTGTATTTACCTGTCTACATGTTCTATCTTCCAATAGACTATAAGCTCTTTGAGGGCAGGGATTCCTTCATTTTTGCTATTAGATCCCCAGCACTTAGTGCAGTACCTTGCATGTGATAGGTATTTAGTGAATATTAATTGAATTGAATGTGTTAAGTGCTTGAGGGTTGAAAATTCTCATAATAACTTGTGACCTTTTTTCCCCATAGAGATTAATGAATATAAATTATTTGGGCAGCGTGTACCCAAGCCGGGCAGTGATAACCACCATGAAAGAAAGAAGGATGGGCAGGATTGTCTTTGTGTCCTCCCAGGCAGGACAATTAGGGTTATTTGGCTTTACTGCATACTCATCATCCAAGTTTGCTCTTAGAGGATTGGCTGAAGCTCTGCAGATGGAGGTAAAAAAAACAAAACTTTTTTACTTTACTTTTTATTATCTTGATTCTGACCATACATACATACATACATACATACCTAGTTTTCCCAAATTACATGTTAAAACAAATTCTTAACATTTTTTTAAAGTTTTGAGTTCTAAATTCTGTCTTTCCCTTCCTTCCTCCCCTCCCAGAGACAGTATGCAATCATATATAGGTTATACAGGTGCAATCATACAAAACATTTCCATATTAGTCATTTTGTACAAGAAGACTAGAATAAAAGAAAAAGGGTGAAAGGAAGTGAAAAATAGCATGCTTCAGTCTGTATTCAAACAATATCAGTTCTTTCTCTGGATAGTACACTTCACCATTAGTCCTTTGGGATTGTCTTGTATAGTCCAATAGCTTATGTGACTTTTAAGGTTCATAGTGTGGGGCTGAGTGGCTGTGAGGCTGACTACGTTCAAGGCTTGCTTGGTTACAGCTATAAGTTGTGTATTGCTTTCAAACATTGGTTATAGCTATAAGTTGTAGAAGTCACTGATCTGCAAAAGGAGAGTGTTTCCACACATTCACAAAGTATCATATGTTGTTTTAGGTGCTGGGGACAAGAGAAGTACCTACCCATGCGGTTCTTACGCTTTAACAAGAGGAGGTGACAAGCTCCTTTCTATACGCTTATACAAAAGACATACAAAGTAGATACAAGATGACTTAGGAAGCCATTAGCAACTGGGGCAGGGGTGAGGATGGGGACCAGGAAGTAGCTCTAGAGTCTCTTCTTGAAGGGTACTGGGGATTCCAAGAGGCGGAGCTGAGGAGGGAGAAAGTAGGTGATTTATGGATGCTCTTCCTACTCCAAAATTCTTATTTTACATTTCTTGGTGTTAGACCAAATTAAGGGGAAGCAGGAGAGAATATACAGGTATGGAGAGGACGAGTGTTGGGTAATGGAACCAAAAGAGAACTCAAGGAAATGATGACTGAAAATATTATTTGAGAAAGTTATTTCAATAGAGTGGTAAGGTCAGAAGCTAGATTGTATGGGGTTGAAAAATGAATGGGTGTCCATGACTCCAGAGGGCCTATGATGAGTCATCAGTCATGAGTCACAGAGAGATAATGGACTCAAGCTGTTTGGACTCCTGTGGGCCAAAGAATAGCTTAATAAGTGAAGAAGGAAAAAAGAATATGCAAAATAGCTTCTCTGTGACAGGTAATACGATTTTGGAAATGGCCAATTAATAAATTTGACTTTCCTTATGAATGTTATAAGGGTTTTTTTTTCAGTTGGGGGGAGTTACATGGAAAATAAAGAAAATAAACAATTGTTAAATGAAAAAACTTTTTAAAAATAGGAATAAGAACACTCATGAACACACAAAAAAGAAATCACTAGGTGGTGGGGCAGTGGATGCAACAGTTATTTCTAGGAGTTTGACTGGGAGAAGGAGAGAGGACCATAGCGTAAGAAGAGGGAGGTTCAAGTGAAGAATTTTTAAACAATTTATATTTATTTATTTAAGAGAACATTTCCATGTACACAGCACAACATAAAAAGATTCAATCTAAAACCATGAATTTTCGTTTCACTTTTCTTCAGTTTAAAAAAAAAAAGCCATAAAGTAAATACTAGATATTGTTTTCAAAGCCACACCGCTTTGTTGTTCTTTCTTCTAAGTTTTCCTTTCTTCTGTGCTGTGCATTTTTAATTTTTTTCTCCCTCCTTCTCCACCCCATCCTAGAGAAGGCTAACTATTAGACACTAATACATGTGTATGTATATATATATATATATATATGTGTGTGTGTGTGTGTGTGTGTGTGTGTGTATGTAAAACCATACTGTACACGCTTTTATTTATCAGTTCTTTCTCTGGGTGTGGATAGCATCTTCTTTCATAGGTCCTTTGTAGTTGATTTGAACATTTATAATACTCAAAATAATCTAGTTGTTTCTCTTATTACTATTAGCCTTTCTAATATACTACTCAATAATATTGATGATAACAGGCAGTGATGATTGGTTCACTATTGATTTTATTGGCAAGGCTTCTTGCTTATCCCCATTACAAATAATGCTTGCTGCTTTAATGGTTTTAGGTAGATGCTTCTGCTTTCAAGTGTTTTTTTTAATAGAAATGAGTATTGTATTTTTTCAATAAGGAATGAGTTTTGTATTTTTCTGCATCTATTGATACAATCACATGATTTTTGTTAACTTTGTTGATGTAATCAATTATGTTAATAATTTTCCTTACATTGAATCATCCCTGGATTTTTTAAAGATGAAGAGAGCAGGACATGTTTGTGATCATCTGAAACACAAAGCAAAGATAGGAGGAAATTGTTGATAACAGGAAATGATTAATGGGACAAGAATCCAGGGCATCTGTACAGGGTGTCATCTTATGAAAGGAAAAGGCTATCTTTTCCTCAGAACCTGGAGCATAGAAGGCAGGTGGAGCTACAGAGAGATATGAAATGTCAAGAGAGAGGAGCTCACAGAGTTCATGATGGTTGAATGAATGGCCTTGATTTTTTTTTTCCCTTGGCAAAATAGAAAGGGCTGTCACCTCCTCAGAGAGAGAAGGGTGAAGCTAATGTATGGAACTTGAGAAAAGAGAAGTTTTGCAATATTAGTGGAAGTAGTCTTGGAAGAATAGAATAATTAACGGGTAGGGATGAGAACTCATTTGAGATTAGGTAATTTGAGTACAGCTGACTGGACCCATTTCATTCCTTACTGTCTGCCTCTCCCTCGTTATTATTCAGCAGCTTGGGAACATAAGCAGGGAAGGAGGGCCAGGAAGTCTGTATACTTTCCTTGAGAAAAGAGAAAGAGTAACTCCAGGATGCAGTAGATTTTAACAGGAAAGATCTGGGTGAGCTAGATGAATGGAGAGGGAGAAGAGGGAGGAGGTAGTAGAGTGCTGGACCTGGAATCAGGGAGAACTGAGTTCATCTCCAGCCTCAGACATTTATAAGTTATGTGTCCCTGGGCAAGTCACTTAACTTTTTTAAAAAAAGAAGTTTATTTATTTTTAGTTTTCAATATTCACTTCCTTAAGTTTCAAATTTTCTCTGCCTCCCTCCTTCCCCCTCCCTCTGAGGGTGTGTAATCTGATATAGGCTGTACTGATACATTCTTATTAAACATATTTTCACATTAGTCATGTTGTATAGAACGAATGGGAGGAACCATGAGAGAGAAAGAACTAAACCAAACAAAAAAAGAGCAAATAGTATGCTTTGGTCTGCATTCAGACTCCAGAATTCTTTCTCTGGATGTGGATGACATTTTCCATTATTCGTCTCTGGGAGTGGTTTTAGGTCCTTGCTAAGAACCAAGTCTATCAAAGTCAATTGTCACATGCTGCAGCTGTTACTGTGTACAGTGTTCTCCTGGTTCTGCTTGCTTCACTCAACATCAGTTCATATAAGTCTTTCCAGCTTTTCTCAAGTCCACCTGCTCATCATTTCTTGTAGCACACTAGCATTCCATTACATTCATATGCCACAACTTGTTCAGCCATTCCCCAATGGATGGGCGTCCCCTCGGTTTTCAGTTTTTCACCACCACAAAAAGAACTGCTATAAATATTTTTGCACATGTGGGTCCTTTTCCCATTTGTATGATCTCTTTGGGATACAGTCCTAGAAGGGATATTGCTGGGTCAGAGGGTGTGCACATTTTTATAGCACAAGCCACTTAACTTTGTCTGATTCAGTTTCCATATCTGTAAAATAGGGATGATGATGATGATGATGATGATGATGATGATGATTGATGATGGCACCTACCTGCCAGGGTTTTTTGTAAGGATCAAATGAGATAATATTTGTAAAGCACTTTGCAAACCTTAAATCACTACTAAATGCTAGCTATTTTTATAATAATGATTATTATAGAAAGAATATGAAATGAACAAACCTAGAATGAAAGAGTTTGTTAAAGATAAAGAGAAGGTTTCAGGGGAAGCAGTGGAGAAGGAGAACAGAAAAAGGACAGTGGAGCAGGAGGAGATAGGGCTTAGTGGAATTGGGTAGGTACTGTGACAACGATAAGGATGCATGTGAAGAAACTGAACTAAGAAAAATTAGGTGCTCTGGTAGCTTTATTTTAGTTCATGTGGACCCCCAAAATATCTTAATAAGCAAAGAAAAGAAACCCAGTGAAATGTTATCCAAAGCCTTACGATAGCCTCTCTGTAACAGAGGCCTTCCTAGTCATTTATCTGAAGGAGGCTCAGAGAGCTTCCTGGATTCATTCAGCTCATGCTTGGATTCTGCACCACACTTTAAATATTCAGTGTTTGCCAAGTGAAGTGAGCAGAACCAGAACATTGTACATAGTAACAGCTGTATTGTATGATGATCAACTGTAAATGACAGCCATTCTTAGCAATACAATGATCCAAGACAATTGCAAGGGTCTCATGATGAAAAATGCTGCCCACCTCCAGAGAAAGAACTGATGGAGTCTGAATGCAGATCTAAGCATACTATTTTTCACTGTAATTTTTTTCATGTTTTTTTTCCTTTTGATCTGTTTTTTCTTTTACAGCATGATCAACATGGAAATGTGTTTTACATGATTGCATATATATATATATATATAGCATATCAAATTTCTTACTGCCCTAGAGAGGGGAGAGTGATAGGAAGAAAATTTGGAACTCAAAATTTTTTAAAAACAAATGTTAAAATTGTTTTTATAGGTAATTGGAAAAATAAAACACAATATAAAAAATAAAATTGAGGTATACCAAAAAAAAATCAGTGCTTCAAGTATTCTACCCTTTAGTACTAATACAAACACAAACAAAACCGTATGAATGTAATTTAGCTGCTGTTTCTAATTTGGAGTAGCAAGTGATTCCAAACAATTGCTTCTTCCCTTGAAATGTCAGATTATCTCAAAACCCTGATTGAATTATTCGAATCATCTATTTTGTCTGGAGTTCTGTTTCAAATAAATGAAACTTGGCAGTATTTCTTGAATTTCTGATAGTCCAAACCATTGGGAACTCCACAGTGGACCTCCATTTTGAGAAATGTTACTTTTGGTGATGATCTAAGCCTTGTTTATATTTCATTTTCTGATTTCCCTGGTATGAAGGCATCATTGTACTATGGTTCAGCTTTAGATGTTATGATACATTGACTTGGAAGGAACTAAGTTCAAAAGGATCTTCATGGTCTGTGTCCTAGGAGACTACTCCAGGATAGAGACTCCTTTCAGTTGGACTTGTCTTGATCGTTTTCCTAGGGCAAGTGTGGAAGAAAAGGGGCAGTAAGTAGAACTGTCTTGGATCATTGCCCTGGAAAGAAGTAGAAATGAAAGGGGTAGTTTTTCATCACTCCCTTTACTTGGCCCAAATCCAGAGCTAGCTATGACTGTAAGTGGTCCTTAGAAAGGCAAGTCCTGTTGATGTGGAAAGCATGAGCCACACCCATCAAGGGACAATTTATGGGTGAATTTTTTGATTAAGATTTCATGGCAGTGTTGTTTTCTTCTATGCTGATGAATGTCACATTGGCCCTGCCTGGGCTGGAACCAAACTGAAGAGATTGTTTTCCTTATCTCTCTTCCCCTCTGTTGAAAGCTTACTGTTGCAGGATTCAAACTTGCAATACAGGAACTTCCACCCATAGGTGACTTCTGCATTTTCTTCCAGAGGTTTCTAGCATGTGATCTGTGGGAGGAAGGAGGCCTGAGTGATGAGAGCAAGACGTGGGATATTCTCTGAGGCTGAATGTAAATTTCGATTTTTAGCTTTGGATTTTTAGCCTGCCATGAGATAAAGGGTATCATGTCATTGGGAGGCAGCTTAACTGTTTCCTGACCTTTTAGGGGTTTGAAATATAAACCTACCAACTCCAACAAATTAAAATTCTGGCAGATTGACTTAGGCGAAACTCATCATGGCCCATTAAAAGTGAGTTTAGGATCAGGGAGATAGAGAGGGTATTCAGGAGTTAAACTGAGTTCTAATCCTCCCCGTCTCCCCCCTACTTATCTTGCATATATTTGTATGAGTACGTTCTGCCTCCCTTGATAGAATATGTTACTTTAGGACAGAGATTGTCTCATTTTTGTCTTTGTATCCCCAGTGGCTGGCTTGAGTGCTTTTTAGGTGATTGCTATTTTATGAAGGCTGTACCTTGTTTTCCCACTGTCTTTTAAGACTTTAGAGTAGAATGCTGAGAAGTGCCCTGGAATGTGTGATATGAAGTGTAGGGGTTGAGAGTAGCAAGCGCAGGGATTTGGCTTCCAAGATAGGAGATGGTATCCAGGTATGAGAGGCACAGGATTAGGAAGAAGGGTTTTGCCTCAGGATCACAAATGAGGGAGGGGAGCTACAGTGGAAGATGGCATGCCCAATTCTTGTTCATATTTGGGGATCATTCAGGGAGATGTCCCAGGTTAGGAATGGCTATCTGTAAGTAGGTTTTAAAATAGAAGTGAGGGAGGATGGCCTAGAATGAGCGCTATACCCAAAGGGGAAGAGGTTCTTGGGGTAGGATTTATACTGAGGAAAAGGAAAAAAAAACATTGGCAGGGATGAGTTGAGCATCTGTGGTGACTTAGGCAAATCATTTGCACAGCATTATAAAAGAATGGTGGAAGGTGCTGAATGTTATCATTCTATAAAATACTGAAAAGTAACTGAAGAGGAGACAGGGCTACAGAGAGAATAGTATGAGCCTCTGCTAAGCCAGAGCATCCCTAGAACATTTGTAGATGAAACTTGAGAGCAACAAACTGATGTGAAAAGAAACAGATGTGCCAGGATTCCTGCTGTAATCTGTTCTCATTGGTGGTAAGAGTGGAGCCACCGCAGTACCCAACATATTGTGCGAGCAAATGATGGCGACACTTCATGATGAAGTCGGGGGCATTGCCTAGATGTGACTTACTGAATACATGCTGGAAGTGACACTTTTAAAGGCATTGGGAATTGATTTAAATATGTCCCAGAGATTCTAAGAGAATGAAAAACAGTATGAAGATACTTTTACTAAATAAAAGATCATTGAGAATGTATCAGCAACTGCCGCTTCATATATCTGCTTCCTTATCTCTGTAAAATGGTTGAGAAAGAACAGCACTCACTGAGGCTATATTTGATGAGAACATTAGAAGGAAACAAGCATATTTTTGCAGATTTTTTTTATAACAGACTGCATCTTTACAATCATATAACTCACCTAAAGGTCTGCGGAATATACAACCCTGCTTTATTTTTTATTATAGTTTGGTTCTGTTTTTAAGTGATCTTCAAACAAAGCTGTCTCCCATGCACGTACTTGAAGTAAGGCAAAATTCTATGACGTATGAGCATGGATGTGACTTTATTTAATGGCCCACTGAATATAATCATCAGTTGAAGCAAAAAAAAAAAAAAGAAAGCACCTAAAATATTTATCCATGTCATGGATGGATCCATGTCTTGTGTAGAATCTATCAAACCCCAGAACATCTCAATATTGGTATTTTATGAAGGATGTACCTTCATCAATGAAATCTGTAATTATTTGAAAAAGATTGATTCATCATTTGGACAAGAATTGCAACCAGACTGCATGTTAGGGCCAGAGTTGAATAAGAAGAGATCAGGCCAGTGGACATTTAGATAACAGCCTTGCTTCAAAAGCCCATCTCTTTAACATTAATATTCCTACCTCCCTTAAAGTACACCTTTGATGCTTTCACTTTCATGTGGAATTGGCCCTAAATTCTTGAAGGATACATGAGTAGATTGCAAACTACCATTTGGGCCGAGCATCAGACTCTCAGTTTTGTCATCTAGGCACCAGCCTACCTTAATTTGAAGAGGTTAACTGTCAGGTTGGCTACAAAGCATGACTTTATTGACCATAGCAACTCTTTAAACTTCATTCACTGAGAGAGGTGGTAATCTGTGCTGGTAAGAGTACCCACGCTGATGAATCATAAACTCTAGTACTATTGAAGTACTCCACTGATGTGGATTTATGTAGCTGTGAATCATGGAATACCATTCTCTCAAAGAAAGAAAATATTCAGGTGACCCAAAAGAGAATGGAAAGATGCATGGTAGATATAAATAGGCCATGACATCGCCAGTGATGACAGTTTGTCAAGTATATTGTAAATGAGGGTTTTTTTAGGTACAGCTTGGACTAGATGATTTCTGAGGTCCCTTCTCCCACTGAGCTTTTGTATTTCTGTTACATTTTCATAAGAAATGATGTAAAAGATGTCATTGAGGACATAAAGGATGGAAATAGGGGAATGGATTGGTCACATAGCATGAGACATAAGTGGGCAGTTTAAGTGCCACATTTAGCAACTGCTAAATATTAAAAGAACCAGAGGAAAGTTTCTGGTATGTTGAGTAGTTCTTCTGCATCGGCGTTTTGGAAGGATATGAGCAAAAATTCCACAATGAAAAAGCAGTGAGGGATTTTGATCCGTCTTGATGAAGGACAGTGCTTACGTTAAAGAGATCACAATGTGGTGGCCTTGAGTATTTTGACCTGAGAGAGCAAGTCACTGCTAGGGCAAACATACCAAGGTTTGTTTGGTTCTGAAGGAAATGCCCAAGTATGAGATTGTCTCTGGGAAGCAGAATGTGCTTGAGAATTTTAGAGCTAGAGATAACTTTACATAACTGTCAAACTTGAGTCCCCTCCCCCAACTACACAGATAAATTAACTCAGGCCCAGAGTAAGGGGTAACTTTTTGGCTTGACTTTTCTTTGGTCCTTTATCTTTTCTTTCTGGACTCTCTAGCTCTGCCCCTTAATTCTTAGCTCATTTCTTAGAAAACATAAAATTTTCGTTTGCTTTCTGACTCATGCTCAGTTCTTTTTGAAAATAGATTTTTATTGATATCTTTTGTCTTTATATCACCTAGATTTCCTCTTTCCCTCTTTTAGAGAGCATCGAAGAAGAGAAAAAAATTCATCGAAATTAATAAAATTTTAAAAAGCCCTGTTTTTTGGGACCAAGTTTATTTTTTTTTAATTTCTCATTAGATTCAGGTTAAACATATAAAGAAACAAACTAGCTATAGCTTGTACTCTTTTCTGTTTCTGCTCATTTTCCACCCTTCATGTTGGATCACTGGAAAGCCCTCCTAAGAGGACCTAAGTCACCCAGTTCTGTGCTCCCTAGGATCATGCTTCTCCTCTTCAGCCTGGCTCTTTTCATGTCCTTCCCCCTTCTTTTGCAAATACCTTCCCCTTCTTTCCTTACCATCAATCAGACCCCTTATGCTGTACCTTCTCCTATTAGAATGTAAGATTCTTGAAGGCAGGGAACTTCTCAATTTTGTCTTTGTATTTTCATCCCTTAGAACAGTGCTTGGCATATGTTAAGCACTTGATAAATGTTTTTTCATGCATCCATTCAGATATGCTAAGTGTAGACAGACTCTTTGCAAGTGAAAATTCCTAGAAAAGGAGTATCTTATTGAATTGAGATATTTTAAGTAATATATTCCATAGTGGGTAAAAGAATTTTCTAGGTAGTTGTACTGGAGAAGGGTAGTCTAATGTCATCTCCAGGGGATATCTGGGCCATGAAAATTCTTCCTGTATGAAGGAATAATCTCTCCTGGATTGATAGGATTCAGGGAAGGAAGGAGAACAAGTGGGAGACTTGTTTTTCTATTCTGTAGGGTTGCCTCAGAAATGTTTGGAAGAAGGTATCTTTGAGATCTAGGGTTTTACTTTGAGGAGGAGGTATTGGAAAATGAGTATATGACCCCGGAAAAATTTGTTCAGGGATGGAAGTGTGGCTATGAGTGTCTATGTATCAACAAGGGGCATATAGGAAACGTGTGTCTGGCTTGTAATGATAACAGTAATAACATCAACAAAAACAATACATGGTAATTATATAGTATTTTAAGATTTGCAGAAGTTTTAGCTATGTTATCTCATTTGATTCTAACCAAGCCCTGTGAAGCAGGTGCTATTACTATATATCCATTTTACAGGTGAGAAAAATGAAGCTTCAGAGTAAACGACTTGTCCATGAACCACATTCAAGCTATGTTTCCATAATCCTATATTTGTGGTTGATTTTTCAGAAACTCTTAATCTAGCTAGTAGGATTGAAACACAGGTTTTTGCTAATTCCACATTTAGTGCTTTTTATCATCCGTTGCTGCCTGCTTTGCTCAGTAGAAGCCTTCTCTTTTCTTTTCATTTCATTCTAGGGGAGGAGGGTCTCTTCTAAAGGAGGATTGGTTCTCTCAGCCTTGCCTAACTAAGCCGGAAGCAGAGCAGCCACTCATAGGCAAATTCCCAGCGCTGACTGTTGAAGAAATTTTAACCTGTTCCAATTACGACTTGGGCCAGTTTGCCCTTCTTAAGAAGTATGGTGGCTCTGTGCTTCTGGGGCTAACCATAGTGCTGCTGCTACTGGACCTAGTCTGGACAACTCATTAGTTTAACCAACTGTAGCTCGAAACTCTTGAGCTTAAGCAATTCACCAGTTCAAGGCCTCCCTAGTAGTAGAAATTACAGTTGCGTGCCACCTCGTTGAGATTTTGTTTTTGTACAAGGGCTATTCCATAGGCAGTGAAGGTTAGGACATAATTACTTCATTTTCCAATTTTTTTGTGCAGATAAAATGAGGTTAAACTGATAATTAGTAGCAGCTTTGTAGGGAAAAATCTAATCACAGAAACCAGCATGTTGCCTGAGGGTGGGGAGAGAGTGGGTAGTATTACTGTTTGGTCTCAGTGAAGGGAGAGGTGAGGTTGGAAGAAATAAGGTTTTATGTATGTATGTGAGCCTTATATTTTGTGCATGCTTTTTCTTTATAAGCCCATTGATGATAGAAACACCTTCTTTGGATTCCTCCTTGAGTGGGGATGGGATTGATGACTTTCAGGGAGGTTTTGGCAAAGGTGATTTTTCTGTATTTTGGGGCTGTTTTCTGTAAAAAAAGGTTAGAGTAAAGATACCCCAGAATGAACCTCATAGAAAAGATGGTACCTTGGTTCTGCATTACCAAGTTCTTAAATTACAAGCCTTGAATATAATTTTATAATCATAATATTTATTTATTATATTTATAGATGGCATATGAAAATCAGCACATAACTCGGAAAACTGTATTCCATTTCCTTATGAATGTTCTCTTCTGAAATGCAGGTGAAGCCATATAACATCTATATAACAATTGCCTATCCACCAGACACAGACACCCCAGGTTTTGCAGAAGAAAATAAAACCAAGGTAATATTTATCAGTATTTACTTTTGTGTGTGTCTTTTGATGTTATCTTGTAATGAATGCTTTAGACACTTTGTTTTTCTGACAGATAGATAGGTGATGCAGTGGATAGAGTTCTGGGCCTAGAGTTAGAAAGCCCTGAGTTCAAATTCAACCTCAATACTTCCTCGCTGTGTGACCCCAGACAAGTCACACAAACTGCTTTTGATCTGTCTTTCCATAGCTCTGTACTTTCATGGTTGGTTTAAAAAGCAAAACATTAGTGCATTGGATTTCATCGTGTTTTAATTGGTAGTGACAGAGATGCCCAAAAAAATGTATCAATCAAAAAAAATTATAACAGTAAAAACACAGCAGAAAACAAAAGAAATTCAGGAATGTGCGCAAAGAGCCATTTTGTTTACTCCCTTGTCAATTTTAATATATATTTTGCAAAAAAATTTAAAATTGTAACAGAAGTTCACAATTTCATATATAGCCTTTTTTTTGTTCTTTATATATTGAAATGTTTATATTTGTGGAAAAAACCTGCCCTTTTTCCAAAGAGATTTCTGATGAGGGCCCTACAATTCTCATAATCCCCCAAGGTCTTAACCTGTGAGTTGTCTTTGGCCCCTCCCATTCCCCTACCACCAAAATCCAATCAGTTGGCACATCTTATCAGTTCTGTAACATGCTCCCCACTTCCAGTGCTTTCCCTATTCAACATGTCATCCACCCAGCTGCTAAAGTAATCTTCCTAATGACCATGTCATTCTTATGCTCCAAAGTTTTCAGGATAAATGATGAACTCCTCAAGCTGACATTTCAGACCCTCCACATTTTTCTAGATCATTTCATACTATTCCCCTTCACGCACTCTGCTTTGTTGCCAAGCAGCATTACGAGGCACTCCCTGATGTTGACATTCCCTCCACTGCTTTCATGCACTTGTACAAATTGTCTTAGGTCCTACTTCCTTGGAATGCAGCCTCCTCCTCTGGGCCTCCTGGCATCCTTGTCCTCTCCACAGCCACCTCCACCCTGCCTGCTTCCCTGATCTCCTTCTTCTTTAATTACCTTGTATTTAGTTCTTTGAGTACATGTTACATCTTTCTTCTTGTAATATGTGGTCTGGGAAGGCAGAGACTGTTTTGGTTCCAATTTTTTATCTTTGACATTTAGCAAAGTACCCTGCACAAACAGAGTTACATTACAATTGTATATGTGTGTGTGTGTAAATATTATACACACATACGTGTATGTATATAAATGCATATATGTCTGTGTGTTATACATTACACATACATATATATACACATATGTATGTATATATAGCTGTATATCTAGATATATACACCCATGTGTTTGTTCAATCAAATCAAATATTTGTTTGCTCAGAACTTCACAAGAGATGATCTACCTCTCCTTCTTCACTCTTTGCTGCAGTGTGTTGACCCACCTGGTCCTTGAACCTCTTCTCTTGGCTTAAGTGATATTGACTTCACGAGGTTGTCTTCTCTTATTTGAGTTGCTCCTTCACTGTCTCCTCCAACGGTTCTTCTTCCTCTTCCACCCTCAAAATATCTTTCTTCCTCAGATTTCAGATCTGTGCCCTGTTTTTTGCCTCCTCCGGGTCTCTCATTTAGTAATTTTATTTGCTCCCGTGGCTTCCTCTGCTGCTCCTCTGCAGATAGATGGCTCCCATGCTTATATTTCAGTTCTGTGCTTTAACCTGCCCCTACTTCTGACTTCTCTGTGTGTGTTAGTCACCTGAGTTCCCTATTATCATTGACTCTACCCTCTCCCTTGTCTCTCCTATAACCTGTCAGTGGCCAACTCCTGCCCATTACAGCTTCCAAACTCACATTTTTGTAGCCCTGAAAGGTTTGCAAAGCACTTTCCTCTCAACCACTCTGTGCAGTAGATGGTACAAGTATTGTTATCCCCAAAGAAACTGAAACTCTGAGAGAGAAAGGAAGTTGCCCATGATCCCAAAGCTAGTGAATGTCTGATCAGAACCTGGGAGGGGGCCTTTTCATTCTCCCTCCTCCCATGTAGGTTTAGACTCCTGTCACCTCATCTGGATCTGTAATAATCTCCTAAAAGGTCTCCCCCAGGGCAGCCTGTCCTACATAGTTTAGTCAGATTATCTTTTTAGTTTAATTCTAATCTTTTTAATCCAATCCTGTCAAATCTCTCTTGAAATTATAAGCCTTCAATGGTTCCCCATTGTCTATAGAATAAAATTCTAAAAGAAATAGAATCTACCAGGATTGTGACGATGGTCCAATCTTACCTATTCAACTTTTGATTTCTCACTGCTTCTCTTTTATGTACTCTGAGCTTCAACCATACTATCATTACTATCTCATTTTCCTATTTCTGTGCTTTTGGTAATGCTGTTGTTTCAGGCTAGAATGACCTTTCATGGGCAGTTAGGTGGTGTAGAACACCAGACTTGGAGTCAAGGAAGGCCCTGAGTTCAAATCTGGTCCCAGACATTTACTAGCTGTTTGACCCCCAAGTCACTTAACCCTGTTTGCCTCTTTTTCCTCATCTATAAAATGAGCTGGAGAAGAAGATGGCAAACTACTCCATTATCTTTGCCAAGAAAATCTCAAATGGGGTCACAGAGTCAGACATGACTGAAATGATTAACCACAGCAACATGGCGCATTTGACTACAGCTAACAACACAGTACCTGATGGCTCCAGCTTTCTTAGTAATTCATAAGAAGGAACACAAAAATATTTCTGCCCCCATCACTTTGCCTCCGCTACCCCAGGGAATTTCAGACCTCTAACATGGAAAGCCATCAAAACAATACATATTTATTGTTTATAATTTAAAGGCTATTGTTCTGGTTTTATTTTTACGTTACAACCATGTACAGATTACTCTCACTTCCTGAGAGGTCTTCTGTAACAAAGTAAAAGACTTAAATTAAACCAGTAATGAGGAGACCTCATGTAAAAGTACATGCAGTATTTCACATCTGTAGCACCACCTGATCTCTTTCTTTTTTATTTTTTTAAATTAATTTGTTTTCAGTTTTCAACAGTCACTTCCATAAGTCTTAAATTTTCTCCCCCTTCCTCTCCCCTCCTTCCCTGAAACAGCATGCAATCTTATATGGGTTCTACATCTATATTCTTATTAAATACATTTGCACATTAGTCATGTTGTACAGAAGAGTTAAAACGGATGAAGGAATCTACGAGAAAAACCAAAACAAAACATAATACAAGAGAAAATAGTCTGCTTCATTCTGCATTCCCAGTTCCATAGTTCTTTCTCTGGATGTGGAAAGCATTTTGCCTCAAGAGTCCATTGGGAATTTTTTAGGTCCTTGCACTGCTCTGAAGGGTTAAGTCTATCAGAAACAGTCCTTGCACACTGTGGCTGTTACTGTGTATAATGTTCTCCTGGTTCTGCTCATTTTACTCAGCATCAGTTCATATAAGTTGTTCCAGGCTTTTCTTCATTTCTTATAACACCGTAGTATTCCATTACATTCATGCACCACAACTTGTTCAACCATTCCCCAGTTGATGGGCATTCCCTTGATTTCCAGTTCTTGACCACCACAAAGAGAGCTGCTATAAATATTTTTGTACATGTGGGACTTTTTCCCATTTCTATGATCTCTTTGGGAAGACCTAGAAGCAATATTGGTGGGTCAAAGGGTATGCACATTTTTGTAGCCCTTTGGGCTTAGTTCCAAATTGCTCTCCAGAATGGTTGGATCAGCTCATAGCACCACCAACAAGGAATTAGTGTTCAACTCTCCCACATCTTCTCTAACATTTATCATCTTCCTGTTTTGTCAGCCAATCTGCTAGGTGTGATGTAGTACCTCAGAGTTGTTTTGATTTACATCTCTCTAATCAATAGTGATTTAGAGCATTTTTTCATATGACTATAGATAGTTTTAATTTCTTCCTCTGAAAACTGTTCATATCCTTTGACCATTTATCAATTGGGGAATAACTTGTATTGTAAATTTGATTCAGTTCTCTATATATTTTAGAAATTTATATTTTATCACAGACACTACTTGTAAAAATTCTTTCCCAGTTTTCTGCTTCCCTCTTAATCTTGGTTTCCCTGGGTTTGTTTGCACAAAAACTTTTCAATTTAATATAATCAAAATTATCTGTTTTGCACTTCATAATGTTCTCTATCTCTTGTTTGGTCATTAATTTCTCCATTCTCCATAAATATGACATATATGCTTTCCCTTGTTTTCCTAATTTGTTTATAGTATCATCCTTTAAACCTAGATCATGTACCCATTTGGACTTTATTCTTGTGTACGGGGTCAGGCATTTGTCTATGTTCAGTTTCCGCCACACTCTTATCCATTTTTTCCAGTAGTTTTTGATCAAAGACAAAACAGTGAGTTCTTAATCCAGAAATCTTTCTTTTAAAAAAAAAAATTCAAGTTATCTCTGGCTCTTACCCCTAACTCACTGAAAAAGAAAAGAAAAGCAAAACAAATTCCTTTTGACAAGTATGCGAAGCATGCATTTTTAAAATCTCAAGCAAGACATATTCCTTTCATATTTGTATACAAAAACATTTATGTCTCATTCTGCACCTTAAATCAATCATCTCTCTATAATGGATAGCACTAGTAATACAAAATAGTACAAAGTAATTTGCAAAGTGAGAGTATTACTGGGGGGAATCAAGAAAGGGCTGACATAAGAAGGAAAATCTGAACTATGTCTTAAAGGAAGCTAAAGAATCTAAGGGACAGAGAGGACTTTCAGTCATGGGGGACCATGTGAGCAAGGGCATGGAGACAGAAGTGTAATAATGTCACACATGAGGGAAAGCTAGCTAGCCATCCGTATCTCTGATAACCTTTTTTACCTAACATAAACTTACTGTGTCATTAGAAAGGATCATAGTTGACTATACAATTTCATACATCACTTTAAGGTTAACTAATATTCCTGGCCACCGTTTGGATGGATTCTTTCCCTTTAGTTTATAGATCATCTAGAACCCTTTAGATTTCTTGGAACTTCTATTGGGAATTCCAGATAGTTCATTTTCCTGCAAATACCACAGTTCTTTTATGAATAGGATAAAACTGTCCTGTTCTTTTATGAATTCTCTTATTCTCTTGTGGAATAGGCTATTTTTGATAGTTCTAAAATATTCCCCCAGTCCCAACCTATGTGTTATAATGAAAGGAAAAATAAGCACTTGAGTCAAAAAACTTTGACTCCAATCCATACTCTGACGTTTACTAATTAGGTGACTAAAACATTTAGCCTTCCTGAGCCTCAGGGAAAAAAAATCTTTAATTTAATAAGATACATTTAATATCTACCTAATCTGGTGCTAGTATGAAAATGTTCGGTAAAATGCTATAAAACTCTGGTCTGTTTGTGTCTGATGAGATTAGAAAGTTGCAGTGTCATTTCTTAAGGGAAAAATGTTTTAGTGTTTGATAATAATTTGCATTTATTTTGTGTTTTGTAGTTTAAAAAAGTGAAATTTGTGGTAAAGGTCCTTACAGCATCCTCTTGAAGTTGACAGTGAAAGTATTGTCATTCTAGTTTCATAGATGAGGAAACTGGGGTTCAGAGAGTTAAAACTGATTGTAATAAACTAGTAGGTATCACAGTCCAAACTCCAACTCTGTTTATTTTTTAAAATTTTATTATTTATTTATTTTTGGTGAGGCAGTCAGGGTTAAGTGACTTGCCCACGGTCATGTAGCTAGTAAGTGTCAAGGGCCTTGAGGCCACATTTGAACCCAGGTTCTCTTGACTCCAGGGCCAGGGTTTTATCTATTGAGTCACCTAGTTACTCATTTTTGATACATCATCTTACTTCTGGAGTGGTTGATCCCTCAGCACCTTAAATTCTGGAATTTTTGAGTTTCCTTGCTAATTTGTAAGAATGCTTAGGACATCTTAAGATCTTCAGAAGAAAATTAGCACTTAATATGCCATGACCTTAGTGTTTGTTAGACATAGTTATAGTTTAGAACCTTTTTTTCCCCCCTGTGTTTCTCTCTTTCTCAGTCTCTCTGTCTCTTTCTCTTTATGTTTTTCTCTCTTTCTAGTCTCTTTTTCCCTATCATTTCCTCCACCATTTAAATTTAAGCCAGATGTCTTGTCTTAGGGTAGAACAGATTAATCTGTTTAAGAAGCTCTGCGAAGCAGATTTCTAACATTGGGTAAATAGATTTTTGTTTCTGGAGTGAGGATAACAGTGTGTGATTGTTTCATTTTTACTCAATCTCCAGAATAAATCTTTAAAGGGGATTTCTTTTCCCCAGCAAAAGGTTGCACAGGCTGCTGTGGGGGAGGACAGCTCTCCACTGGTCCTTTGGGTCCTTGGGGAAGCACTAGTGTGTGCTAGAGAACTAGTTCACTAACTCCATAGAGCCAGTGAGCTAGAACTAGAATTGGTAAGCCAGCGTCGGAATCTTAGTCTGATTCCCGTAATTCAGGAATTCTTATCTAAGTCCCGTGATTTGACTTTTCTCTTTCAAAATACTTCATAAAGTACATTGTTGTTCAAATTATGCAGTTACCTTCGATTATAAAATGCAGCTGCCTTTGACAGTTTGGCACAATATGATTTAGTGTTATGTGTGCCATAGTGCTTGTGTTGGGCCTTTCTATTCCAATTGTCCTTGTTCTTATACATAGTCTCAACAAATTGATTCTGATACCAGAAATAATGCCATTCCAAGTATATCTTACAGTCCTAGTTTGTTTTGTCTCATGCAGACATTTATCTCAATAAATGACCTTGGTCACAATTTAGCACCACCTTCCAAGGTGACCTGTTCAGGCATGGGTTAGACAAGATAACTCTGAGGTCCTTCTCAGTCCAAAGAATATTTGAACCTGGGAGCTCTGAGGCAACAGGGTACTATAGAAAGAGCTTTAGGGTTTACAGTTTTTCACATACGCTATCTCATTTAATACAACAATCCTGTAAAGTAGGTGCTGTCATTATCCCCACTTTACAAGTGCATCTATCATCCCCATTTTGCCTTTATAGTATTTTAAGGTTTGCAAAGAACTTATGGACTCATAAATTGATCCTCACAATTTGGAGATTGGTGGTGTTATCTTTCCCATTTTATAGATTAGAAAACTGACACACAGAGCAGCTAAGTGACTTGTCCAGAGTCATGCAAAGTCTTTGGGACCCCAGTTCCATAGCTCTGTACCACCTAGTGACTTGCCCAGGGTCGCACACTAATGTCTGAGGCCGAATTTGCGCTCAGATCTTCCCAACCAGCTCTTTACCCACTTGCGCCACCTGGTGAATGTATTATTAAATGTACTAGAAAGCAAGCTGCTTGACTGGAAGAATGGCCCCTTATAGGTAACTAGTATTTACATGACACTTTAAGTTTGACAAAGCGCTTTACTAAAGTATGTTGTTTTGAGAGACCCAAAAGCTGAAATTTTATTATGTTGTCTATTCATCAGTTTACCATAGGAATAGGAATAAAGAATAGTTTTCTGTGGAATGATTAGAGATTTGTAAGAAGACCCCTCTCCTACTTCCTAAGACTACACTAGCATTCCTTGGACTGATACTGAACGGCCTCTTTGCTGAAGTCTTCAGCTCATAATTAGGGCCCAATAGGCTATAAGCCAAGCCTGTTTATATAAGAGGATGCCGAGAACCTTGGTGCTAAACTTCAGACAAAACTTTTCTAAGCCACAAAGTGATATCTGTCTTCTGTCCAAGGTACTATCTGTCAATTGGCAGCCTGAAGGGGAGGGTCCGGCGAAGAACAGCTTCTATATATGCACAAATGTACTTCCCTTCTGACTAGGGTGAGAAAATAGGTACCTTCTAGAAAGCTGGGCATCCACTTTACTTTATGCTACACTCCCCCTGGCTGAATTTTACCGTCACTATGAAGTAGTAGGCACCCATAAATTCCCCATTTTTTTCCTGAATATAAGAACTTAATCAAAATGAGAACATTAAAAAACCTAGAAAATTATTTCCCTGGAAAAAGTAATCTCAGAATCTCAGCTTTTAATTTAATTAGCACTGTAATGATATTGACACATATACTTTCTTCTTCCTAAGCCTTTAGAGACTCAACTTATTTCAGAGACCACATCACTTTGCAAACCAGAACAGGTGGCAAAACAAATTGTCAAAGATGCCACAGTAAGTAAAATCTCTATTTTTTTTTCTTTTTTTTTGCTTGGATTAGCAGCACCACATGCTTAGAAAGATATAGATATTTCAGGTTTCTTTCAAAACATAAATAATAATTGTATGTAGTTTTTAATGGAACTGACTTAACTTACTAAGTGAATAGAATGAAAAATATTTAATGTCAGATGCCACTCTTTCTCTCTTGAATACCTTAATAACTAATAACCGAATTCTGAACACAGTGTTTCTTAACATCAAACGCAATTTTACCAGAAGAGTTCTTAGAATCTAAGTTCATTGAAAAGAATTTATATAATCTCAAACATGAGGCACTTATGAGGTGTTAGAAATCACATACATTATAGATGCCATGTGCTATGTATGTGCTTCTTCCTTTTTAGAGCAGTTTTTTTTATTATTCAGAGATTTAGTGCCCTATTTTACTTAGCAGGAGCCCACTGTCTCTTTCTTCCTCCTGTTGTCCATTACTACTTTCCTGAATATTAACTAGTAATTATGAAATGTAATAGATTTTTAGGGTATCTTATTTCCTCTTGGCAAATGGGTTTTCTAAAGCAGCAGTGTTAGTTCACTGTAAGAGAGGGCTTATAGTGACAAATTATCTTGGACTTTACTTAACCAGAAAAATCAAGACAGTGAAACTGATCAGAAAGTATCTGTGAATTTATTCAGCCTTTTAGGCTGATCATAGATTGAAGACTGAAAGAACCTTTGAGATTATCCCATTTTATAGGAGAGGAAACTGAGGCCTAAAGAGGCTAAGTGATTTGGACAAAGCCCATGGGGCAAAACAGCAGTCTTGATCCCATGACCCTTATCTTCAAATCCAGAATTCTTTGCAATACACTATTCAATAAGCATTTATTAAGTATCTACTCAGTGCCAGGCAATATAGTAGGTGATAGATACATAGTTAAAAATGAAATAAATTCTGCATTTAAGGAACTTATATTCTACTTGGAAAAGCAGCTCATATACAAATAAATACAAATTTTAAAAATTCAGAATAATTTCAGAGGAGCACCAACAACTGAAATAGTCAGGAAAAGCCTTTTGCAGGAGGTGACCCTTGTGATGAACCTTGAAGGGCGCCAAGAATCCTAAGAGGTAGAGGTGAGATGAAAGCATTTCAGAAATAAGAGCCAGCCTGTGCAAAGATATGGTGGTAGGAAATGACATTCCATGAATGGAGAACAACAAATAGGCTAGCTTAGCTAGTACATTTAGGGGAAGTAATGAAAAAAAAAATCAGTCTGGAAAGGTTAGAATCAGGTTTCGGGGACCACAAATACCGAACAAAAGAGTTTTTATTTTATCCTCGAGGCAATAGAGAATCACTGAAGTTGCATGATCAGGGGAGTGACAAGGTCTGACATGAACTTTAGTAATAGCAAATTGGCAATTGTGTGGAAAATAGATTAGTGGGGGGGACACATGAGGCAGAGAGAAAAACTAGAAAACTATTGCAATAATTCAGGTAAGAGGTAGATGAAGGCTGAAACTCTGGTGAAGGCTGTGCGAATGGAAAAAGGTGGGGTTGGATATAAAAGACATTGGAAAGATAGAATTAAGGTTTTGTGGATTGGAAAATGGAGGAGGGGGTGTTTGTGTGAGCACGTGGGGGAGGGTGGGGAAGGAAATGAAGAGTTGAGGAGGATACTGAAGCAAACTTAGGTGCCTAGAAGGGTAGAATAGGCTGAATAGGAAAGTCAATAGGATGGGTGGATTCTGTTTTGAACATGGCAAGTTCGAGATGCCTGTAGGACAGTCTATAGTATATATCCAAGCAGGCACTTGGTGAGGTGGAACTGGGGCATGGGAGAGAGGTGAGGAATGTATATGTGGATATGGAAGTCATATTCAGAGAAAGAATAGTGGAACCCATGGCAGCTAAGGAGTATAGCTATATAGAGAAAAGAAGACCCAGGTAGGAGAGCCTTGGGGCATACCCACACAGAAAGGAGACAACCGGAGAGGGAAGTGTCATGACTCCTGTAGGAAAAAAGGCTATCGAGGAAAAGGAGGGATTCACCAACACTGCGGAGAGGTCCAGAAGGATGACCACTGCTAAAACTTATAAGGAGAAGGAGAACGATTTCTTACCTGGGAATGGGACTGTTTATATTACCTTATGGTCCCAATGGTTTTAAAGTGACCCTAAATGGTTCTCTGCACTTGGTCAGTGTCCATAGAGCCATCCAAAGACTTACCTGCGTAAAGGCACATGTGTGAATCCCTTAGCTTGACTAACAAAGTATGAGTCAATAACTGTGAACTCAGAGATTTTGCTCCTTAGCCAAGGACAGCATAATCTGAGCAGGGGAGTGAGCAGGGTGTATCTTTCTGCTGTTGACATTAACCACTCCTTTTCTTATTTTCCAGCAAGGAAATTTTAATAGTTCCATTGGCTCAGATGGATACATGCTGTCATCACTGACCTGTGGAATGTCACCAGTGACTTCTATTACGGAAGGTCTCCAGCAGGTAAGTTCAAGATGTGTCAGTATGTGAAGAAAATAACTCATTTTTAAGCCCAGAGGACAAAAGGTTGAGGAAAGCATTAATCACAGCAGCTTTTCAATATATAAAGGATTTTTATTGGAAAAATGAGCTCTTTTCTGTTTCCACCAGGAATGTGAAAAGGAAATGGGTTTAAATTACATTGTGACAGCATTAAGCAGATAAAATTCACCGCTAATAAGCATTATGAGACACTATGGAATAGGTTTTCTGGGGTTAGTCACAGAATCCCTTTTCTGAAGGAAAGGGAGTTTCCATCCATTTGGAATGACCAAAGTATGGTTCTGGCCAAAAGGGTATGTACTTTGGGGACTAGGAAGGAAGAGAAAGAATAGACTAGATGATTCTAGACTTTTCATTAAGTATGTATGGAATGCAGCAGGTTGGTGGCACAGTGGCACAGACAGAGTACAGACCTGAAGTCAGGAAGACTCCTTCCTGTTTTCAAATCCACCCTCGGACAGTTAATAACTGTGACCCTGGGCAAATCACTTCACCCTTTTTGACTCAGTTTCCTCATCTGTAAAATGAGCTGGAGAAGGAAATGGCAAACCACTGCAGTATCTTTGCCAAGAAAACCCTAAATGGGATCACGAGGCAGACATGCCTGAAAACAACTCAACAACAAAATGTATGGAATGTACATATGGATTGCCTTCCATATGTCCAGCTCCATGTTATGTACCATGGGGGTACATGTTTTGTTTTTAGATGTGGTGCTAGGTAAAAGATTATGGAGGACACTGAAGAGGGTAGTATTAGGAAGACATAAAAATGCACATTAATTTGTATTGGGAGAACGCAGAAGAAATTGGCTTATCTCTGGCTCAGTTTGAAAAGTAGAAAATTAGGTTGAATACGTTGATGGGGAGCAGATAATGGAGTGCTTGGGAAATCTGGCAGTTAGGTGACACAGTGGGTGAAAGCATTGGACTCAGGAAGACCTGGGTTCAAATTCAGCATCAGACACTTACTATGTGACCCTGGACAAGTCACTTTAACTTCTCTGTGCCTCAGTTTCCTCCATCTATAAAATGGGAATAATAGTACAATGGCACCTCCCTCCCAGGGTTATTGGGAGAATAAAATGAGATAACATATATATATATAACATATAGTGCCTTGTAAACAAAATGAGATAACATATATATATATATATAACATATAGTGCCTTGTAAACTCTAAACCATACATAAATGCTAGGTATTATCATTGTTGTTAAAATCAGATGAAGGAGATGGGATTTGATCCACATAGGCAGCAGCAAGCTACCTTGATTGCACCATTTTTAAGAATGTTGATTTGGCAGCATTGTGAAGGCTGCATTGTTGTGGATGATGACCAGAGATAGGAGAGCTGGATCACAGTGGTGTCACTAAAGATGGAGAGGAAGGAAAGGAAGGAGGGAAGGACAGACTGCCTTATTAAGCACTATGTGTCAGGCTCTTTGCTAAGCACTTTAAAAATACTGTTTCAGGTAGGTACTGTTTTGACAGTCGTTAACAGTAGTTGCACAGCTAATCTGAGTCCAGATTTGAACACAGGTCTTCTAGGACACAAAGGCCTAGTGCTCTATCCATTGTGCCACCTAGCTGCCTCAGAATCCAACTGGTATTTTGTAAGAAGGATCAGAAAGACTTCATGACAGGTTTGCATAGCAATAAAGGAATGAGCTTTTAATATACTTATACATCATCCAATCACTCTACTAATGAATAAGCATTTATTAAGCTCCAGGGAGAGAGACAGAAACACTCTTTCATCAACATGTACATATAAAAATATATAGAAAAGTATGTATGTGTGTGTATACGTATACATACATATATGTATATAGTATACATATAGAAAATAAATGCAAGATAATTTTGGAACAAAAGCACTAACGGCTTGAGGGGATCAGGGAAGGCCTCATGTAGAAAGTAGCCCTTGAACTGAGTATTTATTTAAGGAAAGAAAGAATTCTAATAGATGGAAATTAGGAGGGAGTACAGTTCAGGCATGAAGAACATTCAGCCAGTTTAGAAATTATAGATGATGTAGAATGTGTGAGGAACTAGGCTGCAGAGTACAGGTCAGGAAGGTAGATAGCTAGACAGGCATTTATTAAACTCTCACTGTGTGTCAGGCATCCTGTGTTAAGTGCTGCTGGTCCTAATAGAATCAAGCAAGAAAGTTCCTGCCTTCATGTAGCCTATATTCTAATGGGACAGGGAGAAGGGAGACAGTAAAGGGAGATGCTACAAAGCAGAGTGGGCATAGTGAGAAGATGGCCTAGGCCCCTTGTAAATTTTTGGTTTTGTTTTTTGGAGGCAATTGAAGTTAAGTGACTTGCCCAGGGTCACATAGCTAATATGAGGTCAGATCTGAAATCAGGTTCTCCTGACTTCTGCTCTGGTGCCCTATCCACTGCACCACCTAGTTGCCCCTTGTAAGTTAAGACAAAAGATCATCTATCAAGGATGGGGATTGCAGAGGTAGAATTTGTGGTTGATGACTGGAGAGCAGGCATTATGGTGAGGATATTGCAATGGTCAGGTGATAAGGACCTGAACTAGAGCAGTGACTGTGGGAGTAGAGAAGAAGGGAAAGATGAAAGAGACATAACAGGAGAAATCACAGTATTTGGAAACTAGATATATAGGGTGTAGAAGAACAAGTAATAGAATATTTCTGAGGAAATGTATCCAGGAGACTATAAAGATGGTGGCACCATCAGCAGATGTAGGAAGGTTCAAAAGAGGTATGTATTTTGGGAAAAATAATGAGTTCTTAGTTGGCCATGATGTGTTTGAGATGCCCACTGGAAATCCAGTTTGAAATATATAATGGACAGAAGGAGATTGAAGTTCAGGAGAGAGTTTAGAGCTGGGTGCATAGATCTAGGTATCATCCAGACTGATTTGATAATTAAAGCCATTGGAGCTGATGAGGTCACCAACTGATGGTGTAGAGACAGAAGAGAAGAGGGTCCAGGATCGTCTTGGAGTTTACCCAAAGTTGGGGGGCATGACATAGATGGACAGCCAACCAAAGAGACTAGAGAGAAGCAGTCGCATCTTGTCATGAAAATGTCATGAAAACTCAGAGGCCATAGCGTCCAGGAAGAGAGGGTAGCCAATAGTGTCATATTACAGCAAGTTCTAGAGGGATGAGGATTGAATTAAGGTCATCAGATTTGACAATTATGAGTAACTTTGGAGAGAACGATTTCAGTTGAGAGATGAGATTGGAAGCTACATTGCAAAGGGTTGAGAGGAAAGGAAGTAGAGAAAGGGTAGAAAGTTATATGATCGTAGCTTGGGGGAATGGGTCCAATGAGGGGTATTCCTATACATAGAGAGACTGCATATCAGAGAGAGGATATATGGGAGAGGTCAGACAGTATAGTCTGCTGAAGAAGGTGGAAGGGATGGAATTAAGGGCACACGTAGAGGGGTGGGTCTTGGTAAGGGGAAGGGCCAGCTCTCATCGAAGATGGAAGTAAAGGAGACACACTGGGGAATGGTATCCAGGTGTTCGGGAATGTAGAGAAGGGGAAAAGAATGAATTCATGCGAATAGTCTCTAGTTTCTCAGCTGAAAAAGTAGGGATGGAGGTGGGCAGGAGGTAATATGAGAGGTTTGAGCAGAAGTTGAGAAAACCCCTATGGGGAACAGAATAGGAAATAAATAAAATTGGATCAAAAGAATTTCGTTGCTGCAATGACAGACCAGATAAGATTAAAATAACATAAATTTGTAGTAGACTTAGTTCAGTTGTGTGATTTCCTCCAAATCTGTACAGTAGTCTGTGAATAAGAAAGGAAAAGAAGGATGGTTGGAATAATCCAGGGTCAGGCTTTGGCCAGATATAAGCAGCCACGGAACAGCATTTAAGAATAGGGGAAAATGTGGTGTTGAACTAATTATCACTAGGGTCAAAAATGGAAAAGGAAGAAAGTAAATTCAGAATAGTGGTGATGACTTGGGTGAGTACCTAGGGACTGGTAGTCTCAGTAAGAATGAAGAATAGTTTTAGGGGTTAAGCAGGAAACGGAGAGATAGGATGGTAGGAAATTATGATCTGGGGGAAAAAAAGGCATTTTGGAGTTTATTTTATTACTGTCAACAGCATTATCAAAGATAGTATTTCTATAGTACTTTAAGGTTTGCAAAATGATACATCATTTAATCCTTACAAATAACCTATTAAGAAGACACTTATTATTTCTATTTTGCAGTGCTACAACCTTTTAAAAACTTCATAGAAATTTTGGTCAAATACGCATGCTTATGTATCAGACTTTTAATGCTTGAACACGAGCTGGGCCATCACTGGTTGTCTTGACTTATGTCTTGCCGATGAACTCCTGTGACTCTGGAGGAGAAAGTGAGGCTGATGACTTTGCACAGCCCTGCCTCACTTAAATTCAGTTCACCCACAAGTCAAGAAATTACCTATCACATCCTGACATCATTGGTCTTCTTTGAGAACGAAAGATGAGCAACAGATAGGAAATTAAGGCTTGAGAAGTTAAATGACTGAGCCAGGACTACATAGCTAGTATTTGAGAGAGGGTTTGAACTCAGGTCATCCTGACTCTCAGTGCCCTGTCCACTGTGCTACCAGCTACTTCATACATGTGGGTGATGACAAGGCTGAAGTCTGTAACCATTCCTATGCAGAGCTAAGGGAGAGTGGAGGGGGGTGGGGCACAGGAGTTGAAGAGATGGGGGTTGGGGAATTAAACAGTATACCCTGGTTAAAAAAAAAAAAGCAGGACTTACATTAGAGAGGGAGACATTGGGGTACTGAATTCTTTGAGGGAAGCAGATAGAATGACCTGAGGGCTTATAGCTCACTGCCGTGAGGATTTGGATTGGATGATAAATCTGTGTAGAGTGAACCTCAGAGGATGAGAGGTCACAAATGTGTTTTCTTCTTTTTGTAGTTTATGTGAATATTGTTTTTATAATTGAAGTTCTCAGTAGAGTTTTCTTTGATTTAAAGTAGACTAGGATGTGTCTGAAAAAATCCAATGTAAGGATGTCCTTAAGAGCGCTTTTGACAAGACAAATGTGGAAATATGATTAACGTGATTGTATGTGTATACCGAATGTCAGATTGTTTGCTGTCTTGGGTAGGGAGGGAAGGGGGAAAATTTGGAACTCAAAATCTTATAAAAGTGAATGTTGAAAAGTCTCTTTACATGTAGTTGGAAAAAAATAATATCAAGTAGTGGGGAGGACAGCATGCACTTTTGAAATGATCTGTTGAATGAGCTGAAGACTCTCAGTCACTTCCCTGCTCATCTCCTCCCTGCCCCCCGCTTTCTCTTTCAGATAGTTACTATGGGTCTTTTTCGAACCATTGCTTTATTCTACCTTGGAAGTTTTGATGGCATCATCCGACGATGTATGATCCAGAGGACAAAGTCTGAAGCTGTGGACAAAACGGCTTGATCATCATTCCAAAAAGCAGAGAATGGTTATTCAACAGTTTGGACAGCTTGCTGCTAACGGGGATCTGACCTGTGGACGCTGGTGCAAGTGGGTTTGGATGCATGGAGTTTGAACAGCTCTTTCTTTGGGAACCTGGATGAAAGCCAGAAGACAAAAATACAATTCCAGGAAATATTAATACTATGCAAATATGAGAATGAAGAGTTTTTGATTCTCTGGGTTCTGAGGTAGAGAGATAATGGTGTGGGAAATGATGGGGTGTAAGAAGTGGGAGAAAATAGGACTTCAGACTGGGTTACTTGCCGGTGATTCTAAATAATGGCCTGTATTTCTTTTCTCCTATTTTTTTCCCATTCCCCTACCCCTGTTGGTGATAGAGACCAAAAAGAATTTTGTGGCACATAAAGTGATAAAGGGTTTTTTTTTTAATTATTTAGGTCTCAACCAATTTTTAGGGTGATTTTCAAAACTCAGCTTACTTGATTCACAACAATTTTTTCCCATAGTTAGTAGGTTTAAACTGATAGCCTTTTACAGTATAGAGCTATCATGCTTCTATCTGCTCCTGGTGGAAAAATATTAGATGGCAACACTATCTCTTGATGATCCCAAATGGAAGCAAATTTTGCTGCATGGCCACAGCTGCTAATTGAGGGTAAGAGGAAATAGGGGGGAGGTAGAGAGCAGAGTGGTGCCACAGGGCATAATTTAAAAGACAAATATTTCCTAGAGAGAGTTTTTAAAAATTTCTCTCCAGGTTAAAATACAGGAAATTTCCCTCTACTAACCTATGGGGAAAAGGCAGTCTTCTAAAATGATTTTTTGAAGAAAAAATAAAATTTTAGAAACTTCATTGTTTACAATATCTTAAATAGCCATAATCTAAAATTCATATATTCCATTTTATCCTATTCATTTCCTTTCCTCTTCACTTTTACCTAAGATACTATTGTAATATTTATATAAAAACAAATTTAATAAGAATTTGTGTCAATTAAAACACAAATTGTGACATTTTTCCAGTGGCACATACTTAACTTTCATGAGGGCTGAAGATTGAATAGATATATTTTGTTCCATAGGGTGCCGTTCACTGATTGAGATGATAAGGCCTATGATTCATGATATATCAATTCAAAGCGGACAAAACAGAAGACCAATGCCATACTTTTCTAAAAATTTATTAGGGCAGCCCACACTTTGCTGTGAGCGATCCTTACTTTTGCACCATATGTTAATGATGCCTACATAACCTACCCTAGCAATGCTTTTTTAAGCTGTTATCTCTAAGAACCCCCTTGCTCCCAGGAATGCTATTTCCAATGAGCAGGACCATTGTTCATTTAATGGACTTCCATAGTAAGTGCCTATGAGGAGCTTTAGCAAATACTGCTTGTTTCATACTGGCCCTTATTAGCCCTCCTCAGCTGGAGGGCTTGGCTCTGCATTTCCATTCTAAAGTCCTCTCCTAGGTGCATTTGTATAGTGAGGACATATGGATTCATTTTTATGGAAATAGGCCTCTTCTAGTGTTCACGTAGAAAGGATTTTGTTTAAAAAAACTATATATATATATATATATATATATATGTATGTGTCTATATATATATAGATATGCATATATACTTGTAGCAAAACTGGAGAGGGGAGTAAATATATTGCTCTAAATCTTTGGTACTTCTTGGTTTAATTTCAAAATAAAATGGTGTTGAATGCCTTTAATCCATGATAGCTTGATAGAGGTTTCTTGCAGTGACTTTATAACAATAGACAAGGTGACAATAATAATACTTTCTTAGACATGGCATCCAGGGTAGTCTGAAAATAGGACTTTTAGACCAAGCAAAGCTATATACATGACAGCTGATCTGCTGAAGTGCTATTTCAGTGTATCAGGCTTCTTTGTTACATATGTATTCTTTGTTATATACAGCTATACCATAAAAAGGATCTGACCTCAACCAAAGCAAGAGATGTTTTAAAGGCGATAGTTCTAGTTTTGTCCTAGCTGGCTCTCATAATATTAATTAACCTTTTTCTTCCAAAAGTTTCCTGAGCCAGATTATTTTGATAGCGTCCCTCTGTTAGGGCCCCTTCTTTCAGAGAGCTGATATTATGCCTGCAAATAGGGTAAATTGTGCCCATGGTAAAAGATATTCTCATAGTTAAACTGAAAAGCTGGTCTTTCTTCTCTAGGTGATCTACAACAGTTTATTACAAGAAATTCAGTTCTGGAGTCCTTGGCTCCAAGTGGTTTGAGTTACATTGTTATATTATATATATATATATACACATACATATTTATTTTTAAAACTTTTAATTGCATTTAGTCTTAAAAAGTTCTATAAGAGAATTAGAGAACCATTCATTTTGGAGAGAGATATAAAACAGCCTCTAGTTTTTAAAGGAAAAATTCCTACTGACCATTTTTTGTTCATTGTAACAGTTTGCACAGTTGATAGAAGAAAAGCTGAAATATATTATTGCAAGCTCCGCAGGTTAGGTTGACATTCTAGTGACACTAATTTTTACACGTTTACTGCGGATTCTTTCTTTGGTTATGTTCAGTATATTACTGACAGTTTCTGCATAAGTCTTTCAAGAGAATTTTTCAGTAAGTTAAATGGCACAAAATATTAGTTTGGTGAAAATATAAAGAGAGAAAAAGTAGATCATATGTATCTTCCAGACAAAATGGATACCAAAAATAACTTTTTGCCCCCACCATTATCTGAACTACAGATTTAATCAGTTTGTTGTGTCTTGTTCTCAATTAAACATGGGTGTCCATTTGTTACCAACTTTCAGAATTTGTACTTCTTTTTGATAGTCTAATGCATTGTATCTTTCCTGTATACACTAATCACAACGTAACTCCAACCATCCTAAATCTCCCTGCTTATAACTATGGTGTAGGACAGTAACAATAGATTTAATATTTTATTAAGTCTAAAAAGAAGGGAATAGCTAATTATATTTTTCTTGATGTGAAAATTCTATACACTTTTAAATTGAAAAGCGTGTATGTATGTGGCTATTTTGATACATACTAGAGCTTGGGCTTGCTGCTTTATAAGCATTTGTGCCAGAACTGTACACTAATTTTCATATCTTGTATTTCTCAGAAACGAAAAATAAACGGGGAACAAGGTTTGCAGATTTGAGGGTTTATTTTTATGTGTATGATGCTTTCTTGAGATACTTGAGCGCAATAAAAACAATTTGTGCTATCTGACCTTTGCGTTCCAAGCGATAGAAGAGTATGGCTTTCTTTTTTTGCTTACTGAGTCTCTATTTTCTTATTTTTAGTTTTTAACATTAACTTCCCTAAGTTTTAAATCTTTCCCCCCTCTCTCTTCTCTCCCTCCCCTACATGGCCTGCAATCTGACAAAGGTTTTACATATGCATTCCTATTAAACATATTTTCACATTAGTCATGTTGTACAGAAGAATTTTAACAAATGGGAAAAACCATGAGAAAAAAGACCAAACAAAACCAAAGAAAAAGAAAGAAAATAGTCTGCTTTGCTCTGCAATCAGGCTCCATAGTTCTTTCTCTGGATGTGGATGGCATTTTCCATCATGAGTCCTTTGGAATTGTTTTAGGTCCTTGCATGGCTAAGAACTAAGTCTATCAAAGTCAGTCGTCGCACACTGTGGTAGTTACTGTATACAGTGTTCTCCTGGTTCTGCTACCTTCACTCAGTATCAGTTCATATAAATCTTTCCAGGTTTTTCTGTAGTCATCATTTCTCATAGCACAATAGTATTCCATTACATTCATAGATCACAGCTTGTTTAACTATTTCCCAATTGATGGGTGTCCCCTCAGTTTCCAGTTCTTGGCCACCACAAAGAGAGCTGCTATAAACATTTTTGTACATGTGGGACTTTTTCCCAATTTTATGACCTCTTTGGGATACAGTCCTAGAAGAGATATTGCTGGATCAAAGTGTATGTACATTTTTGTAGCCCTTTGGGCATAGTTCCAAATTGCTTTCCAGAATGGCTAGATCGGCTCACAGCTCCACCAACAATGAATTAGTGTTCCAGTTCTCCCACATCTTCTCCAACATTTATCATCTTCCTGTTTTGTCATGTTAGCCAATCTGTAGGTATGATGTGGTACCTCAGAGTTGTTTTGATTTGCATCTCTCTAATCAATAGTGATTTAGAGCATTTTTTCATATGACTATAGATAGCTTTAGTTTCTTCCTCTGAAAACTGCAAGTATGGCATTTTTAAAAAGCACATAATATGGTTGCAGTAAATGTTTCGTACATTTATCTTCCTATAACTCCCCCCCTTCCCCCCCAAAAAAGTAGAATGTGAGACTAGAAGTTAGAAGATCTGAGTTCAAGTCTGTTAGCTGCATGACCCTGAGCAAATCATAATCCCCTGGAAACTGTTTCCTTTTACAAAAGGGAGATAATAATTTCAGCTCACTTTTCTAAAATGTGTTGGAGTTTATCAAGAGCTCTCCTTGAAAGAACCCTATAAGGAAGATAGGGTAAGGATGTTTATGCCCATTTTATAGAGGGATAAGTTGAAAATCAGAGGTTAAGTGATTTGCCCAGGGTCACGTAACTGGTAAGTGTAAGTGAACCAGGACTTGAACCCAAGTCTTATACTACACCAGCTTAGACTGTATCTCAAAATTGTTGTGAGCATCAGATGATATACAAGAAACTGCAAAGTATGAGATAAATATGTAGTGTTTTTGGACCTGTGTTTGTATATCTCTCTCATTGGAAGTTTAAGGGAGAAGGAGGAAAGAAATTTTTCAATTTCAATTCAAAATTCAATGATTTGGAGTTCAAATGCAAAGAAATGTCCTGCCAATACATAAACAGTACTCAACCTGTGACTGCCAAGTTGTTTCATCCTTATTTGACTACAGATGGCAAGTTTATAAATACACAATAAGTCTTTAGGAATAATTAATTTTGTTCGTCAATCCTTAGCTCTGAATTTTTAGATTTTTTTTTCATGATGGCCACTAAGAAAGTTAGAAATGATCATTTAAGAGCATTTTTCTATCTGGGTCATGTGAATACTGAGATAGCAGACTAGATATTTTCTCTGATCCCCACAACCTCTCAGGCCTTTATAAAACAAATTATGCACCAAAGATAAAGCACCTTCAGTTGACTCCAAGGGTGAGGACACCCAGAATCCAAAAGAAGGCTTAACTCCTCCTGCGCCAAACTGAACGACATCACATTCCTGAGTTCATTCAACACCCCCTCCCTACCTCCCACGCTGCCAGCACTGAGGCTACATTAACAGATCCAAGGACAGAACACAAGCTACCTCAAAACCCATCCTGTTCCCCATGCTTCCCTCTGTTTTTCTAAGGCTGGGGAGACCCCAGCTCCAGGCTGTAGAAGTTTGCTCAGGGCTTGACAGCCTGCTTGGCTACAGCCCTTCAGGAACAAAAGCTTCCTGGGGCCCACAACCCAGAAGCACTAGCACTGCAAAGCTCTGAACTGGTGGTGCCAGGCCAGAGCACTGAGGACCAAGTCTGAGGGAAGAGCACAGCATTCAATTGGGGCTATTTCTGACCAGCCAAAAGTCATATAGGGCAGAGACCTAGCTGATGAATTCAAGCCCCACATAAAACTATGATTAGAGGGAAGGGCATCATGAAGTGAGTGATAAGGAAAATGAGTGGGGGAAAGAACTGAAGCTACCAAAGATTTCAGAAAAAAGAAACCGCAAAGGCCTTGAACGTAAGCATTTAAATCAATAGAAAAAAACAGTAACAACAGAAGGAAATATGGCCTCCAGATCTTATAAACAAGTTCAGGCATCAATGGATAAATGCTCCCCAACACAGGAAAATTATGCAACACTTGAAAAGACACAGGGCCCTGTTGAATGTGAAGAGAACATGGAACCACAACAGGCTGTTCTTGAGTGGTTTAAAAGAGAATTATGAGAGCAGAATTTATGTTCTCCACAAAAACAAGGAACAGAATAGGAAAAAAATGAATCTGTGATGGCAAGCCTCAGCAAAGAAACAGAAGGAGGAACATAGAGGGGGAATGCAAGTACACAGAGGTGAAGGACAACCTTGAGGAAAATTAGTAGAAAACAAGAGTATTAAAGAGAATGTACTCCCTATGCAAGCGGAACATCCTGATCTCAAAGACAGGATGTGTAGAATCAACTCAGGGATCATAGCTCTTCCAGAAGAAAAGAAAGAAAAAAAATTAACACTATAATAAAGGAAATAATAGAAGAACTGCCCAGGACTTCTGAACATAGAAAATGAAATTCCAACTGAAAGAATTCACAGATCGCCTCTAGGAAAACAAATACAAACAAAAGAAAACAAAACTTTTAGGCTGAAAATTCCAAAACACATAGTATAGGACAGATGATAGATATTCAATAATAAAAAGATTCTGAAGCATTTAAAAAATGGAAATTAGAACTGAAAAGATTATTTGCTTCTCAAACTCTCCAAACAACAGAAATGTAGGAAGGGTGACTAAATGTAGCAGGCAAGGACAGTAACAGTAACAGAGTGACCACTGAGAGCCAAATAAGAGACTTCTCTTTAGAAGTACATAAGGAGACTGTACAAACAGAAATCTGGTCCAAGTAACAATGAAGAAGCAGATAGCGGACATAGTGGACAGACGCTGGCAACACCCTGCCTGCAGGTGAATGTTTCTTTTGTGGGACATGGGAGGTGTATAAAAAGAGGGAGAGGAAAAGGGAAAGAGAGAAGAGCACATGATGGACTGGGGGGTCTAATCAAAGGCTCAAGTGTGTGTTCTCCTTTGTTGCCAAAGAAGACCATGCCATCAGAGAAATGACATGGCTTGCACTTGACTTTGTTTTGAGTGAGGGAGGGCTGTTCAGGTCACCAGGCTCACTTCTCCAGAGCCATCTGAATCCAGTGAGCAGATATTCATCAGGATGACTGGAGATGACCCAGGCAAGTTTGGGTTAAATGACTTGCCCAAGGTCACACAGCTAGAGAGTGTCAACTGTCTGAGGTGAGATTTGAACTCAGGTCCTCCTTACTCTTGCACTGGTGCTCTATCCACTGCACCACCTAGCTGCCCAATCAAAGGCTAGCAATGAAAGGAAAGGGACTTCTGTGGTCTCAGAAAAAAAAGCCTAGCAGTGGGTGAGGAATAGGGTGAAAAGATTGAAAAGAAGGGGAAAGAAAGGAAGCCTGACTTCGGAGGTGGCAAGGGATTCTACTGATGAACGTTCCTGTGGGTAAAGAGAGATAGTTGGTGAAGGAGATGAGAACCTACGCTGGATGAAGCCTGAGGGATTTGTGCTGTAAAGTCTACTTGTCCTGGGAGGGAGGAAGTTGAAACCCTTGCGGGCAATTGGCACCTGGAAAGGGGGAAAAACATGGACATAAGGAGATTTCCAGGCAAGTTTAGGAGGAAAAAAGATCAATGAGAGGAATAGATTAGTAGCAGGGAAGGGATCCTTCCCATGGGACAGTGTCCTCTCTGATACCTGCAATACTTGGCATTATTTTGAAAGTAAGGCACAATGGAAAAGGGGAATCCATGGAGTAAGTCCTACAAGACAATAGAAGAAAGCGCCTAGAGGTGAGGAAAATGAGCAGATTGGAACTGAAAGTGGTTAGCGGGGGGAACTGAGTGAACCAAAATGACTCTTGTGACTCAGTTCTGGGCTAGCTCAGTTCCTTTTTTATTCAGTTATGGGTCTGGCCCAATTTCTGTTTTGTGAGGAAAGAAAATTATTCAAGTGAAGTTAAAAAAAGCAGGAGTTGCTTCCATGCTGTCAAATAAAGCAAAAAAACCCAAAAAACAAAAAAAAACCCAAACATTTAACAACTAAAAAGAGATAAACAATATGTTGGACATGGAAATGTTGGACAATATGTTGGAAGGAAACACAAACTACCAACCAATATCAGAAATAAACTTAGATGCTCAAAATACCTTAGCATCCAATTTCTTAAAGGAAACATTATCTGAGGTTCAAGAAGGTATAGATAGAAGCACAATAGTGATAAGGGACTTCAATATGCCTCTATCAGTTTCAGATAGGAACTAACAGAAATAAAAATAGTAGAGAAAATGTGAACAAATTTCTGGAGAAATGAGTTAAAAGACATATGTCATCTTTTAAATGTGACAGCAAAAGAATTTACAAACTTATCCGCACCATGTGGAACTTTTACAAAATTTGACTACATATTAGGGCACAGATATTAGAAACAAATGTAAAGAGAAACAATAATTAATATATCTTTTATAGACCATAATGCAATAAACATAGAAGTTGGCTCAGGAACTACAAACAAAAGATGCAGACACAGATGAAGACAACAATAAAACCTTAAACAATGAGTGGATCAAAGAACAAATCACAGAAAAAATAACTGTGTAAAAGAAAATTGTAATGATGAAAAAGCATGCCAAATTTTTGCAATGCAGCTAAAGCATTTTTCAGGGAGAAAATCATTTCCTTAGAATTATACATTTAACACCATAGGAAAAGAGGATTAATGAAGTGAACATGCACTTGGATATTAGGAAATCAACAAATAAACCTAAGAATAAGTAACAAAAAAGGAGATATTAGAGCTCAGAAGGGAAACATAAATTAGAAACAAAAATCCCTATTGAAATCATAATTAAAGCTGGTTCTTTGAAAAGACCAATAAAATTGATAAACCTTTAACTAATTTGATCAAAAGGAAAAGAGCAAAAGAATCAATCAGTAAAATAGCAAATGAGCAAGGTGAAATCATAGAAAAACCAGAAGAAATAAAAATTATCAAAACATATTATGCAGTTATATGCTAAAGAAACTAAGAAAAATAAAAGAAATAGAGGAATACCTTCAAAAATATAAAATGGCCAAACTATAAGAGGATTTTTCTTGCTTCCTCTCCTTTTCATGTTAATAATTATTTCTCTTTAACAGATTTGTCAAGAGTTTTTGTTTTTGTATTACCTCCTTTCCCCAACATGCCCCTCCCTCCTGCCCCATGAGGGATCTATCTCTAACAAAAAATAGAAGAAGAAGAGGGAAAGAAATTCAGACCAAACTCCCCTGAACACATCCATCAATTTAATGTCAATACTATTTTCCATGTCCATAGTCCTCTACCTTCCTATACAGAGAAAGGGAGTTTCATTTTTATAATCACTTGTGAACCTACATGCCATATATTGTCTAAAATAAGGGATTTAGACTTTGAAGATGGCAAAGCTAAAAGTAAAACTCATTTCCCCCTCTACCTTCCTTTTTCACTTTTCCTCTTTTTTCTTCTTCCTTGTCTTCCTCCCCTGGGGGCTCCCTCACATTCTCACAAAAGTCTTCTAAGAAAAACAAAACAAAACAAAAATGCCTTGACTTCCTTGGCCAGCTTCTTAGTATTTCTTTACCCTCTTATTGGGGAGGAAAAAAGGGAACTAAAAACAAAAGAGCCTCTTATCCAAAGTTATGAGTACCCTGGTGCTTCTAAGTAATAGTTTAAGAATCCCCATATAATTTGGAGGATGACATATAAATCCTGAAGTGCTCATTCTAATTACCTTCACTAGGAATTAATTTTTGAATGTCTACAGTGTGCAGTGTATATTGTGGCTGAACAAAGCCGACAACATAGAGAATGCGAATTCTTTACCTACACCATTTTAATACTATGGTGTCACAAAGCACTTATTCCCTTTATTGCAGTTCAATCAATAAATCAAGCATTTATTGAGCACCCACAATGTAGCCAGATCTGTGTTAGGCTTGTGAAAGTTACAATAGAAGTTTTGGACATAGACCTTGCCCCTTTGAAGCATATTTGGTCATCCTGATTTATATCTTTCCATTGTACCCAGATGACTCTGGAGGAGAAAGGAGGCTGGTGATTTCACACAGTCCTCTCTCACTTAACTCTTGCAAGTCATGGCATCACCTTCCTGATGTAGGTTCTCTTTAAGAACTCTGGCTGAACAACAACCCTCTCGGTGGAGAATTATTACTTATGGAGAAAAATGAGAGAAGAAAATAGATTCTTATAGATTTCCTCTCTATTTTAGTAAATAAAAAATCAATAGGTGGATCTCCTAATAGTGAACTCTCACAGCAACATAAATCTTAACAACTCTTTACTTTTTGGTTTGTAATTCAATTTGTTTATTTCACTAAATTAACTTTTCTGTCAAGTTCAGGTTCTACTATTAATTAATCCAGTGGGAACTACGAACTAAGCCATGCTTCTTTATTTATTTAGACTGAAAAGTTTTCTGTTTCTGGCAAGAAAAATTGAAAATAAAGAGATTTTATACAATGGAGCAAATTCTGAAATGCAAGTGATTCTGAAACAATATAGATTGTTTACTTTATTCACCCAGTGTGTATAAAAGTCACAGATGCAATCTTAAAATCAAGTGAGTCAACCACTGTGCACAGTCCAAGTAAAGTCCTGTAAGTTACAGAACTGTACATTCAATGTTATGAAATGTAAGGCATCTAAATTTGGAAACTAATGTCTTATTAGATTGTTAGTCCAAACTGGTGGGAAAGAGGGAGGGGAAAGCGTTTATATAGCACCTATTATAGGCCAGATACTGTATTAAGTGCTATTTCTTTTTGTTTTTTACAAATATTATCTAATTTGATCCTCACAGCAATCCTGTGAGGTAAGTGCTACTATTATCCTCATTTTATTGTTAAGAAAACTGAGAAAGAAGTTAAGTGACTTGCCCGAGGTCATACAACTAGTAAATTTCTAGGGCCATATTTGAACTCAGGTCTTTCAGATTCCAGGCCCAGCACTCTAACACCAGATGCCTCTGGGGAAGCAGAAAATGACTCCCCAAACCTTCCTTTTACTCCTTGTGCACTTCAGGGCTACATTTTTGTCCATATCTGAATGACTGGACCACTCTTTGGCTATTAAAATAATTTTGTTATAATAATGCAGCCCACCCAAAATCCACTCAGCAACTCATCCTTTTATACAAATTATGGTTTCTACTTTCAATTTTCCCTGTATGCATTCCCCAACACACTTCAGTTGTAGACAACATGAAGAGTTGGAGGCTGCCCAACTTGATTTCATAGCACATTCTATGAGCTGCAAATATGGCTTGTAAATAAGGAGATGACTGCCATTCTATTCTTAGGGAACCTACAGACATGGAGAACTAGCTGTGACCATCCTCCCATAATTAGGAGACTTTCCTAGAGAGGGTAGCAATCCCCTCCTCTGCCTCAGTCCATTTATTCATTCATTCATTCATTCATTCATTCATTCATTCATTCATTCATTCAACAAATAGTTGAATTTCCTTACTATGTGCTAAGTGCTGGGAAAAGATGACAAAAATAAAATAGTCTCTGACACCAAGATGTTGACATTTTGTTAAGGCATTAAGATCATATTCATAGAAAATTAAATATAAAATGTATACAAAACAATTTTGGGTGGGTGGGTGGGAAAGTTACTCGCAGCTGGGGAATCCAAATGGACTTCCTATAGAGGTGGTGCTTCATCTCAGGTGTTAAAGTCGTGCGACGAAACATGTGCTATTATCCCTTTTCACTCTGAATCCGCTTAGTCTTATTGGACTTGTTTACAACACTATTACCTCAGACCTGAGCTATAACAACCCTCTCTGAATCACCTACCATTTATTGTATATGGACAGGAAGATCGCATCTTTCAGAGTAGCCTTGACTCATGAAAATGATATCCAGAAGTATTGGCTGCCTCCAGTGTCTGGGGGAGTGACAAGAATAGAAGCCAAGAGAAGGTCAGGTATTGGATATATACCCTAGAATTGTTAAATTGCTTCTACCAAACTATGGCTTTCAAGTCTGGGGAGGTGTTTGGTGAAGAGGAATCACATCTGAGCTTCACCATCATGCTGAATCAGCAATGGGGTGATCCAACCTATGAGCATTGCCAACAGCATAAGGACGAGAAATGTACATTGCCACCATAAAAAGCAGAAACTTTGGGCAAGCAGACTATATGAGACAATCCTCTGAGCACCTTCCTGAAGACTGCCTCCTGATGGCTGGAATCTTCACTCCTGTGCCTGGTTTCCCATTCTTTCAACACTGTGGCTTTTGGTGCTATGAAAAAATATAGATCTGAAACCTGGCATGGCTTTTATCTTATGCCTGATTTGATCCTGATTGGGACCCCATCCCTCCTTCCCTCAAACTGGGAATCATCTGTTACAATGAGTCCAGGCAATGGCCCTCATCACCAGCATTTATCAGTCATCAAACATCAAATGCATGAAAGCCTTAAGCACATATATATATGTATATATATATATACACACACATATATATGCATATATATGTATATGTATGTACATTATGTATTATAGATATGGCTATCATATGGGAAACATTAACTGTCATGTATATATTTTTAATATAGTTATGTTTTATCATGTTACTATGTATAAGGTGTCCCAAAAGTCTTAGTGAAATTTTAAACTTTAATAGCTTAAAAAAGGCACTAAAACTTTTGGAACACTATATACCAATATACACATGTGCTCATGCACACACATATCTATATATACATACACATATGTAGATAGATAACATGATAACCATCCCTATCTCCATCAATATACACTCAGGAAATATACAAATATTCTCCTGGTTCACCTCCTACTTGTCTGACTCCTCTTTTTCAGTAACCTTTGCCAGGTCCTGTACACTAACTGGAGAAATACCTCAAAGCTCTGTCCTGGACTTTCTTCTCCCTCTACTGTTTCACCTGGTGATCTTATCAGCTCCCATGAATTCAATTATCATCTCTGTGTAGAGATAAGAGGTTTATTCATCCAACTCTAACCTCCAGTCTTGCATCTCCTACTGCCTGTGTGACATCTCAAACTATGTGTCTCATCAACATCTTAAACTTAACATGTTCAAAACAAAACTCAAATCTTTCACCTCAAAACCCTTTTCTCTTCCTAATTTTCTTATTACTGTCAAGGGCACCACCATCCTCCCAGTCACCCAGGCTGGAAACCTAGGTGTCCTTCATGCCTCCCTAAATCTCACCTCCCATATCCAATCAGTTGTCAAGTCCTGTTGTTTCTACCTTTGTAAAACCTCTCATAGGGGCAGCTAGGTGGCACCGTGGAGCACTAGCCCTGGAGTCAGGAGGACTACTGTTCAAATCCCGACTCAGACATTTACTGGCTACGTGACCCTGGGCAAGTCACATGACATTGATTGCCTCAAAGAAAAAAAAAGCTGTCATATGCAGTCCTTTCTTTACTCTGACACTGTCACCTCCTCATTGCTGGCCATCATCATCTCACCCCAGGACTATTGCAGTCGCCTTCTGGTTGGTCTTTCTGCCACAAATCTCTCCCCACTTCAGCCCATCTTCCACTCAGTGGTCAAACTGCGCTTCCTAAAACACAGGTCTGACCATGTCACTCCCCTGTTCGCTAAACTCCAGGGCCTCCTTATTACCTCCAGAACCAAATATAAAATCTTCTGGTCAGCTCTTATAGCCCTTTATAACTTGGCTTCCTTTTACGTTCCCATCTTCTTACGCCTTACTGCCTTCCACATACTTTTTGATCCAGTGACACTGACCTTATGGCTATTCTCACAAGATGCTCCATCTCCAGTCACCAGACATGTTCACCAGCTGTCCCTTGTACCTAGAACTCATTTCTTTCTCATCTCTGCTGTCCAGCTTCCTGGCTTCCTTCAAATTTCAACTGAAGTCTGACCTTCTGCAAGAAACCTTTCTTAGTACTCCTTAATCTTAATGCCTTCCCTCTAGGATTAGCTCCAATTATCCCTGTGTATATTCTGTTTGTACAGAATTGTTTGCCTCCTCCATTAGAGTGTGAACATTTGGAAGACAGCGATTTTTTTCCTTTCTTCGTATCCCTGCTGTTTTGGATAGTGCCTGATACATAATAAGTGTTAAATGCTTGTTAACATACATATACATGTACACATATAGCTACATATATATACATATGTGTGTAGATAGATAAATGATAGATGATAGACAGACAGGTAGACAGATAGACAGACAATAGATAGTTCTTGTTCTCCAGGCTAAATTTCCTCCTTCCTCATATTGTCTTGTTTCCAGAAGTTCCAACATTCCAATTGTCCTCCCCAGGAGACTCTTGTTTCTTAGGCAACTATGTAACAATGATTTGTCTCCTACTGTGCTCCAAGAACTTAGCTGGGTGCAAGTACAAAGAGTGGAACAATCCCTACTCAAAATGGTTGAGACATTAATTACACATAAAGGTGATACAACATATCAATATTAATAAATACAAAATAATTAAATGCAAGCTGATTTGGGAGGGAGGACACTGGAATTTGGGGGTCATTGGGAAAGGCTTCCCACGGATGGGTGGTGCTTGTCCTGGGTTTTAAAGGAAGAGATAGATTGTATGAGGCAGAAGCAAAGAGGGAGGGCATTGCAGGAATGTAGAATGGCCAGTACAAAGGCATGGAGGTGAGAGACAGTGAAGGTTATTCTGGCTAGATCAAAGAGTAAAAGACAGTGAGTTAATAATACCCAATGAGGGCAGAAACATAGGTTGGGCCAGATTGTGAAGGGCTTTAAATGCTATACATTGAGTTTATATTTTATCCTAGAAGCAATAGGAGCACACTGGAGTTGATTAAGAGGGGGGATCACATGGTCAGATCTGTGTTTAAGGAAAGTTACTTTGGCAATAATGGGTAGTACAGACTGGAGCGAGGAGACCCTTGAGGCAGGGAGAGCAAAGCATGAAGGCCAGCACTGAAGCTTAGAGTCCAGATATAGTCTGACCAAGTTAGCTAAATTCTGATACTTATAAATGTTAATAAAGGCTATGATTTCCTTAGGAGGTGGCACATGTAGCCTTGTCAGTGTTGACTCATTAAGCTCATAGCCAATTATGCCCCTGGGTCATCTTCAGATATCTTCTGTATGTTCCATCCTGCGTTTTTGTAATTCCTTTATTGAATCTGAGCACAAATTCAAAATTTAATAGGGTTAAAGATAGAGAGGCAATGTGGGATAGTGAATAGGGAGCTGACCTTAGAAACGTATCATTCTGAATTCTAATTCTACCTCTGACATAATGACTAGATAACCCTAAACCTCAGTGCCGCAGGTAACAGCTAAGATGCCAGAAGTTACCAAGCTGCATTAGTAAAGGCTTCCTAAGTGGGAGTTTCTCTATGCCAATTGAATCATAAATATGCACCAACCCCTCCTATCTATACCTTCCCTCCAAAAAAAACCTTTTAGTTCTTGTTTCATCATTCTCTTCTGCCAAGTTCTTTTTAAATCCTTTCTGGATATCTGATAAGCATACCTCCTGTGCCTTCAAAGTAAAGAAACTGAGGCACTTTGAATTTTTCATCTAAAGAACATAAGCAGCAGAGGGTGAATTTTGGTAGTTCAGAGAAAAGAGCATACTAAAGATTTAGGCTGTAGCTTCAACACTATTTGAACTTCATATGTGACCCTGGATAAGTCACTTTAATTTCTCCTGACTCAGTATCTTTTATATGTAAAATGAGGGTGGTGGACTAGAGTATCTTTCAACTCTATGATTCTTTTGTTCAGCTTCTTTTCCAGTAATTACCACTCTCTCCTTTTTTCTAACTAAACATTAAATCATTGCAATCATTTCAATGTAACTAATTAAACATTAATCATGTAAGCTATAGAAAGATCAGAATTATGCCTCTGCTTATTGATTGGCTCTGACTTTCTAAACATCCAAACTGATGTTGGACATGAAGGGAGAGAAAATTTTTCACCAAACTAAACTGTAATGTTGCAAATCAATAGTAGTCATTCCTCACTTGATAAATGGTCAAAGAATATGAAGAGGCAATTTTCAGAAGAAGGAATCAAAGCCATTAGTAGTCACACAAAAATGCTCTAAATTACTAGGAATTAGAGAAATGCAAATTACAACTCTGAGATATCATCTTGCACCCATCTGATTATCTAATGTGACAGAAAAGGAAAATGACAAATGTTTGAGGGGATGTAGAAAAATTGGGACATTAATGCACTGTTATTGGAGTTGTGAACTAGTCTAACCATTCTGGAGAACAAATTGAAACTATGCCTAAAAGGCTGTACAGCTGCATACCCTTTGACCCACCAATACCACTACTAGGTCTGAATCCCAAAGAAATCAAAGAAGAAGGCAAAGTACCAAAATGAGCGAAATATCTATAGCAGCTTTTTTTTGTGGTAGTAAAGAATTGGAAATAGAGGGAATGTTCCTCAATTGGGGAATGAATTAACAAGCTGTGACAGAATACTATTGGGCTCCAAAACTGACCAACAGGATAGTTTCAGAAAAACCTGGGGAAACTTATATGAACTCATGCAAAGTGAAGTGAGCAAAACAAAATAATGTAAAGATTAAATTGTGAAAGACTTAACTGCTCTATCATGATTCAAGATAATTCCAAAGAACCCATAATGAAGAATGCTATCCAAAGAGAGAGAGAAAGAGAGAGAGAGAGAATTGATCAACTCTGACTACAGACTGAAACATACTTTTTTATTTTTTATATTTTCCCCTTTTTTTTGTTTGTGTTTTCTTTTGTAACACAACTAATATGGAAATATATTTTGTAAGACTTCACATGTATAATCAATATCAAATTGCTTTCCTTTTTTGGGAAGGAGGTACTGGAGGGAGGAAGGCAATTTAGAACTTAAAATTTTAAAAAAATGAATATAATTTTTTTTTACATGTAATTGGAAGATATTTAATGAAATAAAAATACATTAAAAAAAAGAAAAAGAAAGCCACCAGTAGGTGGCGAAACCTAGCAAGTTTCAATATTTTGGTGAAGTGGATAATAAAGGAAGAATTATTAATCGTTCAGTTCAGGAAAAATTTGATTAAACAATGACCACTTAATGGTAACAAAGAACAAACACTAACGAGAGATAAGACATTCCTGTGATTTCACTCTTAAAGTACAGAGATGTGTTTAAGAAACATGTATAGGAAAGAAGAAGGGTTGGAAAGAAGGAAAAAAGGAAAAATGTATAGTAAGAAAGGAAGGATTTTCTAAGGGCTTACCATGTATCAGTCACGGTACTAAGTGCTTTACAAATATTTTCTCATTTGATCCTTACAACAATCCTGTCGCTATTATTATCCCCATTTTACAGTTGAGGAGACTGAGGCAGATAGAGGCTAAATGACTTGCCCAGGGCAACATAGCTAGTAAGGATCTGAGGTTGAGCATAGGTCTTCTTGACTCCAAACCTAATGTTCTATCCACTTTTATGAGGGTATGAAAAATATTTGTTAAAGTATCAGCACTTTCTTATGCAGCTGTTCAGAGTTTTAATAACCACTCAATAATATTTACTAATTAAATTCAAATATCTTTACTTCAAAGCCATAAAGATGAGAGTAATTCTTTAGTGTTTTCATGTAAAAGACACTCTTGCTTTCTTAATGGAGCAAGTTTCTTCATGGGCACTGAACCACTCCCTCAATTATTTTTTTAAACAAAAGGACAAGATTGACACCAAATACAGAAGTCAGCATGAGCTAAATGACTTGCATAAGATCATGGAGTTAGTAAATGCCAGGGATGGGAGGATTTGAATTTGTTATACAGACATTCTATTAAGCATATGATTCCAAAATACCATATCAAATACTTGGGATTTAAGAGATATCATCAAGTTAGATGTTCACAAACTTACCAGACTTCATATCCACCATCACTCAATACTAAACACAGCACAACCCAATGACTATAAGAAAACAAAGATGCGTTTTCCAATTCAGCTAATGGCCTCCTTCTGTACCATTAATATTATCACTAGTACTTACACTCTATTTCCCTACTGTGAGTCTTTTTACCGCCTGTATTATTGAGACAGCAACAATAATAATTAGGAAACCTCAACTCCTTCAATGAACATTTATGGGGCTAGTCTTATAAAATTCCTTACAGCACTGCTTGGGTGTGAAACTACATCTTATTTGTTTTAGTTCCCACCTAACTAATGAAATTGTTTTTGGTATTTTTGGAGCCTAAGAAAAAATTGATGACATGAGTTTAGGAATGAAATTAAAGTGATTTCATCATTCTATACCTGTTTTTAGGAATACACAACACCAGATAATATTAAACATAATACTCATATTTTTTTCTTCAAATATTCTTGTTTTTTTAAAAAATCTTTTGAGCTTATAAATTATTCAAAAAAAGTGCAATGGACTTTCACCTTACTTTTTGTCTTGGGCTGATTGAGACGAGAATGAAATTAATTGTACTTAAATTATGTCCTTTTTCTTGTCTTTTGATCATGATGGTGATGAAAAGGATTCTGGAAATTGCTTAGAATATCCTGGTTTTGAGGTAAGAATACACATCTCCATGAGAGATTTCTGAAGTCACAAGTAATAGCGCAAACTTTGTGAACTCATATTCTCTACCACTACCACGACATGACACCAAGTTTAGTATGTTTCAAGAGAACAGTAGACCTATTTAATCAATGAATATCTTCTAAAAAACCCATTGTGAGAGAATACTGATTAAAGAGGACAGTCATATTCCTGGTCTTGATGGTATCTGTTACTTCTCTATGGTTATTGAAACTATCAACTCTGAATTTTAATGAATTAATGAATAGCCTGTTGACTCAAAAGTACAATTTAACCCAAGGAAATCACTCCACACCTAAGAGTTGGAATGGGTCATTTACTCATTCAAGTCAGCCGTGGAGAAGTCAACATAAAGACATCAAGTTCAGAAACAATGTGTTTCAGAAGTATGTAAATCACCATTAACAGAAGTAGTATTGGTCTTAGTCCTAAGAACCAAGTTTGAATCCTGCTCCAATATTTAACTGTGTTACCTTGGACTAGTAACCTCTTCCGAGTCCTCACTTTCCTCATCTATAATACGGGGACAATAATATAATAACATAACAAGAACAACCCCACAAAGCTGTTGTAAGGAAAGTACATTCTGAGTCTTAAATTTCTACATAAATGTGAGTTCTAGGTCAAGTGAGATCTTAAAGTGCTTAGCACAATGTCTCGGGCATAAAATGTGCTACAAAAATGTTTATTCCCTTTCTTATGAATTGTTTGGAACTCAGAATACATTTTTCCCTTTCATTTTTACCAATGTTATAAAGAGGGAAGATTAGTTTCCCAGGTTGACCCAAAGAAGATAATTTAACTCATAAGACTTCTGAATTGTAGTACCAAAGTTTTCCATTGTTTCTATTAGAAAATGCATCTAGAGGTCAAACTGGTAACTTGGAAGGCCAAGAACTTATCTCCTCCCTTCCCTGTTCCCTCCCCTTCCTTCCCAACACATACCTTAAGAGAGGATTCATATTTTTCCTTATTTTGAAGAGCTACTAGCAAGGAAGAGGAATTTGGGGTGTGTGGGTGTTCCCAGGCATTGGGGAATAGTGGAAAGAAGGGATTCCCACCATTGTCACTACTTCATATGTTTTATTTTTCATATTTTCAAGGCTGCCTATATTAAAAAAAAGTTCCTTAAGGTCACAGGTTGAAATCATTCTTTAATTCAGCATGTATTCTCATCACATTATCTCATTTTGTGTTTTATGTTATGAACACACAGATATAGACATCTGTCCTATACTTCTCATTTTACATTATTTATTGTGCAATTTGCTTTTATAAGATACTATTGAGCAAATTACTGTGATTTTAGTTCATTTGAGGTTTATTGTGGGCTTTTTTTGGTACAATCTATCAGACTCTTAAAAACAAAAACGTCCAAACATGAGTAATTGATGAGGTTGCTAATAAACCATTACCTCCTTGTCTCTTCCTCCTGGGAGCTGCTCTTAGAACATAGATTGGTGGTTCCTGATATATGGACCACAGGTCAAGAGGTTATTGCAAATGATCTGAAGATCCATATGGGCAAAAGGCATTATCATTTTGTCCTTCCTTTAGCTCCAAAAAAATTTGAAGTTTACTAAATAATGTTTTGCATTGGATGCATTATTATTTTTCAAATATATATATTTATACATATGATTTAGGAGTGAATAAAATATAAATAAATCAAAATGTGTTATTGCATTCCTACTTGCTTTTTGTCCAGTTCATCAAGCAACACATTAGGATAGTAGAACTGCTTTCAAGGGACCCTGCAGAATTTAATATAAAAAAAAGGACTTTGTACTTGAAAAAGTTGGGAACGCTTGTCATAAGTCACAAAATTAGAATTGGAAGGGACATGTAATCAGTCCAAGCTATTAATTTTACAGATGACAAACCATGCCCAAGGACTTTGTACCTTGTCTAAATTTACACTGGTAATTAGCAATAGAGTGCTAATTAGAATATCACATTTCTCATCTTCAAGTCAGTCCTCAGTTCTTTATCCCCTCACCTTTATATTTAATAGGATCTGGGTCTCCAAAGTGCATCTAATCCAACCAACGCATTCATTTTTTTTTTTTTTTTTAGATGAGTAAACTGAAATCCAGGGAGCTTAAAATCTGAATCGGAATTTGAACCCAGGCTCCCTAGGTCCTGAGGCACTACTCTTCTCATTGTACTATGCTGCCTCCCTTATTATTGATAAAATAGAATTTTTGATTACAAGTTTTTACTTCCTGGCATAGGGAATTCTTAGTGCCCTTTATCAATACAACTTTACAATTTATCGCTTTTAGGATTTTCTGGGAAAATGATAGGTTAAGTAACTTGCCCAGGCTCCCATAGCTAGTCCTTATTGCTGGCTCTATGTCGGGATGGCACTTGAGAGTCCACAGGCCTGGGCTCTTTCATCACTTCTGACTCTAGCTTGTGTGATCAAGGGCAGCCCCCTCCTCCTGATCTGGGGGTGGGGGGCGGGAATGGTCCTGCGGGTGGGGATGACGCATCCAACACCCTCCCGCCCCCGCTGGGTCTCTAAGTTTCACAAGTCTTTAAGCCTCTCGTACAAAATGGAGATAATTAACACCCACAGGAAGATTCAAATGAGATAATGTATGTAAATTGCTATATTACATGACAACTATTGTTAGTAGTTGGCCTAGGGAAAGGGGCGAGCTTTGTAAAATTTACTATCTCCAGTGCTGATGCACTTTTTGGGGGGAAGGTACCCTAAGGTTCCAGGACTGACTTCCTAAATGACGCAGGACCACCAATCTCCTGGACCCTCCAGAGCTAACTCCGGGTCCAATTTTTGAGAAAGTGGTAAAAGAGAAAGGGTTGGTTCTTTCTTTCTTTTTTACCATTTTGCTTTAAAACAATTAAAAAATCATCCTCATCATTCGCGCCCCCCGCAACATTCCTTTTTTACCAAAGCCCCTACCCCAGGTACACGCAGGCACACACGAAATACACACACAACCACATCCAGACTCCGGGAGAAAAGAGTTTCGGAGGGAAAGGTTCCGAGGGGCTTCGGAAGCCGCCGGCCGCGAGGCCTGAGAGTCGGTCCTGAGTCCAGCTCCGTCCCGGAGCGGGGCGAGCGCCAGCAGGAGGAGGCGCAGCCCGGCCCGGCCCGCGGCCTGAGCCAGGGTCCCTCTTCCAGGGCTCTGGCCGCGAAACCCGGACCGGCTGGCGGGATGAGGACGACTTTTTTTTTTAATAGAACTGATTTTCCCAGAGCCCCAGCTGCCTTATTTTTTTCTCCCCTTTCATGATTATTTTGTCCACAGTGCCCCGAGCCAGCCAGCCGCTCTCAGCTTTCTGCAGTTGTTTGCATCGGGGGTTTCTCTGGTTAAGTTTTGTTTTTGTCATTTTCCTGCCTCCCCCGCCTCCCCGCGCTGCCCACCCCCCGCCCTTTCCAGCCTGGCATGTGGGACGGGAGTGCAGCCCTCCGGGTTCGCTCCGGCCAGGGCACGGAGAGCCCGGTCCCCGCTGCGCGGCGAGGCCATTAGGTAATGCACGGAGGCGGGCAGCTCCCGCCCGGCCCGGAGGCTCCCGGGGCCGTCGCCGTCCGCGCGGTCCCCTCTCCCCAGTCCCCACAGGGCCCGTCAGGCTCCCGGGGCCAGGCCCCGCGCGCGGCAGCAGCGGGAGGGAGCCCAGAGAGAGCCGGAGCTGGCCTGGGCAGGGCTGGGGGGGACGCGCTCAGCTCGGAGGGGGCGGCACCCCCGCCTCCCTCCAACAGTGCCACCCACCGGCAATCCTGGGCGGGCGAGCTCTCCGCCCACCCCGGGCCCCCTCCCCCTCGGACTCAGCCCCTTTCCGAGCCCAACCCGCCTCTCCCGCTTGGGGGCGGGGAGAGAATGGGACGGGGATGGCCCCAGGGGTGGGGGTGGGTGGGGATGACACGGCCACACCTTCTCCCCCCGCCCCTGCCGGTGCACACGCGGCTGGCACCCCCACCCCACCCTCTCCCAAGGACGCCGGGCTCTCTGATCCCAGCCTTGTCGCTGTCCCTTTAATTGGGGAAGGGGAAGCTGGAGCAGTGGGAGGGAAGGGGGGGTCGGAGAAGGAGGAGGGTTTCTTCTTTTTTTTGAATGAACAGTGACGTAGCCCCCACAGGAAACCAGTTGGTTAGTGAGGAGAATGAAGTAAGAGGCCAGAATATCCCCCCGCCCCCTTCCCCCAGCTCTCTTCTCCTTCCACCCCCGCCCTCCCGGCCCCCCCCTCCCCATCCCTCTGTGTCTGCCCCGCTGCAGCTGCACTGAACTCTCCCTGTGGCGCTGCTGCTGCTGCCGCTGCCGCCGCCGCCGCCGCTGCCGCCGTTGCCGCCGCCGCCGCTGCTACAAGTGAATGTGCATTAGCCGCCAGGACCTCCCCGCCGGCGGCGCGCACAGCAGACTCAGTCCCCCCAACCCTGACTGCGCTGCACAGGGGTGGAGGTGGTGGAGGAGGCGAGGAGAAGGCGAGGAGGGGGGAGGTGCCGGTGCTGGTGGTGGAGGTGGAGGTGGTGGAAGAGGAGAGAGGGTGTGCGGCGCGGAGGGTGCCCCGGTGGGGTGCAGCGGAAGAGGGTCTGGAGGGGAGAACTTCGTAGCAGTCATCCTTTTTAGGAAAGGAGGGAAAAATAAAACCCTCCCCTCACGGCTTTACCCCCACCCCTTCACCAGAACCACCACACACAGCGAGGTCTCCTCTCGCGGAGCACACGGCGCTGTCTACGCTTTCTGCCTTCATTTACCAAGCAGCTTTTTGGAAAATGTCTTTTCTGTCCGGAGTTTAATCAGAAGGGGATTTTTTTTTTTTTTTGCTTTTCCATTTTTTTTTCCTCCTGTCCTCTCTCTGTTTTAAATGGAGACGTGAAGCAGTCATTGGAATAGAAATCAATGCCTGTACGCGCGCGCGTGTGTGCGTGTGTAAATTGCACAGGGAAAACCACAGGACTTCGGCAAAATACTGGATTGAAAATTGTAATTCATCTGCTGCCGCCGTCGCCGCTGCCTTTTTCTTTCTTTCTTTTCCCCCTCTCCTTTTGGCTCCTGGATTCTCCGATTGGGGTTTCCAGGGTTTGACATTTCTTTGGAGATGTCTGAAACAGAAGTCTGGGAATTAATTTGGAAATCCTTCTAATTTTTTCCAACTCCTGATTCATTTGGAAGTTTCAAAGCAAATATAACTTGAAAGTCCTGAAGATTTGTGGAATTTCCCCCCTTTATGAGCTTATTCTGTTTTCACAAAAAGGAAACTTGACAGAGGAGCATACTGTACTTAGAATAACAAGTAAGTTCTTTGCACAGGAAAAATTACTTTATATAACTTGTAATAGACTGTTGAGGTTTTGTTTTGTTTTGTTTTGTTTTTTACCTAAAAGTGCATTAGAATATATTTGATTCCAAGGCTAGTAAATTCTTGTAAGTTGTATAATGTGTAGCAGTAGTGGTAGGAGCCACATTCACCTAGAGTATCTAGAAGAAAATGCACCTGATTTTGACTCTGTGTGAGTTTTTTTTCTTACCTTTCAGCATCACCGAGGAAATAGAATAAAATAATCTAGTATCCATAGCGTGCCTCATGAAATAAAAAGATACAAAAAGGAATTTAAATCATAAAAATACTGTGCATCTCATACCAAGGGGGGAAACACCAGGAAGAATAAAATATTTCAGAGACAAGACTCCCCCAAAGTCAAGAAATGAAAAGCACATCCAATAGAATAACTGGATTATAATTATTATTCTGTGTTTTGGGGGGCGTGGGGGTGGAAGAGAGAATAAGAGGTGGGTGTTGTCACCATTCGGTATTCACTGCTCCCTCCTCTGGGAACGATGGCTCACCCTGGAAGAAGAGGGTACGACAACCGGGAGATAGTGATGAAATACATTCATTATAAGCTGTCACAGAGAGGGTACGAGTGGGATGCTGGAAACATGAGGGCACCAGCCTCTCCAAGTCTTCCTCCGGTTGTTGCTTCTGCCCCTGCTGCTGGGATCTTCTCTACCCAGCCAAGACATACACCTCTGTCTGCTGAACCCCAGGACTTGGCCACTTCTACGACTGCTGCTGCTAGAAACTCACCTTTGCCTCCTCCGCCTGCTGTTGCTGCTGCTACTGCTGCTGCTGGACCAGCTGTCAGTCCAGTGCCACCTGTGGTCCACCTGACCCTTCGTCAAGCCGGAGACGATTTCTCTCGAAGGTACCGGAGAGACTTTGATGAAATGTCAGGTCAGCTGCACCTGACCCCTGTTACTGCTAGGGGACGCTTTGCCACAGTGGTGGAGGAGCTGTTCAGGGATGGGGTGAACTGGGGGCGGATCGTGGCCTTCTTTGAATTTGGTGGTGTTATGTGTGTGGAGAGCGTCAACCGGGAGATGTCGCCCCTTGTGGACAGCATTGCCCTGTGGATGACTGAGTACCTGAACCGTCACCTGCACAACTGGATCCAGGATAACGGAGGATGGGTAGGTGCCTGGGCTGCATGTTTTGTTCAGTGTGAGTGTGAGAGTCTATATCACAGGCTTGTCTCTGGATGCTGTCCCTGCCGTGTGTGGTCACTCCTCTGCTAGAGATGAGGGCAGCTAAGCCCTTCACAAGGTGGGAGCAAAGGTTTTCCCTGTTTTCTTTTACTTTTCTTCCACCCTGCCCTTTCACACCCACTGGATGACCCTTTCCATCAACATGATTTCAGAGTATTACTGCATGTGAAGCATTTACCAACTTGTGGTGTCTTCTAATAAGTTATCCTTGATGAGGACAGTGGGACTCAACCTATCATTTTGTGGGAATTAAAATCCACTAGAGAACCAGAAAATGCCTTCTTCAATTTCTAAACCCCATATTGATTCATTGGTAAAGATATAACCTAAAGAAAGAAAATGTGAGATGCCTTTTTCCCTGGGGTGAAAAAAAAGCAACTTCAGGGTACATTTCACATTCCAGAAGTTCCATTGGCTGAAACCTGTAACAAACAGGACTGTGAGATGTGTGTAATTTGTTACATGATTATGGGACTTGTCCATATCCAGGGAGATTGAAATGTACAACAGTGTATTTAGGAAAGAACTTCAGGATATTAATCACTTGCTGGTGAAATACTTTGCATCTTATTTGTGTAACTGGTTGACTTAAGGCCTTTTTTTCTTTTTTTTAGAATTTTAGATTCTATTCATCATATAACATCTGTATCTTTTGATGAATTATTCTGCTGAGCTTTCTAATTAACTGCTACTCTGTAAAAGAAGGAATGTTGTCTCTTAGTATGGACCCTCATAGTCAGTGATTGGCATTATGTAAAGCACCTGTGAAATGCTCTTTCTGGTAGTCTAAATAAATGCTTTTTCCATTTTTCCAAATTGGCATTGCAATCCAGAACTTGTGGACAAAGACTTGACCATATAATTGAAACCTGAATAAAATTCAGAACTAAATTTCAACCTGGGATCTCAGGGCTCACCTGAAGTATAGAACTTTTGTATCCAGATTTCCTTTATGGTAAACAAAAAGATTCTTGTCCTAAGTTTTAATTAAAGAATTATCTTCTATGTTTCTGGGAATCTAAAAGATCACTTTAGAAGATGCTTTCCCCCCACATTTTGTCCTTGGGAGAACTATTAATACTGTTCTATAAAACCTGAGAACAGAAAAAGGCCTAAGGGATGACTGAAAGTGAAATTTTATGCACATATCCACAATGCACAGATTTATGTACATGCACATATAATTTGTGTAGAGGGTATAATATTTATATTGCAAGGTATGCTAATCATTTGTGTAAGGGGAGAGAAGGGCCATAAAATGAAAATAGGAAAAATATTAAGATAGCTCTTTATATTTAAAAATGAAATTAACTAGATTTATATAATTAGCCCACATAATAAGACTATATGAGGCAAATTTATTCTTAGACTAACTCCCATTTAGTTAGATCTTTGGCTTTTTGGAAGAATCATATAACATGGTTTGTATATATGTCAGTGTGTGACTTTTTAAAAAAAGATCAATTATAAAAACAAAAGGTTTGTCATTGAAAGCATAGTTTCAATGAACTATACTATAGTTAAAAACATGTTATATCAGGAAGCTTAGTTTATTTTTTTCACAGCCAATGCCAGAGAGCGTTTATTGTTAGGACTTGTGGTCTCCAAAAGGATCATCTCACAGCTGAAACCAAACTACTAATCATTGGGAATATACTGTCAACGCCCCCCCCCTCCTTCAAGTGGAAGAAAGCCCAGATAGCAATTGGCATCCATCAAATAATTTATTAATAAAAGCAGTGAAAAAAAAGAACATACATTTAGGGATGGTAGCTAAGTCATAACATTTATCTTTGCAGTTTAGCTACAGCATATTCTGCTATTTCCCCTCTCCATGACCTTGAGCAGATCTTTACCTCCCAGAGCCTCAATTCCCTCTGCTGTAAAATGAGAACTTTGGCTGTACGGTTCTTACCAGCTCTAAATCCTATGATAGTCAAATCATATGCTTGTGAATCTGTGTTTTTAATGAAGGCTCTTTTTGGGCTGGGGGGAAGAAAGAGCTATCAGGTTTTCACATATTTTCATGGTCCACAGGTATTTAAGATTGACAGTGACTGCATTTGTGATGTCAAAACATACATACTGTGAAAAGTCCCAAGAGAGTGAAGGCAAACTGTGACCAAACTTTGTTAGCTAAAATAAACTCACAAATGGCTTAAAGCAGACATTTTGCTAGCTTTCAGAAGGAAATAGACTGGTGACTTCAAGGAAAATTAAAGGATTTGCTGAAAAAAAAATGTCACAAGATATGGAAATGATAATTGGTGAAAGTTACTGAATAAAAATTGTGACATGTGGGATTTTGTTTAAGGAATTGAAATACTTAGAGTATTAAACAAGAATGGCTATTTGCAAAGTACAACTTTTTCCAACATTTCATTCTCTCCCAGGAACATGACCCCTCAGAAAAACTACCCAATAATCTTCTATTTTAAAAAACTTCCTCACTTACTGCTAACCTTGCCCTGCCTTTCTCAAGATAAAAGAACTTATTCAGATTTAAAAATAAGCCACATACAATTCAGTTTATTATTTCTTATTGTTTGAATTGTTTATCATTTGCAACTTGTTTGCATTATCATTTTGTATTTTTAGTTTGGTACTCTAGTGGCACATAAGAAGCAATCATTTGTCATTTGATTAAGTCATCTTGGGCAAATCACTTAACCTCTCCAGACCTCAATTTCTCCATCTGTAAAATGATGGGCTTGGGTTTTATACCCCCTGAGGGCTCTGAAAGCATTCTAGATTTTTGGTAATATACTGCACTCTTGTGTTAGAATAATACTAAGCTCTTTAAAAGCTGATCATTTTCAACCTGCAGTTTTCCCAGGACTTAATAAATCAGTTTCTAAACTGCTATATTAGTAGGATAACTTAAACTTGTGGGATCTTGTTACTTTGGACACAATGTAACTTTTTGACACCAAACAAAGTTACCAAAGTAGTCTGAGCCTTGGGCAACTAACTGAAAGAGAAAAATATATTACCTGTTTGAGAAATCATGGATTTGGTATAGAATGTACCATCTCTGATAGATCATCATGACGTTTACAGACAAAATCAAAGCTAAAGACTGAGTTGAAGTCTGGTGTGTGGCTTATTCTTAAATCTGAATAAGGTGTTGTGTGACATCCTGAGAAAGGCAAAGTAAGGTTAGACTACGTTGAACTAGCAGTAAATAAGGAAACTTTCCAAAATAGAAGGTTATTGGGTAGATTTTCTATGAGGAGTTATGTTACTGGGACACAAGGGGGAGGGAATGAGATATTAAGAGAGGTTGCACTTTGTAATTGGCCATTCCTGCTCGCCTGACAACCGTCCCCAAAGTTCAGGTACCTAGATAAATTCCTGAATGCCCACTGGGGTAGTCTAATCCTGGGAAGAAGTAAATTAGAAGTGGAGAGAAAAAAAAAGAGACCAGTTTCAGGGTAGTTAGGCCTATCTAACCATCTGTGTTTCCCAGGGTACCAAAGCAATTTGCATGGGCATCAGTGGTCCATTTCAGGTAAGTTAACATTTCTGTTTAAGTGTTAAAATTTCAAAGGAGTTGCCCCAGTGGAGGTCAGATGGTTTAGCGCTTTTAATGACCTTGTTAACCATTATTTTATCATCCTGCCAAAGTCTAAATAGCTACAGGGGCTCTGGGACTCTACTTAGGGACAAAAGAACCTTACAAGTTAAGTGTTACTGATATGGGCAGTTGATGGTCAGTACAAAATGTTACACCTCTGATACTGGGAAGTAAGATGATGTTCAGCTCACTGTCTTATGATAATTAGAGGAAGGAGATCATTCTATAAAGTTCTTATTGTTTCCATTTCCATTTACTTGCTGAAGTGGCAGTGTCTCTCTTTTTTCAGAATCTCAAATTGTACTTGAAAATAGCTTTTACTAGACTGTGCTTTTGAGAGTGGGAATTTAGTTATCTGCAGTCCTTGCTGGTTCCAGTCAGATTGTGTAGTCAGCAAGCAGTACCACAGCCAAGCTGAATGCAGTTCACAGCCACTGAGGCATCTGATTAACTGGAGAGTCAGAGCATTTTCAAACCAGTGTGCCAGATGATATGTGAAGGAACATCAATTTTCCAGCAGCAAAACATCAACTGCTTAGAACCAATTTTGGCATTAAAATGTTAGGATTAAAAATAGCCCCAAAATATCTAGCTTTAAATAAAATTATGATGAACTTTCCTTGGGAAAGTACATTCTTTTAGCCAGTTAGGAATCACATGACACTCTTTAATAATTCACTATGTAGATAAAAAATATTGGAGTTCCTACAAATATTTTTTTGATTGATGTATGAGAAGAACTTCTTTAGGCCTGGACCTTTATAAAAGTTTATTGACTCCATTGTTAGTAAATCTAATTACTCTTTAGTTTAGAGTCCGTTTTGTTTATCGTTGAATTGTGTCACTGAAAACGTTTTCACTTAATCACCAGGTTTCTATTGTGCTTTCTAGTGAGAACCTGTTGCACTTTTTAGTAATTTTGGATTGAATTAATGTATTTTAGATTGTTTAAATGTCACTAGGCTACATAGCAATCTCCCTCCACCTCAACCTCCCGTAATAAAAAAAGCCACAGTTAAAAAAAAAAAAACACCTCAAAACTCCTACCTTGTTTCAGTTGTCTCTTGAGTGGAAAGCCCACTCACCAAGCAGGTGAGTGAATGCTGCATATATTATTGGCGGTTTCTCCCCACCACTGCCCCTTTAAGCTCACTTCTAAAGCCACTAATCATATTGTAGCAATAGTGCAGCAACTGACGTGCATTTGTGTTTAAAAAACAAACAGTACTGTCTCTGTAGTGTACAGGTAAAGTTTTTTTCTTTCTGTCAGAGAAGTATAATATTTGAAGTTATAAGGTTTTATAAACCATTTTAAGGTAAACTACTTTATTCACATGTAGTTGTGACCTCCCAGTTTCTTAATCTTATAGAAGACATATTATTGGATTCAAATTTCTTAGTATAATGACTGACTACTCTTGTACTACTATTTTTTTATACTTGTTGAGATGAAGCTTGTGTTTTCCTCTAAACAAAACTGATGATGAGCATAAGAGGGTACTATTAATTATAGCTAGCATTTCTATACTACTTTAAGGTTTGCAAAGTGCTTTACAATATAACCACATTTTTTTTTCCTTTCAAAACCTCTGAGTGGTCAGTGTTCTTTATCACCCCCATTTTATAGATAAGGAAATCAAGGTAGACTTGCCCAGGGTCACGCAGTTTATAAGTGCCTGAGCTAGAATTTCTTCCTGATGTAGTGTTCCATCCGTTGCAGCACCTGTTGAAGACGCCAAGTAAGGAGAGACCAGAATTTGGATCTTGCTTCCTGTCCTTTCAAATTAGACAACCATGAGTGATTACTTAGTGTTCCTGAACCTTAATTTCCTCCCTTGAAAAATCAGAATAATAATTCCTGTGGTATCCACATACAGGGCTATTTTAATGTTTAAATAAGAGAATATTATAAAAAAACACTTTTGAAAAGTGCCACATAAATGAAATGTCCATTCTACTCTTGGGAGGCAACATGGTCCAAAGGCAAGAGTGGTGCATTTAGTGTTAGAGACCTTGGGTTCAAATCCATTTTGTACAATTTACCACTTCTGTAGTAGTAGGAAATTCACCGCACCACTTCAGTTCTTAGATTCTTCAGTTATAAACTAAGAGAGTTGGCCACTAAGGTCTCTTATAATTCTAGTATATCTAAGTATATGATCTTATTATTACCCTAAGGAGAAAGAGAACACTCTTATTTTGAGAATTTGCCATCATATCACCTGTTTTATTTTTGTATGACTTGTAGGAGTGAAAGCTGACATTACAGAAAAAGTTCTATTCATCAGGAAAATAACATTCAGTTATACTAGGTCTATGCAAATACTATATGGATGCTCTGTCTCTGTTTTCATTTAACATTGCTAGAGACTTTGAGTGTCATGAACAATCTGGTTTTATTTGTCAGTTTAAAGAACGAGAAGCTTAAGAATTTTGTAAGCATACCCAAGTCACTGGGGACATATGCCGAATAAATAAAAATCACTTACTATATTCTGGCAGAAAGAGCTCAATAATACTTGGACTCGTTACTTGAAGGAGTTGTGAGAAAAGCACTTTGTAGACCTTCAAATGCCATTAAAGTAACATTTGTATGTGTGCATCTGAGTTTGTCAATGTGAGCATATAACTGTGCCTACGTATGCAGGCAAGGACAGAACAGATAATTTTCTACACCAGTGGTGTCATACAAATAGAAACAGGGTCCTCTAACCATAAATAAGGGTCCCTGGGCACATATTGATTTAGAAAACCACATGTCAACTTTACCTATGTTCTATTATATTTTTGTTTATTTTGTTAAATGTTTCCTAATTCCATTTTAATCAAGTTCTGGCTGCACTGAGCAATGTTACAAACCCTTTACCCCTCAGTGTGTTTGACTTTGTTCTACTTAATTCAAATGCCTCCCTCAAAAAAAAAGAAGAAAAGAAAGATCACGTTCTCTTTTATGTGGATGCTTTAGACATTTTTTTCTATACTAAAAACAACCAGAGAATTTCTTTAAGTTCTCCATTTGCATGCTGAGACATAACCAACTCTAATATTTCAATGGCTTATAAATTTAGAGCTGGAGGGGAAAGTAGAAGTCTACTAAATCTAGCCCCCTCTTATTACAAATGAGGAAACTGAAATACAGAAGTTAAGTCACTTGCCCTGGGTCAGGTAGTTAATAAATGCCTAAGGGGAGGATTGGAACCTAGGTCTTCTTCACTCTTGTCCATGCCCTGTAGCACACTGCCTCCCATTGGACTTGGGATTCTCAATGATGTGGATATATAATTAGATTGTGGTTCATCCAGTGCCACATTTGTCAGAAACCTTCCATAAGTTAGCCATAGGGAAGTATTCAGTGTTCTGGAGAAGGAGGAATCTTTCTCCAGTTAGTCAAAAGAATTCTTTAGGAAGTAATTTTCCTTTTGGGGCTAATAGCACTGGCATCCACTTACCATTCACCTCCCTTTTTAAAGGAGACTAACTTTAATTTTTGAGTAGCCAAGTGATCTAATGGATAGAGTCAGGAGAACCTGAGTTCCAGTCTAGCCTCACACATTTACTAGCTGTGTGACCCTGTGACCCAGTCACTTAACCCTATTTGCCTCAGTTTCTTATCTGTAAAATGAGCTGGAGAAGTAAATGGGAAAACAGTGTAGTATCTCTGCCAAGAAAACCCCAAATGGGCTCACAAAGAGTTGGTTGCAATTGAAACAGCTAAACAATAGCAATGATTTAATTTTCACACTAAAATACGTTAGTATTTCAAAAGACCTGTGATTTAATCGGTTTGGATACTCCTTCCATGAATCTACATCACAATTCATCCCTTTCTTAGTAGAGAGTTTCCTCAATTACTATGTTGCTCCTGATCTATCTCCTAGTAACCTGCCTTTTAGTTATGAATCTTTCATCGCAGCTAGGCTGGTTTGCCCATAACAATTATTGCCTAGGTCAGAACTCCTGACCCTTTCAGCTTTGTACAACCTGCTAGAGCTTGCTCTTTGCTGACATGATGTTTGAGGGTCACCTCCCCACCAAGACAAGACACTTGGAGGAAGTCTTTTATGGAGGCTGCTGAGTTTCATTTGTGGAATAAATCATTTGGATTGTGGTTTCGGTTGAATTCTTTTTGGTTTCCAACCCAGACTGAAAACAACAATGACAGCAAATCCTTGCTGTGGGGTATCCCCAAAGGCGACCTTTGCTGAAATTCTGTCCCTGGCAGTATCAGGTTTTATGTAACATATTTTTTCTCAAAGTGTCTCAAGAATTCTCTGCCATCTTGTCTGGCCAATGGTTCTTCAGAACCTTTCATTTTGGGCAATAGTTTTCTCTCAGCTGTTTTAAGGGCTATTCTGTTCAGTTTTTGTGATTGTGTATATGTGTGTGTGTTTGTGTGTGTGTGTATGGGTTTCTTCCTATTCTTTGTCATCTGTTTTCTGTAGACCAAGTAGAATTTGGAGGTTTTTGAGAATGTGTACCAGTTATCCTTCTCAACTATTCTCTTTATTTTTTCTTCTCCTTACTCCATGGCCAAAAGGCAGTAATCTCATACCTTCTCTTTTGTATCTAGGCTTCTTCCCACCAATCCAGCCAAGACACCTTACTTTTATGTGGTGTAATGTTAAAACTGTATTATTCTAAACTGATTTTTTTCAAAGGTATCTCTGCTTCCATATCCTATTTTCCACTAGAAGGGTCCTTAACATTTTCTTCTACGTCTATGCATGTACAGAATATGAGTATCTTGATAGAAGTCTGTTTCCCTCCAGAACTCTGCCTACTATATCAACCTGGTGATCATTGTGCTTAAAAACATACTGAAACTTGTTACAGAATAAAATTTTTACTTACCTTTGGAATAGATCACTCAATAAATTGTCATGATGATAAAATGATTTCTATAGCACATTTTTTATACAGTTAGCATTTTGATGACCTTTTCCTCTGAAAACAATCCTCACAGTGGATCTGGTAAGACAGTTGTATGGTCAAGGATTTCGCAGAGGAGAAAAGAAGGAATTTGGGTTTTTATTGTCACTGTGTATATTTAATTGTGCCTAAGTTTAAGGCTATGTAGTTTTTATTTTAATTACAAAAAAGAATTTAACTCAGTTGGCTGTTCACTTGTGCATTAGGCTTGAACTGAAAGGAAGAAAAATGTAGATAACTTTTAAAAAATACTGTAACTTAACAATTTAATATGTATAATAAGAGAACTGAAAGGGAGGGGGACTTCCCTTTGTTGCATATTTGCCCAACTAGCACTATTTATGTACAGTAAGACTTGATAAAGTACAAACTAAAGTATCTAGGACATTCTGTTAATTTTCTCACTGAAATGGGTACAAATTTCTGAAGGGAATGATTAAAATAGTATAAAAATTATCTATTTCATATGATTAAGTGTTTATATACCAGAAAAATGTTCATGACAGGTTTTGGTAACAAAGGGATTCTTTTTTAAACAAAAAACAAACCGAAAAGATGGACATTTCTGGGCTCTAGTACTGTTCTGCTTATCAGAAGCTAGCCTCCTGGAATGCAGTTTGTAAAGATTCACTGTTTCTTAGGTTTTATTGGAGAGTTTTTATTCAATAAAAAACCAACTTTCTAGCGTATCTAGTTATCTATTAAATTTTCAAAGGGGAACTATTTCTCCTTTTAGATGAAAAAAGGCTTTATAAATCTAAGCATTTTTATGAAACCTTTTGGCAATGATCCATCCACCTAACCCAAATCCTTAACTTAAGTGATTTTTTTCATTTGCTGTGTATTGTGTGCTAACAAAGAGATTAACTCCTTCGTCCTGGAGTACTAATTGTTGCCCCGTTTGAGCTGTCATGTAGACTTTTGGATATGTGTCCACCTTCAGCCTGACATCTGGCCTCAATCTATGTTCCAGAAATAGCTTCTATTACCTGTTAATGCCTAATCAATCCATTAATAAAGAAGTGTTTTATTTTCTAGTACATACAAAACACCATGGTCAGACCTGTGTATACGAAGGCAAGAGAGCAGATTCCACAAAAAGCTTATATTCTATTATGCAGATAGCATACACATGTATTTCTGCGTATGGTATATCAGCAAAATAAAAAGAAGTAGGGTTTGGTTGAAGAAGGCTAATGACCTTTGAACTCAGAAGCTTCAGGGTTAAAATCCTGCCTTTGGCACTACTCTCTGCTTTTTTTTTAAATAATGTCTGACTATTTGTGACCCTATTTGGGGTTTTCTTGGCAAAGATATTGGAGTGGTTTGCCATTTTCTTTTTCAGTTTTTTTACACATGAGGAAACTGAGGCAAACAGGGTCAAATGAACTGATGCTGAGTGAAGTGAACAGAACCAAGTACATTGTACACAATAACAGCCACAGTGTGTGATGACTGACTTTGATAGACTTAACCCTTCTCAGTAATTCAAGGACCTAAAACAATTCCAAAGGACTCATTAAGGAAAATGCCATGCACATCCAGAGAAAGAATGATGGAGTCTGAATTCAGATTGAAGCAGACTATTTTCTTTTTTTTTCTTCTCATGGTTCCTCCCTTTCATTCTAATTCTTTTATACAACATGACTAATGTGAAAATATGTTTACTATGTCGAGTTTATATCAGGTTGAATGCTGTCTTGGGGAGGGGCTGAGGAAGGGCAGAGGAGAAAATTTAAAACCTATGGAAGTGAATGTTGAAAACTAAAAATAAATTAATTAACTTTTAAAAAAACGGGGTTAAATGACTTCTCCAGAGTCACACAGCGAGCATGCATCCAAGACTAGATTTGACATCAGGAAGACAAGTCTATCACTCTATCCCCTAGGCCACTTAGCTATCCTCTCAGTACTCTAGAAACCTCTTTAAGAACATAAAGTGAAACTATGGTGCTGCTCTTCATTGGGAAAGAGAGTTTCCTCATTTGAGAGTGCCCTGTGACATTGATGTACTTGCAATCCAATGTACTTGTGATACAAAATCTCTTTAAGTGTTATGCTCTTTCCTCAGGTAGACAAATGTTGAATTTTTAAATCTGAATACACAGACTTAACTAAAACAATCTATTATAAATGCTCATCCTCCTGGAAAAGCTTTCTTGAACCTGTTATATAGTGCTTGTATGCTGGGACGGACATAGGAATAGTATTGCAGGTATTACCTATGTAATTTTCTTGGATGATCTCTTCCTAGCTTCCATATGGAAGTTACTATGAGATTTGCCTGTATCCCTGGCACATCATCTGGCACAGTGCACTTGCGCCATGTGCCCAAATGGTTAGAGTGAGGATGGGGATGAATGAGGGGGAAGTTTTTTATTTGGAAAATCTATGTTTCCATTTATGTCTCTTCTTTAGCCTTAGAATTCCAGTGATAGAACCATCTTCCATCACTAGTTAGTAATCAGCTCATGAAACTCTCTGGGGCTTCAATGTAATGAGTCAGAAGCTTATGACTGAGCTTTATTCGGCTCTTTATTATGTCTCTTGAAAACAATAAGAAACCACAGTGTCAAGTAGAACTTTAATTTTTCAAGGAAGATTTTTCCATTGAGACCAATTTATCTTTCTTTTTTATGGAGTCCTAATCACTGCATTTCTCTAACTGTATTTTTTTTTAAAAAAAAGCTGTGACAGAGATTGAAGAATCTCCAAATACTTTATAAGATTAACTGCCTAGAGCAAAAACCAAAAATGTGAGTATTAAAGGTTATCTTTTCTTGTCTTCTTCTGTATGTGATCTGCTGGCCTGAGATATTTTTCTATTCCATGTCAGAACAAGACATATTATATGTTAGCTCCTAATTTAAATTGTGAGCTAATATTCCTTATAGCCACTTGTGTACCTACATTTATTTAACATTAAGCAAGCATTGATTCAGTATATAGGTATATACAAATATATACATACAATGCTTATATATATGTTAAGTGGGGATATCAGGTAGGATTTCTGGAAGAGGTGGTCCTTGGGCTGGGCTTCAAAGGAAGCTAAGAATTGCACAAGGCAGACCATGGCTTCTTGGCATTGAACTCTGTAGTCTGCAAAGACTAGAGATAGATTGTCATATGTGGGAAACAGCAAGTGGGACAGTATAGCTAGAATATAGCATGCAGGAAGAGGTGAAATATGCCAAATCTGGAGAGGTTGGCTGGAGCCAGATTGTAAAGGACTTTAAACATTCAACAGAAGAGATAAGATTTGATCTTAGAGATGATGGGAACCATTGAATCTCTTTGAACAGGAAAGTGATTTGGTCAGATCTTTGATTTTGGAATATCCGTTTGGCTGCTGTGGGGACGATGGGTCAGGCAAGAAAAAGATTTGATGTAGTAAGACAAATTTGGAGGCCCATGCAATTGTTTAGGCAAGAGGTGATGTAGACCTGGACTAGGGTGGTAGCTACATGTGTGGAGAGAATGGTATGGATGTGACATATTATGCAAGAAGAATCACCAAGACTTGCCAGCTGTTTGGGTAAAATAAAGGATAGTTGAAGATGATCCTTATGTTGTGAACTTGGATGAAGTCTAGTGATGCTCTGAATAGAAATAGGAACTTTAGGAAGAGGGCACGGTTCAGGGGAAAAGATAATAATGTTTTGAATATAATGAGTTTGAGATGCCTACAGAATATGGAGATGGGGATGTTCAATAATAGTTAGTGATATGGTTCTGGAGTTCGGGGGAGTATATCTAGATCTGAGAGTCATATCCTCTGAAATGATAGTTGGACCTAATAGGAGTTGATTTCATCACCAAGAAAAAAAGTATATATTTTTGCTGTATTTGCATAATATTGCTCCTAAAATCCATTTGGTGGGTTCCTCTGAATTATGTCCGAATTACTCATTACACCTTCAAGATCTATCCCAACATTTCATGATCTGTCTGCTTACTTTATCAAATGAGGTAAGATGAGTTTTTTCCTTGTCTCCTCTGAGGGTCCTCTCTTTCTGGTTCTTCGTTAGCCAAGGTGAATCTTGCTTGAAAACTTGTTCTCTATTTGTTCCACAAATTCCTTACTTCTTTTAAATTCAATTGAGTTAGATTAAAGGAATTTGGGACTTAAATCTCATAACAGCTTACAGAATCCTACCATAACCTTTATTGTAAAGGTGAAAGTTTCAGTTAGTGTTTGGTAATGACTAATACCCATCAATAATATGAAAAGTCCACTACTTTTCAGTGGAAATTAAAAGTCTGCTGCATCCACCTGAAACATGATCACTGTTGGCTTTAATATTTTGTCTTTTGTATTTGACTTGGCAAATGAAATTGTACACATTTCCAGAGGGGGATTATCTTATATTTTAATGTACATTAAATATTGAACTGGGCATTCAGGCTGTTAGTTATTTTTCCCTTGTTGAGGATTACCAAATATATACATATATACACACACACCAAAAAAATATGAAAAATCTACCATTTATTAAATACAATGTTTATTGACTTAAATTGAATAGTCTCTAATCTGTTTTGTTTCTGCTTTTGTCCCAAACCTAAAGACTTTAAAGTTCTCAAGGGTAAGATTTCTTTTCCATATATTGTGAATTTTTGCCTTTTATACAAATTGAATGATTAATTCATTTTTTCCTCCAATGAATATTTACCAAGTGTTATGATGTATGAACATAAGACACAGTGGAAAACATAGGAAAGAAAGTTGATTTAAATTGCAGGCATTGTCTCTGCTCTTACAGAGTTTGCAAGCTAGTATGATTCATTGATCACATTGATGGTGATTAAGGAATTATATTTAATTCAACTCCACAAAGAAGTCAAAGGCCTGTTTATGGATTACTCGTTTGCTTCATTTCATATATCATGAATTAATTCTTTAAGAAGAATCAGAAGTCATCGAATGTGGAAAACATCAAGAAGCATCCCAAAAAATGAAATTGAATGGGTTATGAGACAGGAAACAACTGGTTACCGATGTGGAGTAATTTCAGAATCTGTAGTTAGATCATCAACTAGTTAGAACAAAGGTCAAAATCAATACCAAATGAAAGAGGGTTTCCCCATAGATGGTGAAGTCCTCTTGGTGTTCTTTTTGTAGACAGCATTGTGCTGATTACACCAATTAATAATCAAAGAGCATTAAGTGCCTACTATATACCAGGCACTGGAGACACAAAGATAAACAAAAAATCCAACAGCTCCAGTCTTTATGGAGTTTTCACTCTGTAGTGATATCAGATATGAATGATATCAGATCCATGACTTCTTAAAAGAGATAAGCCTTTCAATCCTCAGAGGAAAAAAACACATAGATTAAGAATATGCTACCTGGTTTTCTGGTTAGTCCACTGAGTTAGTACATCAGTATATATTAAACAGGCATTGCAGAATAAAAAAAGACCCAAAATTGAGGCAGAGAAGGAGAGAGAGATGGATGACTTTTGGGAAATTCTGTAGTGCTTTTAATGGTCATAAGTTGGTTTATAATGCCAAAGCCTTTTTCATGATCAGTATTCTCTCAGAGATGATATATAGCTGTGAATCACAGAATGATGTGATCTCTGAAAAATAAAAATTGTAGGTGACTTAAAGGCATTGGAGATTCATTGTGTCGGTAAGTTGCAACATATTAGCAGTAATAACTTGTGCACAAGAAGTAGGATGAAAGAAACCGTCCAGGAACTGTATGATTGGGATAAAGAGATGGGAAAGTCATGTAGCCAGAGCAAGGGAGAACAAAGTGATGTATTGCTCTCCTGAGTGTTGCACTGGTTTCTATTCACTATTTAAAGCCCTAGGCAAAGACCCGCATTTGTTTGAATGGATCCTTTATGGAGGATGTATGAAACAACTTAATGATATTTTCACAGGATGAGAAAACTTGGATAGGTTGTGATTCACATTGGTGAAAGGAGTGCCAACATCGGTGACGTCCTGGGTCCATTGAGGTTTCAAACTCGGTTGATAATGCCATCGTGCAGTGTAAGCAATCTTCTTCGTTTCTACTGATGCCTAGTTGGCTTATGGGTACTTGAAGCTCATTCTGTCTAAAAGCAAACCAATTATCCTTTCCCTCAAACCTTTTTCTCCTAATGATATTATTTCTTTTGGCAGCACCATCATCCAGTGAGCAGCCTTAGAGTCATCTTTTGACTGTGACTTTTCCCTTGTCCCTTGCATCCAATAAGCCATCACATCCTTTCAGCTCTCTGTCTTCATCATCTTTTGCCTTTGTCTCCATCTTAACATTCTCGTTGTTAGTATCCTAATTCAGTTCTCATTACCTGCTAACTGGTCTCCTCCCTCCCCTCTTTCTAATGCCCAGTCCTGATTACATCATTCTACTGTTCAAGAACATTCAGTGGATTCCTAATTTCACTGTGCAAAATCAAGATGCTTAACTTGATAGCCAAGACCTTCCACAATCATCTCCAAACTACCTTTTCAGCTTTATCTGGTACTATTTTGCTTCATGCCTACTATACCTGTCTCAGCCAAGCTAATGTATTCATCCTGTTCTTTTCTGCCCCTGAACCTAGGATCACAATGTTCTCTGCATCTGGAATGTTGTCTTCTGTTCCACCTATTGAAATTTAATCCATCTTTCAAGGCCCACTTAACTGCTACCTCTTCCAAGAACTCTCATGTTGGAAGTGACCTTTCCCTCCTCTGAACTCCAATTAAACATATGGTTTAAAACTCTATGAACTTAATGTTCTAGTTTGTATCGTTATCCCTTGTTTATATGTTTTATCTCTCCATACAGATTACTAACTCTTTGATGTTTGACATTAGGAATTTTATCTTGTATCTTCCCAATGTTCAGCATAATACCTTGCGCACAGTAAGTCTTTAATAGCTGCTTGCTGAGTGTTTGAAGGAATTCAGAGTGTGCCAGAATACCTTTGCTCCAATTAGCATGTTTTCTTTTTTAATATTTTATTTTATGATAAAAACAACCATTGAAATTTCATTATACACGGATTAGAAAAAGAGAATTGTAGATAAAACCAGACTTGTATGGTTTGTTTTAAGAAGAGTATACGTTACATCAAACACATTAGTAACAATTACTTGTTTATTTCTTCTCAATTTATTTTCCTTTTATTCTTTGTATTTTAAAATGTTTAATTATTTATTTGTTGTATTTCATATAAATTCATTTATTTTTATTTATATTTCATCATTTATTTAAAATGTTTATTTCTTTCCTACTTCTCCTTTTCTTTCTCATTCTCCTTTTTTCATTTTTCCCTCCTTTCCTTCTTTCTTTCCTTTGTAATATCCCTTCCTTTCTTCCTTCCTTCCTTCTTTTTTATTATCTTTCCCTTTAATCTTACCTTCTTATTTCGCTATTTGTTAACTTCCTTCTACTTTTCTTAAGTATTCAATCAATAATCAAATTCTATCGTACCTATAGCACCTTCCATCCCTACCTATAGTACCTTCCATCCCTCTATTCCTTCTGCCACCACCCTCATTACTTTATTATAAAGTCTCAGCACCACTCTACCCCTCCTGAATGATCTTCCTGCTAATAGGCTCTTCCTGTCTAACATGCCTCTCAGACCACTGCCAGAATCATCTTCCTTAGGTGCTGAATTTCTCATGTCACTGTTTAGAAATCTTCAGTGGCTCTCTTGCCTTTTGAATAAAGTTCAAACTACTTTACTACACATTTAGGACCTTGGACAATCTAGTGCCACCCTGCTATTTCATTTTATAATACTCTCTTCCACGAACTCTGTGCTCCATTCAAATTGGATTACTCTTAAAACCCTGAAAATACCCTATAGTCACCTTGTCCATACCTGGAGGGTGTCCTTCCTTTTATTTGCCTGCTGAATTCCTTGCGTTTTTACTGTTGCTCAGTTATGTCTGATCTTTGCGACACCATTTGGGATTTTCTTGGTAAAGATACTGAAGTGATTTTCCATTTCCTTCTCCTGCTCATTTTACAGATGGAGAAACTGAGGCAAACAGATTTAAGTGACTTGGCCAGGGTGACGCAGCTAGTAAATGCCTGAGGCCAGTTTTGAGCTCAGGAAGGTGAGTCTTCCTGACTCCAGGGCTGGCACTCTCTCTGCAGTGCAGCCTAGTATATAACTGTTGTGGTTCAGTCCTGTCCAACTTGGTGACGCCGTGGACCATAGCATGCCAATGCTGTCCATGGATTTTTCTTGGCAGAGATACTGGAGTGACTTGCCATTGCCTTCTCTAGTGGATTAAACAAACAAAAGTTATGTGAAGTGTCAGACCACATTTGAACTCGTCTTCCTGACTCTAGACCAACCACTCTATCCACTGTGCCACCTAGCTGTTTCCTTCCCATCCTACCCTACCCATTCCTGCCATCCTTTAAAGTGAAGCTTAAATGCCACATCTTCCATGGAACTTACCCAATTCCCTTGTCAGCCACAGTTTTCCTTTTGGGAATTTCTTATTTTATTCCTGTCTAATGCATTTATTATAGCCTATAGTGTATTATTGTTATTTAATGTATGCATGTTAGCTCCCTAATAGATTGTAAACTCCCTGAAGCATGAGACATATGCTATCTAAATTTTGTGTCTTCTTCAGTGCTTCTTGCAGTACTTTGTACACAGTCTTCTCTCAATAAGTGTTTGTTGAATGAATGAATCCTTTTTGCAACCCACAGGTAAAGAAAATATAAATTCAAAGTCACAGGAACAAAAATTTCCCTTACCACTGGCCTCACAAAGATAAGTGGTTAAATCAAGTATGAACTTTGGAAGTCAGTAGACATTCATTGCTCAGTCAGGTCTCAGAAATGAGAGATTAAGCAGGAAATTTTAAAGAGGAATTTTATTGGCTAGAGAGAATCACCAATTGTGAGAAGCAAAAGAGCATCGTGGGCAAAATTCATTGTGCTTAAGGGAATTTGCCTCTGACCTTAAGGTGCTAGATAAGAGCAGATCCCTGAAATTACATTGTTTGAAGAAATGATGGAAACTTCATCTACCTGAAAAAAAGCCAAGCTTATGATTGCTTGTCACTTATCATCTGTCAGTGGATGATCATGTGATTTCACTGCCAGTAGTGGATCTTGACTGTCTTTCTCCAGAGGCTCTCTTAAAAGGGAGATGTGTATCTCACAGTTTTCCTTCTGGGGGAAAAATGTGCACATGTGAACACACTTTTCCAGTGGTCATCGAGTGACTGTCTCCATGAGTGAATTCAGAAACTTCACAACTTAAAGATAAGTAGCCCTGCTTTCTTAGTGTCTGTGCCTCTATTGATGCCAGATACATCTTTAGTGAACACATACAGTGACAGCAGCATCCTTGAGCTTGTCCCTGTGCGTGAGAAAATGAGCTTCCCTGTTTCCTAACAGCTTACCACTCAGAAATAAATGACAGGCAGTGAACAAGTTTTCATTGAAAGTAATTGTCATTTCCACGAATGATACTTGGAGACCATAGCTAAGGGTTGTTCGGTTTCCTTTTCATGCTTGGCTTGTGTGTGAAAATGACAGGTTGTCATGACAAAGTGTTAGGTAACCATCAGGCTTTGTCTTGTTAATGTGAATGTTTGGAGTATTCTTCATTTGCTTCATTTAAAAATTAACTAATGAAATGATTGAATGTCAACTAACATTTGGAAACACTTTCAAGTTCTGGTTGAATAAGCGGGATGATTTAATACTTTCAAAACTGGAAGAAGAAGGAGAATTTGAAATAAGGGTAGAAGCCCTTGGGTAGTACTTCAAACTGGTACTTGGTCAAAGCATTGAATAAGTCCTTGAATCTGTTCCTTTTTCCATGATTTGTTGCTTTCTGACACTATTTCATGACATGACATGACAGAGGTGTATAATTCTTTATAGCTGAAGACTTCTGACTTTATATGATGGAACTGTTGGGTTTTTAGCTTTTCAGTAACAAACCTTAAAAGTCTGTGATTACTGCTCTGATCAGGTAAAATTCTTACGTATTTCCTATTTCACGTTCATTTAAAGTACCATCATGAAAGTAGCTAGGTGCCATGATGGATACAGTGTTAGCAAAGGACCTGGCACACCATAGGCACCTAATAAATGTTTGTTTCCTGTCTGACTGATTTCTGACTTGTAGCTCACTATACTTTCCCTTACACCATATTGCCTGCCTGGGCATATTTTAGTGATGATGATAATGTTCTTTAACAGAATAAAAAGTTACTTCAAAAGCCATGTTTATATATGGGGAATATATTTAATTTTGAAAAGTAGGACACATTAATAACATCCTCTAATATTTCATGTCACTGATCTCTTCAAGATAATTAAAATGGGCCCAGTCTTGCCTTTCATGTTATTTTTCATCCCCAAAATCAGCTTTTATGTTTTGTCATGTTTGCAGCATGAAAGAATTTAACTGCTTGGTGTTTTACACACGCACACACTCACAGATTTCTTGAGGGTGTGTTTGCAAAGTGTTGTTTGGGGTTTCACCATATGATTCTTATTAAAGAAAATGGGAATGATGTCTAAAACCTCTAAAAGGGCTTTGGAAACATTAGCCCCAAGAAAAAGGGAATAGAGGGGCTTAGAAAAGCAGACTATTTTTGTTTGTGATATTTAAAATAGCTCTTCATTTTGTAACTTTATTTTTAATATTAACTGATTTTTTAAAAATGCACCGCCTTGGGGCTCTTAATGTTTTCTCATGCACATGTTATTGTTAGTACAAGAAAATGATGATTCTGAGCCACCATCAGTAATTATGAGTGCAATTGAACAAATACAAGTTTGTTGGTAAAACCTTTAGGGTGCCTAACTGGCATTGCCTGTGTGGTTCCTAGAGTCCTATAGAAATTTGCACAAATGGATATTTAATTTCCCATAGCTGAAAAAAAACCTCACCATCATATTCTGACTTACTTTAGCATTCTGACTTTATCAACATGTAACATTTTAAAATGATTTGGATTCAGTTCAGTTCACTTATTATGTGTAAGGCACTGGGCTAGGTGCTAAGAAGGTGAAGATAAAACGGAACAGACCTTGCCCTAAAAGAACTTTTATTCTTTTGGGGGTCAGGGATGGGATATATACTCAAGAAAATATGAAGCATATATAAAGTAATTTTAAGGGAGAACACCAGCAATGGAGTATAGTAGAGAGTGGAATATATAGGGAGATAGGAAAGATCTCATTTATGAGAGATACCTCTTGACTTATGTGTGTTGAAGGAAATTAGAGATCCTAAGAGGTGGGCAGAGTGAATTCCAGACATGGGGAACTACCTGTGGAATGCAATACACAGTCAGGAAGAACCATGGCCAATTTGATGGAATGCACAAAAGGGAGGCATATTAAATAAGACTGGAAAAAGAGGTGGCAGTCATGTTATATAATGTTTTAGATGACAGTCTGAATATTTTTTCTTTTACCCTAAGGCAATAGGGAGCCACTAAAGATTTTTTGAGCAGAGTAAAATGGTCAGAACAATGTTTTAGGAATCTCAATCCTGAGACTTGTGGAGGAGGGAATGAAAAAGGGAGAGGTGGGAGGCAGGAAAAGACAGGGAGCTAATAAGGTAAGAGGTAACAAAAGGGCAGAACTGGGGTTAGATTAGGCTTTGTGAATGAAGAAAAGGAGGTCAATGGGAGAGATATGGGGGAGACCCCGTAAGACTTAGCAACTGATTAGATACAAAGAGTGAAGACTCAGAAATGATTCCAAGTTTGCAAAACTGTAAACCTGAAAGGACAGTGGTATCCTCAATAGAAACAGGGAAATTTGGAGGAGGGAAAAGAATTAGGGGAAATATGAGTTCTATTTTAGACCCAAGTAGAATTTGATATACGTATGATACTTCCAGGTGATGTCCAGCTGACAGCTGGGACTGAACATATAGATTGGGGAGTCATTTGCATAGTTATTTATTGTGTCAGACACCATGCAGAACATAGAATTACAAGTGAGATTTTAATTTTCTTTGCTAAATTATTTGGATTATTCTCCTTCCCCCGTCCCCTTATTCTTTTCTAGTTTTCTAGATCTCATGTCTTAAAATAGTGAGGGTTTGCTTCATCAAAGGTCAGTATTTGATGTGGTTTTTATTTAGCTAACTAAAGCATTAATTGGTATTTTCTACAATCAAAAGGGGATAATATCATGAAGATAATTTACCAGAGAATTTTAAAGCTATAAGCACAAACTAGCAAAGGCAATATTGATTTAATGTATATGCATCTTCTGTCTTGTTTAGGAAACAAAGTCATTTTTTAGGTTTCTTGTTTTTATTTGAATCTTACTTAGAACACTTGAAGATTGCATTTATTTTCTAGAAAAGTCCTCAGTTTTATTTGTTGTTGCTATTGTACGCTGCCTTTTTCATCTTTGGCCTTAAGATTTTATGTAACTAAGATCTTTGAAAATGCTCATCTGCTTCTAGATTGATTATATAGCATATATACTCTGGCTCACTATTCCAGTCAGGCTGGTATGTCTGTACTTTGGGGTTCTATCTGTGGAATGTCTTTTTCTCTACTGACACTGACCCTACCAGTTTCATTATTCTTCACCTCCCCCATCTTTTAGGGACCTATGACTTATTCCCCAGTTTAATTTAGCAACCTAATATGAATTAACTTTTACACAAAGAGTTATAGTGAGAATAAATATTCCATCCTTTTTCCACCTATGCCACCTTGATCGTTTTTGGCAGGAGTGGTGTGGGGAAAGTTAGACTTTAACTTAGCTCAGTTTCCATGTAGCATTGGTCCCACCAAGTCCTGTTCAGATGTGGCCCAACTGCCCGATGAATCTTTATTTAAACCCTGCTAGCCTGGGTGCAGAAGGTCATCCTCAAAGCTTGCTTCCTACTCTTCATGGTAGTATCAGTTGAGTAAGCTGATGGTGTCAGTGCATTTGCTTTTTCCAGATTATACTTATATCTAGAAGAAAAAAACCCAATGCATTTGAAGCTTCCATATAATTAGAAATATTTAAGTCACTTAGTAAAATTCACCATTGCATCTTTATGGAAGAAAAAAAATGCCCACAACATTTGCAATTCAGAAAAGATCACTGTCCAAATATTGTGCATTTAATATTGGCTGTGTTTTGCCTTTGAAATTCTGTAGTAAAAATGTGGAAAAGTCTTCAGCTGTACCTTTTTTGCTCCTTTCCTCATTTTCCCTGGTCTTATTTTAGACTTGAACTTTGTGTTCTTTCCATAGTCCATAGGTGGGATGGTCTGTCATTCAGTTTTACAATATGATAATGGATCTGTTTTTATATTTAGCTATAAATTTCATAATTCTTGTAAACAAGCCCACCTACAACATTCACTCTGTATCAAGGGAGAGAGTTGTTTCCATCCCTCTTGGTTTAATTTGGATGCATTTGGCATAGAACAGCACGTTATTTCCACAATAACATTTGAACAGGATGCCTGCTGTGTTGATATGCAGGTCTAAGTGAGTTTTACCATGTGCCAGGAAACTATGTTCTTAAAAAGAAGGCTGAATACTAAATTCTGAACATAATATGAAGTAATCATGCTCCTTCTCCATTCTATTTTGTTCCCTATTTGAGTTAATTTGTGTTAACTATGAATCAGTTTGAAACTTTTACTAAAAATTGAAGTTTGAAGGGAAAATAAAAAGCATTAAAAATTTTGGGGGGCTGTTGGGGGAGAGTCCTTTGGGGTTTGTTTAATAAAGCACCTGCAAAGGGAAAAATACACAAGCTGGTATGATTTTTTTAAAAGCTAAAACTTCATGACATGTTATAAGGAAGCAAAAAAAGGAAGGGAAATTATTATTCAGGGCAGTGGGACAATAGTAACCTTTCATTAAGTGAGAAATAGTTCAACTTCTGAACTCCCCAAACCCTGGGCTCAGTATTAGGTGCATGGAACTAAGCACCAGGTATTTCCTTTTTCTTGTATAGACTAGTGTTAGAAAACAAAGCAAAGCAAAATAAACCTTGGTAGAATATAAATTGTAAGCTTTAATTTATATCCTGTAACACCCTAGTATAATTTGTTAGGGAGTCTTTTCTGTTATTTGTAACTTATTGAAAATGCTGACCAGTTAAAATTATTTAGATCTGTTTTCTTTATTTTTCCCTCTCCTCCTCCCTCCTTAAAGAAGGCTACAGTTAAGCGTGGATATGTATACATATACATAGATTATCTATGAACATACCCCTATATACTCATACACATGTATGTAAGACTGTACCATGCTTATTTCCTCTTGACACTTGTTCCTCAGAGCTTGAATCGCATCTTCCTTTATAAGTCCAAGTCTTTCCATGTTTTTTTCTAATCAATCAGCTCCTCATTTCCTACACCACAGCAATATTCCAAACCAATACCAACCTATCCAAAAGATTGTCTATGAAAAGTTTTTTCCCTCAATTTTCTGCAGTCTTTCTATTCGTGGCTACATAGATCTGTTTTCTTAACAGTGGCGTGAGTGACAAGGATAGAGTATAATTCCAGGAAAGTAGATATGGATTCTGAGCCTATCATCAGAGCCACCGACTTTCAGCCTATATGAAGGAAAATAATTTATTCTTTCTGTTTCCAGAACATTAGCAAATGAACACTGCATTTGCAAATCATTTGTAGAACTCTTGAATGGAAGGCTTAGTGTTCAATAATACATCCAGAGCTTTCTTGTCTTGCACCTTTAATTATCTTAAGCAAAAAAGAGCTTCTGAGCAAGTAAAATAGATTTCACGTGAAATAAAATCAGTGCTACAAAGTTAAACATTTTACACATGGACAGTAAAGTAAATTTCTCAGACTCTTATTCAGATTTTGTTTGCTTTAATTTTATTGTAATTTCTAACAAACTTAGACCTGTGATTTCTTAGCCCACAGATGATTAGAAGTGGCAAATACAAAGAAAGAGTGCTTTATAGAAATACCATTAAAATAGGTAAAGAAAGTTAAAAGCACAGCAGTCTTAGACTCAGTTCAGATATCATCACCTCTGTGAAGCCTTTTCTGATATTCTCCCCCTTACCCTTGCAAAATTTTCCATAGGCTATGTTTATCTGTTTACTTTTATATTTTTCGCTAGAATATAAACTCCTTGAGGATGAGAATTGATACATTTTTGCATTTTCATCTCCAGAATTTAGCACAGTACTTTTGCATATAGGATATGCGTAATATTTATTTTGTTGAAACAGTTCAGCACATCCCAGTGACCCCTAAGGACATCTTATACAATAATAATAAAAAATCACAGTTTAATAAAAGATGCAATAGTAATTGATATTCACAATGATAATCTTGAGTAATCAAGCAAAGGTTGGATCATGGGATGTTGCGTATACTACGTATGTTACAAATACAGAGGTAGCATCCTGTAGTATATAGGGAACCAGCCTTGGATTCAGACCTGTGCTCAAGTCCTTTTCCTAACACATACTAGCTGTGTGATGGCAGGCAAATCACTTACAGGCATGTCTCTAAGACTATAAGTTGCAGACCAGGTGCCCGCCTGAATAAGTACAGGAATTTTCTTGACCAGGAGCATCTTGATTAGGAGTTCTGTATACTAATGTTATGCCAAGTTTGATTCCCCACCCCTGGCCCCAACCTCACACTCCCAACAAAACAATAAAATTGCAAAACTTTCTTTTTAAGAGGCCGAGAACTATGTGATACATTTTGAAGGATTTTTATAAAATATGATTAAAATAAAGAGTTGAAACATCCAAAGGGATAAGCCTCAGTTATCTGGAAAATTCATTTTGTATGCAATGACTTCTTCCCCAAGGATGCTGAATTAATTGGTGCTGTTGTACTTCTTTAAAACCATTCTACAATATCATAGAATAGTTGGTTTAGTTTGGGTTGGTACAAATTGAGTTGAAATGGTACCTGAGGCTCGGTTTTTTTTTGTCATGCTTGCTGTTCTCATCCTAAATCATATACTATTCAAAGTAGAGAAATACCTAGAAACTTCAGAGAACTGCTTTTCATATATTATTACATACATGGACCTATAAAGTAGCTAAAACCACTTTTGCGAGTGTATGTGTTGTTTCCCACCTTATATGGGTTTAAAATGTGTTTTTATTAGTTTTGTTTTCTGCAATTGGCAATCCAACGTTTTGTAAAGGATTTGAACTAATATATGTAGGTGTGAATGGGTCTTAATGTAAACACCAGCCTTTTTTTTTAAATGAAATAAATGACTAAAAGCATTATTTCAATTCATTGTGCTTGTCTTTTCTGAGAGATTTTCTAGTGAGATGTTTGCTTTCTATTACTCAGGAGGTCTGAATTCTGTTGGCTCAGACTGTTCTGTGCTGTTCCTTCCTTCCTGCTACCCCACATAATCCACTTAAATGTGGGGGATGGGGAGTGTCACATAACAGGTCTTGTTATACTTGGGCTCCCCCACTCGAAGGCTGTTGTGAGGAAAGGACTTTGTAGGCTGTCAAGTGCTGTATCAGGATGAGTTATTGTTGAATGAACCGAAAAGCATTTGCTAAGCACCTACTAGGTGTAAGAGCACTGAGTTAAACCCTGGGGAGCAAATAGAAAAGTAAGAATCCCTGCTTTTAAGGAAGCTACATTCTCATAGAGAGAGCTTCAAACTGAAAGTCAGATGCCCTATGGTCTTTATGGCACAGTAGCACAGGGGATGGTAATTCGTCTTTGAAAATGTCATTTACATGAATAAAACCATACTGCTTCCTGACGTTGAACTATTTGACAGCACCAGGGACTTTGATGGTGAGAACTTTATTTTCTTGTCTTCAGTAGCTGTGGTTGCTTAAGAGAGGGCAGTTGTAGAACTGGCAGAGGAAATTGTCAGGTCATGTCTCAGTAAGAGTGGATTCTCGGGATTATATCTGGGCCAACCAAGCTGGAAGGCAGGTTAGTGATCTAAGGCATGCTGCTCTTGCCAGAACTTTTGGTTTCTGGGTTGTCTTAAATTTGGTCTCAGGGGAGAAAATGGTGTTGGTTTGACTGATCTGTCACATAGAACCTCCTGACTCTCCCTCAGCATGGCTTGCCTATCCTGTGAGTTGCTTGGCAGTAGATAGATAGATAGACAGACAGACAGATAGATAGATAGATAGACAAAATATTTAAGTGCTTACTATATGCCAGGCACTATGCTAAGCACTGAATATACAAATATAACCAATCAGGGCTGTCTCTACCCTCGAGGAGCTTTCTAAGGGGGGAGTTGGAAAAGGGAAAGTACAGAGGAGAAGATGAGAAAAAGAGAAATTGAACATTGCTAAAATGGTGGTCCAATTGAAGGAGTGTCATCACTAGGGATGAAGAAAAGGCCTCAGGGAGTAGATTTCATAGCTGATGGAGATGGTTAGCTCTTTTCCAAAGGATTTGTTCTCTAAATATATCTGTGGGAACTGGGCTAAAAGTGGGGCCGGTGATCCCAGAGGCACTGCTATTCTAAAAGATCTAGAATTTATCTTTCCATCATTGACACTTAGTCAGCAGTGGGTGTTTGTGATGGCAAATATAGCAGGTCCATTGTCCATTGGGTTTGTTCTACTCGATGATGGCTGCAGGGGCCAAGCTGGAAGTAGAGCCAGTGATCTGGAGGATGCTGTTATTTTCAGGGTTCTTGGGCCCTAGGGTCTTGGGAATTTAAGTCACTTAAACTCTATTTGCCTCAGTTTCCTCAAGTGTAAAATGGGATAATAACAGCAAGAATGTTGTGAGAATCAAATGACATAACATTGGTAAAGTACTTAGCACAGTGCCTGGAACATAGTAGGTACTATAGAAATGCTTATTCCCTTCCCCTCTTGGATTTGGAGTCAAGAAGGTGAATACAGCTAAATATAATCTCATTTAATTCTCATAACAACCCAATAATGTAAAGTTATTATCCCCATTTTACATTTGAGAAAACTGAGGCAGGCAAAGGTTATATAACTTGCTCAGAGTCACACAGCTAATAAGTGACACTGAATCTGAGCTGAAGTGTTCTCTCCAGGCCCAGTGCTCTAAACACTGCACCATCTAGCTGCCTCTGAGGTTTGCATATGAAGTTCAGGGACTTGTTGACTGTGAAAAATAGCAAGTGTCTGGTGTATAATTATGGCCCTTTGATCATATCTTTTAAGGTATTCTTCAGGTGCCAATCTTGTCACCTTTGGTGATATTGCAGAGTTTCTATTGTTTTCTTGTTAATTTTCATGATTAAATCCTTATTATTGCTATCATTATCATAATCAGTGGAGGACTCATCCAAGTCCTTTCAGTTTTTTAAAAAAATATTTGGAAGTGCCAGCTGTTAAAAAAAAAACTACCCCTAAATCCAAATAATTTCAGTTAGCTAACATTTTCACTCTGGTTGTCCATATGTTGTCTTTTATTTCTACTACCCTACTTCCTTTTCCAATCATATGTGTCTTCCTTGATAATATGTTTTTATTAGTTCTCTTATGTCAGTAAAAGCTGGGGACATGATATATTGCAACCTGTTCTTATATTGCCCTTTGGAGTCCATGCAAGTTTGATTCTTCTGAAATTATGGCATTCTGTTATTTATACCTATGAAGCATGCTCAAGATAATATTGGTGTTGAAGAGACTGGCTTTTGTAACAGCAAGGTGTTGGGATCATTTAAAGCATCATAAACTTTTCCAAATTGTGATGGAACTATTCTCTTTTCTGGGACCTACTTTGTACATATGCTCCCATATTGATTTATATTTTAACAGAGCTCTGATTTCATGGATGTAGGGCACTCCAGTTGAGTTCTGCCCATTTGGGTTGGTGACTCTCCTACAGTTGATAGTCTGGGGGAGTTCCCTGAGTGATGGAAGAGTTCAGTGTCTTGCTAGAGTCACACACCCAGTATGTAAAAGCAGAACTTGAACCCAAGTTTTCCTCACTTTTAAGACCAACTCTCTATTGTCCATGCTATATTGTCTCTCTTATTTCTGTGTGTAGAATGATAGGAGTAAGTTTGTGATTTCATTGGTATAGGGAATTCCCAGATAAGAAAACTCTATCAATGCAGGTCGACATTCTCTGCAACTAATAGTCTTAGAGAGTTGCTTAGAGCACTGAGAAGTTAAATGACTTGTCCAAGATTGTGTTGCCAGCATGAGTCAGGTGGACCTTAAACCCCGGGTCATCTTGAGCTCAAGGTCACTATATCATATTGTCTGTCATACATATAGGCAGGGTTATGTTTGTGTGCTTTTGTGTATATGTTATAACACATATATGTATACAGGTATAGCATGTGTGTGATCTATACAGGTATAGTTTTGTTATTTGAATAAAGTAAATTTTAAAAATTAATCTAGTACCTAGCTATAGGTGTAGGAAGCTAGGCAGCAAGTCAGTTCAAGAAACATTTGCAGATCGCCTGCTGTATGAGTATCATGCTATGTACTGAGAGAACTCCAAATTGGCCAGGGTCTTAATTTTATTTTTGCCTCTGATACTTATACATGTATGTATATTAACTTTGTAACCTGAGTTCAAATGTGTCCTCAGACACTTAAATATTCTTTGATCCAGTGACATTGGCCTCTGTTCCATGAAAAAGGCAGTCCACCTCTCAGCTCCCGGGCATTTTCTCTGTCCATGTCCCATGCCTGTAACGTTCTTCTCTGCTCCAAATACTGACCTTCCTGGATTCCTTTAAGTCTCAACTAAAATTCCACCTTGTACAGGAAGTCTTCCTCTTTTAATTCCAGTGCTTTCTCTCTCTTAATTATTTCCTATTTATCCATATATTGCTTTGTGTATATTTTTTTTTTTGCATATTTTCTTCCCCATTAGACTGTAAGTTCCTTAAAGGCAAGGGCTGTCTCTGACCTGTTGGTATACGCAGCACTTACTGTAATGCCTGGCACAGTGGGTACTTGATAAATGTTGATTGATTTTTTTGAATGACCCTGGACAAATCACTTAATCTCAGTTTTCTCACTTGTAAAATGAGGATAACAATAGCACCTAACTCCCAAAGTTGTTGTGAGGACAAAATGAGATAATATTTGTAAATCTTAAAACATCCTGTAAATGTTAGCTATTATAATTATTTATATGTACAATCAAGATAGAGAATTTCATTGACATGAGTGTTTCCACTCATGGAAGTCACAGCTTGTCTACAACATGCTAGACTGTCTTCATGAGTTACTGTGGCCGACAAAACCATTGCCTAGTAGCTAAATTAGCCTCCACATTTCACACCCGTCATTAGGCCAGTACTCCAAGATTTTCTAGCTGGATAGGACCTGCTAGAGTTTGTATTCCTTAGTGCAGTCTTTGAGATCAGCGTCCTCTCCACGTTGTGATGAGTCATCAGTCATCCTGATCAGCCAATGAATCATCAGTCATACTTCGGTGGAGAAATAATCCAAAGATACGCTAAGCAGCAGTAATAATAGTCTCAGTACCACTTCCTTTCCAGTACAGAGGGCTGCATCAAAGTGCATCCTTATTATATTAGAATTTAGAATATAGTTCTTTAGAGTAGATCAACTCATGATCTAGGAAGAGTTGTGGCAGGAAGAAAAAACTCTGAAAGACCTAAAGATGGCTTTTTTATGGGTCCTTTGTTCCCCTATCCCCTTCACGTTTGGCTTTGTCATTGAATTAACTTTGTTCCTTTTATCTATCTATCTATCTATCTATCTATCTATCTATCTATCTATCTATCTATCTATCTATCTATCTATCTATCTGTCTGTCTGTCTATCTATCTATCTAGCTATCTGTCTGTCTGTCTGTCTGTCTTCTATTTATCTTTAGAAAGACTCATACTGCACTTGAGACTGTCATCTCTCATACCTAAAGGGAAGATGATCCATAATTATGTTGACACCTTTTCACTTTTGTGTGTGTGTCGTGTCCCCATTCTTTTCCTTTACCCTATGCCTTGGTTATTATTAATAACAATACACATACACATATATAGTATTACTTTAGGAATAGGAGTATGTGTACATGTACATGTGCATGTTTTGCTGAAGAATAGATGGTTGTCACTTCTATTTCCCAAGCCGCATCTGTTCTGGTATCTGAGAACCATGGCATTCAAGTGTGTATGCTGTCATGGATCATTAGAGTCTGAACTTAAGCTGTGTTTTCCTGTTACAGGTCAAAGTCACATAAAATAAACTCTTGTCATAACAAATGATACAGCAACCAGATTACATCTAGGCGTTCCTTTACTGATCCATGGTTGTTAGGACACTGATTTGCATTTCAGGTTAAGAGGAAAAGGCCATGATTTGCTGACCTAGAATGAGATTCTGGTTTATTCTCCCTATATTCTGTAATGGTCTGCTGGAAATAGTTGGTGGAAATAGGGGAATGGGAGCCAGTGAAGACACTTTTAAGAACTCTTTGCTCTATCTGTATGCAAATTAACAGAATGTAAAGGATGTAGCAGTCATAGCGATCCAGGAATAGTCCTGCCTTTGATATATACTGGATGGGAAAGCTAGTCAAAGCGTGTAACTTCTCAGTGCTCTAGGCAGCTCTTAGAAACTCTAATTAACAAAAGAGCCAACCTGCATTGATAGAGGGGCTTTCCTTACCCAGAAGGTCTCCACACAAATGAAATTACAGATCCAGTCTCTGTTCCTGTATACCCAGGAAAGCATGTCTCTATGTATATCCTCAGCAGTCTTAAAACTAAAACAGAAGTGTTAATTTGTAAGGTATTTATAATATCTATAGTAGCTATGTTCACAGAGAACTCAAGGAAAGAATTCCACATGCCCAAAATGGATTCACTATCTTCAAACAGATAAATCCTACTCAAAGTTCTCACTCGTAGACAGGCCAGAGATACTATTTTTGGAATAGAAAGATTCAATACAAAATCTTAATACCTTTTTTAAAATCCTTCTTTCTTTGGCCCCAGACTTTTTTTTAATGGTCATACATATATTCATTCAACTGACAAATATTTACTACTCTGTGAATATCACTAGATACAATAAATAGCCATTGAGAAAATGGAAAGCGTGACCTTTAAATTACTGGATTCAAAGTTCAGTGTTAACTATTATTATATCATGGAACTTCCAGCCTTTGAAAACATTCCTTCTTATCAGGTCTGACGATCTCTTGTCAACCAAAGATGTTATAATCTAGTGTCATTCTACACTTATAAATACATTCAAAACATACGGAATATTTCCATTTTAATTTTTAAACTAAGTGCACATATATGTTTACAATTATGGCCAACAATTGATAAAGTCCAATATTAGCCTGAAGGGCTGATTAATGTTTCTTATTCAGTGTGAATATAAATCCAGATTATAACCTACCATACTTTAACATGTATAGAATTTAATGTACTAGCATATATATATATATATATATGTGGGCATGTGTATATATGTGTGTGTATATTCATTCCTTCCTTCCCCTTTCTTTTTACTTTCTTTTTTCCTCCCTGTCTTCAGAATTACTTCCCTCATTCCTTACTTAAAAAAAAATAAAGACCATTCATCATGAGTTCCCGCTATTTTTCCATTCTTCATATCAAAATCTTCTGACATCATCTTTCATTCTTTCTTCCTTTTCTCCAGACTCTAAAAGGATGATGACCCTTTTCCTTAACAAGGCTTTCCCTCTGCTTGTATCCTTGATCCTACCACTCTTATCCCCTCTGGGAGATTATATCCAAAGTAATTTCCCCCTAATTTTATTACTTTCTCTATATTGGCTCTTTCTCTGATACCTACAAATAGGTCTAGGTCTCTCTCATCCCTAACGTGACCGCTAAACCTTCAAGCTTTTATCCTATATCTGCTTCCTTTCACAGTCAAACTCTTAGAAAACATGTCTAATTTTCTATCTCATTACTCAACTGAAACTCCAAGTTCAGTAATCTCATAATTGGACTTAACCCAAGGGTTTTGTCTCAATCCCTCCTCCTTGACTCACTCACTGCACATTTGACACTGTTGAGCATTCTTTCCACTTGGAAATTCTCTCCTTTTTGTGATGTCATAAAACTGTTTTCTTTCATGACTCTCCTCCAATTTGTCTGGCTATTTCTTCTCCATCTCCTTTGTTGTATTATTATCCATGTCCTGCCTCCCAACTATTGGCTGTATCCCAAGGTTCTATTTCAGTCCTGTTCTTTCTCTATAATCTTTCTTTTGGTGATCTCATCAGTTCTTGTGGGTTCAATCATTTCTATGCAGATGACTCTCATATATTTCTCTCCCTCAAAAGAATTGTAAACATATGCCCACCCCAACCTTTACACACACACACACACACACACACACACACACACACACACACACACACACACCATCTCTTTCCTAAACTCCAGTCTCACATTATCAAATACTGATTGGATATTTTGAATTGGATATCCTCTAAGTAGCTCAAATTCAAAATATGTAGAACAGAACTCAGTATCTTTCATCCTAATTCCACTTCTTTTTTGAATTTCTCTCTTTCTGTTGGTGATACTATCATCCTCTAGTTATCTAGGTTTCTAGCCCCAAAAATTTTATTCTCTTTCATCCCATCTCAGTTGCCAAGTCTCATCAATTCAACCTCCACATTATTTCTTACCTATGGACCCTCTCTCCCCTCATGTGACTACTCCTCTAGTTGAAAGTCTCATTGCCACTTGAAACTGTTGTAGTGGCCTTCTGAGTAGTCTTCCTGCCTTGGGTCTATTGCATGTTCAGTCCACCCTCCACATAGCTGCCAAAGTGATTTTCCTATTGCACAGATCTGACCACATCACTCCTATGTTCAAAATGTTCAAGTGGTGCCCTCTTGTCTCTAGGTTAAAATGAAAATGCCAAAGCCCTTTATACTCTGACTCCAGGCTACCATTCCAAAACTATTACACGTTGCTACTTTTGCAGTAATCTGGATTGTGTGGTCTCATTAAACTGGCATACTTGTTTTTCCTTATGCATTCCATCTCCTTACATTCAATCTCCTGAAGTCTTACTTTGGTACTGGCTGTCCCCCCCATGCCTGATACATGCCTCTTTACTTTTTGGAATCCCTTACTTCATTGAAAGCTCAATTCAAATGGCCCCTTGTCTCTGAGGCCTTTCTTGGTTCCTCTATTACTGTTGCTTCCCTCCAATTGGCTTCTTTTTACCTTGCATTCATTTTGATTTTGCTTATACGTGGTCATCTTTTCCCCTCTATTGGAATGTAAACTTAAGGGCTGGGAATGTTTCATTTTTGTCTTTATCTCTCTGCTGTCTAGATCCATAAATACTTGTAGATTGGTTGATTGAAGTAACACAAAGTGAATGTTTTGCGCTGTCAGATACTGTCTGTTGTCCTGACATTTCATCAGTAGCAACAGAGCACTTCTCCAGAAAGAGAATGATAGGACAGGAGCTCAGCTAAGCAGGAAGGGTATTGACAGAAAGCACAGTTTAGATAGACAGGAGGTTGAGAATCAGAGAAACTTTCAGAGTTGGAAGGATTGGGAATAGAGACAGGCTAGGCCAGACCAATCAGATAGATCCGGGCAGGGTTCAGAATTTGAGAGGTCAAAGAGCCAGTCAGAGCAGCAGGAGAGCTGGACTGGTTGCCTTTTGAAATTTGCTAGCTTCTTAATGGCTATGAATGGCCCTGGGCCCAAAATTATTTATTATATTCAGAAGGAGGCCAGAAGCTTGTAGGTTATTCCTGCCCCTATGGAGGCCTGCCAGGGATGCTGGAATTACCTCACAGTTTAATTCATTCATGTACACATCTGTGTCAGTATTCTTGGAATCTATGCACTTATTTTTCTCTTTCTTTTACCCTCTTCCTTTCCTTTCATCATCCCTCCTCTTTTTCTTCTCCTTTTGAGGTAACTTCAATTTCTTATCTTGCATCTCAAGAGTGTAGTGTTGCTCATGTCCCACCTCAGTCACTGGAGATGTTCCAGCACAAGATGGATGACTGGCTTTCTTTTAGAGGTGTTGAAGGATGGCATTCATGCACTAGGGAATGGGTTGGATTAGAATAGAGATATATGGGTGTCTCGTATAACTCTAAGCTCTCATCACTTAAAGTTACAGGGAACACCTCTGTATCTCTGAGGTTCTGAGATAATTTTCCACTCCCATCATGTTTCCTGTCCATGACAGCACCCCTCTCCTGCCTTTTTTTTCTGTCCATAAATAATGGTTTTATCTATTCTTTTCCTTTGAATTAAAAAATGCTGCTAGAACTCAGGTTAACTTTTCAACAATTTACTTTTTCTCTCTTAAGTCCATATTCTCTTTTTTTCCCCTGCAATGGGGTTAGAAAACAAAACACCACATACTTGGATCTGTCTAACAGTTGTTTTTTCCTTCTGAAAAGTCCCATGCCTGGAGAAAATTCCCTAACCAAAGCTAATAGGGCTGTCCTTTTCTATCTCACAGTATGCTTGGCATCTAGAGCACAGTTCCAGCATACTGACATTGCTTTGGTTAGACTTGGAAGAGATGAATGATGACCCAGACAGAATCACTCAAGAATCGTATGGCAGAAGGTTTGGTCTACATACTCAGGCAGCTAAGGTGCTAATCAGATTCTGTGTGATCACAGAATAAGGGCTGAATTATTCTTTTCGTGTACTGTGTCTTAAGAATGACAGGATTTTTGCTGTGCCAACTTTTTTTTTCTGTTTTCTACCATTCAAAACATACAGAAGTGTGCCAGATTTTGCAATTATAGAGTAAGATTAAAATGAACATTTAGAGACCAGTTAGAATGGCCATTCTTTCCAGGAAGGATGATACTTAAAACATCTTAACAAAGGATACCTATCCAGTCATATTTCTTTGTATTGTGTTTCACCTTATCATGCTTTACAGATATCATCGTTTTTACAAATTGAAGGTTTGTGACAACCTTGTGTTGAACAAATCTTTCAGCACTATTTTTCCAACAGCATGTGCTCACGTTGTATCTCTCTGTCTGTTGCATTTTGGTAATTCTAGCAATATTTCAAACTTTGTCATTATCATTTTATCTGTGGTGGTGATCTGTGATAAGCTATCTTTGATATTTTTATTGTAATGCTTTTGAGGCACAATAAACTGTGCTTAATCAATAAATGTTGTATGTGTTCTGACTGCTTCACTGACCTGCCATCCCCCCATTTTTCTCTTCCTTGGGCTTCTCTATTCTCTGATATACAACAATATTGAAGTTAGGTCATTTAATGACCCTACAATGACCTCTGAGTGTTCAAATGAAAGGAAGACTCAATCTATGCAGTAAACTTCATTGTTATCTTATTTTAACAAATTGCCGCAGTCATCCCAACCTTAAGCAGCCATCACTCTGATAAGTCAGTAGCCATCAACATCAAGGCAAGACGTTCTGCCAGCAGAAAGAATCAGATGATGATTTAGTATTTTTAGTAATATTTTTAAAGAATTAAGGTATGTACAGTTTTTTAGACATAATACAATTGCACATTTAATAGACTATAGTATAATATAAATGTACTTTGTATGTGCACTGGGAAACAGAATTTCATGTGACTCACTTTATTGTTACATTTACTTTATTGTGGTAGTCCTGAACTGGACCTACCATATCTACAGGGAAGAGGGTTTCAATGAGCTTCCTTCGTAATTCAGTAATGCATTTTAAAAAATACTATTTTCAAGAAGTAGTTCTTATTAAGTAACCTGAATTCTATCTACTAAATTTAAATACATTTCCTCGTATTTGCCTAGAAATGGGAAATGTTCCCCTTTTTAATTGCCTCTAGAAAATATCAAGATCACTATTAATTCTTCCTTTTTTATCTTTTTTAAAGTGAAGTAATCAATCCAAATTACAATTTTGCCTTCTGCAAAAGTGGGAAATAGTATTGAGTCCTGTAGGATGAAATCTATTAATTACCTGTTGATTGAGAATGATCCTGATAATCAGTTTGGTCATGCAGTCTCCTACCCAATTATGTACCTGTCTAACAAATAATTTGACCTAAATCCTATTTTATTATGTTATGACTGAATATGCTATATGCAGTGTCAAAAGTCTTGTAAAAATCAAGACAGTTAACATTTATCTCTTCTTGATTTATCAGTATATTCACTTGTTGAAGGATATTAGATTAGTCAAACAAAAAACACATTAATTACTACAAGAGAGATACCTGTGTTAGCATGCCTGTGTAAAGGTATGGATCCCAGAAATGGACTGCCATGTCTGAGGAGAAGCAAAAAAGACCATTCTACTGGACCACAAAGTACATGAAGGCGAGTGGTATACAATAAGATGAGAAAAGTAGTTGGAAGCTAGGTTTGTGAAGGGCTTTAAATGTCAAACCGAGTTTGCATTTGATCTTTGATTATTGAACGAAGGAGTGACATAGCCAGACCTGTACTTTAGGAGAATCTCTTTGGCCCTGTGTGGAAGACAGTTTAGAGAGGGAAGAGGAGACCAGGTAGGAAGAGACAAGTTAGGATCTAGAGTGATGAGGTTCTGAATGAGTGTGGTGGCCTTGTGAGTAGAAAGGAGGCTACCAATGTGAAAGATGTTATAGAGAGATAATCAACAGGGTTTGGCGATTGATTGGTTATGTGGGGCAAAGGAACGTTTGCATCTGCTGCCCTATTTGGTTTCGACTTTCAGGAACAAGTTGCCCCTCCCAGGATAAGCTTTATCTCCTCTAAATTCACGGCCACACCACTGACACAAGCCGTAATTGACACCACCTCCCTCAGCCTATGTTCTTCTCTGACTGGGGGACAGAGTACCAAACTCCTCCCAGTGCCTTCATTTATAGTGGGCAGAAACTGGACTCAGTTCACCTCATTTTACACCTGCTGCTCTACCTGTTTCAACTCCCTGGAACAAGAAGCCCCGACACCAGGTACCCCCTGGTGTCCTGTCTCTTTCCACTCCTTTGCTACCTCTTTTTGTGTATTCTCTCTCCCTTTAGATTATAAGCTCCTTGAGGGCAGGGATTGTCTTTATTTTTATTAATTGTATCTCCAGTGTTTAGCACAATCCCTGGCATATAATAGGCATGTAATAAATGTTTATTGGATTGGATTGAGGGAAAGTGAGGAGTCAAGAATCATTCTGAGGTGGTGAACATAGGTGGTTAGAAGTGAACCTGACAACATCTATACTTTATGGAATCAGGAAAACTGGATTTTAGTCCTAGTTCTATCATTTACCAGCTGTGTGACCTTGGGCAATTCACTTTGCCTTTGTGGTCTTAAATTTCCTCTGAGAAAAAAATGAGAGTTTAATTAGATGACTCTTATAGCCCTAAAATTCTAAGTATGTATTCTTTCCATTGTATTTACAATTTGTTTGTCTGATCATTCTGTCTGGGGACAATAGCAGATTTGTCTGTTCCCAAGTAATCCTCCTAGGACCCTCTTCAATTTAACTCTTCAAATTTCTGTCTTTAATTCTTGCCTATCTTGGGATCCAAGTCATTGAGGTCTGAATATCTGAATGCTTCTTCAGTCTATTTAAATAGTCTTTTGCTAGTTCTTACCCTACTTTCTTTTCATTTTTGCCTTCCTGATATGTGTTGCTTGTCCTTTCTATTTCACAGTTCACATATGAATTGAGCGTGCTACTGGTTTTAAGAAACCCCTAGTTCTATTGGACTCTAATTGCACTTCCTTGCCATGAAATTCTTCTAATTATTTACTTGAACCACTTTCTCGAATTCATTTGGTTTAGGATTCTGAGAAAAAGGTGGAACATAAGCCAACTTCTATCAGTTTCTCACTCTTTTCTCCCAAGGTTGTTTTCTAACGACTGCTCTGTACTCTTAAGTTGAATAGTTCAAATTTTAAAAGTCATTAATTCTAGATAATTTTTCCCCACCATTTGTAAAGGGAAAAGTACCTTCACACTCACCAAGAATTTGTTATGTAGTTTGACTGAAATCATACTTGATTTGTTTGGCTGTTTTATATATTTGGTTTTGTACAATTTAACATGTACCTTTATATGTTTTCATGTTTGTATAGGGCAATGCTGTTTGGTTTAAATTGTAATCTTAAAAGAGGATGGGGATGGTGTTTGCCTAACAGTCTGTATGGCATTCAGATCAGTTGATGTTTGATAGTTTCCAGTGTAAATAATGACTTATAGTAAGTGGCAGGTATAGATAGTGTGTGTAATAGATGTCTAACTAATTGAGAGTTTATATAATTAATTGTTATTAAAATTTTGGTAAGAAAGCTGAACACTTATTATAGTATTGGATTTTTCTTTCTTTTACCATGTGGTAGCTTTTTCAAAGTCAAATGTGGGCTTTATCAACATTTTAGAAATTCCTTAACTATACAATTGGCCAAGTAATTGAAAATTAAAATTGAGAATTACAGAAGGGAAATAAACTAACTTGTTAAGATAAATGAACATTTGGAAGAAAATTAATTCAATCTTACCAAGTGATTCTTATGGGCAAAAAAACCAGTTGTAGTATTGCATTATCCTTTTCTTTTCTTTCTTTCTTTTTTCTTTGTTTGTTTGTTGCTTTTTTTGCACTTTCAACCTGCAGCTAAATTAGGCCACAGGAAAAGGCTGGTGTACCTTCAAAGAAACAGTTGGGTTGACTGTGTTCTTTATATTCGTGGAAAACAGCTGTGGGTGCGGAGGGTAGATGTCAAACATTTGTTCCATGCAAAGATAGGAAGACTTAGTTGTAATACACATCAATCTCTTGTGGGAGGAGTATGCAGCTGTGGAGTTGCATTATCAACATCTTAGAGGTTTTAGAAATGTGATGATTATGACCCTAGGAAAAAGATTCAGGTGGGATAGAGGTGGGAGGAGGAAAGAAACAGACATCCTACACAGCCCTTCTGTCTCATGTTTTCTTGATTCTGGTAACTGGAGATTAAATAAATTAGACGATTCTTTTCCATTATCTTCTACCCATTAGAAAGTACTGCTTTACATATTTTTTTTCCTGCTGAGTGAAGCATTAACTCAGACTTCTAGAGGAAATCTGCAGAAAGTAAAGGGTTACATTTCCTTCTTTCCATCACGATGACCAACTCAGATGAATTTTTAGCTTTAGAATTGTCATTATTTTGGCAAAACTGATTACTGACATATACTTCATTATGAATAACGTGCTCTTTAATGCACTATAAATATTAATTTCAGTTTATCATAGGATCATAGATTTAGAACTTGAAGTGCAGCACCTTCTTTTTTGGTGGGAGGGATTAAAATGAATTCAGTTTTTAAAAATTTTTTAAAAATGTTTTTCAATGGACAAAAATTTGCTTTTCTTTCCCTCCATTCTATCCCCCCTCATGGTTACAATGCACAGTCAACAAAACATTGTCCCTCATTAGCCATGTCTAAAAAGCATATGTCTCATTCGGTACACTGAATCCATCATCTGTCAGGAAGTGGGTAGCATGTTTTATCATCAGCCCCCTAGAATTATGGCTGGTCCTTCCATTGATCAGAGCTTTGAAATCTTTCAGAGCTGTTTGCCTTTACAATTTTTTTGCTATTGTATAATTTTTATCAGGTTCTGTTCACATTACTCCATATCAGTTTATGTAGATCTTCTCAGTTTTCTTTGAAACTGTTCTTTGGTAATTTTTTAGTATCCCAATTGTATTGCATTGCATACATATTCCATAATTTCTTCAGCCATTCCCCAAATGGTGGGAGTTCCCCTAGTTTTCTTGACCCTCACAAGAAAAAAAAACTATTATAAATATTTTTGGACATGTGGATCCTTTTCCTCTTTTGTTGATCTCTTTGGGGGTACATACCTCAGAGTGGGAAAGCTGGGTTAAAGGGTTGTGGATCGTTTGGTAACTTTTGGGGGTAAACTTTTGGTAGTTTCAAATTGATTTCCAGAATAGCTGAACCAGTTCAAAACTCCACCCACAGTGCATTAGTTTCTATTTTCCAACAGCTCCTCTAATCTTCCTCATTTTCCTTTTTTATTAACTTTGCCAATGTGACGGATGTGAGGTAGACTCTCAGAGTCACTTCAATTTGAATTTCTCTAATTATTAGTGATTTGGAACATTTTTTATATGACTATTGAGAGCTTGGATGTCTTCCTTAGATAACTGCCCATTTATATCCTTTGACCATTTTGTTCATTGGGAAATGCTATCCTGTTCTTTTTGTAGTAAACATATTCAGAGAGGGCAAGATGTTATGTAGGTAGCAAGTAGAAGTGATAGGGAAAACCATGTCTCACTCCATCTGCTGCCACATAGTGGCATAAATTTTCTTTTGCTTCAAAGACTTATGAGTGAATGAAGAATTAAACTTAATTATTTATTTTATATCCCAGTCAATACTTTCTAGCATTCCACAAGGCCCTCTTTGACTTTGTCTCTGTTGTCTTTATTTGTTTTTTCTGTTGTCTTTATACAACTTCCCTGGGTATTTTCCTTTATTTTTGTAGCTTCAACTGTCATATCAGTCTATGCCAGGAATGGGAAACCTGTGGCCTCAGGGCCACATTTGTCCTTCTAGGTCCTCAAATGTGGCCCTTCTACTGAATTCAAACTTCACAGAACAAATCCTATTAGTGAAAGTATTTGTTCTGTAAAGCTTGGATTCAGTCAGAATGTCGCATCCAAGGACCTAGAAGGCCACATGTGGCCTTGAGGCTGCAGGTTCCCTACCCCTGGCTATGCAAATGACTCCTAAATCTGTACTGTCATTCCAAGCTCCACTTCATGGTCAGTTTCCTGGTTGACATTTCCACATGGACGTATCTCCAAGACTTCAGACTTAACATGTTTAAGAACAACTCATTTTCTTTCCCCCCAAACCAGTTCTTCCTCTTGATTTGTCTATTTCTGATGATGATGCCATTTATCCAAGTTTGAAATCTTGATATCATCTTTGGCATTACTGTATTCATTGTTTCTCATATATGTCACTAAAATCCTCTTCATTTTCCCTTCTCAGTGCTTTTCACATGTGTCATTCACTCATTTAACAAACTTTTATTAGGCATGCTATGTGAGGTCAGTGCCTTGATGAAACTTCCTTCCTTTCTGTTCTCACTGCTACTGTCCTAGTTTAGATCCTTCATCATACTTGCCTAGATTGTATTACAACCATTGATATTTGATTCATCTTTCTAAAGTACAAAGCACATAGGTGATCGTGTCCCTTCCACTCAGAAGCTTTCTGGAGTTTTTCATTGTGTATTGATTAAGATCAAATTCCATTTTGACATCAAAGATTTCCATGACCTGGTCCCAGTCTACCTTTTCAACTCTTATCTCTTCCTTTCAAAATCCTGCTTATTCTTCAAAGCCTAACTCAAACATCTCAGTTTCACAAAACTTCCCAGATATCCTCAGATTTGAAAGTAATCACATTTCAGAACTCCTCTAGCATTTTCCTTCTACCCCTATCATGGTACAAATTGCCTTGTGTTACATTCTTATGCCTTATTGGCAAGGGAGCTGATGGAAAGTGTAGCTTTTCTCAACTGAAGGAAGGAACCAAAAGATAGTGGGAAGTGGAAGTATAACATTCAAAAAGTGTGAAAGATATAATTTCTGGGTAATTAATCATTTTTATTAAAAATGCTAGCATTTTATTAATAAAAGATGCCCTCTTGAATGCCAAAGACCCCATCATGGCAGTGGGCTCACAGTTTATATGTCCTTGGAAGAATGGGTGTTTCTAGTGATGGCAATCAACTCTGATTGGTTAGCAATTAATGAGAGAGTAAATATTATGAGAGGTGGGTTATATTACACTGAGAGTCTTGAGGTACATGACACTAAGCACCCAAATCTTGGTCAAAAAGTCTTATCAGTATATGTGTGTGTATATATATATATATGTGTGTGTGTGTGTGTGTGTGTGTGTGTGTATATATATGTATATCTCTCTATATATATCTCAAAGAGGGAATCTACTTCTACCCCAGACCCATCTGACCAAACATAATGAACAGATATTCACCAATTCTCCTAAGCTTAGAATTTTTTTTTGAGTGTAACTGATTAAATCCTAACCTAGGTAAGTCTTTGTCCAAGATTTCTCACATTGGTTGATTTCTGGATAAGGAATTAGAAAAAGGGAAAAACCTTGACCCCAATACAATAATTAATTATCAAATACAAGAGAGAAGTAATCATTAATAATGATAAATAATGAATCAATAAATAATCTTAGAAGCTACTGGGAACTGGTAAGCCCAGAGTTCACCTGGCCAATGGTTAGCCAACTTCAAGGGAATGATACTACTGGCCTGAACTAATTAGAATTATAGGCATTTGGAGTCTTCTCAGAGTCACTTGACCTATGTGGATAGAATCTGCTGTCTTGTTGAGACCTGGTCATTTTATTCCCTCTCTACTTTTTCCCTTCTCTACCCCTTGGTGAACTGACATTACTTGCTCCAAGGAATTTCCTGCTCTTTAAATCTTGCCTATTTGCTGCCTGTACTTTTATAATGCACTTTATTTCCTGCTAAAGAGAAGCTAGTTTTCATTGCATTCTGGTAAGTTTTTGCTGTAAATTAATGGACCACACTATGGGGAAGAACACAAGGAAAGTCTTGGACCCAAAGACCTAGTCTTAACTGTGAGGCTTCATTGAAGCTTTTTCTTACTCTTTCAAGACAGAGATGTTCTCCACCCCTAGAATTAATAAAAGGTATTATCTCCTCTGCTATATTGTAAACTTCTTGAGGGTAGGGAGCTTTTATCATCTTTGCTAGCTCCTTAGCACCAGTACAGTGTGTGCAGGTAACAGCTTCCCAGAAATACCTTTTGAATGAATGTTAGTTGGTACTTTGGGTAGCCTGTCTTTTAGATCTTGCTAAAGATGTCTGTCATTCAGCTTCTTTCTAAGCATCCCCCTCTCTCTTTTATTTTTTTTAACATACTTTATTTAGTATCTGTACCTTTGAGAGAAATGATTATTTCTGTCTTACATTTAAAAGCAATTGTTGAATTAGGACCAGAATTTTTTCAGAAGCCTGTAGGTTCTTCAGTCTCTGAAGGACATTGTTGATGGATGAGATTGCCCAAATCTTCTGCATAAATGCTCTTCCATCCTGAGTAGGAGAACCCACCTTTACAAAGCATTACATCTAATTTAGATGAAATCTGACCCATTGCGTTCTAGTCAGACAGGTCTGAGTAATCAGTCAAGGTCCCCACCCCTCATTAGAATGGGTCCACTTCTCATTATAACATTCATTCTCATTAATTGTTAACCAATCAGAGTTGATTGCCACCCTCCAGAACAGTCAGTCTTCCAAGGACATATAAGCATTGAGTGGGTTCCATGAAGGATCTTTGGCATTCAAGAATACCATTGATCCCTTTAATTAATCATTTGCTAGCATAATTAATAAAATGATTAATTGCTCAGAAACTATGTCTTTCAAACTTTTTATACATCACACTTTGGAGAACCAGGAAGCAATTCATGTTCATGTTACTTGAATTGGAATCCACTGTTCCAGCTTTGTCCCATTTCTATCTTTATTTTCTAGGACATTGTGCCTCTTGGATAGCTTGGCTTACAAGTGATACCTTTGAAGTTCTATAATCAAAACTTTGATGTGTGCTCTGGTCTTGCTTTCAGTTTCCTCAGAACTATAGGCCCCTTTTTAGGGTCCCAGTTTAAGTATGGATGGCAGGTAGAAACTCCCATACTGGGAGCAATGGACATTATCCTGGCAGCCTTCCAACAAGGCAGTAAATAATGTCAGATTGTCAACTTTTAAGTCATCAGTAAAGGACTCAGTGCACAAAACTGTGATCCTAAAACATGGTTTTAATGTCTCCCTTCTATATCTCTATATTTTGAAAGCTGTTTATTCCATGTAGTTTGTAGATAATGAGGGTTTGGTATAATGACATCTATTAAACACATTCTCAAGTTTTTACAGAGAAATATTATTTCCTGGTGATTGTGGGCAACTGTTATTGTCATTATTGCTACTGCTGTTTATGGGCAAGGATTTATTATTATTATAGATTTCAAAATGTAGACAGAAGAAATAAAAGTCATGTAGAAACCCTATGAAATACAGATCATCTCCATTATTTTGTCTGGGACTGATATGGTGCCAAGAATGGTACAATTTACTGAGCCTTCAGAAGATGAGATTGCATTCTAATGTTTTTATTTAACTGTAAAAGTCAGTTATTTTATTCACCCGTGGAACAGTCTAAAGAATTTAAATATAAAGAATAATAACTTAATAGTGACTTTTCCTAGGACAATTTCCCCTGGAACTCCAGTAAATAAAGAAAAAGACGAATATCAATAAAGATAATTCCTTACCAGGATAGCCCAGTTTACATACTAACTTTTTTTTAAATGCAATCATTCAATCAATAAATGATGCTAATTTTACAGTGCCAGGCTGAGTTCTGGACATACAAAGAAAAGCAAAAGAGAGTCACTACCCTATCTACCCTATCTCATGAGTATGCACGTTTTTTTTCTCTGTTTAAAAAGAATTGCAGACCAAAGTCCTCTAAATCCTTCCCTTTCACCTCATATACCCACACATAAACTATACTAAGTCTGTGTGTTGTAACTTTAGGTCAAAAGGCCTGGGTTAGTCTAAAGAACTGAAGAGAATAGGTGAGAATCTCATCTGTGACTACCCAATTACCCTGGATGGGATGCTCAGTAGTTTTTTTCCCTAGCAAATGGTTATGATGTCCCTCCTCTCCCCACCCTTCTCTTTTTCTTCTGCAACACAATGACTTCTATGTCAGAATGCTAGAGAACCAGCCCTCCCTGTCCTATGAGGCCTGAATGACAAAAATCATTTAAAGTGGGATTATATGCTGCCATTTGAAGATGGATTGAAAACTGACATTATCTCATTTTCCCCCCATTTCATTGTGACTGAACATTACCCCAAACTTAGTAAAGATGCTAGCCCCTTGTGCTCATCCCCTTCTTGATTTTTGTATAAGTATTCAAATTCCAGGTGCAACTCTCTGCTCTCCTCTGGGTTCTGTAAATTTTGTGTTTCTGTATGGTCTTATGATTTTAAAAAATTATAATATCTGACAGATCTTGACTGGGTTAAAATTTACCATTGGGAGACCTACTTTCTGGTGACTATTTCAGAACACTTGCTATTGTACAAGTATGGAACCTTCCTAGATGTTTGCTTTGTGAGACATTTTCTCATAATGTGCACTAGTGTGAACAGGATCTCAACATTCTCTTTTCCTTTTGGAGTGAGACTCTCGTCCAGAGAAATTCAACCAGGATATTATGATCTGGAGGGGACTTTGAAGCACCAGAGTATTTTCTTATTAGCACCACTTCTCTCCCTTTATTAAAAGTACATCCCTAAACAAATGCCTCCCCTCCCCCAGCCATGTCATCACTCATCAAAGCACCGGAGAACGTTATTATTAGGATGACTTTTGGTTAACCAGCTGTAGCTAGAAAATAGGAAATCTTTTGATTAACTGCCAACTACACAAAGGATTGACTCAAATTTGCTTGAGGCCCAGAAAAGTAAGGATTACTTCCTATTGCTGCCTTCTCTGAAATACAGGTTTTCCCACTGGAATAGGAAAACAAATGCCCAGTTTATTTTTAATGGGTTCTTGATCTACCTAATCCTGTGAAGTACCAGGAAATTCCATGGAAGTCAGTCTGGTCTCCTGTTAAAGGATTCTTTGAATCCTCTAAAACAAACTTTTAAAAGTTTATCCTTTAGCAGAAAAAGACCTGTAGCTAATTAGGTAAACCATCAAACTTGAAATTCTGGAGCTGTGAATTCTAATTTCTGCTCTGTTCCCCTAGGGGCTCTGTTATTGAACTATTTTTTTTTGTACCACATAAGTAATTTGAAGATTTGCTTTTAAGCACACTCTCCAAATCCTGGTCTGCCTTCTCTCAATTGTAATGTCCTTTAGGTAAGCAGTAAGATAATTCCTGGTATTGTATGGTTAAAGTCATTGTTTACTTTAAAGCTCCAAAAAAGTAAGAGGAGATATATAGTACAGTTTTATTCTATGAACAGCCAAAAAATATTTTGAAATCAAGAATATAAACAGTAAAGTCGGTAGTGTTTTATTAGGCACTTTGGCAACAGATCCTCCCTCCCAAATAGAAATTTGGCCCCCAAGCTTCATAAGGGCAAGCCAGTTTTTTTCTTTTTCTTTTTCTTTTCTTCCTCCTTCCCCTCCCCCTTTTTTGGGTTAAAGAACAGGAATTAAGAACTGAAAAAAATAAAAACTCTTGAAAGGTTCAGTTCTAATGAAATTAGAAAATCATCCATTTGACCCTCAAAAGTGTCCAGACTTAAATGTAAAGTTTTTCTCAGTTCTCTGAGAACTGGGCTTTTCAGAACTCTGAAATGACATTAATTTGGGCATTTGGTGTTTTCTATGCCATGTTTATAGCTCTAGGTCCTAGTGCCAGTAGTTTTCTGCCCCTCGTTACTTAGGAGGCAAAACTGAAGAAGTAGTAAGGGTGGGGAGGGGCAAGCAGAGGCGATGTCTTGAAAGTTTCACTAATTGCAAAATGAAGTTAAATAGAGCATTCAATAAAAATACTTCTCAGAATTGATGGAGTACTTCTCAGAAGGGAATCCATTAAGTCTGGTTTCTCTAAAGGAGTGGAAATCCCAGGAACAAAAGCCAAATGCCTCAAAATTAAGTTATTGGAGAAATTTTGAATCGCATAGGCCCAGTAACTTACAACATGTAACAAAGCAGCTGAATGTTCTAAGATCTGTACAGTTGAAATAGGATAATATATTCAGGACATATAAAGCTTATATGGATTATAAACACCATCCCAGCTATATTGAAGATCCAGTGCCTATTCCAGAAGCCAACAGTGGACTGAAAAAAAGTCAAAGCAACGAATATATGGTATGTTGAATATATTGCATAACATACAATGCATTAATTAGAATTGTGTTAGATCAACCTTGAAAGGAAGCTTACCAGTCCCCCAAAGTACCAGACTGACTTTATCCTGGTGGGAAGAACAAGAGCAGAAGAATATAGGAAATTAAACTTCTTTACCCCTAACCCATCGTAGTTTCCTACTCTATTACTAATTTCTTATAAATCACATGGGTAATTGAGCAGATGACTGTTTGCAAACTTTTTTTTTAAATAAGAAATTCAGTTTTTAAAAATTCAGTGAAACCTATACTGTGTAGGGAACCAGAAAAAATGAAATAGTGCCTGTCTTAAAAGAGCTTACCATCTACTTTTCACTAGAGTTGTTATTACCTCTAACTATATATAATAACATACATAACCTTAAAGGATTACCTGATAGGAGTTCCTGTTATCTTTCATGAATAGATAAGAATGATTTCTAATTAGAATATTGATTATTTAAAATGCAGATCATTATTCAGTGTCTTCAAAATGAGCTTTTTCTTGTAATTTAAACAGTTTGCCTATAACCTTTCTTACAAACTTAATTTATACTCTCAGTGATATGGAAGGTATCAAGGAAGAAGAAATAGTTTTACCTAAGGTGCTCTCAGTGTCATGAAAAATGTCCTACATAGGGTCCAGTTAAAAGAAGGCTTTCATATTTAATGAAAGACTTCCCAAATTCTCGACTCACAGAAGACAATGTACTAATTGCATTGAACCTTAGACCTACAAGGCCTCATCAGTGAAATTCAAGACTGTTTGCAGAAGACTTCTTTTGGCTATTACACATTGGAGGATTTCTTTTTTTTTTTTTTTTTTTAGAATTTGGAAACAATCCTGATGATTTTCTGTAGATATGTTTCTAAACTTCTGGCAAATGGGAGGAATTGATTGAAATTGAATTTTTAATGAAAATGCAGACATCCTTCACCTTAGGGTTGTCCTGCAGGCTCTTAATTCTGATCTTAATTGTCTATGTGCCAAGAACTTGAGCTAATGCCCGTAAGTGGTTAGCTATTAGCAAATTCATGAAATAAGATAATATTCATGCTTCTAATATCAACCATTTGCCAGTTTGAACTGAGGTCTTTATAGTTTATTATAATCATTAAGGTCTTTCAATGAGAAATAGGGCTGGGGGGATAGTGTAGAGGCCATTGTTTTCATCTAATCAGAGTTTGCAACAAAGCATAAGACCTTACCAGAGCTGGCAAGTTATTATTATCCTTCAGAGTAGAAAGACAAAAAACTCTCATTATTGGCTTTCCTAATTATTTTTCCGTCTTTTATGGGCATTAACCCTATTTAAGCTGTGTGCAAGGATGTGCTGATAAATGTGTAGCAACTATCTCAGTGCAGGACATGTACATGTCTTTTAAATTTAATATATATTAGTAGCATATTCTCTATTACCTACTTAAGTTGAGAATAAAAAAACCCAATAATTAAGCCTTGGTTTGTAACATTTGCTCATTCCTAAAGTATAAATATCCATGTTAAAAATTGTAACATCTGACTCTCTACATACCTCTAGCCAGTGAAATATAACTTACTGTAAATCTTACTGTATATGCATTGTAGGTGAAAAGGACCTATGTGGAACCAATATTGTTGTCCACAGTTGCAAATGAAAAAACCTCATGGTTTATGGCTATGCTTATGCTTGACATGGTGTGATACTTTCGTTCTTAGATGACCTTCTTGATGATTTTAAAATGATGACATTTGTCTTAAAATGATCATTTGTCTTGATGACATTAAAATTTAATCCTTAGAAACAAGTAAAAATGGCTGAAAAAAGCCTTCCTGGAGCAGGCTGACTGAGGCATCTGGTGGTGCAGTGGATAGAGCTCCAGGCCTGAAGTCAGAAAGATCTGAGTTCAAATGTGGCCTCAGATACTTCCTAGCTGTGTGACTCCGGACAAGATATTTTTTGCCTGTTTGCCTCAGTTCCTCATCTGTAAAATGAGAACACACTGGAAAAGGAAATGGCATACCACTCCAACATCTTTGCCTAGAAAATCCAGCGGACAAGTCCATGGGGTCACAAAAGTTGATCACAACTGAACACAACCACCAAGTGATTATCTCCTTAGTAATCTCTACCAGCTCTGGGTAAAGATCATACTGACAAAAGAAAAGTCAGTTCTTTGCATCTTTTTGAGTGGCTCTTGTTGACTTAATGATATCAGAAAATTTGGTAGCTTTTCTTGCACATCTGCCTGTAGGAATCAGATGTCGGCCTCTGGTACTAAAGAGAACAGTTGTGTGCATTCTTGCAAGAAGATGTATTAAGTGACCCAAAGACCTAAACCATTAAGTCTTGCATGGAGATCATATTTCCTGAGAAGCTCATGGGGATAAAATTAAGGGTGTTCTTGACTTATCCTTACAGTTGCCTTTTATTTCTCTTGGACTTGGCAAAGCTTGAAGTGTTGAGAGCTGGGGATAGTAGTGGACAAGATGCCCTTGACCTACAAAGGTCCAGTTGAGCCTTCTCCAATCCCAGGTATTTTCAAACTAACTCAGACATAAATTGGATGGTGCATGGACTAAGGGGCTCATTCTCTTTGCCTGGAACTCACTAATATCCCTTTTATGTTTTGCATGCCAACCAATGAAATTTAAAGTTACTCTTACAGTCTAAGCAGTTCGGTCCTTTAACATTTGCTCCCAGGTGTTTGCCAGCCAGCTCTTCAGAAAGGTACCTGTCACAAAGGCCTCTGCTTCTGTCTCAGTGATTGTGAAAAGCTTAATTTTAGAGTACTTTATAGATTTTCAAGAGTGGTATTAAGTTTCCTCAAAAATTTTCTATTAGAAGTATAGGTTCTGGCAGTCACTTAAACATTAAAGAAAAATCTACATAGCACTATGAGATTCAGTTATTCCTGCCCTCTTCCCACCCCCAGATTCTCCTTCATTAAAAAAGTGAGCAAGTGGCAAAAGTAGTTCTGTAATTAGATCCCACACTGCTTCCTGGTCTGATGAAGTTGTATTTTTAATGGTATATGGTTATTTTGTTAGCAGACTTCACTTTCCAAGTCTTCCCCCCTTCCAGCACCCCTAGGTACAACCCTATTGGATCAGTTACCATCTGCTCTAGTGTTTGCATTTAGCCTGCAGGGCCTGTGATCTCAGAAACATTTCCTGTAAATGGAATCCCCCATGCCAGGCTTGTCAGACAATAGATATATAATTGGATAAATCCTAAACTGGAAACTACAAATAAAAAAAGAAAACTACATGTAATGTAGTATGCACAGCCCTCTCTGTACTCGACTGTTTACATATGAAACTACTTAAGTAAGCCTTTATTTTTCTAAAACAATGAAGCTGGCTTAGAAGTGAAGCTCATGGGTACTTTTAAAATATATTTATTTAAGAAAAGGAGCAGAATTCTAGTGCAGAGTACCAGAATGGAACTTGGGAGCCATAGGCATTACTTCTTGTTGTAACTAGTGATTTGGTTAGAGATGAGATGAGGAGAAAGAATACCCAGGTCTGTAAAAGCATAGCACTTCATTCACTAGGTAACACCACAGGCCTTTAAGAAGTGGGGTGGTGAAAAAATTCATTTCCCTATGGCAGATCTGCTGATAAAGTTCTCAGAATCTAACCAAGGTTGTTCTTTGGATGACAGACATGTAACCCATTGCCCTTACACAAAACCTTTTAGCTTGGTAATATGTACCAAAGTTTGTATTCTATAGGCAGAACATCAGAAAAAAGTCTTTAATGGAGGAAAATGGAATTAGCAATAACCATATGATTCTAACATGCTCATTGATTTTCAGACAAGAACATTAGAGTAGGAAGAGTATTGTTGTGCTTAATATACAAACAATAATACATAACTCAATTTACTTTGGCTTAAAAGGCTGCCTGTTCTGCTCATAAAAAACTGCAGTTGACTTTCTATTGTCTTTGGGAAGATGGACATTCTAGCTAAGTAGTGACTCAACAACAGCATTGTTCACATGTAGCTTCTTATTAGGAAAATAGGAGCCTGAATCTAGAGATGGCTGATTCTACCTTCTCATTTGACATCTTGCCTAGGGTCACAAAGTAAGCATCAGAGGCAGGATTTGAACCTAAATCCTCTATTCATTAGCCCATTAGGATAGGAACAGATTGTGGGAAAATGCACTTCAAGTGTTTTCACCTTCTGTTCTCCATGTCTGGAATGGCCTTCTTCTTTATCTCTGCCTGCTGGCTTCCATGGCTTTCTTCAAATTTTGGCTAAGATCCCACCTTCTTCGCAAAGCTTTTCCCAACCCACTCATAGTAGTGTCTTCCCTCTGAGATTTTCTCCAATTTATTCTGTACAAATATTGTCACAGTTGTCTCCACCATTATTAGACTGAATTTTTTGAGGACAGAGACCATGTGTTTGTCTTCCTTTGTATCTGTAGCATTTAGTGAAGTGCCTGGCACATAGTACTACTTAAATTTACTTGGGAAGGTCTGCTTAGATGAACATGACTCAATTGCTCATCTTCTAGTATATAGACTTAACCTCAGTTTTAGGAAATTTTTTCTATTTTCATTTTTTTTTACTTTAGAGATCTGTGATTACATCGTTATGTGTGTTCTACTGGACCATGTTAGAACACAACCCTACCACACTCCCCTACAAATATACCTTCATAGATTGTCCTCCTGAATTGATGATGTTCTAAAACAAAACAACCATTCCTTGGTAGCTAACTCTTTGGGGAGGTTCCCTCTGAATATAACTCAGCTGGCTTTTTGATGACTAATATATTGTCCATTCCAGTCTAGTATTCTCAGTTTGATAATACATGGAATCATAGGGATATGATAGAGATACAGAAGAGATACAGAACTGATCTAGTAGGACACCCCCTCATTTTTAAAAATCGAGACACAGAAAAGAGAGGCACGATGAGGTCATACAGGTAGTAAGAAGCAGAAATGGAAGTGAAACCTCTAACTCCAAATTCAGAGCTTCTTTCATTATCCCACACTACCCTGCTGGAAATTTGTTCTTCTGTCTTAACCTTCAAAATCCCAGGGCTACCTCTCCATTATAATGTGGCATTAAAATAGGACTTCCAGAGGATATCAATTTATACCTTGCAGTATGTGTTATGTAGACTTTATTCCAAATCAGTCAGCATTTATAAAATTTCTGCCATGTGCCAGATGCTATACTAAGTGCCGGGGATACAAAAAGGGACAAAAGATAATCCCTGCCCTCAAGGAGTTTAAAATGTAATGGGAGAGTTTATAATTTAATATAATAAGCTCCAAATGAATTTATATTCTTCTGGATAAGATGGTCGCGGACATGACAGGTATGGAAGTAGCATAGCACAAAGTAATGATTTTTTTGGGGAAAGTTATTTGAATGGACATTTAAGTGTAGCAATTAATAACTTTTGAGATAGAATTTTCAGTTGAGTGGTGGGGTTGGAAGAAGGAGTACAAAGGCCTAAGAAGTGAATGGATAAGAAGAAAATAAAGGTCTAAGCAAATATCTTTTGGAGTTTGGCAGTGAAAGGAAGGAGAGACATTTGTCTGAGATGAAGCAGGGAAAGATTCAGTAGACTGACTGAGAGAAAGGAGTGGAGAGAAAGGTGAGGATTGTGGAAGAGGGACAGCGAGATGGGGAGTCCTCTTGAGACTTACTCAGAGGAGAAAACAATAGATGAAGCTTATGCAAAAGCATTGAACAAAATTTTCTAAAAGATGACAAAAACACAAATTAATTTTAACTTTTAAGAAATATAGCCAATTTCCCACATATTTTCTATACTTAATTTCTGAAATAGATATGTGAACTCATTGATATAGGTACTCATCCCAATAGTATTACATTTTTTACATTTACCAAAATCCAGTGGGGGAAACAACCCATACAATTTAATGGATTTTCTGTTCCTACTTATGTGGGTTAAAAACTCGATGTTTGGTTTAAGCACAATTGTCTTCAGTTTTCATTGGTTCTCCAAGTGAGTGTTTGTAATCTGCGATCACAGGCACATTTTGATTCAAGTCATGTGTGAAGATGTTAATTCACAACAGGGTTCTTATATTGTGAGAGACCTTTTTTAAAAAGTAGAACGAAGAATTTAGCTAAGTTTTGTGTGACTGCATTACTACCACTTTGTGTAGGGGAAAAAAGGATAACAAAATTCTAGAAAAAAACTATTTTATTCAACTTGTATTTCTGTATTCAATATGTTATCATAATTATGTCTATATTTATTTATGTGAGTAAAAGAAAAGCTGCTTTTATGACCTGAGGATTGCGAGTTGTCCCCTCTTGAGCTAGAAGATACCAGATGAATTGGACATGGCCTCCTTCAGGGAGTTTTTAATATTAACAGGAATAAAATTCTTCTAGGCAGCCAGGTTGCTCAGTGGATAGAACACTGGGCCTGGACTCAGGAAGATCTGAATTCAAATTCATCTTCACACACTAGCTCTTTGATCTTGGACAAGTCACAACTTTTATCTGTCTTGTTTTCCTCTACCATAAAATGGGGATAATAGCACCTTCCTCACAAGGAGGGTTGTTGTGAGCATAAAATGAGATAAATTTGTTAAGCTCTTTGCAAACCTTAAAGTACTATATAATCCTTAGCTGTTATTTTCTCATTCCCACTCAGTTGTTGCTCTGGGATTGATAGTAATAATGATGATAGCTAACATTTACATAGTACTTACTATGTGCCAAGAACTGTGTTAAACACTTTCCTTACAACAACCCTGGGAGTAGAAGAGTTATTATTTTTTTTTTTTACATTTTTACAGATGAGGCAAGAGGCAAACAAAGGTTCAGTTACTTGCCTGGGATCACACCCGTAGTAAGTCTCTGAAGCCAGATTTGTCCTCAGCAGTCAAAAACAGAGAATGCAATAAGAATTCTGAGTATGATTGCGAGCACAGCCATAAATGAGGAGAAGATGGGGTCAGGTGTGGGGAGGGAGAGCGAAACTTTGTCCCAGGTGATGACTTGAGAGGGAAAGGTTGGACCACCAAGATTTCCCCTCCAACCTCACTCTCCCTTCACTGCAACTGAGGTGAGAATGTCTCTCCCAGGGCTGGCCTGCCTTTTGTCTCCTCTCCCTTCCTTCTCCCAGGTCATGGGTTGGGTTCTCTGGAGAATGGTACCTGGTACCACATCCCCGCTTCCCTTCAGGATTGCTACTTACAGTTCTAATCATGGATATATATGACCAATGCTTTTTTGCTCTTGCTGATGGTTTTAAGAAAGTACTTGCTAGGGAATCATCAATGATTAGTCTGTCAAAACAGGGACAACAGACCAAAACACCAGAGAGAGCCAATTTTTATTTTTATTTTTTTGTGTTGGAATAGGGGACCTTCATTTTAGAATCACGGCGCATTATTTCTGAAGACGCATATTAGGGTCAACTAATTTGGCAAAGAAATTTGAGATTTTCTGACTTGTCCAAATTAACACTTGTTTAGTAGCTGAAATTGAACCAGAACCCAAGCTCCCTGACTCTCAAGTTCGGATCTTTGATGACCAACTTCCTGGTTCTGCTCTTCAAGCTGAGAAGACTCTTATTTTATTCTGAAAATTAGCTTTCAAGCTCCTTGAGGGCAGTCGCTATCTTTTGCCTCTTTTTTTTTTTTCTATATCCAGTGTTTAGCACAGTGCCTAGCACACAGCAGGCACTTAATAAGGGCATTTGTCATAGTAAAGTTGAAAAGATGTCTTTAACTATATACTGTTTTTAATCTTCTCCATTGTCAGTTTACTTTGGGCTGCCTTTGACCTTTACCCCTAGCCCAGCTGTAAGTGTAAACTTCAGCTGTTAATGTGCTTTCCTTGACATTTTTGTGGGAGGCAATCATTTTTAAGGGGGTGGTAGGGTTTAGAAGAAAGGAGTGTTTGTTTCACATTCCTCTCTTCTTCCATAGCATTCTACCTGGTGCTGTATTTTCAGTTAACACAAATACTCCTGGTAGCTTGATATGATGCAGGCCTGTGTTCTTAAAGAGTTTGCATGGCATCTATGTGCTTGCTTGTTTTCGTGTTATGGTTTAATGTCACCTCTCCCCCATCCGAGTTTTTTAAAAAAAATCTGACGGCGATATTACCCTCTCTTTTTATGGAATTACTTTGCATTCTCTGTTCCTTATCCATAAAAATTGCTCCTAAGAGTAAGTATCATCTATCTTAGAAAAGAGACTCACGTATTTTATGGCATTATGGAAATTTTGATGCATTACCAAATCCTCCTAAATGGTTGGAAAGTTTTTTTTTTTTATTTCATCCCTGTCATTCTTGTGATTCGAGAGTAGATTGTAAACAAGCTGTAACATGTAGAGGGCTGTTAAGAGATATACAACAGAAGCAGCACAAAAAAAATTGAATTTATATCCAGTGAGATAGGCTAATTGGTTTTTATATTTAAAAATATCCTTGAGCCAGATGGTTCCTCTGTCTCTGAAAGAGAATAGAATTGAGTTTGACTCCCAATTCTTCAAATAATAAGTCTAGGGTCTGCTTTGTCTGTGTGCGTGTATATATGTGTGTAGTTTATTTTATTTTTCCCTCAAACAGGCTAATTACAGTTTCACTGTAACTTCCAACTAAGGATTATTTGTATAAATTCAATTCAGACTTGATATTCTAAAAATAATTTTTACTTTAAAGTTCTTAGAATCAGACTAAACATTGTTGATATAGCTAATTTGACCAGCCTACCACCTGCCTTTTTCTTTATTTGGATAATGAATGTTTACATGAAATTTAGAAAACAAAAATAACCCCAAACTTGTTGCCTATCTTTGGGTGGAAAGAAGGAAATATGTTTACTATTTACCACAAGTTTAACATAATTTATCCATATCAGAAGTACTTTTTAAAGAACATGCATATATATGGTTAAGATTCAGGGGTGGGGAACCTGTGGCCTTGAGGCCACATGTAGCCTTCATTTGGATTCAGTCAAAGGGCTGCTCTTGGGGACCTAGAGGACTACATGTGGCCTTGAAGGTTCCTCACCCCTGGTTAAGAGCATCTAAAATAACTTAGAAAACACTTGTAGGATTTCCTCCAATTTCTTGAAGATATTAAGTGTCTATTGATCTTAACTATATGTATTTAATCCAATCGTAAAAGTCCCCACTATAGTCCTTAGTCAAACAATTAACTCCTTATCTGACCTTCAAGCAAATCACTTCAATTCTTTGGGACTTAGTTTCCTTCTCTGTGAAAAGGGCAGTAGAAGAACGGGCTAGATGAGATCTTTCCCTTCTCTCTCCAGATTTGATTTGGGGGAAATAGCTGCTGCTGTGTGGCATTGGCAGACTCCTGGTTATGTTCCTGGATGACATGCTATACTTTTCTGGGTACCGTCATGACCCTTAGGATGGGCAGTTGTGAGAAATGTACAATCTATTCATTATTACTCAGTGGAGACAAGAATAATTCTCAACTGTGCTGGAGCACACACGTGTGAAGTGACTCATGGTTTCTTTGGTTAGGATTCAAGTCATCAAAATTGCTCCTGCTAGCAGTGGTATGTGTTGGGTGATGGGGAGAGGAGAAAGGAAGGGAAAGAAAAGGAAGGGAAGGGAAGGGAACAGGACAACACTGATTCAGCAGAGGAAAGGGAAGAATGCGATGAGTCTGAAAATGAAGTCTTTCCTGACATTTTCCTAATGGCTCTCCCCACATTCATTGAAAGGTATCATTAAGGTATCATGTCATAGATAATATATAATCATATAATTATTATATATTATATAATCATTCTATATTATATGTTACATATATCATGATATATTTTATATAATAACTATTATCTGATTGTACTATTATTTGGGCATCTAGGTGGCATAGTAGATACAGTGCCAGGCCTAGAGTCAGGAACTCATCTTCCTGAGCTCAAAGCTGACATCAGATACTTATTAGTGATGTGACCCTGAGCAAGTCACTTAACCCTGTTTGCTTCAGTTTCCTCATCTGTAAAATGAACTGGAGAAGAAAATGGCCAACCACTCCAGTAGCTTTGCCAGGAAAACCCCAAATAGGGTCACAAAGAGTCAGATACAACTGAATAATGACTGAACATTAACAATTACTGATTACCCAGGGAATATGTTTTATTCTGTGGTCTAGCCAAAGACTTCTATCCCTGGAAACTGTGCACCCTCATTTCACTTTCAGCAAACATCTTAAAAGCACCTCTCCTGTACAGTGTTCTATCTGAGATCCACAGAACAGGGATGATGCAAATATATTATTTATATGTAAATATGCTATATATTTATATATAAAGCATGGCCTTTAAATGAGACATGAAGTACTTAAAATCTGGTAGAGAAACTCTTTTCCCAGCACAAACCTCAATTTCAAAGTTAAAGAACGGGGCAGTTGCTAAAACTCCTCTTTTCATTGACCTTCAGGTCAAATCCTGTTTCATCAAATAGAAAGGGAATGTCCAAGTTCTCTTGTTATAATGGAGTGCTGTGTAGGTTATTATTTGAAATAAGTGAGCCAATCCCCTGGGAGTTAGAAATCAATCTGTTTTATCAAGACTTTGGGGATATCGCTGCATTTGTTGTTATTTGTGAGAGATGAGAAGAGGATTCTTTTTGGGTTTAAAAAAAACAAAAACAAAAAAATGCTAGATTTGACCTGTAGTTACTAATACCTTTCTAAAGCAGTAGTATTTACTCTGTCTGAGAAGCAAAGATGCATAGGTGAGTCCAGCAGAGCTTTGAGAGCTATTTTCATTTAGCTATATTTCCTTTTAGTTGAGATTTTCTTTTAGTTTGCTGAGAGTATTCTCTGTCAGGTTAGGTTTTATTTGTTGCATTCTTTTGTATTTGTTTTGTAGGTTGTAAATTTCCTTTTCAAGTTCTTTTATACAGTAATGCTCTGTGTTAATTAAAACATCTATCTCTTCTTCATTCATCCACAGAGAGGATAGATGATGATTTATGTCTCTTTAATTAGTGTTCCTCTGAACTATGCTCCTTGACTTATTATAGTTTAATAAGCAGAAGAAGGGTTAGAATATTGGTCTACTCTCCATAGCTTTAATAATCTGGACTTTCTCACTACAACTTAAAAAATATTATGGCTTTGAGGAATATGGTCATTGAAGTATATCCCTTAAGTAGTAATGCATCATGCAGGGCAATACTTGTTGATTATTAAGAAACTATTAAAAGATTTAGATCATTGCTGTAGTTGAATAAATATAATATGAATTTCCATGACGGAAGTGCATTTGAGCATTTCCCCCACCCCCTCAAGGCTCCAGTAAACTATATATAGAGAGATATATTTTCTAGTATAATACATGTCTAATTTCTATATTGCTGTGTGATTACCAGTAAACCTATGTGATCAGCATTGGAAAGTACCCATTGTTTTCCTTCATATAACTACCAGAAAACAAATTGCTCAAATCAGATATCTACTAAAATTATTTCTCAAAATAGTTAATTTAATAGTGTTCTATCAGCTTTCCATATGGATACATTATAGTATGGATTTTTAGAAAAGATAAATTAAAGTGAGATAAATTGGGTTTTAAGTAGGGATAGGAACTGAACCTTCAAGTCCCTCTTCATAAATCTTTCCCAAGCAACTGGGACCTAGGAATAAGAGTCTCCTTCCTCTGAACTCGTAGCCCTTGTTCCTCTTACTCACAGGATCATAGCAAGAACCATCGAGTCATTTCTAGATTTAGAGCTAGATGTGATCTTAGAGGTCAGGGTCCAATGTGATCATTTTACAGGAGAGGAAACTAAGGCCTAGATAGATTGAGGGACTTTCCTAGTATCCCCCAGATAACAAGTGTCTGCCATGAGATTTGAACCCATGCCTACTTGACTCTAGGCAGCTAGGTGGTGTAGAGGATAGAGCATCAGTGCAGGAGTCAGGAAGACCTGAGTTCAGATCTCACCTCAGACACTTGATACTCACTGGCTGTGTGTGACCTTGGGCAAGTCACTTAACCCCAATTGCCTCATCCTGGGTCATCTCCAGTCATCCTGATGAATATCTGGTCACTGGATTCAGATGGCTCTGGAGGAGAAGTGAGACTGGTGACTTGCACAGCCCTCACTCAAAACAAAGTCAAGTGCAAGTCATGTTATCATTTCTCTGATGGCATGGTCTTCTTCAGCAATGAAGGACGAACACACACATACACACACACACACACACACACACACACACACACACACACACACACACACACACCCACCTCCGAGTCCAGTATGTTATTTTTTTCTTCTTCATTGCTTCACAAAACCTAATGACCTCTCCATGGACTGATTCTGTTTAGCTTGTTGACTAAGTTAGATACGGAGATCAGACCAAACCGGGCTCATTCAAGTTGGTACAACTATGCTCATTTGGAAGTGGTACCTTGAGATACCTCCTCTACTGTCTTCTTATTCCATTTTCTGGATATGTACACATGTCTCTTCTTCCTAAGTAAATTTTAACTTTCTTAAGGGAAGGATATTTATACTCTCCATTGCATACAGGACCCAGCACACATAGATGTCCAATAAATACTTTTTTTATTCCAAAATCCCTATGAAAGTGATAACTTTCTTTTCCTTTAAAAACAATACTTCTTTAACTTGGGCTAGTCAAAATCAGACACATAGAGATAGTAGGATATAGTATATTTTGGAACATTTTTCTTCTGCTTGCTTGCAAATGCAGATATATCCAAGTGTTCAAAGGTAACTTTTCTCTGTGTTGACTGGGTTGATTCAATTTAATAATAATTAGATTGAATTGAAAAAAAAAAAACAACCAGAAAACTTAGCAGATTTAAATTGAGTTATTTACCCTCATTTGGGGTAGGAGAAATTGAGTCAGATTTCATTAGAAGAAAATTGTGTGTGATGTTGCCACCATCTTTCTTTCTGTAACTTGGTATTGTCAGAATTCTTTTTTCTCTCTTTCAATTGGATTAGGGAATCATTTGGAAAATTGGATATTTCAGGTTCAGTAGGGTACTTTGAGTCAAGAATAGTATCCTAGTGGGACAGTAATAGTAATTACACTGGGGAACATGGTGTTATTACTGATTTCTGGGAAAACCCAAGTCTGGGCCTTCTTTGTTCTTTATTGAACAAATTGCCCTTGTGGATTTAATTGAAGCAAGAGTATTATGTTTTAGTCTGTGCTCTAACTTGGCTGTATGATGGTGCCGTGCTCTATTGAGTGGCTACAATGATCAGATGGACATGATTTTTACATGAATAGAGCACAGGACAGTGATTTAAGAGATCTGAATTCTAATGCCAGCTCCTTAGTTTCTGCACCTGTTAAGTGAGAGTGAAGTAACTACCTCCTCCCGAGGGATAGTAATGGACATAAGAACCAAAATGCTTTTATGCGTTTGAAGGTCAGAGACTATATAAATAAAATATGTTTCACTGGTGTTACAATATGAATGTAGAAAATATTATAATTGACAGGCCCAGGACTGGCACTCAGACTTCTAGGTGTGCAACTAAGTTGTAATTACGCCTCTGAACAAGATGTCCCTCCCAGCTTAAGCTCATCAATTCTAAACTCACCACCATGTTGCTGACTCAAGCCTTGATTAACACCACCTCTCTCACCCTCCTTTCCTCTCTGGAGGACTAGAGGTTGGAACACCTTTCTTTATGGAGGGCAGAAAGTGGACTCCCAACTCACTCCACTTTGCATCTGTTGCCCTGACTGGTTTAAATTCCTTTGAACAAGATGCCCCTCACCCCAGACAGTTTCCCCCTGCTCTCAACCCCCTTCTCCCCTTTCCTGCCTCCTTTTGTATATTCTCTCCCCCTTTAGATTGTAAACCCCTTGAGGGCAGGGATTATCTTTTTATTAATTGCATCCCAAGTGCTCAGCACAGTACCTGGCACTTAATATATGTTTTTTGATTGGATTGGATTAGGTATGTAACCTTGAACAAGTTATATCATTCTTTATTCCCCCCCCCCAGTTCCATGCTCTATGAGTTTTCACCAGCTCCTTGAGTTTTCACCAGCTTCCCTTGCCCCGTCAGTCCTAGAATGTTCTCCCCTTTGTCTCCACCTTTTTGCTTTCCTAGTTTCTTTCAAGTCTCAGTTAAAATTCTGCTTGCTGCAAGAAGCCTTTCCAGACTCTTACTTCTAATGCCTTCCCCTTAGTGTTTTATTTGGAGATTATCTTTGAATTATCCTTTATATCTTTTTTGTACCTAGTTGTCTGTGTGTTGTTTCCCCCATTAACCTGTGAGCCCCTTGAGAGCAGGGACTATTTTTGCCCTTTTTTTGTACCCTCAGAGCTTAGCTTAGTGTCTGACACATGTTGTTCAGTCCTGTCTGACTCTCCATGACCCCATTCGGGGAATTTTCTTGGTAAGCTATTGGAGTGGTTTGCCATTTCCTTCTCCAGCTCATTTTACAGATGAGGAAACTGAGGCAAACAGGGTTAAGTGACTTGCCCAGGGTTACATACAGCTAGTAAGTGTATGAGGTCGGATTTGAACTCAGGGCTTACTGACTCCAGGGTTAGCACTCTATCCACCTCACCACCTAGTTGCCCACACCTGTCACATAGTAGGTGCTTAACAAAGGGAGGTTGAATTGATTCCTCTGGGCCTCAGTTTCTTCATCTTTAAAATGGAGATGAGTTAGATGTTCTCTAAAGTCTATTTAGGTGAGAAATGTTTTGTGATTATTTCTCCTTTGGAGACCATTTGTCCATATCACTTACTGAATCCTACATGTAACCATTTCCATAGAATGCTTATTATTCTCTTGGTTAACCTTTTTAAACTAATGAAAATGCTTAACACCTTTAAAGGTAGAGTATCTTCAAACCTTGAATACTGTTTCTTATAGGGGCAACTAGGTGATGCAGTGGATAGAGCACCAGTGCAGGAGTCAGGAGGACCTGAGTTCAAATCTCACCTCAGACACTTGATACGCACTAGCTGTGTGACCTTGGGCAAGTCACTTAACCTCAATTGCCTCATCCTTGGTCTTCTGCAATCATCCTGATGAATATCTGGTCACTGGATTCAGATGACTCTGGAGGGAAAGTGAGGCTGGTGACCTGCATAGCCCTCCCTCACTCAAAAACAAAGTCAAGTGCAAGTCATGTCATTATTTCTCTGATGGCATGGTCTTCAGCAATGAAGGATGAACACACACACACACACCATTTCTTATACCAGCTTGTATTCATCCTAGTATGAAACTATTTCCATGATCAGTATAAAATCTGAAAAGTGAGTACCTGATGAGTTATTTGCAGTGTTTCTCTTTCTTTGGTTAAAAAATTGAAATTTATCATAACCTTTGTGGATAGTAAAGTTCTAATATTTCAGTTGCTTAGAGTTAAACTGTGGTTATTAGGTCAATTCATCTCTGGAACATCAGCTACTTGAGGGCAAGAAGCTGCATTTTTGTCTTTGTATGTCTAGTACCTGAACAGTGCCTGGCATATTGTACATGCTTAACAACTGGATGTTGAAGTGAATTAAAATAAAATCAGCTCAAATTCCTTAATAGTAGAATTGAATATTTGAAATACTTACTGAAAGTGAGATCTTTAAAAAATTAATCTTTTAAAAAAGTTGAAATATTTAATTTATGTTATTTATCTTCCAATTAAGCCTCTGGAAAGGTCGTTCCCTCTCTCCTCCCTTATATTATATATAGCTTTACTCTTTTTTTGAGGACTCTATATTTGCCTCTTTGGTTATGAAACCGGTTTAAATCTATGTTCAAACATAGTTTGTTTGAACATAGTTAGTTTGAACATATTAGTTGTTTTTTTTTGGCATGAATGTTTAAAAACAATTTCCCCTCCTGGTCAGGATATATTTCCAGAAATCATTTCAGACGCATTTTTTGTCAAAGGCTGATGGGATCTGATCCTGTGTGTGAGCTGGTTTACTAGCAGCAATCTTAGCAGAAGAAAACCATTCTACGCAAATTTCAGACACAACATAGGAGGACTTGTTTAGAGGTAGAGTTACTCTTTCCTTTTAAATCCTTTCTGGTTGCTAAAAAATAGTCATAGGCACTTTCACTGGTGGTGGGTAGAGTGTACAAATATCCGTAACATCTTACTGTTATTTTGTGTCTCTTGGGGAAAAAGAAACATAAAAAAATAACAGAGAAGGTAAAAAGATAAATTAAAAAGCCTTTCCTATTGTTAGCTGGGAGCAGGGAAAGAAGATACACTAACCGGAAACAGGAAAGTTGTATTTTTTCCTAATCTAGAGCCATACATGTCTTTACAAGGATTTTTGACTTTCAGTTAAGGGAAATCAGTAAAGGATTATTTTAATCAAAGATCAATAAACAGTATTGGAAATTTGAATGAATTGCTAACAGTTCCTAAAATAAAGCTCAAAATTTTTCTTCTTAAAAAGCTTGTTCTATCAGTATCACCTTTGAGACATAAAGCTTGTTAATACTGCTAAATGATTATTTCATTTTTTTAATAAGGAGTTCTATTTTCACAAGGGAAAATTTTTTTTTAGCTTGATCTCAGGTAATCATGCCAATGACAGCATTGTTTGTACCGCAAGGCCATGAGGACAATATCTATGCTCATGTATTAGCAGGTTATCTGAATTTTGTTACCTGAAATAGTTCAGGTCTTCTGAGTGGTGAAAACCTCTTAAAAGTTTAGCCTGCATATATAACGTGACAGTGGCAAACACCACATTTGCATTTGTATTTCTCTTTCTACCCTGGTGAGCTGTGACCTACTAATTTAATTGGGTAGAATATAGTACTGTATTTAAGGGAGGTACATTCAGAGATAGATAGTAATATAGCCTTTATGTTATTCATTAATTAGTAATATAGCCTTTATGTTATATATAAATAGATGATATAGGTTTTATAGTACATATAAATACCCTTTAGTTCATCTCTATAGAACCCGGCAGAGCCTAATCAACTCCGAAAGAAATTTAATGTTGTCTAAAATCCATAGAAGATAGATTTAGACTCTGAGCATTAAATTTGATCTTGCATTTAGCGGTAGACCACTTTATTCTTTTTACATGCTTAAATGCTTGATAGGCTTTCTCATAAACGTGTATTGTTGGCGTAAGGGAAACTAAACAAGGAAATTTAAATGGATCAGCAAAATCCATCTTGGTTACTAGAAAAACAGATGATAAAGAAGGAAGGAAACAAATATGTATTAAGTGCCTACTGTGTGCCAGCACTTTACCCATGTTGTTCCATTTGGTCATTACAACAATCATAGGAGGTAAATGCTATTATCATCCTTATTTTGTGGTTGAGGAATCTGAAGCAGGCAAAGGTTAAATGACTTGTCCAGGGAGACCCAGCTAGTAATTGTTTGAGGCTAGATTTAAACTCAGGTTTTTCCAATCCTAGGACTAGCACTGTATTCACTGTACCACCTAGCTTCCTCAGGTAAGCCCTATTGTCAGTAGGATCATAGATTCAGAGCTGAAAGGAGCTTTAGGGGTCATCTCATCCAACTTTTTCATTTTGTAGTCAAGGAAGCTGAGGCCTGGAGATATTAAAAAAATTTGTAGGGCTACATAAATAGTACTTAACAGAACAGAGATTTGAGCTCAGGTCCTTAAGTTCTAAATCTAGCACCCTTTCCTCTTTATCACACATGCTATCTATGAATGCTTTATTATTTTTTACCATTATTTTGGAGCTCATTTTGATTGTTTCATCATTTATTTTACCTTTTGGGTGAATTTTAGTGATCTTGAAAGTGAAAGACCAGTAGCTGTGGTCAGAGCCACCTGGGAATACAACAGGTGCTTCCCCATTGAATACTGATCTGCAAGGACACCTGTTAATGTCAGCCTGGAGAAGAACCTGGTCATCTTGCTGGGACTTGCACATATCTTCCATCAGGCTGTCTATTAGTTTCCATCTTCTTCACTTTCAGCATTCTGCTCTTCAAATAAGTGTTTAATCCATTTGTTGTCTAAAAGCACCATATTTGTACTTGTTACTATCTAGACCACTTAAGTGTTCCCATATTGTTCAGCGTTTGCTGTATCTCACTGGCCATGTTATAAAGTGTTTCTTTTGAATTGCTCTATAGGGCTTAGTTCATTGAAGTATATACACTAGAAACTCATTAAATACTTTTTTTTGCCAAAATAAACTTGGTTAGAGAAATCACAAGCAGTCGTGAACATAGGTAATTTCATTTACCTTCTTCCTCCTGTTAGGGAGGTAGCACAGAGGGGAAAACCAAAGCTAGGGATAGGATTCCTACGTTTGATTCTTGCCTGTTATCTACAAGCTGTATCACCTTGGGCACACTATTCAACATCTCTGAATTCCTATTACCTCATGTTTGAAATGAGGAAATTAGAGTAGATGATCTCTAGAGTCTCTTTCATTTCAAAAATACTATATGAGGTAGTGTGGCTTATAGGAAAGAGATTCCGCCCCGGAGTCAGGAAAACTGAATTTGAATCCTAACTCATACTATGGTCTCGAGTCACCGAGGCACCCAGTCTCCTACATCCCTCAAAAAGTTGTAATAAGGAAAATACTATATTAATCTTAGAGTCTTACTGCCTTCATTTTTCTAGCTGTATAATGGACCTTGATTTCCTGTTGCTTCTTGCTAGTTTCCTTTGAATCCCCTTCACCTGCTTAAGGTGTTGCCTTTGCAATTCTCTTTCTTTTTCCCATGATAGGATACTACAGTATGGTAAAAAAAAAATATGGTAATCAGCAATCTAATTTTGCAACTGCTTGTGCCATTGATGAAATAAAAATTGCCAGCACAAGTATAAAGTTCACCTGCTGGAAATGGCTAACCTGAACCTTTTTGAGTTACCTTTTAGTAAGCTATGTGACCCTAGGCAAGTCACTCTCTGTTTACCTTCACCCACTGGAGAAGGAAATGGCAAATCCCTCCAGTCTTTGCAAAGAAAACTCCATGGGCAGTATTGGCAAGATATGGTCCATAGGGGTCACGATGAGTCGGATATAACCGAACAACAAAATCTGAGCATTAGTAGTACAGTACCAGAAAGTGAAAATCTAGAGCTTAGCTATGGGTCCTCAGACAAATTCCTTAACTTCTTTCAGCCCCAGTTTTTCAATTGTTGTAAAATTAAGCAGTTAAGACTATGTATAATCTCTAAAGTTCCTTGCAGTTCTAAATCGCAGTTATTCTAGGTTTCTGTTGGTCGGTTGCTGTGGATACCAAAAGGAGACATTTGTCCCCATTTTTATTTCTACTTTCCACATTTCTAAATTTCAGGGGTTCATTTCAGGTGTCTGGAGAATACTTACAATAATGCTGATATGGATAGATCCTATGTATAGGTTCCAGTATAATCCAGATATGAAACATTTTACTATTTTAATTATTATTCATTTTACTTCTAAGTTTTCAAAGAAGTTTCTCCAACATGGGAAATTTGTTATGAACGTTGAAACTTTAACCCCCAAACCCTTAAGATAGTGGGTAAACTTTTTGCCCAACTTATAACAGGTAAGTGGGGGAAAATGCCAAATTTATTCATTGTATTTACCAATAGATTTCCATAAGAGCAATACACAAGTTAAAAAAAAACTGTGGGCTGACACTTATTTATACTCAAAAGAATGCCCTAAGTGAAATGTCTCGACTATTTTTCTTTTCCCATCTTTTAGCATAAATATCCATTATGTTTATTAATAAAAACAAATATTCATATTAATATACAGATCTTAAACATTTAAATATTTTCCCTTTTTATCTTGTTCTATTTATTCTATTGCATCATTAGAATTTTCCTACAAAAAGAAAATTATAATCAAAGATGGGTGGAAACTCAGTCCTCCCTGTTTTTAGGTGTGTGTGTGTGTGTGTGTGTGTGTGTGTGTGTGTTTGTATGTGTGTGTGTGTATGTGGTTATAGAACATCCAGCTCTGGAATAATTTGGTGGAGAAAATACTCTATCCCCTCCTTACTCTCCTTCTCCACCCCCGCCCCCACCAAAAAAAATAAATGAAAGTACTGGGGGCCGGACTCACTGACAGCTTTCAAAACAGATTTTAAAAATAGGTCGTACTTCCCTAGCAATAATCCCAGTACAATAAAGTAATATTAGAACTACTTAGAACCATAGGTAGCAAGTGAGAAATAAAGAAAAAGGTCAGAGTTCTTGGTTCCCTATGTTAGTGGAACGTTCTGTAGCTTTGTAAAGTCTTTGGCCTTGAACCATTCCTCCTCCTGCACCTATTTGTTGAGTTTCAGTCTCCTGGGAGAGAAGGCATTTGACTTTACCCACGCTCTCCCTTGCCTATCCACACTGACCTATGAATGCTTGGCTTTCTTGTCTCCACAAATGAAGAGGGTTCGGTTCATCCCTTTTGAAGGATTTTGCAATTGTCTCTCCTGTTTCCAGAGTCAGCTTTACTTAGGCTCGAGGTCTCTCTCTGTATTCCGGAATGTTTTGGAAACAGAATGTACAGAGAGAAAATTCCTGCTTTGTGACTATTAGATCACGTTGTTCCCTGGCACGACAGACTTTCGTTTGTATTAGACATCTGAGAACAGAAGTCCTAAATAACATGTTTCTATTCCCTGTTCTTTTATTAAGCTCATTTGTTGATTAACAGGAATTATTTTAGGATAATAGCTGATTGTTTCTTTATCAGAGATAATGTGCTTCCTTTGTCATAGAAGATTGCGTGGGGAAGTGGAAAGAATGTTGGATTTGGGGAAAGAAGACTACCACTCTGTCACTTTCGAGCTGTTTCACCATAGGTTACACTTCACCTTGTTAGCCCTTACTTTCCTCATATGAAAAATCAGGAAAGAAGCAAACATTTACTAAGCATCTACCATGAGCCAGACACTTTGTAAATATTATCTCACTTGATCTTCACAAGAACCGTGGGAGCTAGGTGCTATTATTATCCCTATTTTATGGTTAAGGAAACTGAGGCAAACCGATAATAAGTTTCTTGCATGGGGTCACACAGCTAGTGTCTAAGGTCAGGCCCAGGACTATTCACCATGCCGCCTAGCTGCCCCTGGAAATAAAGGGAGTTAGCTTACATAACATCCTAGTTCCTTTTCGATGCTAAATCTGTCATTTTAAGATGAGGCTACTGTTTTGACGCTGAGTTATCTTTAAAAAATAAATTTCGATTAATATCTTTTTTTGTATAAACTACATTTTCCAATATATCCCTCCTTCCTCCTCCATTCAGAGAGCCATTCCTCATAACAAAGAATAAAGAAGAGGAAAAAAAGGGTGAGTAAAAATCTAACCACCACATCAGAAAAGTCTGCCATTCTATACAGTGTTCCACACTCGTAGTCTCCCATCTTAGCAAAGAAGCGGGGAAGGGACAGGGGTAAGAGTACCTTCTTATATATTCTCTTTGGGGCCAAGCTTGGTCACTATAATTTTGCACCATTCAGTTTTGACTGTGTTACTGTTACCCATTTCATTAATACTGTTGTTGTCATTGTGTAAGGCAGCTAGATGGTACAGTGGATAGAGTGTCCAGCTTGGTGGCAGGATGTCTCATCATCCTGAGTTCAAATCTGCCCTCAGACACTTACTAGCTGTATCACCATGGGCAAGTCACTTTACCCTGTTTGTCTCAGTTTCCATATCTGTAAAATGATCTGGAGAAGGAAATGGCAAACCATTCTGATATCTCTGCCAAGAAAACCCTAAGTGGGGTCATGTAGAGTCAGACGTGACTAAGCAACAATAACAAATCGTTGTGCAAATGTTTTCTCCTGATTCTACTTCATTTTGTATCAGTTCACACAAGTCTTCCCATGCTTCTCAGTAGTCATTATATTCATCATTTCTTAAAGGGCAGTAATGTGCCGTGATATTCACGTACCACAACTTGTGTAATTACTTCCCAATCAGGGAACATTAACATTGTTTTTAGTTCTTTTCTGCTACAAAAAAGTGCTAGCATAAAGATTTCGGTGTGTTTAGAGTCCTTTTTATCATGGACCTTGAAGTATAAATCTGAAAGTGGGACATTAAATTATTCTTTCAAAAAAGGAATTCATGTGAATCTGCCTCCCCACCCCAAACAACAACAGCAAATCAGTGAGACCAGACTGGCTAGGTACAAAGGTATAGTCTGTGACTTTGGAACCAAACCATTCCAACTGATCCATTGTGAGCCCACGCTAATGGCTGTGGCCTCATCATCACAGTGATCTAGCTAATGTAACCATACAGCTGCAGAAAGATCAAAATAGTTTCTTACTTATCATATTCCTGGCAGCGGATAAATCTGGTTAGGATCGTTCTCAATACCTCAGTTTGTGCAGATGATACAAAATATAGAATTGGTTTCATAGTTGAACAATGGCTGTGGGTCGGGTTCATTTCTGCCTATTATTAATTGGTAAGTTAACAAGTTATATTGTTAATAATTAACTAGGAGAAGACAAAGATTGTTGTTGTCTGCACTGTAATTCCTTTGTGTTAAATGAAAAGTTCTTTTGGATTTTAGAAATACTGTTTCTCAACCTCCTATTTTTTTCTCTTCAAAGAAATTAAATGTGTTGTCTACTTTAAGCCAGTTCAATATATGAAAATCCAAATGAGTAAAAACAAATAAATTTGGGAATTATTAGTCATTTCATGGAAGGAATTACCACAGGATTCTTTAAAAAATAAAACTCCACTATTCACAATGTGATTTAATTTACAAACTCCTCCTCCCAACTTTTCTGCAACAGATCTATTGTAAAGTAAGATACCCTGTCATTCTCATTTGTAGCCATCAAAAAGAAATGCTTTGAAATAGGTATTTTATTGCATTATTCCAGGAATGTATTTCTTTCTTGGTCCTCTTTGCAAATGCCTTGAGTCTCTTGATTAGGAATCACTGTTAATGGTGGTACTTGGTTTTAGATATTTAGATGTTTTTTTCATTGGAGAAGTGGCCAATAGAGCTTCCTCTCTTCCTCTCCCATCCCCACCCCAACCAAGCAGCTGGTACTTGGGACAGCTGGCACATCTCTTCAAGGGTTTAATGCATCCCCCTGTAGGGCCACTTGGCTCTCACAAGCCTCAGGCACTTTTCACTCAAAATGCTCCAGAAATTGGATTATCTTCTAAGTGGAGGAATATCCTGGTTCTCCCATTTAACCTTTACTTAGCAGCAAGTGAAAGAGAGGGAAATTGTTATATTGTCAGACGTTAAAATAATGATAAAAAATGCTATATTCTAGGCAACTTGACAGTACCTGCATTAGTCAGTCGATGTTTAGATAAGAACCAACCCCTCCAGGGAAAATGCAGTCCTGCCCCAGACCTTAATTGGTTTCTGTGTTCATTCTATTTTTTTCTAATTCTGTATGAAACAGTGATTTGTAGAGCCGAATGGTTTTTATATGTAGTGTACATTTTATTATGTGATGTAGTTCTTATCAGATCATTTCTGCTTGCTTTCCCATTATTTCTCTGATCTATCTCATGTTTGTTTTTCTTTTTCATTTGATTTCTTTTTGTTTGTGTTATTTCTTTTTCTTTCCTTCCCTTGTACTGGGATCAGAATATCCATGACTTTCTGTAACAAGAACCATATTGGTGCCAACAACAGATTTATTTTGCTGTTATTAGCTGACACAAAGATGTTTTTGTTCATCCTCACTCTAATATAAAGAATTCAAGGAGGAGAATCTGCCCATTTAATTTACTAATGTTTTTGATCAGTTGGCTGGGTAATGAACACCTTCCCCCCTCATCCTTTTGTTTATATAATGCAAAGCAACTCATTAATTGTGAACCCAGTCTGAAAAGATGGTTCTATTTCCTATGAATGAGAAACTAGGATTTACCAAATGACTTGGCATAGTAGATAAAATACTTGGTTTGGAGTCATGGAGACTTGACTCTAAATCCCATCTCTGACACTTATTCACTGTGTGATCATGGGCAGGTAACAACCTGTTTCTTTACTGATATAATGGAAATGAGCACATCTTTAGTACTTACCTCACATGGTTATTATAGGGTTCAAATGGGGTTTTATATATATAATTTATATATATTTATTATATTTTATATATATATATATATTGAAAATGTTAGAATCTTTGTAAGCTTTAGCTACTTTTATCACTAGGTTTACCATTTTAAGCCAAAATAAGACCTGCATTTGTACAGGTAAAGTGCTTACAATTAAAAAAAAAGTAAGAAGGTTCTATAGAATGGTGACTATTTCTTGTGTCACGTACCTGTGATTTCTTCAGAGTTGGGGGACTGCTGATAAGAACTCTCTTCCTTCCCCCGGCTACTAGGATATAATTTACAGTCTTAAGGAGTAAGTAGCCTGAGTCTCAGAGAAGTAAAATGACTTGCTCATGGTCACATAGTCAGTAAAGCATGAGAGGCATTTATCCTCTAGACTCTAGCTCTAGATGCCATCCACCATGAACTGCTGTCTCTCAGGCTGTTCCTTAAAACATTATAAATGACAGGTCCTTTATTAAAGTGAGATTTTGAAATGCTACTTTCCATCATGTAGTCTGTTAAACAGCTTATGTAATACACTTGAAACTTAGAGCCCCAGAATCTGTTTGCATGTTTTCAGTCGTGTTGCTAGGGAACTTAACCTCACACCATGTCTGTCAAATGGAGTATGGCTCCTTGCAAATATATATTTTAAATAATATGAGAAAGTTATATATTGATTTTACGTGACATGTCTTAAATTTGTGTAGTGAAAAGAGCTTTAGACTTGAAGTCCATAGATCTAGGCTCTAATCTTGGCTCTGCCATCAGCTGATTTGTATGATCTCAGGCTTCTCTCTTTTCATCTGCAAAATGGGTTAGCTCAGAGGTGCTTAACAGTTTTTCGTTTCATTAATCTCTTTGGCAACATAGTGAAATCTTTAGGAAAATGTCTTTTAAATGCATAAAATAAAATAGAAAGGAAACCAATTATATTGAAATATACTTATCTCTATCTATCTGTCTATATCTATATATATTTGAAAGCCAGACACCAGGTTAAGAAACCTTGGGTCATATTATTCTTGTGGTTCTTTCCAGTGCTAAAGTTTTATGCTTCTATTCTACTTTTTCCTCTAGAACTGTAATTAAGGATTGTGAGTATTATTGACTTGAAAAAACCAGTAATGACACAACTAAGATGATAATGCTAATGAAAATAATAAGTAGATGGTACAGTAGATAGAACAGGGTCTAGAGTCAGGAAGACCTTAGTTTGCTAGCCTCAGACTGTTACCAGCTGTATGACCATGGGCAAGTCACTTAAACCTCTGTTTGGCTTACTTTCCTCATCTGTAAAACAGAGATAAAAATAACACCTACCTTCCAGAGTTGTTGTCAGGATCAAATGAAATATTTGTAAAGTGCTTAACACAGTGCTTGGCACATAGTAAGGGCTATTTTACTGTTAGATCATCATCATTATAATAAAATAAGTAATGCCCAGGCATTTTCAAAACAGCACTAACATATCAGGTTGCTTTTCTGGAACACAAAGTCTGAGAGCTTGATTTTTATCACCATATGTTGAGAAGTAAAATTTAAAAAAAATAAAGGAAAGTCAGCTGTGGAGAAAGGTAATGTTAACAATAAGAGAACAGATGTGTAAGAGTTAGTTCATTCAGCTGTAAATGGATCCAGACTCTCTTCCATATGAGAGACATGAAGGTGACACTCCAATGAAGTTCATGTAATAAAAAGTGGAGTGTTCTATGGGAGGGAGGGAGCCAGATTTAACTTCAACTAGGTAAGGTTGCTTTAAAGTTCTTGCTTCTTAACCACAGGATTCACACTTGTTCTGAGAGAGCCATTAACAAAATGATCCCAGCAGCTTGGACTCAGAGTGAGTGACAGTGACTATCTTCCTCTGGATCTCTGATAATTAGGCATTTAGGAGGGGCATTCACTCAGCAGAGTAGTAGGCAACCCCAGGAAACTGAGAAGTCGATTAAAAACCAGCAAATGCCTTCCCCTCAGACTGTGACTGTGGGTACAATTCTGATCTAATACACAGTAAATATTGCCCCCTTGGCCTGATTCCACACTACCAACAGTAGTAAGAGCAGATAGACACTTAATTTGGTTTTCAGCCAGCTGGTGATGCTTCAGAGCCAACCAAGGGTCTTTTTCAGTTGCCATGGGGCAGTTAGAAATAGATTTTGCCGAAGGCCCTATGACCTGATAACTGTTTTACTGTACATTTTGAGTTTTGTTTCCCTTGCCCTCAAAATGTGTGGTGAATCCACTAATAAATAATACATGATACTGATTAGAGGTCTATCTGTAATGTGTTAATTGTTTTTTCCCATTGGATTCTCATTAGGTCATCATCAACAAACTTGTTGATGAAGATGACAATATTTTGGGGGCAGCATTGCAGCATGTGAAACATCAATGTGGCCATTATTCCTAGATTGACCAGAGGGCATAGGACTGGTTAAGGCTGAGAAAGTTACAGACTGGCCTTCCCATAAAGGAAACCTCATCTCGGCATTAGTTAGGAACTTGGAATTTTCTATCAGTCAAAGGAGTGTTGATGAGCAATTCAGATGGCCATGTGCTTTTATGATTAAAGCTCCATTATCATGTTTGCTTTAAAAAAAAACAACTCAGGCATTGTTTTGCATATTGCTTTACAAAAGAATCTGATGACACATTCTGTGGCTTTTTTTTTCCTTCTTCCACAGTCAACTCTTTATTATCCATCCCAATGGAGGTGAATAGACAGCATGGATCATACAAATCCATAGATTATTCAAAAAATAATTTTTATTTGATTTTGTAATGTACTCAGAATAGAACTCACAACCAAGAGAGAACTTGAAATTGATCTAGCCCATTCCCTTCTTTCTCTAAATGAGGAAAGTGAGGTTTAGGAGGGTGAGTGGTTTGTCAAGATACAAAGTTGCTTGCCTAAGGTCATACACACAACAGAGAAGATTTCACGCTGAAAAGTTTTAAGTGTAGGCACACAAAAATCAAGGAGAGGAGCCAGGATTGGAAGTCATGTCCTCTGACTTCATATCCAGTTTGCTTTCCAACGCATATCTTCTAACTTCAGAGATAGTTTAGCCTCATCTTAGAGTGAGGCACTGATGTTCCTCCATTGCCCCTGGGGTCCTAAGTGGACAGTTGTGTAGATGAGCATCTGGAGAAAGAGAAGGATGAAAGAAGACCATCCTCCAAAGGAACAGTTTAATTATGAATAAAATTGCCCATTTAGGGTCTTTTGATGTTGTTACTCAATCATTTTTCAATCATGTCCAACTCTTCATGAGCCCATTTGGGGTTTTCTTGGCAAAGATACTGGAGTGGTTTGCCATTTCCTTCTCCAGCTCATTTTTACAAATGAGAGAACTGTGGCAAATAAGGGACTTGCCCAGGGTCACACAACTATTAAATATCTGAGACAGGATTTACTCATGAAGATGTATCTTCCTGATTCCAAGTGCAATGCTCTATCCACTTTGCCATCTAACTGCCATATATGGTGTCTTATTATCAGTCAATCAGCAAACAGTAGCTACTATGTTTCTGATATTGTTCAGGGGATAAAGATACAGACATGAAGAAAGAAAAGATCCCTGGTCTCAAGGTGTTTGCATCCGAAACTTCCAATGGATATTTTAAGCGAGAGAGCTTCCAGATATACTTTCACTTGTATCCAGTTAGTTTTGTGAGTATACGCATTCATTCTTGTATCATTCATTAGGGTAGACGTTATTTTAGCTTCAAATTTTGGAGATCTTTCCAACAGTACAACTAAACCAGTTTATCAGAATCAGCTTGATTTGTTGTGAATCCAGTTCATTTGTATAAATCTAGCTCTGGTGGGGGAATTTTCTTTTGTTTAAAGGCTGAATTTAACAAACACTAAATAAGATGGTCTATTTGCATAATAAAACAGAAGAAGAGGATGGTATACAAAACTGGATTTCTGTTATGTAGAACTTGCTTTTCTTTTAAGAATATAATAAATTCAACATGTAACCTTCAAAATAGTCCAATTTGTCTGTGATTCTTTCTGGTCTTCATTCTGTTCTCTTCTGTGCATTTTTTTTAAAAGATGTGTCAGTGACTTTCTTTGTTCTGCTTTGGGTTTTTTGTATGTTTTTGTTGTTTTTTCTGTTTTTATTTTTTCTACTCTATCTCTACCCTGCCTTCTCTTCACTCGCTTCTGCTCACTTCACTTGGCATCAATTCATATGCCTTCCCAGGTTTCTCTAAAGTTCTTCATTTTAAGATTTCTTTTGGCATAAGAATATTCCATTCCATTACACTATATGGCATTATTTTTTTCCCATTTGATGGATGGACCCTTAGTTTCCATTTATTTGTTATAGCAAAAAGAGCACCTTTATGTATTTGTATATGTAGAAGTTCATTTCTTCTTCCTTTGTTTTTGTGGGGGGCAAAGACCAGCATTAATATCACCTGGTTCAATGGGTATGCACAACTGAGTGACTTTTTGGGTATGACTCCAGATTGCTTTCTACAATTCTCAACTCCACCAACAGAAAAATATGGAATAATTTATGAATTTGAATGCTGCTCCTACACACATGCTAATCTTCTTCTATCTACTGGTCATATTGCAGTTTATGTGCTACCAAAGCATTTTAATGCCAGGTCTTGACAGGCTGATTGACCTTATGAAATGACTGCCTAATGGAGATGAGTGTAAAGGTCTGTCCAGATTGATGGTGGGTCAGACTGGAGAGCAAATATGACTAAAATTGGTGATCAAGAATAGGCTCTAGTCTTGTAGGAGTTCTTAAGGTGGGGTTCGTAAATTTATTTTTTTAAATTTTGAAAACTATGTTTAAATAAATCAGTTTCCTTTCTAATCCTAAGTATTTTATATTATGCATTTAAAAACGTTCTAGGTAGGTTTTACCAGACGGACAAAGCAGTCCATGACGCCAAAAAGGTTAAGAACCCCTGGTCAAGTGGATGTGGTGTGGGACTAAGAGTCAGGAAATCTCCGGTTCAGATTCTGTCTGGGACTCTGCTGAGTTGCGTGAGCACTGTCAATGCACTTAATCCCTGTGAGCCTCTATTTCCTCCTCGGTAAAATAGAGATAATAAGACCTGTGGCACTTACCTTCAGGATTGTGATGCTGAAGTGACATAATGTATATTAAAAGTTTTGCAAACCTGAAAGTGAAATATATATTTCTTTATTATTATTAGTCCTCTGACTGGTTGGATGCATAGTTTGAGGCCAGGAACATGAGTACCGTCTTTTTAGCTTTGTCTTCTGTGTCCTCTCTGTTCCACAGTAGCATTCTATCCCCCATCCTAGGAGAATCATCTCACAGTGTGCTCTGTGGGTCACAAGAGGGAATGACAGACAATGTGGACAGACCAGTGCATATCCAACACCACTATATCTCTGATATCTTAACACATGTGAGTGTATCCATGTTGAGTGAGTGCTTACCCCAATTTCTCCTTTAAATATCTATGAAATTTCATTTAATACTTACCTGTGATCTCATTAATGTGGGGGATGGAGCTCAAGAGATGGATATTCTCTTTACCAATTCAGATGGGTATAGGTTTTCTGCAACTCACAGTCTTAGAGACCTGTCAAGGAGCTGAGAGATTAAGGGGTTTGTACAGGGTTACAGAGTCAGTATACATCAAAGGGGAGGGAAGCTTCAGGCTCTCCCTGACTCCCACATCTGTAAGTGCTTTTATACATTGTCTCATGGCTACCTCTCACCAATGCCTAAATACCTATGTATGAAATACCCATAAGAATTTAACTGGGGTGTTAACTTGATGATGTTGTGATCTATAGAAATGTATCTATAGTCATTTATGAGTTGGAGCTGTGTGATCCTACACAAGTTACCTAACCTCTGTGTGCCTCAGTTTTCCTCATTTGTAAAAGAGGGGATAATAATAGCACCTACTTCCCAGGGTTGTTGTGAAAACTGAATAATATATTTGTAGAGCTCTTTACAAAACCTTAAAGCCCTATGTAAATATTACCTATTATTCTTGTTATTATCTTTGCCAAAATTTACAATTTAGGCATTCATTCTGAAACCAAGAACAACATTTCTACAGCTTCCTAAAATGTTTATATCTATCCTAAATAATATACTTACGTTATAAAATGTATTTCATCAGATGATTAAGATCTTTTCTTCTAAGAGAACTTGTTTACTAGGAAAATATTTTTTCTTTTTATGAAAAAGACTACTTATTCTCTGTTTTGTAGACCTAACTCTGAGTCTGATATTTGGGGGTTGTGTGGCATAGTGTAAAGGATACTACACATGGTTTCATGGGTCCTGAATTTGATTCCTAACTCTCAGACTTAATTCTTATATAACTTTGGGCACATTATAGAACCTCCCTGAGCTTCAGTTTCCTTATCTGTAAAATGAAGGGATTAAAATAGATGACCTAGGTTTAGATCTTTGATCTTTATGCTCTAGATACCTATGAAATGACAAATACAATTGTTTCTTTATTCAGATGTAGAGTTAAATTTGATAACGAGAATGTTTCTTATATTAGTGATTCACAATTCTCAAAACACTAACTAAATTAATTCCTTGTTTAAGGATTTTTTAAAAAAACAACTTTGTTTGGGGTTGGTCTAGAGGGTGGCAAGAAGCGTTTACATACACTTAAAGCCAGTCACAAGTGATCATATGAGGATAACATGCAGTGCTTTGTTCTTTCTTAGGACAACAGAGTTTACAAACATTAATTAGCTAATCTTCAGAACATCCCTGAGAGGGAGATAGACATAATTTTCCCACGTTTTCCTATGGGGAAATCCAAGGTAGACCAAGGTTAAGCCAGCAAGTCAGTGACATATTGAGAAAGTTCAGACTCTTGATTTCTCTGTTCTCTGTCCTGACCAATTCTATAGCATTTTCTCTGAATCTCCCATCTTTTATAGGATGTCACTTTAGGTTATTTATGTCACTGAGGAATGGAACACTTAGATGAAAGTAATCATTATTTTACTGTGGCTATGTTTCAGGCAGAAGGAAAGAAGAACATATAACAGTGTTTAGTCATGAAAGAAATATATAATGTGTTAAGTATACTGTGTTGATTTGAATATAGACTGTCTCCAAATCTGATACATATATATATATATATATATATATATATATATACATACACATATATTTATACACATTTATGCAGGGTTAAATGCCTGCATATATCTATATTATATGTATGTGTTTGTAGATTATATTTAGGTTTTATATAAGCCATGTTTAGGGGAAAATGGCAGCCTATGCAGAGGTAAATTCAGTAGTATCTCTCACCCTGTCCAATGGCATATCCCATTACTTGACCCTCAAACTGACCATTTAGTACAGTTGGGTTCTAGTTGCTTTCATAACAGTGATTCATAGTATTATAATTAGATAGATTCAAACCTGGCTAAATAGTAGGACTTAAAGAGTATTTCCTTCATATCTTCTTGGAGGGATGTAACTGGTAGAGTTCCCTAAGATTCTGCTTGTAGCCTAACATTGTTGAAGTTTTGTTTTTTTAAATAGTGACTTGGATAAAAGCATAAAGGGCAAGCTTATTGAATTTATAGATGATGCAAAGCTAAATGGAATACCTAAACATATTATAGGACAGTTTAAAGAATATAGAGGATCTTGACAGGTTAGAATATTGGGCTAATAAGGTGAAATTTAACTGGGATAAAAGTAAGGGCTTACATTCAAGTTCAGGAAATTGAGCTCATTAGTACAAGGTGGTGGAGGTATGGTTAGATAGGAGTTTGAAAAACATTTGGCTGTTTTAGCTTACTGTGAATCAACATTGTGATCAAGTAGCTCACAAAATGCTCATGCAATCTTAGGTTGAATTAAAACATGGATAAAGAAGATGATAGTCTTCTTGTACTCTATGTGGACACACCATATCTGGACCATTATGGGAAGGACATTGATAATAATAACCCAGGAGAGAACAACGAGGATAGTAAAGGACATTGAGGTCTTGCCATATGTAGATTAGTTGAAGAAACTGAGGATGTCTGACCTGAAGAGAAAAAGACCTAATAGCTGAGGTAGTGGTAAAGGAAGGGGAAGAAAATAACATTTAAATAGAGCTACACTGTGCCAGGCACTATGCTAAGTGAATTATAAATTATATCTCTTATAACAGCACTGCAAACTAGGTGCTGTTAATATCCCCATTTTACAGTTGAGGAAACTGAGACAATAGAAATCGAGTGACTTGCCCATGGTCACCCAGCTAGTAAGAGTTTGAGTAGGATTTGAATTCAGATCTTCCTGACTCCAAGCCCAGCACTCTATTGTGTCCCCTAGATGTCTCATGATAGTAGGATATACTAAATAACTCTTTTAAGTATTTGAAGAGCTTTTATGTGGGGGAGGAATTGGATTGATTTTGTTTCTATTCAGAAAGGAAAACTAGGAATAATGGGTAAAATTTGTAAAGAAGCAAGTTTAATATAAAGAAAAACTTCTGTACAATTTGGGCTATCCAGGAGTGGAAGAGTTGCTGTAGGAGATTGTGGATTTTCCTCCATCTAGGCTATCCATTAATCAACATTTGTTATGTAAAAATTTATTACATATTTAAACATTCATTTCCTTTTGAATTTTGAGTTCCACATTCTCTCCTTCCCTCCCACTGAGAAAGCAAACAATATAATATCAATTATACATGTGAAATAATTTAAAACCTATTTCCATATTAGCCACATCCAAAAAAAAGCAACTTAAAGTGAGAAAATGATACTTCAATTTGCAGTCAGTTCATCAGTTCTCTCTCTGGATATGGATAGCATTTATTAATCATGAGTTCTCTGGAATTTTATTAGATCATCCCATTGATCAGAGTGTCCAAGTTGTTCACAGTTGATCATCATTACAATATTGTCATTACTGTGCACAATGATCTGGTGCACAATGATTGGGTGAGGTGATCTTATCACTTCATTTTGCGTAAGTTCATGCAATTTATGTCATTTCTTATATGCCCTTGTCATTTCTTATAGAACAATAGTATTCCATCATAATTATATGCTACAATGTGTTCAACTGTTCTCCAGTTGATGAACATCCCCTCAGTGTCAAATTTTTTGCTACCATGAAAAGAGTTGCTACAAATATCTTTGTACATACAGGTTCTTTTCCTTTTTCTTTGATGTTTTTGGAATGTAGACCTAGTAGTGGCATTGCTGGGTCAAAGGGTATTCACAACATTGGGCAAAGTTCCAGATTGTTCTCTAGTTTACTGCTCCATCAACAATTCATGAATGTATGTATTTTTTCTCCTGCCCTCCAGCCTTTGTCATTTCTGTTGGGTGTGAGGTGGTGTCTCATGGTTGCTTTAATTTGCCTTTTTCTAATCAATGTGATTTAAAGCATTTTTTCCATATGACTATAGATATCTTTGATTACTTCATAAAACTTCTTGTTCATATCCCTTGACCAATTTTCAGTTGAGGAATGATTCTTATTTTTATAAATTTGACTCTATTCCCCGAGTACTTGAGAAATGAAGTATTTATCAAAGAAATTTGCTGTAATTATTTTTTATATTACTTCATTATCTATGGTACCTTTTAGCAAAATGTGGTTTTCCTGATTATCCCTTTTATTGTATCTACTTTTGCTTTGTCTGAGATCATGATTGCTACCCTTGCCTTTTTTATTTCAGCTAAAGCATAATAGATTCTACTCCAGCCCTTCATTTTAATTCTCTGTGTGTCTTTCTGTTTCATATGTCTCTGGTATATAACATATTGCTGGATTCTGGTTTCTAATCCATTCTGCTATCAGCTTCCATTTTATGGGCTAGTTCATCCCATTCACATTCACAGTTATAATTGCTAACTGTGTATTTCCCTCCATCCTATTTTCTTCTGTTTATTCTTCCCTCTCTCTTTATCCTGTCCTTCCCCAAAAGACTGTTTTGCTTCTGACCACTGCCTTCCTTAATCTGCCCTCCCTTTTATCACTCTTCTCCCATACTTATTATACCATTCCCCTCCTATTTCTCTTTTGGGTAAGATAGATTTCTATACCCAACTGAGTGTGTATGTATTTTCTTTGAATCAATTATAATGAGAATGAATGTACTTGCCACCACCATCCCCATTTCTTTCCTTGCATACCTCTTTTATGTGAAAAAATTTTCCCCATTCTACTTCTCCCTTCCCTTTTTTCCCAGCACATCCCTTTTACTCACTCTACATTTTTTTTTGGTAATCATCTCAGGATAATCAACTCATGCCCATGCCCTCTGTCGATGTAGCCTCTTTCTAACTGCCCTAATACTGATAAAGTTCTTACATGTATTATCCTCCCATATTGGAATGTAAGCAGTTCAACTCCATTTTGATTATTCTTGAATGTTTACCTTTTTATGCTTCTTAAGTCTTCTATTTGTCAGTTTTCTATTTGGTTCTATTCTTTTCATCAGGAATGTTTGGAAGTCCTCTTATTTCATTAAATATCCATTTTTTTCTCCTTGAAGGATTATACTCGGTTTTGCTGGGTAGGTTATTCTTGGTTGTAATCCTAGATCCTTTGTCTTCTGGAATATCATCTTCCAAGTCTCTGATCCCTTAATATGTACATTGCTAAACCTTGTGTTATCTTGACTGTGGCTCTACAGATATTTGAATGGTTTCTTTCTGGTTACTTGTAATATTTTCTCTTTGATCTGGTGGGAGCTCTGGAATTTGACTATAATTTTCCTGGGAGTTTTTATTTTGGGATCTCTTTCAGGAGGTAATTGGTGGATTCTTCCAGTAACTGTTTTGCCCTCTGGATTTGGATAAAGTTTTCCTTTATAATTTCTTGAAATGTATATCTAGGTTCTTTTTTTTGATTATGGCTTTCAGATAGTCCAACAAATTTTAAAATTACCTTTCTTCAATCTATTTCCCAGGTGAATTGCCCAATTCTAATTTTTAAGGAGTAATTTTCTTCATTGAACTTTCATACCACATTTCCATTTTGGTCAGTTTTGCTTTTAAAGGAATTCTTTTCTTCAGTATTTTTTGTGCCTCTTTAATCAAACTGTTGATTCATTTTTCATAATTTTCTTGCATCACTCTCATTTCTTTTCCCAATTTTCCTCTAAGATTCTTATCTCTTTCTTTAACTTTTCCTCTAAGATTCTTATCTCTTTCTTTAACTCTTCCAGGAATTCTTGTTGGCCTTGGATCCAATTAGCATTTTTCTTTGGGGGGCTTTGCTTATAACTATGTTCATAGCATTGTCTTCTTCTGAGTTTGTCCTGTATTCCTTGCCACCACAATAGTTTTTTTATGGTGAAATTCTTGTTTTTCTTGTTGCTTGCTCACTTTCCCATTCTATTTCTTCACTTTGAACTTTATGTTAAAATTGGGTTCTGATCACCTGGTGTTGGGGAGGCACAATCAGAGGCTCTAGGCTTTTTATGCTGCTATTTTTAAAGCTAGTTCTGGGTATCTGCATGTTTTTGGTGGTCCCAAGGTGGTATGATCTGGGGAGAGGTGTAGTCACTGCATTCCTGGTCTTGCTCTGGTCTTTACCCAGGCCCTTTTCCCCTGAAGCCTTAGGTACTAGTGCTTCTCTTAGCCCTCGAAGTGTGATCAGTTCCCCTGCTATCCTGTACTCTTTTTATCCCTGAACCTGTGATCAGAACCCCAGTTCCTTTGTGACTGATCACAAGCATTCCTCTCACTGTGACTCAGAACTGGTTATGGCAATAGAGTTGTCAGTAAGTGCCAGGTGTACCCATACCAGCAAAGGGTCCCCTGTAATCTCTTTCTGACCAGTGGTCCAACCCCTTATCTCTCAGCTGAGAGCCCCTGAGAGCTGCTATTGCAGCTGCCTCTAAGGCCCACCACTACCACACTCACTCTGGTGTCATAGACTCTCCTGTGGACCTCCTAAGTTGTTTTAGACTAAAAAAATGTTTTCTTCTGTTCTTCTATTGACTCTGCTGCTTCAAAATTTGATTTAAGGTGTTAGTTTGAAGTTGTTTAGAGGAGAATGTTGAATCAATTAACATTTATTAGATACTTACTATGTACTATGCATTGTGCTAAGTGCTAGGCATACAAAAAAAGGCAAAAGACAATCCCTTCCCTTAAGGAGATTACAATCTAATGGGGGAGACAACACACACATATGTATATGTATATATCTCTATATATCTATATATGATAAATAGGAAATAACAGAGGAGAGGCACTAGAATTAACAGAGGTTAGGTCTATAATTAGAATTTGGATAATAACTTCTCAGATGATCTCAAGAGGGGTTTCATGTTCAGGTACCACACAGCCTCTTGGGTCCCTTCTCAGTCTGGTTTGGTGAATTTAATAGATGAAAAAAAGATGAAAGATCATTCTGGATACTGGGAACAGTATGAGCAAAAGAGGGGAGTGTATGAAGAATCTCAGGATGTGTTCAGAGGGCTTAGTATTTTTGAATTACAGCACTGAGCATGGAATGTGTGAATGGGTAGAATGTGAAAAAAATGTGATATGGAGAAGGGTCTTGAATACCATATATAAGAGTTTGAACTTTATTTGGTGTACAGTATAATGCATCCAGAAGCATTATAAAGAAAAAATTGGAGTAGAGAGAGGGTGGAGATGTGAGGAGCTATATATAGGTAGGCTATTGTAGTAATCTAGGTAGTTGGTAACAATAGCCCACACAACCAAGACTGATGGCAGTGGGACTAGAGAGTGGGAAACAAAGCTGAGAATGGAGGTGAATTCAGCATGTTTACAGTCTTCCCAGTTTTGTGGAATCTATTCTGTCTGTTCCATGACCAAAGACTATCACCCATCTTTGGACATGAGAGAAGAGTCACAAATAGCTTCAAGGTCATAAACATGGGCTTCAGAGTCATCTGCAGAACCCCCAAATTCTCATTTTTCTTGCTTTGCCTCTGGTGACTCTGCATTGTACCTTTCTTCTCATTTGACATTCTCCCTTATCCTAACTTCATTTCTTGATTCATGGTGCCCATACATTTAAGAGTTTCCTCCAGTGTCTGAACTCAACCAAGAAATCAACAACAGTGAATGCATAGTCCAGGGATACAGTCAGCTAAAGTGGCAACAATTTGCATGGTATTTCTGCAGATTTGGTTTACATGGAACATTAGAAAGCCTCTCAGATTTTTGCCAGAAGTCAACTTTAACCTATTTATGGCAAACATCTAGAACAGTGGTGGAGAACCTATGGTCTCAAGGCCACATCTGGCCCTCTAAGTCCTCAAGTCCTGTACTTTGACTGAATCCAAACTTCATGTTGATCTAGAATGTAAAAACCCAGAAAACTCAATTATATAGATGTGCTAGCAGGAAAATAATGTGGTATTCTCTGGGAAGACCCAGAGTTACTGGTGTATGATCTGAGAACACTTTATTAATCACTAAGAGATAAGGGACAAAGCCTATGACTTCATTAGTATAGGGAAATCCCAGGTGAGGAAACTCCTTTTACCAAAACAGGTTAGTACTATCTTTGGAAGTTATAATCTAAATGAGTTGACTAGAGCATTGAGAGATTAAGTGACTTTCCCAGAGTCACTCAGTCAGTATGTGTCAGTGATATTTTTATGACAGGTCAGTTCTATGTTCACTATGCCAACTGCCTCTCTATGAGTCATCAAAGAAAGATCAAATTCAACTTATTTTCTGTGTTAACCATATTTGATAATGTTTTCATTCTTTGTGGTAGATTCCACTTAAACAGAATATTCATTTACCCCAGGCCTCCATTATTGAAACATTTTACAGAAATGGAACTTTATGTAGGAGAGATCTTTCATTTAGTAACATTCAAACACATGTTTTCCAGACCAATTGTGATGCCTCAGAATAAAAACCAAAGAAAATATCCCTTAAACAGTTTTCTGGTGGTGGAAAATAAACAGTGAATTTCTGTGTAGTTTAGAAAAGAAAAAAAACAAATGGAAAATTCATTCCAACTGAAGAACAATGTCTCAGTAGGAAAAAAAGAATTACAAATGCCAAAGTAGAAATGCAGTTTATTGAGAAGTGAAAGTCCAAATAATTTTCTCTTTTTTTGATAGCTATTCACAACCACAAAAAATGTGCATTATTTTCTTCTTGCCCACAACATACTAAGAATCATCTTGGAAATATTATCAATGAATTCCACTCCCCTCCCCACTTTCATTATTCTGAGCACAGAAAAAGCCTTAGTTCTGCTTGCTAAATTAAGTTATTCATATCTAGAGTTTGAAAGAACTAGTATATTTTATATACTTCTTTACATCCCACAACAATGGCTTATTTAATCCTATATTTAATTATATTAAAAATGATTCAAGAGAGTCTGGGAAGAGGGGGACAACATAGACCTTCTTTTCATATAACTTGCAGTCTGCAATTTCAAAGACTGCTAAGATACTCTAGTTTGTGTAGTTCAAAAAATTTCATCTTCAGAGTTTTTCATGAGGGGCAGGGTGATAGAGTAGATAGAGGGCCTTGGAGTCAGGAGACATAGGTATAAATCCGGCTTCTGGCACAGATCAGTTAACTTCTCAAAGCTCCTCAGACAGTATGTAATCTCAGCAATACTGAAATAACAGGTCTGGCCCCCTAAAAAATTCCCTTTAAAAACTTTTTCAAAATATTTTCAAATAATGAGCAATGAAAAACCAGAATGGATATTCTTAGTACATAAGCAGTTAACGGTAAGTACAGACTTTTAAATGTCAATTATTCATTTTAATAAAATGGTTAGAAGACTGGGATATCCATATTAGCAAAATATTCTTCAAATCATTTATAGTTTTCATTTGGGTTGGATTTTGTGCATGTATTTGATTATTGATATGATTTTTTTGTTTCAGTGAATTCATTTCAGATAAAATCATGGAGGCTGAATCATGAGAACTTGGAAAGCTATCTATTTTGCTCATCTTGCTTCTCTCTTTAATGTTTCCCTGCCACACGTTTGGTGGTGGGGACAGAAATCTTTTTGCACATGAGGCAGACTGACTTTGGAGCAGACGCAGTAGCTCAGCTTTTATTGTTTCAAGACCTTTCACACTGGGTGACAGGTTGTATGTCCAGCTAGAGTAAACAGGGGGAGTTTTAATGGTTAACAAAGTAAGTAATAAAACAGACTAGGTGCTAAATGTCAACAAACTTGAAAGCAGGATGTGCTGCCTATAAGTCTTGCTGTCAATAGTAAGATGACTAATTCTTTTTCTTTTAAAGATGTCTCTATTGTTCATTTTTATAAACCAGGTTAGTGAATGCAAGTCACTTTGAAGCATTTTAAAATCTCAGAACAAAATTAATATAAATTATACTTCTAGATATACTTCTAGTTAGACATGAACTTTACCCCTTGAGAAGAACTTTTTTGTGGCTTGGGTTTTTATTTACCAGATGAAACATATCACTTAAGTATGCTGCTTCTTACCTAACAAAAAGTCATGACATTCAAACTCGAAATGTCCTTTTTCTAAATATTAGTCACTTCTTTATGGTCACACAATCATCGATGACTTTTAAAACCATAAGTTAAAAAAATCCCTCTTCATTTCCCTCTGCCCAGTTAATCTAGAAACTCCGTTACCTGTAGGTATTCTTGCACGTTCATCACTATAGCTTTGAAGCCACGTTTTATGGTAGGAAACAGTCCCTTGAAAGCAAAGTTTTCATCTTGTCAAGTAACTGAATAGTTTCTAATATATGATTTGATCCAAAGAAGAAAAGATCTTGCCAAAAGATCAATAGGAAGCATTAATTTTTTTTCATAAGGATGAATGATTTTAATTAGTTTGTGAAAATTCCAACATTTTATATTTATATATTTTATAATATATTGTATAATATTATACATCATTATTTATTATAATGTATTTATATTATTTATTTTATTTTATTCTACTCACCATGAAATACAGTTCAAAATTCTGGGTGTTGACATTTTTTTTCTTTTAAATGTAGTTGGAAGTCACATCGAGGTGGCAGCGATGTCCTGATGACTTTAAAAGTTCTCCAGAAAAATTAATTTTTTTATAAGGACTCAAGGAAAGAACTCCCTTTCCTCTGATAAATTCAGTAGTGAAGGAAGGTGTTATTTTAGGTGCTTATTTTATAACAGACCTGGCTCTGTTATAATCTAGATGTGTAACCTTGGGCATGAGACCTCTCTGAGCCCTGTTTTTTTCATCTATAGAATGAAGGGAGTGAAGAACATGATCCAGAAAGTTCCCACTTCCAACCCAAAAACTGTTGAAGAGATTTTCTGTAGCTTCTGTTTCTTGGCAGTATAATGTAGACCTGAAGAAAGAAAGACTTTTTATTCAAGTTACTCTACAAACTTTCACAATGATGCGAATCTTTGTGAAGTATATAATCATTAAATCTATGCACTTTACATTGTAACCATGCCTAATCACTCTTCTCTGCAAATCTCCAGTAGAATAGAATGGAAGTTCCTTGAGGACAGGGAAATTTTTCAGTTGTATCCCCAGTGCCTAGCATGTACCAGTATACCCTGCACCAAAGGATACTTATTGCCTATTGAACTAAAGATATGTTATCACAGTCAAACTCAGATTATTCTGGTAGTTGAGATGAAACCCTGGGAAATAAAAACAAAGGCTAGTTTTTTCACAACCACCAGAAAGACAACCCAGGCTCAATTTTGTTTATGAGTTTAGTTTTGGTTTTGTTTTTTTTTTTTCATGGCAGGGGGGTGGTGTGTTCTAGGAAGAAATGTCTTCATCCAGAAACCCAGTATGAACCATTCTTGAAGCTAGTAATCATTTCAGAGAACATTAAAAAGCCCATACCCCTCCTCCTCAAAACAATTGTTTACATCCTCATTTGAAATTCTCAAATTATGAATATAAATTACTTTACTTGTAAGTAACCACCAGCAAGCAGAGTTACTGAGAAAATTCTAATGGTTTCAAATTCTAATCTCTTACATTTTATCTATATTCTCCCTTTTTTATGAGGCAATAGAGATTAAATCAGTTCCAGCAATTTGAGTCTATGGTAGCTTTCTAGTTTAATTATTCTACTGACCTTTCTTTACAAAGCTCTGTTTAATCCGTGTACCTTGATATAGGCTGTAAAAGTCAGAGAATATGGAGGTGGAGGAGACCTAAGGATAAATTTGGCCAGATTTCAGACCTCTCATTTTACAGATAAGGAAACTGAGGCTCAAGGTCATACAACTAGTTATCAGTCATGCTGATATTCAAACCCTGATCTAACCAATTCCAGTACTTTTTCTAGGGCACCAGTTATTCCCATGGGTCTTCAAAATTGAGCATTTTTTAGTATAGAGAACTCAAAGAGCAAGAAATTCTCAGATTTTGGTGACTAAAAGATCATAGGATGTTACATTTTCAACTGGAAGGAACTTCAAAGGCTATCTAATTTAACTTCTCATTTTATAGATAAGGAAACTGGGGCCACACAGGATTTGTGATAAGAGCATGATCTCAGTTGATCATTTCTGGGGAAATGTTAATTTTTCATTAGTTCCATTACTGCCTTTATTGCATGTAAATATATGTATGTAAATATAAATATGTTATACATATATATTTCATATCACATTAGATATCATTCATATATCACATTAGATAAATATGTGCTTCTAAATGCTACATTTATGACTCATTTCATGAAGAATAGGAAAGTAGATTAAAACTCGGTAGAAGTCATTGTTGAAATCAGTGGACTATAATTATATAAAATGATTATAAATGACTTACTAATATATTAAATGCTTAGTAATTTCCAACCTTCCTTTTCCAAGAATCACAACAATTCTTACTTGACCTTCAATATATTTTTCCTTAATATGGAAAATTCACAGTCTTCCTGTTTATGGACTTTAAGGTATAGAATTTTTTATGGAGAATACTGTTAGCTCAAATTCATTAAATCAACCAGTCAGTAGGCATTTATTAAGCTCTTATTTTGTGGCAGGCATTGTGTTAAGCTCTGAGAAATCAAAGACAAAAAAATTACATAATCCCTTTGCTCAAGGAATTTCAATTCTGTTGGGGGAGACAGCATCTACAATTGTAAGTACATGCAGAATAAATATAATAAATCCAAGGCAATTTGGGAGAGAGGGTAGTAGCAGTAGAGGAGATCAAGTAAAGCTTTTTGTAGCATAGTATTTGAACTGAAACTTGAAAGAAGTGACGTATTCTTTGAAGTGGACATAAGCTCTCTCACAATAATATTATTTACTATGAAGCAGATAAACATTCCCATAGTCATTATGGTTAGAGTGGTATCCTGGGAATAAGGAGATCAGAACTGTTTCTTTATTTTTTCAATATCTCAGTATGTCTTTGTAACTGTAATGATGTTTCACACTCTGAATATGCTGTCATCTGAAAACTAAGGTATGTAATGTGTTCAAGGGTTGTTAGATGGATTTTATTAAATAAAGAAGTAAAAATAATATTCTATCTCATGAGTAAAATTATAATCAAATGAACATTTTCAGAAAACCAAGTTTTTAAAGTTTATTTTTAGCTCATAGTCTTTCAACTGTCATGCCTGGTTTAGTTAAAAATTATCCAGAGATATATGTCTACAGAATGTGTAGGTTGGAACCTTGTTCTTTTAAAAGTGATGGCCTTAAATATTATTTCATTGCTGATGATCTGACCCCATAGTTCATCCACTTATTGATAAACATTCATATTTTTATTGGCATCTGTTTTACAAGGAAATCTCATTTTTTCCCTTAAACAATTTGTCAGAGTATTTCATTTTTGGATGCTTGCAAGTTGTATTGGTACATAGTAAAATGTTTGACAAGTAGGAAGGTTATTTTGCTCATATGTGATTGGCATTTCTTTGACCTTTTGCTATTTACCAAAACAGTCTTGCTTGCTTTCTTCCCAGAAGGGTGTGAAATGATAGGGAGTCAGCACATGATGACTTTGGTACCAGTAATCTCTCTAACTTTGTACTAGTTCTTCATGTACACTGATAAAAGTTATGAGGCCACTTGCTCCATTGCTTCTCATTCACTAGAGAATAAGAGAATTGATAAACAAAATTTATGTTAAAGTGATATATTTGAGAAAAGTTTTCCCCCATTAAAGTTAGATAAATTAATGACATTTCCTCACTTCACACATTTAAAGTATCTTACCTTGCTTCCTCTAATATATTTCACAATATCAGGTGTCCTGAATCATTAGATAGTGTGAGCAGTCACATAACCTGGCCTTTTATACCTAGGATAGGATTGGATTAGGGAAAGGGGCCAGTAAAGACATTCAAGAAATTGCTAGGAGTAGTTGGTGCCACCCTAGCACGATGTGGTCATTCTCTAGTAAATAAACCTGAACAACAAAAGTAACTAAGACATATGAAATTTATATACATCTGTCCTTTAAAACATTTGCACTCAAGCCCCCACTCCACAATGGACCTCGTATATTTTTGTAAAATAGAGCTTCTGTCTGATGTGTCTTAACTTCTCTGGGTTATTTTGAAGATAATGTGTCACCCATTAAAATAACAAACAAATACTGCTTTCTTTGGCTATCGATCAGATGATTGTTTCTGTTTAGCTTGGGTGAGTTCTGCGGGCTGCCAAGATACAAGGTCTTCTTGACTAGGAGGCCAACAGATTAGGAAACAACAAATAGCGTGTAGGCAGTTACTATAGGACTTATTGAAAAAATAGGTTGCTTTTCCAACTAAGCTTGAAGTAATAGTGTCTGGTCTGTATATCTATTGGGAGCAAAATCCCCAGGTTCAAAGGATAAAAGTAGCCAACAGGAGGCTCTTTATTTACATTAATCACTGCTTCCAGGCTAGGCCATATTCTGATGTATACGTCTTAAAATTAGGGTTACAATAAGAAGGAAAAAAAGACCCCTAAAAAAACCCTGTTTCATAGCAAGGTTATCCTGCTTTCTTTCTTCTCTACTTCATTGGCTGACAAATGGGATGACTTTGTGGGACCTGTAAATTGATCTGATATAAAGAGTATCTACCACAGCTTAGAAGCCAGGAAGTACCGGTCTGAATTTGTGCATCAGCAACACAGTAGCACCTAACAGATAATTGATCTTGGTACCTAAATGATTTTTTGAGGAGCTGGTGTTCACATGACCTCAAATAGTTTACTAAAGATGAGCTAAAACCTATTCAGGCGCCACCCAACTTTGGGAACTAAATAATTTATATGATGCTTTTACCGCAGTATTTAATGCATGTGGAAGGAAAAAAAAAACCCAGCAAGTCAGGTAAAGTGGTAACAGTTTATCTAATCAGTGCATACCCATGTAATCCAACCTGTGTACAGTATGCAGAAAAATCACCATTGATTAGCATGTAGAGACGAAAAATCACCAGGATGGCAATAATTGCTAAGACCAAAAAAAAAAAGGCACAGGGTGAAATAGAAACATATCATAAACAGATTAAGAGAGAGACACGAGATAAAAGGAAAACATCTGCCTGTTGGATTCAACATCCAAAAGCAGCATATTCACATGAAGATCTATCTCATAATATATTTTTAAAAGATTGCAGAGGGGCTCAAGAAACAGCTCTGTATAGTTTTTTTTTCTGAGATTTTTTTTTCTCTAAGAATCTCTTTTTTGCTCTGGCCAAGATACTATTCAGGACTTGATGCAATGAACTTATATGACTGATGAAATTCCTCTCTCCATGTTAAGGAATCCCTTAAAAGTCTATTTAGAGTTATGAATTTCAAAGTCATCACATCTATATCTACCTCTTCATATATTAAATAAACGACCTGCTTTGCTGGACGAACCTTCCAGAATTCACGGAATGAACCACTTAAAGCAATAATCTTTGGTGTTAGTTTGGGAACTACCCTTCTTAAGAAAGGTGGAAAATGTATTGATGAAGGCTCAGAGAATAATTAATGCTGTATTTCCAAGAGCTCAGAAGTAACAAGCTGGTTTTCTGATGTTAGAGAAAACTAGTGATCGAGATTTTCTCCTTCAGTTGATTATTTTGGTACAACAAGCTTAGAGTCTCAAAAAGTCATCTTAGAGTAAGGAGAGGTAAGGTGTTCTATGGAGAACTTTGCCCAGATTTGGTAGCTTTGAAACATCTATGAGATGGAGGGACAAAAAAATCAAGGCCAAATTGAGGTACCGCATTTTGAGGTGAGATATCTCTTCTCTTCCATTCTCCAGTACTACAACTTTAGAAAATGATGTTAATACTTCACATTAACTTATTTCACCTGGAAAGATTATGTGTATTTGTTAATATTACACATAAAATAGGGGGATTCTCTGTGTCATTTTAATCACTGTATGTGAAATTTAGTAATTCTTTTCAACTTAACAGGTTCCTCTTCCTAATTCTCATCTTTTCTATGTCCCAATGCAAACCAAGTCTGCAAAAGTGCATAGAGAATTGTTGCACTGATCTATCTATTCCTTGGAAGCTTTGGGTAATATACATTAAACCTTTCAAAATTAAGTTTTCATATCATTGCTAATGATAATTGTTTACATTTAGACAGCACTTTTTAGTTTTCAAAGTGGTTTCCTTATAACCCCTATAAGTAGTAGGTGGTGCAAGTAGAACTGTTTCTATTTTAGATAAAGAGACTCAGAAGAATGAAGTGACCTATCCACGCTAATCCAGCAGAAAGTAGTAATCAGAACTTGAACCCAGGTCTTGTGATACTACGAAATCCTGTTACTTCTCTCAGTATACAGGAATAACAATGTTTACCAGAGACCCAATTCTGAACAGTGAGTAGAAATGGATAATAAAAGGTAGTATGAGGCAGTGAATACTGGACTCAGGAATACCTGGTTGAAATCCCTCCTGAGACACTTTGTAGCTGTGTGACTGAACAAATCATTTAACTGGCTCATCGTCCTTATGTGTAAAATGAGCAGGTTGGATTTGATAGCATCCAAGGTTCCTTACAGCTCTAAATCTAGGATCCTGTCAGAAGAAGGATGATTCCTTTTGCGGGAAGGGAGCTTTCAAGTTAGTGGCCACCATTAGGCAGGAGAAGCGTGAGGATCCACAAATACATCCAAGAGCTATGGAGGAAGAAGCAGTCGGATGTCATGCAGTTCCTCTTGTGGATGAGCTGCTAGCAGTACTTCCAGTTATCTCCTTCAAGCAAGCCCTCTGGCATGCCAGACCTAATAAAGCTTGTTATCCTGGGATACAAGGCCAAGTAAAATTGTCATCTATTGTATCAGTGTTCGTCATGATGGGCAAAAGCATCCAATTCCCAGTTGCCATACAACTTATGGTAAATCTGTATGTTTATGGTGTCAATCAAGTTTGCTAGGAGCCTTCAGTCTGTAGTAGAAGAGCATGTTGGCCTTTACTGTGAGGCCTTATCTTAAACTCCTACTGGATAGGTGAAGTTTCAAGCTACGTTTTATAAAGCTATCGGACAAAACCCCAACACTTAGTTGATCACCAAGTCAGTGCACAGACACGAAGAAATGCATAAGCTTACCTCATCTGGTCAGAAAAGCTAGGGTCTTGGAGCCTGTCATAAGTTCCACTGTATCATTGGGGGAACTCCTGCTGCTTGGAGAAGGCTTAATATTTTCCAACTACATCAACACTGATACATGTTAATTTGTAAATTTAATGTTTAATGAACAAAATTTAGGACAGTGTAGGAAGGGAAATCCGGAACCAAGGGAATCTTGATATGTTTGGAAATTGAGGGAATTTGGGAAGCAAAGGAGTAAAGGTCCTTGGATAGTGAAGACTTGGGATGTTGGGGGGGGCAAAACAATGGTGATTTATGGGGTGGGACATGGTAGAATTAGGGAAAATAGTTTATTGCTTAAAACACTTGATTTTCACATTTCTATTTGACATTCATGTGTTCTCCATATATCTGTGAAGATACAACATCAAGATTAAGTCTAATAGCTTGCCTCTATGTTACATATGTTTTAAGTGATAAACTAGGGATCTCCTGGCCCCTATTTATGCCTTCTATTTTTTAGGACAAATGGTAGTCAAACTTTCTGACAATCTTTATCTTCTTTTTTGTACCGTGGCATCTCAAATATAGGTATAATATTAAGATGCAGATTGGGATAATGGAGACTAATTAAACTTATCCATTCTTTCAAGGAGCACCTAGAGACCAATATCTTTATGTACATTCACTTTTTTAAAATATATTCACTTTATTTATTTTTAATGCTCTACAATCACTACCATAAAACTTAAAATTTTTCCCCTTCCCTACCCCCCTCCTTCCCCAAGATGGCATAAAATTCTGTATAGGATCTACACATACATTCTTATTGAATACATTTTCATTATAGTCATGCTGTGTAGAAGAACTAAAATAAATGGGAGAAATCATATAACAAACCAAAACATAATACAAAAGAAAATGATCTGCTACATTCTGCGATTGAATTCCATAGTTTTCTCTGAATGTGGAAGGCATTTTGACCTAGAAGACCATTGGGAATTTTTTTTTAGTGTCCTTTCATTGCTGTGAAGATCCAAATCTACCAGAAAAAAACTCTTGCACACTGTGGTCGTTGCTGTGCACAAAGTTCTCCTGGTTCTGCTCCTTTTGCTCAGCATCAGATCATGTCTTTCCAGGCCTCTCTGAAGTCTTCTTGTTCATCATTTCTTATGGCGCAGTAGTATTCCATTACATTCCTATACCATAATTTATTCAGCCATTCCTCAATTTATGGGCATCCCCTTGATTTCCAGTTTTTGGCCACTACAAAGAGTGCTGCTATAAATATTTTTGTGCAAGTGAGACCCTTTCCCATTTTTATGATCTTTTGGGGATACAGTCCTAGAAGCAATATTGCTGGGTCAAAGGGTATGCACATTTTTGTAGCTCTTTGGGCATAGTTCCAAACTGCTCTCCAGAATGGTTGGATGAGCTCACAGCTCCACCAACAATGAATTAGTGTTCCAACTCTCCTACATCCTCTCCAACATTTATCATTTTCATGTTCTATCATGTTTGCCAATCTAATAGGTGTGATGTGTTACCTCAGAGTTGTTTTGATTTGCATCTTTCTAATCAAAAGTGATTTAGAGAATTTTTTCCTATGATCACATTCACTTTTATAAAGATCTTCTGTATTCAATTGAATGGCCATGAAATAGACTTAGAAGTACAGGTAGGCTCTCTGTCAACTTATTAGGTGATTTCTACAAAATCATATGCTTGGATTGCCACTTGGGTTTTCCAGGATTGTCAAAATGTTCTGAAAGACTGAGAAACAGACTCCAAAGGAAACCCAAGCCTTTTTGAGAGTTTCAAAAGTTCACCGAGGTTTGGGAAAGGCAACTAATATAATAGACATTGTGATGGTGTTCACTTTTTCACTATTTTTGGAAATTGTGCTTAGGTCTTGTGGAAGACACAAAGATGAGTAGGATACACAGTTTCTGTCCTTGAGAAGGTTACATAGGGAGATAAGGTATATATGAATTATGGTAACAGAAGGGATGGTGTCATGGAAAGGACAAGGACAAGTGTCATAGGAAAGATATGGAAAAAGTGCAATAGAGGGAAAGAACTAATGATAAAGAAGAAGAATTGGGAAGTGTTGCTTTCTATAAATGGCATAATAATTCTCAGCTATATGGCACAGTGGATAGAGTGCCAAGTCTGGAGTCTGTAAGACTTATCTTTCTGAATCCAAATCTAGCCTCAGTCACTTACAAGCTGTGACATCAGACAAATCACTTAACCTTTATTTGCCTAAGTTACTTCATCTGTAAAATGGGGATAGGTTTTCATGAGTATAAAATGAGGGAACATTTTTAAAGGACTTGAAAACCTTAAACTGCTACATGAATGCTAACTATAATTATCATTTTTGTTGTTACCAATATGAACGATGTCAAATATTATGGTTCTTTATATACTAGTCCTGTAAAGAAGGTTCTTTTGATAGCTGATCATGGCATCTAACTGATGCAGTGGATAGAGAGCAGAGCCTGGAATCAGAAGGAACACAGTTCAAATCCAGTCGCAGACACTAGCTGTATGACCCCATTTCACCCTCTTTGCCTTAGTTTCCTCGTCTGTGAAATGAGCTGGGGAAGGAAATGGCGAACCAGTCCAGTATCTTTGCCGAGAAAACCCCAAATGGGGTCACCAAGACTCACACACAACTTAAAAAACAACAGAAATAAAGCCTGCAAGATCAGGGCATTAAAAGCAAAGTAAGATTAAAGAGAAACCAGGTTAGAATGACTTGATGACAGTGCCATCTCTCTTATCTAGAGCGCCCTTGAAACTCAAGACAAATACTTTGCTATCTTTTCTGGCCTCTGGTTTTGTGAATTTGTTGCTTTTGAGACTATCAGGTTAGCCTTGTAAAGCTAAGAAACATAGAAACCTCTCCCCATGTACATCCAGCAACAGTATCCAAGTTGTCAGCTAAATTCTAGTCGCACAGTTTTGTTCTTATTCTGTGATACAAACATCGGAGGGGATGCAGCTCGACTTGTATTCTGGTGAACAACAAGCGAGTTACTCAAGGAGAAAGCAATTGATACTGGACCCTCACCAGGTTGTTCTTTGGAATGGGACTTTTTTATTTAAGCCATGAGCTCTCTCTGTGTTCAGGGAGCACAAACTGATGTAAACATACTTGGAACAGCCAGGAGACATTCCACGTGCTCTCCTTCTAAGCGTGGGCGCTGTAGTGGTATGCACTACTGTATCTGTCCATACACCTGGGCCTCCTCCTACTTCCAAAACAGCATAGTTAGAGGAGGATACAAGAAGTGCCCCACTGGTAGAATTCCTGAGTTTTCGGAAGGTTCTATTCTCATGGAGCATGTCTTCCAGCTAAAAGTATGACTTAGGAGAATATGGGATGGAGTTAGAAGCTCAGAGACAGAAGCTGCTGTTTCTTCTTCCCCCTTCACAGATGTTAAGGGAGAATCAGGCCCATTGTTTTTTAGGAATCGGGTTCAAGGTTTTCACCTTCACATAGGTGCACCTATCTTAGTGCACCTGTGTGTATTGTATCGTGCAATATAATCCCTGAATAAATAGAGACTTTGCCATTGCTTTTTCAGTCATGTGATGCATTTACGAATGATATTGTTTCAACATTTTGTAAATATTAAATATTCCTGCTGAAACCAGTGTAGAGCTTCAATATCCATGGAGTAGTGAAGTCATCAGAAAGTTTTACCACTAGAGCAAGCAGAGAACCTCACAAATACATACATTTCTAGCCAGCTGCAGAAGTAAACAAAGTTACTTCATCCAGTCATGTGCCAGATCCCTGAGAGATTTTCCTAAGTTTCTGATTTATAATGATCACTTTTGAGAAACTTAGAAATGCTTAGGTGAGGTTGAATTACTGATTTTTCTGAAGTTCTGTTCTCTCTAGAGTCTCTTCGGATGGTTTCTGATTCTGTTCCGTTTAAAGCCTTTTGTGGCAGGAACTCACTGTGTTTCTGCCCACATCACTGCATTCCTGGGATGCCTTTCACAGGCCTTAGCAAGATCATCTGACAGCAGACAGTGAAGTCAATGAACTTTATACATAATTAAATACTCGAAGCTGGGAGAATTAATTATTTTTTTTCCCTCTGTGAAGCTGAGAAAGAATACATGTTACGTTACCCTCCATTATGGAATAAATGTTATGTATAGTAACCAGGCTAGTTTCGCATGATTTAATACTAAACAGAATAAGAAAGTGATTGCATCCTTTACATGGGCCCCACAGAACAGTCACCACCCACACTGTTTATTCAGACTCGGATCTTTGCCATTCAGGGTTTAAGCCAGAAGAGGGGGGAGGAAAAAAAATGAGAGAGAATCCTGCAATGAACGCTTTTGAAACTTCGTATTCTCAGTGAAAAGTGGCTGAGATTTCTATTAAACCATTTAAAATCAATTACTCTGGATCCGATTTTCATTTACAACAGACTACAGGCAACTGTTAATTTTCTTCATGTGCCCATATTTGGATTTAAGGCCATGACAGATTAGAGTTGGGATAGTAGTTCTGATCTGCTTAGGCATCTGATGCTACCACTAAACTATGTATGGGTAATTGGGCAACCCTGACCTTTGACCAGGTTTTTATAAAAGAGCAAGAGAAGGTGTTCAGGAAACAAATAAATTCTATGAAAATGATTGTGGGGTTGAAATAAGCATGCTGTGCTTCAAAGGAGGAAAAGTCCATGAGTAAGAGCAGACAGAGGGAATGCAAAATATAGAAAGAGGGAAGTTGTTTGTGGTGGTGTGGGGGACTCAAAAGGATTTTTGAGAAAGTTCCTAGTCTACCTTTATGTCTCTAGGACTGTATGTAAATCATTCCAAAGAGATGAGATTTCTCTCTCCCCCCATTTTAAAAGATATTCAGAAAAGATTATTTCTATTGGTAAACCTACCTCAATGATTGGCAAGCAGTTCCTCGATGATTTAATGAATTCCTGATTTATTTGATATGGGTATTCCTTCCATCTACATTTCTCCTCACTGTCCTTATCTTTCCATAAACCTTCTATAGAGGATTCACTTAGTGCACTGGAAGACTTCTTCTGTTTCTTATAATATATTAGGTATACCCATGTAGCAAACAAGTTGTCTATTTTCTCTGTAAATTCCTAGTGTCAGGAAAATGTTCTCTATTTCTAACCCCCGCCCCCCACATTTGTGTAGGATGGTTCTTCAGTTCAGTGTGCCCAAAACTATAGCTAGAAATTATTTTCTCTTGAGTAAAAACATTTTCCAGGTGGTAGGAGAAGAGTAGCAGTAATATGGAGGACAAACTGACCACATGCCCTGTCACCTGGAGAGAGGTCTAGATTCTCATCCCAACAGAGCTATGAAGAGAGGGTCACTACAATAAGACCTTGGAAGTTGTCTTCGAATGCTTTTACCGCTTGGTAGGGCTGGCTATTGAGGGACTGGGAGGTGGAATATAGGGTTGGCAATTGATACATAGAAGAGCATACTATGAAGGAAACATTCCCCCTGCTGCTCCTTCCCTTTCTTCCTTCTTCCCTTCTTTCCTCCCCACCTTATTTTCTCTCTTTCTCTTTCTTCCATTATCCTCACCTCCTTCCCTCTTTCTCCTCGTCTCCTCCCTCCTTTTATTCCTTCCTTCCCTGCCTATTTTTTTTCTTTGAATCCTTCACTTCCTTCCTTGGAGACAAGATGAAGAGGTGTGACTTGATGATAGAAGAGTTAGAGAGCTTTAAAATTGATTGATCTGTACTTCTGTTCAGTGTTATGACTTAGTTTTCCTCTGTTTGAGTACCATTCTTGCCTTTTGGGTATAGAGCCACCAGGTTTGGTTTAAGTTAACTATCCAACAATTTTAGATCAATCCATTAATGATGATTGCTTGGGTTTTGCTTTTCAACTCGTCTTGAGTCTCCCTAACTGTACTATTATCTAGCATGTGTCTCACCATCTTTCCCAAGGAGAACATGAAAGATTTCATCATATGTTTTGTTGAAATCTTGTGAAATGCAAGTCTGATTTGATATTTGTCTGATTTGGTAACCTTGTCAAAAAGAAAATGGGCTTAGTATCCTGTATCCTATTTTTGATGAAGCTATGATGGCTTCTTATGATCACTGTTTCTTTTCCTAAATATTCACAAATGATATCTTTAATAATGTGTTCTAGAAATTTTCTTCCTTCTTTGTCCTCTATTCTCATCATCCCATCCACACCTATTTTATATCTATCAAACCTTTCACTGCCAGACCTCTAAAATGAATCATCTGTATTGTACCCTGTTTTCTCTCCACTTTCTCATATTCTAGTCTATTGCAATCTGGTTTCCAGCCTCAACATTCAAAACATTCTCTACAAAGTTGCTACTGATTTCTTAACTGCTAACTGTGATAACTTTTTCTTAGTCTTTCTAGTCTGCTTTTGATATTGTTTTACATTACTCTAGTCAGTCTGCCAACCAGCATTTATTAAGTACCTACTTGAATTCTGTTTTCCAGACAATCTGGCTGTTCCTCCATTATGACATGAATCTCCTACCTCCATTGCTTTGCACAGGCTGTGCTGCATGCCTGAAAGGCTCTCCCTCTTCATCTACATCTGTTGGAATCCTTACTTTCAAGGCCCATTTCAAGTTTCACTTCCTTACAAGAGGTCTTTCCTGATTCTCCAAGTTGTTAGTGCTTTCCTTTTTCCAATTACCTTGTATTTATTTTGTATTTAATTAAATGTATACATGTTCTTTCCTCCAGTATACTATATGCCACTTGAGTTTACGGACTACTTCATGTTGCTGTTGTTTTTGTCTCTCCAGCACCTCTAGTGAATGAAATGTTGTAGAAACTTAATAAATACTTGCCCAGTTGAATTGAACAAATGTGAATTTGCCACTCCCTCCTCCTGGATACTCTTTCCTCCTTGGCTTCTGTAATGCAGCTCTCCCGTCATACTCTTTCAGGTTTGATCTCACTTTCTTAGTCACTTTTGCTGACATCATATATCTCTGTTCTTAGATTAGTCTTTCCAGTCTCATTCTTCTCTATACTTTCATTGGCGATCTCTTCTTACTCCCATGTTTTAAGTATCATCTCTTCGGAGCTGACTCCAAAATCTACGTATCCAACACAAATCTTTCTTTTGAACTTTAGTCAGACATTGTCAGTTCCTTACCAGACATCTTCAGGATGTGTCTTAAGCAGCTCAAACTCAGTATATCCAAAGCACAACCCATTATCTTATCCCCTCCCAAACCAACCCTACATGTAATATCAATGCTCAAGAAATGTTCTTCATTGATTCCCTGATTGAGAAAATAGACTATAGGCCATATGGTCATCTGGTCAGAGAATCTAGAGGTCCGCATACTTGAACTGTACTGGTAGGGAAGTCTAGATTTCATTCCTTTCATTGTATTTACTCAACTTGGAAAAACTACTTATATTATCAGTTCCAATTTTTTTGTTTCTTAAATGAAGTAATAATAACTATCTTCTTTAGAGGGATGTTCTGCTTATTACTGAAAGAATTCTCAAAATTCATTTTGTGACATTCAAGGAAAAAATACAACCCAGCTGTAGTAAAGACTTCTGAATGACACTTTTTTTTATAATTACTATCCCAAGCAGAAGTTTTAATTAGTCTATTTTTCTTCCCCATGAAGTTTCCACAGGTAGTAAATAAGCATCCTTTCCTAACCCATACCTTACACATAGCAGACACTCTGTAAATATCTATTGAGTTGCAATTGAATTCCTTAATTACCAGGAGTGATGTTAACTCACCTGGCATAATTGTTACTCAACCTCTCTAGGAGCTAAGTTGTTATTTTCCAGGCTAAAAATGGTCTTTTACAACTGAAGCTAAGGCAGGCATGATAGCCATGAAAAATCCCGTCCCCCTTGCCTCCACCAAAGTAAGTATTGCTGATACCTTGTTTTTCTACCTTAACCATCCCTCAACCAATAAATAAATTGACAAGAGACTGGGGAGAAACTGGGACAGGATGTATAGAGCTGAGATGCTGACCAAACCCCTGGGAGCTGAAGAGGTTGTTAAGGGAGAATGCAGAGAAGAAAGAAAGGACCAGGACGGAACCTTGTGGGCCACCCATGCTTAGGGCTATGATATGGAGAAATAACCATCCAAAAAGACCACAAAGGAGGAGTAGCCAGCATAGAAGACAACTGGGAGAGAGGAAGTCATGAAAACTAAGAGAAAGACAGTAATCAGAAGGAGAGGATGGTCAGCAGTGTCAAAAGGACGGTAAAGAAGGATGAGGAATGGTAAAAGGCCATCAGATCTGTCAATGGTTGGTAACTAGAGTGAGCAGTTTCAGGTGAGTGAGGGGGTCAGAAGATTACAAAGGTTTTAGGGATTGAGTGAAAAGATAGAAAATAGAGACAGAAGTGGAAATAACATTTTCCCCTAGGTGTTCATTTGAGAAACTGAGAAGAGATGTAGAAAGACAACTTGAGGGTACCTTAGGATCCGATGGTAGATTCTTTTGCTTTTGGAAGGGGCAAAAAAGAGTAGCCAGATACAGAGTTGAAAACTGCCATCCTTTTGAAAGCCTCCTGAAACTTTTACTTCTTTGCCTACCACTGCAGGAAATGTTTGAAAATTATTATTGAGTTACAAGGATAGGTTATTTTTCCAGGGGGAATATAAGACTTGGTTAGGTGGATTACCATATTAAAGGGAAAGTATTTTTTAGGAGACTATTCTGAGTCTGAGAAATCAGTACAATCTCCTGGCAACATCCTTTTCTCTGCAGAGGAAGTGAATTGATCCTTCACTAAGGTGAACTTTTGTTATGATGTATTTCTTAGATTTCAATGGAGCACTTTAAAAGGAAAGTAATGAGAGATGCAAGATTCAGATACTTGGATTCAGGAAGCCATTTCTCTTGGTAATAAATGTGACTCTTTAGTCATAAGGTAAATTTCAACATATGGTGTGTAGACTCAGTCTCAGCATTTTATAATCACTGTTTTAAATTTACTATTTTATTCTTTTCATGAATTGATAAAAGAGCAAATTATCTAAGTAAGATTTTATGATATGTTTAAGTTCTGTTTAGTGTTATGTATCCTAGTGGAACATGTACTATTGTAATTCAGTGGCAAGAAGGCTAGTTCTGGAATAAGCAGATGTGGGTTCAAATTCTGGGTCTGCATCTTATTTCCTAAGTAACTGATCCTTTTGGGCCCTCAGTTTCCTCATTTGTAAAGAGCAGGGGGAGATAAGTGGGGTAGTGGATAGGAGTGCTAGACTTGGAATCAGGAAAACTTGAGTTAAAATCCCGCCTCAGACATTTAGTTTTGACCCTGGGCAAATCACTTAACCTTTGTCTGACTCAGTTTCCTCATCTGTAAAATGTGGATGATAGTAGGATCTCTCACGAGGTTATTGTGTGGACCAAATGAGATAATATCTGTAAATCATTTTTCAAACCTTAAAGTACAGCTAATTACTACTACCATTACTACACCCCACCCCTACTCTTCTTCCTCTGCTTCCTTCTCTTGCTACTACTACAGCAACAACTACTACTACATGATCTTTATGTTCTTTTCTAGCTATATATCTATTGCCTTTTGAACTTCTTTGCATGTCCAGATTATAGTAATTATGTTTCCCCCTTCTATTAAATGTTTTGTCCATCAATAAGCAAAATATTTTATTGAGTATCTCTTAAAAGAAGAGTTGAGATATAGCATTTTTTGAGGTGAAAGAAACATACCCATAAGATGAATAAAGAAATACATTCTCATATTGGGAAAGGACCACACAGGTCATCCCACCTGAAGCCTGATTCTCTTCTTTTAAAAAGTAATTTATTTTTATATGCACTTATAATATGTCTCTCCCACTACTTCCTCTACTGAACCAGCCAAAAAGACCAAAACCCTGCATAGCATTCATAGTCCAAGACTGAATCTCTTCTAACAATATCCCTAACACATAGTTATCCTGCCCATGGTCAAATAGCTGTTAAATGTCAAGTGTAGGTTTTGATCCCAGGTCTTCTTTGACTCCAACTTGCTGACTCCTAAGTCTAGCACTGCTTAATACACCATGCTGCTTCTTTGAGTTGCTCATGTGGTAACTGAATGATCACTTGTTGGGGATGTTGTTAAAGGATCAAGACTTCTGGTATAAGTATATACCTGGCATACAACAAGTGCTTAATAAATGTTTCTCAGCAGATTGATTCAGGTAAGATTTGGACTTTGTAATGTAAAATGTCACAACTATTCCTAGTCTCAGTTTTCTTATCTGTAAAACAGTAATTATAGGATCCATCTCACTGAGTTTTTGTAATGCCCAACTATGATAATATACATATATTATGTGATTTTTACATAAAAATTCATAAATTATATTTCTGAAATTGTTTACTTTGAATTGTCTCAGAAATTCAAGACACAAAGATAATTTCATGATACCTAACGTCAATGATACCTAATATTAACCAATAATCAATATCAAATAGGCTTAGGTCGTCAGGCCTCTAAGTGGTAAATTAGATATTTTAGTTTATTCACTATCAGAGAACAGGAAAGGAAAGAAGGGAGGGAGGAAGAAAAGAGGGAAGGAAAGACAATGGGAGGGAAAGAGGGAAAGATGAATGGAAGGAAGAAAGGAAGAAGGTGAGAAAGGAGGATGAAAAGGAAGGAAGGAGAGAGGGAAAAGGCAGGGAGAGAGGAAAGGATTTATTAAGCATCTACAATGTTCCAGGTATTGGGGGTGCTTCTTTAAAAATATTTTCTCATTTGATCCTTGTAACCATTTGAAGTAGGTGCTGTTATTATACTCATTTTATAGATGGAGAAATTAAGATAAACATATTAAGTGATTTGCCCAGGGTCCCATTATAGTGTTTGAGATTGAATTTGAACTCAAGACTTCCTGACTCCAGGTCTAGCTCTCTAGAGAGTACTGGACTCCATGGGTGTGAATAAGGTTACAGAGGGAGGGAGTAGGTTGGAAACTTGAAGATTCAGAGGTGCATAGGTGAGAGGAACTGAATCAGTGAATGGCCTGACTCACAATATATTTTGTGCCTCATGTGTGGATAAATACATGGTATTTGTTTCTCATTTATGTGCTAAGCACTGAAGTGGGTTATTGAAAGAGATTTCTGGAGGTGTTCAGGAAAGTGTATGTTAAATTTTAAATGACTTAGTCATAGCTATACCTACCTAAAAGTGGGAGAGAAGGTGGTGAGATCTCTGGGTCCTGCCCAGAACTTAGGATTCTTTATTTAGATTCAAAACTCAAAAATGCGTTTGATGGACTATGTATGGCAAAGTGCCCAAGTATCTGGTGGTTGGAACAATGTGTGGTGTAGTAAGATCTCTGGACCAGCCATCAGGAGAACTGAGTGCTATTTCCAGCTCCACTACCAACTAGTTGCATGACCTTGGGCGTTTTTTCATCTATAAAATAGAGATGTGAAGGGGTGGAGATTGAAGTTCGCTGGTAGAGTTAGTATTTTTTTGATTCTCTAAGGGAATAGGAAGTATAGCTTAGAGAAGTATGTCTCCCTACATATGGACAAGACAGATAGCCAACCCTGAGAGTCATGGCCACGTGCTAACTTTTGAGCTGATTCACAGATCAGGGCCACGTTATACCCATGGGTCACATCTATGGCTTACTATTAGAGTTGGGGCTATCAATAGACAAGGTTGGGCACAGTACATGTATGGGGGAGGGGAGGAAAAGAGGGGAAACCACAGAAAGATAAACTTTTCATAAATGCACATGTTTTTAAAGTCAGAAAATTCTATTCCCTATGGCATGCAGATATTTATTTTGTGATGTCAAGTTATATGTCACAGTGAAGACTTAAAACATCAGTAGATATAGCCACATGAGGAGGGAACACTTTTCAAGTCTAGCCAAGGACAAATATGCCTGTTATTGAGATTTATTTACTCTAATGTCCTTCTACATCCATGGGTTTCTCAGTCAATTGATGAGTCATTATTCACGAGAGCCAGTGTGCTGAGACCCAAAACTGTACTGGGGTGCTCTCAACACACTACCTATGAGCATTCAGGATGGCACAAGTAATCAGTCAGCAAATAGTTATTGAATTCCTACTGTGTGCAAGAGATCATGAGAGATGCAGGGAAGCAGTCCGGCTTCATTAGTGGATGAAATGCTAGAGTTGGCACGGACAATCTTTGATCTGAATCCCTCCTCAGACACTTACTGGTTCCTACCATAGAGAGTCACTTAGCCACTGAGAACCATAGTTCTCTCAATTGTAAAATGTGGATAAAAATATTTGTGTACCACCTACCACATCGTCCAATGTTAGTCTAACATAGTTCAGGGTTGTTTTGAAGAAAGCACTATATCAAGGGATTATTAGTATTATCTTAAGTCATGGCCCTTACCCTCAAGGACTTAGAATTTAACTGGGGAGGCAAAACATGTAAGAATGAAAATATGACAATGGTCTAATCCTGGATGACAACTCTTACCAAAAACCACTTTTGGATTCCAAGAATGTGCCCCTTTTTTATTACCTGATGGTCCACCTGTGGTCAGCACCCACTTGTAGCTTTTGGGAGAACATCTCCTGGCTGCCACCTGGCTTCCTCTGCCATGCCTCTTCCTCCTCCCTTCATTGCTTCTCAGTTGATAAGGCAAAGATGGGCTTCAGGAGCTGGGGAGAGAGTGCTTCTGTGCACTCCTCATTCTGCCTCCTGTGGTTGGGCTGAGGAGAACAGATGCTTGGCAAGCTGCCGGATGGACATCTGTTTTCACCAGCCCAACCACTTGCCACCAGAGGAGTCGGAGGCTGAGGCAGGTGCAGAAGTGCTCTCTCTCTTTGTCTCCTGGGACACAAGACTGGGCTGAGCAAAACAGCTGTCCAAAAGTGAGCTCAACAGCTGTTTTCTCAGCCCATTCGGTGGAAAGATTTTTGTGGTGGCTGGTAGTGTCCTGGCCAAATGTTAATTCCAAGCCCTGATTATAATCAATGATAATGATGAAATGATTTCTCCTTGGCATAAGTGAACATTGCACCCTTACTCACAGTGACATTAAGCATGAGTTTGGTAAAGTTGAATTATTGTTTAAAAGCCTGGGTAGAGTACTCAGGAAGGTCTCCTGTTTTAATCAGTCAAGTCAAATACTCTGTATCTTAACTTTGGCCTTTGAATTTCCCATTCTTAAAAAGGAGTTAACATTATTTGTTCAGTTTATCCAGATATGATGCATTTAAGCTAGTTCAGAAGAATTATGGTATCCATCAGTTTCTCAGGATCAACATTGCAAGGGTCTGTGGTTTTTGGTGTGGAAACTCCTTTCACCTTTGCAGATCCATTAGTAGATAAGTATTAGAGAGTTGCCTGAGGCTCAGAGAGGTTTATGCAGCAAGCCAGTGCTAAGAGCAGGATTTAAATCCAAGTTTTCCTGACTCCTGGCTCAGTGCTACTGTGCACTATAGTACTGTGCCTGTCCAGAGTCTTATTTATTTTATAAAGTAAGGTTACATACAACTGTTCATGTGAAGCCAAAGGTCTTCTTGGGAATGGACTCAGTAGTATTGCTACTGTGGGCAGAGACCATCCTCTGATGTGGTCAGTGGCTGCCTTCTCTCAGATTTTGGTTTCCTCCTTTGTCCATGTCATTTCCCCACCTCGTACCTGCACCCTCTTCCTAACAATCCAATAATCAAGAGAGTTCTTAGTGACCAGAGAGCTTCTTTTAAATTTAATGAATAAATCAAAAGTCGTTCATTAAGCTCTATGTGCCAGAAACTGAGAATATAATTACAAACAAAGAAATAATCCCTACTTGCAAGGAGCGTATATTCTGATACAGGAGACAACAAGTACATATATTATTATATGAAGAATAAATATAAATACAGATATAAAGTAATTTGGAAGGAGAAGCATTTGCAGTTAGAGGATAAGAAAAAACATCACGCAGAAGATGGTATATGAGCTGGGTCTTAAACTAAGAGGCAGAGCTAAGGCAAGAGTACATTCCAGGCACATGGGATGGCCAGGGCAGAGACTCACAGACATGAGATAGGATGTTATGTGTGAGGAACATAGAAAAGGCTAGTTTGGCTACATTTCACAATGGAAGGGGAGACTAATGTCCAATGAGAACAGAAAGATAAGTTGGGATCCAAGCTGTATAGGACTTTAAAAGCTAAACAGAAGAGTTATATTTTATTTCACTGACAATAGGAAGATGGAGTAGGAGAGTTTCGTGATCATGTCTTTGCTTTAGGGAAAATTACCATCAACACTCTATAGAATAGATTTGAGTGAAGAGAGACTTGGGGCAGGAGTACTGGTTAGGAGTTTGTTATAATAATCTAGGCATCTAGACAAGAGATGAAGAAGGCCTGAGCTAAGGTGGTAGCTATTGAGTGGAGTGAAGGGGGTAAGAAAAGAATTGTTGTGCAGGTAGAGACCTCAAGATTTGATAATTAACTGGATATATGGGATGAGGGAGAAAGAGGAGTTGAGGCTAATGACTAGATTATTGGGAAATTGAAACCTGGGATGTTGAAAATATGGTGTTGCCTTCAACTGAGAGGGGGAGTCTGGAAGAAAGGTGGGCTTGGGGAGAATAATGAGTTATGCTGACCATGCTGAATGTGAGATGTTTCTGGCGTATCAAGTTTGAAATGTCTAGTAGGCAACTGGCATTATGTGATTGAACCTTGGGAGAGAAATGAGCTGGATGTATAGGTCTGTGAATCATCTACTTAGAGATGAGAGCTTAAATTAAAGGAGCTGAGGAAGCAACCAAGAGAAAGAATATAGAAGGGGAAGAGAGGAGGCCATAGGGCAAAACTCTGGCACACAACTAGAAATAGGGATTAATATGGATGATGAACCAGCAAAGGAGATTGAAAAGGAACAAATAGATAGGCAGGAGAACCAGCTTAGAGTAGTGTCACAAAACCCACAGAGGAAAGAGTCAGCCCAGGAGGAGAGGATGGTCAGTGGTGACAAATGCAGCAGATAGGTGGAGAAAGATGGAGACTGAGAAACAGACCATAATATCTGGCAATTAAAAGATCATTTATAGCTTTGGAGAGAGCGGTTTCTGCTGAGTGAAATGGGTGAAAGCCAAACAGCAAAAGGTTGAAGAGTGAGAGGAAAGGAAGTAGAAGCAGCAAGTATAGACAGTTTGTCAAGTAGTTTGGCTGAGAAAGAAGAGCAAAATTTCACTTGAGGGACTGATCGTATCTACTGAGGTTTTTTTAAGAATGGGGAGAACCAGTAGATAAGAAGAAGTTGAAGAGCGGGGCTGGGGACTGAGTATGCAGTGCGTTGGGGCAGAGAGGAAGGGATATGACCAAGCACATATGTAGAGAGGGATTGCCCTTTGAAAGGAGGACTATCTGTTAGAGACCAGGAAGAAGGAAAGAGTAGGGAACACTGAGACAAGAATGGCAGTGAGAGCTGTGGGCTCAGGTGCTCTTTAAGGCAAAATACTAATCTCATACTTAAAATGTCTTATTTTAGAATTGTTCCTTAAAGCTGCTTTGAACATTCTAAAAGAAAGCCTTAAAATTTTACAAAATGGTTCAGGGTCTGTTACCTGCCTGCTTTTCCATTTAGGAAAATTATCATTGTAACAGTCATTTCCACATATTTTTCTTTTCTTTGTAGATCCATAATCATAGTAGGAAAAAATATAATTACATGTTTATTGTATATGATATGTACATATCATTATATACATAATTATATATGAATCTATAATTACATATTTACTGTAAATAGTAATTTTATCAGTAATTATGATATCTGGCACATATTTATTGCTTTAAGTTTTGCAAAGCATTTTTATACTTATTTCACTTGGTGTTTTGAAGTAGGTGCAAGTTTTATTATCCCATTTTACCCAAAAGAAACTGAGGCATAGGGAAATAAACTGCTGGAATAGCTGGCATAGCTGGAAAATGTCAGAGATGGGATTTGAACCCAGATTTTATCTGACTCCAAGACCAGTGATTTTTCCACACGTTTGTTCTGCATTAGATAATCCTTTCTTTTCATATCATTTTCGGATATGCCATAAGACTTTCTACAAGACTATACTTCTTCCCACAAAATTAGCTTGGCTTCTGTTTCAAAAGATTTGATTGTCCTCTCTGCTCTCTGGGACCTCAGTTTTACAATCAGTTAAATGAGGGGATTGGACTAGACAAAGTGATATATATTTATTAAGCACCTACAATGTTCATAGAGTGTGCTAAATTCATCTTTTTATCATACAATGTTATAGAAATGCTTGTTTCATCCCATAAATTAAAAATAAAATAAATGAATATAAAAAATAAAGGCAAAAACAGTCCCTGCTCTCACAAAGATAGTAGTCCAATGGGGAAGAAAACCTGCAAACAATAATATAAACACAACATGTAGACAAGCCAAATCAGAGATTATCTCAGAGGGAAGGCCCTAGCATTAAGAGGGATCAGAAAAAAATTTCTTGTAGAAGGTGGGATTTTAGCTGAGACTGAAGGAAGTCAGGAGGCAGAAACACAGAGGAACAGAATTCCAGGCAGGGAGAACAGCCATTGAAAAGACATGGAGGCAGCAGGTGGATGTCTTGTATAAAGTACAGCAAAGAGGCCAGTGTCATTGGATCACAGAGTAGAAAGGAGGGGAATAAGATATAAGCAGACTAGAAAGGTGGAAAGGGTCTAGGATACGAAGGAATTTAAAAGTCAAACAGGACTTTATATCTGATTCTGGAGTCAATAGAAGTCTGTAGAAATTTATTGAAGGGAATGGCATGAGTAGAGCTATGCTATAGGAAGAATGCTTTGATGATTGACTGGAGGATGGACTGGAGTAGGAAGAGACTTGAGAAAGGGAGACCAACCAGCAGAATATTGCAACAGTCTGGGGGTGAGGTGATGAATGCCTTCACAGGTGAGTGGCAGAGTCAGAGGAAAGAAGGGGATATAAAAAGAGATATTATGAAGATAAAATCAATAGGATTTGGCAATTGATTGGATATGGAGGGTGAGAGAGGTGAAGAGTTGAACCTGGTAACTGGAAGGATGATGGTGGGTTTGGAAGGAAACATAACGAGTTCAGTTTTTGATTAGTTGAGTTTAAGTTGTCAACAAGACATCAGAGGCGGTTGGAGATGTGAGACTGATGATTTCTAAGGATCTTCCCAACTTGTGAATCTACGTTCCTAAATTATCATCCTTCAGACTTCAGAATGGGTGTATATTTTTCTATGCAAACATTTAGAGAGCTAATACCAATCTGCTAACTCCATCCAGTTAATTATTTCTTTGTAACTCTCCTTTCTAGCCCTCTATATTTTCACTAACACCATGTAGCTAAGGGATAAGCAAGCCATCCCCTTATAGTACAGGTAAGGAAGCAGAAACTTGGAGTTGTGACTTGCTGTGGTTATCAGCCTGGTTAATATGTGTTAGAGGTGGGATTTGAACCCAAATCCAGTGCTCCTACCATGCTGTTTTCCATTGTTTACCAGAAAAAATGATTTTTACCTTTTAAAGCATCAAAAGTCTTATTGTAACCTAGGTGTGTCATGTTTTTTTTTTTGTGCAAATCTTTCCAAATTGCATTACTGTTTTTCATTACATTAATTTTACTGAGCATAATTTTTCATTGTCTCATTATGTGCCTTATTATTTTGGGAATCATTTTTTTGTAATGTGCTTTAAATATAGTGAGGTCCTAAGAGACTACTAAAGCAAACAAGCTATTTTCTGCTGTGCTAAATAATTATCTTCTGACCCTCTCCTCTCCTCTTCTGCACTGTCAGTGTCTGCTCTTCCTCAGCATAGCTCCGGCTTTTAATCGCAGTTACTGCTGTGACTTTCTCTCACCACTGTATTTCTCGTTCTAGATAGACCTCCTCTTCTCTGTGTTCTCTCTTTTCTTGTGTTCTTGTGTTTATATGTTCTTGTTTCCTTTATCTTCTTTATCTCCTTTCCCTCCTGTTTCTTCCATGAATCTTGGCTTTTACACCAAACAGCTTGCCTTTTGTAGTCATGGTGTAATGTCATGGAATGAGCTACCCAGTAGTCTTAGAGGCAAAAAGCCTGGGTTTTCTTACCCTTCCTAGAGGTGTAACCCTGAGCAAATCATTTAAATTCTTTGAACCTCTATTTCCTGATCTATGAAATTACATGAATACTATTTTCATGATCTATGCTTCACAAGTTTGTTGGGAAGAAAATATTTTGTAAATCTTAGGAGTCCTACAAAAACGGGGCTTAGGATTCTCTATAGCCAATGAGTACTTCACTTCTGATTGATGAACTGGCCAATTGTTGGACTTGACGAATCTCAAAGATCACTTTCAATCAATCAGTCGATCCACAAACATTTATTAATGATAACTTTCAGCTCTAACAATCTCAGGTTGTGTCAGTCTAAGTAGACTGTAAGCCCAGTATGGATCAACAGGGTCATATGTCAGTTAAGAATACCAAGGCAGTTGTAGGTTTCAACTAGAGAGGGCAAATGCCCAGATTGTGGGAGTGGATAATACTGATACACTTTGCCCTATTTAGATTCCATGTGGAGTACTGTACAGTTATCCTTTCCACATTAGTGACTTTTCTCATCATGGTTTCACTATGTCATGGGACAGCATATGAAATTAAATGGGATTTTGAGGGGAGTTCTATGGAAGCTGCAGACAACACATGAAGGCCAACAGATAACACAGAAACTGTGACTAAATACTTAACCCAAATTTTGCAGTAAGATACTGTAAACACCTCATAAAAGGAAAAAGAAAAGATGCAGACTGCTCTGGTATGAAGGGAGGGCCAAAAAATTTTATGTGGCTTTTCCAGATTGCACAGGTCCCATGCTCCTAAACCCCATGATATGGAAGGGATAACTGTATTCAGTTATGGAATCTCTAAGAAGCAAGAATACTGATAAGCAAGAGCCTTCTAGAGGAGGACAGTGTGCTGAAGAGCCTCAAAATCATGCTGTCTGAGGATCTTGGAAGGTCCCCAGGATGTGTAGCCTGGGAAAGAAGACCCAGGGGGTGACCCAGTAACTGTTTTCAAGTACTTGATGGGTTTTCATATGGAAGAAGGATTAAATTTGTTTGCTTAGCCCCAAAGGGTTAGATCTAGTAGCAATGAGTGAAGCTGCAGAGAGGCAGTTTTCAGTTCAATATAGATAAAAAACTTTTTAAGGATGAGAACTGCTTCAAAGTGGAGTGGGTTGCCTTGGTAGCAGCAGACCAAGGCTGGATGAGCACTCCTTGGGAATATTATAGAGGCATTCTTGGTAGGATTAGGTTGGTCTTGATGGCCACTGATGCTTCTTCAGATTATGTGGTTCTCTGGTCTCAAGGCTTTTGACTATTTGGGGGATGTTTTCATCTCTGCTGACCACTCAAAAATTCCTTCCTGGAAGGTATGGTGCATCTTTTAAAAGTGACCTTTGCTTGAGATGCTTCAGGTTGCTCTAGGTAGTTTAAGCATTACCATATTTGAAATGGAGAAGCAAATTCTGCCGTAAGATGGTCCATGTCCCTTCCAACTTGTCCATTCATCCTATCGTGCTCACATAGCATTTTGTTTTGTAACTATCTAATCAACCTATCATGCATTATGAAGCAATATTGCTATTTATGATGGTATCTTGACCCCTTATAGTTTTTAAGTTCCTTGTGGAAAGGGACTAAGTGTAGGCACTTAATAGATATATGTTATATTTGTATCTTACTAAAGAACATTGACAATCTTAACAATATGTCACATCTTAGTTTTATGGATGATGGACCATTCTAGAATGGCACATCCTTAGAAGCTGGGTATGACATTCTTTAACATAGTTTCATCATTATAGTGAATCTGGGATGGAATTTCAACCTTATTTAGCTTCTGAATTCCCTTATGTTTGTGGGTTTGCCAGACCCTTAACAGTATTTCAGTGTAGTTTTTTTGTGGTTTAATGTGTATACCAGTCTGAACTCAGTAGCTCTGTGGTTTATCATTTACTGAGAACTGTGTTTTTCTAAGAAAATGCTTTCTTCCTGGTGCATTTCTAAACTAAATCCTTTTTCTGTGAGTACATCAGCTTTAAGGGTTACTATGTGGGGTGCCATTGGTGTCAATAAGACTAAGCAATCACCCAATTCACAGTGCAGGTGACTTTAACAGAAATCATATTGACTGAAATAGTATTAAGCACGTGATGCTGGCATGTGACTTTTGAACATTTGCCAAGAAAAGCACACAAGTGGCTAAATCTGGCTGCAAAAGCAAGGGATTTGCTTGTCTTGCCTCATCTGTGAGTAAGGTCCTCCCACACACGTTTATGGGGAATGTGAACCTAATCTTTATGGCTTTGGAGGGAAAATAATAAGGTACACAGTCCGCATGAGCCTGCAGACATGCTTTCCACTTTCACTACCTTCAAGTATATAGGTCACTTCTTGGGCTCTGGACTTAGGAGTGGGGAAGCATATGTACCATGAGATGAAAACATTAACAAGCTTCAGTTTGCCCTTTACATAACTTCTTTCTCTTCATGAAATCAGATTGGGAGAAACCCTAGACTTTTTTTTAGGGAAACTCAAAATTTCCCTAACAGGAAAAGCATGTTTTATGAGGCTGGCACTGATTCATTTTTTTCACAATTGGACAAAAACTCATCAGCTTGTTATGTTTGTGATTATTATTACTATTGGTATGTTCTAGACGAGGCTTAAGTGAATAAAAGGCACATACTATCTGCTGTTGTATGATTTAATGGAAGGAAGCTTCAATGACTTGAATAACTATTAGATTTTTTTTTAACAGGAATGTTTCAGTTCAGCATCACTGAAGGTAGTAGACTTTGTTTTGGGTGCTGACTCCTTAGTTCATTCAGTGACCATTTCTTTTAAGTGCCTACTATATGCAGAGTATGGTATTTGAGCACTGAGGGACATACAGTTTAGACAATGTAATAGTCTTTCCCCAGAAGGAGTTTGTAGTCTAGGAAGGGGATAAGAAATGAATGTGATCACATCAGCAGAGTATGGACACAACTTGCTGCCAAGTTAAAGTAATATGAAATGCCATTATATTTTACATTCCGGGAAAAAAAGTCTCACATCAGCTGTATGTATTATGTCTTGCTATATATGCCACTCTGCATATATAAAGTGCTATTTTAAATCAATATAATTGTATCCAGAATGGATTATGGAAAGTAAGGGCTTCTTAAATCAAGAGGGTTTTGCCAGTATAAGTTGTAGTGAGTGTGAAGTATGAAAGTATAGAAACTAGGTTTGCACACTTACTGTCACCTAGGCATTCATGCAAAGAATCATGTTGGTCAAGGAGATGTAGGAGAAGGCATTATCATTAAGAAACAAGGACAAATCCATAGCACTTTTTTGGCATAGCTTCCAAAAAACACAAAGAAACTTAAATGTCATAAATTGACACTAGTGCACATAAAGCGGAATGGAGTGATGCTGGAGCCTTGCACTTCTTATGTGGGATGAGTTGAAATGAGGGAAATAGGTAAGCTAATGAGGTCAGTGAACTGGGTCAGAAAAGAATCGGATCACATGTGAGGATCCAGGGTGTGGGTTACAGGGGCTGACTGTAGAGAGCAATCTTAGGAGTTCTAAAGGAGAAACAACTAGAGTTAGCACAGCCCTGCAAAAGTGAATGGGAAGAAAATAAGAGGATTCAGATATCCGAAAGAATGACAGTGAACTAGGCGAAGAAAACAGTGAGCTGAAAGGAGAACAGAAGGCATTTGAGAAATATCAATTAGCTTGGACATATGACTGAACTGAAACTGAGATAAACGTGATCTTTCAGTCCAGCTTCTTTCGGTAGTCAGTAATTCAGTTTCTTCTTTCTCATTCATAAAGCAATAACAACAAAAGATCACTAATTAAACATATTTACCTATAGAATTATAGTATTAATTTGCATTATGGAATATGGATATTCCATAATTTGGATATGGAAACTAATATTCATAAAATGTAATATGAGGATAATTTAAAATCATTAAATAAGTTATTCAGAAGTCAGTATTTTGTCACACTTAGTTAACATTAATCTCACATTTACCTTATAAAGATCAAAATCTTTACTCCTTGAGTCCATAAAACCCAGTCCCATCTCCTCCCAGAGAAGACCTTTCCCCCATTCTGCTGATATCAGAGCTACCTAATGTGTGTTCTCCTTCTTCCTCTGTCCACCTCTAAATGTTTTTGAGCATGTCACACCTTATTCAGTAAATTTTAGTGTCTCCCTATTACTTCCAAGATCAAATATAAAATCACTCTATTTGACATTTCACAACCTGGACCTTTCCAGTGTATTATGCTTCACTTGCCTGTACTATGCAAACTATGATCTAGCCATGTTGGCCTCCTTGCCACTTGTTCCTTACACATGTTGTCTGCACTGTTTGATATGAGCATCATTTGATAGGATCATTTTTTTGGACTCTTTGTATCCCATTATTTAACACAGTGCCTGGCAAATGGTAAAAACTTAATAAATACTAATTGACTGATTGATTTCACCCAGCCAACTTTTAATCTACCATTTCAGGTATACATTACTCTTCAACATCCTCTCTGGCCCAACCACATTGTTCCACAGCCTTTTTACAGGCAGTTTGCTGGGTCTGGAATGTACTCTCCCTTCACCTTTACCCCTTAGAATTGTTATTTTCTTCCAAAGTTCAACTTAAGGGCTGCTTTATTGAATGTAAACTCCTTGAAAGCAGGGACTGTTTTATTTGTCTTTTTACTCCCAGAACCTATCAGAGTGCTTGGCTCTTGATAAAAGCATGTTGGTTGAATGAATCACAGTTTCCTTGGGAAGAGGTAGAAGATAACAGTATTTTTACAAATGAAAAAGATTCATGGTAGAGTTCAGGTAGTGAACCAAAGATTTCTCATTCAATAGTCTCTACAATCCTTTTCCTATTTACCAAACCTCTTCTGTATTCACAAAATTACTACAACATGTAGAGCAAGGTTTCTTAACCTGGGATCTATGCTCCACCCCCTCTTTCAAGGGTCCTTGAATAGTTTGCACAAGGTTTATGAATTTGAATGGAAGGGAGGAGATGTGTCTTTTCCTCCCCTTAACCATTAATTGAATGTGTCATTTTATTCATTTAAAAAAAGGTCCATAAACTTCACCAGGCTGCCAAAATTGGTTCATGTCTCACACAAAAAGGTTAAGATCTTCTGCTCTCAAGTATATATGTATTTCAGTTTTGAACTTCCTGTGTATTACCAAGGATGTCACCACCTTTCTTCCCTTCTTCCCCACTTCAGCCCTAGTCCTCCACAAAATGACAAGACTAGATTCTTTTCTTTCAATAGCAAGCCTCCGGAATTTATTCACTGGCAGCCCCTACTGTTTTGGGGCTGTTGCTGCCCCTCTGCTTTAATGCATAGATAGCAAATCAACAGGAAAGGTCTGTATATGTCTTACTGATTGATCCATTTCTCATAGGGAACCAGGTATTGTTTTTTTTCAGTTATATTTTCTGTTCCTGGCAAATAGGTCTAATTTAGAAAGTCTGTGGCTATCGTAAGCTTTCTAGATTTTTATTTTCTTCATCCTTAGTTTTGTGTATGAAACCCACTCACCTTAACATGCACTTTACTGCATATGCCCCCCTGAAATGAGTCTTTCTACATTTACTGACCATGAAACTGGGAGGGAACCTTGACTTTGGGTTTTGGTTTTTTTGCTTGTTTGTTTCTTATGTGAGAAAGACTTTTCCTTTTTTTGCTTAAACGAGATTTTATCCCTTGGGCTACCAGCTGTAAAGATCTTGCTGTTCACTCACTTATCTCTTGGAGCTCTCAGTGTCCTGACCTGATTGTGACTTCTCTCTCCTATGTTGTTGCCTTATCCTCTTTGTCCAGGTTGGTTTTAATTTAATTCAATTGAATTCAATGAAACAAACACTCAGTATCTGCTCTGTGCAAAGCAGTGTGTTAAGCTGTTGGAGATATAAAGTAGGTTAGTATTTGGGAGAAAAACAAGTTCATGAAGAGCTGTGATAAAAGGAAATAAAATGTATTAATCAAACAATATTTTTAAAACATCTGCTGTGTGCTAGGCACTATGTTAGGCACTGGGGATACAGAAAGAGGCAAAAGACAAAGAAAAGAGGCAAAAAACTGCCCTCAAGGAACTTCTCTAATAGAGGAGAAAGCACACAAGCAAATATATACAAAGTGAGCTATATACAGGATAAATGTTGTTCATTTGTTTCAGTCGTGTCTGACTTTTTGTGACCCCATTTTGGGTTTCTTGACAAAGATACTGGAAGGGTTTGACATTTCCTTTTACAACTCATTTTACAGATGAGGAAACTGTTAAGTGACCTGACCAGGGTCCCATAACTAGTAAGTATCTGAGGTTGGATTTGAGCTCATGAGGATGAATCTTCCTGACTCCAGCTCTGAAACTTCACCACCTAACTGCCCCCACAGGATAAATAGGAAATAATTTAAAGAGAGAAGGTGCTATAATTAAGAGGCCTTAGGGAAGACTTTCTGTAGAAGATGGGATTGTAGTTGGAATTTAAAGGAAGCAGGGGAAAGGAGACATCCAGGCAAACTGCCGTGAGAAATTTGAAAAGGGATTGTGCTCAAGCATGAAAGTAATAGTTGTTCTTTAAACTGTTCAGTCTCACCTGGGCTGGGAGTAGAGTAGAAAAGGAAGGAGCAAGGAGAGAGTTTGAAGGGATTCTCCTCAGCTCTCGAAACAATTACTGTGATACTTTCGTGGGAAGTGGACTTTTCTGTCCAGTGGCCATATGTTTGCATCTGAGCCCATTGCTCTCTGTAGACCATGTCACCTTGTGACCTAGTAGTCAAAACATAAGGTATAGGCCATCACAATCCCCTCTCCGAAGCCATAAGTGCTCAGGTTTCTCTGAAAACAAATCTTCTTTCCAGATTCTTAAACAAAACCCCTTTGGTGAACCTCCTATCAAATTCTTGTTTTCACACTTCCTTGTCTTTTATCTCTTTGGTAGCTTGAAGATGGCAGACATAAACCCTCGGCCCAGTTAACTTTGAATCCCTTTTCTCGGTTTTTCCTCTTATTCCAATCATCTCTGAGTCTTAGTTTATTGTATAGTACATGGGTCAGGACCTTCCCTGAGCTGAGAAGTTGTTTATTATGTTGCAGACTTCACAAAATAATGTACTCATATAGAATATTGTTAGAATTGGAGAAGACCTTAAGACCATTTAATGCTATGCCCTCATTTGACAGAGAAGGGAACTAAAGCCTGAAGTGGTAAAGTGATCTGTCCAAAGTTTCACAGCTAATAAGTAGAAAAGTTGGAACTCAAAACTGGATGTTGTAAGTATATTCATTTGTTCCATGTAGTACATAGCAACTAACTTTTCATCCTTAATAATCGATACTGTATCATGTTATCCCTATCCCATTATTTTAGGTCTTTAAAAATGTGTTTTATCATTGGCGTATATCATAAATTCCCCTTTGTACATATTAATTCTTGTATCAATACAGTCACTTTTGTTTGTGGTTCATTAGACCAAGACCATAGATTTGGTCCTTGTATTGACTCCTTAGATTCTCTTCCTCGTTCAGGTCTAAACTAAGTCCATATTCTTACTCACCAAAATGGATGAGTTTAGAGTGTAAGCATGGATCAGTGCAAATCCATCACCAATACTGGAAGAATACTCAAGACATATGCCTTTCATAATGAAGGGCAGGGTGATGATGATGTGTTTCTCAGGAAATCTATATTTTTACAATTAAAAATGAGCTATTTGTTTTTCAAAAATCATGTGAGTAAACAGGATGGTAAGAAATGTTCAATTTATTGCAAGTTTAAGGTATTCCTTTCCATAACAGGTAAGTTTTCAGTATGAAGAAGTATGATGAAAATGTATTGCCCAATTCCTAACAGAGATCTAGAAGCAAACAAGTAATGATGGAAAATGTTTGTCTGCCATGGTTATTCTGCTATAATTTTTCAGATTTTTTCCTCTGGTCAGACTATCCAATTTTTAGTTGCTAGAGGTATATTCAACATCTTTGATAATAACCTTTATTTAAATTATAATGGCTTCATGTTTATTTCCCTCTGTTTATGAGTAATCATGAAAGAATTATGTCATCTTAGTTGAGTTACCCTAATTGAGCTAACACAATGTAGCTTGAATCTTTTACATTTTCTTTCAAACTTCTGTTTTTATTTTATACTTTAGCATTTCACAAGAATAATTTTTTAAATGAAACTAAGATAATCAAGCCCAAGGATATGTTTTTGCACCTAACAAAGCCACTTTGGTTACACGAATTTAGTCATGCTGTTTAAACTTATCATGGCGGAGCTTGCCAAAAATATTAGTCATCTAAATTCAGTCTTATCTGATTACCAAAATAAATAGCTATCAGAGTCACTGCTATGTAAATTTTTTTTTTTGCTAGTGTGGCATAGACTGGCCCACATAATTTTATTTTATTTTATTTTTTTAAATAAATTTATTTATTTAACTTTTTACATTCATTTTCACAAAATTTTGGGTTCCAAATTTTTCTCCCCATTTATCCCCTCCCCCACCCCAATACACTGAGCAATCTAATTTTCCCTGTCTCCAATCTGCCCTCTCTTCTATCATCCCTCCCTTCTCTTGTCCCCATCTTCTCTTTTGTCCTATAGGGCCAAATAACTTTCTATTCCCCATTAACTGTATATGTCTTATTTCCTAGTAGCAAGAGCAATACTCAACAGTTGTTCCTAAAACTTTGAGTTCCAACTGCTCCCATCCCTCCCTCCGCACCCATTCCCTGTGGGAAGGCAGGCAATTTAATATAGGCCATATCTGTGTAGTTTTGCAAATGACTTAGATAATAGTTGTGCTGTGTAAGACTAACTATATTTCCCTCCATCCTATCCTGCCCCCCACTGCTTCTATTCTCTCTTTTGATCCTGTCCCTCCCCAAGAGTATTGATTTCAAATTGCTCCCTCCTCCCATTGCCCTCCCTTCCATACTGCTATATAAGTTTAACAATCTGGAATTTTAGATGTACAATTTCTAGAAATTCTCTTCCATGTGGGATCTGTCCTTCATTTGGCATTGCTAACCACTATCTCCTTGACATCTTTCCTTCCTTGTCTTACAAATGGAATACCATGCCTTCCTGGTTTATTTCCTTCATTTACTCTGACTCTTCTGCCTGACCCTTAACCATGGACAGTTCTCAGGTCTTGTTCCTTCACCTGTGCTCTTCTCTGGGTATTCTTTCTTGAAGAGCCTTTCAATCACCGCACTTCAGTTTTCTCCCAAATGACAACTCCCAAATCTGTTTCTCCAGTGATTTGGGTTTTTTTTTTTCTCATTTGGGCTCTAATTCCATATCTTCAGAGGCCTTCTGGAATTTTGCTTGCAAATATTTTTAATGACCTCAAACTTTTCAAATTTCAGTCCTCAGATCTCAGACACCTCAGAATTCAAACCAACTCCAAACTTGGATTTATTGTCATACCTCTTAAGTCAGCCATTCCTCACAACTTCTCTCCCTTTGTCAATGATATATCTAAGTTCGAATCCAGGAAATCTTCTTTGACTCATTCCTTTTTTCTTATCACCTGAACTCAGCCAGTCAGTATTACTTCCATCTCGGAATCACCTCTTGTTTCTGTTTCTTTTATATTTTTTACCACCAAAACCATTTCACTTCACACCTAGGTTATTCCAACAACCTCTTAGTTGGCCTTCATTCTGCCTGCATTTCAGTCTAGCCTGTATATACTATTGACATGACAGTATTCCTTAGACATTCTTTCTCAATGTTATTACACTGCTCAGAAATCTTCAGCAGCACGGACCCTGTCTTCACATAATATTTAGCATGTGATATGTCATAAATACATGTGGATTGATTGAAAAGATGCTACAATGAGTCCATGGTTCAAGATCACTCTTCTGGGTATTGTCTGGATTCTCACTGTGCAGCATCTCCAGTCACTGGCTTTAGAAGACACATACAGTGATTTATTGACAAGCACTATGAGCTTGGACTCAGAAGATCTGAAAGGGAAGCCTGGCCCTCCCACTTTCTAACTATCATTTAACTTCTCCAAGTTTTTCCATCTATAAAAAGTGAAATGATAATCTCTGCCTATATGATAGTGCTATTGTGAGAAGCAAATGAGATAAATCATTTGAAGCTAAACTTTACATGTATCATCATTACAGTTTAAGAGCTCTCACTATTTTTATTATAGAGAAACAACAAAGGTTCCAGAGAACCACTAAAGTCACCTATTTGAAAATTAAAACTGTGGGCAAAATTAAAGACATTAGAATTATTTAATATGAAAAAGAGAAACTTATTATATGACCTGATAAAATAAGGACATCATTTATTCTCTGCCTGTAAGGACAAGTTCTTTATATGAATTATATATTTTTTTACTTCATTTGCTTTGCTCGAAGGCTCTTTAGTCCAATACATGAGAAGTAAAATTTACTTCTATGAAACAACGAATGGCCTTTCATTTTCTTAGATTTCCATTAGTCACCTGTTGTTGTTATTTAATATCTGGATGTAGCATTGGCATATATTCTCTTTTTCTATCCAGATCCACCAGTGACCATGCTGGGAGGAGCTAAATCATTTGTCTCTGTGCTCCTTGGAACCAACTTCTCATCTTCATATCAACCATTTTTAGTCTCTCTCAATCCCTCCTTTTTATATCTTGCTATATGTGTTGTTTCCCCCATTAGAATATAAGCTTCTTTTAGGACAAAGAGTGTTGTGCCATTGTATTTGAATCCCCAGTTCTTAGCACAAGTTTGGGCACAGAGTAGGTGTTTAATAGCCATTTTCCATTCACTTTTTCTGAAGGAAAGGAGCCCAGGGAAGCTGTTTATATCTGTTTATTTGAAGCTCTCTCTTGAAAAGAAAGAGATGGCAGGAATATATGTGTTTACATTCTTCTTTGAAGGGATAGTAGTATTCATATTAGGTCTTACCACTAAATAAACAGACACATGTTGAATGATAATTAACTACTCTATTTCTGAGTTCAAATATAAGATAATCATTGATAACATAATCAACTTGAAATCCAGACATTTCAAGTAATCACCAAGTCTACACATGTAACATACAGGAGTGGTTTTTTTGTTTATTTCTATGGGCCACAAAGAGGGAAACAAGCATGACCTGTTACGTATGTATAGGATTCTGCACCCCCTCAATACATTAAATTAGAGGTGACCAGAAACCCAATTGCTATTTACTAAAAGTTTTTTGTTTCTTAAATCTGGAAAAATAAAAGTAGATTAGAAATGAAATAGTTTTAACTAAAATGAACTTGAATTTAGTTTTCGATACAGAATTTATGTGTGAATCAACTACATTATTATGTTTGTCTGTCAGGATGGTGTTGTGTCCTAGATGTATTTAAACTTTAAATGTAACATTTTTACCATCAGCCTATTGTTGCATTAATATGTTACAGTCACATAGTATATGTGGTAGATATTTTTTTTTAAAGCATGAGCTCACTTGCTGCAGTCTGTCTACTTTCTGAATATTTAAGAATTTCTTTATTCTTTTTGCTGTGAAAGTCTGATGATAGTTTCTAAACAAGACCTTGATAGCAGTCACTAAGAAATCTTGGATGAAGATTTGAGGCCTGTATCCTTACTTTCAAACATAGAAGAAAGAGGAATTTTTTTGAAATAAAATTTTGTCTTTTGCTTATAGGAGTAGACATAGAGGGCAGCTAGGTGGTACAGTAGATGGAGTTTTGGGCCTGGACACTGGAAAACCTAAGTTCAAATCCAGTTCAGACATTGACTAGCTGTGTGACTGGGCACTTCACCTTGTTTACCTCAGTTTACTCACTTGTAAAATGAGCTATAGAAAGAAATAGCAAACCATTCCAGTATCTTTGCCAAGAAAACTCCAAATGAGATCATAAAGAGTTGGACATGACTGAAATGACTGAACCACAGCAACAAGTAGAGGGTAAACTCAAATTTGATTTTTTGCCGTTCATTCTTGACATTTTCAAAAGTATACTGGGGGAAAAAGAATATTGAGCCCTAGAAAGTATCACCTATTTTCTTAAGGCATGATTGCTGAATGAGGGTCTACAGTCCTAGCATATTTGACCTTTCCACATGTTCCAAGGATATTGTTGGATACTTCTATCTATGGAATTTAGCTTGGGATTTAAAACTGGTAGCAAGTTACAAAGAGTCAATGGTTGAAGTTTTTCGTTTAGGACCCTACGTTGGCTAACGCATCCAAAGAAAGGTATGGCTCCTTGGTTTGAAAAAGGTGAAATGATTTAATCTGTGGTTTATATCTTGGGGTTATAGTATCAGATCAGAGATAGATCAGAGATGGAGAACCTGTGACCTCAAGGCCTCATGTGACCTTCTACATCCTTGGGTGCAGCTTTTTGACTGAGTTCGAGTTTTATAGAACAAATCCTTTTATTAAGGGTATTTGTTCTGTGAAGTTTGGGTTCAGTCAAAGGGAAGCACTTGAGGACCTAGAGGACCACATGTGGCCCTGAGGCCACTGATTCCCCACCCCTAGCCTAGACCTTGCTTACGCTTGTGTGAGGAGAGTTGGATAACCAGCACTCTTGCAGAAAGAGAACACATTGTTGATCAGGAGCGGTCTCAGATTATGAAAGTATATTCAGTGTAAAACCTTAGAAAACAGTAGTCAAGAAGCTGGAACAAGTTGGGTGTTGAACCTGGAGTCAGGAGGACACAAGTTAGAAACCTGCCTCAGACAATTACTAGCTGTGTGACTTTGGACAAGTAATTTATTTTCTAAATAGGGATAATAAAATCACCTACCTGAAAGGTTGTCATGAGTGTCTAATGAAATGACATGTAAAGCCCTTTTTCAAGTCTTAAAATGCTATGTTAGCTGCTATTATTCATTATTATTATTTGACTCATGTGTGTCTAGAAGGCAGCCCTTAACTGCTAGCATGCTAGCAAATTTGGGGTTCTGAGTGGCTGTAATAATGATAATCATATGGCTTTCTCAATTATGATCAGATCATTCAAATAGGGCCCTCCATATGAGAGAGAGAGACAGAGAGAGAGAGACAGAGAGAGAGAGACAGAGACTGAGAGAGAGAGAGAGAGAGACAGAGACAGAGAGAGACAGAGAGAAAGAGAGACAGAGACAGAAACAGAGACAGGGAGAGAGGAATGTGAATTATAGAAAATCGAAATGAAATGGCAACTACTGATCAGGCTTTGGAAAAGCGATGCATCAATAGTCATGTAAACTGGATAGAAGTTTAACAGTGATGCCTGATACTCCTAAGCCATCCAAGAGCCCTCCTTTAATACCTGAAGATTATTCAAACCTTAGTACTCATAAGTTTATGAGTCCCAACAAGGGTAGTAATAATAATATTTATTCTTGAGTTCCTTGAAGGCAGGGATAGTTTAATTTTTGATCTCCCATAGTATTGAGCACAGTTCCTTATTTTGCATAGTAAACACTTATTAACTATTAGTTGAATAAATGATTTTTTTCTTAATATATTGTACTTTTCTTTTTATTTGCTAAAGTTACTTTATTTATTAAAACCATCTATATCCATAGGATATGTCCTTGGGATGTAAATTGGCAGGACCACTGATGACCTATATTCTAAGACATTGAAACTGATTTAAAATTTTAAACCATGGCCCCCAAATTCCACTCCCACCCCCACACCCTTTTAAACCAGATCTTCATTTCCCAGTCAGGCTTTCTTTTCATAGGCCCCTCTCTCCAGTTATCAGTAGTGAAAAATGCCACGCACATTCCTAAGATCTTCAGCTTCTTGACTAGAAATGTACTTACTCCAGTAATGTTTTCTGGATTTCTTCTAGCAGTAGTCATGACATTAATCAGCAAGACTAATTAGTGGTCTTCAGTTTTGGTCTCAATAGGTTCAGCTGACAAATTATTTTTCTAAAGTGCAGATCTGACCACATCACACCTCCCCCCCTCACTCAATGAATTCCAGTGGCTCCTGGATCACCTCCAGGATCAAATATAAAATCTTCTGTTTGGCCTTCAAAACCCTTCATAACTTATCATCACCCCACCTTTCCCTATTTAATTTTTTATTATATCATATATGCTATTATAATATTTCTTATTCCTTCTGACGCTTGTATTCCTTCTCATGTGCTCAATCCAGTGGCATTAGCCTTCTTTCTGTTACTCAAACAAGATATTTCATCTCTCAGCACCTGGAATTTTCTCTAGCTGTTTCCCATGCCTGGAATTCTTTCCTCATCTCTGCCTCCTGGCTTCCTTCAAGTCCCAATACAAAGCCCATCTTTTATAAGATGCCTTTCTCAACTGCTCCTAATTTTAGTGCCTTCCCTCTGTTGATTTTTTCCTGTTTATCTGGTGTGTAACTTGTTGCTTGCTTGTTATCTTCCCCATTAGATCGTGAACTTCTTAAGAGTAGGAACTGTCTTTTGGACCTTTTTGTATCCTCAGCACTTAGTATAGTGCCTGGCACATAAGAGGCACTTATTAAATGTTTATTGACTGTCTACATTGCTTCTTGAATCCATACTGTTCAAGCCAGTTGGGCAGATACAGGAAGACAGTCATGCACATGATATAGCTTCAGACCATTGGTGATGCTACTTCCTTTCCTTCCTCGTCATTCCAACTTTTAACACAAGGTAGAATTTCCTTTTTCCCTTTTCCCTTTGAATTGCTTCTTCTGCTCTTTAAGGAACCCTTCATTCTACCTGATAACTTAGAGAGTAGAGAGACATGTCAAGATAGATTTTCAACTCTAGGAAGGAGATTAACCTGTAGTTTCTCTGTTCATAGGTGTTAGTGACAGAAACATACAATAGCAAGAACAGCATATTCTATCCACATCACTACAGAAGTAAGGACTATTGATACTTTGTAGCCAACTCTTATGTATAATTTCATTCATTTTGTTCAGTGCAGTTGCTAGGGCCCCTGAATGAGACTTTGCTTATTTATTGTTTGTAGGACTCTCAACTCTTCTGGAGACATGACACTTCCTTTGGTTGGCAATTAAGAAATTCTTTCCAAATCCCCAAGTTGCCTGTGGCTCTTGTCCCCAGGAGGGTCATGACCATCCGCTCTATTCTTCCATTACCATTTCTTGTCAATGAGTAGTGGCGTTAACCACATGTTAGTAAACAGAATATAAACATAGTAACCCAGAGAGGTCAGACTGGTACAAGATAACACCTTAAGTTGGAATCATCTGTTGTGGTCCTGTTGTTTCTATTTCATAGTAAAGATGCTTGACATGATGATGATAATGGTGATGATGATAGCTAACACTTAGATAGCAATTTCTAGGTGCAAGGAACTGTTCTAAGTGATTTATAAATACTATCTCACTTTACCCTAACAACAACCCTGGGAGAGTAGGTGCTGCTATTATCCCCATTGTACAGATGAGGATAACATGGCAAAGAGAGGTTAAGTGACTTGCCCATGGTCACACAGCTAGTAAGCATCGAGGCTGGATTTAATCTCAGATCTTCCTGTCTCCATAACTGGCATTCTGTCCAAACACAGACTTTTGGGTGGATTTTGAGGCACATTATTCCTCACTCACTTTCACAGCTCTAGGTCAGACATAGCTCTTAACTATTTTACTTCCTGTTAGGAGAGGGAGTAGGACATTTTGTGAGTTCCTGTTTTAAAATGTCTCCAAAAGAACATCGGTATCTGGACCAGTTCATGGAATTCTTGTGAATAAAGTATAGCATTTGACAAGTGAGTATATAAGAAAGACCTTTAATTTTCTCTTTAAATTTTAAGATGTTTTCTGTGTGTAAATGTTTTATATCAGCCTTCTCATGTATGCATAGATAACATTTACTCTGTTGACAGACATTAAGAATATCACATGAATTTATTTATCATTATCTACAGCAATGTCTCATGTTTGGTTTCCTGTGTTTTAAAGAAAAGTCTGTAAATAGCTTAAAATAGGGATTCCAATGAAATGTGGGTTCTACTTCATTATATTTGGTCTGGGAGGCTGTATAAGCCTAACTCTAAGAATACCGGTAGTGGTATATATCTACATTCTAAGAATTTAGGGAGGCGAGGTTTGTTCAGAATTAAATCATCCTGTTATAACTGTGAAGCTTCCTGCACAACAAACCAAAACACACACACACACACACACACACACACCCCATAAAAATACAAACAAGTCCCCAAAAGGGAAAATGCCTGAAAGTTCCATTTATCTCACAACACTCAAAAATCCTTTGTAGTCAGTTATTTCAGAACCTGCATTTATTTCTTTGATCAGTTATAGAATTTAACTGATATATACCATTCCTGTGTATATTTTCAAACATGAAAACCTTCTTGGTAAAAAGGGAGGAAAGTTAAGAGTTTCTGAAACCCATGTTGCAAAGGATAGCTAGAGGTCTGAGAGAATCATTTAAATTTAGCTTTCTTGGTTTATTAAAAAAATTCGATAATTACATGTATGTATTTAATTCTTTAGCATTAGTGTTCCATTTGGAATCTCCTTTGCCTTATTTTTTTCCTTTTGCTTTCTTGTTAAAGAAGCATCTCATCTAGATTGGATTATTTCAGAAAAAGGAAAAGCAGAGTCAGAATCCCAGAATAAAATTCACTCTATGCTGCAACATTTTAAGCAAAATGGAATGAGTATTGCAATGCCATGAGGAAAATCCTAGATAAGGCTATAGAAAAAAAATAGTGGTTTTAGTAACACTTTAAATTTAGACTTTTGTTTTACATTCTTTCTATTCAAACTTTCCATAATTTTTCAACAACATTCTCAGAACTACAAGTTTCACATCTTAATAACTTCTGCTTCTTGGTTTGTTATTGTTCTTTTGGTGGTTGGAAGAGAGTAGGAGTGAGACATAAAATGCTGCATTGTCTTTCAAAAGCTATTTGCTTGTATGATGCTTGCTGTCACTGATCAGATTTGGGAAAACAAGGCCAACCTTCCTCTGAGGCCCTACACTTATAATTTGGATGACTGCCACCCTGTGAATGGTGGTGCTTGCTAATAGATCCATTAACTTAAGGTTTTCTTTAGATGTGAGAAAATGAGCATAGGTAATCAAAAACAATTCTTCTTCTTAAGTCTTTTCCATAAAAATATAGTTTAATTAAAAGAACATTTCACTGTATGCTAATTGTTCATTATTAACTTGTCAAAGTCAAGATAAAGCAAGATTTTAAGAAATGTACTTGGGAATAAATCTGAACTTTTTTAAAGCTAATTTAATAATGATCAATTACTACTTAACTAAACCTTGACTTTCTTTTCTGCCATTCACAAGAGAACTTTTATTATATCTCACCTACCATGCTTCTAGGTGTGGAAAAGTTCTAGAGCCTTCACCTGTCCATAACTTTCCAGGATGCTGAAGTTGGTGATATTAGCTAACTATACATTGCTTAAGGTCTTTAGAGCATTCTCTCTCTCTCTCTCTCTCTCTCTCTCTCTCTCTCTCTCTCTGTCTCTCTGTCTCTGTCTCTGTCTCTCTCTCTCTCTCTCTCTCTCTCTCTCTCTCTCTCTCTATATATATATATATATATATATATATATATATATATATATATGTCTCATGGAATCCTCTAGAACTAACTTGGTGAGTATATGAGGGGAGATTGAGAGAATATGAGACTAGAGATACTCTGAAAGTAGAACAAATTCAAGTTCAGCAAACATTTATGAAGTGGCCACCATGTGCCAGGTTACTGTGCTAAGCACTTTACAGATTTCTCATTTTATCCTTAGTACAACCCTGAGAGGTAGATGCTATTATTGTCCCCATTTTACAGATGAGAAAAATTAGGTTGAGAAAGCTTAAGGGATTTGCCCAGGGTCACACAGCTGGAAAAATGTTTGAGACAGGATTCAAACAAAGATTTTCCTGTGGTGCTAGTAGTTTGAAAAACCCTCTTTTGGTTCTTCTTTCTATTGCCTGGATTCATCGCAATGCAGTGTCTCAACTTAACTATATAGATCCTGAATGAGGCACCTTGATAACTAAACGAAAGGGAAATCTCAAATTGCTGTTTGCCTATATCCTTTATTCCTTTATCTTTCCTCTTCCTGATCAAAAGTAAAAATGATAAAGAAAGAATTATACAATTTTTTCTCACAGTCTGCTTCAACTCTTCTCAATGATTTTCTTTACAGTTAGGAAAAAACCCTGCTTTACCAAGTCATTAATTTATTCATTTAACTCTTCCCTTCCTCCTTCGTCAGCACTCTGACAGTGTCACAGTTTAATAAACCTTGCAGTGACATGCTTAGGTCACCAGTTTCTGTGCAGGGCCAAAACTTCCCCTCCATTTCCCCACCCCATCCCCCAATTTTTGACACATTTGAACTTAACAAAACAGTTTTCAAATCAGTTCTTCAGTTGTTTCCTCACAGAATTTATTATTGCCTGCTGTTGTTTTTTCCTCCAACATATTTCCCATAATAATTCTTCAGAATGTGAATAAAGTTTCAAGTTGTTTAACATATGCTGGTAAAATTGTAATTTCATCAAACATTGATAGGACTTTTTCTTCTGTATATAGTAAAATATGCTAAGTATATCATCCTATTGGCTGATTTTTTAAAAAGCCTCTTAGCCAAATGCCATACAGAGACGGTTCATTGTATCATTTTATGCTCTAATTTTTTCATTAAAACTTTTATGCTCTACTTTTTTCACTTATTGGTTGGTTGACTGATTGATCTGAATTCTTTTATTAGGAATTTTCTTGTTTCTAGCCATTATTAAGCTGGGTGATCATGGGCAAGTTAGTGAACCTCTTTGAGCCTCAGTTACCCTGAATTAGCAATAGTAACATGTGACTTGCCTCCAACTGTTTGGAAAAAAGATAGATAGGTATTAGCTATAAATATGTATTATGCATGCATATGTGCATGTGTATGTCTATGTATGGATGTGTATGTGTTGTAAATATATACATATATATTTGGATGGATGGGTATTAATTTCAGTCATTTGTGAAGGCATTCCCTGTCTGTTAGGCAGCATGATGGACAGTGGACAGAGAGCTGCCCTTAGAACGAGGACAAGTCAGGTTCCATCTCTGACATAGTGGCTTTGTGACCCTGGGTGAGTTACTTAACTTCTCAGTCCCCCAGGCATTAAGACTCTAGAGAAGACACTGACCTGCCCCAGAAAAGAAAATTTAATTATCTGATATTCAATGAAGTCACAGGTACAGACCCTGTCCCTAATCTCCACCCAACATTCTTCTTTGAAAATGATCCTTCATAGAATCAATATTGATATTGATTCCTGTATTATCATCTGAGACATATACAATGTGCATAACATGAACTTTTCTCACAATAGATAATTTTTAAATTGACTTAAAATTTTGCAATAGATTGTTAAAAATCTTCCATCACTGTTTATGACCAACATCATGCTGTATTGCTAATATTGATACTTCAGAATGTTTCCCTCTGTCTCAATCACCCAGTATAGCTGCAGTTGATTGCTATGTTTTATTTGATAACATGTTATCAGAAATTAAGATAGCATATATGTTTTAATTTTTTCACAAATAAATTGTATTTCTTGGTCACAAAAAGTATGGAATTTGTCAGTTTGGGGAGGTTTAAAGGTTTCTCTCTCCCTACCGCATCATTTTAGGAAAGATCCTGCCCTCTCACATACCTGAATTCTATTGGGATGTCTTCAGTTCCCCTTTAAGTGTTTTCTTCCTTCATTAGATTATAAGCTTCATGATGATTGTGTCCCTACTGTGTAACCCAGCAGTTGGTACCCAGCAAGCATTTCACTTCCACTATCTCAAGCTCTGATTTGTACTCAAAACATGGACACTCAGTACTGTACAGTATTAGAAGGGCCTTTTTTGTTTGTTTTTGTTTTTGCCCTTGAGCAAAAGTATTTTGGTTATTTACATTTAGAACCAGAATTTGCTGATATTATCTCATGTGATTATGACATGTGTGATCACTGCAGCACATGAACTCTCTGGAATTTATTGTGATTTAATTCAATAGTGTAGGAGCTGTGAGGCCTCTATATCAACCCCATCTCCTTACTCCCTCCTCAGTAATCCCTTGGGGTCTTTAGTCAGGGCAACTCCCTCCCCTTTCTTCCTTTAAGTTAAAGCCCTAGTTGTGTTCAGGAATGAGCAGATTACTTTTACCCAGCTGTGGGAACAATACTCCGAAGGGCTCAAATATGCCCTCATAAGACATGATGGGTTCTGTCCTTACCCCCTCTGAGAAGGGACCCTTATTATTATAACATTTAGCTGGTAGCAATTGGTACCTATTCATTAGAAATTAAGATGTCTTTATCTATCTTCCCAATGTTGACTTGCCTAACCCACTACAATTCCATGGCCATTCAGTTGCTGAATCTTTTTTCTAATTCCACAATATCTTATATGTATACACACATACACATATGTATCCCCTTCTTTTAAATATCCACCACCGTACTTTACGCCCTCATTATCTTTTCCCTGGGTTATTGCAGCATCTCAAGTCTCTCCTTTTCAAGTTACACCCCACAAAGATGCAAAAATGATTCTTATAAAGTTCATCGGATCATGTCACTATCCTATTCAATGAACTGCCCGTTGCCTTTAGGATCGAATATAAACTCTTGTGCATGGCTTTTACAGCTCTTCAGAGGCTCTTTTTCCAACTTTCTTCTCTATTGCTCCCCTTCTCACACTTTGATACCCAGCCAGACCCATTCTCCTCACACATGACTTTCTCTCTCCTTTCTCCATGATTTTGCATTCATTGTCCTCCCCTCCTTCCTCACTTCTACTTCTTAAAGCCTCTTGTTTTCTTCAAAATTCAGCTCAAATGCAACTTTTTCCATAAACCTTTTCCTAATGCCCTTAGCTGCTAGGGCCCTTAGGGCTCAAATTACCTTGTGTTTATCCTGCAACTTTTTTTTTAATATATGAGGCTGCATGGTGTCATGGATAGAGAACTATTCAAAGAGCCAAGAAGATCTAGATTCAGGTCCCTCCTCTTACAGACATTCCATATGATTTAGCAAGTCACTGGAACTCCCAATGCTGTGGCAATTCTTTTTGTAAAAATTAAGTTTTTATTGTTATTTTTGTTTCTTATATCACCATAGCATCTCATATATCCTTTCCTCTTCCCCTTCCTGAGAAGCACCCCATGTGTCAAATAGTATTCTTGGGAGGAGGAAAATAGTCAGCACAGTTGATTGATACATTGAAAACATTTGCATTGTATGATTCCTGTGGACCTCCCACTTCCATGATGGGGTAGATTGGAGGTGTCCTCTTATATCTCTTCATTTGAATCCATTTGATCTTTATAATTTTGGTTTTGTTTTTTTGCATGTGTCATTCTTTCCATTTACATTGTTGTAGTTTCTGTCTGTATTGATTCTGCTTACTTTACTCTGCATCAGTTCATTTAGGTCTTTCCTTACTGCTCTGTATTCAACACACACATCGTTTTTTACAAATCAGTAATATTCTATTACACTCATTCACCACACTTTGTTTAGTCATTCCCTAGTCTATGAGCATCTACTATGTTTCTAATTCTTAACCATCACAAAAAAGTACTGATATAAATATTGTGGAATACATGTGACTTTTTTCTTAGATGGCTTTCCTTACAATGGCTTCTTTTCTTAGAATGGCTTCTTTAGAGCGTAAACTCAATAATGGAGTGTCTGGTTCAAAGGATATGGACATCTTGGTCACTTTATTTGCACACTTCCAAATTGCTTTCCAAAGTGGTTGTGCCATTTTACAGATCTCCTAGCAGTGTATTATGGTGCCTCACTTTCCATAACCCCTCCAGCATTGAATGTTCCCATTTTTTATCATTTTTGCCATTTTGCAGGTTCTGGGGTGAAATTTCTGTGTTGTTTTGATTTGCATTTCTCTCATTAGTGATTTGGAACACTTTTTCATGTGGTTGTAAATACTTTACAATTCTTCTTTTGAGAACTGTTTATTCATATCCTTTGACCATTTATCTATTGAGAAATTGATATTAGAATATACATATACATTTGTGTGTGTGTTATTTATCTTGGATACCAAACACTTAATAGAAAATTCAGTACAAAGATTTCCACCCCCAATTCAACCATTTCCCTTCTTATCGTAGATTCATTAATGTTACCTATGCAGAAGCTTTTCAGTTTCAAGTTCCCTTTCTGCTATAGACACAGTATTATGCTCCTTCAGTTACTTTCAGTCTTCTTTAAGGTGACCCTTTTCCCACTGGCTCTCTTCCCCTTACTTTTGATGTCTTCTCATTTGATAGTCTTCATTTCCCCTCCTCCCCTTCAGTGAATCCTGTTCTTCAATTTTTTAATTAAGAAGTATTCATCCATAGGCATGGTGTTATTAGGTTCTGTCCATAATGCTCCTTATTCTCCTCCTTACTGTCATCTCTACCAGATTTCTGCCTTCATCCCTGTCTTCTTGTATATATTTAGAAAGAAGTTTCTTAATGGTTTCCTTGCTGTCCCTGTTGCTGTCCTTGCCCACCACATTTATTTACTCTTTATGCATTTCTGCCATTTAGTGTGTTCAAGAGGCAAATAATCTCTTTAGTTCTGATTTTCTTCCTAAAACTAACTTAAAATCTTCTTTATTATTGAATATCCATCTTTTGTCTTGTATAGTAAAGCTCAGATTTACAGCATTGATTACCCCAGGCTGCGCCCTGAGCTTCATTACGCTTTAGAACACATCATTCCATTATTTCCTCCTTTTCTTAGCAGATATAAAATAGCCTTGTATTATTTGAATGTCCTTTGTAGTAGAAGATCTTTCTCCTGATGGCTTGCAGAACTTGTTGTCTCTGAATTGAGTTATTAAATTTAACCAGTACATATGTTAGAGTTTTCAGCCTTTCAGCCTATTTTTTTCTGGCAGTGATATGTGAATTCTCTCAGTTGAAATTTCATATTCTGTATTCAGAAGTTCTCTTCTTTTTCCTTCATTATTGTGCCAAGATTTTTCATCCTATTGTGTTCTTATTCTTATTCTAAGACAGGTCAAATTTTCACTTTAAAAAGAGCAATTTGACATCTACATAGAGGATAGACTGGAGTGGGGGAGAAATTGAGGCAGGTAGTCCATCCATGATGGTACTGCAAAAATCCAGGTGTGAGAAGATGGGGGCCTGCAAAAGTGTAATGGCAGCAACAGGGAGAGAGAAGGGGGCATGTGGAAGAGATGTGATGAAGGTATAAATGACAGAATCTGACAACTGATTGGATACTGGGGGTGGAAAAAGAGTAAGGAGTTGAGGGTGACACCTAAGTTGTGAGGTTGGCTGAATGGAGGTACCCTCCTTACTAACAGAAAGCCTAGGAAGAGGAGAGAGTGTGTGGAGGGGAGAAAGTAACAAATTCAGTTTCGACATGTTGAATTTAAGGTATGTAGGGGACATCCATCAAGAGACAACAAGAGATGAGAAATGGGAGTTCAGAAGAGAGATCTGGGCTGTACAAATGTGCCTAAGAATCATCTGCATAGAGATGATAGTTGAAACACTGGGATCTATGAGATCATCAAGTGAAATAGAAGGAGATGCCTATGGTCAATGTGAATGACCTGGATAAAGATTCAGTCAAGGAGATGAAAAGAAGTGGTCAGATAGTTATGAGGAAAAGCAGGTGAGATCAGTGTCATGAAAACCTACAGTGTATCAAGAGAATAATTAGTAGTGTCAAAGATTGCTGAAAGATTAAGAACTGGAACATCATTAGATGCTGTGTTTATTAGAAAGCAGTATTTAGGATAACGCAAGTCTTTCTTACACTTTGTTTAGGAGGCTGAGTTATGGAAAAATGGACCTGATTAGAAGGTCTTTTCACTTACAAGATAGGTCCATTGTATAGATCCGAAAGGCAGCATGTTTGAGCATAGGATATGGTACAAAGTTAGGGAGATTCACACAGCTAAGTGACTCAGTGGAGGTAGTCCTGAGTCTAAAGTCATCTTCATTAGTACAAATCTGATCTCAGATACTTAACTAACTGTGCGACCTTGGGTAAGTCATTGAACCCTGCTTGCCTCAGTTTCCTTATCTGTAAAATGTTCTGGAGAAGGAAATGGCAAACCACTCCAGTATCCTTATTAAGAAAACCCCAAATGGGGTCACAAAGAGTCAGACATGACCGGAAACAACTGAATCACAGCAATAATAACAGGGAGATTCATACATATATACGGCTCAGTAGTTATGCATCTATCTCTAGATTGTAGTAATGCTCCATAATAACTGTAAAGCGCTTAGCACAATCCCTGTCAGATAGTGAGGGTTACAGAAATGTTAGCTATTATTGCTATATTACTATGACTAGTTCTTAGTACTGTATTAGAGCAATGGAATACAATGTTTGGTCTTAGGACTCTAAGTCTTTTTAAAATTATGTAGTACCCTTCCCCCCAAGAACTTTTGTTGATTTAAGTTTTGTATGTGAAATGTTTTCACTCCTCATCTTTGCTTAATGACTCCCTGGTTTCTTTCAGATCCCAAATTAAAATCCCAGAAACTTTTCCCAACCTCTCTTACTTCTAGTGCCTTCCTTCTCTCATTTATTTCTTATTTATCCTGTATACAGTTTATTTGCACACATTTGTTTGCTTATACTTTTTGTACTCTGCTTTCCCCTCGAGAACCTTATAATTGGTTTTAACTTTCAATATATACATGAATGTTTTTAGGAGTAGGTCTAAAATCAGAAGTCTTATATGTGGACCAAAAACCTCTGAAAATGCCACCTTCCAAATGGAGCTGAAGTTCATAACCACTGGGCTGTCCTACTGGGAACAGATTGAATCAAATGCCCCTTGCCCAAAGTCACACAGATAATTAATCAAACATTTTGATTAACTGATAAACCCCCCAAATCTTGGTTATCATTTTACAAAATACATGGTACCATACACTTAAAAAATCTAACTAAACAATAGAATTATTCTTTGAAAATTCCAAAGGCACTTATGGCTCATCTGACGCCTCAAGGGCAAATGGGACTCATCTTTATGTTAGTAGTACAAAGTGGTTTTCTTACTCTTTCTTGAGTGGGACTCTGGTATTCCATCTCTCTGCTCTTTGCCTAGTGCAGGCTGCTTTTCCTGCCTACAGTGCATTCCCTCCACTTCTCAGTCTCTTAGGATCCCTAGCTTGGCTCAACTCAAACAGCACCTTCTGCACAAAGCCTTTCCAGCCACCCCTCTCCTGTTACAAGTGCCCCCCATTATCTTTTTCTCCATTTTATTTATATTTCTCAGGTACTTGTGCATAGCATACGTATTTCCCATGACTAAATTTTAAGTTTCTAGAAGGTACAAACGATTTCAACTTTGTTTTTCTTGTGCCCAGGACCCAGCATAGTTCCACAACATAGCTGATAAAATTTTGGATAATAACATAGGTGGTGATTGAAAGCAAGAAGAATGTTTCCTGAACGAGACAGTATTATTATAGTACAATGCAGTTGAAAGAATGCTAGATTTGGTGTCAGGAATCCCTAACCCTGAATCCTGCATCAGATACTTACTAGCTAGGTGACCCTGGCTGCCACCTAACCCTTCTTACCCTTAGTGTTTGTACCTGTAAAATAGGATTAATAATAGCACATACACTGCCTACTTATTATGAGGATTAAATGATATGATGTACATGTGTATAAAAACTTCACAGAATGGTATATAAATCTTAAGTATTATTATTATTATACTATATTGAAAATGTTAGTATCTGCCAGAGAGGTAAAGGATAATTTATGTCTTCTTGGGGTCCAAGAAGCAATATGTAATGATTCTGTGATGATAAATGCTAAAGAAAATGGGAAAAATTCAAACCCTGGCTATGGTTGTATCTATCTCAACTCCTTGTTTTTCCTTCACTGCTCAGATTTTTTCCTTATTTGGATCAGGTTGACAAGCTAACCTGGGACAAACAGAAACTTTATAACTAATAGCATTTTAATTTTTTTTTAAAATATATATAATTTACTTATTTTTCAGTTTTTAACATTGATTTCCACAAGAATTTGAATTCCAAATTTTCTCCCCATCTTTTCACCCCTCACCTCAGGACACTGTGCACCCCATCCACTCTTCCTCCAGTCTATCCTCCCTTCTATCATCCCCCTTCTTCCATCTTCCTCCCCTCTATTTTTTCTGTAGGGCAAAAAAAAAAAGATTTCTATACCCCATTCCCAGTAGCATGCACAAAACAATTTTTAACATTCATTTTTAAAACTTTGGGTTCCTTATTCTCTCCCTTTCTCCCTCCCCACCCACCCTCATTGAGAAAGCAAGCAGTTACATATATGTCATACATGTATAGCCATAGCATTTTAATTTTTAAACTTGTTACATAGACAAGATCCCACTGATCTGAGAGGTTCAGTGAACAAATATCCTTTGAAAGTTACTAGCATGAAATGACCAAGATTTAAATCAGCTATTCTTTTGTCTTCAGGCATTGGGGAAAGTAAGAAAAGGGAGGCATATGGCTCTAATAATTTCATTTCTTTTGACAAATTTGTTTTACTCTTACAACAGAGGAACGTTGTAGAATTCACATTACAGAAGACTTCTCCCTGAATTATTTATTCCCTAATGTTTTGCTTTCTTACATGGTCCACTTTAGTTCCAACATTCTTATTTATCAGTTGCCATGAAGTTCAAAGCATTAGAATAATCATGTTTGGTCTGAGGGTGAATCACATATTTATAAAAACATATGAAAAATTCCCCAACCACCTTTGATCCTGTTTATACTTTAAAGTGTGAAAGCTGAGCCTATGCTAATTGGACCTACATAGAACACACCTTCATATAATCTGTTCCAGTAATCCCTGATCAGTCTAATTCAGATAAGAGCTATATAATGTTTATTTTTCTGAGACAAAGAACAAAGGAGACTAAAGTACAGAAATCCATATCTGAAGAGTTTTGTATCATTTTTTTATATTGTTACTATCCAACTAATTTTGGGTATTGTCTGGTTTTCATGTAATGCTTTTTTTCAGGACAACAATGTGGACACATGTCCAAAAAGTAAAAACAACAGCAAAGTCAGAGCTTTGCCAAGAGCCATGAACTCTTTTCATCTCAGGCTCATGGGACAGGTTTCTCAAACAGGTGTTGGCATCTCCTTTTATAGATGGAGAGACTAAGGCACAGATGGGTTGAGGCCAACCTAAAGTCAAATGGTGGCAGTGGCACTATGAAGATTTACTCCTAGAGAGAAAGTGTTGTTTCCTCACAAACTCTTGGGAATTCTACATTATTCATTCCAGTGTTTTCAACATAGTAGGTAGGAACTCAGGGTTGGTTCAGAGAACACCGAAGCTTGTTATGCTGACCTTGCCTTAGACATTTTTTAGTGTGTTCACTGGTCAGAGGCAAAATGTGCAGGAAGTAGGTGCAGATCTGAGTTGCTTCTCAGGAGGTTCCAGTGACTATTTGTTCATTCTTGAAAAAAATCAAGTGGAAAAGGAAAAAAAACTGGGCTATTTATGTAGGAGCAGTGAATTTACAGGATCATAGAACATTAGAGACCATATGTAGTAATTAATCAGTCCCTTAATTTTATTAATAAAGACAGAAAGGTCCAAAGAGGAAACTCTTTCAAGTCTGTCCCAGACACTATAATTTCCACTGTCCATGGCAGTGATGATAAGCAAGAAACATTGATGCAACCCATTTGGGAAGGACCTTAAAGATTCACCGTTACAGGGGTTCTTAACTTGGTGAATGTGAACTCTGTGTGTGTGAAACTCTACTTTGATATATCTTGTTTTCTTTCTAATCCTATGTACTTTATTGTGTGCATTTCAAACATCATTCTGAGAAGAGATCCAAAGACTTCACCAGTCTGCCAATAATGTCCTCACAAAAAAAGATGAAAACTCCTGTTCTCTGGTTCATATTCTTCTTTTTACACTTGAAAAAGTGAGTGCCTTAATTAAGTCAAATGAATAAGCATTAATTAAACAGCACTGAGACAAGAAGTGTGCCTTTATTTCATCTTTTATCTCCCTCCTATTAATGTAATATCTTGTATATTCTAGGAACTTAATAAATGTTTATGTTTGTTGAACTGAATTAACTGACATGTGACTTTTCCAGACTTATGGAGGTATGTGTGAAAAAGTGAAAAAAAAAATACATATGTAGTTCTTAGGGTGCTTTTTATATCTTTCACTGACCTAAAAAGAGAGTTGAATTGAATTTTTTCTTCCTTCTCTTTAATGTTTTTCATGATTTAAAGGCTATTACCAATTCTTAACTTTCATTGGCCCCTGACAGAATATTAAGCTAGTTTACTCACTTATGTACTCCTTGGCTTCAGGCCCTTCACTTCAGCCCAGAGAAGAAAGCTCTCTTTGGAGGGTTTTCTTTACCCTCAGCATGACTGTCTCATCTGACATTTTCTCCTGTAACAACTACCAATAGTGATGACCATCTAAATAACTATGTAGAAAAATAAGCAAGAAACATTTTATGTATCCATGAGCAGACTTTGGTAAATCAGTTGAGTGAAAAAGAAAAACACCCTAGGAGTTTAAAAATAACAGATCCAGTGTAGTTTGTGGCAGCCATAAAAGGAAATTGTAAGGAAAAGGATAGGAAAATCATGCATGATTAATATTTAGGGACAGGAATGGTTAGGCCATGTGCTAAGTGCAACGGGAAGAATCCTTGGTTTAAATGGCTTATGTGGGGAAATGCTAAACACTCACTTGAATTTTCAGCAAACCTATTTTAATTGTAAATTAAGGACTGTCAGTAAAATGTATAGAACAAAAAGATAGCTGAAAACATGGGGATATGTAAGAATAACCTATTGGGTACTAGGCAGTCATTAGATGCATATAACAGTGAATATAAATCTGCTGAAATATAGATAGGGTGAAATAATTGTGCATAAAACACTGGGCTCAATAGAAGTCAGCCAGTCCTCTATAAATAGAAAGTATGCTCAGGCACAGACAGATAAAATCAAGAACTGTGTTAGTGCTTGGGCAAGTGATCATTTATTGGTTGAGTCTTCTAGACAAGTCAGTGTTTATACTTTACTGTATATGAACTGAGTCAAAAATAGTCCTTGCGTGTTACTGTCTTGGATTGATTACGTAATGATCAGCAGAGACTGCTGTATCAAATGACCAGAGCAGAGGAATTTGTGGTATTTTATATTTCATCCTGGGAATATGCTCCTTTTAAAAGTGTTACCTCTGTTATCACACATGATTCTCACTAGACTGAAAGGGAAACATTTTAGGGAGACTAAAATGATTTAGTCAAAGACCTCCTTCAGAAAGTCCTCCCTGGTTTTACATCATCTGTCTTTGTTGGTGTCCCTCAATACTCATATCATCTATTTACACTATGCTTTGACTTTATGTTTTTTATGAGCTCTTTAAACTTTTTAATGTATGCGTAGTATATCCCTCTTCCTACATCATAATTCCTCAAAGTCAGAAGCCACCGTGTTTTCTATTTATTTTCTACCCACTGCACATTATTAATATTGTAGTCTGCATACGGTGGGCACCAAAGATATGTTTTTTACTGAAGTTGGTATAATTGATTATAGTAAAATCAGCCATGACTGAAGGATTCTAAGAACCCACTTGGGCACATCCTGAAGGCTGCCCTTATGACCCAGAGAGTGCTGCTTCCAGGTTCTCTTTTGCTGATTATGAATTATACTCATAAAAGTCTCTAGTCTTGTTTGATTCTCCTATATTGAAAGTTAAAATCCAAACTGGAAATAAAGCTTCTTACTAGTCACACTTGCCCTGGCTTATCCTATAGTTCAGTTTTAATGACATTTGAATTTTTCCTTCCTTCCATTTACAGTGCTACCCCTCTGTATTCTTGCTATTTGCTTTCAGTTTGTCTACACACCCTTCTTCCTCACCAATTACATTAACCTTCTGTGTTAGCTCCTTGAACTTCCTGTTCTTCTGGCCAGATGAGCTTTTATCCCCCAGTAGCGTGCTACAGAGTATCTGGTGCAAGGCAGGCAACCCAAACCCTTCCTGCCAATTTAATCATCATAAACTTTTGCTTTCATTATGTCACACCCTTGTTTCAGCTGGCTCCCAACTGAATCAGGTTCCTACACCTCAGTCTGGGAATTGAGGTCTTTTATAATCTCAGCTCACCTTGTTTGCTGTATAGCACTGGACCTGGAATAAAAAAGATCTGAGTTCAAATCCAGCCTTAGACGCTCATTAGCTGCATGACCCTGGGCAAGTCACTTAACCTCTGCCTGCCTCAAGTTTCTTCAACTATAAAATGGAGATAATAATAGCACCTGCCTCCCAGGATAGTTGTAAGGATCAAATAAAATATTTGTGAAGTGCTTAGTACCTGGTACTATGTAGCCATTCCTATTACTTCTCGAGTGCCCTCGTCTCTACTTGCAGTAGTCTCCACACTAGCCCAACAAGTCATATTTGTTCTCACTTTGATGAGTTTGCTAATGCAGTTTTCCCCTGCCTTTCCTCCCTCTTCGCTGTCTGTGCTAAAGTCCAGCACAAATCTTACTTCTTCCACAAAGTCTTCATCAGCCACTGCAGTCCAGCTCTTCTCTCTCCTTTCCAGACTCCAGGTGTATTTTAAGGCAGTGTGGATGTTCCAGTCAGTGGAGAATTAAAGAGAGATGAATGAGTTAAACCATCAGGTCCATGGCCAAAGCAGTCAGCTTCCAGACTATCAGTGGCATAATGAGAATGGATCCAGACTGGAAGTCAGACAACCTGGGTTCAAATCCCAGCTCAGTCACTTTCTAGTTATGGAACCATAAACAAATCACTAAAAAAAAAAAGGTTGTTCAGTCATTTGCAGTTGTGTCTGTCTCTTTGTGGTCACTCTTGTGATCCCATTTTGCGCTTTTCTTGGCCAAGATATCAGAATTTGCTATTTCCTTCTTCAGCTCATTCTACAGATGAGAAAACTGAGTCAAACAGGGTTAAATAACTTGTCTGGTGTCTGAGGTCACATTGAACTCAGATCTTCCTGACTCCAGGCAGAATCTCTATCCATTGTCACCACATTTTACTCCATAAGTACTAACTACAAAAATCAGATGAGGAAATGATGCAAAGTTCTTTGTGAATCAATTAAAATGCAAATGATTATGATTATTATTGCCGCACAATTTAGCCCTTAATTGTACTTAATTGTACTTTCATGCATATATCATTGTCTCGTCTTTCCAACCAGATTTTAAGTTGTTGGAAGATAAGAACTTTTATCTTATACTTCTTGGTATGCATGCACCACTCATGGGCATGTAGACATCTACCAAATCTTTAATGCTAGATTTGATCTGATTTTCTTTATTGGTAGAAGAAAGTAAAAGAATAGTATTTTTTTAAAAAGAAGTCATTAAAGGGCAAAGGACATGGTATGTACATTTGAAATTTTTGGAAGAAATCTTAGGGCTCGTCTAGTCCAAGCGTCTCAGTTTACAAATTAGAAAACAGATCTAGACAGGTTCTCTGACACCAAAGCCATTGCAGGACTCTGCCTCTCATTGTCTAATCTTGTAAGCAAAAGTAATATTGGACAAAAACTTTTAAGTACTTTGTCCTACTTTTATATCTCACGTTACCTTCTCAAGTGTAAAGAAACAAGAGCAAAGAGGCAGATTTCATTCCTTCTTTGGAAAACAAGTAATTATCTAAAGAGAGATGTATTTCTTGCTTCCTGGTTAAAGAAAACAACATAAATCCCAAATGAGAAGGATTGCATGTCAGTTTTAGCATCTAGCCATTGACTGAAGGCCACACCTATGTGCTTTTTGCTTATATGAATTACAAGGGAAATCAGAATTCAGCTTTCTGGAACAGTGAGTTGCCACTCCCTAGCTGTAATCGCTGAAACTGCATTTTTGAAAGAGCATCTATTTTAGCCTCTTCCTAACGTTCAGGTTGTTGTTTGACATTTCAGTCGTGTATGATTCTTCGTGACCCCTTTTGGGGTTCTCTTGACAAAGATAGTGGAGTGGTTTGCCATTTCCTTCTCCAGCTCATTTTACAGCTGAGGAAACTGAGGCAAACAGATTTAAGCGTCTGGCCCAACGTCACATAGCTAGCATCTGAGACCACATTTGAACTCGGGTCTTGACTCCAGGCCCGGTGTTCTAACCACTGCATCACCCACCTGGTTGTTTGTTGTTATTTTTATCCTTCGTTCTCTAAGAGGACTGTGATACTAGGAAGGTGATGCCATGACATGCAAGTGAACTGGATTTAAGTATGTGGAGTCACCAGCTTTACTTTATCCGCCAGAGTCATCTGGATCCAGTGACCAGATATAGATTAGGATGACTGGAGATGGCCCTGGATGCCATGCGAGACCTTGGCTTTTTTAAGCTAAGGTCTCTAACAGGCCTCAGTTTGACTGAGGTGATACCCATTCAGTGATTAAGGCTAGGTAAGGAATGTAATACGTTACAAAGGCATACATCAAAGATGTTTCCCTGAAGTTTAAGTTCATAGTTTTAAATAGGTGGCATACTTGGAGGAGACACTGTGTCTTTGATCAATCAGCTATCCAAAAAGTTTCTTATTGAGTGTTCCCTGTTCATTCAGTCACATGTCAGGCTGTGGAGGGGATATGAAAGAAATAGAAATGAGAGGAGAGTGAGAGATCATAACGGAAAGGGGAAGCAGTCTTGGACCTGAGAGGTTGGGGGAGAGCCAGGAGATCTGGGCTCCAGTTGTAGATACATGACTTACCAGCTATGTGACCTTGGGCAAGCAGCTACTGCCCTCCAGACCTCTGTTTCTTCACGTACAACAATAAAGGGGCTAAGGACCAGTCAATCTCGAAGGTCCCTCCCAGTCCTGGGATTACCTGGTTCAAAACCTCTGCCTTCCAAAAGATTCAAATCTAGTGGAAGAGACAAGGGTTCTTTGAGCCTGATAGAGAAGGGAGACAATATATAATTAAATGCCCAATTGTGAGCAAAGATAAAATATGCCATAGGATTGAAGAGGAAATGGGGAAAATACCATTGCCACTCTGTGTGGGGTAAAAAGAAAAAGATGTTTAAAGAACTCTAATCTTTATATGGACATTAGAGACACACAGTTTGAATAGTAGACATCTGCTTAGCGAGTGTTCTTTTTCTTTGTTCTTTCTTCATATCTCTTGTGTATATTAGGCTGGGTAATTTATTTTAGCAAGGAGAACTGTATTCCTATATGATTGCCCGGTTGAGCTCCACTGGATGGCAGCTCATAGCACTAACACCGACACTTCTCTGGTAGGTAGAAAAAACTAGCACCATAGCTCACTTCCTCCAAATATGCCTGGTATCTGGGACCACACAAGCATTAGAGAGATGGAGGCTCCAGCTCGGGAGAAATAAATTTCCAGAGGAACAACTATCCTAACGTTAGTTCCAAATTCTTTGAATTTAGCAAGCTTTTGCAAGACTATTCTGATTCTTAATCTCTTCCAATATTCTCACTGTGGGCTCACAATAAATAAGTGACAGACACAGCTAGTTTAGGGGGAGGGGGAGACGAGAGTCCAAGCGCAGCTCTCTTGCTCAGTCTGTAACAGATGCCTTAAGTCAAGAGCGCAGGGTTTCTATTACCTGAGAGGTTCCCAGTTTTATATTTAGCCAGATCCTCCTTTGAGACACCATGGCTTCATTCCTGGTCCAACCTGGGCAGCTATTGTAGGTGCCAGGGCCGAAGTGAGGTTGCTTTGAATCTGGTGTGGCTCCTCCCCCTACACTTCATGCCTCTCAGTGGATCTAAGGTCTTAGCCTTTATCTTTAAAAGGGAACGCAGAACTAAAGGAAGGGACACTGCACATCTAACGTATCCTTTCCCTTCAGTCTCCTTAGTCCTAAGCTATAGAAAGAGGAAAAGTGAGGGAAGGGAGCAGAATTGAGAAGAGTATATTCCTAAGGCTACCTTTTCACTTTCTTCCCCTACACACATACACACACACATTTTTTTGTATTTATTTTTTATTAATTTTATTTATTTTCAGTATTCTACAGTCACTAATCACATAATCACTACCACTTCCTCCCCGAGACAGCATACAATTTTATATAGGTTCTACACTTACATTCCTATTAATTACATTTTTACTATAGTTATACTGTATAGAAGAATTAAAATGAATGGGAGAAATCATATAACAAACCAAAACATATTACAAAAGAAAATGATCTGCTACATTCTGCAATTGAATTCTGTAGTTCTTTCTCTGGATGTGCAAGGCATTTTGCCTTAAAAGACCATGGGGAATTTTTTTAAGTCCTTGCATTGCAATGAAGTTCCAACTTTACCAGAAAAAACTCTCACACACTGTGGTCGTTGCTGTGCACAAAGTTCTCCTGGTTCTGCTCCTTTCACTCAGTATCAGATCATATAAGTCTTTCCAGGCCTCTCTGAAGTCTTCCTGTTCATCATTTCTTATCACACAATAGTATTCCGTTACATTCATATGTCATAATTTATTGAGCCATTCTCCAGTTGATGGGCATCCCCTTAATTTCTAGTTTTTTGGCCACCACAAAGAGTGCTGCTATAAATATTTTTGTACACATGGGACCCTTTCCCATTTTTATGATCTCTTGGGGTTACAGTCCTTGAAGCGATATTGTGGGTCAAAGGGTATGCACATTTTTGTAGCTCTTTGGGCATAGTTCCAAACTGCTCTCCAGAATGTTTGGATCAGCCCACAGCTCCACCAACAATGAGTGTTCCAACTCTCCCACATCCTCTCACACATTTTCTTACTCTACTCTGAAGGCCTCCAACATAACTTCCCACTCCTAAACCTGACCTTCAATGTTGCTGCTGTCTGCCTATGCAATAGTGACTACTCCAATGATTGAAACCAATTTCAGAGACAAGATCAGAAATTTCTACTAAGACATTCTATGTTTCTTCTCTCTGGTGCAGTGCAGTGACACAGCACTATATAAGAGAGAGACAGAGAGACAAACAGAGACAGACAGTCAGACAGAAAGATAAAGACAGAGAGAGACAAAGACAGAGAGACAGAGACAAAGAGAGACAAACACAGACAGAGGGGAGGACCAGAAACCTATGATTTCATCAGTGTAAGGAACTTCCAGGCAAGGACACTCCCTTAAAGTTGCCTTAAGCACAAGGAAGGTAACTGACTTGTCTAGAATCACACAGCCAGTATGTGTAAGAGGCCAGACTTGAACCCAGATCATCTTAACTTCAGAGCTAGCTCACTATCCATTATACCAGGCTGCCTTTCGGAGATACCAAGAGCACAATAAGCAGATTACCCAAATATTCCATGGCTAGCCTGAAATAAAATGTTCTTGACCTTGAACAAGTGGATCTGTGGTTTGGCCATGGTCAACCTCTGTGACTCTAACTTTCCTTTTAGTGGGTGTGAATGATGCCATCAGAGAAATATCAGATTGACTGGGATTGGGACTAGACCTGTGATGCCACTGGTGAGAGAGAACTTCATGACTGGGAAAACAAGGGCCACAGTTCATATGTTCTATTGGCATCCCAACAATAATGTTATAAAATAATATATTTAATATATATTATATATTAATTATATATTAAATATATCTATATATTTATTTATTATATATTATTTATATCTATTAAATATCTATTAATATATAATACATTAAATTAGATGATATTTAATATATATTAATATTTAATATATATTGATATATAATATAATGTTATAAAAATCCTTAGCATGTTAGGAGGATTCCCCACAGTGAAGTCATAGAGTCACACCAAATGGAAAGGGATGGATGGATTTTTGGAGGTAATACTCACATCATCGAGATCACAGAACTAGAGGAATGTTGGAATATGTTCTAGCAAAATTTTACTGATAAATAATTCACCAGGGTAAAGTAAGTGTGTGTGCATGCTTGTACATACATGTGTTTGTGTGTGTACATATGTGTAAAATAAAACTGGAGAGCTGGTCTGTAAAATTGACCTACAAAACCAGTTTTACAATCTGGTTTATAGCACGACTCTCACTGAGGTCTGTGTTCTCACAGTCATCCCTTGTTCCCTATGATTTAAATGGAAAGAGATACTGTGGTGAGTGTGCAGCCACCTACACATACCCCTTGGACTGACACAGACCTTAATGGTGGCTTGACCATAGCTTTTTCCCAAGCCATTTTGTGGAATCTAGGTAGTGGCACCTTATGATATTTATAGCTGCAGTTTTTCATGCCTTAGAATAGGGTTGGGTAACTTCTCTCATGGCAACCAGCTGGTGAGCATCAACCATTTCCTTAGCATGAGACCAACAAAACAAAACTCATGACGTCTTATGGCACAGGCCATAGGTTGGCAACCTCTTTATCCCTGAGTGCTACTATGGGAATCTGCAATGCCCCTAGGTGGCCATCATTAGCCCTAGAGCACAGGCAAAGAAGAAAGAAAATATAAAGAGAACAAAAGGAAAGAGAATCAAAGAAGATGGGAAGGAAAGGAGAGGAAAAAATAATAAGAGAGAGAGAGAAATAGAAAAGAGGCAGGTGCATGTGGTGGATAAGGGTGGTTCTTCCAGCAGTAGCCACAAGTGCTGTAAAGTGCCAGTATGACCATGAGTGGTTTAACCTTTATTTTGGTCATAAGTAATAGAGCCAGTGGGGGAGTAGGGGGGAGGAGGAAGGAATTATTGGACTATTGCTATAATATTAAGTATAATAATAAGAACCTTGAGGAATTTATTTATAGCACTCTGCATTTAGTAGAGTTTTAAGAACTTTTCTGACTGGTTACTACTCCATTTATTCCAGGAAGAAAGATTGGAACAGTTCCCTACCTCCCCCTAGCCCCAATTGACAGATGCCTATATTGAAGCACAAAGTGATGTGACTTGATTATCCTTAGACCTCTAGGTTTCTGCAATATTATAAAATGCTGAACCTGGTTGCTTCCCATAGCCCAGTTTGGAACTCCTAGTTACCTGACCTTTACAGTGCGTTTAGCCAACAACATGTCCCACCTCAAAATAGAAAGGAAGAGGTCTGCAGGACGTGTTTGGGCCTGCAGTTATGTGGCTGGGTAATTTTGGCTGGATGAAGTCTTTCATTTCCAAATCAAACTGAGTAGAACTCTTGAGCTGGCGACCTATGAATCAGTAACCCTCTAGCCAAGCAAGGCTAAAAACCTTTTCATTTCTGACTGCAGAGGAAAAAATGAGCTGTCTTCTTTTTGCTCTTGATTGCTTTGAAAGCTTTTCATTTAAAGCTTTCTATCATCAGCTATGATGGCAAAAAATGAAACAAAGGCCTTCTCAGTATTAATATTTATTTTCTAAAAACATAAAAACCCCTTGGATCAAAATGAATAAAATAGCCTGCATTATGAAAAGTTTCCATTAGGTTTTCTAAGCTGTGAATCTGTGGCTAGCTCATTTATAAACTAGATTGTCTTATGGTGTATTGTTTTTCTGGAACTATAACAGGAAAAAAAGAGTTTAGACGATGCTTTTGCCCATAATAGTGTCTGCTGCCAGATCACCACCCACTGCAAGACCTGTAGATCCAGAAACTGAAGCAGCTTGGTTCATTCACAACAGGACGGTCCTAGGTTTTCTCGTCCAACAGAGTATGTGTACAGACTTTTATCAGACCTGATAGGTCTCCTTGAAACAATTAAGTTCATTATTTAGTAAATGTAGGTACATTTACTAAGTGACTAAAACAGGTGTTGGGGGGAGGAGGAGGAGAGATAAAGATGAAAAAGATTTAGTCTCTGCTCACCAGATATGTAAGTATAATTTTATAGGGGACACAGAAAAGGCCCACAAGTAAGTGCATTACAAAGTAGATTATAAAACAAGTGCATCGAGAAGTAGGTAACTGAAAGAGGAATGTTCAGCTGAACTTTGAATGGTGAGGAGATAATGCAGTGTTTTACAAAGTTTCAAGTACTATGTAAATGTCAGTTTCTGTTATTTCAATAAGTGAAAATGGAAGGGAAGACATCCTGGTGACAGGGAATGGCATGTTCAGAGATGTAGCATAATGGAAAGTAAAACACATATATTGAAAATAGCAAGCCAGCTACTTTGCTTGGAGGGTAAGGTGTGTGAAAAGAAGTAATATGAGAGAAGACTGAAAAAGTATGTTGGAATCAGATTGAGATTTGGGAGTTTTGTATTGAACACCAGCCTAAGGAATTTAGACTCTAGATTAGAATCAGGCTGAGTCATCAGCCTTACCAAACACTTATGGTAGTATCTGACATGAAAAGAAATGTGGAGACACTTGAGAAATATAAGAATTGAAGAGGAAAAGATAGTTAAAAATACAGAAGTGTTATGAAGTTGGAAGGAGAATAGTGAGAACTCAAATCGGATTCCTGGGTCTTCTCAATAAATTGTGGCACACTTTCCACAGTGCCCCATTGCCTCCAGTTCACAGAAGGATTACTGAGAAGCAATGAGGCTGAGTGATACTAAATAACCTTAGTGTGCCTCCTTGTGCCTAGTACTTGATAGTATGGAAATACAGGAAGTAGATGGGAGGGTTATTCAGGCTGGGGGAGGAAGATGGGTATGGAGGGAAATCAATGAGGCAGAGGATTCAAGAACGTTAGGACACATATTGCTGGTACATCTAAGTCTGTGAGTTACCTAAATTGGATAGGCAGTCAAGAGAAGGACAAGAAGTTGATGTATGGGAGAACAAGGAACAATTGAGGGGCTGTAGGTCATAATGAAAAGAATGGGGTGAGAGAGAGAGAGAGAGACAGAGACAGAGAGAGAGAGAGAGGGAGAGAGAGAGAGACAGAGAGAGACAGAGAGAGAGGGGGAGAGAGAGATGGAAGGACAGGAACTTGTTAAAAAGAGTTTTGTAGTTCAAAATCTTGGAAGTGGTGTAAGGACAGGGCATAGAATAAGGACAAGATCCAAGGAGTGGCCACAGTGGTGTGGCAGCTTGACTTTTTGGGAGGTAACAGATGTAGATCAGGTTGAAGTGAGGGGCAGTTAGAGTTGGAGATGTTGAGAGACTGCGAGGCTAAGGTGTGAGACGAGTTACCAGTGCATCTGTTGAAATTATTGAAGATATCGACAAGAAAGGTGGTGTATGGAAGGAGGGGTACAACATTTCCAAAGACAAATAAGTGCAAGGTAATTTGAGAAGGGGGAGAGGCCTAACAAAAGGTGGAAGGGTGACCTCTGGAAAGGCTTCTGGTAGGAAGTGACTATTCATTTGAGACTTGGAGAAATCTAAGGATTTAAAGAGAGAGAGGTGAGGTGGGAATGTTTTGGTTTCTTTTTTACATTTCATACTATGCTTATGCCCACATCCCTTTCACCTTACATAGCAAGGGCTCAATTTCACTAAAGATAAAGAATTCAGCTTAGCTTAAGATACTTTGGTCTTCATAAAAAAAGTAGACAAGACCTTGGAGGTTAGTCATAAAACGGAAAAAAAATCCTGTGTCCTGCCTTCTTCGTTCTCCATGGATGCAAGTACCACCAAAGTGGACCTACAAAGCAATTCACAGTACAAAAAGGGTATTTTCTGATATTTTTATTTAGGGACAGACATTTCTAGCTAGACCAACTTTTTTTTCCATGGGCCATTATTTTGCCATTTCACTTTTCTCCCTGAGTTCTCTATTTTGTCTCAGGAATTAGAGATTGCCTCAGTTTCACTCTCTTCTTATGAAACATATATGCATATCCATTTATACTATCCCTGTGTCATTAAAACATTTGATAAGCATTTCGATTCAGCATCTTTATATATTTGGAAGCAAAACGGAGAGACAAAAAAAGGAAGAAAGAATTAACACTTTGGTTTTTGGATCCATGGTTTTGCAACCGTGGATACTCCCTCTCCTAAAGCAAATCTCATCTCTTCCATACATTTTCATCCAACCTTTTTCATTTAGGTTTCATCAAAAGCTCCATAAAAGGTATTTCTAATGTATTAGAAGCCTTCCTCTTACTCATAGGACTATAGAAACAGAGTTTGAGGGAACTCTAGAAGACATCCAGTCCAAATCACTAATTTTACAAATAAGGAAACTGAGGTTCTGAGTGGTTAAGAGACTTCCTTGCGGTCATACAGACAAAAAAATCAAAGATAGAATTTGGACCCAGGTCCTCTTTCTTATTCCAGACCAAGTGTTCTTTCCCATGGTACCATCACAATATGTAGGCTATCTGTTATCTTTCATTCTTGCTGTATTATTGGACCACCTCCTTTTCCCCTCATACATGTCCTCAGCAATGGGTTTTCTTTTGTTTTTTATTCCCCTTTTTGCTTTGTCATCATCCAAGTCATTAATAAAAATGATAAATAGAATGAGGACGAGGACAAGGACAGTACTCTGCGGCCCCCTTTCACATTGACATTGATTCTTTAATGACTACTGTGGTTCAGGTCATTAATTAGCTCTGAACATGCCTGACTAAATTATCATCTAGCTCACACCTCTCCATATTCTCCATCATGGCAAGAAAATAATGAGACTATCATATGTTTTGCTATATTGATGGCATTATATGGCATTCAACAAAATTCCATTCAGCCAACATTTATTAAGCACTTATTACACGCAACACCTTGTGCTTGGTCCTAGGGATGCAAAAAGGAAAGTCTCTACCTGATTCAAGGAGTTTCATTCACTGGCATTCATCTGAGTTACCAGTCTTACATGACTTGGAGACCTACCCTGGATCACAAGGTCTGATTACTGCTTCCTTTTCTGAGTATTTACAAATCATCCCTTCAATAATCTATTCTAGAAGTTGGCAAAGAATTGAAATCAGGCAATCCTTTTATTTATTGTCAATATCAATTCACTTTCAGACATTCTCCTCCTATACTTTCTAGTCTGAAAATAATTTTCATTTATCATAGTTCTGCCTTCTGTCCATCATCATGGCATCCATTCTACTATAGGAACCAGTGCCCCTTGAAAAGCTAAGTAAATCCTACTTATTGTCCTTAACATTTGTGACTTTCCCAATTCCTTTTGATCTTTTGAGTTTTTGAAATTATTCTTACAGGAATGTATTGGTTTTTTTTTATTCATTCTCAATTATCATTTTGGTTACATCTTCCATTCATTCATGTCTGTCTCTGTGGACAGCCCTTTCATTTCTTCTCCACTGGAATATCTTGTGCTTACCTAAAACCCTGAAACAGTCTGGGAAGAATATAAGAGGGTGGAAGAGAAAAGAACTATAAACTGGGAAGAACTCAAGTGCTCTGAACAGCTCTTACTGTCACAAGAGTTATTCATGTAAAACACTGTTTAGGTCATTGAAAATACACACACTATACCAGAGCTGGAGGGTGTTCCAAAAGTAAAAATCTTTACTCAGTATGTAACAGGAGCTCAGAATGTGTATCCTGGCACTGTAAATACTTTCGTATATCTTGTTCCTTTTACAAAGGGCTTTAAATAAGCTCTGGCAGGCCGTCTTCTGCAGATGGCTAACCCAGAGTTTTTCTTCCAATTTTAACAGTGCTGTTACATAGACTGATACCCTAATCCTGTCTGTCCTTCACAGCCCAGCTTCTCCTCTTTCCTTGACTACTCCCTCAACCCTCACTGTTCTTCATTCTCCCAGAATTCTGGCAGTATCATTATCACCTGTATCACAAGGTAGCACTCAGTCAATCAATAAGTTTTATTGTCTACTATATGGCAGATACTCTGCAGGCCCTTGAATTATGAAGACAAAAATAAAACAATCCCTTCCTTCAAGGAACTTGCATTGTATTGGGAGAGACAGCCAGCATGCACACATTCAAGTATAACCATAAGTTCCCAAAGTGGGCAACACTGCCCCCTGGGAGGTGCTGGAACAATCCAGGGGGCAAGAGAAGCCTCGGGTGCAGTTGGGATCATTAAATAAAGGTAAGGAAGTTGTGGAAGCATAAAGAAAGAAGAAAAGAAAATTTTGAAAAACCATTCATGCATGTTGCATCTGTTATATAACAAAGTTAAAGTCATAGTGATTACATTATTTTCCAAATAAACATACAAAATGTAGGTTATAACCAATCAGTGGCCAAGTCTGCTGACAGGTCTTAATAGGCAAGTGTTGGCAGGTGAGTGTGTCGCATATTGTTGGGAAGTCCAGCATACATCAGCAGGCATATGTTCATATAATGACTTGTTTACAATATATAAGGTTGCATGATGCAATTGCATCATCAAAATTTCAATACGGGAAAAAATCCACAAATTTGCAATAAAATATTAAATTTAAGATGCATCATTTTTTCCAAAAAAATATATTTTTTGAAATGATACAAATTAAAAAAATTAAAAGGTTAAAGAAAGGAAATTTCCAGGGGTTGCTAAGTATTTTTTTAAAGGGAGTAGTGGGCCAAATAAGTTTGGGAACCTCTGGACTTTAGACAAAATATATATAAAATCTTGCACTATTGCTTCCCATTTGCAATCTCCTATTCCCAACAGGGTTGGAAGTATATTACATTTTTTCCCCAGCTCTCCAAAACTTCTCCAGTACTAGAAATGGAATTCAATCAATTCTTGATGAATGGATTGTTTTTGTGGTTTGTCTTTTGTTCTTTAAGAGGACCATGACATCAGGGAGGTGATGTCATCACATGAAAGTGAATTGTAAAAGTGAGGGAGAGTTGCAGCCTCACTTTCTCCTCCAAAGTCGTCTGGCTCCAGTGGCCGGATATATAGATCAAGATGACTAGAGATGGCCCAAGAATGGATACGAATATGTAGACTTAGGCTGTTACCACTTTCCACTACAGACTGTTTTGTATCAAGGAAAGATGAGCAAGTGAAAAGACCCCAAATCTAGATTGCTTTAGGAAAGCTGCATTTTAATGCCATAGCAGACAGTGAGTATAAAGAGTCAATGGACATCACAGGCGCAGAGAAAGGAGAGCATTGCACATTGATTTACTATTTTTTAAGTCCCGGGTTCATGTTTTTCCATTTCTTTTCATTGCATCCTCTCATGCCTTTTGCTATCCCCAAATCCTCCATAAACTTGCTACAGTTTACTTCCCTCCCTTCCACCCCAGTTTTCTTCCCCTCCATGCCTGGGAACCTGCCCTTTAAATTGGACATGGCTGGGGTTTTAATCACTGCTCAAAGACACAGTGGCAATTTCACAACAAAAGGAGGGGAGGAGTTTTGTTTTCTACCCTGATTAGGAAGGAGAGCAACTGTTCTCTCTTTGCCCCATGGGGCCCATTCTTGGCACCAGGCTATAGAGACTTCAAACTTGGTGTTGCAACATCCACAAGGCCCAAAGTCAGGCTGGGGCTCCTCGAAGGTGAACTACAGCTGTTTGGAGAAAATTCTAAAAACTTGCTTGTGAGATTCTCAGCCTCCCGTTTTAAAACAACTATTCAGTGTCGCTCTTTTTGGCACAGTGTCTGGGAATCTTGAAGCTCAGCTTTCTCAGGATCATGGGCAGGTAAATTGTTCCTTCAGATTGTGCTGTAATCAGTAGTGGGAATGGAAATTCTTTACTCTGGGAACAATACCTCTATACTTATAACACCATTTGTACTGCAGTATAGGGATGGTATATTGGAGGAGCAGATAAGCCCTGGTACTATATTTCAGAACTTCTGCCTCTTTACACTTCCACCTTTGGTTATAATTTAGGACTATTTGCATCTCTCAACAGTAATTCTGGACTTTTTAGTTCTGGGAACTTACCTGTTAAATGACCTGTCAGATGTTTGAGGATCCCAGGAGAATTCAACCAAATTCCTTCCCTGGTGCCACTTTTCAACCCAACCAGCTTACACTTGTGCAAACTAGTACAAACTCTATGACCCCAGTCACCAGAAATGGGGAGTATCTTCTAAATCTTCTGTGGATGTATCATGGCCTAGGGCTGTAATATCAGAGGGTTGATTTGGTTCCCAGCTCTAACACAGATTTACAGTGTGAATTTAGGTAAATTCTAAATCATTAAATGCCTAGATTAAAACCTACTAGAACTATACATCACAAACAGCAATGAACCCAGAGCTCAGCCATGACCTGTTAATACTATGAGGTATTTAGAAGTCTCCCTCCTTATCTCTGCCACTTAGAATCTGTGACTTCCTTCCCAGATTAGCTCAAGCACCGCACCTCCTTGCCGCTACTCCCTCACTCCTCCAAAAATTATCTTGTATTTATTTTGCATATTTATTTTGCATATGTATTGTATATACTTACAAGTACATTCTGTTTTCCCCAGTAGAATATAAATTCCTTGTTGGCAGGAACTACAACATTTTGGCATTTGTGTTTCTGTAGTACCTGACACATTTTAGTAACTAATCAATGCCTGTTGCTTAGATCAAATGAATCAGTTTTTCACTTTTAAACCATCCCAAAACCTCCCCATGGATTTTCAAGATTCTATTTTTTTTTTATAATTTCAGTGTTATAAACCAATAGAGAGTGATTAAGTAACAAATGTGGAATGTAGAAGATGGTAACATAATAGGATCTAGAGGGCAGAATCAGAGGCAGTAGGTGAAAGTTATAAGAGGTTCTCTTGGAATTGAAGTAAGGATAACTTCCTAACAAGTGGAGTTATCCAAGAGTAGGATTAGCTGCCTTAGGAGGTAATGAGTTCTGGGATGCAGTGAAATAATTAGGTATCCCAACCAATCAAGACAGAAAGTGCTAGAGCCTTTTTTGCATGTTTGTTGAAAGATTCCAAGGGGAAAGTCACTAGGTTTAGCAGCATACTCCCAGGTGAGTGGGAGGTATGTACAACAAGGAAAGGTAATCAGTTTGATCCTCCTTTTAATGGGGCCAGGTGCAACATTAGAGCAGCCCTTTATCCCCCTTACATGGATGTGGGATTTACATCTCTAGACTGAGAGTCCACTGATCCCACTGGATCTGACATATTTTAGTAAAGATTCCTTTTAGATGAGGGTTGGTATAGGTGGCTGCTGAGGACCCCTTTCAACTCTGAAATTCTTTGATCATATGGTTCTATGACTTCCATCAGATGGGGTTAGGACTAAAACTTCCAAAGAGAAACTTGGAAGGGATAGGAAAGGGATTCAAACAGGGACAGAATATCTCTAGTTAATGAGTTTAATTAATGAAGATAACCTAAAGGGAGGAATCTACCTCATATTATTCTATTAAACCTGCAACTTTCACAGACCCTTCTCACATTTTGCTACCATGGCCTACACAAAATTGTACTTCCCTCCCTCCTCCCCACCATAGTTTAACTAAAATGAAAAGGGCATTTGGAGGATCAAGTTTAATCTACCATAATTTAAGTGTTTTCAATCAATAGATACTTGCTAAGTATCTATTACACATAAGCCACAGTGAAGATATTGTAAGAGAAACAGAAATTTAAGGCATAAATCTTTCCGTCTATCACACGTTACTTGGAAAGATACATAGTCCATCTAAAACAGAACTAAGAGATGCCAATATGCAAGAAGTTCTAAACTGGTGGTTCAGACAGCAAATGCATTTTTTTGAGCTGTGAAAGACCATGAAAGAAGTGAGCTTTGAAGGAACAAAAAGAAGAAAGGAAGAAATGAGGAAAAAGCATTTATTAAGTGCATAATATGTGTTAAACAATTTTGTAAATATCATTCATTTAATCCTCATAACAACCCTGACAGATAAGTGCTATTATCCCCATTGTGTAGATGAGGAAACTGAGGCAAACAGAAGTTAAATGACTTGCTCCAAATCATAACAGTAAACAAGAGTCTGGGGCTAGATTTGAAGTCAGATCTTCTTGACTCTAGACCCAGCACTTTATCCATTGGACTACCCTAGCTGCCTCTAAACGGAATTGAGTTTGAAAAAGAGAGTCACTGTACAATCTATAGTAATATTATGAACAAGAACCTTGCCTGAGGCTTCTTTGGGGACATAGTGAGTGAGTGCTGGTTGACTCTGTCTCATCATGCATGGTACTTTGAAATATTTTTGATCCAGTGTCATCATGCATGGTACTTTGAAATATTTTTGTTTCAGAGCTCCTGGCTTTTTTATTTATTTTTTGTTTCTTCAAGGTGACTCTTTTTATGGAAGCACACAAATGCTTGTGATGATGAACATAAGAATAGGTAAAGGATTAAATATTTATAGTCTGAATTCCTCTGCTCTGCAGGCAGGGCTTTCTAGGGTTAGAATTTGTCCCCACCCTTGGGACAAGGATCTTCAGGCATCAGTATCATTCAGACAATATCTGATGTTTCTGGCACAGCCTCCTAGCAATCTTAACCAGGTCACAGGGTCATCATGCTTCTCATAATAAAGAGGTCTGTGCCAGGGGCAGGTCAGTGAACATCACTGCTGTTGCAGTTGCCAAGGCTAGCAGCGTTAGGGAGACTTGAGTTATGTGTGTGCCTGTCGGGAATGCACAAAATTGTCAGAGGGGTGGAAGGTGGAGTGCAGGTAAAAGTCGTGGAGAATTAAAAAGTTACATGTACAAATATCATTTACTGCCCAAGTTAAGCATTGGTGAAATAGTCTTACTTGAGTGGGCCCCTTTCTTTTAATTCATTTTTCTCTCTTTTTCTCTTATTCCCTGTATCTTGGTCATGGACTCATAAACACATAATAATAGAATGTTAAAACTGTAAGAAACCAATGGGGACCATCTAGTTCAACACCTTTATTTTACAAATGAAGAGACAGAGACCCAAAGTTAAAAGAACTTGGGAACATTTTGCTATTTGTATGGAGAACTCTTGCCAGTGACTGCCAAAGCATTACTTAGCTGCGTCTCGGTAATAAATACTCAATGCCAAAAGAATGGCTCAGCTACATCTTAAGTCAGCTCCATTTCATGGTTCATCAACAGATTTTTTTCAGCAGCAGAATTTCTCTTGAAAATTCCTCTGCTGGGTTGGCTTTTCAGATCTCCCTCCTTTTATCTTCTAATTTGAATCATTGACCTAGTTTATTTTAGTTCTGTATTTCTTCATTTCCCCCCAGTGGTATATAAGAGATTACATTGCCCTGCACTTCTACATGAAAATTATTTTTCAATTTTTTTTGCAGTATCCTGACATGTGCCAGTTGAAAAGTGTGTTATTCTGCCCCTATCATACCTGCCCCTGAACTCTTTCATTCATTCAGTGATTCATTCATTCAATAAACATTTATTAAGGGCTTCCTATGTGCTAAGCATTGAACTCAGTGTTGAGGAGATACAGACAAAAATTAAGTGGTCCCTGCCTGCAAAGTGATCACATTTCATTAGAAAAAAATGAACTAAGTAAATTTTGAAACAAGTAAGTAATTACAAAATACATGCAAAGTAGATATAAAATAATTTGGAGGAAATAGAAGAGGGCACAAGCCACTTGGCCTCTTGAAGGAGATCCACTTGAACTGAACCTTAAAGGAAGTGAGGCATTCCCCTAGTTGCAAGTTAGGAAGGTGTTCATGGAATTGAAGTCTACAGCTTACACAAAGGCCCTGATCTAAGCAATAGAAGGTCATGTATGGAAAACATCAGGTAGAATGATTTGTTTGAAATGTGGAATATATGAAGGACAGTAACACACAGTAAACTTGGAAAGGTAGGCTCAGGGCTTGAAATGGCAAATAGGGGCTTGTGTTTTCTCCAGGTAGCTATGGAGTGATATGGTCAGACCTGTGCTTTAGGAATATCACTTTGATAGATGTGGAGAGATGGTTCAGAGAGGGGAGAAAGACTGGAGGGCAGACTCCTAACCTGTCTTGCACTCCCAACGTGAGAAACAAAGGAGAGACACACAGTTCCCAGACCTGATTCCAACCATTATGCAAATTACTTAACAGTCTGCAAATGATTTTACAATGAGGGTTTTCTGAGAAAGTAATTTCCATTGTCCTCACTCTGTCCTTCCTTCCAAGTTCAGAGCAATAAAGCTACAAATAGCATGATATTAATTGGCAGGATTTTTAAGGATGAATGGAAAACCTAGTATGAAGAGAGAAAAAACAAGTGTGGCATTACCAAGACATGACTGTTTGATTAGTACTTGTTTTGTAAATATTCTCTGTCCCCATGAATTTCTAATCTCCCATAATTCTCACCTGCCCCACCCCCTCCATCAGTTTTGTGTATTCCAGGCACATACATGTCTTTCTCATGTGGCAGGCAGTTGCCACTGCCATAAAGTGAGTTGATTCCCATTGACCTGCCCCAGGTACAGATGACTCTATCTGAGAAGCATGATGACCCCCGTGGAATGACTTGAGATTGCCAGGAGGCGGTGCTAGCTGCATTCCAGTCCCTGGTTTCCAATAGTTCAGTGAACTCAAAGGATCTCTGGATCACCATCATTTCAGCAGTGTTGAGGCTTTCCACCTACTCACTGCAACACACCCCACCTGGATGCAATTCAGCCACCCCAGGGCATATTCTTTTGGTCATCTATTAACATTTGGGCAAACTGTTATTTCGAAGGTTGGCTGAGATCAAGTTGGCTGAGTACAGTCTATTTTCAAAGACAAACCAATGAATTTGTATTCTGAAAATTAATAGCCTGGTTTTGAGAATCAACAAAAGAAAGAATGTAGATATTTAAGATAAAACTTTTATGGACTGTGTGATGAGTCCCTGTGTACTTAGAAAATAGACAAAATTTGAGCTCTTAGACTGAACAAATAAGTAAGGTCTCTGTTTTGAATCAGCTGCCCAGAATTTTATACTGGCCCATCTCCCTATGTTTGTTCCATGATCATCTGTTGAAGAAGTTTACTATTTTGATGAAATCTGGTACATTATGAAAGGAGTGCAAAATGCACCTTAATTTCAGACTGGGCCTTAGTTCACCACTTTGGATAAGCAGAGCGGATTAAAGTTTTGGAAAAGGCATTGCTTCTTTAATTCTTAATGGACTTGCATGAGATTACGGAGAGATATGATTGTTTAGAATGGAATCTGCAATTCCCAGGGCCACCATTTAGGTAGTTTGTGATGGAAAATGAATGCTCTACTCTTTGGGAATATTTGTTTCAATCTAAAGAAAAGAAAAATCAAGGAGGGGATCTTCTAAGTTGAGATGTGAAACTTTCTAAGGTCTAAGAAATAGGATGGTTTCCCTTTGGGGAGATAAAAAAATGTGTTGTGCCATCTTAAACTCAGTGATGATCCTCAACCCCGAAATCTTTTAGACTTTCTGTTATCTGTTGCATTTACTAACTGACGTACCCATGGACCCTACCAAAAGAACAGAATTGTATATCTTTCTTAATAATTCACTTGCTTTGTAGCGTTGCCTAAGTCATTTAGCATTTCATTGTCTCGTCTCTTTTACGTAGTAGAGGAGTATAGAACAAATCCCATCTCAAGCCAATGGGTTACAACAGAAAAATGGCTAAACCTTTTCTGATGTCCCACTTGGATAGATAACCTAAGGAAACTTAGAGATAACCAAGTGAGGCATCTTCATTTTTCACATAAGTAAACCAAGAAGCTAATTAACTTACCAAAAGTCACACTGTGAATTTCTGGCATTTCAAAAAATATCCAAGGCAAGAAAAAGTAGTATAATCCAAGATCTTGTATGATATGGAGAATATAGATCTGGACAAAAAATTAGTATAAGAAATGAGATATGATTTTCTGTCCCGTGGCATAAGATATAGAAATAATGGGCCAGGGACAGATCTGATACGTCTGATAAGGGCAGAAAGCCTACTGACCCTAGAGAATTTTAAACTGAAAAGAGGAAAAGTATAAAGATACAGAAACAGAGCTACTAATCCACAGAATCTAGATCCATGGTCTCAACATAAGGATCCCTGAGAGCCACACATTGACTTGGAAAACCACACATATGCATACATTTCATCTTTAAATTAATATATTGACACATTAAGATCAGATAGCACCTACATTTTAATCTCTTTGGGGCCACATGCATCCCACAGGCCATGTGTTTGACCCTTCTGATTTAATTGACAGCTAGTGTGACATCAAAAGAAGAGTAGGGGTACTTCAATATCAACATAGGATAGTGACAGAGAAAGGGAGCAGAACCTGTGTTCATCGACTGAGATATTGTTATGCCTCTGAATAGTGCGTGAGTCATCTTGAAAGTAGGGAAATAGAAATTAATTCATAGGTGTAATTGAGGCTTAGTTGAATACAACTCATGACTGGAATAAAACAGCTAAAGACAGGAGAAATAGGTTATTAAGCAGACAGGTGGGTGGGGTAGCATTGTCCATAAAGAATGTATCTACAAAGATGAATCTGAGGGAGGATAGCACATGTGGGTGAGGATCAAAGAAGGGAGATATGGAGGTGGGAGTATACTACAGGCCTCCAGACCAGCTGGGAGAATTGGATGAGTTCCTGATACAAAATGCAAAGCTGGCACCGAGGTAGTACATAGATAGAACATGGGACTTCAGCCACCGACACATCTGCTGGACATCTCGCTCTGCTGCAAAGCTAGGTAGCTGGTAAATTCTTGACTTGGTCTTCCTGATAATTTCATCTTTCAGAAAGGGTGAAAAGATAACAAGAGAATTACTATTTTGATCTGAACTGTGATCATTAAGGAAAAACTGGTTAGTGAAGTAGAAATGTCAGAAGCCTTTGAAAACTACCACCATAGGAATGAATAAAGAAGGGTCCTTGGCAATAGTGTGATTTATGCCTTGCCTTTAAGAGAATTTAACTTTCAAAGAATTCAAAAGTAAGATTTGTGGGATTCCATGGCCTAAGACTAGAAAAGGGAAACTAGCTCAAAAGAGGTTGGCAGGATGAAATTCAGGTGGGGTACTAGATAGAGAGATATAACATGAGAGATATAGCATTTACTAAGGCCTTACTGTGTGCCTGGCACTGTGCTAAGTTTGTGACAATTGAACAACAGTGAGAAAAAGGGGCACTGATATGGCTAAGCAAGAACATCATCAACATCTCATATTTTTAAAAGAAGGAAGTGAAGACAGATTAAAATAAATAATTAAAATGGTCAACATGTGATAATAGTAATAGTTAACATTTAATAGCACTTACTGTATACTAGACACTGTGCTAAATTCTTTACAGATATCTTATTTGATCCTCACAACAACCCTGGGAGGTAGGTGCTTTTATTATTCTTATTTTACAGCTGAGGAAACTGAGTCAGAGTGTAAGTGATTTGTCTAGGCTTGCACAACTAGTACTGGTCTGAGAACTCTGTCAGGTCTTCCTAACTCTAGACCCAGGGCTCTGTCTACTGTGCCACTTTGCTTCTCCTAATATAGCTATATCTGTCTATTTATGTATCTATCTGTCTATCTATGTATCTATCTGTCTATCTATGTATCTATCTATGTATCTATCTATGTATCTATCTGTATCTATCTATGTATCTATGTATCTATCTGTATCTATCTATCTATGTATCTATCTATGTATCTATGTATCTATCTATCTACCATCTCTATGTGTGTGTATTTATGTATCTATGTATGTATGTATTATATATAGATGTACACACATATATACATATATACACACACATATAATCTCATTTGATCATTACAATGCTATTGTTATCCTCATTTTGCAGATAAGGAAACTGAGGCTCCAAAAGATGAAGTGATTTGTCCAGGGACACGTAGCTAATAAGCATGTCTGAAGTGAATTTGAACTAGGAAAACCTTTTCTGACTCTTATGCTCATAATGTTCTATACATTCATCACCCAGTTGTCTGAGGAAAAATACAGTTGGCACTTATAGCCTGCATTAAGGTTTGAAAAGTCCCTTATATACTTTCTTTTACTGGATCCTCCCCACTGTCCTGTGAAGTAGGTTTTGTAAGAAGAGCGTCTAAAGGTTTAGTATGAGCTGAAGTTTGTGATAAATGTTAAGAATAACAAAAAGGAATTTTTAAAAGAGACATTAAAAGCAACAGGAATGACAACAAATATTTAGAAAGATCAAGGCCTGCTTGGTTTGCCTGAATCATGTGAATGGAATGATAACAGATTAGAGAACAACTCCACAGCTTTCGTTTGGGAAGGACAGAACAAAAATGGTGAACAAGGAATTGAAACCCAAAACAAGGAAGGAAACAGCATGAGAGCCCCAAGTTGTCCTCAATGAGTTCATGTAACCAGGTTCTGATGAACAGCACCACAGGATACTGAAATAACTTGCAAATTGGATTGCAGTGATCTTCAAGGAATCTTGGAAAGTAAGAGAAATGCAAAACAACAGAAGACAAGCAAATATTGCCTTGATTTTTTAAAAAGGGGAAGAAAGTGAATACTTCAAACTAGAGACCAGCAAATTTGACTTTGATTCCTGGTAAATTCTAGAACAGATCATCAGAATGATGGTTTATGAGCAATTAGAAAGGAAAAAGGCAATCACAAAGAACCAGCATGGGTTCATTAAGAATAAGTCTTGTCATACTAACACTAACTTCACTTACTTTTTTGATCAGGTTACCAACCTAGTAAATAAGGGAAATACCATGAATATGGTGAATTTCCACAAGGCATTTAACATGACCTTTATGGGCATAAAAGATCATAGGGCTTGGAATATGATATTCTGGAGGGCAAAACAGCTAGAATTCTGACCACGAATCACCTATCCAGCAAACCTGAGTATACCTCTTCAGGGGAAGTAATGGACATTCAATAAAATGAGGACTTTTAAACTTTCCTGATGAAAAAAAACAGAGCTGAATAGAAAATTTGACTTCCAAATATAAGATGCAAAAGAAGCATAAAAAGGTAAACAAGAAAGAGAAATCATAAGGGAAATCATAAGAGAAAATCATAAGAAATCATAAGATTAAATTGTTTATATTCCTACATAGGAAAATGACATTTACAGCTCTTAAAATCTTTCTCATTATTAGGATAGCTTGAAGGAATATACATAAACAGAAAGCAAAAATGTGAGTTGAATGCGATGGTATGATTATCTAATAAAATAAAACTAAGGAATGAGAAAGAAGAATGCACTGGGAGAAGGAGAAAGGGATAGGTAGAATGGAATAAATTATCTGACATAAAAGAGGCCTGAAAGAGATTTTACAGTGGAGAGGGAAATGGGGCAAGCAGGGAGAGGCATCGGTTCAAAGGGGGAGTAATGTACAAACTCAAGTTGAGTGTAGAAATCTATCTTACCATACAGGAAAGTAGGAAGGGAAGGGAATAAAGGACGGTTTTGGGGGGAACTGATAGAAGGGAAGGCTGTTTGGGGGAGGTAAAAGTCAGAAGCAAAATACTTGAAAATAGACAGGGTAAAAGGAGAGAGAAGGATAAACAGGGAATTAGAATGAAGGGAAATACATAGTTGGTGATCTCTATTGTGAAAAAAATTACAGTGATTTGCTCTGATGAAGACTTCATTTCTCAAACATAGAAAACTGAGTCAAATTTATAAAAATAGGGACCATTCCTCATTTGATAAATGATCAAAGGACATAAACAGGCAGCTTTGAGACAAAATAGTCAAAGCCATATAAAGTCATTTAAAAATTTTCTAAATCACTATTGATGAGATAAATGCAAATTTTTATAGCATTTAATTTTTTTTAATTTGGTATTTTTCTCCAGCTACATGTAAACATTTTTTAACATTTGTTTTTAAAACTTTGAGTTCCAAATTCTCACCCTTCCTCCCTCCCCAACCCGCCTCGTTGCAAAGGCAAGCTATGTGTAGTCATACAAAACATATCCATAATAGTCATATTGTGAAAGAAAACATAGATTAAAAAAACCCTCAAGAAATTGAAAAAAAATCTCAAGAAGAGAAATGAAAATTAAAAGAACTCTGAGCTACTACCTCACACTTGTGAGACTGGCTAATATGACAGAAGAGAAAAAATGGCAAATGTTGTAGGGGATGTGGGAAAATTAAAACTAATGTATTATCGGTGAAGTGGTATACTCTTTCAACCATTCTGGAATGCAATTTAAAACAATGCCCAAAGGGCTATAAAACTAGGCATACCCTTTGACCAAGTAATTCCACTACTATGTCTGCAACCCAAAGAGATAAAAAACAAAAAGGAAAAGGACTTATGTGTACAAAAATATTTATAGCAGCTCTTTTAGTGGTATCAAAGTATTGGAAATTGAGGGGGTGTCCATCAATTGGAGAATGGCTGCACAAGTTGTTGTATATGATTGTGATGGAATACTGTTTTGCTTTAAGAAACAAAGAGAAGGATGCTCTCAGAAAAAAACAAGCCCAAAACCATGGAAAGTCTTTGAACTGATGCAAAGTGAAATTAATAGAACCAGGAGAACATTGTACACAGTAACAGCATATTGTATGATGATCAACTATGAATAACCTAGCTGTTCTCAGCAATACAATGGTCCAAGACAATTCTGTAGGATTTATAATGAAAGGTACTGTCTATTTCCAGGGAAAGAACTGGTACAACCTGAATGCAGATCAAAGATACCTTTAATTTCTTTATTTTTCTTGGGGTTATTTGGGTTTTCTTGGGGTTATTTGGGGGGGGGGTCTGTGTTTTTTTTTTCACAGAATGACTTACATGGAAATGTGTTTTGCATGAATATATATGTATAACATTTCAAATTGTTTGCCTTTTCAGTGGGGGGATGGTGGCAGGGAGAGAATTTAGAATTCAAAATTTGAAAAAGAAAAAATATTAAAATTGTTTTTACATATAATTGGGGAAAAATATTAAATAAGTGTATCTCTATGGACAAAACTGAGAGTAGTGATTATTATCCCATTTGATTCTTACAAATCCTTGGTTTCAGAATTTTAAACAATTAAAGCAATTAAACTTGATTGGATCCAAAAAGTATTGATTACTTGTTCAATGTCTACTTGGATCAAAGTTTCAAGTTCAGTGCTTCATGATTTTGTCTTTTTCCCTGTTCTTTTCAAAATGTTTATCAACAATTGAATTAAGGAATTAGCAGCATGTTTTTCAAGTGGTAGATGACACAAATCTGAAAGAAGTTAGCTAATAATTTAATGATAACAGAATATGGTTAAGGAAAGATCTCAACAGTCTGAAAAAGTGAGCCAATTTTGATAAACTAAAATGTACTTATTTCTATTTTTCAAAGATTCATTTTATTAATTTGAATACTTCTTCCACTGAAATCCACCTCAATCTCCCCATGTTGTTGGGGTTAGTCTTCGTGGGTTGCTGAAGAAAAAAAAATCACATTGTAGGTTCTCTTTGTACTTAGGTTGACCAATCATGGTCAGTTGTTAGGTTCAAAGTAGAAGCTTTTTCAGATCGGTGGCACTTTCCAGAAATTATGTTTTTCTAGTATAGTGATCCTACTCTAGTATCACTTTCAGGCCATAGTGAGGCCTAATGAGTAGGATTTCAGAGGAAGAAATTGAAATTTTATAGTGATCAATATAAGGTTCTGCGATGTAGCTTCAAAAAGTTGAAAGAATTGTAAATGTTTAGCCTAAAGAAAAGAAAACTTGAGGGAGGGAGTAAATGGTTGCTGTCTTCGAATATTTGAAGAGTTGTCATAGGAAGAGGATTTAGATTTATTTTGCTTGATCCAGAAGGATAGAACTATGAACACTTGGTGAAGGTAGGGAAACAGATTTCATCACAACATAAGGTAGAGCTTTAGAGCCATTTAGAAGTACGATAGGCTGCTTAGTGGGGTGGGGAGTTTCATGGCATTGGATAGCATTAAGTAGAACCTGAATAATCACTTGGAGGCATTGTCAAATGGATTTGGAATTTAGGTAGGAAGTAGACAAGATGACCTCTTTGCTCCCTTACAACTCTAATTCTAACTCTGTGATTTTTAGGATTTTGTAGAGTTAAGAATGTTACAATTTGTCTTAGAATAACTACACTTGGGGAAATGAGAGAACAGTTAAGGTATGTTTACATGTTAATTGTATAATTGTATATTTTCCTTTATTCATAAGCTCATTAGTCAGTCAATATGGGGAACAGGTTTTCATAGATCATTACACATTTGTGAAGTACACAGACATACTTTTCTATTTCAATTTGTTTTTCCATTTCTATTTAGAGCAAGCAAAATAGGAAAACTAGAAAACAGGTCTTGAAATGGACTTCCTTAGTTCATTTTCTGTACTCTGTTCTAGCCCTGACTAGCATAACTTTTTTTAAAACATGCCATTTATTTTTATTTTAATCTAAACGTCATTTAAAAAATAGCAGGGGAGGAAAAACATTTTTAGCTTGGCTAAGAAAAATAAACAAGCTTAAGCAAACAGCAGATGCAAAATATTCAGGTAGAGTTGGTATTTTTGTTTCATTTTGTTTTTACAATGTTTTCTGTATGCTTCAATGGAAAGCAGAATTTCTTTCATCATTTTAAATGAACCCTTTCCTCCCTGGAGTAAAGCAAAGAATGTAATTGGTCACAGGCTCTGTCATGTAACTGGACTTTTTTTGTAATATATAATAAAAACGAAAATATCCATTTTCCCTCCGTTGTTCTTTGCTGTTCTTCATCATACCATTTAAGATCAGGTGAGTGCCAGACAATGGTGGAGGTGAAGAAGGCCAGTTAGCCAGGTAGTAAGCTGTCATTTAGACTTACTCACTATGCCATCAATGCATGCTTGTCTAACTCCATGGGATTCTTTTCTATTTTAAAGTTGGAATTGATTATTTAAAGCGTGCTACCATAGCTGAGGTATGTAAGGTAGACAGCCACCTAGAGTACTCCCACTAGAGCTATTGAAGGAGAACCTTCGGCAGGGACTTGGTTACTTTTTGTTTTAGATTTTATGTGTACATTAACATTTTTAAAAAATTAAAATGCATTTATTTTCTCTACCTCCCACCCCACCTCAAGAAGGAAAGAAAAACAAAAGCCTTGTAACAAACATGCGTGTTAAAAGAAGAGCAATTAACAACCCAACGTTAAGACGTTGCCATTTCCAAAAACTGTCTCACTCTGCGCCTTGAATCCCTCACCACCGTCAGTAGACGAGGGGCTCTTTCTTTCATCGTTAGTCTCTTAGAATCCTGTGTTTCTACTGCATAGATCAGAATCCTTAAGTTTCTAAAGCTGTTTGTCTTTATAATGTTGATATTATTATTATTATATACACTGTTCTGGTTCAGCTCCCATCATTTTGCCTCAGTGTATGCAAGTTTTCTCAAGTTTCTCTGAAAGCAGTCTGTGGTTGTTTTGAAACTAACCAGATATAATGATAACAGCAATAATATCTGGCATTTATATGGAAAGTGCTTTACAAGTATTATCTCATTTGAACTTAATAACAACCCTGCGAGGTAGGAATTTTTATCATCTTCATTTTATACGTAAAAAAATTAAGTCAGATAGAAGTTGAGTGGTTTACCTAGGGTCACACACAGTCTGAGGTAAGATTTGAACTCAGATCTTCCTGACTCATGATCCAGTGCCACCTCATTACCATTATTTTTTGTGGCATTATAATATTTTGTTACATTTGTATACCATTACTTTGCTCCCATTTGCCAAATGATGAACTCTTCCTTAGTTTCCAATTCTTTAACATTACAAAAAGAACTGCTTTCAATATTTTGCTCATATTTGGTCTTTTGGCCCTTTCTTTGGTCTCTTTGGTGTATAATCCTAGCAATGATATCACTGGGTCAAAGGATATTCTCATATATTTAATGCTGGAAATTTCCATTATCCATAGTACTTAATATTCTATTTTATGATGTCAAGTCATATTTTGCAGGAAATGTGCAAAGCCTTTGATTGGAAGAGGTACAATTTTCAAGCAAGTCAAGGTATGTGGCAGGGTCAGGGGAACAGTTTTCAATCCATGTCTAGGACACAACAATTCTTGATTGTTTCAGCTCTGTTTATTCCTTTATATATTGGTGCAGATTTCCAAATCTAGGCACAACTTGTTAGCCATCACCTCTCTCCCTCTCATTATCCATCCCCTCTACGCCTTCCTCACCCTCTCTCATAAAAATGAAGATTCTATTGACTTCATAAGGGAGATAAAACATAGGATAAATTTACATTTTGCTTTGAAAACAAGGCCTATACAAGGCCCTTACAACATCTTCAGTGCCTGGCACTCTAGGTGTATTTTTTAATGCCTACAGTTAAGAACTAGTATGAGGTATATTTATGATCCATGGAGGGTAGTACCCTCATCAAACAGTCTGTGCTAAAATGACCCTAGCTTTTAAGTCTAAACCAAAAACACCTTTCTGCTGCCAACTAGTTTAAAGAAGCCAGTGAGGAAGAGACTAATTCATGGAATATAATATTCCTTATTTATGAGAAGAGTTTAGAGATTTTTTTTCACCATATAATGGAATAATAACTGAGTTACTTCTCTCTCTAAGGACTGACCAAATTCATCTTGAAAATTGCCTCAGCTTTTTTTTTGCTTGCTATCAAATTATCAGGTAGTAATTTTTCAATTAATGGCCATCATCTCATGAATACAAACATATTTCTTCAATTGTAAGGCTTAAAGCATGCTTGAAGCCTGTTACTATTTTTCTGTGTCATCTCTTCAGTCTTTCAACGTTAAAGTTTTTAGATATTTTCATTACCACCATTATCTTAATTTATTGGCCCATCTTAATTCACTTGTCTGTTTACTCAGAAATGAGCTACACACATTCATGTTATGGTAAGACTGTTGAGTGGATATTATGAAATTTATAAATAGGCTATCTAAAGCTGTAGGATGCTCTTATCCTGCCCTGTTTTCATTTGCTGTGAGGATGAAAAGCTAATTCTTGGAAATAAAGATGTTTTGGGCTTTTTTTAATCCATTAAGATAGCATGGTGATGAGAGTGTGAAAAAAACTCATCTTGTCAACAGGACATGTTCTAGTTAACCCACCTTGTTGCCCAAGTTCTCTTTTAAGAAAGGAAGGACAAAAGGGTTCATTGACAAGAGGGTGGCTCCCAGACAATGAATGTTTTTGGTCACAGTAATTCATTAATATTGAACATGAAGATAAAGCAGGAGTAGTGATCTGAGGCAATGGAAAGAATGCTGGCCTCATGAACTTTTTTAAATGTTGAAGATTAAGTAACTTTTGGATAAAGCTTGGTTTTTATACTTATGCAAAGATAAAAGCTCAGTTTGAGTGCAACATTGAAAGAGAGGTTAAAAAATAACTCCAAATAGTAAGAAAATTCTGTTGATTTAGAAGTTGATTTTCATCACATTTTATTAAGTACATCATAGAAGGGACCTCAGAGGTCTACTAGCTCAGCCTCCTCATTAAACAGAGGGGGAAACTGAAACCTAGAGAGGTTACTAACAAGAAGCTACTTCCCCAAGATTATGCAAATAATGAGCTAGGGTCTAAACCTAGGTTCTCCAACTGCTAGGGGCAGCTAGGTGGCACAGTCTGGGGCTGGAGTTAGGAAGACCTGAGTTCAAATCCAGTTTCAGACATTTAACAGCTATGTGACCCTGGACAAGTCACTTAACCTTTGTTTGCCTCAATTTCCTCAACCTTAAACAACATACCTATCTTGTAGTGTTGTACTGCTTGTCAAATAGAGTAACATTTGTAAAGTGCCTGGCAAATAGGTGCAGCTATATAAATGTTTATTGCCTTCCCTACCCCTCCAAATTTCCCTCTGTACCATCATTAGTCCAGAAGAGAAATTCAGTTATATTCAATACACATTTATTAATCAATCAATGAGACTTATTAAGCTCTTACTATGGACAGCTAGTTCAAGCAGTGAAAAGAGAGAGTGCCATGCCTAGAGTCAGAAAGTCTTTGAAATGAGCTAGAGAAGGAAAAGGCAAATCACTCCAGTATCTTTCCCAAGAAAATCCCAAATGGGGGCATAAAGAGTTGGACACCACTGAAATAACTGAACAACAAAGCTTGTACTATAAGCCAGCCCCTCTGGTTGGCATTAGGGCACGGATGGAGAACTGATGGCCTTGGGATCACATGTGGCCCTCTAGGTCCTCAAGTTTGGCCGTTTGACTGAATCCAAACTTCACAGAACAAATTCCCTTAATAAAAGGATTTGTTTTGTAAAACTTGAACTCAAAAGGCAGCACCCAAGGACCTAGAAGGTTACATGTGACCTTGAGACCACAGGATCCCCACCCCTGCCCTAGGGATACAAATTCAAAGATTGAAAAAACCCTATTCTCAAGAATTGTACATTCTAATGGGATGCAACAAGTGCACACATAACTATGTACAAAATAAATGAAAAGTGAATAATTATCAATAAATTCAAAACAGTTTAATAACGTGAGAACAAAGACATTAGCAGTTGAGGATGGAGAATCAGGAAAGACTTGTGGGAGGTGATACTTGAGTTGTGTCTTGAAGGAGGAGGGATTCTGTGAGGCTGACATGAGGAAGGAGTGCATTTCATACATAAAGGACAACCAGGAGGAAAGCACGCAGTTAGGAGATGGAGGGTAGTATGCGAAGTACAAAGAAAAGGCCAGTTGGCTGGGTCCAGGCTGCCAAGAATTTTAAAAGCCAAAGAGCATTTTATATTTTATCCTAGAAGTAGTGAAATGATTAATACACTCATTTAGGAATTAGTCAGTTTAGCTTTTGGCTGAGAGAGAACTATGGCAAATATCTAGATGGCTAAAGTTCCCTCTCACTATGTATCATGCCCATTTTTCAGGTTTGTAATCTTATTGCAATTCATTTCTATTTTCACTTTATTTCTTTTTTTTTTTCCCTTCAGGTCAGGTAGCCTGTAATATAGCCCTATGGCCTAATCAAATCTATTTCTCTTTCAATGGGTTTTTATTCAAATATTCTCCACTATGTTTTTCCCCTCCAGTTTCTGGGTTTCCTCACTTGAGTATATTTTCTTGATATCCAATGTTACTTTAGAACCTCTTTTGTCTGTTCTGCTTCTTTCTATGCAGTTAGTTTTGAATAAGTTCATATTCAGTCATATGTTCCATATTCCTAAGTCTGGGTGATAACTCATGTGGTTGAATTTGCCTCCTCATAGTAGGCTTTCCATTCACCCTGTCTAGTCTAGAACTTGTTGCTCTGGACTTTCATTGAGTGGCTGAGGAAAAGAAAGAAGTCATTCATTAGCCCAGTCAAATATCCAAGGAGATCTGGCATTATTAGCAAAGAAAAGAATTATAGGCATGGGAGAGACCTTGAAGGCCCGTTTAATGTTATCTTCTCTTTAGTACTTGTGTAAACCTTGACAAACAGATGACAATTAATCCTATTTCTAAATATCTCCAGAGAAGGAACTGTCACAACCTTTCTCAGTAATACATTGTTACTTAACGACATAACATAAGAAATCTTCTCTTATTGCTTAGCTTTCCCTCTGAGAAAATAAATGTGTTTGGTTATATTTTAAATAGACCACAGATCTGCAGAGGATAACTAAGCCCCCTAGATGTTGCAAATGTAGTCTTAGAAACAGAAGGGATGCTGGAAGTCATGCCATCCACCTTGGAACCAACGGAGGCAAACCCAAATAAGAAATTACATACACGAGTCTCCCATGTGATAATGATGCAGGAGTACTTTGGAGAGATTTTGGCACCATGGAAAGAGCACTACAGTGAAGGTCAGGAGTCCTTGGTTTGAATCCTGGTGTGAGTTCTTATAACAACATCAGTTTCTTTATCTATAAAATTAAATGACTGGCTTAGGTGACCTTTAAGGTACCTTTCAGCTCCAAATCTTTGATTTTCTTTTCCTCATATATACCTATTACCAGATGATGTCCCGGATTCTCAATATTTTTTCTTTGCCCTTGTCTGTCAAAATTGGCTTACATTGTATCTTACTTCTCTCCATTTTTTTATCAAATTAAGAAGCAGAATGATTAGCTAATTTCCCTTATGTTATTAATGGCTAACAAATATTAAGTTACTGTATTATTTTACTTATTAAAAAATCTTCCTTCCCTCCTTCCTCTTCCATCTATCCAAATACTGCCCAACCTAAATGCTTTCCCTGATCATGCCAACTCACTGGGATAAATTCCTTCTCTGAATTCAAAATGCACAAGATCTAACCAACCAAACTCCTCATACCATACCTTACTCTGGCCATCTGTCTGCCTTGCTTCTGCACCATCTTAGTTGGACCTCCAGTACCCTGGGAAAGTCAAGCCCTTCAGTTTTGAAACTGCTCTCCTGATTTGTTAGAGACCATCCAGCCCTAGCCCCTTGACCATACCACACTGAATCATTTTCCTGATATTGAAGTTTGGTGTGGTGGAGGAGGGAAGGGGAGGATGCCATACTTCTTACTTGGAATACAGTAATTAAATTCATGCTACAATTATTTCTGGAAGGGGCATTTGTGCCCTATGGTACACCTCATCATCCCAATGGTTTCCAGGCCCAAGGATGAGTTGTTAACCTTTTTGGTGAAACCTATGGAGTTCTTCCCAGAATAATATTTTTTTTAAGTTCATAACTAAAGGGCATGCTAAATTTCAGTTACAGGTTAGTAAAAATAAAGATGTAATTTCCCTCACACCAAGTTTATCCCCCCTCCCCAAAATCTATTCATGGGCCACTTACGGCTTTATATAGCAACAGAAGGTAACGAAACAAGAGATACAGCACAGCACAGGATTAGTTGCCAAATATTTGGAATCTAAAAGTGTTTCCTCATCTTTAAAATGAGAGGATCATACTAGGTAAAAATCTGTTGAGCTCTAAAACTCATGAAAGAATCAATGAAATAAAAAACATTTAAGTAAATACTTACTATGTTCCAGATACTTGTTCTAAGCACTGGGCTTACAAATTCAAGAGTCAATGCCTTCAAAAACTTAGATTCTAGAAGAGCAGAAGTTTCTGACCTAACGTCCATAGAACCAGAAGTAGCCCATGAATGGATTTAGAGTGTGGGGTTGGGTCCATAAACTTAGTGGGGGGGTGGGAGTGGAAATGACATCTCTCTCAAGTTTCAGACTCTGTCTTTCCTGCCTAACTAGATTTTAAATTCACTGAAGACAGGTTCAAACGCTTCTTTTGTATTTCTTTTGTATTTCCCAAAGCAACCAATGCAAAAAGTTATCATGGAAGATACTTAATAAAAATATGTTGAATAAATGAATATTTACTTGAATAAAAATATTCTGACTGAATGAACATGTGAAGGATTCCTAAAGACAAAAAAGTCTTAACCCAAAGGATTGAATTTCTAATGGCTGAATTTCAGAAAAGTCAGCAAGCTGGTGAAAGAGACTCTTTTGGACACATGACCCTTTTTATCACTCTCAATCAGTATAAAACTGATTTGACTCTAATTTGGAAAGTTAGAAAAGGACTTCAGCAAGGACGGAAAGGATGGGAAAGCCCAGGACTAAGGATAATGTGGGAGGGGCAAAGACAGAACATGGGAAACTGGTATGTCATGGAAGAAAACAGAGTCTGAGAGAAATGGGGGTAATGGAGAAAGAGGGAGGGAGGGAGAGAGACAGAGACACAGAGAAAGAAACAGGATTAGTGGTAGAGACATGAAAAATCAGAACTAGACTCAGAGAGAGTCAAAGACCTCAATGTCAACTACCCAGAAAGATAGGAAGAGTTACAAGGAGCCTGTCATGCCAAGAGATTCAAAGGAACACATTTCACATGCTTTCCAGTTCTGTTGGCCCGAATGCCTTTGTTAAAGGTCTCCAGAGATGGGGAGTCCATGGCTTGGCCTTTCTACAGAGCTCATTACTTATATGTCAGAATCCTTAGGAAAGAAAAAAAAATGTTCTTTAAGAAAGGTTTGAATTGTCCATAGCAGCTTTAATGTTCTATGAGTCTATGAGTAGGAGCCCTATAAATATTTGTTGAATTGAATTAAGCTTAACTGTGTTCTCTTGATACAATTTAAACCCATTATTTCCTCTTGTTCATTGTAAAATTCGAATAGTAATACATAACAAATCAGGAAAAAGTAATATGCCTAAAGCCTGGATTTAATAAAATACATTTTTTAAAATAGAGATTTTAGCATCTTCTGTCGTAGATACTGGTCTGGGCAGGGCTTTTTATGTGATTGAATCCAGCTGAATAGTGGAACTATATTAATAATGGTTTTCATTCTCAAATACTACCTCCCCATCCCTTTCCCCAGCAATCTTGTTCTATGTAAGCGTATATGAATGAATGTAGTTATATGACTGGTATCACACCATGACATCCTTTAACTCATAGAACTGGGTCCCTCTTGTGTCAGACAATCTGAAATTCACATATATGCCATATTTATTCCTTCAGTATAATACCAGAAATATTCTATAGAAATCTAATGGGAGTCTAGCAACGAGTAGTCTGAGCAGAATCTGAGAATTAAGGCCAAGTTGTGAACTAAACTGTGTGGTACCACTAGATGATAGGGACTATGAAATCCTAGAAAATTGGGAGATCATTGAGGCCTGGAAATGTCCAGGAATATTTCAGAGAGAAGGAAGTACCCTCCTTAGAGAGGGTATGAGTGTAGACAAGGGAATGAAACTGACCTTTGTCAGGGCTAGTGGAAAGGGTATCTTGAAAACTATGCTGGATTCAGTCAGAGAATCTGAACTTGACTCCCATTTCTCCTTACTTAATAACTTCACATAATGTGTGCTTAGTAATACTAAGAAAAACAATAACAATAATTCACATCTGTATAGTAAATCAATGAAGTAAAGTTTTGTAGGCAAGGAAACTGAGAGTTAGAGAAGTGTAAACTTTAAGTTGATTGGTTGTCCCTCATGCTAGAAGAGGACCACAATCACATTACTATGTCAAGGTCAAGGTACAGTGTGTGCAAGTGTGGCCAATCAGACCAAATGAGCTCAGAAGGCTCTTCCATAGGTCAGACACAAGTAATCTATATCTCTTAAGTGCAGACAGATGGATAGGTTGAAACCCAGGCCTTCTGATACCAACTCAATCTGTCTTTTCACTACACTTATGACTATTGTAACACAGTCATAAGGAAAGTTCTAAGTGCCCATTTTTTTCCATCTTTGCCTCATTGACATCTTTCTACACTGCCCCTTTTCAAGTACTAACTTCTCCAAGTCAAGTGTGACCAACGTGTAACAGAGACAATATGGTCTAGGGAAGAAACAGGGCCCTGACATTTAGATGCCATGTGGACCTAGACAAGTCATTTTCTACTTCTCTGAGAATGTGTCTTTCTCTGTAAAATGAAGGCATTTCACAGGATGATTTGTAAGGTCATTTCCAGCTCTAGGTAAGACCTTTAAAATTATAGTTCACTTTTTGTGCTTAAAAAAATCCCCATTACTAACTAAAAGCACATGCTATCATGTCTTATTGTTGGGAAATTTCATCCATCAGTCACTTAAAAAATATTTACTAAATATCTACTATGTACTCAGTACTATATTAAATACTATGGAGAAGATAAAGACTCACAAGACAAGGTTTTTGTCCTTTAAGAAGTAATATTGTGGAAGAGAGATAAGATTATCAGACATAACAAAGCAACTGAAGCAACGTAGGAATGGGCATAACTGAGTGCTAAATTGTGTGGTACCACCAGATGTTAGGGACCATAGAATATTGGAAAAACTGGGACATCATTGAGGGCTGGAATGGTCAGGGGATGCTTCAGAGAGGAGAGAATACCCTCCTTAGAGAGGGAGTGAGTATAGGCAAGAGAAAGAAACTGGTCTGGGTCAGGGCTAGTGGAAAGGGCATGTTGAAAACGAGACTGGATTCAGAGTCAGAAAATCTGAACTTGAATCCCATTTCTTTCTGCTTAAGGCCTGAGTGATCTTGTTGGGGAGGTAGGGGAGGGCAGACCTTTTCGAATTTCAGCATCTCTAAAATAAAAGGGTAGGGACAAGATAATCTCCAAGATTCCTTTCAGCTTTGGCTGCCATGATCCTGTGACTACAGTTGTCAGGGCCAGGTTATAGATAATGCCTTGAAAGCTGAGTGGATGTGTTTAGACTTGATGAGACAAAAATGAGAAGTAAGCAAATAGGTAGGAAGCAGCTGGGAGGATCACAGCGGGGTGCTGGCCTGCCTGGTCCTTCTTAGTTCTTTTCAGTAACAGTGATGTCAACAAGCCTAGTCTTAGGCTCCATATCTCATAAGGGGTATGATGAAAAGGTGGAAAAGTAAATATCTTCCTATATTTGAGTTACCAATGCAGGTCAAGGGATGGTTCTATTTCAAAAGGAGATGGAAATATCTCTTTGAAAATGTCTTCCTCATTAGTGGTCAGTTATTCTTCCTTAGGACACAGACTGTTTTGGTATACCGTGCTCCTGGAAAGCATTTGGTTTGTTGTGTACTTGAGTAGCGGGGGGCAGGGAACTCCTCTTCAGTTCTCATTGCAGTGTGAGTTTTCTCAGTGCTTCCTGATGACATACTGTTGTGGTACATGCCTCTTTCCTGCTTCCCCCTCTTTTCCTTCCTCTTCTCCTCTTCCCCTTCCATTATCAGTTATTGGCTATTTCCTTGATACCCCAAAGTATATACCAGTTTTGGTTTCAGAGTCAGCAACCTGAATCAGCTCATCTGTATCCTCTTACCTCAAGGTGAAGCCATTTCTATGGGCAAGGCAAGGATAACTCATGTTCCAAGAGCTGCTTTGGTTTGTGCTTCTGTGGGTACACTCCCAACCAACACTTGTTGATCACATGTACTAACTAGTAAAGCTGACGGTGAGTCACTTAAAATTACTCAGAGAAAATAAAAAGATTTTTAGAATCAGAAGCTGTTTGCTTACATATGAAACTGTGTTGGTGAGCAGGCAACTTTGTGAAGTGTGTTTACCGCACATATCATCCCATGACAGCTGATAAACACAACAGTCCCCATCAGGTGAAAGGAAGAGGTCATGGGACATGATCATTCAACCATGGAGTGTGGTTAGTGATTAGAATCAGGCATTTGTATCTCCAGTGCTTAGCATAGAGTTTTGCACATCACAGGTGCCTAATAAATGCTTCATTCATTCATTGGTGATTGTGATATGCTTGTGCAGTTGATGATTATGTTATAAATAAGTGGAAAACTTGCCTGAAATATAAGGGGTCACTCATCCACAGTTTTCTCTCATGTTTTCAGGTGGTGAATTAAAAGGAGAAATGACTGTCAAATCAGTCGGTCCACCTTGCACATAGCAGGTGCTTCATAAATGCTTGTTGATTTAATAAATAGCTAGTTATATGCTTGCTGATGGAGCACAGGGTGTGTTTCCAAAGGTACAGTCTAGTTAAGGAGAAAAAGCATATAAAAGAAGCATATAAAAATTGAAAAGCAAGTACTCAGCTATCCTGTGCTAATTGGAGTATAGCTGGAGTTCAGAAAAGGGTTGGAGTATTGCAGGAAAGCTTCTTGGAGGAGGCAGAAGTTATTTGGCATTCTAAAACAGGGATTCTTAAGCTTCTTTTGTATCATGGATTTTGGGGGACAGTCTATCTATACCTCCTCAGAATCATGTTTTTAAATAATTAAAGGAAATGCTAAATTTCAATTAGAAGTTAGTGAAAATAAAGATGTATTTTTTCCCTTATCCAAATTCACTGATCCCTTGAAATTTTTCTGTAGATCCCTGGTTAAGAGCTATAGTTTTAAAAGGTTTTTTAATACATAGGTTATAGATTTAAAACAGGACCTTAAAAGAGGAATTAACCAGTCTAATCTTTTCATTTGATACACAAGAAAACTGAGGCCCAAAGATATGAGGTGACTTGCCCAAGGTCATACAAGTAGCATAACTGGAATTTAAAGCCAGATGCTCTGAATCACCTAGATAAAAAGGGAAAATAGATCTTGTAGAGGAAACAACACAAACAAAGAAATACAGACTCAGTAGTGAAGGAACCAGCAGGGCAAGGTTTGCTCCTTTTGCATTCTTTTTCAGCTTGAGTTTATTTAAGGGAAGAACATGTGGCAAGCAGGAAAGCAGTCATGGAGGAAGCCTTAGGCAGTACTTGATGTGTTGGGTCCAAGGTGGGGGGGGGTGTCACCAAATGCAAAGGAACAGTGAACAATACATGTGACTCAAAATACCCGTTGTGCCTTCAATGTGAGACTGTGAGAAGCAAGGGGTTGACCTTTTAAAGGTATTAAAATTACAAATGTTTTTGACCACATTTTTTTTTATTGCTAGCATATTTAAGTGAAGAGTTCCCTTAGAGTCCGTATGGGGTAAGTGATTCTTTTGACTGTGTCCTGAGATATATTTTGGTGATGTTTTCCTTCTTGCAATCTACGCAACAAAAACCAAGATTTGGATCATGCCTGGTCTCCTCTCAGGTCCTCCTGGACCCAATCCCAAAGTTACAGCTCTTTTTAAGTTATACACTGTCAGGCAGAGTTAGACGGATTCTGGACAGGTCAAAGTAGTGCCTACCAGAAGGTAGGGCTAAATGACTAAAATGTTTTCCAGTCAGTTCTTTCAACGTGATACAGTGGACTAGAGTGCTGGATTTGGAGTCAGGGAGTCCCAATTCAAATCTTGCCTCTGATACTTAATAGCTGTATGACCCTAGACCAGTCATCTAACCTCTTTATTTCAGTTCCTTTATTTGTGAAATGAGGGGGGTTGGATTCAGTGGCCTCCTTTCTACTCTAGAGCTATGATCCTTCTCTCTAAATACATAAACTCTGGTGCCTGAAGAGCATGGCCAAAAAAATTACATGAAATGCAGCCTCTCTGATAATGTTACAACCACTTTATGATTTCATCCTAAAATAGCTTGTGGAAGACTCCTTGCGTGGCTCAGGAAGTGGAAAAGGTCACCAGAAATATCCCTAGAGAATAGAAGTCCTTCTGTGTAGACCTTTTGCCCCATCTTTGGCTAGCTCCAAAGCTAGCCAAAATGTTTATTACCAGCCTAACAACTACATAATTGATAAAGCATCTCCGTATACATCCTGCCTTGATAGTTTCCAGGAATTCAGATAAATTCTCTTTTAAAAAAATTAGTGAGTAGATTATAGGTTTTTCATTTGGGAGAAAAATGGACAAATGAACCATGTTTTGAAAGGGCTATGGGCCAGCTGAGGAAGAATAATGAATCCAATATTAACTGCCCTAGCCATATAGGAAACTAGGTGAACCCTGAATTTTCAGTCAGGGGATCCTTGTTCAAAACCTGGCTCAGCTAAATAACATCTTGTGTGACTTAGGGTCTAGGGTGTTGGACAAGATGACCTCTACAGTCCCTTCTAACTGTAAATATCTGATCTTACGATCATTCTGAGTACAAGTTGGGAAACACCAGCCTAGCATGCAGAAAACTACATCTGTTATTTGTTATACGTGTGTGTTTGTGTTTATGTTTTCTGTGTCTGTGTATTTGTGTTTGGCCACTTCTCCCATTGAATTGGACTTTGTCCACTGTTTTCTTTTTGAAACTCCCCCATAGCACCTAATGGAGCGACAATTCAGGGAATCAATAAATGTCAGCCTATGAAAAGAAATGATCTATTCCACTTTCTCCGGAACATTTTATTTAAATTGGCAAATGGAGACGTGCCCTTAATGCAAGAGTAAAAATGGAACATTAGAGGGGAAACAGCTTTACCTTTCCTATCCTTTGCAAAAATTCTTGCAGATCCATCCATTTAAGAAGCAAATCTCAGATTTTTTGCTTAGGAACAAAATGAATTCTTTTAGCCTGCAAAGGTAGAGAATGGAAGAAAATGTGATTGTGTGTATAGATGTGACCTCCTGTAGGAGAAAGTAAATTAATGGTTATATATGTTAAAGGGTGGGCAGAGGAAATCACAGGGTTTTTTTTTGACATTTTTCCCTTTTATAAACAAATCTGGAATGGGAATTCCCCCCAAGTTATTCTTTGTCAGTTTGTAGATTTATACAGGGAGTTTTAGTTTCATTTTTTTCTCTTTTTCTGACAATTCAGCCTTTTTGTAGTTGTATCATCTTGAAACTAGAGAGGAAGGGAATGGAGGTTTGAATTGCTAATATCAGTGACTTTTGGAAATTCCCCTTTTATGATGCATGAATCTTTCTTAAAAACAAATTTTTTTAGCTTTTTTTAAAAGATTTTGTGGCAAAAGTAACCGATCATTCTAATGCCTGTGTGTAGGAAAGCTGAACTTAATTCAGGATTCTCTCTCTAGGGATTTGTTAGGGGAGAGTAAGGGAATGGGGAGGAGGGGAGCATTGAAGAAAATTAAGTTGATTGGAAGAATGGTGTTACACATATGCATAATCTTTTCAAATGACTCCCCATATAGAAGACACACATATTTGATTACAAACAAGGGATAACGTGAGCAATAATCCAATACCACATGATCCTCACTTAAGGTCTGGTTGCTATTATATTTAAATCATAAAAATATTTGCTTATGGTCTTAAAGGAGATTAAATCCCATATGCATTCACCAAGAGCTACAGTTCTAGGGAATGTACATGTGTACATATTTATGTAAATATGTGCACATGAGTATATGTGTATGTATATGTATGCATATGTATATATGCATATGTATATGGCATGGTAATATGCCTGAGTGACAACTTGTATTCTTATTCCAGGCAGAACATATTTTAAAGCCATTACAATGTAAGGTTATCCAAAATAATATTCAACTCATAATACAAAAACTCTTGGAGAGAAATATTAGTTGAAAATGGATTATTTCATTAGGTCCTAGTCATAGGCAAGGCTTGTGTTTAGTCTGCAAAGAGCTGCTTCCAGGTAGACAGGTTTAGCATAGTTTTGGCAGAGACAGTTCAAGGAAGGAAAAATCCCGTTGTTCATTGGTTGGACTGCTGCCTAGAGAATGTGCAGGTCCCAGCTCAAATTGACAGCTGGAATGCACATTGTAGTGTGACACCCAGTCTAGAGAAGGATAAGGGGGTTATGCTAATTAATTTAAGGCCCCTCTGGGATCAGTTCACCAGTTGGCTAAATAAACAGTATCAAGTAGTTCTACATTGGCAAAGAGATGAGAATGGTTACATGCCTGCAAGTAGCAGACTTGAATTTGGCAGTTGGTTATTATTTGCGCCTACCCTAGGCACCTTCATGTTAGGAAAGAGGAAAGTTCATTCAGTGACTTTCTCTATGTTTTTCATTCTTCCCCCATCCTTTCCCCCATCTCTCTCTATCCCCCCCCCCTCCAGCCACCCTAAGAGAAAAATGTACTAGGAAAGAAAAGGCAAGGAGAATGTCTCCTCAGGAAATCCCTTTTAGGAGGGTGGGGTGGGAGGGGATGACCCAAGGGTTCAGTCACTATGGGCTTTCCCAACCTCCTCAGTCAAGAGAATTCTTTGATACAAGGCTTCTGCCAGGTGAGTCGAAAATACACTTAGCTTTTCTTTTGAAATGTCTTGATTCTTGGGTTTCTTCTTCCTCCTACATTGTGTTTGTTTTACTTCTAATTTTGGCTAAAAAAAGAATGTTTGGGTACAGTGTAAAAGTTTTCTCTATTCAGATTGGAAACTCCCTAGTCACTCTGAAACTGGACAGGTGCTGAGATGTATTTTTCACTCTGTCAATAAACAGTGTGTATGTATGTGAACCAATAGTGAATCCTGGCCAGCCTGTGGCAACAGGCCCATTTCAAATACAAAATCTGAAAGATAATTTAAATAGTGGTGACTATTTCTTGCTGTTTATTTTTGGATCCCCCGATAGAAGCCACTCTGTTCCCTTCACTGGTAGTTTGTAGGCATATGACTCTGAAACACAGGTGTGACCCTTATGCAATGCCTTCTGCATTATAATAAGTGAAAGAAGATAAAGTCAGCTGCAATTTAAAACTAAAACAAAAGGCTCCACTAATGTTCATTTTCACTGAAAATTTTTAAGGGGTAGCTGTCTCTTGCCATGAGGGGGTTTCCATTTAATCCTCCCCATTTTTCCCCTGCTGCCTTGCTTTCTGTAGAGCTTTCCCTGGAAAGGCAAACTTGGTGTTTTATAAATGCACAGTTGAGGGCTGAAGATTTACAGGATTATACAGTAGATTACATGTTGGGTCCTGGGCTGAATGGTAGGGTAAACTTGGTTTAACTGTGCTTGGAAAGAAGCAGTGTGGTGATGTCCCAGGCAGGCTTAGATCAAAGATCTAGTCCTGCTTTCCTGGGGTTCTACTACCTGTGTGACCCTGGGCAAGTATTTAACATTTCATGTTGGCTTCAGCTTCTTCATCTCTAAAATAAGGGGGAAGAGGATTGGTTTAGATGATTTCTAAGGTCCCTTCCAGCTGTGAAATTCTCATCATGATTATAGAAACTGTCCAAAAGAACCTAGAAACCTACCCCTTAAGGTATACTGAACTCTTCAGGTAAATTACCTTTTCTCTTCAATAACTATCTAGCTAATTCATTCCAGTGTCTAATTAGTTAGCTACTTATGGATGCAAACTATTTATTTTATTTCTATAGAACTTTGCTATCTGAATTTTGAAATACTACATTGCAAAATTGCTTTGAGACAATTTTTTTATGAGACAGAGATTTTGAAATCTTTTTCTTATTGGGTACCATATAATGACCAATCCTTAATACCATCTCAGGGACAGAAAGAAGGGAACAGATAGAAAGGAGGGCTCCCTCCAGGTCCTAGATCCACACAGTCATTCCTTAATGATGTCTTTCAGATGCTACCTCCTGAATGCAACCTGTAGCATCATAAATTCTGGTGCCAGGCCAGAGGTGGCTTCAATCAGTGGAATAGCAGCGATTGGGCCTAGCACCATGACCACCACCAACTAGCTAATATATAAAGGGAGCTTTACCTTCCCTCAGCTCCCAAACTCCAAATCTGGGCTTTCAAGGGTGCTTTTATGGTGGTTTTTGGTCATTTGTTTGTTTTGGTTTTGGTCAGCTGCACAGAGACTTGTGATGGTTCTTGACCAAATATATGTAGGGTAGTTGACAGGAATACTGGTTTTATGATACTCATCTAATTCATGATACTCATCTAATTCATTCACACAAGAGGATACAACATGATAGGTTTGATGGGAAATGAGTGACATGAAGATTAAAATATTTTAATGCTACAGTGGAAAGTACACTCCTTTAGTTGTGTAGAGTAATGTTTTGGGAGTTTGAATCAGTTATTTAGAAAGAAAGGAAGACTGTCTCCCAGTCTTGTTCCTGGACTTCTATTATTGGATAGCAGGGAACTATTGGACACTAAACTGTTATGTTAAATATTGCTCTGAAGAACAAACTGATGGTTGAGTGCAGTTAAGGCACATGGAATTTGTCAATTTTTATGGGTGTAAGGGAAGAGGGAACTTCATTTTCTACTAGGGTCAATAATGCCAATAATGTTAATTCTTTGAATTTCATGGTAATACAAGTAGGAAAACCTCTGTGAAGTTTAACAGTGAGGATTTTGGGAGCCCCTACATGGGATGTGCCAGTAGCCTTGTCTATCTCTGGGATGTTCAATCTTCTATACAAACATGTCAGTGATCCTGCACCCTATGTGGGCCATGTCAGCATCATTCTGACCATCCCTTTCAATAGGACTAGGTGGTTGGGGTTCATTAACATGATTTCATCCAAACCTATCAGCACCCAAAATAACCCTCCTTCCCTCTTTTATGAACCCCACCTATAATGAAACCTGTAGGGTCTTTCATAGTGTAAATACCACCTGGATTGACTCTCAGCACACAGATAAGGCTCCATCTTTATGACTGATATAATCAAAGAATAGTGAACATTGCAAGGTAAACTTTGTGTATCTAAGAATGAGAAAAGTAGGCATATGGGAATCGTGGGAGTAGGTGGTGGGTATGGAGGATAGGAAAGTAAGAGTTCAAAATTGGTTAAGTGGGATAAAGAAGGTAGCACTTTTGTTAAGACAAAATGAAAGAATTTTCCTACCATCTCAGTAACAGGTATGAATGGAAGCTTATTAGGCCCAATCTAAGGTCAGAATTGCAATTGTTGAGGTTGCACTAATATGATATTTTCTTATTTTTTTCTTCTGATAGAGCATTTTGATAATTGAAAATACCCAGCCACACAGAGCAGCAAACAAATCTCTAGAACTCAGCTACCATTCTTATAAATGCGCTTGTTCCATTTTGATGTAATAAAATCATTTCCTTTTGGGAAAGAGGAACACATAGCGGTTACTGAAAATAAGAACACTGTTGTTTATACATGCTTTACATTCCCTTGCTTGCCAAGAAGATGTATTGAATGTTAAACATTTCAGGTTAAAGAATGTGCAGGAGCTGTTTTGTGTGTAGATTGGCTAATTCAGTATAATGTTCTCTCAGCCTTGGTATAGTGGAAAAAACACTAGTCAGAGAACCTGGGTTCAAATCCCATCTGTGTCACTTAATAGTTGTATGACCTTGGGCAAGTCATTTAACTTCTGTGGGTCCTAGTTCCCTTATCTGAAAAAGAAAGGGATTGGATTAGACTGAGACTCCTTCTGGCTCTAGATCTGTGATCTTAGGATCTTTCTTCTGTATCTTGTTGCTAAATTATTTTTCAGTAATGCCCAATTTTTCATAACCCTAGTTGGGGTTTTCTTGGCAAAGATACTGAATTTGTTTGCCACTTCCTTCTCCAGCTCATTTCACAGCTGAGGTAATTGAGGCAAACAGAGTTAAATGACTTGCCCAGGGTCACATAGCTACTAACTGAGGTCATATTTGAACTCAGGTCTTCCGACTCCAAGCCTGGTGCTCTATCCACTGCGCCACCTAGCTGCCATCTCATCTGTATCTTACTACTTCCAAAAATCAAATATCATTAGGTGATTAGGCATCTTAGGCTGATGGAGCCCCAACTGACTCATGAATCCATTTGATCTCTATACCACAAAATTTTTGAATTAGTGACAAATCTTTTGTAGGATATGCTTAAAAGGAGTTCCATAAATCAGTGTTATCCAACAAATTGAAGTGAAATCACTTAACGATCCATGCCAAATTATTGACATAGTTGAGATTCTGCTCGAGTGAATAGATAAGAAAATTTTGTAAATACTATACCAAAGAACCCAAGTGCACATCACAGTTATTGATTTGTATGTACATATTTTGTATGTACATATTTTTGTCTGTACAGTGGATAGAATGCTGGGTCTGAAGGTAGGAAGATTCATCTTCATGAATTTAAATCCAGCCTCAGAAACTAGCAGTGAGACCCTGGGCAAGTCACTTAACTCTGTCTCAATTTCCTCATCTGTAAAATGAACTGGAGAAAGAAATAGCAAACCATTCCAGTCTCTTTGCCAAAAAAACCCCCAAAATCCAAATGGAGTCACAATTGAAAAATGGCTGAATACATCCATCCATATTTTTTCTCTTAGTTATATAAATGATCTCTTTGATACCTTATTTATTCTGTAATCTTTGTCATAGTGTTACAAAAATAGCCTTTAGCCTAGCACTTGCCAAAATAATCACAATTAGTAGAATCTACATGGATCTTTTGAAACCACACTACTATCCCTCTACTGTGCTTCATGTTTCTAGAAGAGTCAGCTAAGGTCCTTCCTGCAGAAGTAAATGGCACGGTTCTCTTTCTCAGCACTGTTCATTTCATGCTCCGCATCGATAAAGACCTTTAGACAACAGAGTCCCTGTTTGAAGGGCATTTGTTTCCACTCGCTGATTTCTAAACATTTATAAATCATGTAAAAATCTTTATCCAATTCTGTCAAATGAATGAGCATAAATCTACATTACAGGGATGTATTAGGAAGTGGGTTAGGTCCAAAGAAATTGAATGAGTTCTACCTTTCCTTTCTGTTATGTTTTCCTAGGTTTTCATTAGATATTCTCTTTATGGGCACCTGCCAGTTAGGTCAGTCTGTGTCTCACATACACTTGTCCAATCCTACCCACATGGCTTTTCACTAATATTCCCCCTACCTAGAATTCCCTTCCCATAATCACATATTGACAGCCCGTTCATCATTCAAGGTCTAGCTCAATTACTGCTTTCCACAAAGCTTTCTCTCATGGCTTTCAACTAATAATCTCTTTCTTCTCTGAACTCGTAGCACTTTGCATCTATGCTGTGGAACTTGGCACTCAGTTTTATACTGTCTTGTTTTGTTTCTTGTATCATATTTCTTTTTCTTCAACTAGTCTATAAGTTCCTTAAGAGCATGTCATAGTCTGGACAGGAGAGAGTCTTCATCCTTATGGCTTTTCCTTTTCTGAATAGCTGGATTCTCTGGGGTGATAATGGATCCCAGTTAGGAGGCTTTGTACTGCTTTTGGGATTGATGAAATTGATACTATGACCTTCACAAAATATCACCCACATATGGTTAAAAGACCTAGAGAAAGCCCCCCCCCCCAACTCGAACCTATATGGGAATCCATGGACAAAAGCCACAGAGAAGGCAATGATGAGTCACAAACTCTGCTAATGGAAAGAGCCCCCCACATCAGTGGGGTAAGAGATCCATTGAAGTAGTGCCTAGATTCTGGTTCCTTAATGTTCAACACTGTATTTGCCTACACTGACATGATATGAGTAGCAGTCAAACAGGATTGCACAGTAAGTCTAGAGATGAGGGAAATGATAGGGGAAATTTGGGAAAGGTTAGTAAAGAAATTTAACTGATTTGTAATATTTCTATGAAGCATATAGAGAGGAAGGTTCTCATTTTGAAAAGTAGACAGCCTTAGTGTGTGTGTGTGTGTGTGTGTGTGTGTGTGTGTGTGTGTGTATATATATGCATATATATATATATATATATATATATATATATATATATATATATATATATATATATATATATACTTTATTCAAGATCACAAATGTGTGTGTGTGGGGGTAGAACAGGGATGAAAAGGGGCCCTTCTGCCTCCTTGATTGAGACAGCTGCTTGGTAATCTCCAATTAAGGGGTGTTGTCTGCTATACCAGAAAAGCATGTCGGGAGCTGCCAAATGAAACTTGGTGAAACTGGTCCCCTAGTTAACTCATTCCCGCATTTCACAGCATTAAGTTCCAGACATCTGGCTGGTTCGTAAAGTGTTTTCATTGCTATAGGTTATCCAGCGTCCAAGAAGCTTAGCAAGTCCTTTTGTCCCCAATACACTCATCAGCATTAGTGCAGTCTAGCTTGTCCTGAATTCATGTTGAGATCTTTTCTTCAGCTCCTGTTCTGGATCTGACGGACGAAGCCAAAACTGCTCCATAGGTCAGTGCAAGGAGAGGCCGGTTCTGGAAGTAGTGGATGCCTTGAGGGGAATGAGCTAAAAGGGAGTGGAGATGGCAGTTTCAAGAGCTGAGACATGACTTTAGGAGACAAATTTGAGGGAAGGTGGAAGGAGAGTGAAGTGAAAGAAACTGAGGAATTGAATGGAGAGTAAATGTGATAGGAAAGGGGAGGTTTTAAGTAAAGAGGCAGCAAAAAAGGAGATATACTTGTGACAGTAATCATTATTAATAACAGTAATAGCTAATATTTAATAGCAGTTTAAGTCTTGTAAAGTACTTTACAAAAATCTCATTTGATCCATGCAATAATGCTATGAGGTGGGTCTTAGAATTATCACCACTTCTCAGATAAGAAAACTAAGGATGAGAAAGGTAAAATGACTTACAACACAACCAGTGGGTATATAAAGAAGAATTTGAACTCTGGTCTTTTGGCTTCAAGTCCATTGTTCTATCCAGTACACTCATGAGACTGATAAAAAGGAAGGAAAATGTGATACTGTTAATAAATAAAGTCCCAAATATTGCCTTAAAAGCAGTTTTCATTCTTTAATTCCCCCTAGGATCACAAAATAGTGTGGAGACAAGCCACACTCTTTCCCTTGAGACCATCTCCGAAGGCAGGGAGAAAAGAAAAACAAGTCAAGAGGGACTCTTTACTTATCTGCTGTTTTTCCCCCTCCATGCGCCTGAACCTAAAAGGAGAAAATAGAAGAAGTTTTTTTGGGTTGGTTGAACCTCTCCCCCTCTCTCAGAAATAATAATATAAAAATTGCTTTATTTAGAGAAATATATGTCATTGAACAACATGGTTTTTCTCTACGAAGGGAAAAAGAGGAGAGATGGAAAGCAAAGAAGAGGGAGACAGGAAAATAGGAATGAGAAAGACAGAGAGAGACAGAGACAGAGAGAGGTTTGGAATCCATTTTATTAGTTATAGTCTCATTTCTTCTCTATTCCTGACTGAAAATGTGCAAGTCACTTGACCGTTCTCTGACTTGGGTTTCTTTGCTGCCAGATAGACATAACAAGGATGCTATCTCATGATTTGAAGCTTTGACTATTTTAACAGAATGCTTTACTATTTTTATTAGTAGTCATGGTAATAATGTTAATAACAATGATAACATAATAGATAATTCCCTTAGGACAAAATAAATGATTTTCTTATAAGTGATTTTAAGAGTGATAGTGAATGGACCACCAGGATAGAATTATCATAATGAGTAGAAACAGAAATTTAAATCAGATTCTCATTGATACTTATTTTTTCACAGTTATCCAACACACATTTACTAAAGCACCTACTGTCAACCAATTGCACCTGGCCAAAAGAAACTCATCTTTTTTTAGGATACTTTAAATAATCTTGATTTTTTTTTCCTGATATTAAATCAAATCACTTCCATATTCAGTTTGATAGCACCAGATGTTTCATATAATTCCATTTACCTGCACTTAGCTACATTTACTTAAATTTATGAAGGTTCAGAATAATGGGCAAAAAGAGTTCGGATTTGTTTTTTTTTTAGATTGGAGAGGTATGTTTTATCTAAAAGTTCCTGATGAGGAAATTCCTTCCACTAATATCATTCACAAATCAAATAGATTGTTTCAGAGTTGTGTGAGGGCATAGTGAGATTAAGCGAGTTGCCCAAAGGCACACAGCTGGTATGTGTCAGAAGCATCATTTGAACTCAGATTATGATGACTCTAGGACTGTCCTCTATTCTCTACTCTGTGTTCTCCCTCCCTGGATAGTCCTATGAATGTATGAAATTACCAGCAGATGTATGCCTTAGATCCTTACAGTCCCCCTATATAGGGCTGTATTACTATCAGACAAGCCTTTCTGGTTATCCTAGGATTCCCTCTTCCATTATTTTGCTTATACATTCCCAAATAGCCTGATCAATCCATCAAAGATTGGGATAAGATTCAGCAACCAAAGACCGATTAAGTATTGGGCTAATTTGAAGAACAATAAATCCTCTTTTCTATTGTCTCTTCTCATTTATGTGTTGTGTGAATAATTTTTTTACTATTTAGGTTTTTTTGGGACTTTATACCTAAAATGATCAGGTTCTCTCTTTTCCTTGCTTGAATTTCTTTTGATTCTAGTTTATTATGACTTGCGTATCACTGACACTTTTTTCCAGGAATGTTAAAAGTATATATCATTCAGCTCAAAGAGAAAAATGGTGCTTTTTAAAGAACCAGAAAATGAATATTTCTTTTTTTGTTCCAAACAAGGCAAAGTACTTATTTCTCATTCCTAATACATGCCAAAGTTGATGTAATGAACCCAAACCCGTTTTGAGTTATCTGAGCTGAAAAAGGCAGCCCAACAATTTTCTGAAGCTTGAAAAACAACATTTTCCACAGTCTGATAACTCAAAAATGACTGAATGGATTTTCTTCGCACTTTCCAAGAAGAGAAAAGAAAACATTCTGGGAAAAGACTTTAGTATGGAAAGTTTCAGTTCAATGGGGAATAAGCTCAAAGATATAAGTAACTATAAAGAGAGGCACTGAATGGATAGTGTAACAAATCAACACGCTGCTATTACCGCAGTTAACAGGGATGAAGACCTTAGATTTTTGTCATAACTGGTCAAAAGAGGTTACCATTGATTAATTTAGGGAGACAGATGGTTTGACATGTAGGATACTACTTTTACCAAAGCAGATCAGCAACTATCTATAATTTATAATCTTAGAAAATTGCCCAGGGACACCAAAAAGTTTAAGTTTATGTCTGCCTCGCGAGATGTGCAGATTTAGAGAATCCACCCCAAATGTTCACATAGACTATTTGTACCCAACCTGTGGTAGAACATTCCAAGCTTGCATTGATCTGATCAGCCATATTCAGACACATCGTAGCTTGACTCTAGCATAGTGAGGTCATTTTGGTCCTCTTTGTGAACGAGACAACCAAGCATTTCAAGCTCGATATGTCTTACCAGACATTTCAGTGTTAGAATGTCCTAACATATTTCATTATCTTGCCCTTCAAACCCAATCCTCTTCTAAAATGCCCTCTTTACATTGAGGGTACCACCATCCTTCAAGTTACCCAGGTTCATAGCCTTGGAGTCATCCTTAACTCCCCATTCTCTTTTACCTCTATATCCAGTCACTTGCTAAGTCTGCACTCACACAGCCATCAGTCTGGTTTGAGTCCCTCATAATATCTCAACCTGATTAGTCCATTTGTTTTCTAACAGCTTCCAGTTTCTCCCTTCTCCAATCCATCCTCCACATAGCTACCTAGGTTATAGTCCTAAGCATGAGTTGGACAATATCAGCTCCTTGAATGGTAAGGTTCAGTGGCTCCTTCTTGCCTCCAAGATAAAATGCAAATTTGCCATTTAAAGACTTTTTCAACTTGGCTTCAATCTATGTGTCCCAGCTTATTAGTACTCTTCTAATCTCTTATTAATAATCTCAGCCATGTCATGAGAAGGGGATTTGTTGCTTTCTCACAGTGTTTTTAATCATGTATTCAGTCCTGTGCAGGCCATGTGCCTACTATTCCAGGCTCCAGTCAATTAAAGATTTTAGCAAGTGCACATTTTTTACTAGCAACTCAAACATATTAATATTTTATATTTTATTACAGTTCCTTTTTGGTTTCCCAAAATAAGACTGCCTTTTGTGAATTAGCTCAGTTCTGGCAGCTAGGTGGAGCCATAGTGTGCAGAAGATCTGAATTCAAATTCGGACATGGACTCTTCCTATCTATTTAACTCTGGGCAAGACACTGGACCTCTGTCTCAGTTTTCTCAGCTACAAAATGAGAAAAATAATATCACCTTCCTCACAGGGTTGTTTTGAGGATGAAATGAGATAATATTTGTAAAACTCTTAGCACAGTACCTGGCATATAGTGTATCCGTATCCCTAGGTGGTGCAGTGGATAGAGTGCCAGGACTGGACTTAGGAAGACCCATCTTCCTGAGTTCAAATCTGACCTTAGATACTTACTTAGCTGTGTGACCCTGGGGAAGTCACTTAACCCTTTTTGCCTCAGTTTCTTCATCTGCAAAATGAGTTGGAGAAGGAAATGGCAAACCACTCCAGTATCTTTGCCAAGAAAGCCCCAAATGGGGCCATGGAGAGTTGGATAGGACTGAACAGTTATAACAAATGGCACCTAATAGGCACTTAATAAATGCCCATTCTATTTTCCTTCCCCTTTTTACTTTTGTTAGTAATACACATGACCATGACCCTTTGGTCGTTAAGCTTTAACAAAAAATATGAGACCCAAAGAGTTAGCACCAGAGAACACAATAGTTCAGTTGTCCAGGTGGATTAACCCTTTCATGCGCTTTCTATACATTCAATCTGTGGTAACCCATAGATTTAGAGATGGCATAGGGTAGTTGTCCCTAGCCAACAACAAATTCCTGAAGTAAAAAATATAGTGTGGGAAAATTAACTTTTAATACAAGACTCCTAAGTCCTAGCTTTGCTACAAAATAGTTGTATTACCTTGGTTAAGTTATTCCACTTCTCTGGGTCTCAGTTGTCCCATATATAAAATGGGAGGGTTTAGACTAAATGATCATTAAGTAACCTTTCTATGTCTAAATTTATGATTCTTTGATCCTTTCCACTTAAAATCTATGATGCTAAATATTGATCCTGTCTCCTAATATATTATGACCATCGTAAAGATGCTCTTCAAAAAAGCATTTTGACTTTTCTTAATAAATCATTAATCAAAGTAATAATAAAGGTAACAGGCTGTAATTACTTTTCTTATGATGTTAAAAACAACAATTTTGATAATAAAATTCTAACTTTATGTATATATGTACACATATGGATATATGTATACATATGTGTATATATATATATATATATAATATATCCTAGTTATTTAATGTATGTACAAGAAGAGACAAGTCTTCCACCAGGTTACATTCTGACAGCTCATGATGATCTTAAGTTGAAGTCTATGTCACTGAACACAAACTATGTCAGATTCTATTAAGGTGGAAAAGTCTTGAGTAAAAAAGTCCATCAAAAGATGCAGCCTGCTGTCTAAAAACCCACTCCCCTTGCCCCCAGCTAGGTACTGAGATGCTGATTACTTAGGTGGAGGATTTTTTTGACCATTATGATCCATGAAAAGTCAAAATACAAAATATCCTTCAGGCTAGCCCTTTTCACTTCAATGATGGTGGTTGCTGAGCGACAGAAAAGGGTATATAGGGTTTATAAATTTTAGACCATACAGAAACATTAATTTAAAACTTAGAGATGCCACAGGCAGTGCTTTAAATGTGAGATCCTTGTCTAACAGCCAACAAGGACTGATGCCTAGCCAGAGGAACTGAATCACATTCATATTGACCTTTTCGATGTAAATGAAATCAGAAGATGAAGAGATGGTAGACAAATGAAAAGGAGGCTCATAAGTTCTTCTCAAAGGAGAAGATGATGAAGTTGGGTAAACTGGGGACAAGAAGCGTCATTTCATGGGACACTTGGACATCTTACCTTCACAGTGTTTGCCAAGAGATTGGTGAGAGAATCAGGCAAGTCACATTATCCTACGAACATTTTAGATGATACTTGTTGAAGGAGTGCAACAAATAGATGTGAAAGAGAACATGTTGACATGTCTACAGTGGATAAGTTCTCATTAGTAATCATCACATTCTGACAGATGTGAGCAAAGAGATAATTTGTTTAATAATTTTTCATATCAGTAACAAGTAAGGCATAAAACAGAACAATGTGCTTACCAAAGATTTTTCAGTTACCATGAAGAAATCCACACAGTCCATATAGAAAAATTCCTTTTGTTGGTGAATTTCATGTTGGAGGATTATATTGTACTAATTGTATCAAGCCCAGAAATACTAGAAAAGATTTTGCTATGAAATTCAAATAAATCAATTTCACAAGAGTTTTAGTAATCACTGCTATGCTCTAAGAATTTTGTCAGGTACTGGGAATAAAAAATAAAAATGAAAATTGTCACTACCCTCAAGGAGTTAATATTCTACTAAGTGGAAATCCATAGGTCATTACCAAAAGCTAAATATAAAATCTTCTTTGGAAAACCTAAACAAATGCACACATTACAAAATGGACTTAGATAGCTAGCCCACTGAGTCGTCATCAAGATTTCAGTGACATTCAGGAAATAGTCAAAAACTCAAGGAAGATCTCCAGCACTCTGAGTAGATCCTGTATGGAGGATTTTTAGAAAAACACAGACATAGACAAAAATCACACAAAATAGGAAAGCAAAGACAGGTTGTGTTCTGTACAGTAGAAATATGCCCACACCAGTAAGGTTATGAATCCATTGGTGTCAAAGTTTAAAGTACGATGTACTGAGTATAATAGCAATCTTTTGAATTAGGAACCTGCATTCTATTTAAATCTTAAAGCTTGCAAAAAGATTTCCTCAGAACCCTTCAAAATTTGCATTATGGTATAGAAAAAGTACTAGATTCAGATTCAGGAGACCCGAGTTTGGATCCTTGCCTTTGTGACAATGGGCAGGTTGATTAATCTTTGAGCCCCAGCTTTCTCATCAGTAAACTGGTAATAACCTTCCTACTACCCACTTACAAGATTGGGAGGGGGGAGAGTAGAGGGAGTTATAGAATTTGGAGTGCTGAATATACGTTACTGTTATTGTAAAGGTGTGTTCTTTTCACTCTGACAGTTTTTACTGATTGAAAAGGGAAAAACAAAGATAAATGTGAAAATTGCATAGGAAAAAACTCGAAGAAAGCAGTTCACAGAAACAGTGTACTTGCCTAAAGCAAATATTGGCCTCAGTGCCTTGTTTACCAGCTGACTGCTTGCATGTGACCAACAGAACTTCGGTATTAGTAATTGGGAACTGAATGAATATTTTTTTTACTATTGGACACATGCATATTGCCTGGTTATGGATTAGCTGTCAGAGATAACCATTTGGTAGTATACCAGTTATTCACCATAAGCTAGACAGCTAGAGTATGTTTCTTACTGGGAAGCCCAGTTCTGAAGCAGAAAGTGTTGGTTAAAAAAAAGTACCGCAGAGCCTGGTAGAAGAGAGGCTGTACCTATATTCACTACCACCTATTAGCTGGAGGAATTGGTTGGCCAAAGAGGGGCTATGCCTGCTGCTTTGGACTTAGAGAAGCACCTCAGAGCACAGGTGAGGGAGCAGAACTGGAAATGCTTCTGTCCATCCTAGGATAAGCATTTCTGTCTGCCCTTTCTGAAAAAGCTTGACATTAACATGGCTGAGGACATGAGCTGACAAAACAGGAGTTGTCAGAGACCTGTACAGCTGCCATCGAGGAGCGAGCCCAGCTGGATGGAGGAACGGTTCCGTCTAGCAGTGGAGCCACCCTGGAGAAGGAATCTAGTGGAGTGAATGTAGTCCAACTTAGTAACAGGGAGCAAAAGGGGCAAAAGGAGCTAAGGAAATTTAAGCACACAGAGAATTTTCAGCTAGAGGGAGGTCAAATAAAGGCTTCATGGAGGAGGTGGCACTTGTTCTGAGTCATGAAAGTATAGAAAGATTCCAAGAAGTAGAGGTTTGGAGGGAGTATGTTCAGGCCTGAGGAACAAATGCATAGAGATGGGAGAGAGCTTGGTGAGGCAGAGGAAGAGTTAGTAGTCCAATTTGTTTAAAACACAGTATAAGACAGGCATTGTCGTGAAATGAGCCTGGAGAGATGAGCTGGAAGCCAGCTTGTAGAAGCCCACAGATATTGAGAAAGACTGAGGAATTTGTATTTTATTGTGAGAGCGAAAGGAAGTCACCGGTGTTTGGGGATAAGGGAGTGAAATGGTCCAACCTCTGCTTCCTGTATAGAAAGATGTTGATGACTGTCACAGAAAGAGTGGTAAGCTGAGAGAATGAAGGTAGAACAGTCAACTTGAGAGACCATAAAATAGTTTAGATAAGAGATAATAGTTTAGATGGAGAGGAGGGGGCTAGTAGGGAGATAGTGTTTAGAATTTACTGGATTTGGCTTCTCTGACTAGATATAAGAAGTGAGGGAGAGAGAAGAATCAAAGGTGATGAGCATGAGTATAGGAGAAGATGACTAGATGAGTTCTAGGATCCTTAACATCTCTAAAAACAGCAGTCCTTTGAGTGGATGAGATCGCTAAAGGGAATGCAGAAAGAAAAGAGCAGAGAAGAGAACTGAGGACAGATTATTGGAGAACCTCCATCCGCAAGAGGCAGGAGGGACAAGCCAAATCTGCAAAAGAAACAGAAAGGGCAGTCAAAGCAGGAGAGGAGAACCAAGAGAAAGCAGTGTTACAGAAGCCAAAAGAAGACTTTAAAAGGAGGGAATGGTCACCAGTGTTAGATGCTTCATAAAGGACTCAGAGAAGACCATTGGAATTAAAAAGCTCTTGTGAAGTGTTAAAAAGTTTAAAGTCAAATTAGCTAATTTAAAAACTACATTAAAAAGCAATTAAAGCAATTAAAAAGTTATCAGTGAAGAGAGTAGTTTCGGGAGAGTAGTGTTTTATATATTGATGTAAGGAGTCCCAATGTTTTCTCGCAGAACTTTAAGGTAATTTACTAGGTCAGAATTATCTCCGAGTGGTATTTAAACGATGCATTAGCTTCAAAAGGAACTGAGAAGTCCATTGATACAAAACAATTTTGAGACTATTAGATAAGAGAAAGAAAAATGAAAAACAAAAACCCAACTGTGAGTTTTTCCTCCCACTCTACCTACCTGAAAAAATCCTCGCTCATTGTTTCTTGATTAAAAATCGATCTTCTTATGTTAAATATTAAGTTAAGTAAGCACGCATATATTAAGACTTTAGTACGAGTCAGATACCAAGCTTAGGTAATGCAAATAAATAGGAACAAAAGATAGTTCCTCGCCTCAAGGAGTTTACTTTCTAAGGAGGTTCATAGAACGTGTATCTGGTTGAGACTGGTCAGGAATTCAGATCTAGCTTTTTGTCACATTTTAAAAACAATAAAAATAATGAATTTGCAAAGTGCCACTTTTTTCTCTCGGAACTTAGTTGATATATATATATATCGATATATATATATCATAGTATATATAATCTTTAGCTGATATATATGTATCATAGTATATATGAGCCTTAGTTGATATATATATCATAGTATTTTTCATTGATGCTCACAGTAGATCACCACTGTACTGTGAAAATGATTGGAATGTTCAAAAACAGCTAACGTCAACTCCTCCAGAAATAAATGTTGGATCATTGGTGTAATTTCACTTTTTAAAAAAATTACTCAAGATTATTGAGTCTTAGATCTTAGAGTCACAAAATTTCAGAGTTGGAAGGGACCAAGGAGGTCATCTAAGATAAAGACACACCTGAGTAAGAGTTCCTTTTATGATGTTCGATTCAACAAGCATTATTAATCATCTCCTGTGTCTCAGGGACATGCTAGGAATGTAAAGACTAAAATGAAACAAGTCCTCACTCTCAAGGAGCTAATAAAATGCTTCATGAATACAGGTAAGTAAATACAAAGTAATGAGACAGGGACAGAGAGATCTCAATTTTGTCAACTAATCCTCTCATGGCATAGGCTTCTCATCCCTTAGCCTTGCAGGTTTCATCACCTTGAAAACCCCCCAGATTTTCAGTGCCCTTCCTAAAAGGTGGCTCTTATCAGTAGTGTGCAGGAGGACTATCACATCCCTTGTTCAGGACAGTCTGCTTGTATTCCAATAGCCTAAGATTGAGAGTATTCCCTATTTTTAGATGTCACTTTATGCTGTTGCTTCACATTGGGTTAACAGGCCACTAAGACCCCCAAATCTTTTTCATACAAATTTTTTATAGAACCATTTCTTCCATCCTGTATTTGCTTTCTGAACCTGGGATAGGGAAATGGGGGAGTTTTACATCTATTCCTATTAAATTTCATTTTATTAGATTCAACCCATCTTTATAGCCTATAAAGATCTTTGTGTGGGTGGAAGATCCTACATATCCAATATGTAGGCTGTCCTTGCCAATTTCGTGTTTTCTAATCATTTCATAAGCATATTACATGTGCCTTCATCTAATTCATTAGTAAAAATGTTTACTAGAACATTGAGAGTCCCAAGGCACCCCACCAGAAGTGTTCCTGAAACTTACCGTGAATCATTAAAGCCTAATTCTTTAGATTTCAATTTGCCTAATGGTATGACCATCTAACCCACACTTCCCCCCAGATTTTCTACAAGTGTCATTAGAGACTTGGTCCAATACTTTGTTGTAATCCAGACATACTATCTTTATGGCATCTCCTAAACTATTGCTCTAGAAGGGATAAGAACTGGACTTGGAATTTAATGGGTGTAGGGAGCTGCCAGGGAAGAATCTACTCTGCCAGTCAAGGTCAACAACTTTTCTGCAACTCACAGTCTCAGACAGTTGCCTAAGTAATGAAAAGTAAAGTGACTTGCCCAGGGTCACACAGTCAATAGATATCAGAGGTGGGACATGTAGCCAGGTCTAGATCTAGGCTCCAATATCAGGTCTCCTTTCACACTAGCTCTCACAACCCTATCAAAAATGGAAATGAGGTTTAACTGAGTTAGTTTTTTCTGAATGAGCTCAAGTTGGCTCAGAGTAACAGTATGCTTAATTTTTAAGAGCAGGTCACATTTACCTGCTTTTTTTCCCGAAGGCAATCAGGGTTAAGTAATCCACCCAGTGTCACACAGATAATAAGTGTCAAGTGTCCGAGGTCAGATTTGAACTCAAGTCCTCCTGACTCCAGGGCTGGTGCTCTACATGATTTTCTAAAATGTACAGAATCATAGCTAGGAAGTCTCACTCAGAAAATAGAAAAGAAAAGATTATTGTACATGACTTTGCAAATCCATTGTGTACAACTTGCTATTCATTTTAAATATATAATAAAGTTCCCTCCTTTCCTCTCCCTCTCTGTCCCCCACCCGCTCCTAGAGATGACTGCCATTAGATGCCAATAGACACAAAGTACATATAGCCATTCCCTTAATAAGCTGTTCTAGAATTCTGTCTGGGATGACCATCAAGTTCACCAGCCCATAGTATGAAAGATCAACCTTCCTCCTTTTTTAGAAAAATGGTATAGCATTTGTTTGTGTAGCACTTCCACTAAGGTTACTTCCCCTATGCAGACTCTCACTGGCAGCTTGAGTCATTGCCCATAAGTCAATGACTAATGCTCTCCTCAAAGTTCAAGGGGTAACCCTAGAGGGTTGGGATGTCTAGTACTATTGCTCAATGGTGTGCTTCCCCTTATCAATAAAACAGTAGAACTCTATGAGAATATTTAGTGTAAAGGTATAGTAAGAAGAGTAGTTAAACAATATTTCTCCCAATCAGGGGCCCATTCTTCCCTTGTACATACAACGACCCTGTGAAGGAAAGAAATCAACATTTATTAAACACTTCCATGTGCCAGGCACTGTGATTTACAAATGTTATTCCATTTGATCCTCAGAAGTACTTTGTGAGGTAGGATCTATTATTATTCCCATTTACAGTTAAGAGAACTGAGGCAGACAGCTGTTAAGTGACTTACCCAGCTGGGAAAGTCAGGGGCCAGATTTTAACTAAGACTTCTTGTCTCCATCTGTCTACTGGACCACCTAGCCATTCCCAGGGAGAGTATACTCAAATTCAAAGAACAATGAGGCTTATATTTGGAAAACGTAAGTGGCCAAGATGTTCTTCACAACTTCTGACCATAAAAGTGTTTTTCTTCTTTTATAGAGTCCTCATGGTTCCCCCACCCCCACCTCATAAGGGGAACTCCTTTATGGGCCCTGGGGATCAGTGTCTTTCTAGAGCCCATAGTCAACATTTTTCTTCATGACAAGGGGATCACAATCCTTGGAGCTACTGCTGTCAGTGGTGGACTAAATGTTCCCTCTACCATCAGTAACTACCACTGGCAGATGAATAAGACTTTCCTGATGTCTTCTGAACTCAGTGGTCCCATGGGCACTATCATGTCAGGATATTCTCATTCATCTAAGATCAGAAAAGAATAAACATAGAAGAAGTAGAGACGTAGTGTACTCAGGGACATGTGGGTTCCAGGTGTGTGTGTGAGTGTGGATGTAGGGGCAGTGTGTGGGGTGTGGGGATGTGACTAGCTTCCCCTCTGCATGCAGAGGCCCCCAACAGTACTCTTCACTTGAAAGCTTCCAGGAAAGAAACCTAGAGATCCTAGTTGGCTGAAATCTTTTGTATGCACACTCAATTTTGCCCCCTTCCACCCCTCTAAGCCCATCAGTAGATTTCTCATCACTTCTCAGTACCAGGCATTTGATCATCCTTGGCCAGAAGTAGGCTCACCAAGCTTCCAGATGTTGGAATGGAACCAGGCAGGCAGAAATTATGCATGCATGTTCTATATAGCTTACCAGAAAAGTCAGATCTGAGCATGTTCTAAAGACTGGCCCCTCACTGGTCAGTCTCCTAGTTAAATTTATCTCTGTCATATCTCCTCTGTCCTCTAGTATTACTTAGTGATCACTGAAGGTAACAGTAAAGCTGGGAGAAGGAAAAAGACAGAAAGCCATAAGAACAGAATGGAGAAAAGGAGGCACACAAGAAAAGGGAGGAAAGATTATGATCTTTGGATTTGTATTATATTTGGAACTAGAGGAGATTTTAGAGATCATCTGGTTCAAATCCCTCACATTATAGGTAAGGAAATTATATCTTGGATATGTCTTCCATAAGGTCACACAGATCATAAGTAGAGCAAGGGTTCACCCCCAGGTACCCAGACTTCAAATCCAATGCTCTTTGCATAATTCTATACAGTCTCCATGATGAGTTAGACATGTCATGCCAGAATCTACAATAGCTTTAGAATCACTGAATCTGATAACATGGACCCTTCATGAGTCTTTGATCTGGTGTTGCTATGAGAGTCCTTCCCAGAAATGCCTTTCCACAAAGGCAAAATAGACTTTTTGTCCAATGGCTTCCAGAGTTTGAGGATCCTAAAGTCACTTCTCCACCTGTACAATGAGGGGTTGGACTAGAGATGTCTAAGGTCCCTTTCCAGTTCTAGATAGGATGATGCTATATCTGGAGTTGTGTTGAAGAAGAAGCAGTCTCAATCACAAGCTTTTTAGCTCCACAGTGTTTAGCATGGATCAAGGCACAAGACAGGGCTTTTACATCAGGGCCTGAGTCCCAGACCTTTTTCTGTTGCCAATGTGTGTGTGCATCTATGCAATCCCAGTTCTGTTTCTTTGACTCTTAAATGGCAGCAGTGAAGAGATCTTTTTGAATGAAACATCCCCTTTCATCATCTGGTGAAAAATTCATTGGGGAACATGTAAAAAGAACTTTTTTCCAAGACTTGTTTGGTCTAGTACTCCAGTCACATGCTTGCTTCACAAACCTCACTTCCTTCAGGAGTAAACCTAATCTGAGCTAAAAAGCAGATTAATCTACCCAGAGTAGATTCACAGATTCACTTTTAAAAGTATCGCCTTTGTAAATTGGTGGAGAAATTTAATTTAAGACAAAGAGTGACCTATTTACAGACTGGAGGTGTGGGGAAAGGGATGGGGCATTCAAAGCAACACCAAGAAACAATGATGGCAGTACCTGCCTTGACTGAGAGTTAGGGCCTCGTAGCTATATTTATCAATTATGCATTCCCTCCCCCCTCAGCGTTTCCTTTCTGCCTCTGATATCCATGGGAACTGCTCCTGTTTCTCTCAGCATGGACACAGTTGCCACTGTTGATCCTAAGTGGAACAATAGGATCTGAGCCCTTGTGGAGAATCCAGTCAATGGCCAGATGCTATTTCTTTCCAAGTGTCCAAATTGGACAGCAGTTTAGATTTCTTTCCTATGGCTCAACTCAAGTTTTTCTTTTCTTTCTATTTCCAGATCCTCTTTCAAAGGGAGTCTTGTAATGTAGCAGCCCAGTGGGCATGAAGCTGCATCACTGAATGGCATTGCAGGGTGCAATGGGGGTAGGGAAACTCCTCATAGCAAAAACAATGACAGACCATACTTTTGTAGGTTCACATGGGACCTGTGCCTCAGACTCAGTGATACTAAAGCTAAGGCGGCAGAGTCTTGCAAAATATGCCACGAAGAGGAGCGCTAGAGAGCAGACAGGAGGTTGTGCCCTTCAGGGATGGAGTACTGGACCGGGCCAGCCGAGGGTTGCTTTCTCTGTCTGCCTGTGGCCCAAAAGAATGACATGCAAATTCCTAAATTATGCTTTCCAAAACATTTGCTCACATTTATCTAGCTCTTGGAGCTTTACAAGCACCCTATACACAGTTTCTTTATTGGATCCTGACAACCACTCTGTGAAGTTGGCGTTGAAAGTACATATTTTCAAATTGAGTCAGACTCACTGACTTATCTCCACAATAACCTGTTAGGTAGGTGAGGCAGGGATTATTATGTCCATTTTGCAGATTTAGAAACTGAGGCTCAGATAGCAGAAATGGCTTTGGTCTAAGATGTCACAACTAAGAAGGGAGGAGGCTTGTGAATCCCAGGTCAGCTCCAGGCTTCTTACTCTGCTTCTTCCCTGCCAAACTTGAAGCACTACCCATTTGCACACTGTAGCTGCAAATAGATAGGTGGTTCAGACTCTATTTCAAATCTGATCATGAGATCATAAATTGAACCTCTACTGTTGGATTGGGAATAGATGAAACTTGCATTGTTATCTCTAAGAGTTCAGCTGCCAGAAATACAATCCACCCCTCTTCCCCACCTGGCCTTGGTCATTTTTAAAGTTTTTTGCCTAAATCACAGCCTGGCCTTCCTCAGGTCATAAGCACATATGGGTTTTCTGAATGTGTTTACTCTGATGGCAGCCTTGTTTTATTGCAATGTCTTCTATCAGCTGCCCCATTGGAGAGTTGCCTGATGGAGAATGTTGTGGCTTTTTATTCTTTGAGATTCATCTAGTTTCTTTTGGGGATTTTTTTTTTGGTAGCTTGGATTTATTGTGCTAGCAGTTTAAGAGTACTAACCGTCATAGGTCATTCACAGCAAATATCTATTCAAATGAGAGGCCAAATCAGGGCTCTCCATCCATGTGTTAATAAAGTCTGAATCCACGAACCGTTGAACTGACCTTGCCCTGGGTTTTTTGCGCTGTCCCAGCAGCTGCTGTCATTGATGAAGATTTTGTACTTTCCTGCCCACAGAGGATTCTATAGACTTCCTATGTCAGGGAGATTTTCTTCTTCATCGTCGTCTTCTTCTTTTTTATGGGGAAGGAAGAAGGTTGTCAGAAAACCAGGCAGTGTTGCTTGAAGTGCATCTGTTTTTACTCATGTTGAGTCTTTCCAGGTGAACTGAAGTAAATCATAGGCTACAAAATGAAAGCAGATTTTCCTAAAACACCCATTTGGAACACTGTGGCAGCGTTCAGTCCCTATCCCCTCCCATTCCCCAATTTCCATCCCCTAACCCCTGGCCTTGGACACTAGGTGTGTAATCATTGCTTGCTTTTTATGATAGTTTGAGTAATCATGTTGCTAAGATCCTTTTCTCCTCAAGGAAGATATTTTTGGCCCTCTCAGAATCATCGAAAAGATCAGAAAAACTTGGAGGTAGGAATAGGGTGCTGAAGAATCTCTCTGTCTCTGTCTTTGTCTCTCTCTCTCTCTCTCTCTCTCTGTCTACCTCTCCCAAAAATAAAATAAAAATTGATATAAATACATATAATATATGTTATTTACATATATCCCTTTAAGTGGATTATACATACATATGTATGTACACACACATAGCTAGTTGCATTTTGGAGCAAGACGTTTGTCACAGGACATGAACTTTAAACAAAATTTGTCCCAGTAGCTGTCCTAGGCGGAGAGCAGCTGGGCTAGCACCGTCCCTGAGCCAATAGAGCCCTAGACAGCTGTTGCTTAAGGATGACGGTTAGGTCAGTCAAGGCAAAGGCATTTGGAGCCAGGGCAATGCTGTGCTTTAACAGGAGATGGCTAAAAGACTATTTCCTAATCAGCCTTAAAATGTAAGAGCCAGCAGAGGCATGATGGGGAGTGCGTGCTGTTCAGCTGAGGGTTCAGCTGCTCAAACTAGCTCCATTTTGCTCTTTTCATTCTGACAACCGCTTCCCTTCCTACCTCACCTGTCTCCCTGCCTCCCTCCTCCCCCCTCAGTTCTGAGGCCACTTTCAGCAAATTCCTATTAGAAAATATATGGTCTTTGCCCTTTCCTCCCACCAACCTCCATCATCACTTGCTGATTTAAACATGAGAATCAAGCCTTCACCCCCCCCCAACCTGTACTTCCAATTTTTCATATTTAATAAATGATGAACCAAATTCCCGCCCCCAAACCATGACCTGTCCCCATTCCACCCCCGTCCCCACCTCCCCAGGCATGGCCTGCCGATGACAGTGATTAAGCCAGGCTGCAGAAGACTTAACTAAGCATCTGCTTTCAGTTCCCATTTTGGGCATATTTTAATGAATTAACTCTTGCAGCAGTGGCAGTACAGTAAGGTAGGACAGTGCACTCCTGCAGGTGTCCCTGCCCTGCAGGACTGAGGACTTCCTTCTAGCACTAAAAGTTACTCATCTCCTCTGCCAAAGTAGAAACATTCCCCTGGGCCCTGGAGGACAAATCAGTGTGGCGCTGTAGGGAGAGGTCCAGCCTTCCAACAGCAAGATCCGGGTTTCAATCTTGGCTCTCACGTGTGTGACTGGGGGCAGTTCACAAGCTGTCATATTCCTGGTTTCCCCAGTGGACTTAATGACATTATGTTCATATATAAACATTGCAATATCTATAGATTCAGACAAAAGCCAGACTCATAATGGTCTAGGTAGTTCACTAGCTATGTGACCTTGGGCAAGTCACTTAACTCCAATTGCCTCATACTGGATCATCTTCAGTCATCCTGATGAATATCTGGTCACTGAATTCAGATGACTCTGGAGGAGAAGTGAGGCTGGTGACCTGCACAGCCCTCCCTCACTCAAAACAAAGTCATGTGCAAGTCATGTCATTACTTCTCTGATGGCATGGTCTTCTTCGGTAATGAAGGACAAACACACACATGCTGCACAGAGATTATGTGATATAAATAATGCTTGCCAGACATTTTCTAATTATTTCCAAAATCCACAACTCGTGTCAGGTATGGAAGAACCTGGTGAGTATTTAAGGTCCCGTTTCTTACTCTTTTTCATTCTGAACAAACTCCTAATTTAGACTTGTTCTGCTCGTCTTCAGAGGACCTCACTGGGACCAGTGGAAGGAAATACCAAAGGGCAGATTTAAGTCAGTATAAAGAAGAAGTTCTTGAGAATCAGAGCCACTGAGAAATGAAAAAGGTTTCTTGGGCAGATAATGAGTTCACTGTTACTGGAAGTATTATAGGAGTGACTGAATAACTGCTCATCAAAAGTATGATAACAAGAGTTTCTGTCTTTTGGACAGTCTCTTCTAACTCTAGATTTCCTGTGGGCTTCTAAATTATTTAACTGAATCTCCACACCTTACAATAAAAAAAGGAAAGACTCTGAAAAGTATTTATGAAAATAAAGGAGAAACTAAAGTAAAGAGAACACACTTGCTCATACAAAAGCTAGAAACCATAGGAGATTGACTGTCAGAGGCAAGGCCCTGAACTGTAATTGTATAAAGAGCTGGGTTCCAATTCAGGAAGATTTAGGAAGACACATAAGTTAAGGAGGAAGGAAGGGGAGAGGAAGGAAGAAGAGAATAGAGGAGAGGAAGGGAATAGGAGCACCCTTAGCAAGTAAAGATCAACCCATTGGGTCAAGTTTTGTGATATCCTGGTGTACTAAGCCATTAGCTAGGAAATAGCAGATTAGGAAATCAGAATTAGTGTGCTCTTCTCAAAATTAAAGTGAGGTTTATAGATTTAGTACTGGAATGGAACCTAAAGTTCCTCTAGTCAAGGTATTCTCAACATTTTTATCTGTCAATGCCTATGAGCACTTTCTCAGAATATTTTTATATACATAAAATAAAGTACACAAGAAGCCAATTGAAGTAAAAATTAAATTTTTTTCTGACAAATTCACAGACCCCCTAAAATTTATCCATGGATCCCTTAGGGGTTCACATTCCCCAAGTTAAGAAACCTTTCAATCCAATCCCTTCATCTTATAAATGGAGAATTAAGGCTAAGAGACCTACGTGGTCTGCTTGAGGTTACATGGGGGGGCTACATGATATTAACAATATATGTCATTTATATAAAGCTATAAGGTTTGCAAAGCATTCTTTGTTCACTGTATCACCGATCTTCAAAACCCTCTGAAGATCTCAATGTTACAGAAGAGGAAGCAATCTTAGGGAGGGTAAGTGATTCTCCCATGGGCAAGCAATCATACTTCACTCCCATCCAATCCTTTATTGACTCGATAACATCGATGTCCAGCAGCAAATAACATCCCCAAAGACAAACTACATGGTTTTTCTAAGTCCCTTGATGATTTGGAATATGGGATTTAAAGGAACTCAGGCCCCTCATTATATAGATGCAGAGACTAATGTACAAAGATAAGATGACTTGACTTGCCTAAGAGCTTCCAACCACCAGGATTTGGGCCCATTCTGACTCAGTTCTGACTCTTTCTTCTATATAATGCTACATTATCAGTTTCTCCATCTTTAAAAGATGAATAATCATGGTTCCAAGATCCTATAATCAAAAGCAACTCATTCTCTTCAACAGATGTTGTGTTTGAGAGTGATGGATCAAACAGTACTTTTACAAAATGTCAGATAGGCACAAATCAATTAACTGACAAATCAATTAATTCCTTAAGTACCTACTATGTTCCAGGGACCATGCTAATCACTGGGGATATAGAGACAAAATGAAACAGTCCCTGTCCTCAAGGAACTTACGTTCTGATGGTGAAGACCACATATACATGAGTATGTACATACAAAACTCATTCAAAGAAGTTACTGGGTAACGTTGGAGGGGAAGGCATTAGCAAGCTGGAGAGAATGGGATAAGTGCATGGTGGTACCTGAGCTACATCTGGAAGGAACCAAGGATTCCAAGAGGTAGAGATGGAGGAAAGCATTCTAGAGATATGGGAGGAAGATATCAATGACACAGAAATGAGACATGGAGCCTTTCTAGAGGAATAATAAGTAAGCCACTATGACTGGATGTAAAGTACTTTGCAAATGAAATATGCTACATAAATGTTAACTATTATTACTGTCATTTCTAGCTCAGAGACTCTTTCTAGTGTATGACCATAGGTGATTTTGTTCGTCCTTCGTTTTCGAAGAAGACCATGACATCGGAGAAATGATGACATGACTTGCACTTGACTTTGTTTATGAGGGAGGGCCGTGTAAAGTCACCAGTCTCACTTTTTCTTCCTGAGCCATCTGGATCCAGTGACCAGATATTCATCAGGTCTACTGGAGATGGCCCAGGGTACAATGGGAGACCTTGACCTTTTTCAGCTATGGACTATTCACTTAGAGTGAGATAACACCCATTTAGTGAATAAGCCTCTTTAAGAAGTAGTCAGGGAATTTCCCATTTAATGAGCAAAAGAAAAAAATATAACTAAATCAAGCTGAGAGGGAAAGAGCAATTATTACTTTTGATAATCACTCTTAAGCCAAGAGGTAGATTTTTGCTGAATATAAGGAGGAACCTTCTCCTAAAGCCCTCCTATGATGCCTTGTCTTGTCATGGAGAGGAGTCTTAATTCTCCCTAGGGCCATGCCTGCAGGACAAGAACTCAGAAGGCTCCCCACCAATGTCCTGAGGCTCATTTTTAGTAGGGGCCCACTAACGGTTATGTGTTCGTCATCTGAGACTCAGTATACATTTGGACAGGCTCCGCCTTAGCTCAGTGATAGGGGATTAGGTTTCTTTTGGTGTCAGTATATCATCTCCCAAGGTTTGAGGGGGACCTCCATCTGCCTCAGTGGAGGAGTACCTGCAACCAGTAAAATCCTGTAGGAAGTTAACAATTCCATTTGTTCAGAAGTGGAGTGGGCAGCCCCTCTGAGCTCTGTGATACTACATGACAACCACTAGCCAGGGATACTGTAGAGGTGAGGGCTTTGTGCTTCAGGTGAGAGTTGGACTAGATCAGGGGTGGGGAATCTGCAGCCTTAGACCTCCATTGAACCTCTGTTTTTTCATTTGTAAAACAGAGATCTCAATACTTGGTACTACCCTAGAGTTCAGGGCTGCTCCAAGGAAAATAGTTGGTCATCTTTAAAGCATCAAAGAAATGTCAGTTATAATTCCTCTGTTCAAGTCCTGTTTCAATACCTCATCATGGCCTGGAGGTACCTCTGAATTCTTTAAGGCTATGTTAGCAGAACACAAGTTCTGGCAGGTGTTGCCAAGGATAGGAAGCCTTCAAATAGTAGTTCAGGGCTGGGTATTTACCATTCTTTAGGATAGTTTAAATAATGTAAATAAGAAAAGTACCTCTAAATAATTCAAATCCTCAATTATTTTCATGTTCAGAGGGATGTCTTTAAAAACTAGAATTAATATCCCCCCAATGAATAAAGGACATGCATAGTCCCAGAAATGATTGGATTCCATACCTTTCAAAAGTTTTGAGTAGCACGTGGTCCAAAAAGGGAGTAATCAGAGGACTGGAGGAAACTTTGCTGTTAAAGGCAGTTAAAGCCTCTGGGAAGGCTAGAGTGGAATCTTAGCTCAACCACTGACTCATGCTCAGTTTCCTCATTAGGATCATGAGGAGGTCATCAGCCTTTCTATGCCTTCATTTAGATGATGACTATAAAATGTGGACAGGGGGACTAGTCTTGACATACCTCAGGAGTATTTACAGGGTAAATAAATTCCTGTTTCTGAAGGGTTTGGTTGGTCCTGGTTCTGAAGGGTTGCTCACTAAAGAAGCACCTCATGTGGGTTGTTGGCACCATTTTTGTTATTCTTACTATGAGTGATTGAAGATCCTACAGAACAGGAACAATCTCATCCATCCTTGCGCCCCCAAGTCCCTAGAACAGTGTAGACATGTAGAGAGAGCCTCTGAGACCTGTGGGGTTGAAATGGCTCTCTGTGTTGGATGATCTTCTAAGACAGGAAAGTTGTATGATATGGGGGAAAGAATACTAAAAATATTAGCATCATAGGGCCTGAGACTGAATCCTGTTTCTGTGTGACCTTGGGTAAACCACTTCATCTGCCTAGATCTTAGTTTCCTCATATGTAAAATGAAGGAATTAGAATAGATGACCTCTAATGCCTCTTCTAGCTTTAGATCTATGGTCCTATGACTTCCTGATTAGTGATCTAGGCCAATGGTTCTCAAACTTTTCAGTTTCAAACTTTTCACTCTTAAGAAATATTGAGGACCCCAAAGTGCATTTGTTCATATGAGTTATATCTTTTGGCATTTATTGTGTTAGGAATTAAAATGGATAAATCTGAAAAAGATTTCTTTATTAATTAAAAATATTTTTATTAATTAATTTAAACAAGAATAATAAACCCATCACCTGTTAACATAAATTTTTATGAAATATGTATTCTAAAAAAAAGTGGCATTATTTTCTATAGTTTTGCAAATCACTTTAACATTTAGCTTAATAGAAGCCAGCTGGATAATTTTTCACGTTCAGTCTGTTGCAGTATGTTTTGTATGCAAACACAAAGTTAACTTTATCAAATTAAACATATTTAGACAGTCTATATATCTTGGACCCTACTCTTTATATGTTGTATCCCTTCTAGATGCCCCAAATTCTAGAACTAATTTTGGTAAGTTGAATTTTATACTTTTAAGTGTTACCTGTAGTTAAGTACTAAGTTATTATTATATTTATATCATTTATCTATTAATATTGAATATTACTTTATTAAATATCATTCAATGTGTAATTACTTATGTGTTTATTATATTAGTTATTTATTATTAATAAATTGAATTAATTAAATAAAATTAAAATACATTAAATATTAATATTAAACTAATTTTCCTATATGATTGGTGTACTGACTGAAGGCAATTCCAAGTGAGTAGGTCCAAAGGTATATTAAATAGTAGCAGCAAAGACATAACATACTGATGACCTCCCATGCTGATTGTTTTGAAGGAGAGTATTTATTTAGATGTAGAAGTCTTGGCATTTTGTTTCTAAAATAATGGATCTTCATGCTTTGTAACCACCTATAGCATAGGTGATATCATTGAACACATTTTGCCTTTGATCATGAGCAAGCAACTCTGGGCAATTTTAGTACTTCAGTCAGTTCCGTTCCCATGAGAATTTAGCAACTACTCTACATTGCAACATTATCATTACTATTATTTTTTCCCCCTGGAAACCCTGAGGGTCTTCCCCTTCCAGATTCTATTTATTTATTTGACTAGGAAAAAGCGGCCATTCTTTGCCTCATTTCCTACCTAGCCTTAGTCGTTGAATAGGTGTTGCCTCAGACAACCTGAGACTTGGAAAGGCCTTAGCTCAAAAAAGCCAAGGCCTCCCTCTGCATCCAGGGCCATCTCTAGTTGTCCTGATCTATATCTGGGAGAAGAGAATGAGAATGGTGACTTTGCACAGCCCTGCCTCACTTTAATGCAATTCTTTTGCAAGTTATTACATCTCCTTCTTGATGTCATGGTTCCCTTTAAGAACAAAGGACAAGCAACCATAAAACTCAATATGTTATTTTGGTTAAGTGTATGAAGAAAGTCCAGTTTCACACAGGTATGTAGTTAGGAAATGGAGGATTATTTTAATAGGCAGATAATGTCTTAATAGCATTTTGAAAAGAGTTCTGACCTTACAGACCTATTAAAAGGATCTCAGAGATCTTAGAGCCCACTTTGAGAATCTCTAGACAATGGATAAATTTAAGGTGTACAAATGGGATATTTTATTTTCATTGAGGTTTTTCCTATAATAAACTGCAAAACTTTAGCTTTCCCAAATGGAGTAACATGTTATTTTGTTATCTCAGGATGTAGGGTCATTTCTCATTAATTTAGTTAGATATAGAATAAGATTAAATACATCATTCCTCAAGCTGTTAGCAGGAACGTAGACTTGAATTTTCATATTATACCACCACATTTTACTAATCATATATTCAATTATTCATCTCTCCTTAAATTCATTTGTTTGCCACACTGGACTGAAAAACTAAGCAGTCATGATGAGACCCAATAACGTATCATCCATCTAGTTTTGCAATAGTTTGCAAATCTGCAAGGATCCTTTACAGGTAGAACTTACAGTCAGAAATAGAAAGTAATTGTATCTGAATTGTACCTTGATATTGAGAGATAGATTCAGTAATATGTGGCCAAAAGTCTCCCTTTCTAAATTGATATACCAGAGAATCCTTTGAACCATCCTAACGGCTACAGACTTTGTTGAAGGACGAGGTTTCTTTTCGGTGCTATTTTTGAGCTGCAGGTAGCTAAAATGAATACAACAGTTTGTTGTTTAAATCTTGGGCCTTTCCAACATTAAACCCTACTCTGGTTGGTTTAGACCTGATTTTTGTACTTACCCAGTGTTCGTAAAATTAAGTACACCCAAACGGTGGTGGGTCAACTGTAATGGAAGTCCTGAGTTTTGTGTTTGTTCTTTTATCTCAAGGTTTCTAGTTCCAGCCCAGATGACATAGGGTTTCCATTTTATGCCATTGGCCTGTAATTCAAGTTACTTCTTTCCCTTTCTGCCCCCCAACATGTCTCTAAAATCAACCACCATTTGTAGAGAAAGCATTTATCAGTAGCCCTAGTGTTCAGATCCTGGAAGAATGCAAAGTCATTCAGTTTCTAGCTCTTGGCTTGGTTCTCTCCTAATGTGCAGGCTAATCAGCTGCATGTCCTTCAGCCTCTTTTGTGAGGCATTTGGGATGCTTTCTGACCCCCAGCCCTCAACCCCCACCCTCTTTTCCTTCCCTTTTCTGCCCAGTCTCCCCTCCATCATCAAATCAGTATTTTTGGTGTAATGTCAGGAGGGGTAAGGGGAAGAGTAGTGATGGGGGGCAAAATAGCAAAAAGCATTAGTAATTCAGCACAGCCCTTCATTCAACAATGTGGCTGAAGAGGATATCCTGTGAAACCAATGATAATGAGGGAAATAAAGTCACTTCCTCACCAGCTGCTTTATTCAGGTATAAAAAGGAAGTCTTTACTTCCTCATGTTGCCCTGCCCACCACCCACTCAGGGCAGCACCAGGGCTGCTTCTCCCTTTTTCACAAGTTAATTTGATGCAACTTGGATCAGGGTTTGTGGAACTTTTGTTCCTATGTCACGAACAGTGCTCTACTGTTTTCCTGGGCATTGCATGTTATCCTTTCTTATGTACCATAAAAACTGTATATCAGTGGTTGTATGCCTGTATTCATTGCCGTGGGAATAGTAGGAGGGAGGAAATGTCTTCTTTGGCCTAAACTCAAAGGATAGGAAATAAACAGGACAAACTAGAAATTCAAGGAGGTAGCTTTAATCTCATAGATACCACTGAGGATAGAACTTTCTCTTGGAATATGGCTCTAGAAGGGCATACTTTATTCAAAAGGAATACACTAGATAAAAGAGTAGTAGAATCTTGCAGGATATTAAGAAAATAGGCTTAGGCAAGGAGACAAAAGAAAGTGGCAAGTAGGGGGAGGAACATAGTGGAAAGTATTTGAATTAAGGATCAATAGTGGGAAAACAGTTGGAATGTGATCAGGGGTATACTACAGACCACCTAGACAGAAGGAGGAATTAGATAAGAGAAAACTGGAAACAGATCACAGTCCTTGAATACAAGGATAATACTGTTCTGATGGGAGATATTTGTAGGAGCACTCCCTCTCCCTCCCTCTCTCTCTGTCTCTTTTTCTCTCTATCTCTTTCTGTCTCTCTGTCTCTGTGTCTCTCTCTCTCTCTTTCTGTCCCTCTGTCTCTGCCTCTCCTTTTCTCTCAGAAGATCAGCTGAGAAATTCTGATTTGCTTTAATGATGATTTCATCCTTTAAAAGGTAGAGGAAGTGACAAAAGGAACTACTATTCTGGACTTGATTCTGACCAATAAAGAGGAACTGGTTGCTGAAGTAGAAGTTGAAGTAGAAGTGACAGAAGCTTCGGGAGTTAGTTGCCTCATGATACAGATGTTCAAGACAGAAGAAAAGAGTAATGCCGGGCATAGCTAGACGTGCACTTGAAATCAAGCAGATTTCAAGGCGTTGACGAAAAGAACTGTAGAATCTAGTGGCTGAATATTCTTTTAGGGGAGACTGATCAAAGAAGAATGAGAAGATTTTAAGAAGTCTCTCCCCACTCTGGTGTATCCTCCACTCAGATGTCAAATTGATCTTCCTAAAGCTCAGGTCTGACCAAGTTACACAAACACACACATGCACACACGCACGCACGCATGCGCACACACACACACTACACTCCAGGGGTTCCTTATCACCCCCAGGATCAAATATAAAATCCTCTGGTGTTCAAAGACCTTTATAACCTCATCATTCAGTACCACCATCTTTCAATTCCTCTATCTTCCATACCTTATGATGCAGTGACATTGGCGTCCCTGATGCTCCTTCTACAAGATATTTCATCTCTCAGCTTTGGGCATTTTCAATGGTTGTCCCTCAGGTCTGAAATGCTTTCTCTCTTTATACCCTCCTCTTGGCTTCCCTGTCTTCTTTCAAGTCCCAGATAAAATCCTAAATTCTTCCCAATCTCCCCTTAATTCTAGCATCTTCCTTTAATGATGATCTCCAATTTATCTTGCCTATAGATTGTTTTAGTTGTTTGCATGTTTTCTCCCCCATTAGATTGAGAGCTTCTTAAGAACAAAGACTGATTTTTACCCTTTTTTGTAGAATCGGAGATTAGCACAGTGCTAGAGACAACATGAGTATTTAATAAATGTTTATTGGCTGTTTGGCTGACAAAAGGAGAAATTATTCTATATTGAGGAGGAAAAAGGGGGTCTGTCTAACGAAATCAATGTGGCTATTGTCTAATGAGCTAGGTGGCTCAATGGGCCTGGAGTCAGGAAGACCTGAGTTCAAATCCAATCTCAGATACTCACCTGGACAAGTCACTTAACCTCTGTTTGCCTTAATCCACTGGACAAGGAAATGGCAAACCACTCCAGTATCTTTGCCAAGAAAACTTCATACAGGATCACAAAGAATAGGATATGACTGAATGACTGAACAATTGTCTAATAAAATTAGTATGACTTTTTGTGATCAATGTGCTTATTGATCAACTTTAGATTCTAATTTTAAAAATAGAAGCCAGGGTAAGTGTAAGGGTAAATAGTTCTTCAAAGGAGTAGCATGGTACTTTAAGATTGGTACCAGAAGCCCTAAGCCTCAGAATGAGATAATTAAGAACAGCAAAAAGAGGTTTTCTAACTCTATTAGAAGCAAGAGGGGAGTCAAATCAGGGATGAGATTCCTGTTGGGAATAAATGTGATGATGATATTGTCATTAATGGTGTAAAGATCTCTATTTTCTCATCTAAGGAAAATTCTCTTTGGCCAGGGAAAAGTGGAATAAAAATGTTATGAATGAGAAATGAATGAGTAAGAACACAAGATATGTGAGAAGGTAAACATCATATGCTTGCCCTCAGTGCGTTAATTTCCCCAAGCCCGGACTAATTCTGCCTACAGCTCCTAAAGAACTGAGGTGTACTTGCCAAGCCATTGCTGCTGATGTTTAAAGATCTTGGGGAAATAGGGGAAGTATCCAAGCAAGAGGGAGGACAAACATCCTGATTTTCAACAAAGGGTGTATTTTGCAAAACTATCAGCCAGTGAATTTGATTTCTATTCCTGGCAAAATTCTAGAACACATCATTAAGGGGACAGATTGTGAGCACTTAGAAAGGGAAATAGTGACCACTAAAAGCCAGCGTGACTTAACCAAGAACAGTCATGCCAAGCAAACCTCATTTCCCTTTTTTATTGGGTTATTAGACAAGCAGATCAGGGAAGCACCATAGATAAAGGATACATCGATTTTTATCCTAGCATTTGAAAAAAATCTCTCATATTATCCCTGTGGATAAGATGGAAGGATGGAGGACTGGATGAGAGTACAATTAAATGAATTAGGAACTGATTGAACGACGAGATCCGAGCATCGTCATTGAACAGGACGTTTCAGAGCGGAAGACAATCTCCAGTAAAGTACCTCAGGGATCTCTTGACCCGGCGCCATTCGCCGTTTTCATCAATGATTTAGAAGGAGGCAAGCTTGTCCAATTTTCAGATGATACAAAGCTAGGAAGGATACGTAACTGATTAACAAAGGTAGGGTTCAAAAAAGATCTTGACATGACAATCAGTCATAAGATCTCAGCTCAGACCCCACTCTGCTACTTACTAACTTTGTGGCTTAGAGTAATTCATCTAACCTCTCTGGGTCTCATCTGTAAAAGGAGAAGATTGGTCTACATGGTTTCTAAAGAGCATATGATAACAATAAAAAATAAAAATTTAAAGGGATGTGAAAAGTTCTACAAAAGTTAAACAAGTCAACTTCATAAATATAGAATTGGAGAGGCATGGCAGTAGAGGCCATAGGAAAAGGATCTGGGCATTTTAGCTGATTCTGGGCATACTATAAGTCAACAAGGGGAAATGGCAGCCAAAAAGTCTATGCTCTTTTGTGTTGCATTCATTGGAAGCATACTGTCTCAAATAATGGAAAAGCAATAATTTTTTTGTACTCTGTTCATGTCAGACCATATCTAATGCGTTGTGATCAGTTCTAAGCCCACTTTAGGAAGGACATCTACAAGCTTGAGTGTGTCCACAAGACGATAATGAGAATGGTGACAAGTATGGAGGATTGTTTGAAAGAATTGAGCATCCTCTTGACAGAGAGGTGATGGACTAGACACGGCTGATATAGAAATATGCTTTGTTTGATGCATATTTGTTACGAGGTTTTATTTTTCTTTTTTTTTCCCTTGGAGGATAGAGGAGAAAGGAGGGAGGAGAATAGGTACCTGAAAATTGAAAAAAAATTTAACTTAAAAAGAAATAACTAGGTATGTTTAGCCTAAAGAGAAGATATACAATTCTCTTTCTTTGAGTATTTGAAAAACTATCCTATGGGAGAAGACTTGTACTGTTTGGCCCCTAAGGAACAGAATTAGGAACACTGAGGCTAAGGAGTAGAGGGGTAGATTTAGACTTGATGGAAGAAAAACTTTCCTAATAGAGCTGTTCAAAAGTGGAATGGGAAGGAAAGGACTTCCCTTCATGAGAACACTCAAACAGAGGTCAAATGACTGTTCATCAGTGATGCTGTAGAGATTCTGAGTTAGGTATATAATGGACTAAAAGGCTTCTGAAGGTCCTTCTAACTTTGACCTTCTGTGATTTCCTTTTGTCCAGCAGTTGGCACATAGTAAGGTGTGTAATATTCATTCATTCATTCTCTCCAACAATACATGCACTAAGTAATCTCGTTTAGAACATAGGACTTTCCAGCTAATGGTGCTACTTTGATGAACATCTAGAAAAGAATCCTAAAAAGTAAGAAAGACTTAATCTACTTGTAAAATTAACACCAGCCCTGCCCAATTATTAGGGCTATAGCCACTTAGAATATCTTTTTTAGTCTCTCTAGTTTAAGAGAAATGTACCCTTTGGTTGAGTACACATGTCTATAGCCAAATCCAAAAAGAATAAAAGGCAGGAGAGCAGGGTATTAATCTCCCCTTGGCCTCTTATCATCAGCATGTCCTAAGACAAGTGGCTTAACTTTTTGAGCCACAGTTATATCATCCTTAGCTCAGATACCTACTAGTTGTGTGACCCTGGGCAAGTTACTTAACCTCTGCCTCAGTTTCTTTAACTGTAAAATGGAGATCATAATAGCATCTACCTCCCAGAGTTGTTATGAGGATAAAATGAAATAATATTTCTAAATCCAGGCACATAGTAGGTATTTAATAAGTACTTATTCCCTTCCCCTTAAAAAGAAGATAGTGATATTCCACCTCTATAAAAGAGATGGGAGGCAGAGCTTGTCCAGATGAGCTCTTTGGGATAATTCCAGGTTAAAAGTCTAGATCTAAACTCTTTTCCTTTCCCTTGCCATAATATTAGCTAACATTTATATAATGTTTGAAAGTTTGCTTTGCAGTTTTGCACTTTATGATTATTAACTCATGTTATCCTCATAACAACCCTGAGAGGCAGGTGTTATTATAATACCCATTTGACAGATGAGGAAACTGAGACAGTATTTAAGTGATATCCCTAGGGTCACACAGACAGTAAGTATCTAAGGTAATATTTGAACTCAGATCTTTCTGACTGCAGGTCCAGTTCTCTATCCATTGCAACTCGATTCCCATAAATACAGAATCCCATAAGAAGTACACCAAAAAGTAATGAAATCATTGGGTTCACTTAGTATCTTTTACCTAACAGTTGCTGATTTCCTAGTCTGATTTCTTTTGGATTCTTTGCATGTGCCCTAAGACTTTGAGATTGGAAGGGCATGAAATTAAAAAAAAAAAATATTATTTTTTAAAGTTGATATTTCAGCATGGCTTTATTGTTTTCATAAAAGATAAAATTTAATAAGGATAAATGAAAAACTACACTAAAGTTACACTGTAACTTTACAAAATTACCACTGGAGATGGGAGTTAATGTGTATTGATGGGGCACAGGCAAGATATACCAGCAGATTTCAAAATTTTCAGGTTGAACATTTATGTCTTGGAAATCTGTAGTCACTACAAATCAAGACTTGACTTACTGTTCTGTTGATTGTCTAGATTCAAGAAAATGATGGAGAACATAATAATACCAATTATTATCATCCTCATTTTACTGATAAGGGCACTGAAGTTCAGAAAAGTTCTAGCCAGGGATGGTGATCCTGTAGCCTTGAGGCCACATGTGGCCCTCTAGGTCCTCAAGTGCAGCTCTTTGACTGAACCCAAACTTGTTCATGGGAAGAGCAGGTTGTTTAACATTTACCAGCATGCCCTATGTATAATCACACTACATGTGCCCCACACCCAACTTGCCCTTACACAGGTCCTGTGATTCTATGGCCAAGGTACTTTTTTTACTATAAGGGAGAAAACCTTGTTATACCCCTTGCTTTGGTGTTGAGTACACATTTATGGGATGATTATTGTATACATATGATTCTCAGAATATTTTTTAACATAAAAATAAAAATTAAAAATTCTTCTCCTCTGAATTATTGTTCAAGCTGTAAGAGGATGGAGTGGTATTGTGGGAAGATGTCTGGATTAGCTTGAAGGGACCTCATCTGGGTTTGGAACACTGTTTTAATGGTGTTGGTCAGGATTTCTTGAACCTGGGACCAATTAACTTGTTTAATATTTTGATAATTTTATTTCAATAGAAGTTATTTCCTATGTATTTTATTTTATGCACTTAGAAACATTTTTTCAGAAAAGTTTCCATAGATTTCACCAGACTACCCAGGATGTCAATGATACCAAAATAATGTTAAATCCCTACTTGTGGCAGAGCTATTTCACTGTCAAGGATCTGTGGAAGAAAGAAGAGTCAATGAAATAACTACCAGGCTGAGATAGTCTTTGATTACTTAATGATATACCCTGCCCACCACTGAGTACTAGAAAGTCTCATCTTCGAATCAGAAAGAGATACAAATCCTAACATGAAAAACATGAGAAGGTAGTACGATGCCTTCTTTGTAGGATTTTGTCAGAATTTCACACACATACAAAATTTATTATCTCCCCTCCTCCATTGCTTTTAATACATTAAATAGGCAAAAAAAATTACTTTGAAACTTAAACTTTATTTAAAATTACTTTAAATCTTAAAACTTTAAAAATTAAACAATTAATGACAGGCTGTTCAAATTTTAGGTATAGGCCTAATCAGTATGTTTGAAAAAGAAAAACCAAAACAGAAATCACTATGAACATGTCTTAGAAGATTCAAATCAAAACTTGCTTCTACAGGATAATAGGAAGTCACTGAACCTAAGTCTGCTTTACTGTGGTGTCGGAATCATGGTTTGTTATGGACCTTAGAGATGATCTAATCCAACCTCTTCACTTTGCAAGAAGCAAAAACTCAGGTCCAGAAAAGTTGCTACTTCTCCAAAGTCATACCACTATAAATTCCTTAAGAAGTCTTATTATTTTAAACCAAACATTGCATACCAGTATCTTTCTTTTTCAGCCAAAACATGTGACTTAAATATTTTATGAATGTGATATAGCTGTCGACTACTGACCATCTTCATGACAACAAAAATTCTCTTAGAAATTGTGATTTGTTTCTATAACAAATTTGTTTTAATGCAATGGATATTCCTGGTAGAGAAAAAAGTAGCAACAGGTTTAGTACTTATGGGTCAGAGATCAGGGAAAAGGGTCGACTGTAGGGAAAAGCTTTTAATTATCTGTTCTCAGCGTTTCATCAATGTGAATCTTTCATTCTTATGTGCCGTACAAGAAAAATACATACTTTATCGCATTTGATACCAAAGCACAATTTTCACCAATAGCACATATTAGAAATAAAATTATTATCTAGAATGTGACTAGGGTCAGACTGTAATTTACGTGTGTGTTTTGGGGTGGAGCAGAGAGGAGGTGGTTGGGGGAAGTACCAGGCAGAGCCCCAGGGACAGAAATGGGGTGGAGATGTGCAGGTGGAACTCCTATAGCCCATGACACAGGGTACCCTTCCAAGTGAGGAAGTGATGGCTTTGGTGGGGCTTCCCTCATATTATCCCCACACTTATCCTTGTCCCCTTCCAAGCGCAAAAAGGGTCTAGGTTTGGGATGGGGAACCTTCGGCCTTGAGAACAATTGTTCTCAGAACAGATGTTTCAAAGGCCTGCACTTGAGAACCTAGAGGGCCACATGTGGCCTTGAGGCCACAGGTTCCCCAGCCCTGTGCTAGAACTTCTCTGAACTTCAGTGCCCTTATCATTGAAATGGAGATGATAGTATCTGCACTGCCAACCTCACAAGGCTGTCATGAGGATCACATGAGGTCATGTTTGGTGACAACTCGTTGAAAACTGTCAAGCCCAGTACAAAGAGAAAGATAACTGCCATTTCAAACATTCAGACAGCTTCACTGTGAGCAATAAAAATAGCCCACAGGCCCATTACAAACCATTGCATATGTTGAATACACTTTTGTCTTAAGAACATTATCTTTCTAAGAGTCAGCTTTATGAAAGGTCTATGTGAAAAGGTTAGAGGGAGTCTTTGCTCCCTCTTGTGGCAAAAATGCAACTTTGCCCAATTGGAAGGCTTGGAATAGCCACTTGGTGGTGGTCAGTTAGCTCACTCCAACAGATTAGAATCTCTTCAGAATTGGACTAATCGTGGCTTTGCACATCACTCATCTATTGGTCTACTTAACTTGACTTTGTACTAAGACAGGAGACCAGTCCTTGCTGGTCGACCAAGTGAGAGAGTATAGATGAGCCAGACGAATCCATCCTCACTCCTTGAAACACAATTTGACTCCTATGGGAAATGTACAGATGGGATTTGGGGACGACAAGGTACCTTACAGGTCAGTAGTGGACATGTGTTGTGGTATTGCCTCTGCCATATCCAGCTACATGAATTTGGGTAAATTGCCTAATTCTGCTAGCTCTACCTAATGAGAGTGGAGTGCATTGCACCATTTCTATATCTGAAGGACATGTACTAACAATGTAGCTCAAAACCTTCCTCAAGGCTTATTGGAGGCTGTTACAATTTATACAAGTAACTTGAAACAGAAGAGATTAAAACGCTAGCCCAAGGTCTTAAGAGTAAAGTTGATGCTGAAGTCAAGGACTGAATTTAGGAGAGGAAGCCTAGTTCCAACACATAAACTTTGCCAAGAGTAAGTCCATTATTTAGAATCCAAAGTGGTACATTCCCCATTATTTTCATAAGAATGTGTCACATAATGAACAATTTGTTACTTTCACCTGTCACAAAATGTTAGGTTTTCATTTGAAGTATGTTGGGAACAACTTGGTCCTACCCCTTTTTTTTCTGAATAAATGAACATGTAAGTACTAGCGTTGCTGCTGCTGCTGCTGCTGCTGTGGCTGCTCAGTTGTAAGTGCTAGTATTCCCAATGAGAAGTATTGGATGCTGCATGCTATAGGCAAATGGAACGTAAAAGAACTTTCAACCATGACTCAATTCTTAGATGAATTAAGAAAACAACTCATGTTTCTATAGTGTTTTAAGGCTTTCAAAGTCCTCTCTCATAACAATGTTATGACGTAAGTAGTTCAAGTATTACTATTCCATGTTCAGTTATGTCTGGTCCTTCGAAACCCTATAGCGTATAGACCATACTGTCCATGAGGTTTTCTTAGCAAAGATATTGGAGTGATTTGCCAATTCCTTCTCCAATGGATTAAATCTGGGGCTAGATTTGAACTCAGATTTTTTCTGACTCCAGGCCCAGGACTCTATCCACTGATCTGTGTCATTGCCTCCCATTTTACAGATGAGCACATTTAGGCTCAGGGAGATCAAATGCACATAATTTGCCCATCGTTACAGAGCGTACCATCAGAACCTAGGTCCAAAAGAAATGAAAGATGGAAACTTTTCATTTTTTTTCCAGACTCTGATGAGTTTTCCTTCCTGCAGCTAACCATTGTTGCATACTTTGTAAACTTCACCATGAGTTCAGGACAGAAAGCTATTGTGTCATCTTTTACACAAACCAAAATGAAATTGTTTACTGTCTTTCCAAGAAAAAGTTCTGTCTTGTGTTACAGAAGTCACTCTTCCAATCTATGAGCCTCTTGTGGTTACTCTATAGGTACCACCTTCAACCAGTTCTAACTGGAATCTTCAATTTCACATAGCCTCAGATGCCATTCTATTGTATCCAACTCCTTAGGGTTTAGTGGGCCTTCAGTCACTCACCCAAGGGGCACTGACTGATTCAAAAGAAATGACCCTTAGCTGACTGGTTCCTGGAACTGGGAGCATTTAACCTTAAGAAAAATTCATCTAAAGGAAGGGTTTTCATATGGAAGAGGGATTAGATTTGTTCTACTTGGTACCAGTGGAAAGAATGAGGAGAGCACTGAATGGGTTTTGAAAAAATGCAAATTATCACTTGACGTAGGGGAAAAAAAAACTTCCTAACAATTGGAATTATCCCCAAACAGAATGGACTGCATTGGGAAGCACTAGGTCCCCCTTCATTTTATTTTTTCTCTTTTTAATTAAATTATTTTATTTGTTTTCAGTGTTCTACAATCACTTCCATATATCTTAGATTCTTTTCCTCTCCCTCCCTCTCCTCTCCTCCCTCTCCACTCCCTCTCTGGGATGGCATACAATTTTATATAGGTTCTGCCCATACATTCCTATTAAATACATTTTCATCTTAGTCATGTTACATAGAAGAATTAAAATGAATGGGAGAAATCATAAAACAAAACAAAACATAATACAAAAGAAAATGGTCTGCTTCATTCTGTGATCAAATTCCATAATTCTTTCTCTGGATGTGGAAGCCATCTTGCCTCAAGAGTCCATTGGGAATTTTTTAAGTTCTTGCATTGCGATGAAGTACTAAGTCTACCAGAAAAATTCCTCACACACTTGTTGCTGTGTACAAAGTTCTCCTGGTTCTGCTCCTTTCACTCAGCATCAGTTCATGTAAGTCTTTCCAGGCCTCTGAAGTCTTCCTGTTCATCATTTCTTATAGCACAATAGTATTCCATTGCATTCATGTACCACAGCATGTTCAGTCATTCCCCAGTTGATGGGCATCCCCTTGATTTCCAGTTTTTGGCCATCGTGTCCCTCCTCATTTTCAAGCAAAGAGACTGGATGATCCTTGCTGGGGATGCTATGGGGAGGGGCAATTCTTGGACAGTTGAAGATAGATGGCTGCTGTGGTCCCTTCTCACTCTTTTCTGTGATTTTTTTGAATTGGTGTGACATAATTCCTACTGACATTCCATTTTTTCTTTTTTCCTATCCAGGATGCCTTTGTGGAATTGTATGGCAACAGCATGAGGCCCTTGTTCGATTTCTCCTGGCTGTCTCTGAAGACTCTCCTCAGCCTGGCTCTGGTGGGAGCTTGCATCACTCTTGGTGCCTACCTGGGACACAAATGAATCAGCAGATACATGGTGGAGAGATATGCAAGAGGCTCACTCAACAATAGAAATAGTATGCATTTTTTTCAGTGATATGTAATGAAATTTGGGCATGATCTCTTTAAGAAAAGAAAGAAGGAAAACATTGGAGAAAAAAAACTTCTGGGCAAAATATTAAATCAGCTATTTACTGCCAAAGGGAAATATCATTTATTTTTACATTATTAAAAAAGTATTTATTTAAGACATTTACATTTAACCTACTGTCTTCAGAAACTCTGCCACTTACAACAAAGTAACACTTAACTATGGTTCCACACAGAATCTCCTGTGCCTATAAACGCTGATTTGTTTTAGATGGAGTTGGCTGGACTGACTCAATCTTCACAGAACAAACACACTGACAAAGGACCTTACTGTTGGGGGAGCGTTTTTTTAGGCTGCTTGAGGTTAGGGAGGTGGGGTGCATTTTATGTGCATTTATTTGCCCTGAATCAAAGTAGAATTATTTCCTGTTGGGAAAAACAGACACTTTGCATATAATTTGCATGGTGCACACACCATCTGAGAGGTAGAAAAGAAAACCTTGGGGCAAACTTAGGATCCATTAAGATTCTTCACATTTCTTCTGCCTCCCCAGGACAGCTATGGGAAATATAATCTTAAACCATATATGAAAGTATTTTTTTAAGCTACCAATTGTGCCGAGATATCCTTTTAACAATTAAGACAATATCATCCAATACCTTAAACACTGATTTGTCTATTCAGATACTCAGAGATACGTCAGTCCAAATACTCCCTTTCTGAGTAGGAAACTGGCTCCTTTGGAACGTCAAGAAATCAACATGTCAGTGATTTCTTCAGCATCAGGGTGTTTTTTTTTGAGCTACTCACACAGAAACATCAGGACACCATAAGTGCCTGTTTCTCCAGGGTGAGACTGCAGCTTGCAGGCCTGTCTTGTGTCCCAACTAAGTGGGCTCGTTCCTGGAACCAAGCCCATGCAGTCATTGGCCTCCATGAGGGTTTCTAAACAGTGCAGTGTGGTCTCTGAATCTTTGGAAGTTAGCAAAGTTTTGAGTTCCATTAGCAAATAAAAGAAACATTTTTCCATTCAAGAAAAAACTGTAAGTGGGCCTTTGCCGGGGCCTGTTTATCAAATTGGAGATAATGAAATCAATTTAGGTTCATTTTTCCAATCTAAAGTGGAGGTTTGGGACAAAAACTTTTTTCCACGTTGGTCATTTCTTAAGATTGTCGCTGAAGAAGAAAAGTCCCGCTACCCATATCGTCTTGACAGCTTCAGAAAACTGCTTCAGTCCAGGAGGTGGTAAATGGGGAGATAGAGCGAGAGAAACAGAGACAGAGAGAGAAAGAGAGAGAGAGAGAGAGAGAGAGAGAGAGAGAGAGAGAGAGAGAGAGAGAGAGAGAGAGAGAGAGAAAGCAAACATGGTAAAGAAAGGAAGGACTTAAATCCCTTTTTCAGCCAGATTGTAAATGTATCTCAAATAAGGCAGCCAGATGAGGAACAGTAAACTGTACCAAATACTGTCCAGACAACATGCCTGTATTTGGGCCGGAGCCTCTGACATATCCATGTGGATCAAAGGAAGGTTTTAATAAAGAAGAGGAATGTCGAAAGGAGTGTTGTGGACTTATGCCTATGGAACTTGATGGTAAAACTCATTCACTCATCATTATTATTTGTTCTTATTTGAAAACCTGGAAGGGGGAGGAAAAAATTCCAGGTATGGAATGTGGAGATTATCCGCATCATCCTGGGAGTGAAGAAAAGAGAAGAGAAGAAAAAAGAAACAGTGGCTAAAACTGTAGAGGAGTCTCAAAAGAGATCCAGCTTCCATAAACTAGAAAAGAATTTATATTTTAAGTTTAGATTTCACTTTGTGATGTATATGAAATACCTTTGAGGCATTATGGCAGTATATACCATTCATCTGTATTAACTTTGGAATGTACTTTGTTCAATGTTTAATGCTGTAGTTGATGTGTTTTCAAAGCTGCTTTTTTTTAGGTATGTGCATCTCAGCATTTAAAAATTTTTTATTTAGTTATGGCCTCTACACTATTTACTAGCAAGGATGAGGATTTTCTATGTGAAGTTCTGTATTTTGACTCTCCAGAAACTCTTAACAGCACCTCTTGTAGCCTTTGGAGCTTGGACAGCTGAAGGAGAGGGAAACGTAGCTTTTGAAGGCATTCATCTCAACATGGTTATTTGCCTTTGCTTTGAAACAGAAATGTTGAAACAAAGCAAAATGACATTTGCTGTACTCCCCCTGACCTTGTTCCTTGCAGGTTTATTTGACCTGGGCAATTCTGAGTTTAATAACTCAAATTATTTGAGACAGTGTGAACATTGAGCTATAACCATGAAGTGTTTAACTTTTACAGAGTTGCCTCAAAATGGCCCATTTAAGTACAGGTACCAAGTAAAGCCATGGGAGCGCATTTGAATGGGCCATTTTTCGTGAGAGTTAGTAGCACTTAAGGGTTCACACTTGGAACAGAATAAATTTATGAAGTGGAAAATGGCATGAATTTTAAGTCACTATTCAGAACCAAGTCAATGAAGAAGATGAAATTATTTTTTGGTTTCAATTTTGAAATGTTTTATTATTTTATGAAAGGTTTACATTATCAAAAGTGGCAAATATTGAACCAAAAGCCCTGTGCTGCTATGCCGACAAGATCACCTGCATGGAGTTTGTTCTGTGGTTCACTCCAAGTGTCAAGATTCTCCAAGCTGCTTTAGAAGTCATATGAAGTACCTTATGGACCTTTAAAAGATAAAGTCTGATTAGCGTTTGGTTTTCTTTGTGCTTGTGGTTGTTGTTGTCCGTAAAACGAAACCACTGGGCTTCCCAGTATATTAGTAAAGTGTATATAAATTTTTAAAAAAGTCTCGGTGGTTGAAGTTTGTTGGTTTTCTCTTACTGTTGGGGATCTCGTTTTCTGGTAATCCCCATGAAGAACTTTTGCCACCTGACTCTAGAATTGTACAGTATTTCCATGCCTGCACTTGCTCAGAGACTAGTTGATAATGCATTTCTTATTGTTAAACATACTAGAAATGATGAATGTATATAAAAGTCTGGACTAATCAAATCCTTTCCTAGTGTATTGTTCTCTATCTCCATTACTTTGGGCATACCCTCACTGAATCATTTACCCCTAATTTTTATGTCTCACACACACACACACACACACACACACACACACACACCTCACACTGAGTGTTGACTAATAGCCATTCCTCTATCCTTGACAAAAAGTGATTCATATATTGTCTAGGGCAGAGATATAATAGATGCACATTTTCAGTGAGGGCCATTGGCATTAAGAAAAAACTATGAGGGAAAGAGCATTCCACTGTCCTAATGAATAAATAAACCCTTACTTCCTAAAGGCTTTGAAAACCTTTCATGTAGAAAAGGACTACTTCTACACCAAAGAGCCTTTAGTGTAGAGGGAGAAAAATGCTACATTAGGTAGTCAACCAAGTTCTACCAGCCAAAATATGCATAAAGAGCAGAAATTATTTTTAGACTCTCTTTGTGGAAAGTAAAGTTCAGAAATGTAGCAAGTACCTAGACAATTCTGGTCAAAACCAAACCAAACCAAACCAAGCAACAAGAGTATGCCCTCAAGTCTCCATTTCACCTTGTAAGTTTCAGACATGCCTACTCATTTAGAAATGACTGTTCATCACACAGTCAGTCATCAAGCATTAATATTGAGTGCTTCCTCTTTTGCCAGCACTAGATTCAATGATAATAAAATCAAAAGGGACTAAGAATCGTGTTTAAAAATGAAGACTAAGGGCCTTCCCAGAAATATGACTTCAAGAATTGACTAAATTTTCAAGAGCCCAGTAGGGCTTAATTTGCATTGAGGCAAATAATTCTGAACCTCTACCTTAAACCCCAATTATAGCCTAAATGAGTCCTTTCAAAATTGTCCTTTCTTATCACTTACACTGAATGATTTACATGGGCTGTGTGAAAGAAATGGAAAGGCCCTTGGAAAATAAATCGTTCTAAGGACATCAGGAAACGGAGTTGAAGCTCTGATTCGAGTTCTATCCGTTCGTGTCTTAGGCAATGAGACATGAATGTGATGGCTCACATAAAAAGCTACAAAAACAACAAAAATACACACACAGGTCTCAAGTTCAAGTCCATGCAGAGGCTAATCAGATTCTTCTTGTTTGAATTGTATGTATTTTAGAAGTTTTTCCTGTAATAATGTCTCTGGGGATATTAATAATAATGTATCAGAACATTTCCTAAAATCAAATCAGTCTTAAGAGATGATTTACAGAATAAGTGAACCTGACTAATTTACTATAAAGTCAACATGGAAAAATTGAGATGGAACCTTTATTAGCGCTCACCATGATATCATATGGTAATGACCCAGTGTGATAAATGAATGTATAGCATCTAACAGCATTTTACCACTCTCATGTGCAGCTCTACCGGCACCAATGGACCTTGGAGTTCTTTTCAATATGATAGTCTCGATGGTCAAAAAAACTCCCTTGAAAGTTGCCATTCTGGATACAAATTGGCATTCCAAGTATGTGTGGTAGGTATTTAAACAGTCATGTGTTTGAAGTAGGGGGATAGTAATTGACACCGCCTACCTTATGGTAGAGACATTTCTTTTTTCTTTATTGGCCATCACGGTGTTTTCATAGGGCATGATGATAACGACAGCAATGTAATTCATGATTCTTTCTAATTAAACTGAGTATACTGGTTAGGTAGGCAAGAAAGAAGCATTTTTTTATGTGATCTGTGCCTCTTTTCCATGGTCACCAAATGGATGACCCTTTACAGTTAGGTAACCTGTCTCAATAGGAATTGGACATTGTGGATGGTTCAGTAGAAACTCATCATCACTCTCAGAGAAACAACTCAAAAGGGTCTGTTCTGCTGCTTTTAGGTCAATTACACCATCTCTATATACAACTGATAGCATATTCATGACTTCAAAGGCTGAAACAGCAAGTTGATATCCTAGTCATTTGTATAAAGACAGGGATTGTGACCTTGCAGATATATGGCAGAGAGGCTTACAAGTTGACTCTAATGCAAGTGGGCATTAACTCCCTGTATTTCCAGTCTTTCCTTGGAAAAAGTTTTTTCTAGCAAATTTGCTTGATGGAATGTAATACAATCTTCATTTATACTGGCCAGGGTAGCATTATGAAATGCTTGTAGCTTTGGGGAACCTAAACAGCTACATTCATTACAATTTTTTTGAAGCCTTCAAAACATCCAAATATTATCTGCTTGTACTCTTTTTTTCCCCTTAAGTTAAACTTTGAACAGAATTCAACTTTGTGCAGAATATTTTGACTTTTTTTCTTCTTCCAGGAACTACTCTAAGTTTTCTATTTTTAACTTTGGAGATGAGTTTTCATTATCACCAGCATAATTGTACATAAAGCAAATTTTGTTTACACAGTATCTTGAATATATGTATGGGAAGGTAAAGTAGTTTTCCAGTTTGCTACCCTTAAATACAATGGCATCGTTTTTATGTTAGTTGTTGGGGAGGGAGGGGCATTACATTGCCATTAAATTTGTTGTGTCTGTCCAGTTATTATTGTGAAACAAGAAAAATAAAGTGCACTGTGAGCTATTGGTTATGTACCTGAATTGTTTATAAATTGTTGAAGTCAGCTTTCCCTGTAAGAATCATCATTGAACAAGACCTCTAACAAGCTCTAATAAATTAGATTGACTACACACTGATGCCATAATTATATCCTTGGAGACTAGGCTGTGGCATTCCCTTAAGGTAAAATCACCATATACTGAGATTCTTTGAGTTCTCTGAAACTGAAGCTCCTTGGAAAGGTCCAAGAAGGACATGGCTTATACAGAATTTCACTCTACAAAAGAATGCATTTGCCAGTTAGATTGCCTTCTGCCACATGCATCATTTGTGGGTAAAAATATCCATTTGATTTGACTGCTCTGGGGAGAGAGAATGTGATAAATGAAAAAAGGACATATTGGGAAATTATACCAGAAAGACTCTAACAAACTCAAAAATCCTATTTTGAAGTTAACTTTCACCAATTTGGCCCTTTTCTTCAGGGTATGTAAAACCTAAGTAGCAATGACCCCCTCAAAGGGTGAGAACTGATATTTCTGAACTACCTCAAGGATTACAAAGTCCTTTCCCGACAATCTCAGACAATCCTGTCTCCATATCTTTTATTCCAAACTTTCCTCTATGTTAACTTTCCTGCTACTGTTGAGGTTGTCACCATATTCCTAGTTTCTCAGGATCACAAATATCCTTGGGTCCTCATTCTCACTCATGCCTTGCTTTCAATCAATTGTCAAATCTTATCATTTTTACCTTTAAACACATCTTAGATTGATTCTCTTCTCTTCTCTGCAGTCACACAGTTCTGACCTTAATTTAGTCCTTAATCACTTCTCACACAGACAATTACAACAGCCTCCTAACTTTCAATATTTATTTTGCCCTCTGGTTCTAGAATCTCAGGGCAGTTTTCCTTGATAATTTCATGAAAGATGATGTCTAGGCTTTTTTTTTGACCATGGCTTTCAGGTAGCCCCATAATTTTTAAATTGTCTCTCCTGGATCTATTTTCCAAAGAGATATTTCACATTATCTTCCATTTTTTCATTCTTTTGGTTTTGTGATTTCTTGGTTTCTCATAAAGTCATTAGCCTCCATCTGTTTCATTCTAATTTTGAGAGAACTATTTTCTTCAGTGAGCTTTTGGACCTCCTTTTCCATTTGGCTAATTCTGCTTTTGAAAGCATTCTTATCCTCATGGGCTTTTTGAATCTCTTTTGCCAATTGAGTTAGCCTATTTTTCAAGGTGTTATTTTCTTCAGCATTTTTTGGGGTCTCCTTTAGCAAGGTGTTGACCTGCTTTTCTTGCATCTCTCTCATTTCTTTTCCCAGTTTTTCCTCCACCTGTCTAACTTGATTTTCAAAATCCTTTTTGAGCTCTTCCATGGCCTGAGCCCACTGAATATTTATTTTGGATATTTGGGATACGGAAGCCTTGACTTCTATGTCTTCCCCTGATGGTAAGCATTGTTCTTCCTCATCAGAAAGGATGGGAGGAGATATCTGTTCACCAAGAAAGTAACCTATGGTCTTATTTTTTTTTCTCTTTTTTGGGCATTTTCCCACCCAGTTACTTGACTTTTGGGTCCTTTGTCAAGAGTAGGGTATATTCTGGGAATCTGTGAGATCTCAGTTCCTCCAAGGTGGCACAATCAAGCGTGTGCTGGTCTGGACTCAGAGAGGGAATTTTGTGCCCTGAATCTTAGCAGATACCTCTCCACAGCCACTTGGCCTCCAGTTCCCAAGTCAGTTCTGGGGGCTGATTTTCAGATAAGCTGGATGGGCAGGGCTACCATTCAGTTTGAGACAAAGACCAGCTTGGCCAGGACCTCCACCCAAGGCTGGGATAAGACTCAGCTCTTCAATGCCCCTAGGGGTTTTTACGCCCAACAATGGAGCTTCCGTATGGGCTGCTGTGCAGGCTCCATGGCTACTGCCTTCTGCGGGAACTATGGGAAGGCCCTTCTCCCTTCCTGGCCAACTGATAAAACCCCATCACTGACCTTTGGTGTCTGTGGGCTGAGGGATCTGAAGCCCCTCTGCTGTGACTGGAGATTCAGCCCCGGAAGTGTCCTCCTCCTAGAGTCTCATTGCACCATGTGGTGCTGCCTGGCCCAGGCCAGGCTGGGCTCCACGCTCGGCTCCAAGTCCAGTGCAACTGAGGTTTCCATGGGCCTTTCAGGTCACCCTGGGCCAGAAATCTCCACTCTGTGGTTCTCCACTTCTGCTGCTCCAAAATTTGTTGAGAATCCCTCTCTACAGGTATTTTATGGGCTGTGGGGAGGACCCTGTGTATGTGTGTCTTTCTTGTCCGCCCTCTTGGCTCTGCCCTCTTAACAGCCTCCTAACTGATCTCTAATTCCACTCTGTCCCTTCTCCAATCCATCCTCCACTTAGCTGATAAAGGGATTTTCCTAAAGCATAGACCTCTTCTCTAATCCCTTTGCTTAGCAAACTCTAGCTCCAGGATCAATTTTAAAGTCCTTGGTTTGACATTTAAGGTTCTCCAACAGCTGTTCCCTTCCTGTTTTTCCAGTTCTCTCACCTTTTGTTCCTCTTGCCATGTCCTCTGTAGTCCAACAATCCTGACCTAGATCCTCCATCTCCTAGACCCATGACCCTCCATCTTCTATCTTTGAACTTTCTCCCATGCCTAGAATTCTCTCTCTTCACCTTTCCAATCCCTGGCTTCCCACAAGATTGAACTGAAGTCCCATCTTCTTCAAAAAGTCTAAGGGAATTTGAATGATTATTCAGGGATGGGTTGAAGCCAGCTCTTACAAGCTCTCAAGGGCCAATTGTTCAATTTTCAGCATAAGCATTTGTACCTCAAAAATTGTTCAGACATGTCCAACTCTTTGTGACCCCATTTGGGGTTTTCTTGGCAAGGATACTGGGGTGGTTTACCATTTCCTTCCCCAGCTCATTTTTGTAGATGAAGAGTTGAGGCAAAGGGTCACACAGCTAGAAAGTGTGTAAAACATGATTTGAACTCGTGAAGATGAGTCTTTCGGCCTCCAGGCCCAGCACTCTACTGTACCACCTAGCTGTCCCTTAGAAACTGGCTAGTGCTATGAATCAGTGTGTGATTTACAATAGAGTCAGATTAAAATGTAATTGGGAAATGTTTAATAAAATAAAAATATAGTTTAAAATATAGAGATAATGTTAATTTATGGTGTTCTAAGTCCACGTGCAGACCACTGGGATAATGTGAATTTGACCAGCAATCTAGAATTGGAGATGGAAATGGTAAACCAATCTAGTATCTTTGCCAAGAAAACCCCATGGACAGTACTGGAGTGCTACAGTCCTCAGGATCATGAAGAGTTAGACACAACTGAACAGCTGAATGACAACAGCAGTCTAAAGAAAGTGATGAAGAAAACGTTAATGCATGGTCTGTGTGCACATGGTCTGTGTGCACATTTTCCCCCCAAAGTTGGCTGTTAACATTTTTTATTACACTTCTGATTACATTGCTGAGGGTCATCTGATAACATTGGGTTTCATAACCTGTAACTTCCACATATATAAATTCCTCTAAGATCCATGTTCCACCTTCCCAACACTTTAGAATAGCTATTAGCAGGTGCCGTTGAGTAAGAGCTTGAATATTTTACACAATGCTAGTTATTTTTTTTCTCCTGACTCGCCTTAGAGATGATGGAAGGAGAAAGGAACAAGCATTTGTATAGCACCTGATATGTTCCAGGCACTGGGATAAGTGCTTTACAAACATTATCTCATTTATTCCTTATGGTAGCCCTAGGTGGGTAGATACTCTTATTATCCTCATTTTAAATTGAGAAAACTAAGGCAGAAGGAAGTTAAATGACTTGTTCATAATTAGTATCCAAAGGCCAGATTTTAACTCAGGTTTTCCTGACTCCAGACCTAGTATATAAGATCTTTCCCTGATTAGAGGTAGGTAAGAAATGAGGCAAAGAATGACCTCTCTTGCCTAGTAAAAAAAAAATCAATCTGGGAAGGGAAGACCTTCAGGGTTTCTGGCCAAAAAAAATCAATCTGGGAAGGAAAGACCCTCAGGGTTTCTGGCCAAAACAGAAACAATTGCTATTAAAAATTACATTATAGCTCTTCATACCTTCATAGACAGGTATAGTGTATACCTTTTATATTTAGTTATGAAATGACTTTGTAAATAACAATGACAATGATGATGATGATAGAATTTATATGGCACCACCTGTATGCTAAACACCATGCTAAGTGCTTTATAAATATTCTCATTGATCCCCACAACAACCCTGGGAGACAAGTACTATCATTATTCTCTTCTAACAGTTGAGGAAACTAAAGAAGACAGAGGTTAAGTGACATGCCTTAAGTGACAGCTAGCAAGTGTTTGAGGCCAAACTTTAACCCAAGTCTTCATGACTCCAGGCCCAGCCTTCTATCCACTATACCTCCAAGGCTTCAGTGAAGGATCACTTGAGGTGAGCCTTGGAGGAATCCAGGAATTCTGGGATGCAGAGGCCCATAAGAAGTCTATTCCAGCCTGTATAGATTTATGGAAACAGAAAATGGAATGTCTGCTACAGGAAACAGCAAGACGATCAATAGCTATTTGGGGGGACAGAAAAGAATTGGAAGGAGGACAGTCCCCAAACCACACATGTTATCCCTTGGGGAGGATTATCTAAAGGCTGGGGCCCTCTGCTTACTAGAGGAGCCAGTTTGCAGGAGCTGTGGGTGATGAAGATTCTGAGTCCCCCTTTTCGGCATAATGTAGTATTAATACACAGTCACAATTAATTATCCTTCTTTCCTGAGCCACATCCTGAGTTACTGAAGCCTCTCATCTCTAGGTGGAGACTCTCACCTCTCAGACATCAAGTTCTTTAAAATGAATGGGATCCTCTCACCTGTTCCTGTTCCTGGTCTAGCCTCTTGGGCATTTTGCTCAAAAATCTGGCCCTAGTTTAGGAGAGCTGTACATATACCTCCTTATTTTAATCTCTGTAGGCTAGACTATAAAGTGGGTACTGGTTCTTTACCCAACTACTATCAAACATAGCCCTGGGGTTCAGGGGTCCCTAGTTTTAGGACCTTAGGTCTCTTTGGTTCTTCTATGTAATTTGGGAGTGGAGGGAGGAAAGAAGGGGAAAAGTAGAAGGGGAGACACAGAGACAGCCAAACTCAGAGCACACAAACATTGTCTCTTCCACTAGCTTAGTTTCATTTCTGTATCTTCATATGCAAATGCAAGCAAAAGAGAGCCAGTGGTGAGGTTGTAGCAAGCCCTTACTTGAGTCATTTTTGCAATTCCATTTGAGAATTTATCAGATGATAGAAGCAGAGAAGGCTTTGTCTGGCAGAGGCAATGAAAAGAATTTTTTTAAAAAAATACTAGCTCATTCCTGAAGTAATGTCCTTAGCAGTGTGGCAGGTTCAACCAATGTTCGGCTTGGAAGTGCCATAAGAAGACATTAAGATTCATCATTACGTAGCCACAAATAGAACTCACTTTTTGGGAAATTAGGGCAGAGGCAAATGTTTAGAACCCAGACATTAGGTAAATCACTGGGTTGGAGCAGACAATCTGGGAAAGTCATAACAAGGACTTGGAAAAGGACGTCTAGAAAGGTTTTTTGAGTGTTCAGAGTTAGCTATAAGTCACTGGGTGATGAACATCCAAACAAGCTTGTTGTCAAAAGATTTCTAGATACTTCGGTAGTTGGTGTCATTGGTTGTTTGTCTTTTCATTTTGAAGAGTACCAGTGACCTCACAGGGTGATGTCTTAAGTCATGTGTGAATTGGAGTTAAGTGATGTAGAATTGTACAAAGTCAGCAACATCACAGTCTTCAAAGTCCAGCTGCTGTACAAAAGTCAGGACAACTGCCAATGGCCTGGGAGGCACTGAGTGACCTTGGTGTCGTTGATGTCTAACCAAGCTCTAAGAGGTCCACAGTGCCTTCTTATACCACTTTCATGAGTGTTGGAAAAAATTGTTCTCATCTGCCCATTCTTCCAGGGGAAGTCTTCACATGTTTGAGGTAGACACCCCTCTAACTCACCGATGGGTTTGAAGTCTGTCAGTTACCCTCAACCTGGTTTATTCCATTTGCCACTGCATATCATAACTTCTTGGAGCCACGAATGAGAGTTGAGTGTCAATTGGACACCAAAGGTGGATGAGCAGCCTTTCAAAGGGCTCAGCAAGCTCTCCCACCAGAGCTACTAGTCCTCCTTGAATACCCATACACACCAGATACATTGATAAATATTGGATAGATTCCCTGGCAAGTAGGAAGTAATCAAGGATGGCAGGAAGACAGTCTATATCAGGTAAATATAGGAAAAATTCAACCAAAGGAGTTAGGTTTCTGTGTCCAGAATCCAGCCTTCAGTTAAGACAATATGAATACAACAGAATTCCAATCCTAGAAGGACTAGGTCACTGGTGTGAATGGAACAAATCTTGAACCTGTGGCATCAAAGCCACCAGTGGTCACTGGTGGCCTCAACACCACAGGTTTCCCACTCCTGGATGGAGATATAGGCAGAGTATCAAAGGCAAAAACTCAGAGAACAATACTTACTGGAACCAGGTTTGCAAAGCAGGGGCTTAGTCATCAGGGGCAAAGCAAAAGCCCAGTGACTAGACCTGGAATACAAGATCAGAGCAGGATGAGCAGTAAAACTGATTTTGTCCTGCCCTCCCTGTCCTAGGGATCCAAAGATTCTCATACTTCCCTGCCTAGGAACATCATTGGGGAAGGTCCAGACCTACATTTCCATTTCTTGGGATCATAACTCCAGAGCTCTACGGGATGTTAGAGGCCATTTGTTTCAACTTTTGCACTTTGCAAATGAGGCGACTTAGACCCAGGAAGGTTCGATGATTGGCCCAAGATGACACAAGCAGTAAGCACCAAAAGTGGGATTTAATCAAGTCCTCTGATTCCACAGCCAACGTACTTTTTACTGTACCATGATCCCAGTTGACGGAAAGGATAATAAATGATAATAATGATAGCTAGCATTTATATAATGCTAGGGGCTGTGCTTAGCACTTTGTAATTATTGTCTCATTTGAACCTCAAAATAACCCTGGGAGGAAGGCGTTATTATTAACCCCATTTTACAACTGAGGTAACTAAAGCAGACAGAATAAGTGACTTGCCCAGAATTACACAGTTAAGTAACTGAGGCTAGATTTGAACTCAAGTCTTCTTGACTCTAGGCATGGCACTCTATCTATTGCGCCACCTAGCTATCCCCCAAAATGATGTAAGCACAGAGACTCAGGATCATCATTAAGTATAATTTTATTTTAATTGTGTTAAGAATCAAAATGAATTCACTGAATGAATTTCCATGACATAGTATAATTAAAAGTTCATTGCATGTGAAATCTACGTGATAATTTAGGTTCTAGCTAATACCCATCAGATTGACAATGTTAAAAAATGAAAATGACAAATGCTAGAGAGACTCTGAAAGTACACATATGTTAATGTGCTGTAGGTAGAGATAGGAACTGGCCCAGACTTTCTGGAAAGCATTTTAGAATTATGCCATGAAGTTACACTTTGCATACCCTGAACCAGGGACAGTAGGTCTATACTTCAAAAAGGTTAGATGGAGAGGAAAAGGGCCCATATTTACAAAATTATTTATCACAGTTCTTTTCAAGGTGGTAAAGAAATTAGAAACTAAGTGGGTATCTACCAGCAGTGGCATAGGTACACAAAATGTGACTTATGAATGTGATAGAGTACTATTATGCTGCAAGAAATGATATGCAAAGGAATGATTTCAAAGAAACTTGAGAAGACTTGTCATGACCTGATGTAGACTGAAGTGAGCAGAACAAGGAGAATATTGTAAAGGAAAACAACTCTGAAAGATTTAATAACTCTGATCAATGAAATGACCAGCCATAATTCTAGAGGATTCATCCTGAAACATGCTCTGACTCTATAAAAGGAGTATCCAGAGTAACAAATATGTTGATCTTTACATCATGAAAATACCATTCCCCCCCAGGGTAAGTGATGGCACTTTATTTGGAGGCAGGATGGATATGGAACATTTTTCTGTCTCAGATTCCAGGGAAATAGGAGACAAACATGGGAAAATTACCACCTGATGTCACAAAGGGATGTGAAATACTTTGAATGACAATGTGGAACATAACTCCATGCCTGAACCCATTTAAACCACGTAAAATGTTGCTGGTTTGACCAAAACATCTCAGAAGGAAAAAGATATGAAATCTTTCCTTTTAGGGACAAACCTCAGCCTCCATCTTGCATAATAATTTCCTCTTCTATCACTCAGTTTCCCTGGGAACCTAAGTCCATGTTCTGACCTGTATATTCTATATGTAAAATATGTATATGTATTGTTTCCTTTGGAAATCTGATTTCCTTAATCTTTTAGCTTCATTTCTCATCTTTGTGAAGAGAACTTCAAAATCTTCTGAGTTCAGGTTCCATGTTTTCTTAATAACGAAGTATTTTTATGCGGCTATAATACCACTCTTTTCAATCTCAACACAATTCACCTTACTGCCTAAAACTGTGTCTTTTCTTGATTTGTCTGCTTCTGTTAATGGTACAACCTTTCTTTCGTCCTGAAACCTTGGATTCCTTCCTTTAAGTTGCTCTCCATACCCAGTCAGGGAAGGTGTATGATCTAAGGTAACACTGGTTGAATCATAGGCTCTAGAACCAAGGGTCAAAAACCATTCCCAATGTGGCACTCAGCACTCCCAAGTGCAATCAGAACCAGATTAAAATGTAACTGGAAAATATTTAACAAAATAAATAAACAGACAATAGAAATAGATAACATAAATATGTGGTTATCTAAGTCAATATGTGGTCTGCAGGAATCCTTCTTAGTGGCTTCTGTTTATATTTGAGTTTGACTACACTGACCTAGAACATGGAAGATGATGGTTCTACTTCATTCTATTCTTCTCAGACTCCATCTGGAATATTTTTTTTTTCAGTTCTGGGCACCACTTCATAGGAAGGACATTGACAAGTTGGAATGCGTCCAAAACACATCAACGTGATGAGAGATATCAAAATCATGTGAAATTAACATTGGTTGAAAGAACTAAGGATGACTAACTCAGAGAAAAGAAGTTTTGGTGGTGATGTAGCTTGTTTTTTAAACATTTTAAGGGTTGTGTGTAAAGGGGGAATGAAAATCCCTCCAGAATGCCTTGATTATTGATCCACTCAGCTTTAGAATTCTGTTCCTGGAGCTGAGCTATTTTGATTGGTGAGTAAGTGAACCTAAATATAAGGTTCTACATTTATCCCATTGAATTTCATCTTATTAAATGCAGCTTAATGTTAAAATCCTTTTGGATTTTGATTTTGTCATCTGATGTATGAATTATCTGTCCTAGTTTTGTATCACATGAAAATTAGATTACCTGAAAATTTTATAACTATACCTGCTTTTATCCAGATAACTGTTAAATAGTACAGGATCAAATACAAATCCCTATGGCACTCCACTAGAGACCTGCTTCCAAGTTTGGTGGTGATGGTGAGTCATTTCAGTGGCATTTCAGACTCCATTTACATTTCTTTTTTTGGCAAAGATACTGGAGTGGTTTGCCATTTCCTTCTCTAGCTCATTTTATAGATGAGGCACTGAGGCAACAGGATTAAGTGACTTGATCGGGTTCACACAACTGAAACAAGATTTGAGCTCAGGAAGATAAGTCTCCTGACTTCAGGTCCAGAGTTCCATCCACTGCACCACCTACCTGCTTCCACTTCCAAGCCACCATGGTTCCATTAATGACTATTCTGAGTCCAGATATTCAACTATAGATGAGATAAACTACTGTACCAACAGCATTCTCCTTTTCTTGTTGTCATCATTGAGTTATTTTCCGGTTATACTTGACTCTTTGTGACTCCGTTTGGAGTTTTCTTGGCAGAGATACTAAAGTGATTTGCCATTTCCTGCTCCAGCTTATTTTACAAATAAGGAAACTGAAGTAAACAAGGTTAAGTGACTTGCCCAGGATCACATAGCCAGTACTTGTCTGTGGCTGGATTTGAACTCAGGAAGATGAGTCTATCTGATTCCAAGTCTGGGGCTCTATCGACTATGCCACCTAACTGTCCCTGTTCTGCTGTACTATTCATTTAAAAATTCTCCTGTTCTAGTCATTTAAACACTTGTCAAAAAGAGGAAATAAGAATAGTCTGACATGCCTAATGAAGCCATACTGGTTCTTTGTGATTGCAGCTTCCTTGCCTAGATATTCACTGGTTGCTTGGTTGGTTATTGTCCTTCGTCTTCAAAGAGGACCAAAATGACATCAATCTTGTAAAGTGAAGTTTCAGTGTGTCTGACTGTAGCTGATCAGACCAATACGAGCTCAGAATGCTCGACCACAGTTTAGGCACAGATAGTCCATTTGAATATTTGGGGTGAATATCCCAAATTTGCACATCCTGCATTTGCTTTGTGCTATCTCAATTCTGCTTTGCTCAAAGAGCACAGTACCCTTTCTGATGTGGGCACATCATGCTGAGCGGTCCTCTGCCAGTGTCTCCCATGTTGCACAGCCAAATCCAAAGTTCTTGAGAGAGACCTTGTAGCTTTTCTTCTGGCCACAATGTGATCACCTGCCCCATGAAAATTCTCCATAAAATAGTCTTTTTGGCAAGCGTACATTTTGCATTCGAACAACGTGGCCAGTCCTTCGGAGTTGGGCTCTCTGAAGCATAGTTTGAATACTTGGCAGTTCAGCTAGAGCAAGGACTTCAGTGTCTGGTGCCTTATGCTGCCAGGTGATCTTCAGAATCTTCCTAAGACAATTCAAATGGAAGTGATTCAGTTTCTTGGCATGGTGCTGGTAGACTGTCCATGTTTCACAAGCATATAACAGTGAGGTCAGCACAATAGCTCTGGAGATCTTCAGTTTGGTAGTCAGTCTAATACCTCTTCTCTCCCAAACTTTTCTTCAGAGCCTCCCAAACACTGAACTTGCCCTGGCAATGTGTGCATAAACCTCATTGTCAATGTATACATCCCTGAAAAGTACACTACCAAAGTAAGTGAACTTATCCACAGCATTCAAAACTTCTCCATTTGTTATAACTGATGGTTCCACATGTGGATGATGTGGTGGTGGCTGATGGAGCACCTGTGTTTTTTTGGTGTTAATTATTAGGCCAAAATTAGCACACACAGCAGAGAATTGATCCATACTTTGTTGCATCTCAGCTTCCGAGGCTGTATTGAGTGCACAATCATCTGCAAACAGAAAATCATGCATCAACATTCCCTCAACTTTGGTCTTGGTTTGTAACCTTTTCAAATTGAAGAACTTACCATCAGTATGGTGATGCTTGACCTTGATGCTGTGTTCATCCTCACTGAAAGCATTTGACAGCATGGCTGAAAATATCATGCTAAAAAGCATGGGAGCAAGCACACAGCCCTGTTTTACTCCCTTGGTGACTGGGAAGGCACAAGAGCTTTGTCTATTATCCAGGCAAACATGCCATCATAAAACTGATGTACTATTGATGAACTTCTCTGGGTAACCAAATTTGACATAATTTTCCAAAAACCCTCACGGCTAACAGTGTCAAAAGCCTTGCTCAGATTCACAAATGTTGTATACAGACCTCTGTTCTGACCCTGGCATTTCTCCTGGAGTTGTTGGGCAGCAAATACCGTATCAACTGTTCCTCAGCCCTTTCTGAAGCCACACTGGCTCTCAGGGATATGCCCATCTTCCAGGTGAAGGATCAGTCTATTAAGAAGGACTCTAGCAAGAATTTTGCCAGCAATGACCAAGAGAGAAATCCCCCTGTGATTGTCGAAGAACAATCTATTCCCTTTACCCTTATAGAAATGGACAATGGAGGCATCCTTAAACTCCACCAGGATACATATCTTGCCATTATAACCTGGAAAATTTTAGTCAGTTTTTGTGTGAGCAATTGTCCCCCTACCTTGTAAATCTCAGCTGGAATAGAATCAGCACCAGGTGCTTTGCCACATGAAATGAGCCTAATGACCCTCAAAACCTCTTCTTGAACTGGAAGATCTGCTAAGGAAGGACTGACTTCAACCTGAGGTAAATGATCAATGGCCTCAGTATTGATTGATGGTGGTCTGTTGAGAACACTATGGAAGTGTTCAGCTCATCTCTCTAGGATCATGTCCTTACCACTAATCAATGTGACTCCATCAGCACTGAGTAGATGTGATGAACCATAAGTTTTTGGTCCATAAATAGCTTTCAGGGAATCATAAAAGCACTTTGGATTGTTACTATCAGCATAAAACTGAATTTCATCTGCCTTCTTATTGAACCAGGAATCCTGCATCTCTCTAAGCCTTGCTTGTACTTTGCTTTTGATGAAATTAAATGCTGCCTTCTTAGACGTGGGTGAACTATCCTGCTGGTGAATCCTGTGGAGTTCTCATTTTTGGTTTAGCAGCTTCTGAATTTCCCCATCATTTTCATCAAACCAGTCTTGGTTTTTGTGAGTGTTCTGACCCAGATGAGCAAATACAGTACTGTACACCAAATCTTTGGGAGCTACCCACTCTTTTTCCTCTCCACTGTTGCCAATTGTATGTTGGCTCAACTTTCCCTCCAAGTCATCAGGAAACTGTTCACGCTCAAAGAAGAGTTCTAATTTGTTGACATTAATTCTTCTGGTAGTCATTTTGCCTTGGCGGCAGTGCTTTTGATGAATGTGAATATTTAGCTTGTAAAGGATAAGTCTATGATCAGTCCAGCACTCTGCACCAAACATTGCCTTTGTCACTCACATCTTGTCTGTCTCTTCTCTTTACAATCACATAATCTATTAGATGCCAGTGTTTGCTGTGAGGGTGCATCCATGAGGTTTTATTTCGTTTAGGTAAACGAAAGATAGTGTGGGTGACAAGAAGGTCATGCGATGCACAAGTCTTCAGCAATAAATGACCATTGCTGTTGCTGTTTCCAACTCCACTCTTCCCTAGGACTCCCTGCCAAGTCTGGTAGTCTGAGCCTACTGTAGCATTAAAATCACCCAGTATTATAATCTTGTCTTCTTTTGGTGCATTGATGATAAGGGTCTCTAGGTCTTCATAAAATTTTTCTTTGACTTCATCAGGGTTTGTTTTGGTGGGAGAATAGGCACTGATGATGGTGGTATGGCGTTTTTCTGTGAGTGGCAATTGCATTGTCATGAGCCTGTCATTCACTCCTTTTGGCAGGCACACCAGCTTGCTGATTAGATTAGTTTTGGTTGCAAAACCTACACCAGCTTCCCGAGGCTCCTCTTCACTGTGCTCACTCCAGAAAAAGTTGTATCAAGTTCCAGCTTCAATAAGCTGGCCTTCATTTGCCAACCTTGTTTCACTCAGGGCTGCTATTTGGATGTGATACCTGTTGAGTTCTCTTCAATAAGAGCAGTTCTTCTCTCAGGTCTACTGGATTTTGTGTTATCTATGAGTGTGCACATGTTCCATGTGCCGATAGTGAGTGAAATCATCTTTGCAGAAGTTTTCATACATTTTTTTGTATTTCGATGGCATAGAGGGATTGTAATCACTGCGGTAATAATCAGGCCAAGGTTGGGTAAGCAGGTAATGTTTAGGGCACTTTTTCTAGCCCCCTTCCTCATACCAGGAGGTGAGCAGGGCGATCCTTAAAAGGCTACTCAGACAACCAGGGGTCTGCTGAGTCCCACTGCTGCTTCCAGTAAGAAATGACCCTATGGCCTGGGCTGCCTGTGTGTAGAGTCATGACTACAGCTCCCAGTGTATCTGCACCTGCTGCTTCATCACTTGCCTGTCACCACAGGACTTTGAGGCATAATAGTGAAATGGTATGAGTGATGTCTTTTGATTTGTGCATAAATTGGATTTAAATGAGGCAGAGTTGCACGACATCGTCACCCTCACTCTCTCCTCCTGAATCATCGTAGTCCATGGTAGAACAGAGTTAAGATGACTGGTGATGGCTCAGGATGCAGTGGATGACCTTGGCTTCTTTGGTGTGTAACCAAGCTCTAAGCGCTCCACATTGCTTGCTTCATCTGCCTTCATGGCCACTGGAATAAGAACAATTCCTCCACCAGAGGAAGTCTTCATATGCTTGGGGTAGATACCCCGCTAACTCACCAATGGGTTTTAGACCCATTGGTTACCCTTAACCTGGTTTGATCCATCTGCCAAAACAATTTACCGGAGTGTGGCAGCTGCATATACTGCAACTTCTTGGAGCCACAGGTGAAAGTTAGGCAGAACAGGTAGACACCAAAAGTGGAAAGAGCCCTGAAAAGGGTTTGGCAGCCACCACACCAAAGTACTAGTGCTGGTCCTCCCTTAACACACTCTACAGATATTCACTAATCATCTCTTGAATAACCCATTCCATAATTTTTTTTGGGAGAATCACAATCAAGCTCCCTAACCTACAGGTTGCAGCATTTACTCTTTCTTCCCTTTAAAAAAAAATGAGCAAATTGCCTATCTCCAGGCCCAGAATACCTCTACTGTTCTGCATATTTCAAATATCACTGATGTTCAACAAATGTAAGCAGCAGTTCTTTCCGTACCAGAGGATTCGCTCATCTGGGTCAGGTTACTTGACTACATCTTAAGCAGCTCTTACCACCTCCTCACTTGTTTTGGGTATCAGCTCTCACACAGACAAGTTGTGTTCTTTTCTTTCAGGTCCCAGTCATTCTCCTTGGCAGAGAAAAACAAAATAAGACTCCTTCCTGTTGTCAATTATCTCTGTCCCATCCATCCTAAGTAATAGTGCTATCTCTCCCTGGAGCCTCGATATAGCTAAGAAAAACAAAGCAGTCATTGGTTATGCTTAGCTTTCCTCACTAGCCTCAACTCATTGTGAGCTTTTATATTTTTGATGCTATTCTTATAGTATCATGCCAGGCATTTATTTTGTCCTTTTGTTAACTTCTTTTGCTTCCATCTCCCATGAATTTCTCTTTGAAATCAAGGGGGAATGGGCATTTTCCTGCACATGCACAATAATCTGTGTCTTGCATATCTCTGTGAACATATTATATATTATCTATACAATAACTAATTATTGTATTAGGACCAAGGTTTTTTCCCTTTTTTACTTCCTCATCCAGAAATCAACCAGTGTGGGAAATCTCTCTTAAAGATTCACCCAGGCCAAGATCTAATCAAACAGTAAAAAAAATTCTAAGTTTGTTCTAGTGGGTGCATTCCTGCTTATTGTGTTTGCTCAGACAGATCTGGGAAGGATTTATTCTCCCTTTTATCAGACAGGTGATACAGAAATTGTTATTTCTTTGACCAAGATTTTGGTGACCTAAGTTACGTACCCCAAGACCCTCACTGTGATGTAGTTCAGACTCTCATTTTAATATTTATTTTCTCATTAATTGTTAATAACAAAATCTGAGTTAATTGCCACTCCTCAGGAACACCTACTCTTTGAAGGGCATATAAACTGTGAGCCTGTCACCATTAGGGCTTTGGCCTAAGAAAAATGGCCAAATGACCATCCTTTTATTAATAAACATACTTGCCTTATTAATCAAATGATTAAATTACACAGAAATTATGTCTATCAGACTTTTTTAGTAGCCACAGGAGTTTTTCCCCTAAAGTTTCTCCTCTAGCAACTGATTTAACCCTAAATTAATGTGAATCAGATCCAGAAAGAACTAGTTCTTTCATCTTTTGAAGGATAAAATTATCAATAAAGCAAGTCAAGAAGCTGTTAGCTGCTATGTTTTTGATAGAGAGAGCTCCAGTAAATGACTGGATAATTTAAGTCCCTCATCAATGCTATAAAATATCCCTATGCCAGGATTCCAATCTATTTGATGAAATAACATGTTTCTTCTTCTGTCACAGTGGTCTCTAGTAGATGGAAATGACAAGATCATTTTTCTTTGCTCCTCCATTGTTTGTCTTTCCACCTTCACCCAAATGCTCTCTACCTACTGGAATTCTTCTCCTCTAATTCTTAGATCTCCTCAGAAAAGTTTACCTTTGCAAAATATGGTGCTACTCACATCACTTTTACCTACCCTATTTTTCTTGCTTCTTAGTTCAGGAGACTTTGAAGCCAGTGCCGTGGAAGAACTGTAATTGTAACTCATGTAAGGTCCTGTCCTTTACCCTGGCAGAGCCAGTGGGAACATTACCCCTTTATTCTCAGGGAAAGTTTTCCTTTCTACTATATTTTATTTGGAAATTTTAATGTCTGACTAAATGTTGCTCAATATTCTGCACTACTGTGATTGTAGCCCTGAAGCCACCTCTATTGCAATACCCTCATTCTGAAATCCAATTTTTCTTTCTCTGCTTTGTTACACCTGGAGTTCTCAAATATGCTTTCCTGGGGGAATAGAGTTATTATTTATTATATTAAGCAAATATATAACTCAAGCTATATCTGAATTATCATAGCACTATAGTTCAGCTCTGGATGGAGGTTGTTATCAAGGCCAGCATAACACACAAAAAGGAGGGAGGGAGGCATAAATACATCATATTACCCTCTTAGTTGCCCTTCTGTGGTTTAGGACACTGGCAGAGTAGAAGAAATGTAGGGAAAGATTGCTCAGAGCAGCAACCCAACTACCATTTTGTTCTTCAAATGTCAATGGCTTGCTTGGATTCATTTATTTCTACCAAGACAATTCTGCCTAGGTTGGGGCCAGTCTTACTTTCACCAGCCATAGAAATTGCCCCCTTTTCCTTCTTACACATCCCTTTTAAATTCCATTGCCCCTCCTATCAGAGTGTTAATGGAATTACTCTGTAGCTCAACTTCTCCTTGCTAACTTTACCTCCCTACTCAAAGAGGCCTCCCTCCGTGCTGAGGGAACGTGATCAAGGACTCTATTATCTTTAATGAAAATTAACAATAACAGGTTGCCCAGTGCATTTGATTAGTGTTTGCACCCAGAAGATTTTATTTGATTTTTTAAAGCAAAACTTCTACTGACTACTCAATCGTAAAGAACATATTTTTATTCATAAAATAAGCTCAAGAAATTAAAATTTAACTAACCATATTTTTAAATTAAACAACTAAACTTTACTAAAAAAAACTTTGCAAAGGGTTCTTTTTTAAAATAGCATTTTATTTTTTCCAATTACATGCAAAATAATCTTTAACACTCATTTTTTATAATATTTTGAGTTCCAAATTTTCTCTCTCTCTCCTTCACCTCCCCAAATCAAAGCAATTTCATAGTAGGTTATATATGTAAAATCATGTAAAACATATTTCCATGTTAGCCATGGTATGAGAGAGAAAAACAGACCAAAAGGAAAAATAAAAAAACAAAAAAATAAAGTGAAAATGGCATGCTTTAATCTGCATTCAGATTCCATCAGTTTTTTCTCTGGATGTGGGTGACATTTTCCATCATGTGTCTTTTGGAATTGTCTTGGATTATTGTATTTCTGAGAAGAGATAAGTCAATCATAGTTGGTCATCACACAATGTTGCTATTACTGTGTACATTGTTCTCCTGGTTCTGTTCACTTTACTTTGTATCAGTTCATGTTAAATCTTTCCAGGTTTTCCTGAAACTCATCTGTTCATTACTTCTTATAACATAATAGTATTTTGCTACATTCATATATTCATAATAACATGAATATTATTATATTGCACATATTATAATTATAAATTATATGAAAATATAATTATAAAAATTATATGTCATAATAATATGAATAACCAAACCCTTCTCCATTCACTAAATTAGAGAATAACTTTATCATCCTTCTCTTCTTGACTAAAAAAGCATCTTGCCAATTGCACCCTGCTCTCCTATCCCTATACTTTTCCATGAAAAGCTAGCAATGAAATTTAGGAACTGGTAACCAGAAATCCACACTTTTGCATTTTTAAAGTGTAACTCTTCTACTTGCCTGGCCCATACCAAGCAGAAGCCCAGGACTATGGATTAGGGGATGTTATGGAAAACAAAGTGGACAGAGGAGTCAAAGGGAAAAAAATATCAAGTTTAGCTGAAACCTGACCCATCTGTAGAAGCTGGAGTAGGGGAAAGTAGATGATAGATTATCAAGGGTTGGTGAGGGAGGAGAGCAGAGAGTTCACTTGACCTAATGGAGATCTGCCAAGCAGAAATGTCTCCAGAGAGGAGAGGTAGCATCTTACTTAGAAGAGATTCATAGAGAGGCCCCAAACTATGGCATGGCCCAATCACTAGTCCTACTGCTTCTTCCAGTAACAGGGCCCTTCACTGTTATGTTGGAGGGGAAACAAGTGAGAAGTGGAAAAAGGAAGCAGAAGTAATGATAGATGAAGCTGTAGAAACTGAAGGGTCCCCAGGGACTAGTCTCCTTGTTACTATGCCTGCTTCAACATTTATTGAGCAGCCTGGATTCCCTTATGAAATGTTATTCCCAATTTATCAAAAATGCCATATGCTGTATTTCTGGTATATTTATTGGCACATATGTGGGAAGAACTCATATACTAACTGAAAAGATGATCTTAAGGACAGAGTGCATAGCACTATTTTTTGGTGAATACTACCATTGGAAGAAGATGGACCCACATTTCAATTATTAACTCATAGGATTAGAGATCAAGCTGGAAAGGACCTCAAAACCATCTGGTCTAATTACCTCATTTTACATATTAGTAAACTTGGACTCTGGGAAAATGGACTTACCCAAAGTCACATAGATAGTAAATATCGGAGGTGGGATTTTAATACAGATTCTCTGCAGCTCTGAAATTCATGACTTTATAACCAATTGACTAGTGATGAGCTTCTCTATACTTAAATAAGCTGGCCTTGATCATCAGCTATCTTCACTTCAATATCACACAATTTAACATGCTCATCATCTTCCCCTAAAACTCTTGCTCAGAAACATTCCCATTTAGACAAACAGGAAAATTTCAGAAAAACTTGGGAAAACTTATATGAACTGATGCTGAGTGAAAGGAGCAGAACCAGGAGAACATTATACACAGTAACAACCACAGTGTGCGAGGACTGTTTCTGATAGACTTAGCCTTTCACAGCAATGCAAGGACCTAAAACATTCCCAAAGGATTCTTGATGAAAATGCCATCCATATCTTGAGAATGAACTGTGGAATCAGAACACAGAATGAAGCAGACTATTTTCTCTTGTGTTACATTTTGGTTTTCTCATGGTTTTTCCCATTTATTTGAATTCTTTTATGGAACATAACTAATGTGAAGATGTTTTTAATAAGAAAGTATGTGTAGAACCCATATAAAATTGCATGCCATCTCAGGAAGAGAGGGGGAGAAAATTTAAAACTTATTAAAGTGATTGTTGAAAACCAAAAACAAATAAATTAATTCAAAAAAACAAAAAACATCCTCATTTCCCTTAATGATATCACCTTTTCCCCAGTGTCCTAGGTACATAGATGACTCTCACAGAATCATAGATTTAGATCCAGAGGTGACTTTAGAGATCACAGAGTCTGTGTCCCCACCTAGAGCAATTCCTAATTATAAGTGTACGTAACATATTTCATTAGGGTGTGCTCATTTTAGAGACGAGAAAACTGAGGCTCAGAGGGCTTCATGGCGACACAACGAGTAAGGGTCAGAGGTGGGATCTGAATCCACTTTTTCCATTGATTCTATCCACTTCCAGCATTCTGTCCACTACACTATTACCTTTCATGTGATTGATTTTTAAACTACGCAAGTCTCAAAAGTACCACGTAATAGCTTTATGTCTTTCGACCTTGGACTAAGTTCAAGTCAGAGGCACCTTGATGTTTACATTGCTAACAGACCTCTTTCAAAGTGTGTGGTTTCCACACTAAGTGATTCTTCAGACTTGGGCAGGTTTCTGTAACATGGGCAATAACATTTCTATCTCCCCAGCCAGACATCAGACCTGAGTCTGAAACAACCAATCGGGGCATTATTAAACACACACATTCTCTTCTGCATCATTTATTCAGCATTCGGTTGTTTTAAATCCAGTCCTTTGGAAAGCACTTCAAGTGTTCCGGAAGTCTGCCTCTGGGGCTACAAGGAAAACAGGCAGAAATGTGAGCCCTAGTCTCTTTGATCTTCCTCCCCAAGGGAACACCATCCCTCCTATCCATGTGGAACTCTTTAGCTTATGAACAAAAGCAGGGGAAAGGGAGGGAGGAAATATTGGTGGGAAAAGTATTTCTCATGAGCATTTATTCTAAAAACTGTTAGAAGTATAATTATTTTCTTTCTTTGATTTTTGTTTTTAATAATTTTTAAGGTCTCCTGACTTTATTACCAGGGAGCAATAATGAATTCTGGTTTGGGAGGTTATTGGGGGGAAAACACTAAGGCTTTAGAAACGGAAATGTTTCTATGGAAATGCCACATGGCTTTCATGGACTTGGACAATCAGAGATATGTTCCCATAAGGAGGATTTATTTTCTCTTCATCCTTTCTCACCATAGTCTCTATCCCCTTCTCAACACAGTTGGATGACTGGGTCTTCTCAGACTTCATGTGCTGACCTAATTGTCAAATGCTTATTCTAGGTTAATGAGAAATCACTGGATTTGAGGATTGGAGATTTTATAATTCTAATGTAAAAATGCATTTGTAAGCTCTTTCTCTTCTCTTTTATCATTTGAAATGGGAGATAGAAAGTGCCTCCCTCCCTTGATCACACATCCCTAGTGCCTCCCCTCCATCTCACCTCAAGGGATGGCACTAATAGCCCAAGTCCAGAGATGCTGTACCTCAACCCAAGGCAATAGAACTGAATTATCTACGAAGAAAGAAATGAATGTTATTAGAAGTGATTTCCACATACAGAATCTCTAACAGTTTTGTAGCCATTTCAAATACTTCAAGTGTTGGGAAATTCACTAGTTTACATGGCAAGCCATTCTATTTCTTTTTAGCCATTCTAATAATTAGGAATAACAAATACTTATTTAATTGATTTTGGAAATTCTTTAAAAATATATAACATAACTCTTTCAGCAACTTTTACCTCCTTGATTCTGTTTCTTCCCTTTCAAGTTTACAGAGTCAGTTCCTCAGTCAGGTTCACGTGACATTTCTTTAAATAAAGATGTATGGCCTCTTTCCCTTCTGACTTCTTTTCTTCTCCAGACTAAACATCTCTCTCACCTTCAACTTTTTCTATGATACAAGCCCAGTTCTATCCCTATCACCTTGCTCTTATAAATGTCCCTTTTCAAGTGTGATGCATGGGACCAAAGAAAGGAGTCCAGATGTGGTCTGACTAACACAAAGCATGAATCTCTCGCTTCCCTTATTATGAATGTTCTATTTACATTAAAGCAGCAACACCAGAAGATTACATTCTCGTTTTTGGCAGCCATGTCACATCGTTGGCCTTTATTAAGTTTGCAGTCAACTAAAAGCCATAAGGTTTTTTTTACCCTTGTGAACTACTGACTACTTCCCCACTCAAGTGCTTGAGGAGCTGCTTGTTTTTAACCTAAGTGTGTTACTTGCATTTATCCCTATGAAACGTCATTTTGTTGGATTCAGACCATAGTTGTTGCATGCAGAGAGACCAGGCTCTTGATCTGGTCATCCAAGATGTTGGCTTTTCTTCTAAGATTACTATTGTCCACAAATTTGCCATCTGCAAGTTATTTTTTTGCAAGTTTTTTTTTTCTGCAAGTCATTCATAAAATGCTAACTCTCTCTCTTTCTCTCTCTCTCTCTCTCTCCTCTCCCTCTCTCCCTCTCTCTACCGCTCTCCCTGTCATTCACTCTCTCTGTCTCACACACACACACATACAATCCTCTCTCTCTCTCTCTCTCTCTCTCTCTCTGTCTCTCTCTGTCTCTCTCTCCTCTCCCTCTCTCCCTCTCTCTACCTCTCTCCCTGTCATTCACTCTCTCTCTCACACACACACGTACAACCCTCTCTCTCTCTGACATAACACACACACACACATGCACACACACACGCACACGAATCCATTAATCAAGACTCTTTAGGTGCAGTCATTCAACCAGTTACAAATTCACTTAACATTACTTTTATCCAACTTGTGTTTCTCTTTCTTGTCTATAAGGATATTAGAAGAAATGTTACCAAATGTCTTTTAGAGATCCAAGCCTTTGGCATTTCCATGATCTATCAACTCTATGGCAGAAAGGAAATGATATTAATTTGTTCTTGTTCTATGAAGCCACGCTGGTTCAAGTGGTCATTGCTTTCCTTCCTAAGTCCTTAAAAATCTTCTCTTTAATAAATCAATCTAAAATTTATATATATATATATATGTATATATATATATGTGTGTGTGTGTGTGTGTGTGTAATCACTTAAAACATTCTCCTATGTTAGTCATGTTGTGAAAAGAAACAGGCCAAAAGGGATAAGAACAAAAAAAAAGAAAATGAAAATAGTATTCTTCAATCTGTAGTCTATTCCTTCAGTCCTTACTTTGGATGAGGATATCATTTCCCATAATAAAGACTTTGTAATTGTACTGGATCATTGTATTGCTGAGAAGAGCTAAGCCATTCATAGTTCATTATACAATGTTGCTATTCCTGTGTATAATGCTCATTTCGCTCTGCATCGGTTTATATAAGTTTTTCCAGGGTTTTTCTTGAAATCCACCTGCTCATCATTTCTTATTGCACAATAGTATTCCATTACATTTAAATACCACAGCTTGTCTAGCCATTTCCCAATTGATGGATATTTCCTCAATTTTCAATTCTTTGCCACCACAAAAAAGAGCTGCTGTAAATATTTTGTATGTAGGTCCTTTCCTCATTTTTATGATCTCTTTGGAATACAGACTTAGCAGTAGTATTGCTGGATCAAACGATATGCACAATTTGGTTGCCCTGGTCGGATCAGTTCACAATTCCAGCAACAACACATTAGTGTCCCAATTTTCCCACATTGTCTCCAGCATTTATTACCTTCCTTTACTGTCATATTAGCCAATCTGATAGGTGAGAGGTAGTACCTGAGTTATATTAATTTGCATTTTTCTAATCAAAAAAAATTTAGAACATTTCTTCCTATGACTATAGATAGCTTTAATTTCTTCAACTGAAAACTGCCCATTCATATGCTTTACCTTCTATCAATTAGGGAATGCCTTGTAATCTTATGAATTTGACTCAGTTCTCCATATGTTTAAGAAATGAAGCCTTTATCAGAGACACTTGCTATAAAGGTTGTTTCCCAGCCTTCTGCTTTCCTTCTAATCTTGTTCTGTTTGTACTAAACTTTTTATTTTGATATAATCAAAATTGTCTGCTTTATATTTCATAGTGATCTCTATACCTTTTTTGGTAATAAATTATTCCCTTCTCTATAGATCAGACAGATACACTATTCCTTGCTCTCCTAATATGCATATGGTGTTACTCTATATGTCTAAATCATGCACCCATGTTGACCTTGTCCCTGTATATGGTGTAAGGTGCTGATCTATACCTATTTTCTGCCATATTGTTTTTCAATTTTCCCAGTAGTTTTTGTCAAATAGTGAGTTCTTATCATGGTTTCAGCCATGCTGTCAAATGCTTTCAATGAGGATGAACATGGCATCAAGGTCAACTACCATACTGATGCTAAGTTCTTCAATTTGAAAAGGCTACAAGCCAAGACCAAAGTGGAGAGAGTACTGATGCATGATTTTCTGTTTGCAGATGATTGTGCACTCAATACAGCCTCTGAAGCTGAAATGCAACAAGGTATGGGTCAAATCTCTGCTGCTTGTGCTAATTTTAGCCTAATAATTAATACCAAGAAAACACAGATGCTCCATCAGCCACCACCACACCATCCATATGTGGAACCATCAATGACAACAAATGGAGAAGTTTTGAGTGCTGTGGATAAGTTCACTTACCTTGGTAGTGTACTTTCCAGGGATGTACACATTGACAGAGAGGTTGATGCACGCATTGTCAGAGCTAGCTCAGTGTTTGGGAGGCCCCTGAAGAAAAGTTTGGGAGAGAGGAGGTATTAGACTGACTGACTACCAAACTGAAGGTCTACAGAGCCATTGTGATGACCTCATTGTTGTATGCCTGTGAAACATGGATAGTCTACCAGTGCCATGCCAGGAAACTGAATCACTTCCATTTGAGTTCTTATCCCAGAAGCTGGGATCTTTGGGTTTATCAAATACTAGATTACTATGGTCATTTACTACTGTGTATTGTGTACCTAATCTATTCCAGTGACCTACCACTCTATTTTTTTAGAGGAATAATGAGACAGTAAGAAAACAAAGAGAGGAGGATGTCATGAAAACTTAGGAGAGAGTAGTTAGAGGGAGAGATTGATCAATATTGTCAAATACTATAGAGAGGCCAGGAAGAATTGAGAAAAGGCCATTGGATTTGGCAATTAGGAGGTCATTGGTAACTTTGGAAAGTCCGATTTTACTTTGACAGAGAAGTTAGAGGAGAGGAATTGGAGGCAAACATGAATAGTGTATTTTTCCTAAGGGTTTAGCTATGAAAGGAAGGAGAAATACAGGATTGAGAGCTTGAGAGAATGGTAAAGTCAAGTGAGATGTTTTTCTAAGGATGAAAGAAATTGGGGTATGTTTGTGGACAACAAGTAATAAGCCAATACACGTAGAGAAATAGAAGATTTGAGAGAGGAGTAAGAGTTTGGAAGATCTGCCAGAGGAGACAGATATAAATGGGATCAAGGGAAAAGTAGCAGAGGCTTTTGGTGAGGAAAACAGTTACCCCTCCATCAGAGACTAAAGGAAGATAGAATGGGAAATGACATCAAAGAGTTTGGATACCTAGACTAGGGGAGATGAAGGAGCTCATTGTAAATGACTTCTATTTTCTCAGTTAAGAAAACCATTTTTTTAAGGAGGGAGAAGCTCTCAGACACATTTTTGCATGAAAGAGTCTTCATCCAAAGAAGTAATTTTTCAGCAGTTAGAATGTTCATGATATATAGTCTATGATATAGTTATGCAGGAGTCTGCTTTAATGCTATCTATTTGGGCCAAGTCATAGTAGGACTAATATATACCAGAAGTTCCTGTGCCTCTTCCCTCCCTTCCACACCCCCATGATATGGATGCCCCATTCTTTCCTCCACTCCTACTCCCTCCAACATGGATTATTTTCCCTAAAAGATGACAAAGCTGTCTCTGAAGTAGCCTCCAGATATATTGATATGACTTCTTGGCCACTTATGGGCATAAAAACCCCACTCATATGAAGTCTGAGCCATCCAACTTTGCAGATGTCTAAAGACCACCCAAGTCACCACATCCTTACCTTTTGACCAGACACATTTCTTTTCTCAGGTTGGGGGGAGCTCATCTGTAGCACCTAAATGCCACCATATATTCATTGCACATCCTCACTATGTTAAATCTAAACAATCTTCCTTTTGTGAATTATTCAATGACCTGTGACTGCCTTATTCCTCCCAGCACTGAACCTGAACTAACAGGATTATCAACATCAGGCCCACTCATAACTATATAGAGTAAATGACATGAGAGCAGTTTCTTCAATATCTAAACTTCTTTGGATGAAGTCCAAGTACCTCCCTGTTGCTTAATTATGCACAATATTTCAATACAACCAGTACTTATTGAGTGCCTACTATGTGCCAGGGACTGGAATGGGAAGGAATGGAAGGAGGGGATTTGTTTCTAGAAGTATCCTAGAGAGCCTCCTGGTAACTCTAATATTGACATGATCATACAGACATACAGAGTTTGTATGAATGGGCCTCAGGCATCATCAAGCCCACTTTCTTCATTTTACAGATGAAGAAACTGAGGCCCAGAGAGGTAATCACTGACTCAGAATTCCTCTGTTATCATTGTATCATATGCGCCCAGCAATGTAGATAGAGCATGCTACTGACCAGCTGACTCCAAGAGGGTCTTCTTCTATGCATGGGGATCCTTGGAGTAAGGGACCTTGAGCTTCATTCACTATCATTCTCTTTGAAGCTAAGAGCTATTTATGTTTGCTTTTATAGCTAATTGAAGCTGCAGTCCAACCCCCACCCACCCATAGCTGAGCTTTCATTGATGCTCTCCATAAATAATAGATTCAGTTGAGTGAAGGAGACATTTATTGTCTGCCTTGGCTACAAGAGACCTTAAGTATGTAAGTAGTATGTTATAAGCTCAGACATTGTGGTAAACCAACACTGCTGTTTTCTCTCAGTGAAACTTAGCCAATTAAGTTGATTGATTGTAAACGTTCTAATGATGGCCCCTGTGATTTTGTGGAAGGATAAACCTGCTGACCTGGGGATGTAATTGCTTCCCATCTCCAGGTGCCTCCATAGTAACACAATATTGTCTCCCCTGCAGTCCAGGAGGGAGATCTACATAGAGTAGAGTCATCTTTTCACTTTTCCTATGACTTTCTAGAGGCCAGCAGGGATCTGAGAGTGATTTGAACAGTCTGTGGCATATTGAGCATCTTTTGTTCATCAAGCATTTATAATTTTAATCCATCTATAAAACATACATGGATTTTTGAAAATACATTATAATACACTTAGCTGCAGTTTCATTTAACTGCAAAAGCAAATAGCTAGTTGGCTAACATTAAATCAGACCCATTTGGTATTTTTTCAATGGCTAGAAAATGGGGTTAAAAAAAAAAGTAATTCCTCCTCCTTCTCCCCATCCAATATGCCTCATAGTGCAATGGAAAGAGCACTTGACAGGAAATAGAAAATGAATTCAATCAGCAGCCTTTCCAAGGGTGAAGGGCTCAGTGAGCCCCAGCTTCCTCATCTGTAAAATACATATAATAATACCTCTCATAGCAAGAACATTGTCTTTTACAGAACAGGGGCTTTGTAATTGTTTGCTAAATGAATGAATGAATGAATTTAGCCCTTCATAGGATTGTTGAAGAGATCAAAACAGATGATGTACAGGAACATGTTCTGATACAGTGGAAGGCTACATAATAATTATTACACACATTCACATCAACTAAGCCTATGTCTGTAGATCAGTTCTTAACCTCTCTGGGCCTCAGTTTCCTTAACTGTAAAAGTAAGTAAAAGTTAAACTGGATAAACTTCAATTTTTTTATGAGGAAAAAAAGGCCATTATCCCTTCTACAAAGGCCTGCCTGGAGTGGACTCTCTTGCTCCTCCCTGGGAGAACTATCTTTCTAGAGAAAAAGAATGAGGATCCCATTTATCTACAGGATTTCTTTCTAATAGTAGTCAAACCACTCAGAATAAAAAGAAAGAGGGGCATAAAATCTGGATACTTTTCCTTTGCAACCAAAGATTAGGTTATCAAACATAAGGTCAGGAAATTTTTACGTCGACCATAGGAATAAAGCTGCCTCCCCCTCCCACCCCAAACACACTACTACTAAAAGCCTCTTTGAGGAGTATTGACATTTCAAGGCATTTTGTAAGGCTTAGTTGCTAACTTGGGGTTGGGGGAGAGAAACAGTTGAAAAAATAAGCATGCATGAATTCAATATCACCTGCAGACCAGCAACTACCAACTAGTATGTAAACCTATGAACACCCAGAATATTTGAACCCTGAATCATTGCCCCTGCTTGGAATCCAGACCCCATATAGCCATCTTTCAGAGAAGCAAGTCCTAGGAAGAAGGGGTTAACCCAGTCCCTAGACTCCTCTTTGTCCTTTTTCTAGACTCTGAAATACCACCTCCCTTTCTCTGGACATCATTTCCTGAGGGGTTCAGCAGGTTGTCTGTCTTCTCCCTTCCTGACCCCAGGAGGACTCCACTCCTGCCTAATGACTCCAATCAGGTGCATCCCTATCATGAAAAAAAATTTACTGGATATTTTTCCCCTCTGACTCCTCTGGCCATATTATTTTTTGTGTCTCAGTCCATATTATGTAGGCCTGACACTCTGATTGACACAGAAAAGGAAGGCAAAATTTTTAAATTTTAAAAGGATTTATGTGGGGCTAAGAGATTAAGCTACAGTTGGAAAGATGCTTTTTTTTATACCAAGAAAATAAAGCTGATTTTAGGGGCAGAAAAAGGATTTGATTGAAAGGAGCCTCTTGCAAAGTTTGTATTTTTAAGTTAGGCTTGCTTGTTTAAAAAAAAATAAATTTTTGTTTCTTTTCTTTGTGAGTAAAAATAATATATTCATAATTAAATATTTGATAAATGTTTCCTTTAAAACAAAATTCTTTAAATATATGCTCATGTAATATTCTATATATTCCTACGCAAGAGATGGGCTAGAGGTATTCTAGACATGATGAAATTCTTCCTCACATTGTGTTCATGGAGGCTGTGAAAGATTGTCCCTGTTTTGGGGTTGGGAGCTCTGAATGATTCTTCTATTGATTTCTCCCCCAGTTATTTACCTTGTTATTTTGTCTCAATTAAAAGCTTTGTTATTTGATTCATGCTGTTGAGAAGGAAGAAAACAACATTTGTTAAGTGCCGACTCTGTGCCATGCACATTGCAAATATTTAATTTCCTTCTTAAAACAACATTGAGAATAGATGTTATTATTACTCCATTTTACAGTTACAGAAACTGAGGCAGACAGAGGTTAAGTGACTCACCCAGGGCCACATAATTAGTAAATGTCTGAGACTGGACTTGAACTCAGTCCTGACCCCAGGCCCAACACTCCTTCTACTGCACCACTAGGTAAGGACACAAGCTACATTTATTTATCCCAAATGTCTCACACCAAACCTAGGTAGCAAAAAGTTTCAAAGGTGAGTGGGATCCAAACTTCAGAGGTAAGAAAGAAGAAAACATTATTGTAAAGGTTCCAGTTCGACCAGTGGCCAAATCTAATTCTAACCAACGCAGCTGCATGAGCTGAACTTTTACTTGAGCAGTGATTCTAAAGCTGGAGGAAAATGGGGACGTAGGCCACTTAGATAAGGAAGCTGGCTCCTTGCCGCCACTCCATCAAAAAGCTTTTAAGAAGAGAACTGATTAAATATGCATTCAACACAAAAATATTCTAATAGAATAAAGTTTCTAATTTAGGAACTACCCCAAAGGCCCAAATTTAAGGCCCTCCGAGTCAGTCCTCTGCACTTCTAGGGTTGGGTGAGGAGCCACATTTCCAAGGAGTTGATAAGTACCGGGGTTTTTAGAACTGAAATTTGCTACTTTTTTTTGCATACTCCCTCAAGGTCAATATCCTTTTTGAAAGAAATTAAAACTTCAGAAATATGCATTTGTACTATTGTGTTTTGAACAATCCCATGCATTAACTGGGCAGAATACCTGTGGAGTTAAGTCATTATGTTAACTGTAACAGCCTTATGGGGCTTTAGTTTCATCTCAGTCAACAGAGAATATGAAGGATGTAACTCTACACTGTCCAAAGTCATTTCACAGTTTAAAGCTCAGTTAATTAAAATGTAGATTTCCTTATCTGGTGATCTTAATTTTTCCAGCTTCAGTAGATGAGAACTCAGAGTTTGAAGTTCAGCCCTTTCCAAAAAGCAAGTAAAATGGGAACTGGAGGGTTTTATTCTGGGCTGGGGAAGACATTAGGGGTTAAAGGGGAAAGGAGCCTACATCCCTGCTCCCCAGCCACTTAGCCCTCCCCCAAGAGATGTCTGGATTTTCCTCTAGCTTTCCCCAAACAGAAAAGCATATCTCCCTGAAAAGAGCCGATCACAATGGAACAACTTTTGAGAAAGTGAGGAGTGATTTTTATCACAGTAAGCTGAGCCAGAACCCCAAAGATAGTACTCGCTATAATAGCTAGGAATGTGTATAGCCTGTATTTCTTTTCAAAGGGCCTTGGTATCACTTTTATTAGTAACTCCTCACAGAAATAAAACAAAACAAGAAACAGCCCCATGGTTTGGAGAGGAAGATCAGATTTGAATTTCCCTTTTGCAAAGAAGGAAATGGCATTTAAGTGATTTGCCCTGGGTCACATCTTTCTTCTGTACAGAGTGAAATTAAAAGTTACCTCAGCCATCCTCACTTTCTGAACCATCCTTGCAGTCCCTGACTTAAGTACATGGCCAAGAATACACAGCCACGTTCAAGGCCAAGCTTTACCACTCCTTGCTTGTAAGACCTTTGGCAAACCACTTCCTTTTTCTGGGTCTCAATCTTGGCATTTGGGAAATGGGGTTGCACTGGATTATCTCTAAGGTCTCTCAAGCTCTCTCGCTTTAAGATTCTATTACATGACAAAATAGCAATATAACCTTGAAATGAAACATGGAATGTCTTGATTGTTTCAGGCCTTTCTTCTTGATGAAATAGTAGAAAGACTGTTGAGTTGAGTTGAAGTGAGTTGAACTTTTCCTATCCTGCTATCCAGAGACTAAGCAGGGTTGAGGTCATTGGAAGTCTGGCCCAGAGTCCTAATTTAGACAGTGTTGGAAGCACTTGCAGTCTTTTAACAAAAGAGAAATATTAAAACTAAGCACGTGGTTAGCAAGGATACTCAGCTAAAATGGATGCTGCCAGATGGCAGAGAGTCATCCTTCTCCCTAGATGGGCACTATCCTATTGGTCCTCCCTCAGCTGAGGGACACTTTGTGCTGCTTATTCCGACTACAAAAATTGCCAGTTATATAACTCAGGTGCTTTTCCTAGGGGTCCAACTGAGTCTTCAATACCTGAATTTGTATGACCTTGGATAAGTCCCTAAGCTGTCTCAACTTCAATTTCTGCTTTTTTCTTCTTCCATAAGACAGTAGAATTGAACTAGATGATCTAGGCAAGTTATGGGTTCATCCATAAGACAACAGAGTTGAACTGTTTCATCCTGAGGGTGCTCACCAGCTCCAGCATTTTAAGACCAAACTCCCTTTTACTGTGTAGCAAATATGTAATTGTATTTACATATGGTAAGACCAACTCTGCTCATCTTGGCAGAATAGAGGCATCCTTGAGATCACTCTCTTCAGTACCTTATGATTCTGAAGCTAGGTGGTACAGTGGATAGAGCACCAGTGCAGAAGTCAACAGGACCTGAGTTCAAATCTCACCTCAGACACTTGACACTCACTAGCTGTGTGACTAGGGCAAGTCACTTAACTCCCATTGTCTCATCCTGGGTCATCTCCAGTCATCCTGATGAATATCTGGTCACTGGATTCAGATGGTTCTGGAGGAGAAGTGAGGCTGGTGACCTGCACAGCCCTCCCTCACTCAAAACAAAGTCAAGTGCAAGTCATGTCATCATTTCTCTGATGGCATGGTCTTCTTCGGCAACGAAGGACAAACACACACATGGTTATGAAGACAAGGAATAGCTATCTTATTGTAATGTATAAAAAGTTTGAGTCATAATTTCTGGGTAATTTATCATTTTATTAATCATAGCTAGAAATGACTAATAAAAGCTCATTCTCAAATGTCAAAGATCCCTCATGGGGGTCTCAATGCTTATATGCCCTTGGAGGTGGGTATACCTTAGGATAGCAATCAACTCAGTGAGAAGAATGAATATTATAATGAAAAGTGGGCTTATTCTAATGAGAGGCTGGGGGACTTGATTCTGATCATTCAGTCTTGGACTAAGAGATTTAGGTCTTATCCAGACTATCCCTGCCTGGGTAGCCTAGACCAATCTAGACTTGTGCTCAGACCTGCTGAGTGGAACACAGTGGGTCAGAATCCACCTTAGATTAAATTCCTTGTATGGTTCTCTAATTAGGTAAAGCAACAACTTGTACCCCAGGGATGTGGACAATCTTAGTCATCAACAATGTTTTTTAGATGCTGGCTTGATCTAGTAGAGAATAAGGATCTAAGAAGGAGAAAAAAATAATTGTTTATTTAATAATCATTTTTCTCATTATATTTCTGATGGCTAGTAGAAGTGGATTCCCATCCCCTCCCCCAACCCCAAACCCATATTTGGAGACCAATTTGCTACGTAGGGTCACTGAACCTAGAGAAGAAATGTGATACAGGGGAAGGAGACTGAATCTAGAGTCAAGAGACCTAGGCTTTGAGGTCTAACTGTAGCATTTGTGTGATCACTGTCACAAAGTCACCTACTTTTCCTGTAAAATGGAGATAACACCAGCCCTACCTATTTCTGAGAGTTGTCATGAAATTAAATGAGAACACATATATAAAAGCATTCAGTGTAAGAGATTACACACCTTGCCCATGAAATACATAAAAGGATCACTAGCAAGACTTCCCAGTTGGAGCATACGGTAAGCATACTAATTTGACTTATGTCTTGACTTCTGTTCCTGCTCCCTAATGTGAGCAACATACTTTCAATTGTCTTCAACAGTGGTCAGACCTTAAGTAATACTTTTCCCTGGCTAGAGGCAGAAACAGAGAATCCAAGAGAAGAGTGAGAAGAGACCTTTCTTCTGTTTGCCTGTTGAGGAACCATTTTGCCAGGATCTTTCCCAAGGATAGGGCATAATGATTTAGGGTGTCCTGTTATCATTTCAAAATCAATGTACCCCAAGCTTAATTTATCTCCCCACAAAAGTGCTCCTCTTCCCACTTACGTTATTACTGTCAGAGTTACTAACATTACCCTAGTCTCCTTAGTAAATCCTCACCCCCTCAGCAGTAGTGGAGATTAACGGATAACTACCAGAGCTTGAAGGAAAGAACCCACTTGGGGAAAAAAAGATATTGTCCAGGATGTGATCTGAATAAGGAAATGGAAAAGCTATCCAGAATCAAGCATGTGTAACCAAAACCCAAGAGCGAGGAGGGGAGAGAACACAAGAGTTTGTCAATGAACAAGTAGTGGTTATGGAGGATACAGTGTGACGAAACCTGTAGACATAGACAAGATGACATATGTCTCATATAACCTCTTTAGCCAAGACTATTTTATGCCAGTGAAATATTAACTATGCCCTATCTTTTCTCCCTGGCATCAGCATTGTCAAGACCTCAGATACTCCTAACATGGCTCCTTTGCGCCTTTCCAGACTTATTACACATAATACCCATCCACATCTCTATGGTTCACACCTTCTAACTGTTTCTTGCACACAATACTGTTTCTTTGTGCCCTTATACTGATTGCTCCACATGCCTGGAACGTTCTCCCTCCTCACTTCTACCTCAGAGAATTCCTTGAAACTCAGTTCAAGCACCATATTCTGCATGAGGTCTTTCCTGATTGACCCAGATGCTGGTGTTCTGCTTGATCATAGAGCATGTGGAGGGATGTAACGTGTAAGGAGACTTAAAAAATGGGAAGGGGTCAGATTGAAAAGGACTTTCAAAACCAAACAGAGAATGTTCTATTTAATCCTAGCAGCAATTGAAAGTCACTGGAGTTTGCTGAGTTGGAAAGTGAGGGGAAGGGGGGGGAGTGATGTAGCCAGACCTCTGATTTAGGAAAATTTGGTAGCTGAGTAAAGAATGGATTGGAATGGAAAAAAGCTTGAGCCATAAATCTATTGCAATAGTCACAGCACAAGATGATGAGGACCTCTACCAGGGTAGTAACTGTGTTAATGGAGAGTAAATATATATGACAGAAGTTGTGAAGGTAGACAATAGATTGGATGTGTGTGATCCGTTGCAAGTGAGGACATTAGGATGATATTAAGAGTCTGGATTACAGGGAGTTTGGTGGTCCCCTTAACAATATCAAAATTGAAAAAGGAAAGGGGTTTAAGGGCAAGACCTAAGTTCTGTTTTAGTTGTGTTGAATTTGAGATACCTGTGGGACATCCAGTTCAAGATGTTTAAAAAGCAGGTGGTGCTACAAAATTGAGGTTCAAAACAAAGGTTAGGATATATAGATCTGGGAATTATCCACATCCAGATGACCACTGAATGAATATGATGTCATCTGGTAAGGTAGTGTAGAGGAAAAACTGATGCAACTTAGGACAGAAACTTGCAGGATATCCATGCTTAGTGGGCATATAGCTGTATAGTTCAATACTTTTCAAATACGTAAACTTTTCTGTGTTTATCATTTTTTTTTGACTCATAGTCTTATAGTGGGGATATTGAAATTTTGAACTATTATTTATTTTTTATTATTATTTCATTTTAAAATTTAATTACTGTATTACTTTGTGACTATATATTCAAAAGCAATATGCTCTTATTTGTGGTAATGCCTTTAAGCATGATGTAATGTCCATTTTTTTTCTAAATGTAGTTTGGTTTTATTGTATTATAAATAAGAATAAAAATGCAGATTTTTTATTTTTAAATAAAAGCCCTTTATAATTTTATTTTAAATATATCTCTATTGTCTATCTATCTATCTGGTGTTTTTGTATTAGATATGTTTCCTGCAAAGAATATGTTGTGGAATCCTGATTTTTTTTTAACGTTTCATCACCATTTTCTCTTTATCAGGTAATTTAGGCCATTTACACAATGTTAAAATTTACATTTTATTGTAATAATAATTCAAATTTGTGTATCATGCAAGACTTACAAACCACTTCTCCCACAGTAACCCTGTGAAATATGCAGTACAAATATCATGCTCATTTTAAAGATTATGAAATTAAGGCTTTGAAAATATAAGTGCCTGCCGATAATCACCCGACTAGCTCCATAGTATTAGGTATAGGAGTTGAACTCGAATCAATTCCAAGTTCACCATGCTTTCTAACATCCTACTGTCTCTCTACTATTATTTGTCGATTTGCTATTCGTTTTGTTTGAAGTTAATCCACTTTCCCATTTTGTTATTTCTATATCGAAATCGAACTTAAGAACACTAAAAAGACTTTATATATTTTATGTAGTTAACTTTGTGAAATCTCTAGAATTATATCCCTTCTCTCTTTCTCCTTCTCTTTCCCCTTCAACTTTGGGAAAAACTTCACCTTTGAAGTGCTACTCCTCCTCCTCTCTCCTCTCATTCATCTCTCTAAATGACCTTTCAACCATGTTACTTTTTTCTTTTACTTCTTTTTCCTTCTCTTTTTTTCTTCTTTTTTCTCAAGTACAAATATATCCTTTAATAGCTTAACCAATATCCTACTGTAGTTATTTTTGTTCCCTTATGGAGGCACTTTACATTAAGATGGTAATGAATTAATCACATTTGGAAGTATCTATTGTTCTCAGGTCTTTAATGATCCAGGTGTTTCTTCAGCTCAAAACCAATCCACATCTTTTCAAGCAGTTTCTTTTCTTTTCTTCATGAATTCTTTAAGGTCATTTTGGTTTTAAGATCATTTTAGATGTTTCTTTTTCTTCTCTCTCAAACAGAATACTTAGATTTGCTTGGAAACATCTGAAATCAAGGTTGGTGTTTTAAAATTTTCATATATAATTTATTCAATTTTGATCATTTTGTGGAAAATTCTTATGAGAACACAATGATCATTTTTTCATAAGCAATATCTCTCTTCCTTCTACAACTTGAAAATTTTCTGCTTTCATGTTGGAGTTGTGAAGTTTGCTGATTTCCCCAGGTGCTCTCTTCTTTTGAGAGTTCCCATGAATTCTTCTGGTTTTGCTCAGTGTCTCTTACTTTCAATAGTTCTGAAAAAAAAATGTTCTTACATCATTTCCCTAAACATATTGATCAAATTATTTCTTAATTTGAGATTTCCTAGGACATCCATTGTAAGATTTCTTCTCTTTGACTTGTCTTCCGAATATATCATTTTCATCTGAGGTAACTCCCCAATCTTTTTTCTAGTTGAGTCATTCTTGGAGCTTGTTTTTCCATTTCAGTGCTGTTATCTTCCATTTTATCTTCCACTGAAAGTCTGCTCTTTGTTGTCATTAGTATTTTAAAACTCTTGACATTATGTTCCATTTTTCGGGGTTTTGTCCCCATCTCCTCAAGAATTCTGTCTTTGCAATTGCTGCTGCTGCTCCTACATTATTGCCTTCCTTAAATTTCTCCTGAGTTTTTTTTTAAGTTGTATTTAGTTCTTCCTTCAGTTCCTTGAGTAGGCTATTGTTTACTTCGTTCTATATCTCAATTTCACATATTACTTCTTTGAATATTACTTAATATGTTTATATTCTGGTGTTTTTACCACCTCCTTTTATCCCATAAATGTGTACCATGTCAGAGTTCTTCATTTTGTTCATTATTATTTTTGTGCAAATTTTACTTTTCTTGTAAGAATTACTGTTTGCATTTCTTCATTATTTTTGAGGGACATCACAAACAGCCAAGCTCCCTCATATTTTCTCCTCCATCCTCCTGAAATTCTACTTAGAGTAAGTTTGTGACTGTCTCCCTATGGTAGAACTTTGAAATATAACTTGCAGCTGAAGCTTTCTGCATGTATTGTCTCCTCTATTAAAATATAAACTCCTTGAGAGCAGGGACCATCTTACTTTTCTATTCTGTATCCCCAGTCCTCAATGCTGTACTTTATACATAGTAATCCCTTAATAAAAAGATTTAATAAAGGGTGTAATATAAGGTTGACAATAAAAACCCTTAGTAAAAAACAATCATAAATGATGTTGATTAAAATCACATTTATCTCTTCTTAAACTTTATCTGCCCTCCTTATACTCTACAATCCAGTGACCAGCCTCCTTACTGTTCCTTGAACACAACATTAAATCTCTCCATTTCCACAGGCCATCTCCCTGCCTGGAATGTTCTCTCTCCTCATCTTCACTTCCTAAATTCCCCGGCATCTCTCAAGTCTCAGTTAAAATTTTACCTTTTGTGAGAAGGCTCTTCTGGTCTCTCTTAAAGTTTATGAGATTACCTCCATTTTACTCTGTATGTATCTTGTATGTACATAATTGTTTCAAGTTGTTTGCCCCATTAGAATGAGAAGGGTAGTGAATGTTTTTGCCTTTCTTTGTATGCTTACGTGCTCGGCACAGTGATTAGTATGTAATAAGTGCTTAATTAATACTTCCTAAGACGTTTGCCCTTTTTTTAACCATTTACTTTAGAATGAGCAGTATTCACACTTGTAAAGGAATGAATAGGATAGAAAAGAAACTACAGAACATTTGCCTGAATTTTGACAAGTTTTTCCAAGAGTAGAGCAATCTACTGGATGCATGCTTGCTTCTCTATTTTCCATGATCTTCAATTTATTAGAAGGTGAGTTGTAATAATCTATAATCAATAATACTATATTTTTTAAAAAAACTCATAGGTCACTCTTCTGAGAGTGAAAAGAAAGAGAGAATTCAGGAATTTATACTTTTTGTGGTTGTTCAGTTGCTTCAGTCATTTCTGACTCTGAGATCTCATTTGGGGTTTTCTGGGCAAAGATAATCAGTGTTTTGCCATTTCCATCTCCAGCTCATTTTATAGGTGAGGAACTGAGGCAAGAGGATTAGTGACTTGCCTAGGGTCACACAGTTGGTATCTCCTGACTGCAGGCCTGGTGCTCTATCCACTGTGTCACCTCACTGCCCCTTAGACTGTTTTACCTTGTGTTAAAATTGTACCTTGTTCTGATCCTCCTGACACCCCCTGCCTTCTAATCAGTATCATGAGTTTGAGCAGGAAATAAGATTGCAAAGAGGAACCTGGAAGTCAAGTACAAACCACCCCAAAGATCACAGGAGCATAATTTACAAATTGTATCATGCATTAATTAAAATTCACCTCCTGAGAATATGTGCCAAATTAGGAGAAACCATCTAAGTGCTGGTTGTCAAGGTTTCTAGTCCTGTGATATGTAAATGCCAGACAAAATCCGGACCTCCACAGTTCCATACCCACAGAACATCAAAAAGGTGCTCATAACTTTGGGATGATTTGGATATGCTGATAAACTAACCCCAAGGTGGCACAAACAGGAGATGGTCTGTTCCACCCTCAAGAAAACCTATAAAAATGGCACCTCAAATTCCTTGCCTCCAAGTGCTCTCCCATCTCCCTCGGGTCCATGCTGCTGAGTCCTCCCAACTCTAATCCGGGGCTACATGAGGGATATTCTACATCTCTCCTCATCCCTGCCTTCCTTCATCATCCTATCCCTTGTTCCCATGTTGCCACTTGCCTCCGTGACTTAATAGTATAATTGCTGCCTCATTTCCCACTTCCAATAGTGGTTTTTCTTGGAGAGTACCCAAAGAACAAGGTGCATCTACCCCCATTTCATAATTTAATGATCAAGCTATACCTTAAAATTAAGATCTCTTCAGAAAAGATTATTGTAAATTCTAAATAAGAAGAAAATGAAAGAGTCCACTAGCTATGTGAAATGGACACAAATAGAAGAAAATTCTATTTCTTAATTTTGGAGAAACCAGGATAAGAAGTCAGCTGTTTGGGAGTGGTTTGGAACTTTTTATAGCAATAACTTTTGACAGAGGAGATCTCTGATCTGCGATCACAGTCTCATTTGTTTGCCTATTTTTTTGCTAGTGAAGATCCTTCCACTGATTGCTTCTTGAATTGATCAGATTTTACATGTAGTAAAAAGTAAGTTATGCCGCTGCTGCAGGTGGTGGTAGTTTTAAGTATCTCTAAGAAAAAACTGAGAATCCAAATGGAAAAGTTTTGGAAAAGTTTTGAGACAGGGAGTTTCCTCAGTCCTGAAAAGATGAAATAATATCAGGAATACACAAGTACACACACATGCAAACATAATATCTTACATGAAATTCTTTTCCTCTCTTTTAGGTTGTGTTCCAATTGCATCAGTTCTGTTTGAAAAGGGACCGCCCAGATCAATCTACCTATAAACTCCTCTGCCCATGCACACAGACCTGGTTTGATAATATTGATGGCATGAGTGGTTCACCTCCATTTTCTTCTTTATGCCTTTCGAGAATTCTGGAGGGAGACAGTACAAATGTCATTACCTTTGTTTTAAAGATGCAGAAGCTAAAATTCATAGAGAATAAGAATCCAAGTACTCAGAGCTAAGAGGAGGTAAACCCAGTCAAATCAATGAGCATTTATGGAGGGCTTACTATGTGCCAGGCACTAGGCTAAGTACAAGATTCAAATCCAGGTCTTTTTTTGAGAGTGAAAAGAAAGTGGGAATTCAAGAACTTTTATCAACCAAGAACTACAGCCAAGATCTATCAATGTCAACAGACTACCCATGCCATCTTCACCCTACTTCCCAACACACACAGTTTTGCTGTTGCTGTTGCCACTCAGTCATTTCAGTCATAGCCAATTCTTTCTGACCCCGCTTGAGGCATTCTTGGCAAAACTATAGGACTGGTTTTGACGTTTCCTCTCCAGCTCATTTTTTAGATGAAGAAACTGAAGAGGATTAAGTGACAGGTCCAGGGTCACATAGCTAGTAAGTGTTGAGGCCAGATTTGAACTCAGGAAGATGAGTCTTGCTGACTCCAGGCCTGGCATTTTATCCACTGTACCACCTAGCTGTCCATCACATACATGACAATTTTAGTCTTGAAAACTGAGCGCAGCAGTAAAACTAACTGCCAATCTTCATTTTTTCTTTTAGAAAGAGGAGTTAAAAATCTTGATGAGTGGCTGAAACTCCCTGAGGAGGAGGAAGAATGAGGCAGGAGAATGATTGATTTACCTGGAATGGAGATTAATTATTTGGACAAATCCAATGAAGGTCAGGCTGAGGTCATGCCATCCTTGACCACATCGGTTTAAATTCATTTATGGTAAACCACTAGCTGAGTAACTGCAGTCAGGGCTGTTACTAAACACAGATTAAATACCTTGTAATACCCTAGGCCTGGCCCAAAACAGGTGGGCAGGAAGGACAAGTGCAGCCACAGACATCCCAAGACAGTTTGGTATGGACCCAGACAGTACAATACCTCCAAGATCCTCACCAAGCAGATGACTTGACCTCATTATGACCACATAAGATTCCTAGCCACCAATGAATTTGGAGGACTCAGCATTAAATGTTTAGGCAATGGCTGCTTTGACACTCTAGGATCCACATCAAGGATGAGATGATCCACCTCAAGGATGAGATGATCCACCTCAACAAAATAATAAAGTTTTGTGGTATTAGACTACTGCAACATCAAGATTAAGGTTTCATTCTATGTCATGCAGGACATAATGCAGGACATACATGAGATATTCCTATTTCAATTAGTTTTTAGTATTCCCTCTCTACAGAGAACTTTCTTTGATGCTCTGCATAATTTTTTTTTGGAATTTAAACACAATATGTCCTCATTAATAGCATATAACTAAACTAAAGAGTGAAAAACAAAAAAAATATTGAAACTTCAGTTGGCTGAAAATTCCTTATTAGAATCTTTGCACAAAAAATAGCCAGAACTAACAGGATTCGTTAAGTTTTTAGGTCAATAAAGTTAAATCTATTTATTTCTATAATTGTTGATAGTGTAGTAGCATATGAGCCCTCTGGGGATAGGAAAGTTTTTATCTTTAGGTTTTGGGTTAGGCTTTTTTTTTTTTTTTTGTCTTTGAATCCCCAGTGTCCAGCAACTGATTTGCGTTGAGTAGATGCTTAATAAGTATTTATGGAATTGACTTGAATTAGCTAAGACATTGTCCCTACCCTCAGGGAGTTTAAAGTCCAGAAGAGAAAGAAGTAAGCAACCAAAGAATAACTGAATATTAGAAGTGGAAGAAGAGAAAACTGGAGCCAGCTCTAAATGGGAGAGTCAATTATGAAATTTTCAGTGTGAGCATTCATATCTTGCACAGCAGTCCATGCTATAAATTAGTGCTTGATTTATAGTTTGATGATTGTCTAAACTTAAGAAAGTAATTGAGAAAGTGTTTATAAGGCAGATTATACTGGAAAGTGTATCTGGCATATTTTTTTTAAAAAACCAGTTGCAAAACATTTGCCAATACACCTGCAGTAAGTGACTTGCCTCAGGTCATGTAGATAATAAGTGGTAGGGCCAGTGCTTGAAATTCCAAGTTAGAAGCAAAGAGGGGAGGGCCTTTCAGGGATGGGGGATGCCCAGTGCAAAGCCACAGAAATGGCCAATGGACTGTTGGGTATGATGAACAAAGAGAAGGCCAGTTTGACTGGATCATAGAACATGGGAGAGGGAGAAATGTACAGAGAGGATGGAGAGGTAAGTTGGAGACTTAAGGTTATGAAGCCTTAACAGCTAAACAGAGTAGTTTGTATTTTACCTTAGAGTTAATGAAAAGCCATTGGAGCTCACTGAGTAGGAGAATAATATTGTCAGATCTGTGCTTAAGGAAAATCACTGTTAGTAGTCTACATCCTCAAAGAGTTTACATTTTATTGTAGGGTTAAAACATTTATACAAGCATTATATATACATATATACATATATTCTTTGATTTAACATCAATAAACTGGAATTTTTATTTTAATTATTAAAATAAATTCCCTGTGAGCATAAGGTACTCCATTACTCTTTAAACACAAATGGACCATCACAGATGGTGTTGGTCTTAGTGGTGTAAGAGACATCTGTGATGAATTGGAGACCAATTACTTCTGTTTAGTAAGGGAAAGCACTCTAAAGTTGGTAAGATTTCAGATTGGAAGACTCATGGGAGTACCTTTCTTCTAAGTCCCAAATACTGGACCATTCGTGAATGCAACAATGGTCTTCAGAAGCCCACATTCACAGATTTAAACACCCTTAGTAGTAAGTAGATAGAGCACTTGACATGAAGTCACTAGGTTCAACACTTGTCTTAGAAACTTATTAGCTATGTGACTTTAAACAAGCCATTAAACATCTCTGTGCTTCAGAGTCTTCATCTACAAAATGAGAAGGTTTGACCTGATGTGTCTTTTCCAACTTTAAATCTATTTTCCAATGCTTTGCTCTTGCAAAGGTGATTCCTTTTCAATCTCTAAGATTCAGTTCACATTCACTCAGTAGGCAAAATCTTAGTTTCAAAATTCAGGTACTTTTCTTCTGGAAAATTTTGAAAGGATTTACTTGCACTGTGTACCCTGAAGGAAGCAGAATGGCATTTTCCTGTCTAAGAACTGGTAAGAAGTTTAATAAGTAAGTTTCTTGGATAGAGAAGGGGTGGTACACATTATGTTCTTGTGGACAAAAGAGAGAGATGTGGGCTGGAAAAGATTCACCTACTATTGGTGGTTCTGGAATTTTTTGAATGACCGGAGCTAAAGAGTAGCCATTAATCTAAAGTAAACTTGGAAGAAGGTCCCTAATGAGGGACTGAAAGGATCTGTGCTAATAGTTTCTATCAATTATTTGAATAGATACCTAGATGGCAATGTGAATAACATTTGTATAGATCACAAAGTTTTCAGGGTTAGTTAATATGTAAGGTGACAGAAGCAGGACTCAAAAAGATCTTGACATATTATAATATTGACCTGAACCCAATAAGATTTAATGTGGATTAGTATGTCAAATGGTAGCATCCAAAAAAATTGAAATCTTAAGTACAAGATAACAAAGGCATAGCTATGGCATACTTCAACTGAAATAAATATTTTCTAGGTGGTTTAGTGGACTACTCACTAAGTATCATTAAACATAATAAATTAAAATAAAATTTGGAGGAAAAAATGGAATCTTGGAGTGTATTGGGAGAGGCTAGGACTAAATAATAGTAATAAATAAACATTTCTACGGTGCCTACTATGTACCAGTGTTAAACACGTTTTACAAATATTGTCTCATTTGATTCTCATAACAGTCCTGTGAGGTAGGTGCTATTGATATCCTAACATACGTAAGGAAATGGAGACAAATAGAGGCTAAGTGACTGATCCAAGATCACCCAGTCAGTGTCTGATGCCATATTGAACCCAGGGCTTCTTGACTCCAAGTCTAGCACTCTCTCCATCGTACCATTTAACTGCCTCAAAGTGGATAATGGTTCTGCGGTCCTCATCAGACCACAGCTGGAATACTGAGTTCAGTTCTCAGTATCACATTTCAGGGAAGACTGATAAACTGGAGAACGTCCAAATAGAAGAATCAGGATGGAAGGGTTTTGAGGTAAAACCATGTGAGGAGCATTTGAAGACATTCACTGCGTTTGTCTAGGAGGGAAAAAAAAAGATTCAGAAGGGAGGTGATTGCTGATGTCAAGGATCTGAAGGGCTGTGGAAGAGAAAATAGATTTGTCCTGGCTGGCCCTAGATGGGCACAACTAAAAGCAGTGGATAGAGGGTCTAGTACCATTCTCTTCGGCCTCTGCTTCTTGCCTGTCTGTGTCCATTCAAAAGGAGAGGTGATTAAATCCAAGTTTCTTTGTTTCTTTTAAACCATTTACTTGCCTTTTTTAAGCAGTACATTAAAGCCAGCTATCTCAAGAAAAAAATAAGATTTATCTTAATCACTTCTGAGTTATGTATGTCTCTAATTGCATAGACAGAGTACAATTTGAGGTAAAGGAGGAGGATAAGAGTGGCTAGCTTAAATGTGCAGAACTTAAATAGATCAGAGATTTGCATCTCTGACCAAATGTTAGGGATTCCCTAACTAAGGGCTTGCTGACCTATATGAGTATGAGAGGATATTAAGCTGATGATTTTTAAATTAATAGCCTATATTCTTAAGCTTTCTAAAATAGAAAATAGAATCTATGTGGATCCACTCCATTGCCCCAAAGCTAAAGCCGTGTACGTAGCTGTCTATAGTCAGGGCCATATCATTGTGAATCCAAAAATCCTCCAATATGTAGAGGAAATGAGGTGGAGAGCATGGTATCCCCAGACTGGTCTAGAGAAAAAAAAATGATAGTAGCTGAAAAAAAAAACCCAGTTCCTCTTCTTTCCATTTGAGAGGTGAGAAAATTCTCCAGACTAACTTTATCTTTCACAGCTCTATTTTTTATTTACACCTATAAAATTGGAAAAATGATACCTGTAGTGCATATATTTCAGATATGCTGAATGAAATAATGTATGTAAAGCACTATGCAATTAATAATTGTTATTATCAGTAAGGAAGTTTCTGTGAGCTAAAGAGAAGTGGGTTCTCACTGGTCTATCCAGTTTCTCTTGCCTTGTTCTATTTCTGAACAAGAGTGTGGCCATACTTTCTAGATGATAACTTGGCATATTATGGTCTGTGAACTCAGTTTAACTCCAACCAGAATAGAAGTATCCTCATCCCACCAGGCTCTCTACCTAAGCAAACTATCCCACCCACACACACCTTCACCAGAGACACAAGAAAACCACAGAGGACAAGTCAAACAGATGACTTGTAAATGAAAAAGGGAAAATAAATGTCCTCCAGAGAAGAATTAGAGACAATATGGTAAAGCAAACTAAAAATAGGTTTTCTTTTTCCTCTGTGGGGCATTAGGAACAGTTGTAAAGGAAATGTGTTTTGAAGGTAGGGATGGTGAAGGGGGGTAGCCTTCCATCAGTTGGTAGGGTGGTTTATTGAGCAACCTGTGCCACTTGAACCAGCTCCTCTTATCTGAACTGTCAGTTAAACAGATGAAAAGGGGAACTCTGGCAGGAGGTGAGCAGCCATTAGTTTAACTGTCTGCTGGTTTGTTTGCAGACTAATGCTCCTTGACCTAAGGTGGCCTTGGGACAAGACACCTACAGATTCTCTTCCTGGCAGAAAGGGACAGTTTTCTGCAAAAGTTCTTTAGCATGTCTACTACCTCTCCACAATATGTTAAGAGCACCAGAGAGAGAGAGAGAGACAAATGTGAAGAAAGACAGACAGAGAGATAAACAGACCCAAAGACAAAGAGAGACATATATAGAGACAGACACTAAGACAGAGAGAAAAAGATAGAGATACAGAGACAGAGATATGTATGCAGAGACACACAGAGAGAAGACAGACACAAAGACAAAGAGAGACATATATAGAGACATACACCAAAACAGAGAGAAAAATATAGAGAGACAGACACAGAAACAGAGAAGAGACTTGAGTGGACTTAGCTCAAAGGCTGACAGCACCACCTTAGCATTTATGTGGGCTGTGACCTGAAACTTCAGTGACATTAGACCCAGAGTGTGTACTCTAGTTAAGATGGGTGAATTATATCAGAATCCAGGTTCTCTTCTCTTCTTACCCCTCACAATCTCCACCCAAACAGGCACTGACAAAAAGGGTTTATTCCATATTTGTGATCAAAAGCATGGGCAATTTGACTTCCCAGCTTAATAATCTCAGTAAGTCCAGTTAATGAGTTAACCTTTTTATAGGCAGAACTATATGCTTGGAAGATAAGAAATGCCCTAAACCTAGGGTTCAAAATGTGCACAAGGATGCAGTTTGGTCATAAAGAGAGGGGAGCTTTGAACAAAAGAGTGTTTCCAGCTATCAAGGCTTGTCTCACCTCTTCCTCCGACTCCCTTAAAAAATACATGAGAACAGAGAATCCAAGGGATTTAAAAGCACTCTCCTGTGAGTGTTTATAATGTTCTCTCTGTTCATTCATTCATTCGTCCATCCACATAATGTCTATCTTATGCAGGGAACTGCTAGTCACTGGTTGTTGCTCGGTCATTTCGATCACATCCAACTCTTTGTGATACCATTTGGGGTTTTCTTACCAAAGTTACTGGAGTGGTTTGCCATTTTCTTCTCCAACTAATTTTATAAATGAGGAACGGACGCGAAAGGTGACTTACCCAGGGTTACATGGCTAGTAAGTGTCTGAGGCTGGATTGGAACTCAAGGAAATGAGTCTTCCTGCCTCCAGGCCCCTTTTTCTATCCACTGCTCCACTTGGCTACCCCACTTGTCACTAGAGGGAGAGACAGCCAAAATTTACAGTTGCTATCTACTTTTGTGGAGTTTAAGGTCCAACAGGAGAGTCCCTCATAAAGTCCACCTGATCTTTTCATTTTATCAGATATTGCTCCCTTCACTCACCCTATGGCTCAGCCAGTAGAGCTTTCTTGTTCCTCACACACAACATCCCATCTCACCTCTATGGGCTGTCTGTCCCCTGTGCCTGGAATGCACTCCCTCTTCACCTCTATAAATATCTAGTTTCCTTTGCAATTCTGCTCAAAGACCACCTCCTTCTTAAGACTCTCTTGATCCTCCAGGTGCTCTTGCCTCCATTATCTCCCATTTATTTTGTATATATTTTGCTTATATTTATATGTGTTCATGTTATAGACAAAACACAGGCTCATTTTTTTCATTTTTTCCTTTGTATTCATAGTGCCTGGAGCACAGAAGACAATTTAGAAATGCATCTTGATTGACTTACAAAACAGTTGTAATAAACATACCAACCAACCAATAAACATACATGCAATAAACATATAACAAACATACCAAGCATCTGAAAAAATGAACTGGAGAAAGAAATGGCAAATTACTCCATTATCTTCGCCAAGAAAACCTGAAATGGGGTCATGAAAAGTTAGATATGACTGAAGTGACTGAACAAGAACCTCACCAACCACAAAATATCGAACAATACCGAGTCCACAAGGAGGCAGTCAGGGCAGCTAGGTGGCACAGCGGATCGAATGTTGGCCCCGGAGCCAGCAAGACTTGACTTCTAATTTGGTCTCAGACTCTTACTAGCTGTGTGACCCTGAGTAAGTCACCCTGTTTGCCTCAGTTTGTTCATTTTAAAGATTATCAAGAAAACCCCAAATGGGGCCATGGAGATTTGGATGTGACTGAAATGACTGAAAAAAACCAAGCACAATTCTGGGCTAATAAGGAGGCATTCAATAAATGTTCATTAATTTGGTTTAAACTCTTCTCGATTTTGTGACAGTAGCATTGGATTTTGGTGGCTAGGTCCCTCCTTCTTCTCTGCTTTTGACTTTGTCTACGTTGCAGGATTATGCTTTAATTTAGCTAGTTCCTGCCCTTTCTCCTGTACCTTGGACAGTAGTCTCTGCCATTAGCTTCCATCTTCCGACCTCAGATTCTAGCCTTTGTTCTTAGTGAACAACCTCAACCTGAAACATTGGAGCCAAATACAATCTTCCAACACTTAAAGGTCTCCAATCTGAGGGTCTCAAAGTGGCCACACTGGGTAAAGTATTAATCTCAGAAGAAATCAATTTCCAAGTTCACAGATCTGGGTTTTAGTCATGGCCATGATACCTTACGTAATTTTCTTTTTTTCTCCTTTTCCTCACCTTTAAGACAAGAAAGTTAGACTAGATCCCTTTTTCCCTCTACAAGTTGATGAAATACTGGTTGAAAAAAAATACACACCACAGAATTTAAACTAAACTTTCTTTCAGCTTGGGAACGTGGTTATTTTAGTTTTGATATTTATTTTAAAAAATAGAGTGAACCAGATGACTCAAGGATTCAATTTAATCCAACAAACACAAAGTGCCTATGGGTAAGGCACTATGCTAGGCACTGGGGATATAAAAATGAAAAATAGTACAATGGCTACTCTCAGGTAGCTTATATTTTACCAGGGAAGGATGTGAAAAGCATGTAACAAAATAAATGACAATGTAGTGAGGGAGTTAAGGAGAGGTCCAGTCCAGGGGTTCTAAGAAACACTTTCCTCAGGGAGAGAGGGGGAAATCAGGGAAAGAATTGGGGAGAAAAAGCTACCTGAACTGAGCTTTGAAGGAAGTGAAGGATGTTGATGGGCTGAGAGGAGGAGGCATGAGGAATGGACTGCAGGAAGACTGGGAAGCAGAAAATGGACTCTCAGGTTCAAGGAGTGGTCTAATTTGGCTTGAATATAGGGTGCATTAAGGGGAATCACTGAAAATAAGTCTGGAAAAGTAGCTTAGAGTCAGACCATGATGGATTTTATGTGTTAGCTTAAGTAGTTTTTATTATATGCCTTGTAGGAAATAGGGAACCATTGAAGGATATTGAGGAAGGGTTATGGCATGCTCAAAATTGTACTTTAGGAAGGTTATTTTGAGAGCTGTTCAAAGGATTGCTTAGAGAGGAGAGAAAATGGAAGCAGGGAGCTGAGAGTCAGTTAGGAGGCTAGTTGAAGAGGACGGTAAGGAGAAAAAGGAAGGGGAAAGGCACAAACCTTTTTAAGTGCCTATTATGCCAGGCAGTGTACTAAGCACTTCACAAATATTATCTCTTTTGATCCTGACAACAACCTTGCGAGGCAGGCCATTGTTATGATCCCTATTTTGCTGCTGAAAAAATACTGAGGCAGATAGAGATTAAGTGACTTGGCTAGGATCACACAATGATCACGTGTCTGAGGCTGGATTTGAACTCACACCTTCCTGACTCTGGACATGGCTCTCTATTGCCTACACCCACTAGCTGCCTGAATAGGAAGACATAATGTCATTTCTCCAAAGTCCGAGATTTGAACAAAGTTTAGGTCTGTGGATTAGAATTCACTGACCACAAACTGATTTGAGACTTTTGGGTAACAAGTTTTTGGTTTGTATACAAAAGGAGGTCACTATATCATAGAAACCACTCATGTCACTGCTAGTCTTGTTGAAAATGGAAATGAACAGGATGTGGGTTTGAACTGACAAACTCCTCAATGGGGGTGATGTGGAATAGGAGGCAAATGGGGACAAAAGTGGGGCGGAGATGAGATACAATCTTTAAGGGACCAAACCAACTAGTCAGTTAAATCAAGTCATGGGAGAAAAACAGTCAAACTAGCTCTCTAACCCTTTTTTTCCACTCAATAATAAAAATATTTTACATTTTCAATCCAATCCAACAAGCTTTGGTCAAGTGCCTACTGTATATAAGACACTATGTGAAGTTCTGGGAATATGAAGACAAAAATAGAAAATAGTTCTTGCTCTCAAGATTCGTACCTTCTTTGGAAGGGGGAATGATGGGGGGAGATTTTAGGAGAGACAGTGGAATGCAACATGTAAATAGATTATTACAACATGTAAAAAGATCATTGAGGAAGGAGAAAGTATTAACAATTGGGGCTAGAGGACAGGTTGTCAAGAAAAACTTCTGGAATACTATAAGAAGTGATGAGCAGTCTGACTTCAGAAAAACCTGAAAAGACTTACATGAACTGATGCTGAGTGAGGGGGGCAGAACCAGAACACTGTACACAGTAACAGCAATACTGTGTGATGACTGACTTTGATAGACTTGACTCTTCTCAACAATGCAAGGATCTAAGACAGTTCCAAGACCCATGATAGAAAATGCTCTCCATATCTAGAGGAAGAACTATCGAGTCTGAATGCAGATGGGAGAATACCATTTGCTCTCTTTTTTTGTTCATTTCCTTGTTCTTGTGGTTCCTCTCAACGGCTCTCATTCTTCTTTACAATATGATGAATGTGAAAATATGTTTAACGTAAATGTATTTGTAGAGCCTATATCAGATTGCACTCCGTCTTGGGAAGGAGCCACGGGAGCTAGAGGAAGAAAATTTGGAACTCAAAATCTTATGGAAGTGAAAGTTGAAAACTAAAATTAATTGACTAATATTATTTTTAAAAAAGGCTTCTTGAAGGAGGTGGCATGTAATCTGTCTTAAGAGGCAAAAATGAAGTACATTCTAGGTAAGAGGGATAGCCTTGGACAAAGTCACAGAGGTGGGAGATGGAACATTAGGGGAAAGTAGATAAGCCAATGTGACTGGAATCCGGAGTAAATGGAGAGGTAAAATGTGAAATATGTTAAGGAAAATGGGAGCAGTAAGGTGGCACAGTGGATAGAGGACTCTGGAGTCAAAAGGACCTGAGTTCAAATCCAGCCTCAGATACTTACTAAGTGTGTGACCCTGGGCAAGTCACTTGACCTGAAAAAAAACCAAAATGGTACACTGAAGCTAGATTGTGAAAGTCTTTAAATGACAAGCTTGGGAGTTTGAATTTTATTGCAGAAATAATGAGGAGTCGCTAATAATTCTTGAGAAAGAAAGTGGCAAGGTCAGATCTCTGCTTTAGGAAGATAATTTTGGTCTCTAGGTGAGGAATTGAATGAAGAAGGCAAGGACTGAGAGCAGAGAACCCAATTAGGAGGCTGTTGTAATAGTCCAGGAGAGGAGCAATGAGGGCATGAGCTAGCCCCAGGTGTGGAGAAAAGGGGACAATCAATAAATATTTGTTAAGCACCTACTATATGTGACACTTTGCTAAACACTGGGGATTAAAAAAAAAGTCAGTTCTAGCCCTAAAGGAGCTTACAATCATGAAAATATGTTTAACCTTAAAGGAAGTTGAGAGGCAAAAATGAAGTACATTCCAGGCATGAGGGATAGCCTTGGACAAAGTCACAGAGGTGGGAGATGGAGCATTAGGGAAAAGTAGATAAGCCAAGTTAAACATATAATAAAAGTTATATACAGGGTAAATAGGAAAAAATGAACAAATCTAAGAGGTATTGTGGAAATAGAATTGACAAGACCTATTAATTGATTTAATATTGGGAGGGGGGTGTAAAGACCTGCAAGGAACGAGAGAAAGATAAAGTAATTTCCATGTATATTTGATCCTTACAATAATTTCAAGTATGGACTAGAGCTGTTATTTCCATTTTAGAGATGAGGAAAATGTAGAGATTATGACTTATTCAAGGTCACACATCTAGTAGTGATAGATCTGGTTACAGAACCATGATCTGAAAGTGTTTCATTTGATCCTTTTGTCATTACATAGATGGAGTGTCAAATTCATTTTAGGGAAAGTAGCTAGATCAGTAATGAAAACACAGAAATCAATGTATTTTTCTCTCCAAGAGTGAGGAAGTAGAACTGAGCTACCAAAAGTCTTGTGGTGGGAGTTGTTCTGCCTTTCCTTTACACCAGCTGGTATAAAACCCACTGTTTGCCTTTCCTGGCAATGAGCAGTGCTCACATGGGGGAAAGGGGAATTAGAACATGACAGAAAAAAATTGTATCTGATCATATTTTACAGAGCTGGGGGAAGCGTCTGGGCTCACCCATCCACACCTCCTCTCTTCCTCCCTTTCCTGAGGCTAAAGAGGACTTACTCTTTGCTAAGGCTAACCCCTCTACCCGTACCCATGATCCATAGATCTGCTGTTAAGTGTTTAACTGCCTCGTCTTGAGAAATTTTTAATGCAGGATACACTTTTTAAGTTTAATCTATATTTTTTAAATTTGGATTTTAAGCATTTTACTGATCATTTTCTTAAGTCTAGACAATAACTCAAGCCTGATTTGCAGCAGTTGCTGATTTCTGAGATGTACCATCTCAGAATGTAACAATCTTCTCTTTAGAGCTGGTCCAAGCCAGCTCCAGCATGTGGCTGACCTGATCTCACTGATCATGCCCTGGCTCGTCAAATTCACGGTATCCACTGACTCCTAACCTCCATCTACAAAGACCCTCACATTTCTCTCATCCTAAAGAAATGTCCCCTGAATCTTTTTACCCTCAGAGCTACTGTTCTATATCTCTCCTTCCCTAATATCAGGATTTCTTAATCTGGGTTTACCTTCTACAGGAAACCTTCCCCCAGTTCCTCTTAATGCAGTCATTTATTTTCTATTTATTCTGTAGATAGATTGCTGTATGTGTGTGTATGCATATGTGTGTGTGTTTTCATGTTGTTTCCCCACTAGAGTGTAAGTCCTTAAGGATGGGGATTGTCTTTTTCCTCTTTTTATATCCTCATTACTTAGCACAGTGTCTGGCATGTAGTAGGCACTGAATAAATATTTACTGTCGTACATTGTTGGGAAGTCCAGCATGCATGGACAGGAATATGTGCATGTAATGACTTGTTTACAATACAGTGCTGTACAGTTACATGATGCAGTATTGTGCCATAAAAATTTCAATGCAGGAAAAAACCCACAAATCTACAATAAATTATTAAGTTTAAGATGTGCCACTTCCAAAAATATATTTTTTAAATGATGCAAACTTCCAAAAAAAAGTGAAAGGCTTAAAAAGTACATTTTGTGCAGGGGGAGTGCTGAGTAATTTTTTTTAAGGGAGGAGTAGGCTAGATAAATTTAGGAACCTCTGATCTAGCCACCTACTATCTATTGTATCTTGTGTGTGTGTTAGGCAGTTGGGGTTAAGTGATTTGCCCAGGGTCACATACTAGATGTCAAGCGTCAGATATCAGACTTGAACTCAGATCCTCCTGAATCCAGAGCCAGTGCTCTATCCACTATACCACCCATCTGCCCCACTATTACATTTTAGTTGTAAAAGCTACTGGCCTCTTCTTGGTCCTCATCCTTCTTGGCCTTTCTGCATTACCTGACAATAATGACCACTCCCTCCATTGTGAGGCTCACTTCTCCCTCCACTTTTAAGATACTACTCACTCCTAGTTTTCTCAGAGCACAGATCCTTCACAGAATCACTAATTTTAAGGGCTGGAAGTGACCTCAGAGGTGGTCTGTTCCAAACTGTACCTGAACAAGAACGTTGTTAATAAGTGACATCCAGACTCAGTCAACAGGCACCTAACATAAAGCTCCTCCTATGAACCAAGTAGAGTTTGTTAAGGCACTACTTGAGGTCTTCTCATGAATGGGAGCCACTACCTGCTGAAACAGCTCCTTCCACCCTTGGAAAATTCCAGTGCTCTAGTTTCCTATATCCTAGAGACCATGTGGTATTGATGCCACCTCCATGATTTCTCTTTCACCCACCTGAACCTTTCACCTTATATTATCACCATCTTATTTATAGCCTTTACCACCTGTATTACTATTTTTTTAAAGTTTTATTATGTCATTCATTTTTACAGCATACTAATTCCTGGAAATTACCCCAGACCCTGTACACACACCCTAGCTTTAATCCTTTTGTAACAAAGGAAAATAATTAAACAAAAACATTCAATACAGTGACCTTGTCAAATAATGAATACAACATCTGCTTGAGTAGTAACTGCCTTCCTCTCTGCCATGAGGAGAGAGGCTCAGTCTCATCAACTCCTCTCTGGAACCATTGTTGATTTTTCCTGTTACCCAGAATTCTTTGAGGGGTCTTTCATTGACACTGTTGTAAAGTCAATATGTAGAATTAAAAAAAATTTTTTTGGTTCAGTTTATTTCATTCTGCTTCAACTTGTACAAATCTTCCCATGTTTCTCTAAATTTCTCACATTTGTCATTGTTTACTATATGACAACAATACAATTAATAATCCTTTTATATTCTTGTCACAGATTTATTTTTGTTATTTTAGCCATTCCCTAATTTCTAGGAACATATTTCATTTCTAATTTTTTCCCGCTAGCTACCACAAAGAGTATTTCTATCACCATTTTGGTATATGTTGGGTCTTTTTGCTTTTTGGTATACGCCTGCAGAAGTCCTGTGTCTCCCCTTTCTTAGTCAAACTCCTAAAAAAACTGTCTACACTTACTGTCTCTATTTCTTCTCTCACTCATTCCTCAACTCTACGCAATCCGTCTTCTTCGCTCATCACTCAACTGAAAATTACCCTCTCCAAAGTTACTTTTCACTTGTAAGTCTTATGGGTTATTTTTTCTCCATCCTCATTCTTCTCAACTTATCTGATGCATTTAACATCACTGATCCCCCTCTTCTCCTAGGTTCTCTCTCCTCTGAGTTTTCATGACATTCCTCTACTGATTCTCCCCCTATTTATTTGTTCGCACCCAGTCTCCTTTCTCAACTTACCATCTACATCACACTCCTAACCTTGGGTTTTCCCCAAGACTTTATGGTAGATCATCTCTTCTTCTCCCTCTACATTCTCTCTCTTGGTAATCTTATCAGTCTCCATGGAGTTGCTTATTATCTCCATGCTGATGAATCACAGATTTATATATGTAGCTCCAATCTCTCCCTGGAGCTTCAGTCCTACATCAGCAATGACCTCGTAGAGATTTCAAACTAAATAGTCTGGAAACATCACAAAGTCAACATGTCCAAAACTAACTTGCCTATTTCTGTTAAAGGTACCACGATTCTTCTAGTCTCCCAGGTTCACAACTTCAATGTTAATCCCAGACTCCTCACTCTCTCCCACTTCTGTATCCAGTCAGTTGCCAAATCTTTCCAATTCTATCTACATCTCTCACATTGATTCCTCTCTGTTCACATAGAAAGAGTCTCCTATTCATCCAGATAAATCTCTCCTGCTCTCTCAAATGCCTCATCATGCATTCTCAGATGCTATAGTGGTGAATAGTCCACTCTGACATAGCCTACCAAGCTGGAGAGCTTTCAGTGGTAGTCCTAGACACAAATTGTGCCTATGTCCGAAGACCAGGTTAGCTAAGTAAAGTGCAGCACAACCTCAGTAGGTCACATACAAGTTGATTAAGATTTTGGCCAAGGTTTGGCCACAAAACAAGGAAAAATGCAACATTCCTCTCAGTCTTGGGCAACTCCAGTGATTATGGTTGGAAGAAAAGCAGAGAAGGAGGAAGAGAGCTCTGAGAATCACATGATTTCTAGACCTTCTATAAACTTTCCCCCAGCCATTAGAATTCCACATGTGACATTACTGTTCACTGAGTCAATAAACTACTAGAAGAATTCAACCTCATCAGTACTAATATTTTCACTCTAACGAAATCAGAAGACATAAAGAAGTTGCAGCTATATAAAAAATGACTCATAGGTTCTCTTCTGAGAGATAAGTAAATAGTGAGTGGAGTTGGCTTGATCAGCAGTAAATTCAGTTGAAAAAATGAAGTGAGAAAGGAGTCACAAGACCTGAGTTTGAGTCCCAGCTTTCCTACTTTCTGCATTACCGTGGGCAAAGAAACCACTTACTCTCTTGAGGCCTCACTTTACCCATCTGTGAATTGAGGGGATTATATTGGATAATATATCTGACACCCAAACCAGCTACAGATCCCTATGTGCCAAAAGTAAATAAGAAATATAACTAAGTGATGGTGTAACAGAGCGGATAAAGTGTTAGACCTGGAACTTGGGTTCAACTCCCATCTCAAGATGACTAAGCATATGACAAAAGAAAAGTCATTTAATCTCTTGGAACTTCAATTTTCTTATCTTAAAAATGGGCATAATAATACTTTATTACTCACCTTTCATGGTTGTGATAAAAGCGCTTTTCAGACTCTAAAGTATCATGCAAATGTAAGCTACAATTTAATTTATTATTTTGTGGGACACTTGTTCATCTTACTTTGTAAAGCTTGTAATTAGTTTAAGCCAAAATATATGAAGATGATTGTAGCTTATATGTATTACAAAAGATGAAGGAGAGAAATTTCATGAAAAACACAAGACCTCCAAAATGAATCACCATACACCTTAGTTCTTAGGGCAATAAATCCAAATATGGTAACAAGTGGTATAATAATAATCTAGTATAGTATAGTAATACATGTTGGAATATCAAGCTTGAGATTCTGAAATGAAAGAGAGAATAAAAGATTTATAACCTCATTTCTATATTGCATGAAAGGTGTTAAGTATGGGCATCTTTTGTGTTTAACGTTTGTTGATTTCAGAGAGCTGGGAAGCATTGAACAGACTAGAACAAAATGCAGGCTCAAACATTTCCCAAATTGTCTCCTTTGCATCTCTTACATCAGATATCTTGATAGATGCAATTAGAAAGTGAAATTCACTATTCCTTTAATTATCAATATTGTGCAAGCTAACGGGTTCATCATTGTAATAGGGCATATGCCCTACAGATTCTAAACAGAAGTGGCATTCTAGAGAAGCTGAAGCTCACCAGATGCTTCTGTTTATGGATGACATCGTTGCTGATTGAATTTAGCCTAAGAATACTAACACTACTTAAGAGATATCAGCCTAAAAAGCCATGCAGGAAAAACCAAGTGGATGATAAATTCATATTACCAAGATTATTACATACAGTTGGACAAGGAGTCATATCAGTGCATTGAAGATAAGATTTGAAGATAAGCATTAGATAAGCATTGAAGATGGACAATGAGCCACACCCAGAATTGGATTGGAGGAGGATAGTATATTAAATCAGATTTTAGAAATTGCAAGCACCTTCAAAAATCCAAGCTGCTACCTGACATAAAAATTCTATATTTATTTTTTTTATCACCAATATACTCTATGTGATGTTCTATGGCCATAAACCATGGAACATTATAACCTCTTAAAATCAAAATGTGGGTGACTCAGTAGTTTAGGGAAAGATACATACAAGAATTGCATAGGTAACAAGGTAGATGGGTAGCAAACTACACAGATGGTGGAAATATTTGCATGGATAAGTTTATGTGTTCTTAGTGAATCAATTTAAGGTAGAGACCTGGGTAGTGGAAATGTAGGTTATAATCCCACCTACATCTGAAAGCTGTTACCTGTGTGACCATGGGCTAGTGTCTTAAACTCTTTGAACCTCAGTATCCCAATTTGTAAAATGAGGATAATGATGCATGTAATAACTCACAGAGGTGTTGGTCAAACAAGATTAAGTATGTGAAATTTTACATTATTATCAGTAATTATTATTGAAGTACATTTCATCGCAGTTGGTTTGACCCCTTGAGGTATTTTTGTGAGTTTTTTCCTCTACATTTACTTTCATGCAGATTTTTATTTTTAACTGGACATGATTTCATTGGTATAGGGAACTCCTGGTAAGGAATATCCCTCTACCAAAGCAGGTCGGTCTTAGAGAATTGCTCTGGGTCCTAAGAGATTAAATGACTTGACCAGAGTCACAAATTCATTATACACACACACTCATGCACAACGCAGAGATGGGACTTGGATCCAAGTTGTCCTAACTCAAGAGAAACTCTCTATCCATTACATTGCTGTCTCTCTGCATTTAAATAACATATTATTCATTTTTTATCACTATTCTCTTCATCTATGTCACATTCATCATGTCCTCTTTTCCTTAATTTTTCCATAATATGCTAACTTCATGCCCAAAGGCAACAAATACTAATCTTAGTGTTCATCATTTAATAATAATAATAGCATTTATATAGCATTTTAATGTTAACACAATGTGTTATGTATGTTATCTCATTTTATCCTCAAAACAACTCTGTGAAGTAAGTGCTACTGTGACTCCCATTTTAAAGGTGAGGAAATTGAGGTTGATAGACATTAAGTGACTTGGCCAGGTTCATACAACTAGTAAGTGTGTGCAGCAGGATTCGAACTTGGGCCTTCCTGACTCCAAGTTCATCATTCTAAATACTGTGCCACCTAGATGCCTCCCTACAGATGCAGTAAAATGACTGCCATAAAGATAAATACAGCTTATTCCTAATATCTGATGAAGAGTAGGAAGAAGCAGAGAAATTCCATTATGAACTCAACAAGATCCTCTAAACTAATTCCACGTTTGTTTTAAACCTTAATGCTTCAACACAAAGGTATCATAAGGAAGAAAAGAGAAAAACACTGGAAAGTATGGTTGAAGATTAAGAAATGAAAGAGGTGAAAGATGGTGGAGTAGAAAGACTCATGTATGCTAGCTCCGAACCCACAGCCCATAAATTTTCTGTAAAAAGAACTCCCCACAAATCCTGGAGCACTGCAAGCTGCACAGAAACACAGTGGAAGAGATTTCCGTTCCAGAGAGCACTGAAAAGCCATCCCCAAAGGTCCGTCATGCTCCTGACATGGAGCCCACCCCTGCGTTGCCCTGGCTGCAGGACCCCAGAGGAGGAGATCTGAGCAGGCTTCAGGGATGGAATCTGCGGCGGCTGCAAAGGTCCCTCCACCCACAGGCGCTACAGGTCAGTGAGAGAGACTTCTGGGCTAGCTGAGAAGGGAGCGGGGTGTCTCCGTGACTTGGGCCCCTTTGGGAGGCAGAGGCAGTGGCAGAGGCAGCAGCAGAGGCAGCGGCAGAGGCAGCAGCAGAGGCAGCGGCAGAGGCAGCGGTGGCCTGGGACTCCTGGAGCAGACAGGGGCTCCATTGTTGAAGGTCTCTGCATAAACCCCCTGAGGGAACTGAGCCTGGGAGGTGGCCCTGCCCCCACCTGAGCCCCAGAACTTAAGCTCACTTGAATAGCAGCTGCCTGCCTGCCACTGAAAGCCCTGAGGCTGGGGAGTAGCATTTGAATCTCAGACCCCAAGCACTAGCTGGGCAGATCTAGGCGGGGGTGGACAGGAATCTCAGAAGTCAAGTTACTGGCTGGGAAAATGCCCAGAAAAGGGAAGAAAAATAAGACCATAGAAAGGTACTTTCTTGGGGGACAGATCTTCTCGCCTTTCATTTCTGATGACGAGGAACAATTCTTACCATCAGGGAAAGACGTGGAGGTTGGGGCCTCTCTATCCCAGACATCCGAGGTGGGTGTCCGGTGGGCTCAGGCCATGGAAGAGCTCAAAAAGGATTTTGAAAATCAAGTTAGACAGGTGGAGGAAAAACTGGGAAGAGAAATGAGAGAGATGCAAGAAAAGCATGAAAAACAGGTCAATACCTTGCTAAAGGAGACCCAAAAAAATGCTGAAGAAAATAACACCTTGAAAAATAGGCTAACACAATTGGCAAAAGAGGTTCAAAAAGCCAATGAGGAGAAGAATGCTTTCAAAAGCAGAATTAGCCAAATGGAAAAAGAGGTCCAAAAGCTCACTGAAGAAAATAGTTCTCTCAAAATTAGAATGGAACAGATGGAGGCTAATGACTTTCTGAGAAACCAAGAAATCACAAAACAAAACCAAAAGAATGAAAAAATGGAAGAGAATGTGAAATATCTCATTGGAAAAACAACTGACCTGGAAAATAGATCCAGGAGAGACAATTTAAAAATTATGGGGCTACCTGAAAGTCATGATCAAAAAAAGAGCCTAGACATCATCTTTCATGAAAATATCAAGGAAAACTGCCCTGAGATTCTACAACCAGAGGGCAAAATAAGTATTGAAGGAATCCATTGATCACCACCTGAAAGAGATCCAAAAAGAGAAACTTCTAGGAACATTGTGGCCAAATTCCAGAATTCCCAGGTCAAGGAGAAAATATTGCAAGCAGCTAGAAAGAAACAATTCCAGTACTGTGGAAATACAATCAGGATAACTCAAGATCTAGCAGCTTCTACATTAAGGGATCGAACGGCATGGAATAGGATATTCCAGAAGTCAAAGGAACTAGGACTCAAACCAAGAATCACCTACCCAGAAAAACTGAGTATAATACTTCAGGGGAAAATATGGTCTTTCAATGAAACAGAGGACTTTCAAGCATTCTTGATGAAAAGACCAGAGCTGAAAAGAAAATTTGACTTTCAAACACAAGAATGAGAAGAAGCATGAAAAAGTAAACAGCAAAGAGAAGTCATAAGGGATTTACAAAGGTGAACTGTTTACATTCCTACATGGAAAGACAATATTTGTAACTCTTAAAACTTTTCAGCATCTGGGTAGTTGGTGGGACCACACACACACACACATACACATACACATGTACACATGTGCATGCACACATACATACACACATGCATGCACATACAGAGACAGAGAGCACAGAGTGAATTGAATAGGATTAAAAGAAATTAAGGTAAACGGTGAGAGAGAGATGTAGTGGGAGGAGAGAGGGTGAAATGGAATGGGGTAAATTATATCTCATTCAAGAGGAAAGCAGGAGACTTTTTAGTGGAGGGAAAAAGAGGAGAGCTGAGAAAAAAACATGAAGTTTACCCTCATCACATTCGACTAAAGAGCTGAGAAAAAAACATGAAGTTTACCCTCATCACATTCGACTAAATTATATCTCATTCAAGAGGAAAGCAGGAGACTTTTTAGTGGAGGGAAAAAGAGGAGAGCTGAGAAAAAAACATGAAGTTTACCCTCATCACATTCTACTAAAGAAAAGAATAAAATGCACACTCATTTTGGTATGAAAACCTATCTTACAGTATAGGAAAGTGGAGGAGAAGGAGATAAGCAAGGGCGGGGATGATGGTAGCAAGGGCAATGGGAGAAGGGAGCAATTTGAAGTCAACACTCGGGGAGGGACAGGATCAAAAGACAGAATAGAAACAATGGAGGGCAGGATAGGATGGAGGGAAATACAGTTAGTCTTATACAACATGACTAAAGTCATTTACAAAACTACACAGATATGGCCCATACTGAATTGCCTGCCTTCCCAAAGGAAATGGGTGGGGAGGGAGGGATGGGGAGAATTTGGAACTCAAAGTTTTAGGAACAACTGTTTAGTATTGTTCTTGCTACTAGGAAATAAGAAATACAGTTAATGGGGAATAGAAAGTCATCTGGCCCTACAGAACAAAAGAGAAGATGGGGACAAGAGAAGGGAGGGATGATAGAAGAGAGGGCAGATTGGTGATAGGGAAAATTAGAATGCTCGGTGTATTGGGGTGGGGGGGAGGGGATAAATGGGGAGAAAATTTGGAACCCACTATTTTGTGAAAATGAATGTAAAAAGTTAAATAAATAAATTTATATTAAAAAAAAAAAAGAAATGAGAGAGGCCAGTGGTTTGCCGACTACACAGAATGCTATGAATGTTTTCTCCAAGAGGAGACTTGGAGGGTGCTGAACACAGTAAATGCCAAATAGCATCACAGAAAATGAACCTGACTATATCTTGGCAGATAGAAAATTCCATTTGGTCAGGATCCAAATGGGAGAGGGATTCCCTATAGATGGTAAGGTTTTTCCGGATGTGCTTGTTTGCCCATGACCTTGCACTGACTGCATCAAGCTCCAAAGCACTATAAAATCTCCTAAATAAGAATCTGCAGCCACTTAAAAGAATTTGACCTGACAATCCACAGAGAAAGAACCAAGAAGAAAAATCAATGATGACTGATATCCTCGACATGGTATATAAGATAGCAGATAAGAGATCCGTCACTGGAAAGGGAAGTGGGCCAATCATTTAATGAGGATAAATAGTCATAGATGGACAGCTCAAGTGCTTTACAGGTACCCACATGCTAGAAGAAGACTTAGAGAAGACCCCTCCCCTCTTGGATAATGTAGGAAAATGTGTAGGCAAGAGTAACACAGGATGAAAGAGACCACATCATTAGAGGGAATACCTACATGGATGAGTTTGTGAATCCAATGACACATGGAGATATGTCATTTTGGCACACAGTTACAAGAATATATATATGTTTATATATACATATACATATTGAATATTAACAGTCTGGGCCACACTCAAATTTTGTACAAGTTAGATAAGTTGGAAATGGGGAAGAAGGAGATGGAGTGCAACCTATATTCCTAGAAAATTCCAATAGGGTGACTGCTGTCTTGACTGAGGAGTTGGACCAGTATTAGATGATCTCTTCCACATGGCATGATTGTCAGGTCTGGAGATCTTGTCTATTTAAGGCTTTGTGTATAAAGTAAATATTATTAGTTCCATTTTATGGTAGAAAAAACTAAGACTCAGGGATTTCCTGACTCCAAGCCCAGCACTCTCTCCCTTATACCATAGCGGTTTATGTACTACCCAGGCTTTAGTTTAAGAATCTGAGATATTGACTGACATCAGCTTTCACTGATGTATATTTTTAGTGACAGAAGCTCCTATTCACCTTAAAATGGCTCCCAGTGGAAAAAAAGGCAAGGAGCATTCTGCTGCCATGTTTCTGATACCACTACATCTCTCCTTTCATTCAGACTAGGTACTAATTATATGCTCAGCATACTGATGATCTCTGTTTAGAACATAGGATGTTGTTTATGTTATCTTTGAATCTCTAGTACCTAGTACAATGCTTTGCACATAGTAGGTCCTTAATAATTGCTGTTGTATTGGATTGATAGAAGCTTTTTTCAAAGTTTACTTAGTGAGTAGAAGAAGTCAGAATAGGATTCTAAGCTCTTGATTTCTTTAGAGGTCTCTAAATCTTCATGAAGTTTTTATTAGCTTCTGGCAACCAGGAAAAAAACAAACACCTTAGGGTCATTTGTAAAGTCATAAAGCTGAACTAAATGGATAGGGTCCTCTAATTGACCTCAAGGACTCTATAGATTACCTGCAAATGACTTGTGATGTCTGGTCTTAGAGAAGATGTCTGGCTCCCTCAGAATGTGTCTGCCCATAAATTTTCCAATTAGGCTAAAGGCCTCTGCCAAGACAGCAATAGCTGCAATTCTGTGTGTCCTTCAGTTGAGCTAATATTATGGTTGAAAATGTGTTCAACCTGGGTGACATAATATTTAAAGTTAAGATTGTCCTCACGGCTCAATAATTTTCAAGAGACCAATTTGTCAGTCTGTGTGAAGACGGAAATAAGGATGCTATTTCTAGGTACTATTGTGATTTCTTCAGTTAGCATCTGAGGGCTGTAAACAGAAGTGTCCATCTCTAACATATCCTTATCATTGATAATGTGTTTCCTTTAAGGATGAGGGTGGAGAAATGTTGTTTCAGAGGGGTGTCGTTCCATATTTATTATTAAGTTTAGGATTAGTTGATGTGTTGAGGGACACAAAAAGCAACACAGGGACACATGGTACTCTTGAACAGGCTCTACAAGTCATGTCATCATTTCTCTGATGGCATGGTCTTCTTTGGAAGTGAAGGACAAACACAACCATCTTGTGAATTTAGGCTTCCCAAGATTTAAGGGGCATACTCAAAAGGTCTATGGCTTCAAACTATGGGCAGTAGAGAGAAGTCAAGAGTATCTCTACAGAATAACAGCACCATTTTACATTTATGCAGCACTTTCCAGTTTCCAAAGGGCTTTCACAGGCATTTGCTCCTTACAACCACCTGACAAAGTCAATTTTTCATCCTCATTTTATAGATGAAGAACCTGGAACTGATAACATCATAGATTTGGAAGAACTGTAAGGAAGCTTAGAGGTCATCCAGTTCAACCCTATTCATTTTACAGAGGAGAGAACTGAGGCCCAGAAAGATTAAGTTGCCTAACGTCATAAAGATAATAAGCATCTGAACCCATGTCCTCTGTCTCCAGAGCCACTGCCCCTTCCACTGTACCACACTATCTTCAAGAAAGAAAAGTAAAGACACTTACCTAGGGTCACTCAGCTAGTTAATGGAAGAAAAAGGCCCAGAACCAAGTCTTCCTCTTAGCTGAGGGCCTCTTTCCCTTATTATACAATGTCTATACAATTCAGCGAGAGAAATTACTGGTCATCCCAGTGGTTTGAAAATATATTGAAAAAACTGATTTTTTTAACCTGAGTTTTTCTTCACTCTTTAAAGTATTGAGGTGTTATTGTATAGACATAGCCTAAGTTAAGAAATTCTGTTTGAAACTCATCCTTCTCTCCTTCCTCACTAACTCATTAAGCTTTTTCTCCACCAAGAAAAATAAACTTGGAACTGGAGAAGCATGGAAATTTTACTTAGGAGCACTGTCAAAACTCCTAAGTATCTATTTTTCCAAAACTGTCTTTTTAGAATAATTTCACTGTTTTCTTTCTTCTGGGCAGAAATGAGAGGTCTACTCACTGAAACTAAAAAGCTTTCTCATCCAGGAAGAGTCTGACATTGTATAGATAGGTGGAACCTCATAAATCCTAGAAAAGATGGCCCTGCTTTGGGATAAAATTACTCCTGATCTAGGAGTACTAACAAATGGTAAAGTTAAAGGAATTGAAATTGGATCAAATATCCATGCACATCTTAAATCAATGGAACATTAAAGAAACTGATATCAATCCCTTGATCACTGTGCTTATTTCTAAACATGAGAGGGAACACTGAGGGTTTTTTTCCTCAATCTTGCCATCTTCACATAGCCAGGCTCCTCCCAAGACCAAGGCTTTGGAAATAGGTCAAATTTTGCAAATGAATAATAGTTTTGTATTCTTTTCTCCTAATCATTTCCCTTCCTCTTCCCTGATCTTCCTTTTTCCTTTAAGATTCCCTGATTACATCTGAAAAAAAGGTGGGACTGTTCCTTACTCTTTGAGTCATCTCAGAAGATCCCTGACTTCCCTCTTTAGGAAATCCTAAAACACAAGTTTCCCCCCTAATTTTCTGTGAGCTTTGTTCAGTTTCATTCAGACCTTTACTTCAAATAATTCAATCTGATGCATTTCAACAAACATTTATTAGAATTGAGCTATGCATGGCATACCATACTAAATGCTGGACAGCTTTTTGCAAGATCCTAGGTAAATCTGCTTCCTAATTGGATTATAGTGATAACAAGAAGTGTACTAAAAAACAGGATTAAAGAGACTCCATTGCTGAGTTTGTACCCTGGGAAAGCCACAGACAAAAAGTGCTCATATACACTAAAATATTTATAGCAGCACATTTTGTGACGGCAAAGAAGTGGAAACAAAGTAGATGTCCATTTATGGGCAATGGTTAAGCAAATTGTGGTATGCAAATGTAACGAATATTACTGCACTATAAGAAATGATGTATGCGATGAATACAGAGAAGCATGAAAAGATTTACATGAACTGATGCAGAATGAAGCAAGCAGAGCCAAGAAAATATACACAGTAAATGCTAACTAAATAGAGAAAAACACCCACAGCCCAAAATATCAAAAGTGAATGTAACAAAATTATAGAGATAAAGCAACACTCCAGTGGAGAGATAGAGAAGACCCCTCCAACCTGATGGGATGATGGGACCTGGACTTTGGCATTTTGGTGTTTCTAGTACCCCAGACCCAAGTCTGCATGAATTGGAGAGCTACAGTGAAAGGACTACTGAGTATCTAGATGGGCTGGGTTGGGCCAGATGCTTCAGGTGAGATGCCAGCGATCTGGGCTACTGAAATGTGTGGAAAAATTCAGGGACTGGGTTGCTGGAATGCATCTGAAAATTCAGGATCCAGGTCCCATCACCCCATCAAACCCACCCTTTCTTGGAAGTGGGACACATTGCACATGTTTTTGGACTTTTTCTTTTCTCTTTTTAAACAACTATTTATTTTTAACATTAGCTTTCTAAAATCTTTTTAAAATCCAAATTCTTTCTCTCCCTCCAATCCCTCACCTACCCATTGAAAAGGCAAGCAATGATATTAATTATATATGTGAAGTTATGCAAAACCTATTTCTGGATTAGCCATCTTGCAAAAAAAAAATAAAGTACAAAATGACACTTCAATTTTGCTCAGAGTTTATTAGTGTTTTTTTCTCAAGAGGTAGATAATATTTTTTACCAGAAGTCCTTTGGAAGTCTCTTGGATAGTGGTAGTGATAAAAATAGTTAAGTTTTATACAATTGTTCATTGTTACAATATTGCTGTTCCTGTGTATGATATTCTGGTTCTGCTCACTTCATTTTGCATCAATTCATACAGGTCTTCCCAGGTGTTCCTGAAATCATCCTGTTCGTCATTTATTATAGCACAAAAATGTTTTGAGACTTTTTCAATGTGTCAGTAGGTTGTGTGGAATTTTTTCCTCTTTTAAAAAATACTACTTGTTATATGGGAGAAGGAAAGGGAAGAAGACAGCAATAAAAACTTATTTTAAAAAAATAAAACTAAAAACTCTCAAACTGGTAGAGTTAACAATGAATCCTGATTTTAGTTCAGAAAGTAGAAGATGGGTAAAATAACCTTAGAAAAAAGGCAAATTTGGCATTCTCCCTGAATTCCTTTCTATATTGTTATAAGAGACCAGGAAGCTAAAACTGGGGATAAAAAAAGACAACTTCTGGGAAAAAATAAGTCAATCTAGCTGGTACAAAAGGAGATCTGAGGTACATGTGTTTATGTATATGCATGTATGTATACACACATATGTTGCACAGTGTATAGAATTATTTTGTGTATGTAATACACATGTTGCAATATGTGTATTTTGCATTACATGTGTGTATACACATACATACACATACATACATACACACATGTGTAGAGAGAATGAAGGGTAAGAAGGTAAGATTAATTTTGCCAGTCTTTCTAGGTAAACTTCCAGAGTAATTAGTATAAAACAGGAAAATGATGAGATTCCTTACAATAGAGTAGACAGAATTCAAGGCAGTTTAGGCAAAAGAAAAGGCAGTTAATGCATAAGAGCTTCTCTGTCTTGTTGGCTGGCTAGCTAGAGGTATGAATTACAGAGTGATGTAACCCTTGGAGCTATGAACCAAAAGAAATGAGATACAGAGAAGCTAAAATTAAGCAAAGTACTTGAAAATGATAGTTTCATAGGTAGCTTAAGACAGCAGAGTAGAAAGAATAGATCAGCAGGTGCCCTTCCCCATCCCCCACTACCCAGCACCTTGTAATATTGGAGAAAACCACTTCTTTAACAACAGACCACAAGATGACACTTTTAGCACTGAGACAGAAGCATAAAGAAACGAATTGTACTGGAGATGCAGGCCAGCTGAGCGAAGTTGAATGAATTGCTCTATCAGGGGTGGGGAACGTGTGGCCCTCTAGGTCCTTGAGTGAAGCCTTTTGACTGAGTCCAAGTTTTACAGAACAAATCCTTTTATTAAGGGGATTTCTTCTGTGAAGTTTGGATTTGGTCAAAGGGCTACACTCGAGGACCTAGAAAGCGACATGTGGCCTCAAGGCCATAAGTTCCCCAACCCTGCATAGCTACATCTGTTCTCTTTCTCTCTGTGTTTCTACATGTATTCCTTTTCCCATCAGTTGTGTAAGAATCTATAGTTGAGTGTATTCCCTCAAGGAGAATTTTCCTTATCATTTATTTTGTTATGCTATTCAGTTACAGTTTTTCTTTGAGCAAGTGTTGGTCTGGTCAAAGAAATATCAATGGGGGCTCCTCTGATGCTGACTTAAAATATGCCTTAAATCTGGGACAGCTTTCAGGGGATCCACAGTTGAGCAATTTTAGGTTATACACACATATGTGTGTATGTATCACATATGTGTGTATATACATACACATACAAAATGAAGGTAATCATGGGTTGGTGCCTGGCTAGAGCTTTTAAGATACTTTGGGGATCCTAGGCACCAGGACTTTGGGGAGTTTTCTTTCTCAATTTGTAATGTTGTTCTTATTTTAAAGGACGATGGTACACAGAAATATTTTTCATCTATACTTTAAAAAATGGAAAATAGCCTTATTGTTCTAGGCCTATTTTATTTATGTTTTTAAAAGCATTTTAACTTCCATTTTGTCAAAATATTTTAAAATTCCAGTTTGCCTTTTAAAAATATAACTCACAAAGTTATGAAATAAAAATTTTTCAGAAAATATAAAAATCTTATATCTTATATATCGACCCAAAGCATAACATAAAACCAGAGAAAATGAATTTGTAAAAAGCCACCAATCACTAAATGAAATTTAAAAATCTTGACAAAATAATATCTATTTTTCCAAATGACATGGAATAGTGGTTTTACATATCAATTAAGTGACACATAAATTTGTCTGACACATGAAATGACATAAAATCAATTAAAATGACACAAAATTAAAAGTAAAAGGAAAAGGAGCAGAAAAAAATATAAAGCTATCTCATTGAAATAATTACCTCATTAGGCTATAAGGGATTTAGTAAAATCTTAACACATTTGAATGGCTATTTGTCACCAGATGGTGACTGGTGCAATATAAATTTCTTCAAATCAAGATTTAGCCACCCATAAAACTCTTTGTTTCTCATACATTTCAAATACACAGGAAAAAAAAGCTTTTTAAAGTGATACAACTATTTTAAAATAATACAATCATTTCATCTTATCTTCTAGATTGCTAATTATCTCATGAATTATCAGAGCCCACTTTAATTCCCAGGTGTCAGATAAACAGATTTACATCTCGGTACCCCAGTAATTTTCCCATTGGTTAGGAGGAGAAACAATAAACTGGACTTTCAGTGGGTCAGAACAGTGAATACAGAGCTGGGCCTACATCAGGATGCCCTGAGTTCAAATCCAGACTCAGGTTCTTCCTAGCTGTATAACACTGGGCAAGTAACTTAATCTCTGTTTGCCTTGATTTCCTCATCTGTAAAATGGGGATAATAACAGCATCTACCTACCAGGATTGTTGTGAAGACTAAATAAGTTGTAAAGTGCCTGGCATATAGTAAGCACTATATAAATGTTAGCCATCATTATTATTCTATCCACCGTGGAGCATATATCAGTATATGATGGCTAAGCTAGTTACAGCATCATGTAACATAGCATTCCATACAATAAAGTAGGCTTTTCAGAAAAAGATTATAATTTGGTTTTGCCACTAACTGCTCTACTTCCTAACCTTGGAGGCCCCTCAATAACCTACCTTAAAGCCTGGGGAGGTTGGGTAGGGGTCTGGCCTAAATGGCCACAAACAGCTAGATGACCCAGTGGATGGAGTAGTTGACTTGGAGTCAGGAAGACCTGAATTCAAATCCTGTTGTCAATCTGAATTCAGGTCTTAGCTGTATGATCTTGGGTAAATTTCTCTCAGCCTTAATTTCCACATCTTTGAAATGGACATACCAGTGCCATCTACCTCACAAGGTTGTGAGGATAAAATGTGATAATATTTGTGCAGAGTTTTGCAAACCTTAAAGTACTGTGAAAACAGTGTCTATTTTGTGAGATAACCTGGTTCTGATGTTTGGCAAAGCCCATGCCCGCATAGAACTCCTCAGTCAGCACATTGCCCTTTTGTGATATCTATTCCCAATATTTTTCTTCCCAAGGCTAACCTTACTGTTCACTTACACTGGATTTCTAATGAGACTAATGATGAATATGCTGGGGTAATTCTTACCTGGTCATTGCCACCCTCTGTATGATATATCTTGCTATGGATCTACTGTCTCTGGGCATAATGATGATCTACCCGTTACTAAAAACAGACTGTAAAGGAGGCTCCAGGTAAAATGAACACTTTCATGGGTCTCATAATTTATACTTATTTAGCATCTTGCCTAGACAGATTCTTTCCTGTGATTACTCTGGTCAACTTGAATTCATATTATAAAAGCCAAACAAACTTTTGGGTTTTTTAGGGGTTGGCAGTGGGGGAAGAAAGGGTATTTTCTTTTTCCTTTTCATTTCTTTTTAAAGTGTATCAAAGAAGGTGTCTATAGCCTCTGGTTGTCCTGTTAGCTTCTACTTAAAGAATTCCAGGGAACTTAGGCATACAGCCTACTTGGTGCTCTCATTACTATTTATGAACCCTCAAAAGTAATTTTTCCAAGACACTAGAAAAAATAAAAGTTATGTACGTAAGTGACTAAATGCTCATTCATCATTGCATGGGAACCAGTAGTTGTTTTGCAGACAAGAGAATTCCAAATCAGACATGAGCAAGAATCAGAAATAGAACAGCCCAGTGTACCTTGAAGCCCCAGAGATGCAGACAAAGTGTGCACTTGTCCTCAGAAGAGGCATCAGGACAGCCTTCCTGCACAGTCTTTCCTTGGCCACCAGCTGCCATGTTCTTAAATTGGAACAGACACCCGACCAGAGGTTCTGTAGGCCAAATGTATTCTCATAATTTCATGACAGCACTCTCATCACTCCTACTCATCCCTGTTGCCTGAAAAAAAAATCTGAGCACAAGAAAATAAACAGAACCCTGTAGACTGGTCCCCTCCCTATCTGAGTCATCTCTACCTTTTAGCTCTCCTTGGATGAAACATTGGAGGCCATTATAGAGTACCTCTATGTGGCAGGAACACAGAGCTGCTTGAAAAAGACAGTCATGGGGAATTCCAAGCAGCAATCAGGCAAAATCCTAAATTACAGAGTACTTTCTCTTCAGAGAAGCCTTGGGGAAAAAAAAACACACAAATTATAATTTTGCATCTTCACAAAGTCCATATCCTTCCTTTGCTCCCTGTCTGCAAAATGCTTCCCTCCCAGTCTTCAAAGGTCTTTCTTCTAATTCACACAAAAGAAGCGGGATGACCATCTCACCGCACTTGTTCAGGGCTCTCTCTTTGCTAACACCCATATACATACCTGCGCTGGTTATGTGCAAAGTTTTGACGCTTTTGCCTTGAAGTTTGACCTACAGACCACCAAATGTTTACTTTTTATTAACCTGGTGTTCAGGGCCATCTATGCTTGGGGTTGTGAGAGATAAAAGAGATAAATTATACAATCCTTGCCCTTCCGGGGCTTAAAATCAAGGAGGGAAGGCAGTCCAATCAATCAACAGTATTTTTAAGTATTTACTATGTGGGAAGCTCTACCAGACTAGACCATGTTTTTATACTCTGCTCTGGGAGATCGTTAAATGCAAATTAATAACTGTTGTATTCAATTGGAACTCACAGGAAGGATTTTCTCTGTCAAAAATTTATACTCCATTTGTGAAATCTCTCTCCCTCTCTCTCCCTGTCTCTCCCTGTCTCTCTCTCTCTCTCTCTCTCTCTCTCTCTCTCTCTCTCTCTCTCTCTCTCTCTCTCTCTCTCTCTCTCTCTCTCCCTCCCTCCCCCTCTTTCTCCTTTTCTTACTACATATGAGTAATAAAATACATAAACCAACAATGTGATGTTTAACTACATTTAACTTAGAAAATTGGCTTTCAAAATTGTAAGGGAAACAAACACTTAAAAACAATAGATATTTGGGGAATTGATTCACAATTTCTCAGGAAAGCAAAGGGGGAGAGGAAGAAGGAATTTGAGGAATCTTCAACCTTCATCTAAGCAGTTCAAATAGTATCTGCAAAACCGAAGACCTGCTCTATAACTCTTGTACATGGCTTGACCGCACAATTCTTCACTTCTTGTGTGGCATGGCTGCTTCTCTCCGTACGTGGCTCCCCAGGGTCTCTTGGTCCCTGGTGTAGCTCCCACTCTCCACATCCGTGCCAGTGGTTTCCTGTCTCCTCTTGCTAAGGCACGTTCTCTGTCCTCTGGTTTTCCATTGTTGCTTACTGTGATGGACATGGTGACAACCACATGGCCTTCCCTGACCAACAGCCCCGTCTGGCATGCTGCTGTCCAGGTCCACGCTCAGGTGTGCTCCTAGAGTTGTGGCTTCCTCCCTTCCTTTCCTCTCCCCAAAATAGAAAGGTGAACTTGTCAGTCATAGTTCGACTGTCACAGTCTGTGTGAGGGTTAACTGCCTGAGGATCAAGAGAGAAACTAAATGTTACATCTACATCTAAATAGAGATATATGGGCGTGTTGTTTAGTCATTTTTCAGTCATGCCCTAGTTTTCATGATGCCTTTTGGGATTTTCTTGGCAAAGCTACCGGAGTGGTTTGCCATTTCCTTCTCCAGCATATTTTACAGATGAGGAAACTGAGGTAAATAGGGTTAAGTGACCTGCTTGGGATCATACAGCTTGCGTCTGAGGAATATGGCATAGAAGTAGCATCTTGGGGGAATCTGGAAAGACTTAATGCAGAAAGTGTAGGTTAAGCTAAATCCTGAAAGAAATTAAGTATTCTATGAGGCAGAGGCGAGGAAGGAGTGTGTTCCAGGCATGGGGGACAGCCAGGGCAAAGACACAGGGACGACAGATGAAAGGTTGTGTTCGGCAAGACAAGCACACAAAAACAACATAATATTGAACAATCCCAAACCACACACAAATGGAGGTTAGATCTCAGCTGAAGGTATGTAGAGGAGGGGAATGATCTATAAAGACCTGATAGGAATTAACACGCTGTGTGAGAGAACAGCGAGCACCAAACCACAGAGGTCTTGACTCATTGAGAAAGGAAACTTCTTGGAGGAACAGGATATTATTCTCTATAGTCTTCATGGAACCCGCCCTACCCACCTTACTCAGTCTAATCTCAAATTCAGCATGTTCAAAATGAACCTCACTGTCTTTATACCTAGTTATGCAGTTTCCCTTTTCCTGCTGAGGTGCCACCAACCTTGGTGGTTCACAACCTCCATCTTTAAATTGCTGGCTCCTCAACCCTCCAACGTTCAAAGCTGCCAAATTTTGTCAGTTCAAATCCTGCAACATCTTTCTTTTGTGGCCTCTTGTCTCCACTTTCACAGCTACTTCCTAGTTCAGGACCCATTACCTCTTGTTTAGACTAATGTATGAGCCTCTTCCTCAGCCCCTGACTCCAGTCTCTCTCCTCTTCAATCCATCCTCCTCCATACATCTGCCAGCCATCTTCCTAAAGTACCACTCTGACCGTGTCACTTCCCTGATTAAGGATAACCAAGAGCTATTTATTATCCTTAGAATCAAATACAAGGAGACTTTCACAACCTGACTGTTCTACGTTTCCAAACATTATATACACTATCCTATGGCACATTCTATAGTCTATACATTCTATACCAAATCTTTAATAAAGGAATTTGTTCTGTAAAACTTGGACTCTGTCAAAGGGCTGTCCGAGGACCTAGAAGGCCACAGGTGGCCTCAAGGCCATAGGTTCCCCACCCCTGGAAGCAAAGTGGCCAATTTGCTCTCCAAATAAAAAATCTTATCTCCCACCTCCACACCTTTGAGCAAGATGTGTTCCACCACTCTTAGAATATGCTCCCTCCCTCCCTTGTGCTATCTAACTGCTTTCAAATTCAGCCCAACTGCCACCACTTAAAGGGAACCTTTCCTGTTTGCCCTATGTGATAGTGCTTACCTCCTAAAATTACCCTATATTTACATCATGTGTATTTTCTACCTACTTATTTGTGTTAATGTTATTTCCTTTGATATAATAGAAGCTGCTTGGGGCAGGGATTGTTTTCTTTGTGTCTTTGTATTTTCAATGCCTAGCACACTGTCTGGCACATAGTAGGCACTTAATAAATGCATGTTGATCGATCCATTGGACACTCAATATTTGCATATGTGTGTCTAGACCTGTGATTTTATTGGTGTAAGACACTCCCCACTGGCAAATTCCTTTCATCGATGTGAATCAGAAGCTCTTTTGTCACTTGTGTCTTAGATAGTTTGTTTCCATGAGAACAGAGGTCATGAAGATCGTCCACGGCCACACGACTAGTGTATGTCTGAGGCAAGACTTCACCAAGGTCTTTTTGACCCCAAAGCCAGCCTGAACCAGTAATGATGAGATCATATTTCCCTGTCATCTGAGAAATTACATGACAGTAATCCCATCCCCTTCAGATTTGCTTGGAGGCAATTTCCTTCTCTGGAATATGTTTTAGGGAGCAATTAAGGTGAGAATGATTGGGGAAACTAAATTAATGTACATATTTGTCCAAAGAAAGCTTGGTTTTCAGAAATATTAATAATTGTTCTATTTTAACTGCTGTGGATAGATTGCCCATTATGTTGTGCATTATTGTGAATTATGAGTTATAGTTATTGTAAACTATGAGAATCCTTTAATTTCCTGAATATGAACTCAAAATCATATAGCAAAATCCTTACCCTTTGACCCAATGATATAACTACTAGGTCTATTACCCCCACCACAAGAAATTCACAGAATAAGGAAAATGACCCACAGGTACAAAAACATTTATATAAGCTTTATTTGTGGTGACAAGGAACTGGAAACTAAGAGGGTCCCTATCAATTTGTAAATAGCTGAAGAAATTATGATATATGAATATAATGGCATACCGCTATAAGAAATACTGAAAAGGGTGTTTTTAGGGAAACCAGGGAAGACTTGTATGAATCAATACAGAGAAAAAATAGCAGAACTACAGTGACAATTTAGATAAGAACAATAACATAAAAATGAACAATTTTGAATGATTTAAACACTTCATCCAATGCAATAACTAAGCGATATTCCAGAGAATCAATGATGATATAAACTATCCATCCGCTAAGCGATGGACTAAATGTGGAAGAGATATTCTGGGACAAGGTTGTATAGGAATGTTTTACTCGACTGCATACTTGGATATTTATTAAAAGGATCCCCCCTCTTTTGTTTCCGGGGTAGAGTACTGGAGAAAGAGAAGAGTCAGGGAGAGAGTTCCTAAATCAGAAAAGAAGGAAAGAAGTCCAGATAGCCCACACAAACAACCAGGACAACTTGGAAAACTGCATGCTGAATTCATTATATACTTAAGAAGAAAAGTAAATTCTATCAATAGACTCACAGTTCCATATACAATTCTCTTTTGTTTCTCAGTGTATTCAGAAATGTTCATTTTATTTGGTACTTGTTCAGTTCAGGATGTTTAAAAAGAAATCGCAAAAGAGAAAACCAAAAAGAAAATTCAAGTTAAAATGTCTTGAGGTGGATCTATCACAAGTCAGTAGGTTCCAGCCAACTGATCATTATTTTACTGATAAATTTTGAGGTCATCTTTATTGATACAGATGTATCTTGATTTAAAGACTCAGTATACAAAAACCTAGCCTTAAAAAAAATAGGTCAATTAAGGATGACTACTTGATTTTTTAAAATCTCTCACTTTATAAAAAGAATGCCTAAAAGTTTTCTTTAAGTAGTAAGCTCTCTTTAAACATTTAAAATATGATTCAACTTATTAAATTTAAACTTTCAGCATTTCAGGACCACAAATCAAGAAATCTACTCTGCCAAATTCAGGCATTTGGCAGTTCTAAAATTCTATGAATTTTATGAAGCAGGAAAGGTCTGCTCCATGAAAATCCTACACCAATGCTACCTCATGGTATGGGGTTGACTCTGGGTCACCGAAGCTATGCCCACAGAGTGCTAGCTTTAGACTAGATTTAGTTACAGTCAGAAATATTTCAGATTCATTTCTAGTAGTAACCCCATCTGTCTGCTGTCCAGGGACCAGCCAAGATAAGAACCAAGAGGCTCATCACTAGAAAGTTAACCACTAGGAGATTAATTCTTTGGGATGGTAGTCTATGAAATGGATTTCAAAGTACAAAACGATTCCCAGTTTTGTGTGGTCCTGTTTTGTTCTTATCTCCCCCCACCCCAATGGAGAAAAGATGGCAGAAAGTGCAAAAAATTAGATACCTTTTAGAGCAAGAGTTCCCAAGCTAGAGTTCCTGGACCCCCAAGAAGTCTATGGTTAGATTTCAGGGAGTCTGTGAACTGAGATGGGAAAAAATATCTTGGTAACCCTATTTCAATATAATTTCCTTTGTAATTGTATATATTTTATTTTATTTTATTTTATGCTTTTAAAAACATTATTCTGAGAAGAGGCCAATAAGCCTTACCAGACTGACAAACAAGTCCATGTTATATAAAAAAAAAACCATTAAGAGCCACACGAATGGAAATTAAGAAGAATGTTCATTGCCACACAACTAGTGTGTGTCTGTGGAAGAGTATCTGCAAGTATCGATTTCATGGTTGTCGTCCCAGAGGACATCCTTGTTCCACAAGCAGTTGTGCTGCTTCAGGAACTGAAAAACATTGACCTGACATTCTTGATGTAAATAAAGCCAAAGAAGTCAGAGATTTCATGTAGCATTTAGTCAGTTCCCCCTATAGTCCTGCTGCATTGGCAGACCACTTCAAAGGTAATTACAGCTTGCTTGTTAACATCTCTACTAGAGGATAAAGAAGCAGAGGAATTCCATGAAGGTCTTGTCATAATCCTCAGAATCAAGAGAACACAGACATCAATACTGAATGATATCAATGGAAGGGTAATTTCTTACAGAGACAAAAGTGAGTTGTCCTTCTTGAACAGCATGATGGGGTGGCAGATAAGCATTTATTAAGCACCTACTATGTGCCAGGCACTGTGCTAAGCACTTTACAAATATCTCATTTGATTCTCCCAATAACTCTATTATTAGTCCCATTTTACAACTGAGGAAACTGAGGCACATAGAGATTAAGTAACTTGCTTAGGTTAAACAGCTATTATGTGTCTGAGTCAGGATTTGAACTCAGATCTTCCTGACTCCAGGTCCAGCAGTCTTTCCCTCTAGCTGCCTAAGTATGATATTCTGATCTTGTCACTTCACTTTCAAATTATACCTTATATGATAGTTATTTGGACATGTCTTATGTTCATATCCTACTAGAATATCAACTTCCTAAGAGCAGAGACCATGTCATTCCCTTCTCTAGCCTCAATACACAATGCACAATGTCTACACCTTGACAGTAGTGGGTGCCTGATAAGGATTTGTGAAACTGAAATTTAATTGAATTAGACATAAGCATGAACAAAACCAGAACCACAGAGCTGCCTCCATTAATGTAGTGTAAGATCAATTACTTTTCCGAGTTGTCATATCATGCTACTGACTCACGTTAAGCTTGCACTCCACCGTACCCTCAGCCATGCCTCCCTAATCCTATACTGGTATAGCTGATCTTTCCAACACAAGTTCAGGACATTGGACTTCATCTTCTTAGATTCACACCACTATTGTAACCAGTAGAGACCCTTATTGGGTCCTGTTTCTGCTATTCAATATATTAGGCGTCCCTTGCAGATTTGCATCACCTGAGACTTTGACAAGGATTTCAATCTATTCCTTCATCCAAGTCATTGATAAAAATAGTGAGCAGAAGAGGACTAAGACTAGATACCTGGGATACTCTCCTAGAGACCCGTCTCAGTGATGACCAAAAAAAACCATTTTCATCACTGCACTGGTGAAATATCAAATTAACCTAACTCTACCATCATCTGATCTACATTCTTCCATATTATCTGTAAGCATGTCATTAACAATTTTGCCTATCAATAATAGTTAATAATCATCATGATCAATAATCATTGTAAGTAATAATAGTTTAATAAAATACAGGCATTTTGAATGTATTTAATTAATATTTGAGAAAGAAAATATCCACCCATATATTATAATAATTCAATCAAAAATTTCTTCTAACTAAACAAAGAAATAATAATCCATGATAAATGACATAAACCTAGAGTCATTATATGTCTAAGATAATAATAACACATGGCATTCCCCAGATCTATAAATCTAGTAACCTTTTGGCAAATGATGTTAGCCTGGCCTGACATATTTTTCATGAGCTAATATTGACTCTTAAGGATCACTGTTCCTCTTCTAAATGCTCAAAACTATTCCTTCAATAATATTTTTCCAGAAATTTTGTTAAATAATGTTTCCCTTAAATAACATTTTCCAGAATTATTATTAAATATTTTCCCAAAAATCAAAGTCAAGTATAGCAGCCTATAATTTTAAGAATCTACTTTAATTTTTTTTAAATCAAAACACTTTTTTAAATCAAAACATTTTCCAGTGTTCAGGCCTACAGCAAATATTCCGTTCATTATGATTTTGTCACTGACATGGAGAGACTCAGCAATTACATCTTTAGAAGACTCATAGAACCTCAAAGTTGGAAGGGATGCCAGAGGACGTCTGGCTTAATCCGTAATTGAACATAATTCCCTTCTATAATGTCTCCAACGAGTAATTATTCAGCATTTATTTATTTATATGTATTTGGTATGTATTTATTCTTGAAGATTCTATTAGTAAGTACAAACTCTCTACCTCCTGAGGGAGCTCATCCCATTTTTTTCAGTAGTTCCAAATGTTAGACAATTTTTCTTTACATTGGACTTAAATCTGGCTCTCTGCAAATTACATTCACTCATCCCACATCTGCTTTCTGGAGTCATACATAGCATGTCCAATCTTCCTCTAAATGATTGTTCCTTAAATACTTTACAATATCTATCATGTCACACCTTTATTTTCTCTTTTCCAGGCTAAACATGGACAGTTCCTCTAACCAATACTCATGTGACATGATTTCAAATCTCCTTTGTACACTTTGCCAATTTATCAATGTCCTTCCTATAGTGTGATGCCCAGAACTGAGTGCAATATTTCATATGTGGCCTAACCAAGGCAGGATACATCACCCCCCGTATTTTAGACACAATGTGTCTCTCTTAATGCAGCCTGAGGTCTTATATACTTTTTAGGGGCTGCCAGGTCACATTGTTGATTTTATTCATCTAACAATCCAAAAAATCCCCAAACCTAGTACACAGATTGTCTTGCTAGGTCTCCCATATTACTCTTGTGAACTTTATTTGTTTGAACTTTTGTAAGAGTTCTATGCTTATCTCTCAATTTCCATCTTGTTAGATTCAGCCAGACATTCCAACCCATTGTGATCTATTCAGATCCTATTACAAAATGCATTAGCTATCTCCTCACTTTTGTGTCCTGTCCCAACTGGATAAGCATGCCATCTACACCTTCAACACAACATAGATAAAAATGCTGAAAAGAACAGAGTCAAGGACAGATCACTGAGACACTCCATAAAAGTTGATACTAAGCCATTGATATTAATATTAATTTTAAACTACTCTATCTCTGACAAGGGTTTGGTAACTAAGAGATAGAGACAATTAATAGAAATATGTAAGACCACAAGTCATTGGTTAATAGATGCATGGTCCAAGGGTATGAATAGGCAGTTCTCAAAGGAACAATTCGTGAACTATTAAAAACCACATAACGGAATGCTCCAAAACATTAATAATAAGAAAAATGCAAATTCAAACAACTTGAGGTTTAACCACACACACTGAAAATTGGCAAAGATGGTGAATTAGTACAACCATTCTGGAATGCAATTTGGAATTACATAGATAAAGCGGCTAAAATATCAATACACTTTGACCCAGAGATTCCACTAGTAGGCATATATTTCAAAGAGGTTATTGACCAAAAAATAAAATAAAGGCTCAATATACACCAAAATATTTATAACAGCCCCTTCTGTTGTAGCAAATACCTGGAAACAAAGTGATCACCTAGTGTAATGTTAATTATGAGAGTTAAAGATCTTCCTGGGCCTTCCCATTAAGGAAAGCTTGATTAGGGGAGGTTTGTTTTGTAAGAAGACCTGTACCTTTTGCTAATTTCTAATGAGGCACTGGTTCTCAAGGGTTGTGATGCCCTCTGGCTCTGAAAAGTGTATATATACCCTGAGATGAGGTTTTGTTTTGGTGCTTACTCCTTGGAAGTGTTTGTTTGCCCAGATGAGACTCTGGGTAGCCACTAAGGAGACCCCTGACTTTGAAAACCCAAATGTTGTCACTTCTATCTCTGGTAAATATGTATGTATATAATGGTCAGACAGTTGAATCTGTCTATTGATCTGTGGTGTATGTATTTCTTATGGTCAGACAGCTGGAAGCCTTGTCTGTTGGTCTTTCTGTTTGTAATTTCTGCTTGTATTTTCCCTGAAGTTCAGGGTGCTGTCTTCTTCCCCTGAACTAAGTAAATGATACATGTGTTTGATTAAAGTAGATTGTTAACCTCTCAAAAGTTGATTTACTTTTAGAAAAGCAGATCTAAGAACTTGTATAGCAGGCCCTCCTGTGTATGTCAGAGTCCTTACTGTTACTCCAATCTACTGGTGAACTGCTGAATCAATCCTATATGTTTCAAGAATGTAATGGAATATTACTGTGTGATAAGAAATAAATATCATGAATACAGAGAAACATAGAAAAACTTGTACGAACTGATGCAAAGTAAGATGGGCAAGACCAGGAAAACAATGTAGACAATGACTACATCAATGTTGAGAAATTATGAAGAGCCAATTTGACTGAAAAAGGAGATATAAAAATATAGGTCTTCCCATTCCTTTTGCAGAAGTGCATGAATATGGGAGAAGGTCCACAAATGTGGAACATCAACTGTAGCATCAGATTTTTTCAATATGTTGATCAGTCTTGCTGATTTTTTTCTTTCTCTTTTCTTTGAATTCTTGGTTATTAGGTATTATTCTCTTAGAGGAGGAAAGAGGAGATATATAAGGAGAAATCTAGACAATGTAAAAACAAAACATATCCATAAAATCTATTTATAAATATTGAATTATTCTTTGGTGTAATTCAAGTATTCTAACAGACACCTAAGTGCATTATCTAGTTCGTAATTTGTCATCTTGAACAGAAGAAAAGCATGAAAGATTTTCTCAAATGCTTTGCTGAAGTCCAAATAAACAATGACTTCAAAATTTCTCTAAACCATTCATTAATCCTGATGAAAAAAAAGGAAGTGAGGTTTTCCTAGCATAAGTTGTTCTTGATATAGTTTGTTGGTAATCTCTGCTTAACCATCCCTTCAGAATTTTGCCAGAAATCAGCCAAGCTCATTGGCTTAAAGTTTGAAGGTTATGCTATCTTTTCTGTTTTGGAAATCACAGCAATATATGCCTTTCTGAGTGTTGGGTCAGTTTTCACATTCTCTATGAATTTTCTAGGTACACTGACAGTTTCACAGCAATCACTTCTACCTCTTCTTTCAGTACCCTGGAATATCATTTGTTCAAACCTGATGACTTGAATTTATCTAAGTAATCTAGGTGGTCACTTCTATCTAAATACTTTCCATTATCAAATGAAACAAAGTATGTAGAAGACTTTTCAAACTTTAAAGTACTGTATAAATGTTTATATTTGTTTCCATCTCTGTATCTTTCTTCTTCCCCATCTTTCCCTCCATCTCCTCTTCTATTACTCATTTATCTTGTGTTTCAATTCCACATCAGGCTTTTCCCCCCCCATTTTTCCAATTCTAAAATCATATCTCTTGGAAAAGAAAACAGAACTAAGATGAGTAGTTTCTATGTTTTCTCCATTCTCCATTTTCATTCTATCATCTATGCCAAGAAATCCTAACTGTTCATTTATCCTTCCACTAGAAAGTAAATCCCTTGAAGGCAGGAACTGTGGTTTTGTCCTTTTATTTTTTTTGCATCCCAAGTTTAGCCCAATACTTGACATATAATAAAGTGCTTAACAAATGTTTGTTGCCCATTGATTCTTCTTTTTTCTACCATCACTAGAAAAGTCTTTTCCTTTGTCATTAGCATTTATTGCCAGTCTCATCTTCTTCTAAGCACTGGTGCCCCTAGCATTATTAATATTATTATTATTATATTCTTTTCCCTTCATAATCCTCCATTGTTTACCCCTATGTGGTACAGTGGACAGAATTTTGGATTTGAATCCACATTTTGCTACAAACTAGCTAGGAGACTTTGGCCAAATCACTTGACTTCTCAGGTCATAAGTCTCCTACTCTGAGTTTTATCTCAAGATCTTTCCAGGCTTTGAATCTTAGAATTCCTTTTCTATATATGGCTTTTTAAAATCTAAATTGATGGATGATTACTAGTTTATTCACCTCAATCTTATTACATGGATCCCTTGGAGCCCAAAATGTAGTGCAGCAAAGTCTAGTAATATAAAATCATGAGTTTGGATGAATCCCTGCAAATCTAATATCACTACTGGTAAAAAACATTTCGTAGTAGATTATTATTTTCATATGAGAAAATAGTGCATAGGGTCTGGATAACTTACAAAGTAATTAGATAAGACGAGATTAAAAAGTGGTTGTTCGACATTTGGAAGTTAAATAAATAACCTGACTAGAAAAAAAATGGTCAAGTTGATCCAGAGATTTGTCCTTATGCCAAAGAACTCTTCTGTTATTTCTCATTGCCATCAGAAAGTAGAATGTGGTATTTTAAATGTCAGTGATTTCTATAAAGATGAGTGAAGATGCGTCCTAACGATAGCCATGAAATGTGAAAGGAAAAGAGTTCATAAAGCCTTAGCATTCAAGAACCCATGAGAATACCTTGGATTGAAAGAACAAGGATATTGGATTTTGGATATCTTGGAATTTACCTACTTAAGTACAGAGACTATTTTGTTGACCATTTTGAATGGAAAAGTTTCTACAATCTATTATACATTTCTTATTTTCTTTAAACATATGGTGGAGGTCAGGAAGAGAGGGAAATAAGGAAATCCAGACCTGTGATTTCCTCAGTACAGGGAATTCCTAATGTGAAAAATTCTTCCACTCCAACTTGTATTCTTAAGAGAGTTGTCTGGGCAGTGAAGAATTGGAAATTGAGGAGATGACAATCATTTGGGGAATAGTGAACAAATTGTGGTATAGGAATGTAAAGGAATACTATTGTTCCATAAGAAATGATGAGTAGGTGGATTTCGGTGAAACCTGCAAAGACCTTCATGAACTGATGCTGAGAGAAGAGAGCAGAACCAGAACACTCCATGCAGTAACAGCAACATTGTGTGATGATCAGTTTGGATAGACTTAACTCTTCTCCGCAATTCAATGATCTAAGACAACTCCAAAAGATAAGACATGGAAAATTCTATTCACACTCAAAGAAAGAACTATGGAGTCTGAACACAGATCAAAGCATACTATTTTCTCTCTTTTTTGTTTTTATTTTTTCTTTCTTGTGGTTTTTTCCTTTTGGTTCTGAATCTTCTTTACAACATGACTAATGTAGAAATATGCTAAATATGATTGTACAGGTATAGCTTATATCAGCTTGGGAAGGAGGGAGGGGAGAGAGGGTGGCAATTTAGAATTCAAAATCTTATAAAAGTGAATGTTGAAAACTAAAAATAAAGAAATATTTTTTAAGAGAGAGAGAGGTGTTGGGGGGCCCTGAGAGCTTGGGAAATTTGTCCACAGTCATTCAGCCAATATGTGTCAGAGATGGATCTTGCAATAAAGTCTTCTTGGTTCCAGTGTTCATCTATCATCTCTGACATCATGCTGCTTCTTAGATAGAATGTAACTATTTCAAAATTTCAAGAATCCTTGGTGTCATTTATGGGAATTCTCTTTCCCCCAGGACCCATCACAACCTTTCCAAGCAAATAATGGTAATATGAATTACTGTGACCAAAAAAAATCCATATCCTAGTACAATAGCTGTGTTCTAGGTAGCTGAGGTCAAATGATCACATCAAATCTCATACTGTATGCTGGAATGCACTTCAGAGGTCAATAAAACTGAATCTCTCCTCCTCAGTTTTACAGAGAAACTGAGACTCTGGGAAATTAAATAACTTGCCCAAGGTCACATAGATATAAAGTGTTGGAAATAGGATATGAACTCAGTTCTCTGACTCTGAAGGCAGTTATTTTTCCTTTCTACCACATAGCTTTTCAAGGATGCCATATAAAGACGGTGTGAATGAACGCCATCTCTGGGTGAATGAACCCTAATCTTAGACAAAGACCAATATATACCTTAGAATTTTCTTTTCCTTGAAAGTGAATATCTTGTTATGGTCCTGGATGAAATCAGACAGCAAAAACCCATGTAAGCAGGAAGAAAACATAGAGTTCAATCAGTCCAGAGTTTCTTAACCTTTTACCTTTTTTATGTCCCTTTGGCAGAATGGAGATGTCTACAGAATCCTTCTCAGAATGTTTTTAAGTGCATGAAATACAGTGCATAGAATTACAAGGAAAGCAATTATATTGAATTATAGTTATCAAAATACATGCATTAGAAAAAGTTCATAGATCCTAATTTAAGAACCCCTGATCTAATCTCCTCATTTTACAAGTAAATAACCTTAGATCCAGGGAGATTTAGTGATATATTCAACGTTGCACAACTAGTCATCGCCAGAGCCAGGGCTGAAATCTAGGCCCCTTGACCCCAACCCATCTCAAGACCTGTGCTCTCTCCACTAGTGCAATAAAAGGAGTCTGCATTTTATTATTGTATCTGTGGCTGAATTTGTTTAGCTTGTAGTTTTAGTAGTGATTTCCCAAGTGATTTGTTTTTCAGCCTCTGACCCTTACCGCTGTACTACCTGAGTGCCAATAATGCTTGAGAAACAGTCTCGAGGATGGCATTAGTCTAATGAAACGTATGGCCACTGAGGCAGCTGAAGGAAGACTGATATAAATACCTCTTTACCTTTCCAGATACCAGTCCTGCCCATGAATATATGTAACAATCGGGAGAAAAGCAGCTCTGCTCTTTTCTTCTAGAGAGAGGTACCAGCTTCCCTCCCAAGAATTTAATTTCTAATACAGACCTGATTACTATCACTACTGAGCTAGAACCAAGAGAATGGCCCAGTCATTACACAGCAATGTCACTTGTTATGCAGCTGCCCTGGTAGTTCATTAAGGAGCTTTATTGGACTGGAGGGTGGGAGGAAACATTTTGCCAAGTTTGGAACCCAGTCTGGGCCTCAGAGGTCAGGGCTGTGAATGGAGTATATTAACATCACGCTGTTAACTCCCCTCACTCTTTGGCACAGCTTAGCCTTCTGTTCTGCAAGTAATGGCCTCAAGTCTCTCATGAAAAAATCTTATTGGAGATCAAAGCAATCTTGCATAACCTCTCTTTGATGAGTTAAGGGAAAATGAACCAGAAACACAAGGATTAAATGTCCCTTAAGATACCCTTGGGATTTAAATACTGAGGGGGAAAGTGCTTGGCCAAACTGTTTTGGGGTTTTATCAAACCTTAACTATTTGGGGGAAACAGCGCGAGTAATATGACTAGCCAAGATGGGCCTGGTCTGCGTGTACCTAATTGGGGTGTTATTGTTCTTATGGGGGAGATTTCCTCTTTTTAATGGAAGGAACACCTGCATTCTGGGAGAGTGCTGCTCCCACATACACAATGTTACCTCTGATTAAATGGAGCATAATTTCAGTCAAAAAGCTTGTTTGACTCAACGGATTCTGCAGGTCAGTTGGGTTTCATATGACTTGCCGGGCTTTACCTTTATAATAAATGTTTGTCTTCTATTTTTTGCCTAAGAAGGCAACTGTCACACAAATTGCCCTTTAATATCAACACAATAGAAATTCAGTTTATATAGCATTCCGCTGTTAATACGCTTCACTCACTCTTAAACTTGCAAAATGCTTTCTCACCTGCTAGAAAAGTGATTAAGCTGAAGCAACCATGTGAAGGGTTCTCTTGGTTAGTAGTCAATAAACATTTACTAAGTGGCTACCAAGTATCAGGCACTGTGCTAAGTGCTGAGATGTAAATTAAAAATAAAAGGAAGATGGCCCCTAGCCTTGAGGAGCTGACAATTTAATGGGAGAAGACAACATATAAAAGGGGGACAGGAGGTGGGGGGGAAGAGGAAAGTACCCAACTTACGGGCACTATGAAGAAGTCAGAGAAATTCCAGAATAGAGCATCCAGGTGAGAAAAGAGATGTCTCTTTTGGAATTCATGGCTCCATCCTCCAAACTGGGTAGGGACTGGTAGTGATGGGGTAGAGCCTTAAGAGGGCATCTAGGTGGTGCCATAATGCATAACTCATTGGATCTGGAGTCAGGAAGACTCATCTTGGGTTCAAATCTGGCCTCAGACTCTAATTAGCTGTGGTATGACCCGACAAGTCAATTAACCCTGCTTGCCTTAGTTTCCTCATCTGTAAAATGAGCTGTTGAAGGAAATAGCAAACCACTCCAGTATCTCTGCTGAGAAAACCCCAAAATGGGGTCACAAAGAGTCAGATACAACTGAAAAAAAAATAAACAAACCAAGAATCTCAATGCTGATGGGATCATGGACAATGATGAGGTTTTCCCAATGATGAGCTTCCTGGGGCATGATTGAGAAGTCAAAGTCCCAGAGGAGGGCAGGCAGGTAAGAAATAAAGAGATACCCTGAACTGAGCTCTCTTCTTAAATGGAGATTTTAGATTTCATGGCTAATAAGACACATGAGAGTTTTCTTTGGTATTTCTATAAATCTGAAATGGTATAGTGAAGGATACTGGATTTAGACCCAATGGTAGTCAAGAAGACCTGAGTTCAAATCCTGCCTCAAAAAGTCATTTAACTTCTCTGAACTTGTTTCTTTTTTTTTAACCTCAGTTTCTTTTTGCAAAATGCTAATAATAGTAATTTCTTATAGGATGTTTCTCACTGTCTTAGTCTGGATCCATGACTTGATCTGTACATGGAACTCCCAATATAAAAATTCCCTCTACTATTTGGTACAGATTGGCAAGTCCTCTGAGAAATGAAAGATGACTTAGCCCATGGTTATACATCATCAGGTGTGAGAGGCAGGACCCAGACTAAGGTCTAAGGTCTTCCTAACTTTGAGGCCCATCCTTTGTCTACTTGGTCACACTGCTTCTCATAGGGCTATTGTAAAGATCAAATGGGAATGTATGTAAAACTGCTACACAAATTTATGAGGAGCAAGTTCATAGTTATGAGAAACAAGCATTCATTAAGCACCTACCAGGTACCAGGCACTGCGCTAAGCACTTCACAAATATCTCATTTGATTCTCATGATAACCCTGTAGATGCTTTTATTATCCCCATTTTACAATTGAGAAAACTCAGGCAGATAGAGGCTTAGGTGACTTACCCAGAGTTATGCCATTAGTAGCTGCCTATAGTAGAATTTTAACTATTTGAATTTGAATCCTGCCTCCAGGCCCAGCCCTCTCTCTACTGTACCACTTAGCTGCCCAATAAAATACTTTTACATTTTTGACCAAGATCTCCAGATGTCTGTATTAGAACACATTCTTTGTGATTCGTTCATATTAATTTTATTCACCTCCTCAGATCTGTATGGACACAAATTCAATATTTATGATTCCGTATGCCTTTTCACTTATGGCTCTGACAGCTTTTCTATGGCAATACCATGAGCATCCTCAGGGGTTTAATTCTTTGCTTTATTACCAAGACAGAAGGACTTAGTAATCCCTTCTCACTATAGATAAAATTCCTTGACAGAAAATGGATTCTGTGTAAACATGGGATTCCCATGCCTCATCAGAGGGACTATAAGTATGACAGGAGTATGGTGACAACAAATGTTTTGTGATCACTCAATCAATATTCATTTATTAAGTGGCTACAGTGTCAGGTAATGCTCCAGTAGGCACTGAAGATATGAAGACAAAAGTGAGGTGGTCTCCAACCTCAAGAAGGGATGACATGGACACATACAAATATTGAAGAAATATATACAAAATAATTAAAACACCCTAGTCAAAAGAGTTAATATGATCTGAGATGGCATGGTAGACGACTCTGCTGTCCTCTATCCCTGTCAGAGTATACCTGGGGAATGGTTTTCAGTTCTTGGCAACAAATTTTAGGAAAGTCATTGATCAGCAGAAGAGCCTGTAGAATATCAATCAGCATGGTGTAGGGATTCAAGATCATTCCACATGAGGAATAATTGAAGGAAATGGACATGTTTACCCTTGTGAAAGAAAAGACTTTGAGGAGACATGATAGCTCTTCGAGCAATTGAAGGGGTATCATGTGGGAAAGGGCAGCTAGGTGGCACAGTGGATGGAGCCCTGGATCTTGAGTCAGGAAGTTGTTAAGTCATTTTTCAGTCATATCCAACTCTCTATGACCCTATCTGGTGTTTTCTTGGCGTAGATACTGGAGTTGTTTATCATTTCCTTCTCCAGCATTAGCTTAACTTAATTAGCTTAACATTATCTGGATGAGAAAACTAAAGCAAAAGAGTTAAGTGACTGGCCCAGGAGTTATACAGCTAGTAAGTGTCTGAGGTCAGATTTGAACTCACAAAGATGAGTCTTTCTCATTCCAAGTCCATTGTTCTTTCCAATGTGCCACTTAGCTACCCTAGAGTCAGAAACAGCTGAGTTCAAATCTGGTCTCAAACTCTTACTAACTGTGACCCTGGGCAAGTCACTTAACCCTGTTTGCCTCAATTTCCTCATCTGTAAAATGAGCTGGAGAAAGAAATAGCAAACCACTCCAGTATCTTTGCCAAGAAAACCCCAGATGGGGTCATGAAGAGTCCAACATTACTGAAACAACTCAACAACATGTGAGAAAGGGGTTAGACTTGGATTCAGAGGGTAGAAGTGGGAACAATGGGTAGAAATTGCAGGGAGACAGATTTTGGCTTGATGTAGGAAAAATAATTCCAAATAATTAAAGCTCTCCAGAATAGGCTGCTTTATGAGGCTTCCTCTCCCTGGAGTCTGCAAGCAAAGTCTGGATGGCCATTTGTTAAGAATGATCAGGGAACAGGGAATTCCTGTTCAGGAACAAATTGGACTGTGTTGCTTCTAAACTCCCTTCTACCCCTGAGACTAACTTGGAGTCTAGTTAAAAGGCTTTGCTCTAGACTAACTTGGAGTCTAGTTTGGAACTGGAATTCCTAGGTGGTAGACTAACTTTTAGGCATTCAATAATCATTGAAGTAAGTTGACTGAAACACCACATCACAAATAAAGACCATGTAGCTTTGTGTCCTCAGCTAGTTATTGTCATCATCCTCCTCCTCCTCATCATCATCATTATCCTCTTCCACCGTTCAAATCCTCACCCTAAGATTCCTCACTGTGGTATGGAGGTAATCCTGGATTCTTGAAGGCTAAGACAGTAGATTATAAGCCCTAACAAATCCTATCAAGCTAGAAAGACTTCAAGGACAACCTCAGCGACATACTATATGACATACTATATTGCTGTTGTCCAGTGCTCAACCCAGTACAGTTTTTCAGAGGTTTATCACCAGGTCACCAGGCTGGCTGCAGTGTGGCATTTCTTTCCATATATCTGTCTTTCTATATATCCATTTATCTATCTTTCTATCTATTTATGTATCAATCCATCTATCTTTCTATATTTCTATCTATTTCTGTACTGCAGCCAGTCTGATAATAAAACCTCAAATATACGCACACACACACACATGTATATACACATATACATATAAATATGCATGCATACATGAGTATGTATATATATATATATAGTTGTCACAACATCTCTCAAATAATTTTCTACTAAATTGTAGAGGGGTTGAGATTTGAGCTTATAGAGAGAACACTCATGATTTAGGCACAGATGCTTTAGATTTTGAGGCAATGGTAAGGACAAAACCCACATTTATACAGTCTTTTAAGTTTTATAAAGGTCAGGAGTCACTGGCTCCTCTAGTAGATCCCTGGGGTAATGTGATTTTTTTTAACCATACAAATGAAAGAAGAGAGAAAACAAGAAGGGATAGGTAACAGACTGGAAGAGAAAGTCAAAAATACATTGACAAGCTAGAACAAATGTACCAATAATAAAATTTAATTCAACCAGTAACATTTATTCAAACAGCATATACTAAATTGAATGCTTCCTATGTGCCTGGGACTGTGGATGCAAAGACAAAAATGAAACAGCATCTGTCCTCAAGGAACTTGTATTCTGCTGGGGGAAACTTATATCTCAGTACATAAATACAAAGTAACTTTAGGATGTCTGGAGGAGGGCACTAGCAACTAGGGAATAAGATTGGCTTTGTGTAGGAAGTGACATTCTAGGCATGGCGGATGGTCAGAGATAATGGTGTGCTATGTACAGAAAACAGCAGGTAGATCAATGTGGCTGGAATGTAGTGTGCATGAAGGTTAATGGGCAGCAAACTTAGAATTTTGGGCCAAAGTTGTTTTCTGAAGGGTTTGAAAACCCAAACAGGGAAATTTGTAGTTGATCCTGGAGGTAAAGGGGGGTCCACTTGAACTTTTTTTGGGGGGTGACATGATTAGACCTGTGCTTTACAAATATTAGGGCAGGGTAGATTTGGAGGATGGCCTGGAAAGGGGAGCAATGAGAAGCACGCAGATCCATTAGAAAACTGGGACAGACAATGAAAGCCTGAACAGTCGTTTGCTGAGTGAAGAGGTCACATACAAGAGGTGTTGTAGAAGTAGAATGAAGTGGAATGAACAAGACCTGGAAATTGATTTGATGGGGGAGGGAGGAAAATGAGGAGGAGGACACTGAAGTTGTAGGAAATTTACAGCATGGTGTATGATAGAAACAGGGAAGTTGGGATGAGGGGAAGTTTTGGAGCAAATGATAATGGGTTCTGGTTTGCATATGCTGAATTTGGGATGCCTATGCAATGCCCAATTTGTGTTCAATAGACAGCTAGAAGTATAAAGAGATTCAGGCTGCTTCAGAAAGGAGTGGGCTCCCCCTCCCTGGAGGTCTTTATGTAAAGACTGGACAATAATATAACAGTCATGTTATAACGATAGATGCATTTTTGGTTGTGAGTTGAGTGGATGGACACTGAGGTCCCTTGCATCTTTAAAAGTTTGTGTTTCTATGATTCTGCAAATAGATAGATCTGGGAGTCATTTGCTCCCAGATGGCAACTGGACCTTTTGAAACTAATGTGTTCAACAAGAGAAATTGTAAAGAAAGAGGAGTGCCCAGGACAGAGCCCTGGGGTACAAGCACAATAGGAAGCGGGACAATGGATGATGATTCAGAAAGGAAGACAGAAGAAACAGCCAGAAAGGTAGGAGGAAAATGAAGAGAGAGCAGGAGCAGAAAGTATCTAAGACTACCTGGGTGGTCCACTGTGTCAAATGAGACATAGAGGTCAAAAGGATGAAAACAGAGAAGTCCACAGGATTTGACAATTAGTAACCTTGGAGACAGGCAGTTTCAGTGAATGATAAAGTTGAAAACCAGATTGCAAAGGGCTGAGAAGGGAATGAGAGGAAAGAAAATAGAAGCGATGGTTGTAGAGACCTCTTTTTGTTTTTCTAGGAGCTTGCCTGTAAAAGGAAGGAAAAATAAAGGATTATAGCCTGAAGAATGATAGGGTCAAGTAAAAGTATTTTAAGAATAGGGGAGATACGGGCATATGCTGAGGAAGCGGAGGAGCTGATAGGTAAGGAGAGTTTGAAAATTACGAGAAGATGATTGCAGGGAAAAAATGCCAGAAGAGAAGAAAGGAGATGGGATCTAGAAGGATGGTTGGTCTTGGTTAGGAGAAGAGTTCTCTTCATCAAAGAACAAAGCAAACAAGGAAACAGTGATAGATGAAGTCAAGGTGTTTTGACAAATGGGGAGATGAAGGAGCTCTTTGAATGGCCTCTGACAGGAACAAATGTAAACTCTTACACTTAGGCTCAAAAATCAATTTAACTAGGACAAAATCAAACCATAGTTCCTCTGAAAAAATTCTGGGGGTATTAGACTAAAAGACTCAGTATAAGTTAAAAGTTTGATACGAAGAAAAGGAAAGCTAATACAATCTTAGACTGAATTAAGAGAGGCATAATATTAAGGACTAGGTAAATCTTGTTTTTGATTCTGACCACCACATTTCAAGGACTTGGATATGATAAAGAGTGGCCCAAGCAAGGCAACTAAAATCCAGAGGTGCCCCAAATCTATACCATGTGAGGATTGGCTAAAGGATGTGGGGAGATTTAACCTGAAGAAGAAAAAAATTCAGGGGGACATAATAGCTTTCTTCAAGGGTTCAAAGGATGGCTAGAAGAAAGAATTAGACCAGAAAATGGTTCTAGGAACAACAGATGTCAGGTGCAAAGAGGCAAATTTAGACTTGATACAATGAAAAACTTCTGAAGAATCAGCCCTTCTTTCCTCAATAAATTATAGCTTTAGAGTGATTATCCATAGTAAGTGTTGCTATTTCCCTCCCAGCCTGATGTCTTCCTTTTTCAGGCCTCATTAAAGGGGCCATGCCCTGGCTACTTCTTAAACAGACCTATTCAATGAATGGGTGTTGCCTCACTCTAAGTGAGTACCTGCAAAGACCTTGGCCTAAAGGGGTCAAGGTCTCCCAGTGCATCCTGAGTCATCTCCAGTCATCCTGAGGAATATCAGGTCATTGGATGAAGATGGCTCTGGAGGAGAAGTGAGGCTGGTGACCTGCATAGTCCTCCTTCACTCAAAACAAAGTCAAGTGCAAGTCATGTCATCATTTCTCTAATGGCATGGTCTTCCTTGGCAATGAAGGACAAACATAATCCTGTGAGTAGATGCAGCTGGCTGAATGGGAACCCAGCTAGTTGGGTAACTCAACTCCTCCTCTCCTGTCTGCCTCCCACTCCTTCCTTCACCTCTCCCAAGGAAGGTAAATTTGGATGGTCAAAAGATGCCCAGTTGACTTGGGTTTTACTAACTCCCTTCCTTCCCTTCCTCCTCTTCTGTCCTGTCCTGTCCTCTCCCCAAACCTTACACCTACTGCACTCTGAAACTGGGACATCATTGGGTCCCTGCCTAAGGGCTCCTCTTGATCCTCCTAGCTTTAGAGTGATTATCAATAGTAACTGATGCTGTTTCCCACTCAGCCTGATGTCTTTCTTTTTCTTGGCCTCTTTAAAGGGTCCATGCCCTGACTACTTCTTAAACAGGCCTATACAGTGAATGGGTGTTGCCTCACCCTAAGTGAAGCCCTGCAAAGACCTTGGCCTAAAGGGCTTAAGGTCTCCCAATGCATCCTGGGTCATCTTCAGTCATCCTGATGAATATTTGGTCACTGGATTCAAATGGCTCTGGAGGAGAAGTGAGGCTGGTGACTTGTACAGCCCTCCCTCACTCAAAACAAAGTCAAGTGTAAGTCATGTCATTATTTCTCTGATGGCACGGTCTTTGTTGGCAACAAAGGACATACACAATGTAACAGGCCCACAATCTTTTTCTCCTCTTCAACTCCTGCCCTCATTGTTCAGTCATTCAGTAGTGAACGACTCTTCATGACTCCATGGCCCATAACACACTAGTACTGTCTATGGGGTTTTTTTGGGAAAGGTACTGGGGTGGTTTGCCATTTCCTTCCATTGCCTTCTCCAGTGGATTCAGGCAAATGAAGGTGAAGTAACTTGCTGAGAGTCATACAGCTAATAAAAATCCAATGCCAGATTTGAACTCAACTCTCCTTGACTCCAGATTCAGTGCTCTATCCACTGGTTCTTCTAGCTGCCTCCTGCCCTCATACTGAGGAACTTCAATATATATTGATACTTCCTCAAACAGTGTAATCTCCAAGTTCCTCAAATCACACATTTCACATGACTTACTTCTCCACCCCCATCTCAGCCATACACAAAGATAGGCATAAAGTTGATCTTGCCATAACCCACAAATGCACCACTTCCATGTTCGTGAACTCGGAAATTCCCTTATCTGATCACAATCTACTGTCATTTCATCTTTCCCTCTTCCTTATAGCCCCAAACCCTGTTCTTTGTCCATATTGTGACCTCCAATCCCTCAACCACTTAAGTGTCTCCAGGACTTAGTGAGTCAGTTCAACCCTACACTGTCCTCTTCTCTCGAGTCCCTTCACACCACAACATATCACTGATCTTGCCCCTCAAAATCTCACCCTTGGATTGTTTCCACCTTCTATTGCCCTAGTTCCTACATATGTACTACTGGACAAAGGTAGAGAAAAGCATGCTTCCTGGATCTACAAATTTATGTTACATAATCTCAACTGGGAACTCGTTGCTACAAGACAATCCTTCTATATCTCCCTAATTAACTTACTATCCAACTCATTACAGTGACTTTTCCAAACCTTTTTATACCTCCTAAAATCTCCCTTAGATCTTTCTCCCCCAGCCTCTAAGCTGAGAATATTCCCTCATTTTACCAAAAAAATTGAGGCCATTTGCCAAGAATTCCCTCTCCCCTTCTCTTCCTCATCTCGTACTACCCAGATGCTTTCTGACACTAGGTCCTTCTTCACCCTTATCTCACATGAAGAGGTAGCCCTTCTCTTTGCCAAGGATAACTTCTCTACATGCACAAGTGGTTCCATGCTATCCTGTCTTCTCCAACAGATTGCCCCTTCTATCATCTCCACTCTCTTACTTATCTTCAGTCTCTCCTTGATTACTGGCTGCTTCCTGACTCACTAAAAACATGCCCACAATACTCCCATCCTCAAAAAATCTTCAATCCATCTCCTCCATCCTCCTTTATCTCTCCTACTTTTTGTGGCTAAACTCCTTGAGAATGCCATCTATAACATGCTCCTCCAATTCCCTTCTTACTCATTTGTTTTCTCTCTACAGGTCTGACTTCCAACTTCATCACTGAACCAAACAATCTCTTAATTAACAAATCTAATGGCCTTTTGCCAATTTTCATCCCTCTCCTCAATGCCCTTTTTTCTCTAGATTTTTGGGACACTATTCTCTTCTGGCTCTCCTACCTATTTCCCACTCCTTCTCAGTTTTCTTTACTGGATCTTCATCCAGGCCAGCCCAATGACAATGAGTGCCTCATCGACCCTCTTCTCTTATCCCTCTATACTATTTTACTTGGGAATCTCATCAGCTCCTAGGAATTCAATTACTGTCTTTTTGCCCATGATTCTCAAATTAACTCATCCGGCCCTAACATTTTTGCATACTTCCAGTCTCCTGTCTTGAACTGCCTTTTGGATATTTTGAACTAGATGTCCCACAGACATCTTAAACTCAACATGTCCAAAATGTAACTCATTTCCTCCAAGTTGTTCTCCCCCCATTTCAAATTTGTCTATTACTTACTGAGGGCACCATACTCTTCCAGTCCCCCAGGCTCACAATCTAAAGATCAACCTTGACTCCTCACTCTTTGTCACTGCCCCCCATATTCAATCTCTTTCCAAGGCCTGTGAATTTTACTTTTCTAATATTTCTTGCTTATATGACATTCTCTCTTCTGACACTGCTGCCACTTTGGCATAGGTTTTCATCAGATCACTCCTGGATTAGATGAAAGCACAGTTCTTCTGAAAGAATTCTGGACCTGCACACCACAAGTCTCTCCCCGCTCCAGTCCATCGTTTACTCAGCTGCCATGATTTTCCTAAAGCACAAGCCTGACCATGTCATCCTCATTAAATTCCAGTCGCTCTCTATCAGTTCTAAGATCAACTATAAAGTACTCTGGCATTCAACATTCTTCATAATCTGTACCCATGCACACACCTCACACACACATACACATACCTTTCCAGTTTTCTTATATAATATATTACCCCACCTATCCCCCCATCCATGTATTCTGAGATACAGTGACATTGGCTTCCTTATTGTTCCTGGAACAAGACACCCTATTTTCCAACTCCAGGCATTTTCACTTGCTGTCCCTGATGCTTAGAATGTTCTTCATCCTCCTCCTCTCCACATCCCAACTTCCTTCAAGTCCAAGGTAAAATCTTACCTTCTACAGGAAGCTTTTCTTGATCCCTCTTTATTCTTTTGCCTTCTTTCTATTGATTGTCTCTGATTTATCCTGCCTATATCTTGTTCATATTTGCATGTTGTCTCTACCATCAAATTGGGAGCTCTTTAAATGCAGACATTGTCTTTTACCTTTCCTTCTATCCACAGAACTTGGCATAGTGTCTGACACATAGTTAAGTACTTACTAAATGTTTACTGACTGACTGACTGACAGACGCTAGGTGTACCTTTTGGGTATGGTCCAGAGCCAAGGACACCATGGTCTATTATTTCAGTGCCTCCTGTCTCTATGTTTGTGTTTGGTTCTCTTTTCTCATCCTCTGGGACAAGTGATCTGGGATAGAAAAGGTTGTGTGTGGTCCATGATTGGGTTATGGTGTTATTCCAGAGTCAAAAAAAACAAATCACACCAAAAACTAGGTTACAGATTGAATTTGGGGCTGACAACACTCTCAAAGAAACCTGTCCTACTAAGAGTAGTGGAAAGTGAAGTCTGATAAGTGCCCATGTGCTACCTTGCATCATCATACTTACTTGTGTGCATGTTTCGTCTCCCTTGGTAAACTACAAGGTTTGGGAGAGTAAGGACTGCAAATTATTCTGTAAATAGACAACAGACACTTCTAGTTAGAGTAGAGAATTTCCTATGGGGCATTGTGGGAGGTAAGTTTGGAAAGGTAGCAGTCCCACTTCAAATCTCACCATCTCAGCTATCCTGGCTAGCCAACAAAATTAGTCTAAAATTCCACAACAACCCAGTATATCACTGAAAAATTATGTAGGAAGTAAGTGGGAAATGATGATTATTCTTCTCCCCCCCCCCTTTTTTTACCCCTTTAATGTTTAAAGTTAATAGTCAATAGTCAGTAAATATGTATCAAGCATTTACTACGTGCCAGGCACTGTGATAAGTGCTAAGGATACAAAAAGAGGCAAAAGATAATCTGCTCTCAAGAATCTAATGGGGGAGACAAGAAGGAAACAAATACGAACAAACCATCTACAGTTTGTGTGTATAAGAGGGAGGATATAGATAGATTGATATAGATATGGACCTACCAAGTGCAGAGAATATAGCCCCTGCCTTCAGGATGCTTACAATTAAGTAGAGGAGCTAAGACAAATACATAATGAACTAATATGTAAATTGGAACATATGTATATATGTGTATGTATATGTATATATACATATGTTTGTATGTGTGCGTGTGTGTGCTCTGAGGTCAGACGATGATAATAATCTGGCAAGTAGCATTTAGGACTTGGGGGTTACAAAACACTTTACAAATGGCATCTCCTTTGGTCTTCACAACAATCCTACGAGGGAGGTGCTATTATCATCCTCATTTTAACAATGAGAGTGGTTAGGTGACCTGCCTAGGGTCACAGAGCTCATCAACATCTAAGGCAAAGAATTTGAACTCGGGTCTTTCTGTCTCTAAGTCCAACACTCTAACCGCTGCACCACCATGCTGGGAGATGCCTCCCGGCTTCCAAGGGGCGTGGCTGCCGGTGACAGAGACACAGAAGCCCCAGAGCCAGTTGCCCACAAAGCAGCAGCTTTGATGCATGCCTGCCATTCACTGAATGGGCCACAGGATGCCACTGTTGCATTTACTCTGAGGCAACTCTTGCCTTGTGGTAGTGTTGGAAGGAAAAGGGAAAAGAAGAAATTCTGGGTCACCCCAAGATGAGACATAATTCAGATTTCTGCTGGTAAGATATGGCTACATTTTCTTTACCTCTTAAGATGTGGCTTTTGAAGTTTTGTGCGAACTTAAAATAAAACAAAAATCTTACACTCCTGAATTATTCCAGATAGAGTTGGAGACACTTAAAAATGTAACATAAGAGATGTTAGAAGGAAGAATCAACAGATTTGGTATCTGATTAGTTATAGGATCAGAGTTTCAAGCCTGGAGAGGAACTTAGAGGCTATTTGGTAGAACCTTTTCATTTGAGGAAACTGCGGTCCCAAAAGGTCTTAAGTTCAAGGTCATATCAGTATAAGTAACAGTCAGGATTTGAAAGACACCCTTCTGACTCTAAATCTAGTTCTCTTTTCACTGCCTCACCCATGGTAGTGAGTAATCAAAGATCCCTGCAAGGAACAGCTCATGGCTGGTTTGTATCATCTATCTATTTTCCCCCCAGCTGATCCAGGAGCAATGATGGTATTTATTCCATTGGATGAATGACAGATAAGCCTATTTCATCAGGCTAGAATAAGGATGGCTGTTTAAATACAGTCCTTGGAATGAAAATGGAGGTAGGTAATAGTTCCGTTTAAAAGAACCAGCTCAGATCCTATAATAAGGAACGAAACAGAGCCTCCCTCCCTTCGTCCTATTTTATATATTGAAGGATGAGATGGCCAGGGACCTTATCCAGCTCTCTCCAAATCACAAATCATGATGCTGGGGCCCCGACCCCAGCACCAGCTGCAAACATGGTAGCTAACAATGTCTCAAGGTCTTAGCTAATTTAGAGCGAAGATCAATTCTCTAGGTCAGAGTGACTCATCCAAATAGGGCATGAGCAACAGAGAGCTGGTAATAGGGCAATAAATTTGGAAACTAAACTAAAATGGCCTGAGTTTGAATAATTCAGAATGTAGGTTGCCATAGCAAGGAACAGTCATATCGGGCTTCAGTCAAGCCTGACATAAATCAAGCTTGCTCTACCCTAAATAAGACAGTCACCCTAGCTGGTGACTCAAAGATAGTTCCTTGCCACCTCATTGTTGGCTTTCAAACAAAACCAACAAAGAAATTCATGGGTGGAAAAAGTCTTATAAAGAGTATCTACTTGGACAAACAGAAGTCTTGAGTTCTCATCCCAGGATTGCCACTTACTGGCCATCCCATTTTGAGCAAGTCGCTTAATCTTGGGAGCCTCAGTTTTCCTCCTTTGTAACTGTGCCACCCCCTAGGGATGTTGTACAACTCAAATGGGGAAAGGAAGGTAGATGCTGTCAAATATTGGGTATTATTGGCAGTTATTGTTATTGCTGTTATTACTGCAGAGATAAAAATACTTGTTGACCCATACCATGAAGAAAGCTCAAACATTTCTATATCTGAAAAAATTGGCAACAGGCAACCAGCATGAGTGAAATCATGTGAATTAATTACAGAGTGCACAAGAAATAACAAAGGATCCAGTGTTTGACTTTCTGATTATTTTATTTCGACACTTCCTATGAATCCTGAAACTATGACCTTCATTGTAGGGAAACTGCTTTGACATCACGTATGGTGACTATTCAACTGGTATGCTGAGGACCTTGGATGTTATAATGGTGGCAGGATTCCGAGTCCTTCTCACCAAGACCAGATTAATCTGACTACTACTCCCCTCCTCAAAAACCTTCACAATCTCCTTATTTCCTCCAGGATAAAACTTGAATTCCTGATCTTAGCATTCAATGCCCTCCAGAATCTGAATAAACCCATTTCTCCAATTTTATCTCCTATTACTTGCCCTTTGTGGATTCTCTCACACCACTAGACCAACTGTTTCATAGGAGCCATGTTTATATGTATTTACTTAGCAATATACAATGGCAAACAGACTGACACTCAGGGAAATTAATGTCACTGAGTTTCACTACCATCCTTGCATTTGCATTATCTATTTTTCCTTCAAGGTCCAGATCAAAGCCCACCTCCTTGTTGGAGATTTTGCAATACCATTGCTAGATCTAAATCCCAGAGACATCCAAAAAAGGAGAACGAGGGGAAGGAAAGGGCTTATTTGTACAAAAAGTATTTATAGCAGCTCTATTTGTGGTGGCTAAGAACTGGTAATTGAAGATATGCCCATCAAATGGGAAACAGCTAAACAAACTGTAGTATGTGATTGTGATACTGCATGTAGTATAAGAAATGACAAGCAGGATACTTTCAGAAAAAACTGCAAAGACTTATATGAATTATGAAGTTCATGAAGTGAAGACAGCAGAACCAGGAGAACACTGTACACAGTAATGGTAATATTGCAGAATGAAAAACTGTGAATGACGTAGCTATTCTCGGCAATACAATAATTCAAGACAATCCCAAAGGACTATCTGCCTCCAGAGAAAGAACTGATATTGTCTGAATAAAGGCTGAAGCATGTATTTTGCATTGTTTTTCTTTCATTCTTTTTTTTAACTTGAGTCTTCTTATATGAAATGACTAATAGGGAAATATTTTACATGATTAAACATGTGTAATCTATATATGATTGCCTACCATTTTGGGAGGGGAGAGGAATGGGTAGGAGGGATAGAATTTGGAACTCTAAACTTAAAAAAAATACATATGTTTAAAAATTGTTTTAACATGTAATTGGGGAAAAATAAAATATTATATATTTAACAAGTAATTGGAAAATATTTATGAAATAAATAAAATTATAGTACAATAGGAAAAAAAAAGAATTTGAACTTGGGACAGATTCTGTTCCCTCCTGACCTCTTGGATGGGTTGGCTAGGTCTTCTTTGGTCTTGTCTTTTTTTCTAGTGTGGGTCCCACTGTTTCTGGTGGGATGTGGTAGCTGAGGAGAGAGACCTCACTCTTTGCAGGAATCTCTGACTTCTTGATGAATCTCCTGATGGCTCATTTCAGATCTTCACTTCAACTCCTTCTCTGTATAATATCCATCTGAGAACAGGCTCCATCCCTTGGTGTGATCCTGATAGGCCCTCAAAAAATATTATTGATTGAGCTGGTAGCAAGTATCCCATAATATTGCAAATGTTTTCCTGCCCAACTGCTGGGCTGGACCCATATCCTGTTGTAGCTCCAGAAAAGACTTTCTGGTTGGTGTATTGTCTTGGACAGTGTACTGACATTATTTCTTCCTACAGCTCTGTCCCAGGTTCCCTGGGCATTGTTGCTGGGCTCTGCTCCTCTTCCTTTGGAGGCTTCTGCAGTCTTCTTATGCTGTTCTGGACTGAATGGAGGGACTCATAGCTCCTTTGATTAGGTTTTCTTTAATATTGTTCCTTCTGATATATTTTTTTAGAATTTTAATGAGATAATTTCCCCCATTCTCTCACTCCTTCCACCTATCTCAGCGAATTCTTCTTTTGAGATTATCCCAACATAATGAAATCACCCTCCTACTCTTGCTGTAAGTATCCTCCCTTGAACATCCCTCATTATGATAAAGATCTGAGGTATTACATGTATCACTTTCCCATATAAGGATGTAAACAGATTACCCTTGTTTAGTCCCTTATGATTTCTGACTAATGTTTACCTTTTTATGCTTCTTTTGAGTCTTGTGTTGGAATGTCACATTTTCTATTCTACTGTGGTATTTTCATCAAAAATGCTTGAATGTTTTCCATTTCATTAAATATCCATTTTTTCCATCTGGGATTATACATCATTTTACTGGGCAGGTTATTTTTAGTTGTAATACTAACTCCTTTGTCTTCTGGAATATCATATTTCAAGTCCTCTACTCCTTTATAGTTGTAGCTGCTAAATCTTGTATGATTCTGACTGTGGCTCCAGCGTATTTGAATTATTTCTTTTTGAATGCTTTCAATTATTTTCAACTTGATCTGAGAGTTCTGAACTTTGGCTGGAATATTCCAGGGAATTTTCACTGTGGGATCTCTTTCAAGAGATGACCAGTGGATTCTTTCAATTTCTACTTTGCCCTCTGGCTCTAAGGTGTGCAGGAAGTTATCCTTTATAATTGCAAGAAATATCTTTCTAGGCTCTTTAGTTTTCAGATAGTCTAGTGATTCTTAAATTCTCTCTCCTTGATCTCTTTTACAGGGCAATTGTTGTTAGGGTTTTTTGGGGTTTTTGCTATGAGATATTTCACATTTTCTTCTATTTTTTTTCCCAATCTTTTGACTTTAATTTATTGTTTTTTGATGTCTCATGGAGTCATCAGCTTCCCCTTGGCCAATTCTGATTTTTAAAGAGTTATTCTTTTTTATTTTTTCTTACCTTGTTTATTAGCTCTATTTATTCTCTTTTCATGATTTTCTTCCATGGTTCTCATTTCTGTTCCCAATTTATCCTCTACTGCTCTTAATCTGATTTTTTTAAAATTTTTGTTCATTTTTATCTCTTTAATTCTTCTAGGAATTTTTGTTAGGCTTATGTCTGATCTATACTTTTCTTTGGAGTTTTGTTTATAGATATTTTCAAGTCATTGTCTTTTTCTGAGTTTGGGTTTTGAGCTTCCCTGTCAGCATAGTAGCTTTGTATGGTCATGTTCTTTTTTGATTATTGGTTGCTCATTTTTCTAGATGCCTTTTTGACTTCAGACTTTGTTATTGTTGGGCTCTGTTCATCTCTAAGAAAGATTTGTGACCTGGACATCTATCTTTTGTGTCCTGCAGCTTTCACAGCTCAGTCTGAGGGCCTGAAATTTTTTGGTGCTTTCAAAGTCATGAAACCTGGAAAGAGGTCTGCCTTCCTGGTTTGTACTCTGCAGGTTTCCCTGACGCACGTTTGGGTCTGTTGACTTGTGTGTAGTTAAGTTTCTGTAGATTGCTGCTAGATTCAATGACAACTAGCTTGCTGGGCAGTTCTGCAGGTTCAGAGCAACTGAACTGCTGGCTTCCCCTTGATGTTGGTCTTTTGTCCTGATTTATTTCATTCCAGGCTTATGTGTAGGACTAAAGGTTAGAATTCAGTAACTACTCAGTTCTCGGATTCAGAGCCTCACAGCTACCTACGCTTTTGAAACTTGTTCATGGCTCTTTACACAAATAGGGCCTCTGCTCCCTGAAGACTGAGATTATTCCTCTCTATTCTGGAACCCTAACCCCAAACTGGGTAATTAATGGCTAGTTGTTGCCCTTCATTCTCGAAGAGGACCAGAAATGACATCACTATGATAAAGTGAAGTTTCAGTATGTCCAGCTGTGGCTGATCAGACCAATAAGAGCTCAGAATGCTCTACCACAGATTGGACATAGACAGCCCGTGTGAATATTTGGGGTGAATATCCCAAATTTGCGCATCCTGCATTTACTTTGTATTGTCTCAATTCTGCTTTGCTCATAAAGCACAGCACGCTTTCTGATGTGGGCACATCATGCTGAGCAGTCCTGTGCTAGTGTCTCCCATGTTGCACAGTCAAATCCAGAGTTCTTGAGAGAGACTTTGAGAGTGTCCTTGTATCGCTTCTTCTGACCACCATGTGATCACCTGCCTTATGTGAGTTCTCCATAAAATAGTCTTTTTGGAAAGCGTACATTTTGCCTTTGAACAACATGGCCAACCTATCAGAGTTGCGCTATTTGAAGCATAGTTTGAATGCTTGGCAGTTCAACTTGAGCAAGGACTTCAGCGTCTGGTACTTTTTCCTGCCAGGTGATCCTCAGAATCTTTCTAAGACAGTTCAAATGGAAACGATTGAATTTCCTGTCATGGTGCTGGTAGACTGTCCATGTTGAACAGGCATACAACAATGAAGTGAGCACAACAGCTCTGTAGACTTTCAGTTTGGTAGTCAGTCTAATACCTCTTCTATCCCATACCAAACGCTGAGCTAGCTCTGGCAATGCGTGCATCAACTTCATTGTCAATGTGTACATCCCTAGAAAGTACACTACCAAGGTTAGTGAACTTATCCACAGCATTCAAAACTTCTCCATTTGCTCTCCATTCCACGTATGGATGGTGTGGTGGTGGCTGATGGAGCACCTCTGTTTCCTTGGTGTTAATTATTAGGCCAAAATTAGCTCAGGCAGCAGAGAATTGATCCGTACTTTGTTGCATCTCAGCTTCAGAGGCTTCATTGAGTGCACAATCATGCACCAACATTCTCTCCACTTTAGTCTTGGCTTACAGCCTTTTCAAATTCAAGAACTTATCATCAGTACGGTAGTTGACCTTGATGCCATGTTCATCCTCGTTGAAAGCATTTGACAAAATGGCTGAAAACATCATGTTAAAAAACATGGGAGCAAGCACACAGCCCTGTTTCACTCCAGGTGACTGGGAAGGCACAAGAGCATTGTCCACTATCCAGAACCCAGGCAAACATGCCATCATGAAATTGACGTACAATACAGATGAACTTCTCTGAGCAACCAAATTTTGACATAATTTTTCCATAAGCCCTCATGACTAACAGTGTCAAAGGCCTTGGTCAGATCTACAAATGCTGTGTACAGACCTCTGTTCTGCTCCTGGCATTTCTCCTGGAGTTGTTGGGCAGCAAACACCATATAGACTGTTCCTCAGCCCTTTCTGAAGTCACACTGGCTCTCAGGTATATGACCATTTCCCAGGTGAAGAATCAGCCTATTAAGAAGGACTCTAGCAAGAATTTTTCCATCAATGACTAAGAGAGAGATGCACGCTCCCATGATTGTCACAGAACAATTTATTCCCTTTACCTTTATAGTGATGGGCAATGGAGGCAACCTCGAACTCCTGGGGGATAACTTCCTCTTGCCATATAACCTGGAAAATTTCAGTCAGCTTTTGTATGAGCAATGGTCCCCCTACCTTGTAAATCTCAGTTGGAATAGAATCAGCACCAGGTGCTTTGCCACATGAAAGGAGCCTAATGACCCTCAAAACCTCTTCTTCAGTTGGAAGATCTGCTAAGGAGGGACTGACTTCAACCTGAAGTAAATGATCAATGGCCTCAGCATTGATTGATGATGGTCTGTTGAGAACACTATGGAAGTGTTCAGCCCATCTCTCTAGGATAATGTCCTCAGCACTAATTAATGTGGCTCCATCAGCATTAAGGAGTTGTGATACACTATAGGTTTTTGGTCCATAAATAGCTTTCAGGGATTCATAAAAGTGCTTTGGATTGTTACTATCAGCATAAAATTGAATTTCATCTGCCTTCTTACTGAGCCAGGAATTCTATATCTCTCTAAGTTTTGCTTGTACTTTGCTTTTGATGGAATTAAATGCTGCCTTCTTAGAGGTGGATGAACTATCCTGCTGGTATGTCCTGTGGAGCCCTCATTTTTCATTTAGCACCTTCTGAATTTCCCCATCATTTTTATCAAACCAATCTTGGTTTTTGCAAGTGTTCTGACTCAGATGAGCAAATGCAGTGCTGTACACCAAATCTCTGAAAGCTGCCCTCTCTTTTTCTGCTCCACTGTTACCAACTATGTGTTGACTCAACTTTCCCTCCAAGTTAGCAAATTGTTCATGCTCAAAGAAGAGCTCTAATTTGTGGACATTAATTCTTCTGGTAGTCATTTTGTCTTGGCGGCAGCACTTTCAATGAATGGGACTATTAATTTAGAGTGTAGGACGTGTTCAAGGAGGACCAGAACCTTTGGTGTGATGGTTGCTGAGCCCTTTTGGGGGCTCTTTTCGCCTTTGGTGTTCACCTGTTCCACTCAACTCTCACCTGTGGCTCCAAGAAACTGCAGCATGGCCAGCGGCCACACCTCAGTAAACCATTTCTGCAAACGGACAAAACTAGGTTGAGGGTAACGAATGGGTCTCAAACCCATTGGCAAGTTAGAGGGATGTCTACACCAAGCATGTGAAAATTTCCTCTGATGGAATGGGAGGATGAGAACAATTTGTTCCAATGACCATGAAGGCAGCTGAAGCAGGTGATGTGGAGAGCTTAGAGCTTGGTCAGACATCCCGAAGAAGCCAAGGTCATCCACTGCATCCTGAGCCATTGCCAGCCATCTTGACTCTGTCCTGCCACTAGATAATGAATAACAGAGCTGCCATATGGCATAAATTCTTGGATCCAGTGTTAGAACAGGAGTGCCCAAGTATTCAGTGTCTTTATCATCATTGGGCACTGGACTGCTCCTCACCACTGAGACCACTGTAGACACCTCAGCCCACTGCTGCTTTCACCTCTTGTGGCATTGCTGCTGCTGTTCTTCCGGCCAGTTCCCACCCCAGTGACCAAAATCTTCTCTTTCTCTCTTCCTCTGCTTCCCTGAGCTATGAAAATTACTTACTGTGACTTTTTCTTGGTTTTCCACAATTCACTTAGGTACATTTTCTAGGCTGTTGAAAAGTCAGGCAACGGATCCTCTGCTCTTGTTGCGTACTTTGTAATTAATTCACATGATTTCACTCATAGAGGCTGTTTGCTGTTAGTTTTTCTGATTATTTACAGAAATATCAATGTTTGCATTTTCTTAATGATATGATTCAACAAGCAGTTTTATGTCTACAGTAATAACAATAACACTGCAGAAACACCTAGTATGTGAAGAACATTTGATACGACCCACCTTCCTTTCCCCAATTTGAGTTATATAACATCTCTAGGAGATGGAAGAATTATGGGGGAATGTGTGGAGAGCTAGGCAAAAATGCTATCTTTCAAAATGCTATCTTTCACTCCACCATTTTCTCCACCCTCCTATTTTTAGAACCTGGGAGAAACACTTGTGGGAGATCTGGGCTCCTCTAGATCATATCATGTTTGCTTTTTATCTGGAAATCCCCTCATGAGTTCTGTTTCAAACATTTTGAGCTCAAGGTTATGGTGGGATATTCCAGAAGACATATCTAAATGGAGATACACAGTTGGAAATATAAGACTGCAAAGCTAGAGAGAGAAGATTTTCAGAGTTGCCAGCATAAAGCAAAGGACTGAATGCACATCCTGCCACTTCTAATTTCATAACATCATATGTATATATATATATATATATATATATATATATCCTAACTTATGTTAATATTACTAATAGCTAACAGTTATATAGCCCTTTAAGGTTTGTAAAGCACTTTCCATCTGCTACCTTATGCAATCTAAGTGTGAGTCTTCCCTAAGGTTCTGAACTGTTTTCTTTCTCTCTATACATTTTCTCACTCAGTTATCTCATCATTTCCCATAGAATTAATTATGTTCTTTACACAGATAACTTCATTTACATGTCCATCTTCAGTGTCTCTCCTAAGCTTTAGTCCTGTATAGCCAGCTACCTACTGGATGTCCTGGGGACTTCTAAAACTTGACTTTTCCAAAAAAGAGCTCATTATCTTTTCCCTCAAACCTACTTCTCTTCTGAACTTCCCTACATGACTAAAACAACAAGGGGACATTAAAAGATTTTTTTTAAAGTACATGAGGATTAGATAATGATGAAAATGGGATTTTTTTAAAAAAAATAGAATGATAGTGAAGGCCTAGAATACCATGAACTAAATACTACAACTCCCCTACGGGTGAATCAAAGTATTTTATATGACCAAATTACAGAGAGAAAGGATGAATAAATGTGCAAAGGGGAGGTGGACTATAGAAGAGAATGTGTGATATATCCTAATCAAGTCCAAGAGTCAACAAAGATAACTTCTAAAGCTTCTCAGTAATTATCAGAAAGAGGAGCTTACAGGAAAATTAGAGAGGCAGCAAAAGCTAGGGATTGAAAGAGGGAACAAATGGGAATTTTAATTCAACCCCAGGAAGGGGTCCCACTGAAGAATATTTCCATGGGGGAAGAAATACAAACCTGGAATGGGAGGTGGGGACCTCACAATGGGTATAATCGGGTAAGTATTTTTGCACCAATATACTACTTCCTCAATAATAACCTGCCTCAAGAGAAGAGAAATTGGCATAGAAATAATTGTCACCCAGAAGAGTGGAAAGACACAGATCCAGAAAGGAGGCTGCATGGCAAATGGGAAGGAATATAATTATGGAAAGGGAAGAGATCAGATTTAGACGGAACAACTTGAGACACAGGATAATTTCTATGATGGAGAAATTCCTCTATCCTTATTACTTTCCGTATGAATTGACACTTTTCAGAGTGTCAAAAAAAAAAGGATTGAGAGATCAAGATCTACAAAGGCACAGAAATTGGCTACAAGTGGGAGGTCAAAGATGGCACTTCAGAAGCTTTAATGCTACAAAGAATATAAAGAGACTAAAGAAGATATTAAACAGGTATAAAAACTATGAATCAAAGTTCAGAATAAACAGAAAGGGAAGAAAACAAGGTAAAGAAATCCTTCAGCATGTTCAACATGTACAAAATACTTTTCACACAGACACAGATCTAAATAACTGGAAAAATAACTGCTCATGGGTAGTCCAACATAATAAAAATGTCAATACTACCTAAATTAATTTACTTATTCAGCACCATAGCAATCAAACTACCGAATAACTACTTTATAGGGCTAGAAAAAATAGTAACAAAATTCATCTGGAAGAACAGAAAGTCAAGGGAATCAATTTTTTTAAATGGGAAAGAAAGAGGCCTAGTAGTGCAGAGCTCAAACTATACTGCAAAGCTGAAATCACCAAAAACGATTTAGTACTGGATAAGAAATAATAGCTGATCAATAGAACAGTATCGGAAGCAAAGGAACACAATGACCCAGTGTTTGATAACCTAAAGATACTAGCTATCAGACAAGAACTCATTTGTCAAAAACTGCTGGGAAAACTGGAAAGCAGCTTGGTAGAGACTGGGCATAGACCAACATCTCACACAGTATACCAAGATAAGCTCAGAATATGGACATGGTTTAGATTATAAAGGGTGATATCATAAGAAAATTAGTGGAGCCTGGAAGAAATTGCCTATCAGATCTATGGATAGAAGGAAAGTTCATGACCAAACAAAAAACTAGAAAGGTTCACATGAAATAATATAATAGGTAATTTTGATTCCATAAAGCCAAAAAGTTTTTGCATAAATAAAATCAATGTTAGTAAAATTAGAAAGAAGAAAAGCAAGAAGCTGGGGGAAAATCTTAGGAACAAGTTTCTCTGATAAAGGTTTTATTTCTCAGATATGTAGTGAACTAAGCTTTAAAGACCAAACAGAGGAGTTTCTATTTTATCATGGAGGGAGTAGGAGCCACTGAGGGTTTTTGAGCAGGGGAGCAGCACAGTCCCTACGTTTTAGGGATAGCACATTGGCATTTGTGTGAAAGACAGATAGGTGAAAGGAGAGACTTGAATAAAAGAGATCTGTAAGGAAACTCTTGCAATTGTCCAGAGGAGAAGTGATGAGGATGGTTGTGGCATGAACAGACAGATGCAAGTGATACTGCAGAGTGGAATCAGTAAGCTGTATCAACTGATTGTATATTACATAATGAAAAATCGAAGAGGAAGAGTTGTCAATGACTCTGAGGTTGCTACCCTGGGTGACTGGAAGTACATAATACCATTGACAGAAACAGGGAAGTTAGGAGAAGTGGAAAGTTTTGAGAGAAAAATAATGATTTCTGTTTCAAACATAAATACTTACTCTGAACAGAAAAGTCATCTAGTTAGCAACGTCCAATAGACAATGATTGATGTGGAACTGGAATTCTGGAAAAACTAGAAGTGGATAGATACCTAGGTAGTCATCAACATGGAGATGAGAACTGAACCCAGGGGAGGTGATAAAATTACGGGGAGAGAGAAGAGAGAAAGAGAGACAGAGAGAGAGAGAAGAGGTGACATCCACGGATGATGATCTGTCAAAGACATCTGAGAAGAAGTAACCAGACATGAAGTTTGGAGATGATTCTTGCAAAGAAAAATTTGAGGGGATGGGATCAAAGGTATAAGTGGAGGGGTTGGCCAAGTATGTGAAATCTAGTATTTGAAACAGCATTTGTTTACTGAGAAGTGAAATATGGAATTAAACATTTTCTGCAACAAATCCCATACTAGATTTGGAGTGGAGGGAGAAGAAAGATTCTTTGGGATTATAGATACCCAAATTCTGTTATATAAGTGAAAAAGAGTCCCTCAGGAGAGAGAATAACTTGTCTTTCTCTGTTTCACTACTCTGCCCCCAAGTCCTCCTCCCCAAAGCAAGCAAATGATATATCTTTAAGTTTTTAACAAAAGGAACACAGGCAAACTATCCTGGAAGCCATAATCAGAATGTTCATGTACTTCAGGTAATGACATTTGCCTTGTCCAATATTTACCTTTTTTAATCTGATCCTCTGGAAAATGACTAATCCTTAATGCTAGAATTCAGTGATGTACCAAGAAGGGAAAAGAGGTAGTATAGTTACACGAACATTCAGAGTTTAATTTCTCTTTTTGGAGGTTAGCTACTTCTTTTGTAAATTGAAGCTGCCTGGGATTTGGGGTCTATATTAGTCAAAGATTACTCAAGTATGAAAAATACTTCAAAAAACCCATCAAAAGAGGTTTTACCTCTGCTGTCCTTAGCCACACAGAAGAGAAATCACTGTCAGGGACAAATCATATTACCTGAAGTGCTAAAGCTCAGAGATCACTAATTCATTTCAAGAGTGCTCAGATTTCCTTTAGACAGACTGTGGCCAAAGGAAAGAGATTAGCACACTGACCACAAACAACCTTATCTTTAAAAATAAAGTTAATGAACCATAAAATGAACCCAACGATAGCCTCTAATTGCTTCGATGCCTGGCCTTTGATGAAAGTCACAGTTTTTATTTGACGGGCCCCTTCCCTGGTCCCAGAAGTCTCCCTTTTTGTAATTTGCAGCCAATCAGCCATAGCAAACTGACATTCTTTTGTGGGGTGGTTTCCAGGTAGTTAAAATGATCTGTGTGACTTATTAGTTGGTCATTTTGATAGTTTCTGGAATTTTTTCTTCCAAGACAGTGAATTAAAAAAAAAAAAAACCTCATGCCAAAAAAATTCTTTCCAAACTTAATCCATACCCTGTGATCTTACAACTTAATTATGACAAGCCAGACAAGGAGAGAATTAAGTACAGTCAATGAAGGGGATAGGCAGTAGGAGGGTTATATAATTGGCCCTTAGTTTCCCCCTTCTGTTTGTCTTTTCTCAACCCACTCTCCTAGGGAGAACCTGGAAGAGGGCCATGGCACCTGCTCTGTGCTAGGTTTAGAAACGAAGAACTCTATCTTTGTGTCTCCCTATGTGCTTTGTCCATAGTAGGTACCTGACAGATGCTAACCTTAATTGAATGAATATCATATTTTATAGCTACTGGATATTGTATAACTAATACATATATTTGGGAGAAGAAAGAACTGAGAAGCAGGAGGGCAATTTATACTGAGACAACAATATTTTAAATACAAACAACCCTAAAAGACTTAGGAATCTTGAGTGATGCAATGACCAAGTCAGTTCCAAAGGAAGGATGATACACACCTGCTGACGGAGGTGATGGGCCCAAGGTGCACAATGAGACAGACGTTTTTGGACAAGGCAAATGCGTTGGTTTATTTTGCTTCACTGCTTATTATCAGAATTATGGCTTTTTTTAATTGGGGGAAGTGTACGGGAGAGATAACAATAAAAGTTGCCCCCTCAAAAAAAAGTTTTTGAAACATGCTTTTTAAATGGACAGAGGACAGAGCGATGTTCAGAAGAAAACACAGATAAGCAGAACAATTTTGAATGTAAATTTTTTTCTCTTTTTTAAAACAAACCGTATGTAATAGAGTTTGTATTTTATACACTGGTTTTACTGTTTTACTTTCTATGTTGAAATGTTTGGGGTTTTTTGGTTCCCATTAATTTCAGAACAAAAACCCCATAAAAACTGCGTTCATTGACAACAATAATGTGTAAGAAATGCTTTAAAAGCACAGCTAAGAAGAGCTGTAGTTTTCTGACCTTTCTGCCTGACTGAGCTGCTCTCTCCAAGGAAACCAATGATCTCTTCACTCCGAAATCCAATGACTTTTTCTCATTTTTCATCCTTGTTGACCTCTCTACAGTGGTGTATGCTGCTGAACAGCCTTCTTTTGCTGAATAGGCTTGCTACCCTAGGTTTTCATGAAACTTCCATCATGGCTCTTTTTTTCCATGCTTTTTCCTTTTCCTTTGATGTATCATCATACACGTTCTATATCCCTGCATGTTTGTACCCTAGGATTCCGTCCTGGGCCTTCTCCTCTCTCTACACTTCCGATAGCGAACACACTTGCTCCCACAGATTGGATTACTATATCGCTGTCTATGGTTCTGAATGGAACAAGATAAAATCCTTGCCACATTCAGCTCTTACTTCTATCCTAATTTCCAAATGTGCCTCTTCAGTTTTCTCAGCACCGTCATTTCCTTGTTCTCGACCTGTCTGAATGGTCTTCCTCAGTCTCCTCAATCAATGGATAACATGGAACTGGAACTCAAGAGACTAGGGCCCAGCATATAAAGGTCTTGGGAACCATGTGAATAGGGATGATCATTGAGCCTATGATATCTGCCACGATGAAATACAAAGTCCTCTGCCTGGCATTTTAAGTTCTGCCTAATCTACTTCCAGCCTACCTTTCCAAACCTTTCACACATTACTCATGAACATGATGGCTCAGCTAACCTAGCCTGTCTGATGTTCCTCATGCACAATAAGCCATCTCTCATCTCTTTTCCTCTCTGTAAACTTTCCACTCTGCGGAAAATGTTCTTCCTTCTCACCTCTACATCCTGGAATGCTTAGATCCTATCTATGATGGCTCAGCTCAAATACCACTTCCTCAAGAGACTTTCTAAATTCCCCAGTTACTACAGCCCCTCCTCAATGACCTTGTATTTACTTTGTATTTTCAGCTAGTTCTAGATTAGCACAAATAATGAATATTGTGAAATGGTTGCATGTATATGAATTCTCACCATTTGAAGTTGTAATTATGCAAAATATAATATTTTTATATATGAAGTTTATATATATATATATGTGTGTGTATAATATATGTATGTATGCTACTGTTGGGACAGATTTTAGGGAATGAGCTGGACAAATCCCACAGTCGGCCATTCTAAGATCACTTATTCTCTTCAAAATCCTTCAAGGATGAGGAATCTGTGGGCTCAAGGCCACATGTGGCCCTTTAAGTCCTCAAGTGCTGTCCTTTGACTGAATCCAGAATAAATCCTAGGGATTCAGTCAAAGGGCCACACACCTAGAGGGCCATATGTGGCCTTAAGGCTGCAGATTCCCTAACCCTGGATTTGCTTCCTGTACAGTACCCTCAGTTATCACCCTTTCAGCTTCATCCTTTTGGTTTACAACATTAAGCCCCATTAAATTACGGATAGTCTAGGAACACTTGGGGGGAGGCTCTACAAGTAAGGAATTAGGTGGCTAGAATGGGCAGAGTAGGAAAAAGGGTTAGAAGGTGCAAAAAGGGAGGTTCAGGTTTGGTGTAAAGAAATTTTCCCCAGCAAACCCACCCAAATGGCAGCCTTAGTAGGTTCTCCTCACTGGAGATGTTTCCCATAGAGGCAAGGAGACCACTTTTCAAGAATATTGTAGTACAGACTCTTGGTCAGGTTGGGTCATATTAGATGGTCTCTAAGATTCCCTCCTGCTCGGAGATTATGCGATGGCAGGAGAGGATTTGGAAGAAATTAGGGGAGAAAATTGTACTGAATGGAGAAGAGGTGGAGAACAAGGGACAAGTGCTCGATTTGGTTTCTTTTCACGTTCTATTAATGACTTTTCAAGAGCCAAAGCCTTGGGCAGAGTGAGGCCCTTCCTTTCTTCACTCTCTAGCCTGGCTGCCTGGACAACACCTCCCACCCCCACCACTTCCCAGCGCGGTTCCCTACCCCTCTTCTGCCTTCTCCGCTACCCTTGGCAGAATTAGGAGGGCACACGGAGAGGGAAAGCTTTCAGACAGGACCCAAGTCACCCACATCGTGGTCACTTTTCACGTCCCAACTAGACGGGTATAACCAGTCAGTCTTCCTGCCCCAGGGCACCTTCCTTGCAGAGGAAGGGCATGTTTACACCTCGTAAGCTATGCCAGGTGCTAAACCCAGGCAGAACAGAAGCCCACGGTTCCGCAGGAGGGCGTGCCCTGCATGTGGGTAGCAAGGAAACTGTGGGGCGTGAGAAAGAGAGAAACTCTAGCGAGGTCAGGAGAGACACCTGGGAATGGGAGGGGTGGGGGCAGAAGGCAGAAAAGCAGGCGAGCAGGAGGATCCTGATTGACAAGGAGGTGAGACAGAGTCGAGAGGGAGGCAAGTCCAAGGCTTAGGTGAGAAAACGATGCGGACCTTTTGCGCGCTCGGCGGTTCCATGCGGCCTCTACCCAGGTGCGCGCCATTCTCCCACACCTGGGAGAAGGGGTAGGTGGGTTGGGAGGGGGAGTGTGGGTGGGGAGAAAGGAGTAAAGGAAGGGAGGAAACATGACTCTTGAGAGTCTAGGGTTGGGGAGCATACATAAGAGAAAAGAGATGAGGAGTGAAGTAGGAGTGCAGTGACTGTGACCTGATCTCCCATTGTACCTAAGCTGTAAATTGAACCGAACAACGTGCAGCCATACTTGTCAGTACTTGCCTCCTGCACTGGAGCTGGTGAGTTAGAACATCTGTTTAGATGTAGAACAGGAAGTGGTATGTGGACTCGGAAGAAAGGATGGTATCACATCTTGGAGTTAAAGAGAGAGGCCCGGATTTGGAGCCAGAAGATCCCTACCTATGAGACTTTGGACTCCTCACCTCACTTTTCTGGACCTCACTTTGCTTATCTCTAAAATGGAAGGGTTGGGCTACATCTAGAAGGTTCATTCTGGCGCTTGTATTTGTGTGTAGTTGTTTGGGTGCAGAAGGCTAGTAGTTCTATATACTTTTTTGCACATTTATGCAGCTCTCTTTATGTCTTACAAAAACTGATCCTCATAAAAATACCGTGAGGTAGGAAACAAACCTTTATTAAGCATCTATTATTTACCAGACACTGTACTTTACATTTTACAAATAATTTGTAACATATTTGATTTTTACAACAACTCTGGTAGGTACGTAGATACTGTTATCACCCTTTTATAGATGGGATGTGTGTTTACCCTTTGTTGCCAAAGAAGACCATGCCATCAGAGAAATGATGACATGACTTGCACTTGACTTTTGTTTTTGAGTGAGGGAGGGCTGTGCAGGTCACCAGCCTCACTTCTCCTCCAGAATAATCTGAATCCAGTGACCAGATATTCATCAAGATGACTGGAGATGACCTAGGATGAGGCAATTGGGGTTAAGTGACATGCCCAAGGTCACATAGCTAGGGAGTGTCAAGTGTCTGAGGTGAGATCTGAACTCAGGTCTTCCTGACTCCTGCACCGGTGCTCTATCCACTGCACCACCTAGCTGCCCTTGCAGTAAGCCACCCTGCTGCTTCTGTGATAGTTAGTGAAAGTCTTATTCTGCCTGTATTGCAGAATGAGAAAAGTTGCCTACGATCACATAATTATAATAGAGTCAGATTCAAACTTGGTTCTCCTAAGTCATTCTATTTTACCACACTGCAGTCACAGAAACAGTTCATGTGTGCTAAATTTCTAGTGTTCTCATCCTTGGATTAGTTTTAGATTAAAAAAAATTAGATATGAAAAATTAAACCCTTTTTTTATTGAAACATCATATTGGGGGAAAAAATTTTTACAGGTCAGTGTGTGACACACAGCTCTTTGTTGGAATAAATAATTTTGTCTCCTTCTCTGGTAACGGTTTTGAATTCCCAAGTTTCCCAAGTCTGGGTGGTGCAATGTTTTGTGAAGGAACTATTTGAGATTCTTCTGTTACCACAATTGATGTTCTAAGCACCCAACATTCTTTACTAACCTCAGACCCGGTTTCTGTTGAACATTAATGGATTCCTCTCTACCCCAGCTTCTCATCTAAGAATTCTGTATTCTTGAGGAAAACCACTTCTGCTGAGAAAGAGCTTTGAGCATTCAGTGAATTTCTCCCATAAGTACTCTCAATAGTGTAAGTTGAACAGCATTTCAATGGATCATTTTTTTTCAGCAAGGTACAAGGGTCTGAAGACTCATTACTGAACAGGATTCATTTGAAAGCTGCCTTCTGTCCTGGAGTGCTTAGAGGAATGGTTTCGGACATATTTTTACAAATCCAAAGGAATTACAGTGCCAGCTGTGAGTACTAAACATTTCCCAAGGCAGTGTTGTCCTCTCAGGGGTAATTTTTAAAAATTAAATTTGAAGCCTAGGTTTAGTCATGTAAAAATTGGTTTTAGGAAGTAGACCAGTGATCATCTGCAAAACTAATTGAATCCCTACATACTGCTGCCCCTCCCCACATTTCTTACATGTTGTGCTTAAGAAAAAAATACAAATTTGCATGGGTTTGCAACGTTCTGTGAATAATACACCATATTTTGTCAGAATCAATTCTCTCCATAATTCTTATAGAAGCAAGACATAGATAAATATCTGTGAAATTGATGAGTGGGCAAATTGAAACTGAAACCTCTTTTTGGTCTTTCAGGGGAATGAGAGTCATGTGTCTTTTGTATATTCCCACTTGTGCTGTCAGTCACTGATACATGGACTGTTCCATTATTTCATTGGTGTAGGGACTTTGTCCAAGAAGGCAAACATTTATTACTTGCTTTCTATTTGCTGAGTACTGTTGAAAACGTTAAGAATAAAAATACATTTAAAAAGAAAGACAGTCCCTGGTATTAAGGAACTTGCATTCCAATGTAGGAATGAAACCCATAAAAGGGAGGTGAGAAACTGAGAGGGAGACTGGGAAAGTCCTACTTTAGGAAAATGGTGGCAAAGTCCAGAGAACCAAATGTACTGAGTCCTAACTCAAAATAATTTCTAGGAGGAACTCACCCATGAGAGAAGAGGACTTCAGGAATGGAGGGAGATAGCAGCCAAGGCATGTTGGCAAATTCTTAAAAGCAAACCAGATAACCTTTTATCAGGAATATTATAGAAGGGATTTCTTAATGCCATAAAAAGTGACCTCTCATATTCCTTCCCATGATACAATTCCTCCATTCCTTAGCTATCTCTGGCTCAGGACTCCCTCACGTAGAGTGGATGTTCCCAGACAGACCACAAGCCCTTTCTGCCTTTCCATTCTATACGATTCTTGTCTGTCTTTCCATGGATATTTTATAATGGATTTAGCACAAATGTTGAAGACTGTGTCCACTATGGCATTATAACATGTGTGAATATCATAGCTCCCAGGGATCAGTGGGATAGGGTTGAAAGGGCAATCAGAATAGTGAAAGACCTTAAGTTCGTGCTGGATATGGATAGGAATTGATTAAAAGCCTGGGAATATTTAGAAGGAAAGATTTTGGGTAGAGGAGGGAGACGTATAGTCGTAATAATAGCTCCTATTTATGTAGAGCGTTAAGGTTTGCAAAGTATTCTACAAATGTTATCTCATTTGATCCTAATAGTATCCCTGGAGGTAGATGCTATTATCCTCATTTGGGGAAACTGAGGAAGACAGCAGTTAAGTGACTTGCCTAGGTTCACATAGCTAGTCAGGATCTGGGGTCATATTTTAACTCAGGTCTTACTGACTCCATGTCCAGCACTCTATCCATTGCTCCAACTAACTGCATGTATGATATGTGTAATGACATTTTATTTGTAATATATATGTGGGCAGCTAGGTGGCACAGTGAACAGAGCACCCAGCCTGGAGTCAGGAAAACCTGAGCTCAAATATAACTTCAGACACTAGCTGTGTAACCCTGGGCAAGTTACTTAACGCTGTTTGCCTCAGTTTCCTCTCCTGTAAAATGAGCCAGCAAGGAAATAGCAAACCATTACGATATCTTTGCCAAAGAAAACTCCAAATGAGGTCATGAAGAGTCAGTTACAACTGAAATGATCAAACCAAAATAAAATGTATATAATTACTTGTAATAAGTATATAATTTATAATTACATATAAAGTGTCTTCAGATATTTAGAGGGCTATCATATGGAAGAGGGACTGGGCTGTTTGGTCCCAGAATGCAGAATGTAGACTTGATGTCAAGGAGAACTCCTAAATTATTATTAAAACTGAAAAAGTGGAACAGGCTGCCTGGGGAGATCATAAACTGCTCCTCCTCAGAGGTTTTTAGGTGCCTGGGTGACCACTTCCTGGGGGCTTGATAGTGAATGTTCTTTTCAGGTACATGTCAGGCTGGATAGCCTCTGTGAAAAAACTTCTAACTCTGAAGTCCTGCAATTCTGCGAGTGTGCCATAGGCACAACAGTGAGGTTTGATCCCAACAGTGCTTCTTTTCAGTTCCATCTTTGGGATCCATCTGTTGAGATCCATGATCTCATTGATTTCAGTCAGCCAGGTGCACAGCATGAGGAAGACCTGAGTTCAAATTCAACCTCATATACTTACTAGTTGTGTGACCTTGGGCCAGGTGACTTAACCACTATTTGCCTCAATTTCCTCATCTGGAAAATAGAGATAGTAGTAGCACTAAGTTCACAGAGTTATTGGGAAGATCTGATAATATTTGTAAAGCACGTAGCACAGTGCCTGGCACATAGTAGGTGCCATGTAAATGTTACCTATTATTATTCTCTGGCAGTGTGAATTGCAGATCATTTAGGCCTTCTCATCCCATTCAACTGTTTTCCAGGTTCTCTCATAAATCTACCCAACAGGGTCTTCATCGTAATCAAAGAAGAGAAACGTTCTCCTTTTCTATTAAAAGACAAAAATGACAACATAGTAGGATGGGTTAAAGATGGGATCACTATTAGTATGTCTGAGTATTTTTTAATGATTCATTTATGAAACAACATACAGAATTTTCTGTCACTGGACGTATTGAAGCGGATGTTAAAGGAATTTTCCAGAGATGCTAAATAGAGGAGATTGATATATCATCAGGTAGATTTTAACAAGGTGCCTTGTAAATTTCCTTCCAATTCTAAGGCTATAACTTCATTCGAAGAGTCAGTCAACCCTGTGAAGTGTGGGGGAATCAGAACTTGTATCCCCATTTTAGATCAGATCAGGAAACTGAGGCTCAGAAATATTAAATGACTCGCTTGAGATCACCTAAAAAAGTGGCAAGATGAGTAGGGACACTGTAGTAGGTCTTCTGATTTCTGGTCCAGTGCCCTTTTTGCTCTCCACAGAAAGATGCCTAGATTGAATAGTAAATTGTAGAGGGTAGGGATATGGCCTATGATTTTATTGGTATAGGGCACTCTCTGGCAAAGAAATTTCCTCTGCCAATGCAGATGGACACCTTCTCTGCCATTCACAGTCTTGGAGAACTCTCTAGAGTGGTGCCAAATGTGGTCCACAACACTCCTGAATGCTATTGAAACCAGATTAAAATGTAATCAGGAAATATTTAACAAAATAAATAAAAACACAATACAATATAGATTCCATTACATTAAAATAAAAAGTAAAAATGAGAGCCGCAGAGATGCTTGGCTTTGGTTTTTATAGTTGAGTTCAACACCACTGACCTAGAGCACGAAGAGGCTAAGGCACCTGCCCAGCGTTCCACAGCTGGGATGTGTCTAAGGCAGGATATGAACCCAAGTTTTCTTGGTTCCAAAGCTGCTTCCCTTTCCACTACATCATGCTGACTTGGGCAAAAAACAATTTTACAGAAACTGCTTTGCATTGTATTCCTCCGGGAATGTCTTGTTTACTAGTCCCATAGATTCCCCTCAGGGGCAACAAAATGATATTTTAAGTTTTGTCTATTGGTTTAACTGTGTGCAGGTTGTTTAAGAAAGGACATAAGTGGCCATCTGCAAAGCTAATTGAATCCACAGCATTTTTTTTTGGATCATTGTATCATAGCATGACATCTACTGAACTTTTGAGCTTATGTTGTGGTGAGTAAATAATTTTCTCAAAGTAAATCAGGCACTTTGGACTCCTTCAGGCTACTAAGGTATGGAGTCAGAAGATATACAGAGAGAAGGGACATTAAAGATCACTAAATGAGGAAAGTGAGGCACAGAGAGGTAAAGGGACCTGCCTGGAGTCACACAAGTTGTAAATAACCAAGTCCTGCTCCTTTTTCTCTGCATTGACCTGAGTGTTATTTAATCCCCATAAGCAATGATTTTAGTACTCTATGGCCAGATGTCCTAACTATAGCTTCCAAGACAGAGTGCCTCCCTCCCAGGGAGTCGTTTAGCCATGGGGGAGTCTGCTTGGATATGCTGTAATAAAACTGCCTAATTTTGACTTAGCTTCAGATAGGATCAGAGGAGCAGAGATTTAGAGCTGGAAAGGATGGGCAACATTTTTCATCTGCTGTTAGTGTTTTGTAGCCCAAGAAAGGGATGAATTTTTTTACCCCCAAATCCCTGGGGACTGGTTAAGTTCTTACATTTCTGGAATGTGGTATCCCTATTAACTCTGAGATAACGATACCCTTTGTAATGACAGAGGAGACTCCACATGAATGATGTGCATCTACGTGTGTGTCTATGCGTTGGGGTCTCCCAGTGTTCCCCTCTCCACCAGGCAGTAGCCTTTTTGCAGCCATATAATGGGTCATTGTTGGGCCATATGCTGATGTATATTATGGATGTCAAGAGGATGAGTTAATACATAAATATTCCCTGGGAATCTCAAGAGGTGCCTGACTGGGGTATCTCTTTTTGCTTTACTTTGTGGAATTCTGATATGAAAAAGTCAAGTAGTATTCTAAACATTACTTTAAGGATTATTTTTGTGTTTATTTTTCATAAAAACTTTCATGTTGGAATTACAAAAGACCCATTGAATACCATCAGCTGCTTCTGTAAAGACAAGAATCAAAGTGAAACGAGGAGGTTAATTCCATATGAACAATAGTAAATAGTATAAAGAGAGAACAGGCACCCTGACGTTCAACTGACATTGCTTACTTCTGTCCATAATTATGTGACTTATGTTTCTAGTGGTCAGCTGACTATAACATTAGGACCATAAATTTAAAGCTGAAAGAAACGTAACCCAATCTTAAATCCCGTCAAAAAAAAAACCCTATAGGCACAACTCACAGGATATTGCGACAAACAACATCATTTCTTAATAACTTCACTAATACCTTATCAACAAACTGTGTCTTCCAATCCAATCTCTTCTTTTTACAAGTGAGCAAATTTAGATCCACAAAATGTTACATGATTTGCCCAAAGTTACAAAGGCAGTAAGTGACAAAATCAGAATTTGAACACAGGTCCCTGGACTCCAAATCCAGGGCTCTTTTCACTGTACCATACGCAGTTTGGAGCTGATATATTAGTGCCATTATTGGGAAGCAATATTCTGTGAGTTATGTCTACAGTTAAGTTTTTTGTAAGAGGTTTAAGATTGAGTTAAATGATAAGTGCTCTTGTCTTTGGTGATTTTTTCAATGGAAAAAGCAGGTTCCCATAGAATACCCTGTAGTCAATGCCATCTATTAGAGTAGTACATGATCACGCTAATAAGAACTGGGGTGGTCCAAGCTGAAATTAAATCTTGTGTGTGGGAACCTATTAAAATCATGGTCTAGGATTTTCTAGTTACCCATCTCCTTTGGTGGCACATTCTTCTTGCTCCCCAGTGGTAGCCAATAGCTTGTATGCCTCTTCATGATGGGTGTCTAAATGGGCTTGTAATCCTCCTTCCACTTACATACACCTGTATTTTTCTATTTCATTAACAACAAAGTCACCAGGATTAAGAATGCTTTTCTCCTATGCCTGTCTTCCCACGGCTCTACTGTTTTTTTCTTGAATTTAATTTTCTTCTTTTCTGACTAAGTATGTGTAGGAAAACAATTTCTTGTCATGCAATTCAAAGACAGAGGGCTAAGAAATGAGAGTAGCATTCATTGTCCTATGCCAGTTTGTTCCCAGGAGTTCAGGATTTAAATTCTTGGCCAGAAGATGTGAATAGTTCTTTCTGAAGCAGCAACATTGGGGTTAGTAGGGAGCAACCACTCATAGGCCTGAATTATTTTAGAAAATTTGGCTGCAGATCCATGGAAATGTTTATAGTTTCACAAAACTTTCAGTAAATGCCTATTGGAACCAGGGAAAGTTGGCCCTGGCTTTACAAATCTGTCAAAAGGTATCCTGTCTAGTTATAAACTGGAAACCATATGGAAACCATGAAAAAATGTCAAAAAATTTAGAAGAAAGTTTTATCAGCCATGTCTTTCCTTACTCTGGCTAAAGGGGCAATTCTTAACCAGACAATAGAGAAGATCACAAAAGATAAAATAGATAAGTTTTAATACATGAAATTAAAAGACTTTTGCATGAAAAAAATCAGTGCAGCTAGGATAAGAAAGTCCATTGAGGGAAAAATCATTTCATTGGCTATCTCCAAGAAGAATCTGATATCCAACTTACATAGGTAATTAATGTGTGTGTGTGTGCATGAGTGTGCATGCATGCATGTGTGTATGTGTATGTGTATGTTATTCCCCCAATGAATAAGTAGTAAAGAGAGATATGAACACAGGGCTTCCAAAAGAATTGAAAACTATTACCAACTATAGGGAAAATTTCCCCAAATAGCTAATTGTAAGAGAAATGTAAATCAAAATGACTGAGTTTTTTAACCTCATACCTTAGCAATCTACAACAATGACAAAAATAGAAATAGTCAACGTTGGAGAGTTTTTAGGAGGACAGGTATACCAATATACAGACAATAAGTTTGTCTAACACTTCTGGAAAGCAATTTGTAATTAAGCTAAAAAAAAGTGACTAAAGGTCCATTCACTTTGACTCAGAGATCCCAGTACCAGGCATGTATATTTCCCCAAAATCAAAAGTCTCATATGTACTAAAACTAGAATATTCATATATATATATATATATATATATATATATATATATATATATATATATATATATATATATATATATATATATGTCATAGAAGCACTTTTTCAGAGAAGCCGAGAGAAGGAAACAGAAAGTGTTCGTCCTTTGGGGAATGGCTAAAAACATTATAATACAGGGATGTAATGGAATATTACTGTGTTCTAAGCAGTTACAAACATGAAGAACATAGAGAAGCACAAGAAGACTTGTATGTGCTAAAGAAGGACCCAAAAGAAGAAAACAATGATCACAACTATGTATATGGAAGGAACAAGAAAACAGAACTGAATGCTGTGTAATTATAGTGAAGAAACTTGACCGCTTCGCATTCGTTGCTGTGATGGAATTTCAGTTACACAGAACAAGATGCTTCTCAAAGATAAGCTTATCACTTTTAAACTCACCACTATGGCACTAACTCAAGCTTTGATTGACACTACCTCCCTTATCCTCCTTTACCCTCTGGAGGGAGGAATACCAAACTCCTCCCAATGCCTTCCTTTAAAAAGGACAGAAAATGAACCTGGATCTCTCCACTTGACATCTACTGCCCTGCCTACTTTCAACTCTACTGAACAAGATGCCTCCTGCTGTCCTGTCCCATCCCCCACTACCCACTCCCACCCCACCTTCCTGCCTCCTTTTTTGTGTTAACTCGCCTTTTAGATTATAAGCTCCTTGAGGGTAGTGACTGTCTTTCTATTCATTGTATCCCCACATTTTAGCATGGTGTCTGGTATATCATAGGTGCATAATAAATGTGGATTGGATTGGATTACATTGGATTAGCCCCTGGAGAAGAAAAAACATAGCTTCCTCCCCTCATTTCAGAAGCTGGAGACAACAGGTATGGAATGTTCTGTAGAACAACTCAGTTGCTCTACTGGTTGTCTCTGTGTAACTGGGCATTTTTTTCCCTTTTTTAAAAAATCTTTGATACAAGGGATGATTTGATTGGCAGGGAAGGGTTATATTTGGAAATTAGCACTGTATAACAACAAAAGGATGAGTAAAAATATTTTAAAGAAGAAAAATGTATTAAAATAAAATCCTAAAGTGAATTCTCTTTCCTGCTATAGGTGTTAGTAGGGGGAGGATTCAGAGTAAGGAAAAAGATGCCTGCTCTTTGCAAACATCCTCCCCATTGGCAGGCCACAGGACAAGAGACCTCTCAGCTAAACAATCATCATGACAAGAGGACAGCTGAGAAACTACACACATCTAATGTCAGGTAGGTCCTTGGGGCAGTGTCATCTCTTGTTCTAAGAATTAGACTCCCAAAATGTAAGGGGTTTCCTCTATCTAAAAAAACAAATCATAATTTGTTGGTATCAGATGGGATAAGGATTCCCTGCAGCACTGCCATTAGAATATACACATGCCAATGCTCTTCAGCTTCAGGGTTTTGCATCATCTTGCCTCTCTGCCATGAATATAGACCATGCCCCTGCCCTGGAAGGCTTACATGACCTGGGTAATTTTCACTGTAAGTCCATAGACCAGGGACTACAGGAAGGGACTTCCTCTACATGATGCTGACATTTCCCCTTCCATCATCTCATCTGTAAAATAATGGGGTTGATCTGGACTTTATATTTGGGTCACCTCAGCAGTACTCCTGTCACAGAACAACAGATAACAAAAGGAACATTCATTTGTCTGATAATAAAATATACTTTAAAAAAAAATTTGGCCCTCTGATTTAATCAGCATACATACCTTCCTTTATTAATGTATACCAGCAAGTATACTATAGCTTATAGAGGTAGAAGAGTAAATTGTAATCATTAGATTGTGAGTTCCTTGGGGGCAGGGACTGTCTTTTGCCTCCTTTTGTATTCTTAGGGCTTAGAGCAGTGCCTGATGCATAGTAAGCACTTAATAAATGTTTATCGGTGGATTGATGAGTAGCCAGAGCCTCAAGAGCTTAAGTGACTGGCTCAGGGTCACCTAGCCAGGATGTATCAGAACTAGGAATTAAGCTCAAGTCTTCCTGACTCTTAGAGCAGCTGTGTATGCATTATGTCATGGGACTGCCATATTATAATGGTCAGAATGGCGAGCAAGACCTTGGTCCCTGATGTTTTCATCTCACGCACTTGGGTGAAATGATTTAAAAGACGGTGGCCAAACTAAGTGACAGTTGCTGAATGGCAAGCAACCTAATGTTAACTTTTTGAAAGTTTCCTTATTTGAAAAAAAAATGAGGCTTATGATGTTTGGAGACCCAGTAAAAGGAAGCAATAAAAATCGTTGAAAATATAGGAGAAAAGCATAAATATCAGGTAAGGGGGTATGTGCACTTTAAATTTAAGATGTAAAAGAGCAAATAAAGGAAAAAGCAACATTTGAAGTTTTTGTTGGTTATCTTTAGGGAAAAAAAAGGGCTATTTTGAATGGGGGCTATGGGAAGCCCATTCCATTAAAAATGGAACCTGGCATCTGGCCTGAGGTGAGTGCTCACTCCCTCTCTGGTTCCCTGGACTTGACAGTCAGAAACTCAATGTTCTCATCCCTGCTCTCTGCCCAATTTGGCAGTGTGACAGGGGGCCATTTATTTAACTTGCTTGTTTTTTCCCCTCCCTCTGAGGCCTGGGATAGCATTTATTTCCCTGGCAGGAGTGCTGCTTAGATAAACCAAATAAAGTCCAGATAATGGAGACTTAGAGCAAAAAACAGGAGTCTTGGAGATCATCATCCGGGGCTCACCCCTTACTTTTACGGATAAGAAAGTTAAGACATGAAATAATAACATGGTATCATGGAGAGGGGTTTGATTGAGAGTCAAGAGATCTTGGTTCAGCTCCTGGCTCTGACACTTACTAACTAGCTAAACAACTTGGAGTAAGTCATTTCACCTGTCTCTGCCTCAGTATTCTCAACTACAAGATGGTGATAATGATTTGCTATCTGTTTCTAAGGTTGTGAGGAAAATGTTTGGGAAGAAGGCAGGGAGGGAGGGAGAAAAGGAAGAAAAGAAGAAGGAGGGAAGGAAAGGAAAGAAGGAAGGAAGGAAGGAAGGAAGGAAGGAAGGAAGGAAGGAAGGAAGGAAGGAAGGAAGGAAGGAAGGAGGGAGGAAAGGAAGGAAGGAAGGAAAGAAGGAGGGAAGGAGGGAAAGAAGGAGGGAGGGAGGGAAGGAAGAAGGAAGGAAAGAAGGTTTAAATGTGTTTGTTATTTTCCCAGGACTCAGACTTCTTAACATCCAACTTTTTCCATGCTATCATGTGGCCTCCAGTGACATAGTGTTAAAATTCTTTCACAGTCACTGTAGGTAATGGACTTCTTAAAAAAAAAAAAAAACAAAGAAAAAACATTTAACATTCTGCATCCTGCAAAATCCAAACATTGTTATGTAGGAGGGAAAAATACAGTGAGAATTGGGCAGTCTGAGTAAAGGCCATCATAAACCCTTTCCAGAATCATGTTTTCAGTTTGGTTTGGTTTTGGTTTTTTGGTGGTGGGGTTTTTTTCCTTCATTCATAATGTAAGGAATAATAGTAGCTAGGATTTTTATCATGCTTTAAAGTTTATAAAATACTTTACAAATATCCCATTTTAATCCCAGCAGCCCTGAGAGATCAGTGCTATTATCATCCCCATTTTACAGATGAGGAAAGTAAGTTAGAGATCATTTAAGAGATTTGCCCAGGATAGTACAGATAGTATCTGAGGCAGGATTTCAGCTGAGCTCTTTTTGATCTCAGGTCCAGCACATTATCCACAATTCCACAGTTTTTTTTTCCCATTCAAACTCATGTGTCCTCTGAAGTCCCCAGGTAAAGAACCCCTAATATAGACACTGAAAACAAGTAACTGAAAGATGAAATGAAAAGAATGCTGAATTTATCATTCACAACCCTGGAAAAATTCCCAAGTTATAGCTAATGAAAGTAAGATGCAGATAAAAATACAGTCCCACCACCACCTCTCTCACCCCCTCAGACCCCCACCATCTTGTCTTCCAAAACTGAACAATGATGGAGAATTAATGTTTTGTATCTGAGCTCATAGCTGAGACCCAATCCCCCCAGTCTTTTCATTTGAATTTCTCCTGCCTTTCTGTCCTTTCATCTACCTTGAGAGACATGGAAGAAACTTCAAGAATAGTTATCAGACCAACCCTGAAAACAAGAAATATAAGGTCCAGTGGCTTTTCACCACGGTATTGGTTTGTTTGATAGTACTGTCTCCAGCTTTTAGGCTATATCCAAAAAAAGAATACCTTATTATAGCCCAGGAGAACAGTGCTTCATAACTGAGCTGCTGCCAAATTTAACTTTGCATTTTAAGAGATGCAAATATTTAAAATTCTAGCAGTTGCTAACCACCCTTGGAATGGCATTTGGCACCAATTTATTACTTAGAGATGAGACTCAAAAGCTATAATTACACGTGTGGACCGGGGCCTCTTCCTATTGTCTAAATATTCTCAGTTGTATTACTGTGGGATTTTCCAAATACCTGTGGGAGCCCCCAAAACGTTGTGGGCTTCTTGGGGCCTGGTGTCGGCCGTTGGTCAGAACCACGCTCCTTATGGCTTGATGAACATCATTTTGTTTTCGCCGACCAGCCAGCAGACCTGAACTTGGGGCTTTTTCTGAATTAAGAAAAGTAAATCAGTACTTGCCAAATTGACAAGGGCAGCATCAGGGAAATTCTGAATTACTTTTAGGCTCTGGAAAAGGAAATTGCAAGCATGAAGATTTTTTTTTTAAAGAGCCTAATAACACAGCAGTACTTTACATAATTGCCTTTCCCAGCATTTAAAGAAAGCTATAAATAGGGTTTTTAATATGCACAGAAGTACTTATATTCCAGATGTTCCCATGGTGAAGAGCCATTAGCTGTGGTTTCCAGACAATTCAGGAAGACTTCAGCACCTGAACATGACAAACTCCTTCTTTCCTTCTCTCTCCTGCAGATATACACATCCCATCCCTCATGGCCAGTACTCAAGGCTGTCCCTTCATCATTCACAGACTGTCTTAAGGGCACCTGTGGTGGGCCCACAATACTTAAATTCTCTTTCTGGCAAACCTCACCAAAAGCCAGGCCCAGGAAGGTGTTCTAACTTGTGCTCAAGCAGAGGTGGGTCTTTTGGTGGATTGGTGTAAAACATTTGGCTGAGCTCAGGTGAGCTTGGAGGGGTGGTATGGTGCGTTGAGTTCCATGTTCTTCAGGTTCATATTTGTTTGGATTTGAGTTCTATGTTTTGAGACTTAAGTACGAAATATTTGTGCAATCACAATAATGGAATGAAAGGAGTGATGAAAATGGCACCTCTCATTGACCTAGAACTCTATGGTTTACAGCAAGTAAGGAATCTTGTCTTCTCTGAACTCTCAATCACCCTACATTTGCTTCACCTTAATTTGCGTTCGTATCAGCACCAAAACTTTCTTTGGAATTTCTTTTTCTTTTAAGCTGAAATAGAATTCACAGCCTCATTTTAACTGCCTTAGAAGTGTTAGCTGCTTAGACCAGAACCAAATAGGATTTATTTAACCACAGCTGATTCCCCTTCATCCAAATCCAGACTGATAGGAGTAGAAAGACTCACGTATTCTAGCTCCGAAACCACAGCCCATATATTTCCTGCAAGAAGAACTCCCCATAAATTCTGGGTCACTGCAAGGCGTGCAGAAACACAGTGGAAAAGATTTCCGTTCCAGAGAGCCCTGGAGAGCCACCCCCGGGGGTCCGTCGTGCCCCGGAAAGCGGAGCCCACCCCTGAGCTGCCCTGGCTGCGCAGCCGAGAAGAGCAGATCCAAGCAGGCTTCAGAGACGGAAGCTCTGGCGGCCAGGAAGGTCCCTCCACCCACAGGCGCTACAGGTCAGTGAGAGAGAGGTTTGGGCTGGCCGAGAGGGGAGCGGGGTGTCTCCGTGGCTCGGGCCCCCTCGGGAGGCAGCGGCAGAGGGAGCAGTGGGGGCCCAGGACAGCAGGCAGCAGCAGGCAGAAGTTCAGGTCTCTGCATAAACCCCCTGAGGGAACTGAGCCTGGGAGAGGGCCCTGCCCCCACCCCAGCACCAGAACTTAAGCTCACATTGAATAGCAGCCCCGCCTGCCACGGAAAGCCCATTTGGATCTCAGACCCCAAGCACTAGCTGGGCAGATCTAGGCGGGGGTGGACAGGAATCTCAGAAGTCAAGTAACTGGCTGGGAAAATGCCCAGAAAAGGGAAGAAAAATAAGACCATAGAAAGCTACTTTGATGGGGTACAGATGTTCCCGCCTTTCAATTCTGATGACGAGGAAGGATTCTTACCATCACGGAAAGATGTGGAAGTCGGGGCCTCTGTATCCCAGACATCCCAGGGGGATGTCCGGTGGGCTCAGGCCATGGAAGAATTCAAAAAGGATTTTGAAAATCAAGTTAGACAGGTGGAGGAAAAACTGGGAAGAGAAATGAGAGAGATGCAAGAAAAGCATGAAAAACGGGTCAATACCTTGCTAAAGGAGATCCAAAAAAATGCTGAAGAAAATAACACCTTGAAAAATAGGCTAACTCAATTGGCAAAAGAGATTCAAAAAGCCAATGAGGAGAAGAATGCTTTCAAAAGCAGAATTAGCCAAATGGAAAAAGAGGTCCAAAAGCTCACTGAAGAAAATAGTTCTCTCAAAATTAGAATGGAACAGATGGAGGCTAATGACTTTATGAGAAACAAACAAACCAAAAGAATGAAAAAATGGAAGAGAATGTGAAATATCTCATTGGAAAAACAACTGACCTGGAAAATAGATCCAGGAGAGACAATTTAAAAATTATGGGACTACCTGAAAGTCATGACCAAAAAAAGAGCCTAGACATCATCTTCCATGAAATTATCGAGGAACCTACCCTGATATTCTAGAACCAGAGGGCAAAATAAGTATTGAAAGAATCCATCGATCACCGCCTGAAAGAGATCCAAAAAGAGAAACTCCTAGGAATATTGTGGCCAAATTCCAGAATTCCCAGGTCAAGGAGAAAATATTGCAAGCAGCTAGAAAGAAACAATTCCAGTACTGTGGTAATACAATCAGGATAACTCAAGATCTAGCAGCTTCTACATTAAGGGATCGAAGGGCGTGGAATAGGATATTCCAGAAGTCAAAGGAACTAGGACTCAAACCAAGAATCACCTACCCAGCAAAACTGAGTATAATACTTCAGGGGAAAATATGGTCTTTCAATGAAACAGAGGACTTTCAAGCATTCTTGATGAAAAGACCAGAGCTGAAAAGAAAATTTGACTTTCAAACACAAGAATGAGAAGAAGCATGAAAAAGTAAACAGCAAAGAGAAGTCAGAAGGGACTTACCAAAAGTGAACTGTTTACATTCCTACATGGAAAGACAATATTTGTAACTCTTAAAATTTTTCAGTATCTGGGTAATTGGTGGGACCACACACACACATTCACACACACACACACACACGTACACGCATGCACGCACACACACATACACACATGCACGCACATACAGAGACAGAGAGCACAGAGTGAATTGAATAGGATGGGACCATATCTTAAAAGAAATTAAGGTAAATGGTGAGAGAGAAATGTAGTGGGAGGAAAGAGGGTGAAATGGAATGGGGTAAATTATATGTCATTCAAGAGGAAAGCAGGAGACTTTTTAGTGGAGGGAAAAAGAGGAGAGCTGAGAAAAAAAACAAGAAGTTTACCCTCATCACATTTGACTAAAGGAAGGAATAAAATGCACACTCATTTTGGTATGAAAGCCTATCTTACAATACAGGAAAGTGGGGGAGAAGGAGATAAGCAAGGGGGGGGGATGATGGTAGCAAGGGCAATGGGAGGAGGGAGCAATTTGAAGTCAACACTCTTGGGGAGGGACAGGATCAAAAGACAGAATAGAAACAATGGGGGGCAGGATAGGATGGAGGGAAATACAGTTAGTCTTACACAACACGATTATTATTGAAGTCATTTGCAAAACTACACAGATATGGCCTATACTGAATTGCCTGCCTTCCCAAAGGGAATGGGTGGGGAGGGAGGGATGGGGAGAATTTGGAACTCAAAGTTTTAGGAACAACTGGTTAGTATTGTTGTTGCTACTAGGAAATAAGAAATACAGTTAATGGGGAATAGAAAGTCATCTGGCCCTACAGGACAAAAGAGAAGATGGGGACAAGAGAAGGGAGGGATGATAGAAGAGATTGGAGATAGGGAAAATTAGAATGCTCGGTGTATTGGGGTGGGGGAGGGGATAAAAGGAGAGAAAATTTGGAACCCAAAATTTTGTGAAAATGAATGTAAAAAAGTTAAATAAATAAATTAACAAATCCAGATTGATAACTCAATCTGTGATGTGGCCATTCTAACATCAAAGTCAGAAGATGCCCAAGAAATTAGGGGCTGAAAAAGAAGAATGAACCTAACTCTCAGAGCTTCATTCAGAGGACGTAGAGTATTCAATTGCTTCCACAACTTTTCGAGTTATTACATGAAGCCTGACTGTACTCACTAAGTAAAGGCTCATATAGATATAGAACCTCAAAGCCGTCCAACTCCCTCATTTTATCCAGGAGTGAACTGAAGCCCAGGGAGGTTAAGTGATTTGCTTATGGCCACACTGGTAAGAAGCACCAGATGTGTTCTTTGAACCAAGAAGACATCCACTTTCTTGCTCCTCAAATTTCAGCAGGTTGGAGGTGGTGGTGGTGGTGACGATAATGATGATGATGAAATTTGAAAGTCTAGACTGAGTGTCAGGACATTTAAGAAGCATCACAGGACTGTTCTTCTCTTATCTGAAATTGTGCCCTCACACTCCTTAGGGCTATGTTTTATGTTCCCCTAAAATGAGATTCTTCAAGCCAATTCTTGACTCATGATTCTATTACGAGGAACTGAGTTTCTCTAAGCTTACTTTTCAATTGAAGATTTGTGAATTATGTATTTGATGGAAGTAAACTCCATCAACTAGGGTCACCCTTCCCATACCACACCCCAACGTTTGGGTCTTCTATCCTGACAAGAACCAATGAAACATATACTGATTTCATGTGGGCTACAGAAGATACATGGAAGAAGACAGGTCATGAAATAGAGGCACCTGTCTAAATCTAGGGTCCCACTAATTATGAAGAATTAGGAAGTTATTAGAGAATGGACCCATATTGCCTTATGATCAGATTATAAAACACATTTTACAATGCTTAGAATTAACATTTAAATGCCAACAAACTCTAGCATGGGTTTCTTATCTTTCAAACTTTGTAAGATGGCAACCATCTCCAATACCCTTGTACTTAACAGCAAAAAAAAAAAAATCAGATACAATAGAGATAGATACAAGACTATGGGCTCATTGCTTCATATTGACTCATGTAGGAAAAATATCTCTCTTTTTTTCTCTCTTTCTCTCTCCCCCTCCCCCTTTTCTCTCTCTTCCCTCCCTCTCTCCTCCCTCTCTCCCTCTCCCTCCCTCCCTCCCTCTCTCCTTTCTTCTCTTCTCTCTTCCTTTCTCCCTCTCTCCTTTTTTCCCTGCCCCCCTCACTTCTCTTTTTCTCCCCTCCCCCTCCTTCTCCCTTTCCCTCATTTCCTCTCTCCCTTCCTCCTAGCTCTCTCTACCTGGAGGCTTACAACAGTTCTTGCCTCCCTCACTATCAGGAAAGAGATGGATTTGCTCCCATAGAAATCTTTCGTATACACATCCAGTTCCAACTTAGCAGCTGATCAATGAGGCACACAGTAAGTAGACTAGAAAGAGTCACGGAACATCTGTGTGTTCTCTCAAGTGGGGAACAGGACCCTCCATTGCTCCTGTCCAGTAGCATGCTCACCAGACACTCAAATGGGGCCCCTGAACTTGCTCCTAGGACTAGACTGTCATTGACCAGTCCTCTGTTACTGTAGCTTGTTCCAATGCAGTGAAGATATTATATTACTAAACCTAGGCTTTTGATTTTTAAGTGTTTTCCCTTTTAACAGAAAACTTTCTCCACCAATAAGATGACTCTAATGTAGACAGAAGCTGTTCCTCACCAGCCTGTTTGCCCCCCTTTTATTAAGGCCTATAATTATGCCACTCATTAGGAAAGTTAGAGGAGCATTTCACACTACGCCCCCAGTTTTCATCATTGACGTAGAGTCTAGGCAGTCTACTTCAGTAACAAGATTACTTTTATCATTTTCACATTTCTTTGAGGCAAAACTGCTCACAGTTTTATTAATAAAAGCATTTGGATTTAACTTCTGAAAACTTATGCCTTTCATTTTTCACCATGCATAATTAAATGTCAATCTGTCCTTTTGAAATAGAAACACTGTCACATCTGTTCTCAGTCTGAACCAGTTGATCTAGTCTTCAGCTGTCTCTGGTTTGTGCAACATATTTACTCAAGGAATAATCATATTTTGAAATATTGAGTTTACCAGTCCAGAAGTAGGAACTCAACCATTATGCCAGGGCACCTGTTCTGTGAACATAAACTGAAACGTCAGCATGGCACATAGTAGGCTCTCAGTAATTGTTTACTGATTGAAAAATTAGAATTGTATGGAACCCGTAGCATCATTACACTCATCATAATCATTTTTGGGGGGTGGGGGCAGGGTTCTGAAGCTATGATTTCATCAGCAGAGGGAACTCCCAGTGTTGAAATTCCCTTTACCAAAGCAGATTGGCAGCTTTTCTGTATTTCATATTCTTAGCTGGCTGGGAGCCGTGAGAAGTGTCTTACCTAGGGTCACACCACCAGTATATTTTCAAGGCAGAATTTGAGCCCTGATTTTCCAGGTTTCTTGGTGGGTCCTACTGTACTACCTTACCTTTATCTGACTTATAAGAAGAAAATATTTAAAAATACATTTTCCCACTCTAAAAGAAGAATATAGCTATTATGTATGTCTATAGGGTATAAGAAAATAGTTGAGCTGTCTGAGCTATGGAATATGGGCAGAGGTACAAAATTAATGGCAGGATTTTATTGGGAGAGGAGAACCAGGGATTTCATCCATAGAGGGAGATCTTATTAAGCAACTTTCTTTGCAAATACAGACCGTCACTTGCTCTGAAACTTCAGGGCTTCTCCAGTTGAGTTGTCTGGGGACACTGAGAAGTTAAGGCTCATGGTAATTCAGTCAGCATATGCCAGAGAAGGGACCTAGCCCTAGTTCTTCCTTACTACAAGGCAGGATCCCTAGTCACTAAACTAAGCCACTTCTCCACTGACAAAATGTTTGATCAGTCATTATGAAAACAAAATGGCACCCCATGTTGAAGAATATAGGGAAATACCAGACAATGTTACAGTGACTTTACTGACTGAATCGTGTCTCTTTATTGCTGCTAATGATTCCATATAACCAAAGTACTCTTGTTTGGATATCACCAATTACGGCCTTGTTCTGATCCTAGGAGAAGTCTCTCCATACCGTTCATATGGATACTCTGAGGCCCACCTCTTCTCCACTTTCTGGAATCTCTAGCTCCCTCTAAGATGTAGTTTAAGTGTTTCCTCCTAAAAAAGGCCTTTTCTGATTCTCTCAGTTATTGTCCATCACCAATACTTCAAATTTATTTTATATGTGTGCATATTATATATAATGTGTATATGTTTTATATATACATGTGTGTGTGTTTTATATATGGTATGTATATGTATATATATATATATATATATATATATATATATATATATATATATATATATGGGGAGTTATATAATCTCCTACATATCTATATACAAGTTGTTTCCTAACAATAAAATATATTTTCCTTCCAGGAACTCTTTTCAATTTTGTCAAATCGGATTTGTTCTGTAAAATTTGAATTCAGTCAAAAGATCATATTTAAGGATCTAGAAGGCCATATGTGGCCTCAAGGCTGCAGGTTCTGGTTTAGACACTTTCTCAGGTCCCTTCCAACTCCACAACTTTTGGACATTGGCCTTATTCTGTGGTTTCTTTACATTCTTGTCTTGTGCATTCACATACATCCTTAAGAGAGTTAACTGGGCTATCCCTCATCTTCCTGAATGTCAACTCACGTCATGAGGCAAAGCAAGATATAGGATTACATCACACATTTAGGCCTCATTCCAGACCTTCTGAGTCCTTAAACTCTCTTGGCAATATATGTGAAAAAAAAATCAACCCAAAACCCAATCAAAAAATAACTCGTGGTAGATAATGAATAGATGACACTTTATTTGGCTAGAGAGCTTTTAGTGGAATAGATTATTAAACATGCAAAAGCAGCACCACTGAGGGTGGAACAGATTTATTTCTTTATGTCTTAGTGTAATTAAATCAAGTAGCTTGTTGAAAATACAATTTTGCAAATTTTATACATAATTTACTATCACACATTCAGTATGAACCCATCTCTGAAGAGCCTTTATTACATCATTGCAAGGTTGAGTCACTTAGGGTAAGTCACTTAAGTCACAAAGGCAAACCATTTAATATCCATTTGCCTCAGTTTACTCAACTGTCAAATGGGGATAGTAAGAGCACCTACCCCAGAGGGTGGGTATGAGGATCAAATGAGAAAATATTAGTAAAGTTCTTAGCACAGTGTCTGGCACACAGTAGATGCTATATAAATGCTTACTCCCGTCCCCTTTCCTCCTCCCACTAAGGTGATTTTCATGGACCATAATTAACATCACAGGACAGAAAATAATTGAAAAGAAGTTTTTTTTTTTTAAATTCTAAATCACTGAGCAAGTAGAGCTCAGGAAACACAGCTCAGGCAAAATCAAAGGAGATTAAAGTCAGATTGAACAAAAACCTGAAGGTTTCTTTGACCCAAACAGAGGTTGTGGTTCTCCAGAGGACCAGCACATGGTAGCAGAAAGAAGAGGCCCACATCAGTATCACTGGATCTAAGAACAAGTCGGGGCGGGGCACACAATGTAAGGTGTAAGAAGACTGGAAAGGTTGAGGGAAGCTAGGTCAGAATGCCAAAGAATTTGATCTTTGATCCTGGAGATGATGGGGCCCACTGGTATTTATTGAGATAATGGAGATTTGATATGAGTCAAGTAGACTTGGAACTCACTGGTTTACCTCTGTCAGAAAACCTTGGAATTTATTTTCTAGAAATGTATTGATACATTCTTAAACTGGTATCTTTTTCTGAGAATTAGCAGAAAGACATTAGAAAGTAAAGCCATGTCTGATTTCACTTCAGTAGGTGGTGTGGGATCTAGACTAGAGAATTCGCATGAAACTAGGACGACAAGTTCAAATCTTACTTCAGGCACTTATTGACTTTGGACTCTGGGCCATTCACTTAATCTCTAACTCTCAGTTTCCTCATCTGCAAAATAGGAATATTAATAACACAGACCTTGTAATGTGTTGTTAAGAACCACATGAAGGTCTTTGCAAATTTTAAAGCACCCTACAAATGTACTTTTTATTAATACCATAAAATAAATTTATTTTTATTTCATTTACTTTATAAATAAATGTTATTGTTCTGCTTTGATATTTGTATATAACATATACATGTGGCTTTATGATAAATATAAAATGGCTATCGTTAGATAGGAGTCATGGGAGAACAAGTGAGGTAGCCACTTATTCCAAGCTGTTTCCCAGGCAGCTCTTGCTAAACTTTGCTTGTTTCTCTGAGTTTTTCCAGGTCTCCTGCAAGTTGCTGAGCTGAGCCTCAGCCTTCTAGTGCTCATTTGTGCTGCTTCTGCACAGACCACCTCAGCTGATTTCTTCAGCCTGGGAGGACTGAGAGGTTCCCCTTACTTTGCCCTGGATCACGCCATGAATGGGTTTCTAGGAGATGAAATCTTCCAGCTGGCTGAGCTGGACCTCCAGTACAATAGGATGAAGCTGCCCGCTGGGTACTGCATGGTGGGGGTCAGTTGTTTGCTGCTCTGCCTGGCCCTGGCTTTGCTCATCCTTGGCTGCTCCACATCTGTCCCTGAAGCCAGGATGCTCCTTGGGGCAGAGCTGGCCACTGATGTCCTGGGGGTGCTGACCTGCATGCTGAGCATTGGACTATACCTTCACTCCATCCAGTCTGCCAATGCCACAGAGGTGTGCAAGCGGAGGGAGGCCATCTACAGGAGTGTTGGATCCACTTCTGTGACCTGTGACATCCTTGGGACTGAAGTGGCAGCCTGTATGTTCACTGTGTTGTTGTTCATAGTGTATTTTTCAGGAATGATTTATGTGGGGCTTTCACTGAGAAAACAGTCCTCTTAGAAAGCCAAGAGACAGTCTCAGAACCCTTGAAATTTAGAAAATAGGACCTGAACTGGAAAGGATTTGAGAAGCTATCTAGTCTGACCCCATGGTTTTGTGGTCACAAAACTGACACCCATAGAAATTCAATGATTTGCCCAAGGTCACACAGAACCCCATCCTCTGAACCCAAATGTGTCCACTTCACCACACTGTCTTTCAGCTCCAGAGGGATGAGCAGGTATATCAGAAGACATTCAATTTCCATTCAGCAGTTATTTATTAAGTACCTACTATGTACGGATCTCTAGAGATACAGAACAAATATGCCCTTGGGTGAGCCTTTGGGCCTCAGTTTCCTCATCTGTAAAGTGAGAGGTTTGGATAATATGGCTTTAAGGTTGTTTCACCTCTAAACTTATGATCCTGTGAAATAAGTCCTACTTTCAAGGGGTTTGTGTTCTCTTGGGAAGAAAATATGCATAGACATTGGAATGCAAAATACTGTATATAGAAAGTAATTACAAAACTAGGGAGCTCTGACAACTGGAGCAATAGGAAGCCAGGAAATATATTTGCCAGGATAGTGGGTTTCCCAGTCACATATTTTAAGTGTTGGGTCAGATTCACAGCATGGGCTTTTTACTAAAAATACCACCTTACTTCCCTATAAGTTTGTGCTGTTTCATTGACAGGGGAAATAGAGTGATGTCCTTAGGTTTAAAGAAAACACCTTGTTTCTTTACCTGGAGAGTAAATAGACTAACGTTCTAATCCAGGCGTTGCTGGACTTTAATTTGAGAGAAAATAACTCGCCTTTTGGGGTGAGGGTGCTCTCCATATCATGCTTTGCAATGTACCATTTTCTTTCAAGTTCTTTATTGGGCTGGATGAATATAGTGCATTGTGTTACAGAAAGGACGGTAGTGTCATGCTCCTTCCACATAATTCTGGTAAATAACATCCCGGACAATGAGACTCTGTCCCAGACACTGGGCAAGCTTTTTCCTTCAGCATGCCAAGCTGGGGTGGGGGTAAGGGGTGGGGTGCATACCAAGACATTAGTGGAAAGCTTGACTCGGGAGAACAACACCTGAGCACTACTGAGGAAAGCCCAAGAGTGAAGGGGTGTGGTGGGAAGGATCTGGAAATGGAGGCGGTGGCCCCAGGACTCTTAGGGGATCGTTAATTTCAATGGAACCCAGTTAGTAACACAATGAATGCTTTCCAAAGGATGTGGCTGGCCTTGCTGACTTCTCCACTCCAGTCTACTCCCCAGGACACATGTGTTTGGATTAAGGGCAGGGTGGGGGCGTACCTGAAACAATAGCCCTCCTAAGCCATGGTGCGTGGCCAAGACAAAGGATAGTTTCCAGATGTGAGTCTTCATATTCCCGCCAGCCCCAGCAAAGCTGCCTATTGAACAAAGGGATGGTAAATACTCAGGGCGTCCCAGCATCCAAGGAAGACCAGATGCCTGCCAAGACTGGGAGTGCAGCTGTGTACAGAGGGGATGTCCAAGTTAGGGTTAGGGCAGAGAAGAGTAAGTTATATTGGTGTATCCACGGACTGCAAAACATGCCCCTCGGTGGCTGCACTTAATTAAGGATATTCCCTTACATTATACTAAGAGGGGCAGTCAGGACAAGACTTAGCTTCCATTTTCCCAGGTCTGTTCTCCCCATTCCTGCATCATGTCAGCAATAGTCTATTGTTTCTAGGAAATAGTTCTGAGACAGAGATATCTTTACGAAATAGGATAATACAGCCTTAAGAAAGGCACTTAATCATAGAACGGGAAGACGTATAATTCCAGTTTTCAGAGCTAGAAAGGATTGCGGATACCACCCAGGTCAATGCTGTCACTCTACAAATGAGAAAATTGAGGCTCAAAGAAATGAAGTGACCTCAGGCTCCACAGTTAATTCACAAAAGAGCCAGGATTTGCATCAGGCACCCTCATTGATGGTCTTTCCCACTAAACCTAAGAACAAAACAAGAGGTTGACATGACCAGCTTGGCAACTGATCCTGTTTGTGGTCCCAGCACAAAGAGATGAGACTCCTACCTTCTTTCAAGGGAAGAAATTTACTTTTCTATAGTTTTGGGGGGCTTCTAATTTTGTTTCCCACCTTTTTGTTTATTGCATTCTCCTTCCCCTGCCAAGTCCTATTTTGTCTATTCTGTTTTGGATATTAAAACATTGGCCCCAGGAACTCATCCACAGAATGGTCATGTGAGTGGGAGCAATTTCAGCCGGGAAAGTCTTCTGTCTTTATCCAGTTTTGGGTGGTTTTTATATTCATTATTTCATTTGATCCTCAAAACAATCCTGTGAGAGAGGTTGGTGGCATTAGATAGGATCAATTCAATAAATGTCATTCAGTCATATCTCCCTCTTTGTGGCCCCACAAATTAGTTTGCCATTTCTTTCTCCAGTGAATTAAGGGAAACAGAAGTTAAGTGACTTACCCAGGCTCACACATCTAGTATCTGAAGTCAGATTTGGACTCAGATCTTTCTGACTCCAGGTCTAGTGTTCTTCCCCTTGATCCACCTAGCTGCCTTGAATTAAGTAATAGGAGGTGGCATTAAATCTCATTTTCACAGGATTGTCCTATATTTATAGCTAGAAGGAACCTCAGGGATCAATTAATCCTCCCACTTCACATTATTCATTATCCTACTTGATGAGTTTATTGGGAGGAAAGGTTTCTTTGGGACTTTTAGTTGTACCTCCCTGGGTAGAAGCTGTATGGATTCACTAGGAATGAACTGGTTGCTTGAGACTGTTGAGGGTCAGAGATACTCCTTTGTGACAAGTCTCTAAAAGAGAGTTAATTGCAGAGTTGGTTTAGTGGCCTCCCACTTTGCCCCCATCCCCTTTCAGAATAATCAAAAGAAAGTTGAACTTAGGGCAGAAAGCTAAGCGAGGGCTTTGGCCCCTGGGTGTATTGTATGTGTGTGTGTGTTGGGGTGTTTTCCCATTGGAATAGCACCCAGGGACAGAATGACCATTCCTGCCTCAGCCCCAGATGGCAGCTGCCAGGCCCAGTAGCAGAGAGCAGCAGGACTTCCCAGACTCAGAAAGAGGCAATGCTCTCACCTCTTACCCCAAGAAATGGCAACTGAGGAAGATGAGCCAAAGAACAGCTGGAAGTGGAGACAGTGCTTGCATTTCCAGGCTTCTAAAGGGATAGCCAGGGCTCTCCTGCCCAAGACTGAGCATGTAGGCTCAAGCTGAAGGTACAGTAAAGGACAGGGCCATGATTTGGAGAAAGGAAACCTAGAATTTCACCTTTGCTACCACAGCAATACTCAGACAGTGTGTGTGTGTGTGTGTGTGTGTGTGTTTGTCCTTCGTTATGGAAGAGCATCAGAGAAATGATGACATGACTTGCACTTGACTTTGTTTTGAGTGAGCGAGGGCTGTGCAGGCCACCAGCCTCACTTCTCCTCCAGAGCCATCAGGATGACTGGAGATAACCCAGGATGAGGCAATTGGGGTTAGGTGACTTGTCCAAGGTCACACAGCTAGTGAGTATCAAGTGTCTGAGGTGAGATTTGAACTCAGGTCCTCCTGAATCTTGCACTGGTGCTGTATCTACTGCACCACCTAGCTGCCCCATACTCAGACAGTAGAGCTCTGAGGGAAAGGAGGCTCTCTCTGCCAGCCCCAAATTTGATTTCCTCTTAAGGCAAATTTCAAATCCTTAGAGTAATACTAAGCCTGGAGGATTATATAGGGCCCTGGAGGGAAGGTGGAACTCACTAGAGAAAGAAGAGAACTGTATAGATTTTATTCATTTTCTGCTAGGTCAAAAAAAGACTCTCCTATGCCAAACAGACTGCAACCTGGAATGCTCCTATATAGGATCTAGGGATCCTTTCCCAACATCTGCAGAGATTATACAGGAGTGATAACCCATCTATGTTCTGAGGTTCTCAGTCTAAAATCTGAAGGTGGGGCAGGGGAACAGGTCAAAAATATAAGAATACTGAGAAGGAACCAAGCTCCAAACCCAATCTGTGTAAGCCCAGAGTTAGAGTATTAGAACATAGGTTATAAGGCAAAGAGGAAATTCAGGCAGAGAGATGTCAAATAATTTAGAAGGGTCAGAGCCAGAATTCAAATCCAGGTCTCCTGACTCCAAAATCAGAGTTTTTCCATTTCAACACACTGTTTCATGCTATAGATGAGAAAATTAATACTCAGTGAGTTAAAGTGGTTTTATCAGAGTTCATCCAGCTGTTAAAGTGGCAGACTTGGATGAATGCATAAAGCATTTATTAAGCACTTACTGTATGCAAAGTATTGTGCTGAGTGCAGGGAAAATAGTCTTACACCAAGTCTTCCTGATTCTAAATCAACATCTCCCAGAAATTCTGGGGCAGTACTTTCCAAATCTTTTGAGGACAGGAACCCATATCTCCCAATTCTGCATCAGTTTTAACCAGAATCTCTGTCCTTGTTGACACCAGATCTGGATATGGGAGCACAGATACAAATTTAAAATATTCATTTTGTAACCACACTTTGCAGGATGCCCTGGTGGGGTCTCCACAGAACATACTTAAAAAAACAAACAAACCCACTAATCCAGAATAATAGTGATAAACTGAGCCTTAGAGTTTATTTTAAAAAAAAATCCATGTAATCAAAAGCAGCACTATAGACTTTGTCTTAATCCTGCTGGGGTCAGGCTGTGTGGTGGACAAACTGCTTCATTTGGATCCTGGACACCTGGGTTCAATTTCTGGCTCTGTTTTCTTACCTGTATGACTTTAGGGAAGTCAACCTTGTCTCTTGCCCTACTTCCTTCTCTTTAAAATGAAGGGGTTACAAAAATGACCTCTGAGGTCTCTTCCAGCTTTAAACCAATGATGAATTCGACAAGCTCTCTGTAAATCCCTGCTAAATGAGACAGCCTGTAATGTAAGGCAAGCCAAATGGACTGACTTTATTTCCTCTGTCCACCCTTCACTGAAGGTTCTTCTAAGGGCTGTGTGGAGGTGGAGATAGTGGAGCAGTTGCATCTGTCCAATCAGCTTGAGTTTGGGGGCCTAATGGGTTTGATTTCCCCTGTTTCTATATCTGCCCCTAATTTTGCCCTCTTTCTGAAATTGACTTTTGAGATTAGAAACTGCTTACAGAATCTCCCTTCCCAGGAAATGAGCCGTTTTTTTAAAAAAAAAAATCTTTTTTTTAAGGTAAACCAGCCTTCTAAAAGATCTAATACGGTCCATCCCAAATATACACATTATCTGGGTGAGTCGCATTAGTCAGGCATACTTTGAATCCTAGGCAGTAAAATTTCTCCTGTATATCATTTTTACTGAACTAGAACATTTGTCCTCATTAAGAGCATCCCCAGTTTTTAACATAAGAATTGAAAGAAGCAAGAGATAATGAATCCCCTCTTGTTAGAGACAGACACAGAACTGAAGAAATATTGATGGTCTGATTTCCCAGGAAAGGGTAGGAAGTGCTGTAGTCCACTTGTGACAGCCAAGGCAGATGGCAGGGCCCCCTTGTTTCTCCACTGTCTCATCACATCCAAAGAGGAAGGGAGAGTAAGGGAGCCAGAGAGGAGAAGTGATTCATTCCCTCCAATTTGAAAGACAGTAGAGTCAGATTTGAACCCTGTTTTCAAGCCATGATCTTGGATATTCATGGCCAAGCTGTCACAGACCTCTGTCCAAACACCATGCATCTTAACACACACACACACACACACACACACACACACACACACACACACGTCAACTTTTGCAAATAACCAAGAAAGAGGATCATTTAGGCCACTCTGAGGCATTGCTTGCCATGCTGCAAGCAGACTCTTTAACTATAGTCTCTGCCAAGCCAAAATTACAGAGTGTGACACTGGCTGTCCGTATTTATTCTTCATGCTTTCCTTCCCAAAGCCCTTTGTGTCCAGTTTATTTCAGGGGTGTCTAAAGGTGTGCTTCTAATTCCAGGTCTTTTTCAGTTCTATTTATAACATTGAAGTTCAGGCACACACTGATAACATTCTACCTGTTGGCATCATTATATTTTAAGGCAGTAATTGGCCTGTCCAACCCAACTTCCTGCTTCTTTGAAGATATAATTCATAAGCTGTCACAGAGCAGCTCCTACAGCTTTCAATACCAACCATTTTCCCCCTTCCCCAATGACTATTTTCCTAACCCATTCAGAAGGTAGAAAAACTGACAGAAAATTCCATTCTAAACATTCATAGCAACATCATTTAAAAGAACAGAGCACATGGGTTGGAGCCAGAAAAATCTACCTACCTCAGATACTTCCTAGTTGTGTGACCTGGAGAGGTAACAATCTCCATCTCAGTTTTCTCCTCTGGAATTGCATAAGGGAGTTCATCTCAATGACCTCCAAGGTCATTTTCTGGCTCTAAATCAATGACCCGATGATAAGGTTGTCCATCAATATAGGTTGGAAATAAGAGAAGATCTTGGGTATTTTGAATGAATTTATCCACAAAATCTGGAAACAAGGCTACTTTGGGGTCCAGCAGGCTATGCTGGCACCACTGAAGACAGCGGGTAGCCAAAGCCATGTCGGCTCTTCTTCTTTTCCCACCAGGCTGGACTCTTTTGCTCCTCTCCATCATGCACGTGCACCAGGTGCCTTCTCTCTACCCCACCCCCTTCTTTTTGGTTTCCTTTTGTGTGTTGTATTTTCCCATTAGATTATTAGCTCCCCGAGGTCAAGGACTATCTTTTTCATGTTTGCACACCCCGTGTTTAGCACAGTGCCTAGAAGCACAGAAGGCACTTAATAAATACTGATTGATAGCAATTCCATCCTCAACTGCACTGTCTTGAGTCAATCAGGAACTTCACCTTTATTTCCATGGAAACCAGGATGAGTGTGTGAAGAAGAACAGGAACCATGGAAGGGTGGCGCAGAAGAAAAGCTTTGGGATGTCTGTTTTCACCTGTCTTACCACCCACCTCCCCCTTGCACATCATACCTGTTACCTAGGATTGAAGAAGAATGGAGAAGAGAAAGAAAAAATCCCAGGGGAGAGAAAAAAGAATCAAGAAGTTAGCAGATAGCTCTGACAACGTAATTATTTTCCCTTCTCTATCCATAGTTTGCCCATCACCCCCCCCAAAAAAGCATACTTTCTGATATAGTTCTTCCCTACCTCTTTCTATTACTCCTTACATAAAAGCTTCAGTTGATTTGTTAGCCACTCTATAGGCATTCTCCACCAGAGAGGTCACAACCTCCCTTATGCCATGCCAATCTGCCAGTCCTTCCACAAATCACCTAGAAAGGGCACACCCAAGTCAGCAGAAGCTCTTCTGAGAGAGACTAGCAAGGGAAAAATGAGGTTCCATGGGGCATGCAAGCTAATGGGGGAAAAAGCCTTCACATCTTTCCATTGTCACCAGGCTAGCTGCTCATCCCTAGGACTGTTTTTAGATTTTCTAACCTCCTTCTAGATCCCCTGTGCTACATGAGACATGGACTGTGTCACAAAAGTTGGAGGAGGAAAGATTCTTTGTAAATGACAACTAATTTCCATTTCTATGAAGCCAGAATATGCCTCTGATTCAGACTCCTAATCCCTTTGCAAATCAGGTCTGCAGTAGAGCAACAAACCTTCTACAGAAAATGAGCAAATGACAACTTCAGGCAATTGTAGGGATGTTTCCAGGTACACACCTTGTTTCCTTTAACAAAGGTATCTCATTCATCTCTCCTGTCCCCTCCCCGCCACCCCCAGCCCCACAAGAGCCCTGAGCATCATGCTTCCGCAAACTAGACAAATTTCTGATTGCCTATTGGTGGACAGAACGGCCAATGACAGGAAGCAGAGTGCAACCATTTTATGTATCTTTGTGTTCTCCCCACACTCCTTCCCTAAGTGAAGTGCATTGCACCTCACAAGTGCCTAAGCAATTAATGAACAAATGAATGATTTTCTATTGAAAACAGAAATTGTAAGCATTCTCCCACGGAAACCATAGTGCCTGCTAACCATGAACCAAATTATGTCATGTGGAATAGTATTTATTATTATTATTGAAGAAATTAGAATGATTTGGAATGGAAAAAGTCAAGATTTACTCTGATGTTCCCTGGTTCCAAAGGAGTGGCTGGAGTTTATATAATATTTGATAATCTTCCCCTGCCCCCTTGTGGCCTCAAGCTGAAGTAAGAATTATTGTGAAGGCCAGTCACTGATTTTCCCCTTCCCTCCTAGTCTTTCTGTGACCCTCTTATGTTATTTCTTTGGAGAAATTTCTCACAAATTACCTATCTGATGTCTGACAAAAGTTTCGACTGTTGATTTACAGTGAACATGAGGAAATATCTCATGGGCAATTCCAGGGTAGAACACACAAAGACAGAGGGAAGTTGCACGGAGTAGTAGAAAACCACTAGATGTGATACTAGAAGATCTGAGTTCAAATACCTAACCTGCCATATCACCACCTTGTGACCTTGAGCAGTACAGTTTAATCTTTCTGGGCCTCAGTTTTCTCATCTGTAAAGTGAAGGGGTGTGAGAGGATCTCTGAGGTCCATTTGAGCTCTGGATCTTATGACTCTTAGGCAAAAAAAATTATGCCCCTTAAATGCTGCTGTCACTTAGAGGCTTTGAGCCTTTACTGCCACATGTGTGTGCCATTTTCTGGTTTATATCTATTTGTTTAAAATAATGTTAAACAATGTTCCTCATTGATTCATCCCTTGAATTTGGAGTGTCTCAGGCACCTGTTTGCCTTGTGTATCTCTAGTTCTCACTTTGGACAAATTGGCTATAAATATAATTGTTTTAAGGTCAAAAAAGCAAAGAAATGTGATTCAGACACCTTAGACTCTGAGATGTGTAAGTCTGGAGGGAGTCACGATGTATGGCCTCCCCTTGTTGGCCACCATAGAAAACTGGATGGCATGGCCTATGATACTGGAGATGAATTAAAGGGGGGAAGTCAAATTCATAAATATTCCAGGCCCCAGAAGAGAGCTGGAAATTGAAAGAAAATTAGATGATACCTTCTACATATGACCAAGAGAGTCATCTTTGGTAGGGAATTCAATTGTCTTTTGAATAGACAAAAATTAAAGTAAGAAGTAAAAGATTTATACCTTGTAAAGGTTAAAAAATGTCATTCACATGTACAGCACGTCTATTAGCATGCCTGTACTAATATTAGAAAATATATTGACAAGAAGAACCCCTCAGTAACTAGTTAATGCTGCTTAGCTAATCAGTAGTTAGGTAACTAATTTAGTGGTTACTACTCACCAAGCCCTGTGCTAAATACTAGGATGCAAAAAATGTCAAAGCCAAGGTCTCTTTCTCCAAGGAGCTCACGCTGTAAAGGGAGAATGCAAAAAAAAAAAAAAAAAAAAAAAAGTATATAGCAGAGGTTCAATAGGACCTAGCTCCATTCCAAAGACAGAATGGTTTGGATGATCAGATGGTAAGATTCCAAGTCAGGAAAGTGGCTTCAAATACCATTTCTGACAGTACCTCTGTGACCACAAGTAAATCATTAACTTCTCTAAAGTTCAGTTTCCTACCCTCAAAATAGATCTGATCATACCAGTACTATCTACCTCCCTGAAGGGCCATTGTGAAACTGAAATAATGTATGATTACTCCCATGTTGCGTTATTTTTAGCTCGGTGACAAAAAGGTAGCCTGGATAAAAAAAAAAACAGACCCCAATATTTTGCTTTCTTGTTTCTCTCTTTAAAAGAAAAAAAAAAATCAAGCCTTCTATGTAATTTTAGACAAGGCCTCACTCATAAAGCTAATTCAAATTAATGTGAATTCCTTATCAGTTCTACTGAAAAATGCAAAAGGGGAAAGGAGAAGAAATGACATGACAGTAAGGAAACCTAACACTGGGCCTTCTCAGAGGTATGTAGAAATGTGAGATAATTAACCTTCATAGCATCTTGGAGGTGAGCTGGTATTTTCCTATTCTGCCAAGATTAAAAGGTTAATTAGCCTGCTCTGCTGATCCAAAAACTAGCCTATGAAAGGCAAAGTCCCCAGCTCTATGCTCTCTCCTACATCCTTCCGTCTCAGGCTTCCATGGTCCCTAATGACTGGAATATAGTGAAGCAAGCTCCCTAGAGGTGCTAATACATTCCACTAATGGTTACCCGTCAATGAGAACAGAGATTGGAAATTCATTCTGATGCAGACATAGACTTGGGCTGTGTGACCCTTTCTTCATCTGCAACTTGCCAAATACATGGCAGTTTTTCCAACTCCTCTTTCAGGAAGTTGACAAAGGCACAGCTAATCTCCCTAGGGCATTATGGTCATGTGGTCTCCTGCCAAGAGCAAAACTAGAGGGCACCTTTCAATTGGTATCACATCTAGTTCCCTGCTAGAGTTATTGGGAAATGTGTAATTCTGTGGCTCATCTGTCTTGTTCCTCAGGGCTGGCAGTCAGTTGGTCAATAAATATTTATATGTGTTAGGTATAGTGCCAAGCAACCACAGGGATACAGAGACAAAAGGCGATTCCTGACCTCAAGAATCTTGTAGTCTAATGGGGGAAAATAGCACATAAAAAGAAGTCAGAAAGTGGGGAAGGGACATGATGAAATTCAGGGGAGTACAGCCATCTGGGAAAGGTTGGACTTGGGAGAGCACATGATTTCTTAGTTATCACCTTAGACATAGATTTAGAGTTAAAAGGTCATCTAATTCAGTCAGTCAGTCAGTATTTGTTAAGAATTCACTACGTGCCAGGCACTGAGCTAAGTACTGGCCATAGTCTTATTTCAGCCTCACAATTTACCCCCAGAGAGGTAGACATTACTGGTATGATCAGATCCATTTTACAGATAGGAAAACTGAGCTTCAGAGAGGTTAATGACTGGCCTGAAATACCAGAAACGGTATTTGAACTCATCCTCCTGACTTGGAATTTTACTGTTTGATCTTCCAAACCATTCTGTCTTTGGAACAGACAATCCCTGCCCTCGAGGAGTACAGTCCAATAAAGAAGACATAATAAATAACAAGATATACACAAAATATATTCAGAATGAATGGAAGGTGATCTAAAAGGGAAAGACAGTCACGGCTGGAAAGATCGGAAAAGCTCTGTGGCAGGAGATGGCACTTGAGCTGAGCTGGGAAGGAAGGCAGAGAGGCTGGGAAATGGCATAAGGGGGTGGGGCTTTCCAGGCACAGGGGAGAGGCCGTACAAAGGCTTAGAGCCAGAAGATGCAGTGTTACATTCAAGGAATTCCAAGTAGGGGGCACAGGGAAGTTGGAAAGTGAAGGGTTAAATTTGGGAAAACTGAAGAGCTCAGGTTATGTTTAACTGTTTTAAATGTCACACAGTTTATATTTGATCCTGGAGCCACAAGAGCTCGTTGATCAGGGGAATAACATACTTAGGGCTTTGCTTTGGAAAAATCACTTTGGTAGTTAAGTGGAGGATGGATCGGAGTAGGGATCGACTTAAGGCAGGGAGACCAGCTAGAAGGCTATTGTGAGAGTTAGGAAAAAAGGTGAGGCAGGCTTGAACTAGGGTTGTAGGTGGGTGAGTGAAGAGAATGGGATGTACATGAGACAAGATATGAAGGTAGAAACGACAATATTTGACAGCAGATTAGATGTTCATGGTGAGTGTGCAGAAGGATTTGAGGACAATACCACGGTTGTGGGTGACTGGGACAATAGTAGTGTCCTTAAGAGTTAAGAGGGACAGCTAGGTGGCCCAGTGGATAGAATGCCTGACCTGGAGTCAAGAAGACTTCTCTTCCTGAGTCCAAATCTGGTCTCAGACCCTTACTAGCTATGTGACCCTGGGCAGATTACTTAACCCTATTTGCCTCAGTTTCCTCATCTGTAAAATGAGTTGGAGAAGGAAATGGCAAAATACTCCAGTATCCCTACCAAGAAAACCCCAAATGGGGTCACAAAAGGCTGAAAAAGACTTAGAATGACTGAACAAGAGTAAAAGGGAATCTGAGAGGAGAGGAATGTTTTGGGGAAAGAGAATGAGCTTTGTTTTGGACATTTTGAGTTCAAGTTGTCTATGGAACATTCAGTTTAAGATATCTAAGAGGCAGTTGGTGATGCATGGTGAGAGAGTAGATCTGGGAATGCATATAGCTGATGAGTTTATCAACCTCAATAGTACAGAATGAAAAGAAAAGATAATCCAGGACAGAGCCTTAGGTACAACCATACAGGGTGTAAAGAAGAACCAGCAAGGGAGGAACGGAACGGACAGGAGAACCGGGAGGGAGCAGCATCATGAGAACCTCGAGAAGAGAGAGTATCCAGAAAGAGTCAAATGTTGCAGGAAGGCTAAGAAGAATGAAAAATGAGGAAAAGTCATTAGATTGGCAATTAAGAGATCACTAGTAACTCTGGAGAGAGTAATTTCAGTTCAATGATGAGGCTAGAAATCTGACTGCTAAGGCTAAGAAAAAAACTTAGAAAAGTGGAGACACCAAGTATAAATTACTTTCTCAAGGAGTTTACCCGCAAAAGAGACGAGATATGGTACGACAGTTATCAGGGATGGTCAGATCAAAGGAAGGTTTATTAAGGATGGGGAAGACATGAGCGTATTCATAAATATCAGGGAAGGAACTATTAAAATAAGAGAGATTGAAGATAAGACATTAGTAGGGATGATAGCAGGGACAACTTGCTAGAGAAGTTTGGAGAGGACAAGATCAAAGATATATGTTGAAGAGTTGACCTTAGCAAAGAGAAGGGTATCTTCATTATTGAGAAGAGTAAAAGAGAAGAAAGTGGAAGAAATATATACATAATGTGAGAGAAGGAAGGGGGAGCTCTCAGTCAATGGTTTCCATTTTTTTCAGTGAAGTATGAGTTCCTTAAAAGATTAAATGGGAGAAGAATGCTGTGGGAAGCCTGAGGAGAGAGGAGAATTTTTGTAGCCACTGCTGTGAACACTGAGAAAGTGTATGGTTTAGAGGGTCCAGCTGAGATTTGAAGTGAATCCAGTCAGCAAGGTTTTGAGAGTTCCTCCAGTTCCATTCAGGTGAATAGGAGTTAAGGAGGTTACTGGTGGGAATAAGCCAGATTTTGGATTTGACAACACATGATCTAAAGTAGGATAAAGAGGCAAGGTATTTAAGAGCAGAAAATAGTATATCATTCAACTAATTTAATAAGCAGTCAATATAAGGAAACAAGGAGAATGTAGTCAGTGAAGAGGTGATGTCTTGGAAAAGAAGGAGAGAATGGTAATCACAGTGAGAATAGTGAATAGGGGAGGAAGTCATGAGACATACGGAAAGATGCAATGATAAATACTTTCATTTTACAGATGAGAAAAATGAGGCCAAAAGACATCATGAAGGTAGTAGATGAAATTTGAACCCAGGTCATAGATAGGATCATAGAGAGATAAAGAGACATTAAAAGTCATTAAGTTCAACCTTTTCATTTACCATATGAGGAAATTAAGACGTAAAAAGGAAGGATCTTACATGAGGAAACTGAGGCATAAAAAGGTTCAGTGATTTGCCCAGTCATCCAGCTAGTAAGTGTCTGAGACGTAAAAAAAAAAAAAAAAAAGACCTTTATGAAGAACTCACACAAAGCAAATCCTCACACAGAGGTCAGAAGAGGTACAAAGACAGTCTCAAAGTTTCCCTGAAGAACTTTAGCATCCAGTGTGAGACATGGGAGACACCGACACAGGACCGACCAGCATGGCATGCCCACATCAAAGAAGTCACTGTGTTCTTTGAACAAAGCAGAATCTCAGTAGCACAAAGGAAATGAGAGACACACAGATCTAGACACATCTCCATCCCAAATGTTCAGATGGATTATTTGTCCCCAACCTGTGGTAAAGGCTTCTAAGCTCTTATTGATCAGCCACAACAGGATACACTGTACTTTGACCCCAACATTGTGATGTCATTGGATCTCTTCAAGTATGAAGTATGAACATTAGTCTAAGGAGCTCTCTGGCTGAAGATACAACATTCTTTATGCTACCCTAAGTTGTTCTGTTTACTGTTTATTTCTCCTTGAGGTATGTAGGGATTATAATTGCCCAATCTGAAGGAAAAATCACTAAGGCAGACCTCTAAGCCACTGGAACTTTATTAAGTAGCACATAGTCTCCTTTAATGCAGCAGACCCCAGACCTTCCTCATGGTCTAAGACAGCTCCTTCTTATTTTCTAAGTCTTGATACCAGATTTTGGTTCTTGAACACCACAGGGGCTATGCAGAATACAGAATCTCATTAGTTGATAGATCTTGCTTCAAGGGCCAAAAAACTGATGCATCAGCCAGAAATAGTGTGTCAGCAGGTCTCGGACTAGGTGAAACGTGGGGCATCTCCACTGAGTAAAGCGTCATAAGATAGTCACCTGCTCATGCTCATGCTGGATAAGAGAGAGTGATCCGGAGATTCAAAAACAAGTTGGCAAAGAATCAAGGCATCCCACCTATGCTGAATTTGGACATAGAATTTGAGTAAAATAAGATGGAGATATCTTTGTCAGCATTCTTGCAGTTGCACAAGTGAGCTTCATAACTGGTAAACAAGTAATGAACATTACATTAAAATCTGAGGCCCATTATGAAGGCCTACTATTAGAACCTCTCTTATCTAATTATTCTTGGGTGATTTACGTAAAATGTCAAACTGATTAATACTGATTGGAATAGAGTAGGGGTCCAAAGGAATCATTTCCCACAGGTAAAAGATGCTGGAAGAACAGCAGCCCACATGCTCAAGAGTGCTGCTAAGCACATCCATCAACAGCTGAGAGGCAAGGCAACATTGCTGGAGGAACATTGGATTTGGAAATAGAGGATCTGGTCTCATCTTGCTTCTCTACCTACTAATTCTGTGACCTTGACCAAGACACCCAAGATCTTTGGGACCTCGAAGACATATAAGTCTTGTATGCCTCCCACATCTCTGATTAGATCAAGGTAAAGCTATTGTAATTGTATAAAGACTTTGACCCCTGTTCTAACTAGTCAATGATTTGACTGATAGAGCCATGTCACTAGAGGCACAGACCTCTTCCATCCTTTGAAAAAAAGTCTTCCCTGGATCTTTTCCCCTTTCAGTTACCATTGTCTCACTCATCCCCTTTGTCCTAAAATTTAGGGGAAAAAAATCACCTATATGTGTTGCTGTACTCTCTTACCACCCTCTCTTTGCCGAGCCCCTTGAAAATGGACTTTCATATAAGCCATTATCAAAGCCATTACATCAGAAGTCAGAGGTCAAAAGCACAGGATATGTTCCAGAACAGAGCCTAGTCCAATTCGACTAAATCATAGAGTTTCCAGAGGAGAACAATGTGAAGGAAATATTTTAGTGAGATACATAATAAAGCTCTAGGTAAATTCCAAGGTAGTATGAGATCCTTCCTGGCAGGAAGATTCCAAGAAACCTTCATGTAGGAGATGGTATCTGAGTTGGATCTTAGATGATAGGAATTCAGAGGTAAAGAGGTGGATGGAATTTATTCCAGACGTAGGTAATGGTGCAACAAAGGCACAAAGAGCCAAAAGGTCTGGGCATGTTTGGAACTAGAGATGAGTCCAGTTAGTCTGGAGCATAGAATTCATGGACAAAAAAATGAAATAAGAATTTTCCCACTACTAGGTCTTTTTCCAGAAATGATTTGGGAAAAAGAAAAAGAACTTATAAGTTCTAAAATATTTATTGCCACCCTCTTTGTGATAGCAAAAAGCTGGATATTACAAGGATGTCCATCAAGTGGGGAATGACTTGGACAAGTTGTAGTGTATGATTGTGATGGAATATTACTGTGCTATGAGAAATGCTGAGCTCAATGATCTTAGAAAAACATGGAAAGACTTGCATGAAATAACCAAGAGTGAAATGAGCAGAACATTGTACACAGTAACAGCAACACTGTTTTAAGAATGGCTTTGAGTGAATAATCCAAATTATCTATAAAAAAAGATTGCCTCTGCATCCAGAGAAAGAACTGATGAACACAAGTATGTGTAGAATAATTTACCTATATACATGTGCATATGTGTGTATATATGTGTATATAAAAGTATGTATGTATATATATATACATATGTGTTGTATATATTTGTACGTATACAAATATGTGTGTACATATATACACACAAACACCTATTTGTGCCTAATGGTAGCCATCTCTAGGGCAGGGGTGGCGGGAGGGAAGAAAAAAAGAAATTGATGTGGTAGCTTTATTATATATTTAAAAAGAATAACCAAGTTGTACATAATAGATTTGCAGTTTCACGTACAATCATCTTTTTTATTATACTAGTTAAGGAAATGCTTGTTTTTTTCTATAAATTCAATATTTTAAAAAAAGATTTATCCCCTTTAAGGTTACCACTTCTCTAAGGTTACATCTACTCTGAATGCATCTTGTAAGTGAGTATTTAGTAACATGTCTTCTCTCCACATTGAACGGTAAGCTCCTGGACAGCAGGGACAGTTTTTGCCTTTCTTTGTTTCCCTAATTCATAGAATAGTACCTGGAACATAGTAAAAGCTTTGCTTGTTAACTGATTGCTTTCTTCAAAGGGCGTTGAATGTCAGGCAAAGATGTTTAATATGCACTCACAAGGGACCTGATGAAAAATCTTAAAAAGTTGAGTGGCAGGCCAGGTAGGGAATCACTGGTTTTCCTTTCAGGGAGCTATAGAATGGTGGAGCAAGATGCAAAGAATTAAGGAGAATGAGGGGAGTGAGGAAGAGAAGGTTTGAGGCACTGATTACTTTTTTATGAAGTTTAATGATAAAGGGAAAGAAATATGAAAGTAACTGAGTGAGGTAGTTGGATCAGAGGAAGTTTTTCTTTTGGATCGGCAAACGTTAGTGTATTTGAAGGCATATGAGAAAAAGCCAATGGAGAGAGATTAAAGATATCTGAGAAAGGGGGTTACTGCTTCAAAAAGGTCTAGGATAAGGTGGGAAGGGAGTGGAGTGTTTGGGGAGGGGAGCAATTAGTACTGAGAGATCTGGAGGTGGTGAAGACACAGGTGCCCAGTGAGGTCTGTTCAAGTATTTACGAGGAAGCTAGGTAAACTCAGTGGGTAACATGCTGGACATGGAATCAGATAGCTCTGAGTTCAGATCCTGCCTCTGACACTTAGCTGTGTAATACTTTTTGCTATTATTCAGTCATTTCAGTAGTGTCTGACTCTTCATGATCCCATTCGGGTGGCAAAGATACTGGAATGGTTTGCCATTTCCTTCTCCAGCTCATTTTACAGATGAGAAAACTGAGGCAACCAAGGCTAAATAACTTGCCCAGAGTCACACAGCTAGTAAATGTCTGAGGTCAGATTTGAACACAGATCTTCTTGATTCTAGATGTGGCATTCTATCCCACATGCCACATAGCTGCCCATAACTCTTTATAGCAAGCCACTTAATTTCTCAGCTTCAGTTTTCTCATCTTTGAAATGATATTCCTTCTAGCTCTAAATCTATGATTGTGTGACCCTATGACCTCTTCTTCTGTGACTGGAGGCAAAAAGTAAAGCTTGAGTGATGATGTTGAGAAGCTTTAAGGATTGGAAAGAATTCCCACCGAATGGCATCAATCTTCTCGGAGAAGTCCAGGCTCACTTGTGGGCTGTGTGGCAGATTGGGGTTGGGAGAGGGGTTTGAGGAGAGAGTTGTAGGCATGAAAAATATGCTGCAGGGAATTAGACACTTGTCAATAAATAAGAATAAAACAGAACGGTCAAGTAACAAGGAGGTGCCTGCCAAGTTCAGCAAAATCAACTCCTTTCCATGATTCTCCATCAATGGCCAACAGCCTGGAGAGTGGGAATTATCCAGAGATGAGAGCTAACTAGTCTATAAGGGTAGGGAGGGAGAGGAATTCTAGCATTGTGGATAGTAAAATATTAACCTGCTAACTCCGAGATTAAAGCTACATATGGAGGCAAGTAAAGGCAGAAAAGAAATTGACTGGGAGAACAGAGATATGCTGAAAGACTAGAGAGTACAAGAGGTTAAAGAGTGAAGAAATCTTTTACAGAGAGAATAAACCTATTAAACAAAGAGGGGAGAGTAGTTGGCAGCTAGGTTGCCCAGTGGATAGTGAGCAGGCCCTGGAGTGATGAGGGCCTGAGTTTAAACTTGGCCTCGAACACTTATTAGTTGTGTGACCCTGGGCAAGTCACTTAACCCCAATTGCCTCCCCAGAAAACCAAAACAAAAAAAAAGTGGAGAGTAGGAAAGGTAGAAAAATAGGAGACTATGGTTTAAGAGTGGAGTTTCAATGCTCCAGATTTTAGGAGGAATAGCGAGTTCTCATGCTTGACTCTACCAATATGTGGGTAAAGTAGGGACAGAAAAGGAGATTGTTGGAATTAAGAAAGTTGAGTAATCATGTAACCAAGCTGCCAGTGGAGTTATTAACATGAATACTGAAATCCCTAGAGATGATGGCAAAGGGTGTGGTAGAAAGAAAATGACTAGTTCTAAAGTGACTAAGAAATTTGGGAGGTTGACCTGGAAGTTGATGGCAGCAAGAATAAGAAGACAGTGATATAATTTGTATATAAAACTATATAATAGTTTGGTCCTTCCCCTTTTATCATCGACTTCAATTAAGATACACATAGTACGTTCATCAAATTCTCAGATGACGCAGTGCTAGGAGTTTATCACTAATTCTTTGAAAGAAAATTAGGATCCAATGTGATTTTGACAGAGTGGCACAGGAAGAATGAGAAGACAGTGATATAAATTTGTACATAAAACTATATAATATTACATAAAACTATATAAAAAGTGAGATGGCCCAAGAACACAGAGTGGCAAGAATGTCAGAGGTCATTAAGTCCAACGCATATTTGAACAAAAATTTCTTCTCCATCAGCTTTCTAAGAGGAAAAGCCATTGAAGGTGGTGACAGTGTATTAATCTGGAAAAGGTAGGGGAATCAAGTAACATGCCAACCTGTCCCATTAACCAGGTGAGCCCTGGAATTGGGAGAAGGCACATTGGCAAGTGGAAACTGTTGCAATGGAAGAAGCTAAGTTCTTGTTATAGGGAGAAGGTAAAAAGAATATTGATTTAAAAGATCAAGAATGAGTGGTTTGTGTTGGGAATTGATTGGAAATTCCAAAGGGTGGTGTGGAATTTGATAGGAATTTGCAAATCCAGTCGGAATTGGAATGAGAAGAAACAGGACTGGTTACTTGCACCATATTGTCAATGTGTAAAGGCCTCAGTCAGAAAAACCTGAATTCAAATCTTGCCTCTGACCCATATTGGCTATAAAACCATGAGCAAGTCCCTTTACTTCTCGGTGCCTCAATTAACTCTCAAGATGATAAAGTATGGAGCATTTGTTGATCATAGAGTTGGAGTTGCCCCATTGTGAGCTCCCTATGCCAATGAAATTCCATAAACATTTTTTAAAAGTTTATTCATACTGAATTTGCAGCCTACTGGAACCCTGAACTAAGTGGCATCTCTCATATTATATATTTGTGCTATTAATTTTTAGCCTAAATTTATGGATTTTTATATTTTTTCTATTAAATTTCATCATATTAGATTCAATCTCTAATGCCACTCTGTCAAAATCACATTGGATCCTAATTTTCTTTCAAAGAATTAGTGATAAACTCCTAGCACTGTATCATCTGAGAATTTGATGAACATACCATGTGTATCTTAATTGAAGTTGATGATAAAAGGGAAAGGACCAATCTTTTGCCTTTACTTGTATCCCCAGTACTTAGCACAGGGCCTGGTACATCATAAGTGCTTAATTGATCCTTATTGATGATGACAAGAGATCCCTAAGTACGCAACTGGAGTTTAGATCTTTGTTGGAGGCAGTCAAAAAGGGTTAAATTTCTTTATAAGGGAAGGTTCAAAGCAGAGAAAGAGGACATGGTTATTTAATCAATTCTATATTATTATTATCCTTAACCAAATAACCCTTCACATTTCAGTACAAGCATATACAAGATTTTCAACCAATGTTGCTGCTTCTCACTGGAAGATGGTTCAGCCTATTGCCCATTTATAACATTATTCATGAGGGACTAACTGCCTTCTTGAATATTGTTCTACTTAATTTCACATTTACATAGGTCCAATTATCAGTACTATATACTTTGTTATTCAAGGACTTGAGAATTCGTCAGTGTGGGGACCTCTTCCATCAGCACATACCACAATGCCTCTATGTCTTAATGGATTGTCTTCATGAGCTGGTATTACCAAAAATTCAGTCCCCCATAGTCAAGGTAGTAATGAGCCTCTCGAAATTTAGTTAAGCTTGTCCCTCAGAAAAAAGAGACCCAGATGAGGAAGCAGAATCCAGGATTTGAACTTCTGTTCCCAGCATCGGACCTAATGTTTTTTCTCCTACGCTGGGGAAAGTGTAACCTTCGGATCACTTTGAAAACTATGGTTAGGCAAACCATGGATATGAATGTAACAGCTTGAATGAGGCTTTGGTAAAATATTCTTGAAAGTCTGCCCACATGCACATTAAAATCTTTAATAACTTTTTTTAAAATTAGCTCTTCAATATCACTCCAGGAATCCAGACACTGAAAAGCAGCCGTAGACAGAGCCATCTTAGCTTACTACGGGTCCATCAGAATGGCTCGATGTTCAGTAGTACAGACAAATCTGATACCTGGGGCTTGGCACAATGTGCTACCATTGGTGGGACAGCCACAGATTTTCCTCCTGGCTTGAGAACAAAAGTCACAATGTCTCAAGGAAATTCAGCTTAAACCTACATCTAGTGTTTTATGCTAATTGACATTTAATTTTGAAAACTGCAAGCATGCAATCTGAGCAGCTGTACATCTTTAGGAAGAAACAGCAGGATTCTTTATTGTTTTAGAAACACCAGTACTTAATATTTGATTTTCAGTATTGACTTCTCTCCCTTATTTTTCCTCCACCCCAGTTCTCTGCTCCATTGAGGATTTAATTGTGTTTTAGTTACATCTAATGTTATCAAAATACTCTGAAAATTTGTGAAGAACTAGAAAATCATATACTTGCAGGAAAGGATCTTTTTCTCTAAACTAAAAAATACAGCTAGGATTGAATAAAAATATAAATCCTCTGAATATTTGAGCTCAGAAGAGAGGTCAGAAAGAGGAGAAGGAAGAACTAGTCTTTGTGTTTGACCAAGAGAAGGGCAATGCCCAGCCAGATTCAGCAAAATGAATTGAGGCGGAAGCAAGGTCATGCTACAGAGTAAACATCACATGAGAAATCTGAGGGACAGAAAGTGAAAACTGCTAGAGATAGTATGTCAGGAACTTGGATATGACCCAGGAGATCTGGGAGGTTGAAAATGGTCCCTATTGTGCTACTGGGGGAAGAGAGAGTTTGTTAGCATGTACTGCTTTTATCTCAGAAGATCAGGTGCCCTCACCATAGACTGCTGGGGGAATAGGTTTGTGGAAATCCCTAGGAAGTCTCAGAGCTCCACACTTCTTTCCCTTAATGTTTGATCAGAACTAGAGATGAAGAGGTAGAAGTAGAGAGAGAAGGATAAGCAAAGATCGTACAATTCATACATTAATTTTGCAGATGAGGAAATGGAGAACCAGAAAGCTGCTCTGCTTGAGGGACCACCAGCCTCAGAGACTAGGAGGAATGAGGATGAAAGAGACATTCATAATGGCAATTTTGCTGCTACAACCCAGCTATTCCCAGAGGAAATATATCTTTATCAAAGTTTATTATGATTATATATGGCATATATGGAAGAATTCTAATCAACGATTTCTCAGTCCCTCGGTAGTTATAACTGTAGATATACAACACAGCTGTAACAAATATGAATCACCGAGGTTGTGATGATTGTACTGTAAGAAATAATGCTTTGGAAAAATAAAGAGGAGCATGAGAAAGTTTATATGAAATGTTGCAAAGCAGAGTTAGCAGAATAATCATAATATACAAAATGAGAATGATATAAAGAAAGAACACGCAAAACTGACGGCTACAAGCTAGGTGGTATTGTGAATAAAGCACCAGCCCCGAAGTCAAGAGGACCCAAGTTCAAATCTGACTGTAGACACTGATTAGCTGTATGATCCTGGGAAAGTCACTTACTCCTCATTGTCTCTCAAAAAAACCCGACATTAAATATTGTATAATTATAGTGATCAAGATTAGCCCAAGAGAAGAGAAAATGTATTTTCCTCATTTGAAGAGGTGAGAGAAGACAGATTTATAATATTGCATAAACTCTCAGACTCAATTGATCTTGTGGTTAATTTTGGTGAAGTGTTTTTTTTCTTTAATTTTTATTCTTTGTTATAAGGACCTGAGGAACATCTGAAGATAAATATAATGTAAAAATGTAAGATATCAATAAAAATGTTCAGGATATATGAAAATTAAACAAAAACACAGAATTAAATACAAATAGAATGAATTCTTACAAACATTTCTTAACATGCATGCCATGTGATAAAGACAAGCTTAATTTTGGGTAGAAAGCAAGGTTTTTGTAGTAATAGTCTCCTAGGCAGGAACGTTGAGTTTATAAGTGTTCACTTGCTACTAGTGAATGACAATAACCACCTGTCAATATCTGCAGAGGCATGTTTGGGGGCATGTCATTTTAGAGGCATATATTATATACATACATATACATATATGTATGTGTAGCTATAGTGTATGTGTATATATATACATGTGTTATATATATACACATATATGTGAAAGTATATAGAAGCTCACTGGGAGGGCATAAATAAGAAATAAGAAAGGTTGTTCTTTTGAGGAATGAGGGAGAGAGAAAGAATTTAGATGACAGAGAAAAAACAGGTCAGAGGAACAAACAAAGTTATAAGAGCTGTGGAAAGGATTTTAAAAGTCTAATCCACTCTTTGCCCCACATTAAAGGTGAGGAAAAGATGTTAAGTGACTTGCCCAAGATCACACAGCTATTTTGCAGCAATGTTCAGACCACAGAGAACCAGAAATGGGAAGAATAACAGGGAGAAAAGAAGTCAACAGAATCCCAAAGTCAAATGAATAAGAGGGAACAAATGTCTGTTCTTTTTTTCTCGGAAGGGGGAATTGAGGCAATGGGGGTTAAGTGACTTGCCCAAGGTCACATAGCTAGTAAGTGTCAGATTTGAGCTCAGGTCCTCCTGACTCTAGGGCCAATACCCTCTTTACTGTGCCATTAGCTGCTCCTGAATGTCGCTTTTTTAAGGAAAATTGAGATCTGAGGGGATAATATACAGGAACAAGGACAGGGAAACCCCTGTCTCTGAAAAAATAGGGTCACTAAAAGCACCTGCCAGGATTAAGAGTTATGTAGTTTCACACAGTCTTGCTATCTAGAGAGGCCACTGATTTGGGCCACCAGCTACTTGCATCTGTTAGTGTTTGCATTTACATGTCAGTGCTGTGAACATGTACGATTTTAGGGATTATTTACCAAAGCATGAGGTATCACTTATCTCCTTTTCAAAGACTGTTTCGCACATCCTCTCCAACATTAATCATTATCGTTTTTTGTTATCTTTGCCGATCTGATGGGTGTGAGGTAGAACCTCAGAATTGCTTTAATTGGTGTTTCTTTAATTATTAGTAATTTGGATTTTTTTCAAATGGCTAAATATAGTCTTATTTTTTTTCTCTTGAGAACTGCTTGTTCATATCCTTAAGCCATTTATCAATAGTGGAATGGCTCTTATTCTTATAATTTGAATCAGCGCCTTATATAGTTTTAGTTGACTTGTGAATGGGTACAACCATTCTACAAAGCTATTTGGAATTATATATATATATAAAGTTATTAAAGAATACACATATTCTTTGATCCAACTATACCACTATTATACCTATATGCTGTGAGATTCTTTCAGTTCCACTCAAAATTAAAAAAGGATGAGAATAACTTGGTAACTGGTCATTTCCTCAGAGGGTTAATTCTAAGGGGCATCTGTTGTAGTCCCAAGATATTATGGGGTATAAAATAAATACAATTTAAAAAACATTACGGGGTGAAGAGAACGAATATTCTGAGAATGGAAAGAATATTCCCATTGGCACCTACACACGTGGTATTGTGAGTGCTAAAGTAGCAGTTAGGTTATAAACCTTCTTCAGGAGCCAACACCCAACTAGGAAGGGGCTAGATCAGGGGTGGGAAACATGCAGCCTTTCCAAGTTTTATAGAACAAATCGTTTTTATTAAGGGGGTCAAAGGACTGCATCTGAGGACCTACAGGGCCGCATAAGGCTTTGAGGCTGCAGGTTCCCCACCCCTGGGCTAGATGGTAGTTTGGACAGCAGAGGGAGTAAGTACAGTAAGGGAATATAGGACAAGAGTAGGCATGATAGTATTGAAAAAAAAAACCTCATGATTGGATGTTGCTGGAAGGGTAGGGTGGGACTCATCATCCACCATGCTGATAGTTTGATCACATACCCCTTGGTGATCAAGTCTTTGAACTCTATGGAATATAACCTAGAAGGGGCACTGCTGGGTCAAAGGGTAGGCAGAGTTTTGTAGCACTTAGTTCCACATTATCCTTTAGAATAGTTCACAATAATTCACAACTTCAACAGGGCAAACTTTTTTTAATTTTATGTTATGAAAATTATTCATTTTATATCCCATAATGCTCTCTATCTTTTGTTTGGTCATAAATTCTTCTCTTATCCATAGATCTGACAGGCAAAACATCATGTGCTTTGGAGAAAACCATCCTAATGCACAGATGAGAAGCAATAGGGCAGCTGCTTGGGGTCCAGTTTACCTTGTCCTTCCTCTACCTACATCCCAGAACACTGTCTCCCTGAGAAGGGTTTCAAATGGAAATGTTTGCTCTTTTGTTTTGGTGCTGAGGAGGGACTTCCTTCTAATCTGACGTTCTCATGTTACAGCTGTATGACCGCAGGATCTAATGGGGCAGACCCTATGTAAAACCTTATAACAGGAAGGTAATTTGGGATTGATCAAATCTAACCCTCTCATTTTATAGATAAGGAAACCAAGGCCTCAGATAGTTAGGTCACTTGCCCAAGGTCATACTAGCAGCACGAAGAAGAGCTGGGATTCTGGCCCGGGTCTTCTCATTTTGAACACATTTTTTACTGTACAGCTCAGATAAATAATTCATTACCACCACTTCCAATGACTGTGTTGCTTAGTGACTGGGCCCTTCATCTTGGACCTTTGACTATACTGAGAAAGTCTTTTTTATTGATAAATTTTGGTTTAAATGAACAGATAAATTTACAAAGCATATTCCCTGTGAACAACTAAGAAATAACTATAAAGGGGTGGGGAAAGGTAATGTAATTTGAGGACCAAGACACTGTAATAATCCACCCATGCCTATCCATGATCCTCTGATTTGTTTATGAAATCCCCTTTATGTCTAAACCATGTACCTATTTTGACTTCATCTTGGTATCACAGTGTGAGATGTTGGTCTATACCTATTTTCTGCTAAACTGCTTTCCAGTTTTCCCAGTAGTTTTTGTCAAATAGTAATTTCTTGTCCTAAAATCTTGGATATTTGGGTTTGTCAAACACCAGACAATAGCCATTTACTGTGTGTTGTGAATTATATACCTAATCTGTGTATTGTGTACTTAATCTATTACACTGTTCTACAACTCTACTAAGCCAGTACCAAATTGTTTTCTATGGTTACCACTTTGTAATACTATTTGAGATCTGGTATTGTGAAGCCATCTTCCTTCTCATTTTCTTTTTCATTGATTTCCTTGATATTCTTGATCTTTTGTTTTTTCAGATGAATTTTGTTATTTTTTTTTCTAGCTCTATAAAATAAAGTTGTTGTTTTTTGGTAATTCTGATTAGTCTGACATTGAATAAATAAGTGAATTTAAGTAACATTTTTATTATATTATTTCAGCTTATCCATAAGCGATTAATATTATCTCATTTGTTTAGATCTGACTTTATTTGTGTAAAACCGTTTATATACTTCTATCCTGGCAGATAGATTCCCAAGTACTTTATATTGTCTGCAGTTATTTTAAATGGAATTTATCTTTCTATCTGTTCCTGCTGGATTTTGTTGATAATATATAGAAACGTTGATGATTATGTTGGTTTACTTTATATCCTACAATTTTGCTGAAGATGTTAATTATTTCAACTAGCTTTTGGTTGATTCTCTAGGATTCTCTGATTGTAATACCATCATGTCATTTTCGAAGAGTGGTAATTTCCTTTCTTCATAACCTATTATAATTCCTTGGATTTCTTTTTCTATAGCTAGCACTTCTAGAGCAATATTGAATAAGAATTTTGATAATGAGCATCTTTGCTTCATCCCTGATCTTACTGGAAAGACTTCTAACTTATCCCCATTGTAGGTAATGTTTGTTGATGGTTTTAGATAGATATTACTTGTCATTTTAAAAGAAAACTCCATTGATTCCTTTGCTTTCTAGTGTTTTAATAGGAATGAGTGTTACATTTCGTCAAAAGCCTTTTCTACATCTATTAAAGTATTCATATGATTTCTGTTGGGGTTTTTTTTTATTGATATGGTCAATTTTATTGATTATTTTCCTAATATTGAACCAGCCCTATGGTCCTGGTATATATAAATCTCACCTGGTCATAGTGTATGATCAATACAGTGCTATAAGCTCCTTGAAACATATTAATACTTAAAATTTTTATCGATATTTATTAGGGGAAATTATGCTATAGTTTTCTTTCTCTGTTTTTGCTCTTCCTGGTTTAGGTATCAATACCATATTTGTGTTGCAAAAGGAATTTGGTAGAACTCCTTCTTTGTCTATTTTTCCAGATAGTTCATATAGTATTGGGATTAATTGTTCTTTAAACATTTGGTAGAATTCACTTGTAAATCAATCTGGACCTGGTGATTTTACCTTAGGAAGTTCATTAATGATTTGTTCAATTTGTTTTTCTAAAAGGGTTATTTGAGTATTCTCTTTCCTCTTCTGTTAACCTGAGCAATTTTGATTTTTGTAAGTATTCATCAGTTTCACTTAGATTGGCAGGTTTATTGGGATATAATTGGGCAAAATAACTTCTAGTAATTGCTTTAGTTTCATTTGTAGTGAATTCACCTTTCTAAGTTTTTATAATATAACCTAGTCCCAAAACTAGAAATCTCTTTAAGGTTTCTATATCCATTATATTCCACTACTTTTCTCAAGTTTTGGTCTCCATTTTGATCAGATCCTAGTTAAAATTGTATTCAGAATATCAACTATGCAAATTTAAGCTTGCAAACATATACTTCCACGTATAAAAATCACAAAAGTAGCTGGAGAGAGGCAAATGCCATCTAACAATAAATATTTAGTATCGATGCAAACCAAACATCGGTCAATCAATCAATATATATTAAGCAGCTACTATGCTCCAGTTACCATGCTAGGCTCAGGAAATAATATCCTACTGGCCTACACATACCAATAGTTAGTATAAGGACAAGTGGTATTAGTGAAGTCAATAATGTCACATGCAATTAAGCAATGATGCTGTAATAGCTCACTTTAATCAGTTTTAATTAACTGCACAGTAACACTTCCACACCTGGGTTGGTCAGAAGTGGGGATCCTAAAGGGAAAAACAAACCCTGAGGTCTAGGCCAGAATTAAATAGATGAGGATAGGAATATAAACACACACACACACACACACACACACACACACACACACACACACACAGTCAGGGCAGCTAGGTGGTGCAATGATATAGAGCTCCACCTCTGGGGTCAGGAAGACTCATCTTCCTGAATTCAAACCTGGTCTCACACACTTAATAGCTGTGTGACCCCGGGCAAGTCAGTTAACCTTGTTTCCCTCAGTTTCTTCATCTATAAAATGAGCAGGAAAAGGAAATGGTAAACCACTCTATTATCTCTGTCAAGAAACCCTCAAATGAGGTCACAAAGAATCAGATACAACTGAAAAATGACCAGTACGTATGTATGTGTATATATATATTGTACATATACATACACACATACATATGCATATATATGTATTTATATACATAAAACAATAAAGTACAAATCAAAATGGAGAACTTAATATTTTTAAACCAGAAAAATATTATTTCTCAATGACATGTGAATGAGAATCCTAGTAGGGAAAACACCAAATTTTATCTGGAAAGAAAAAAAATAGAAAAAGGTGGAGGTGGCAGATCATGCTAAAGAGGAAAGATCCAATGAGAAATCTGGGGAGAGAGAAAGCGAAAACTGTGTTGAGAGACAGCACAAGTCAAAAGCTTGAAAGTGACCCAAGAATTTACCCAGAACGCTGAGAAGCTAAGTGACTTGCTCAGGGTCACACAGCAGCCATGGGAACAGGTAAAACTTTAAACTAGGCCTTCCTAGGTCCAGGGCCAGCTCTCTCACCACTACACCACATTGTGTCTTAAGATTACTGAGTTAGTATAATATTCCAAATGAAAATGTTGAGTCTATTTTCTTTGGGTCACATACAATGGTAGGAAGATAATAATCTTAATGGAAAAGGAAGCACTGAGCCATATTTTGTGAATATATATTGTGAATCTTGTAGAAGCTTAATCTTGATAATTTATTAAAATCTATTTAAACTACATTTGCCTTATTTTGATAACAATCTAAATATAATAGGATTCTAATTTCTGATGCAACTATATAACTATAGGAGAGGCATGGAGTTGTTTCATTGTATCTCCCATTTTTCCTAGAGGTTTGTGCACAGTAGGAACAACAATAAATGGAAGTTAATTCAAATTTGTATCCAAGATATGTAGATTATGTAGATTTTTATTCTTACAGAATAAAAACTACACCTTTTCCAGTAACATAAAGAATATGAAATAAGAGGATGCTAGATCTGGAATTGCAGGAGTCCTTAAAAATAATCATCTAACCTCGGGATTCTTAATCTTTTTGTGTATCATAGGCTTCCAGGCAGTCAGGCAAAACCTACAGATTCCTTGAAATAATACTTTTAAGTGTATTACCACTTCAGTGTAAAATAAAATAAAATACATGGAATTACATAGTACCAAAGGTTTGTGAAAAACAAAGATGGAATTTTTTCCTACATCCTCAAATTTCCTAAAATCTCATCATCCCATGAGATCCAAGCCCCTTATTTTCAACATGCAGAAACTGAGGTCTGGGGTGACTTGCCAAGATTACATAGGAAGCACATAGCAGACCCAGGATTTGAACTGACCCTAATTACAGGGGTTTTCCCTCCATTTTTCTTCACATCTTAGTCTGGTCTTAAGGAAATAAAGAATATGTGTGTGTGTGCATACACACACAAATAAGTGTATATATGTATGCAGTTGTGTATAAATGCACATCTACAAACATGAATGTATGTGTGCATGTCTATGAGTATGTTATATGAGCATATGTATGTGTGTATGTGTGCACATATATATTTCAAAAGACATTGTTTTCATTCATCGAGAGTCTATCAGTAAGTTAGTAGAGAAGTGTCCTTTGATGTAGACTGCTGAGAAGCACCTTGTCATACTCTATAAAAGCTTATAAGGCTGGGCTTTCTTGTTTTTTTCTCAAAGACAGTGGTAATTCCATTTAGCCATCTAGTAAACATTTCAAAGATTGGTAAAATACAATTCTACCATACAATGCAATTCTAAACATGTGAAGACCATTGATTTCATCAAGCCCTACAAAGGTTCTAGATTGAAGGTTGTAGATGCCAGTCCATCTGAAGAGAACTCATCCAGGAGAGTTGCGAGGGGAGTCAAATAAAATTCCCTTATCCAAACTGGTTGCAAGAAGATGTACGGGGAAGGGAGAGGATGCTCAGTTTGGAGAAATATAGGATTTATTTTTGACATTTAAGTAGCTTTCCAAACTTTATTTCCAACCAAGTGAGACTAATACAGTCAGCTATTCAAGAAAATGTGATAACATTTAAAGTAAACAGGCATCCAAGTACTCCTTGATATGACAAGTACATTACAGAGCATGGAATGCAGCACTACCTTGGATACGAAAAGCCAGATGCATGCTTATCATTGGAACCACATTTCAGATTCAGCATCTGACAGATTGAACTCACTCCACATTCATCTGAGGGTAAAGAGAAAGCAGAGGAGTAGCTGACAAACACAGAAATGTATGTCAGGATATGTGTGAATAAGAAACCCAGGCTGTTGTTTTCACTTTCAGGGCATCTGAACACAACAAAGATCCATCCAAGTGGAGGGTGTACATCCCACTCTGGTCAAAACAGATAATTGCAAATTTGGGGGATACAGTAATTCTCTTCAGTTTTGAATATGATCAATGCCATAAGTACTGTGGAGGCAACTGGGCTTTGCCCCCAGATGCCAGATTTAGAAGATGGTTGCAATGTGTGCGGTCCTTTAGTAACCTTGAATAAAAGTGTTTAATGCCCAGATAATGAGAAGCTCTAGCTTCTCCCTCATTTCCACCTATAGTGCCAACCTTGCATTCATGTACTATGGTCTTTGTCCCATCTTATCTGGGACAACATCTTGCCACCCCTAACCTCAGCCCTACCCTACCCCTTACATTTTAGCCTCAGATCTGATAGCACATTTCATGGACTTGGCCTGGACATGGCTTCCCCGGGAGAAAAATATTCTTAGTTGTGGTTCTGGATAAGATGAATATTTCATGAAGAAAGTAGGATTTATAGTCATTTTCACATTGTGATTTTCCCCATTGTGGTTTCAATATATCACTGGTCGGTATAAGTAATTAAATGGGAATTGGTCGGGGGAGACTTTTGTGGAAGCAGTAGATGATATTTAAAGGCCAGCAGATGACACAGAAAAAGTTTAGAAACTCAGAAATGCATTAAATATATGTATAGTAATTTTACTTAACACTGACCTACATATAGCCTATGACCAAATACTTAACCCAAATTTTACAATATGGTACCGTAAACAACCCATAAAAGAAAAAGGAAAAAATCAAACATCTTCTCTAGCACAAAGGGAGCACAAAAAGTTTTATGCAGATATTCCAGATCACAGGAGCGCCATGCCTCTATAACCTTTGCCCCAATGTGGAAAGGATAAACTGTACATTGTTTGTGCAGGCCATAGCATCTGCCTAGTGGTTTTGAAGGGCTATCAAATGAAAGGATTACATGTGCTGCCTGATCCTGAGGCAAACTAGGACCAATGTGTGGAAATTACAAGGGAGCTGATTTTGGCTCAATAGAAAGGGGGACTTCATAGATCTAGAACAGGAAAGGAACATTTAGTCCAATGCACGGTGGATAAAGAGCTGGACCTGGAGTCAAGTCTCAGACACTTACTAGATGTGTGACCTTGGGCAAGTCACTTAACCTCTGCTATCAATTTCCTCAATTAAAAGATGGGGATAAAAATAGCAACTGCCTCGCAGGGTAATTGTGAGGATTATATAAGGTAAAGCACTTAGTACAGTGCCTAGCACATATAGTAGGCACTATATAAATACTAGCTATTGTTCTTCTTGTTGTTATTAAAGACCAGAGAAGTTAAATGATTTTCCTAAAGTCACAGTAAGTGTAATAAATAACTTTGGCAAAGTAACAGGTTACAAAATAAACCTGCACAAATCTTCTGCATTCCTATATATTAGCAACAAAGTCCAACAGCAAGAGATGGAAAGAGAAATCCTAAAGCTAGGGTAGACACTACAAAATATTTGGGAGTTTACCTGCCAAAACAAACCCAGGGACTATATGAACATAATTGCAAGACACTTTTTACACAAATAAAGTCAGATCCAAGTAAGTGGAAAAACATTAGTTGCTCATGGGTAGGCTGAGCTAATATAATAAAAATAACAATTCTACCTAAATTAATATACTTATTCAGTGCCATACCAATTAAACTATCAGGTAATTATTTTCTAGAGTTGCATAAAATAATATCAAAATTCATCTGGAAGGACAAAAGGTCCAGAGTATCAAAGGAACTAATGACAAGAAATGCTAGGGAAGGTGGCCTAGCCCTACCAGACCTCAAATTGTATTATAAAGCAGCAATTATCAAAACTACTGGGTACTGGCTAAGAAACAGAAGGGTAGACAAGTGGAATAGACTTGGCACTCAAGACACAGTAGGCAAGGAATACAGCAACTTCCTGTTTGTTAAACCCAAGGATCCCAGCTTCTTGGATAAGAACTCACTGTTTGACAAAAATTGCTGGGAAAATTGGGTAACAGTGCAACAGAAACTAGGCATAGACCCATGCCTGACACCATACACAAGAATAAAGTCCAAATGGGTACATGATCTAGGTATAAAGATTGATACCATGGAAAAATTGGAGGAGCACAATAGTGTATCTATCAGATTTATGGAGAAGGGAAGACTTTCTTACTAAAGAAGAGATAGAAAACATTATGAAATGCAAGATAGATAATTTTGATTACATTAAACTGAAAAGTTTTTGCACAACCAAACCCAATGCAACCAAAATTCGGAGGGATGTAGTAAATTGGGAAAGAATTTTTATAGCTAATCTTGGGGATAAGGGCCTCACTTTTAGAATATATAGAGAACTGAGTCAAATGTACAACAATACAAGGTGTACTCCCCTGTTCTAGGAGTTATTAAAATTGCATAAGGCCCCAATTGATAAATGGTCAAAGGATATGAACAGGCAATTTTCAGAGGAAGAAATTAAAGATATCTATGATCATATGAAAAAAGTGCTCTGTATCACTTTTGATTAGAGAGATGCAAATCAAAACAACTTTGAGGTACCACATCATACCCATAAGACTGGCAAACATGACAGAAGAGGAAAATGATAAATCCTGGAGAATATGTGGGAGAGTTGGAACACTAATTCATTGTTGGTGGAGCTGGGAGCTCATACAGTCATTCTGGAGAGTGGTTTGGAACTATGCCTAAAGGGCTACAAAAATATGCATACCCTTTGACCCAGCAATATCACTACTAGGACTGTATCCCCAAGAGATCATAAAAATGGGAAAGGGTCCCACATGTACAAAAATATTTATAGCAGCTCTCTTTGTAGTTGCCAAAAACTGGAAATCAAGGGAATGCCCATCAATTGGGGAATGGCTGAATAAATTATGGTTTATGAATATAATAGAATACTATTGTGCTATAAGAAATGATGAACAGCGGCCCCAGAGAAGCTGACCTGAGCAGGCTTCAGACACGGAAGCTCCAGCAGCCGGGAAAGTCCCTCCGCCCACAGAAGCTACAGGTCAGTGAAAGAGAAGGCTGGGCTGGAGGAGAGGAGTGGAGTGTCTCCGTGCGGGGGCAGGAAGCGGCGGAGGCAGAGGCGTGAGCGGCGGCTGAGGCGGCAGCGGCCCACGACTCAGGAATCCCCCAGCAGCAGGCAGGATCTTCATTACGGAAGGTTTCTGCATAAAACCTGACGGAGCTGAGCCTGGGAGACGGCCCTGCCCCCACCCCGCTCTATTACTGAAGGCCTCTGCATAAAGCCCCTGAGGGAACTGAGCCTAGGAGGTGGGCCCCCCACCCCGCCCCCACCGGCTCCATTCCTGAAAGTCTCTGCATAAAGCCCCTGAGGGAGCTGACCCTGGGAGGCGGCCCTGCCCCCACCCCAGCACCAGAACTAAAGCTTGCCGCGGAAAGCCCATTTGAATCTCAGAGGCCAAGCACTAGCTGGGCGGATCCAGGCGGGGGTGCAAAGGAATCTCAGAAGTCAAGTAACTGGCTGGGAAAATGCCTAGAAAAGGGAAGAAAAATAAGACTATAGAGAGTTTTTTCCAACAAATGCACATTCGGATCTGATGATGAGGACGTATTCTTGCCATCAGATCCCCACATTCGGATCTGATGATGAGGACGTATTCTTGCCATCAGATCCCCACATTCGGATCTGATGATGAGGACGTATTCTTGCCATCAGGGAAAGATGTGGAGGGCGGGGCTTCAGTACCCCAGACACCCCAGGGGGGTGGCGGGTGGGCTCAGGCCTTGGAAGAGCTCAAAAAGGATTTTGAAAAGCAAGTTAGACAGGTGGAGGAAAAACTGGGAAGAGAAATGAGAGAGATGCAAGAAAAGTATGAAAAACGGGTCAATACCTTGGTAAAGGAGACCCAAAAAAATGCTGAGGAAATTAACACCTTGAAAAATAGGCTCACTCAATTGGCAAAAGAGGTTCAAAAAGCCAATGAGGAGAAGAATGCTTTAAAAAGCAGAATGAGCCAAATGGAAAAAGAGGTTCAAAAGCTCACTGAATTTAATAGTTCTCTCAAAATTAGAATGGAGCAGATGGAGTCTAATGAGTTTACGAGAAACCAAGAAATCACTAAACAAAACCAAAAGAACGAAAAAATGGAAGAGAATGTGAAATATCTCATGGGAAAAGCAACTGACCTGGAAAATAGATCCAGGAGAGACAATTTAAAAATTATGGGACTACCTGAAACTCATGATCAAAAAAAGAGCCTAGACATCATCTTCCATGAAATTATCAAGGAAAACTGCCCTGACATTCTAGAACCAGAGGGCAAAATAAGTATTGAAAGAGTCCATTGATCACCACCTGAAAGAGATCCAAAAAGAGAAACTCCTAGGAACATTGTGACCAAATTCCAGAACTCCCAGCTCAAGGAAAAAATCTTGCAAGCAGCTAGAAAGAAACAATTCCAGTACTGTGGAAATACAATCAGGATAACTCAAGATCTAGCAGCTTCTACATTAAGGGATCGAAGGGCGTGGAATAGGATGTTCCAGAAGGCAAAGGAACTAGGACTCAAACCAAGAATCACCTACCCAGCTAAACTGAGTATAATACTTCAAGGGAAAATATGGTCTTTCAATGAAACAGAGGACTTTCAATCATTCTTGATGAAAAGACCAGAGCTGAAAAGAAAATTTGACTTTCAAACACAAGAATGAGAAGAAGCATGAAAAAGGAAACAGCAAAGAGAAGTCTTAAGGGACTTACCAGAAGTGAACTGTTTACATTCATACAGGGAAAGACAATTATTTCTAACTCTTAAAACTTTTCAGTATCTGGGTAGTTGGTGGGACCACACATACACATGTACACGCATGCACACACATGCACACATGCACACACATACAGAGACAGAGAGCACAGAGTGAACTGAATAGGATGGGACCATACCTTAAAAGAAATTAAGGTAAATGGTGAGAGAGAAATGTAGTGGGAGGAAAGAGGGGGAAATGGAAGGGGGTAACTATATGCCATTTAAGAGGCATGTAGGAGATTTTTTTAGTGGAGGGAAAAAGAGGAGAGCTGAGAAAAAAAAAACAAAAAAAAACAAAACAAGAAGTTTACCCTCATCACCTTTGACTAAACGAAGGAGTGAAATGCACACTCATTTTGGTATGAAAATCTATCTTACAGTATAAGAAAGGGGGGGAGAAGGAGATATTGCAAGGGGGGGATGATGGAAGGGAGGGCAAAGGGAGGAGGGAGCAATTTGAAGTCAACACTTGGGGAGGGACAGGATCAAAAGACAGAAGAGAAACAACGAGGGGCAGGTTAGGAGGGATGGTAATTCAGTTAGTCTTACACAACACGACTATCAGGGAGGTCATTTGCAAAACTACACAGATAGGGCCTATATTGAATTGCCTGCCGTCCCAAAGGGAATGGGTGGGGAGGGAGGGATGGGGAGAATTTGGAACTCAAAGTTTTAGGAACAACTGTCTAGTATTGTTGTTGCAACTAGGAAAGAAGACATACAGTTAATGAGGAATAGAAAGTCATCTGGCCCCACAGGAGAAAAGAGAAGATGGAGACAAGAGAAGGGAGGGATGACAGAAGAGAGGGCAGATTGGAGATAGGGAAAATTACATTGCTTGGGGTATTGGGGTGGGGGAAGGGGATAAAAGGGGAGAAAATTTGGAACCCAAAAATTTGTGAAAATGAATGTAAAAAGTTAATTAAATAAAAAAAAAAAAGAAATGATGAACAGGAAGACTTCAGAGAGTCCTGGGAAGACTTATATGATCTGATGCTGAGCAAAAGGAGCAGAACCAGGAGAACTTTGTGCATAGCAATGACCACAGTGTGTGAGACTTTTTTCTGGTAGACTTGGAACTTCATAAAAATGCAAGAACTTAAAAAAAAAAATTCCTAATGGTCTTCTAAGGCAAAATGCTTTCCACACTCAGAGAAAGAACTATGGAATTCATTCTCAGAATGTAGCAGATCATGTTTGTGTGTGTGTGTGTGCGTGTGTGTGTGTGTATTATGTTTTGATTTGTTATATGATTTCTTCCATTTATTTTAGTTCATCTACACATCATGAGTATAGTGAAAATGTATTCAATAGGAAAGTATATGTAGATCCTATATAGAATTAGGTGCCATCTTGAAGAGAGAGGGAGGTGGTAGGGGGTGGGGGGGAATCTAAGTTTTATGGTAGTGATTGTAGAATATTAAAAAAATAAATTAAAAAAATCCATCAGAAATAAAGAGTTAGATTTTGGGAAAGCTGGAAAGGTAGATTCTAGGGGGATAAAGCTGGGAGATTGAGATTATTTCATTTTCAAAGATCAGAAAGAGAAGTGAGCAAATGGGGGCAATGGAAGAATGGTAAGAGGGAGGGATAAGCAATTAATAATGTGATGTATTTCATGTAACACAAAATGCTTCCTAGTCATTTTTATTTATTACTCCTCATAAGGGAGGTTAGTGATACTATTCACTTTTTACTTGTGCAGTAACTGAGGTAAAACAGCTTCCCCCTGGGGATACACAGTGGTCAATGTGGTTTTTGGAAAATAGGTCAGCATTCATCAAAGTCACTTGAACATGAATATGCAACAATAAACCTCTCTGTATGCTCTCTCTTATCTTAGTAAAAAAAAAAAATAAAAGTCACAGTAAGTGGCAGAGCTGGAATTTGAACTCAGGTCTTATGTCTCCATGTTCAGCAATCTTTAAAAAAAAAAGTGGAATTAATTGCCTTGGGTAATTATGAAATGCAATTTGAAGAAACTGGGTGACTATTTATCAGGGCAAATGTAGAAGGGATTCATGTTTTCACTAGAACTCAGAGGTAAATTCTTCACAGGTCCCCTCCAACTCTGAGATTTTGGATGACAGTGAGCTCCCTGGTGCCACTTGTGACCATCTCATGTTTTATCAGTTTTGTTCAGTGACCTTCCTTCCTCCCTCTAGTGATTTAAAAGTATTCCTCCTGGAGGGGGAGAGCCAAGATGGAAGGGTAGAAAGATGCATATATGCTAACTGTTCCCCCACAGCCCATAAAATACCTGTAAAAAATGACTCTCAACAAATTCTAGAGCAGCAGAAGACACAGAATGACGGAGTGAAAGAGATTCCCAGCCAAAGGTAACCTAGAAGGCTGACAGGAAAGGTCTATCCCACAGGACGCTGAGCAGAGCAGAGCCCAGCCCTGCTCATGAGGCACTGGGAGGAACAGGACCTGAACAGGCCTCCAGGGCAGAGTTCCCAGGAGGAAGAGTCTCAGATCCCTCAATCCACAAATGCTGAAGAAAGCTTCAAAGGTCAGTAAGAGGGCTTTCCTAATTGGGCAAGAGGGGACCAGGGTCCCGCCCCCAGCATTGGTCCCAGGAGGCAGCAGCAGTAGTGGGGCTGCAGCAGGAGTGGTGGCAGCAGGGTGCATCCATTTGTGAAGCACTAGGCCTAAAGCCCCTGGGGGAACTGAGCAGCTGATCTGAACCTCAGCCCTGAGTGGTGGCCTCACCCCCCCCCCAAAATCCCTGGGGGAATTGAGCAGCTGATCCGAACCTCAGCCCTGAGTGGTGGCCCCACCCCCCCCCCCCAAAATCCCTGGGGGAATGGAGCAGCTGATCCGAACCTCAGCCCTGAGTGGTGGCCCCACCCCCACCCCCACCCAAAATCCCTGGGGGAATTGAGCAGCTGATCTGAACCTCAGCCCTGAGTGGTGGCCCCCCCCCCAAAATCCCTGGGGGAATTGAGCAGCTGATCCGAACCTCAGCCCTGAGTGGTGGCCCCCCCCAAAATCCCTGGGGGAATTGAGCAGCTGATCTGAACCTCAGCCCTGAGTGGTGGCCCCACCCCCACCCAAAATCCCTGGGGGAACTGAGCAGCTGATCTGAACCCCAGCCCTGAGTGGTGGCCCTACCCCCACCCAAAATCCCTGGGGGAACTGAGCAGCTGATCTGAACCTCAGCCCTGAGTGGTGGCCCTACCCCCACCCAAAATCCCTGGGGGAACTGAGCAGCTGATCTGAATCTCAGCCCTGAATGGTGGCCCCCCCCCCCCAAAAATCCCTGGGGGAATTGAGCAGCTGATCCGAACCTCAGCCCTGAGTGGTGGCCCCCCCCCAAAAAATCCCTGGGGGAATTGAGCAGCTGATCTGAACCTCAGCCCTGAGTGGTGGCCCCACCCCCACCCAAAATCCCTGGGGGAACTGAGCAGCTGATCTGAACCTCAGCCCTGAGTGGTGGCCCTACCCCCACCCAAAATCCCTGGGGGAACTGAGCAGCTGATCTGAACCTCAGCCCTGAATGGTGGCCCCACCCCCACCCAAAATCCCTGGGGGAACTGAGCAGCTGATCTGAACCTCAGCCCTGAGTGGTGGCCCCACCCAAAATCCCTGGGGGAATTGAGCAGCTGATCTGAACCTCAGCCCTGAGCATAGTCCTTGGAGGAGGAGGAGCACTAGGACCCTCCTCTTGACAAAGGATTCAGAAGTCAAGTAACTGGCTGGGGAAATGCCTAAAAATGGGGGAAAATAGACTATAGAAGGTCACTTTTTTGGTGAACAGGTATTTCCTTCCATCTTTTTCGATAATGAAGAACAATGCTTACTGTCAGATGAAGTCAAGGATTCTGCAACCAGTACCTCCAAAATGAATATACAATGGGCTCAGTCCATGGAAGAGCTTGAAAAGTGAGTCAACAGCTTGCTCAAGGAGACCCAAAAAAATGCTGAGGAAAATAACACCTTTAAAAATAGGCTAACTCAATTGGAAAAAGAGGTCCAAAAAGTCAATGAGGAGAAGGAGGCTTTAAAAAACAGAATTAGTCAAATGGAAGAGGAGGTTCAAAAGCTCACTGAAGAAAATAGTTCTTTAAAAATGAGAATGGAGTTCAGGGAATCTAATGACTATATGATAAACCAAGAAGTTAAAAAACAAAATCAAAGGAATGAAAAAATAGAAGATAATGTGAAATATCTCATCAGAAAAACAACTGACCTGGAAAACAGATCCAGGAGAGACAAATTGAAAATTATGGAACTACTTGGAAGCCATGACAAAAAAGAGCCTAGACATTATCTTTCATGAAATTATCAAGGACAACTTTCCTGATATTCTAGAACCAGAGGGCAAAATAAATATTGAAAGAATCCACCAATCACCTCCTGAAAGAGACCCCAAAAGAGAAATTCCTGGGAATATTGTGGTCAAATTTCAGAGTTTGCAGGTCAAGGAGAAAATGTTGCAAGCAGTTAGAAAGAAACAATTTGAGTATTATGGAAATAGAATCAGGATAACACAGAATCTGGCAGCTTCTACATTAAGGACTGAAGGGCTTAGAATAGAATATTCCAGAAGTCAAAGCAACTGGGATTAAAACCAAGAATCACCTACCCAGCAAAATTGAGTATAATACTTCAGGGGAAAAAATGATCATTCAATGATATAGATGACATTCAATCATTCTTGATGAAAAGACCAGAGTTGAACAGAAAGTCAGATGTTCAAACACAAGAATCAAGAGAAGTATGAAAAGGTAAATAGGGAAGAGAAATCATAAAGGACTTTCTAAAGCTGAACTGTTTACATTCCTACATGGAGAGATAAGATTGGTAACTCTTGAGACTTTTCTCAGTATTTGGGTAGGTGGAGGGATTATACATACACACACACACACACACACACACACACACACACACACACATACACACATAGATGGAGAGCACAGGTTGAGTTGAACCAGAAGGGACGATATCTATAAAAAAATAAAATGAAGGGGTGAGAGAGGAATATATTGGTAGGAGAAATGGAATGGGGAAAATTATCACCCATAAAAGAGATAAAAAAAAAATCTTTTTCGATGGAGGAGAAAAGGAAGGAGGTAAGAGGGAAAAAGTGAAATTTACTCTCTTCACATTTGACTTAAGGAGGGAATAACATGCTCACTCAATTTGGTATGAAAATCTATCTTACTCTACAGGAAAGTAAGGGAGAATGGGACAAGTGAAGTGAGGGGGATGGTAGAAGGGAGGGCAAATGGGAGAAGGGAGTAATTAGAAGTAAACACTTGGGGAGGGACAACGTCAAATGAGAGAATAGAATAAATGGAGGACAGGGTAGGATGGAGGGAAATATAGTTGGTCTTACACAACATGACTATTTTGGAAGTCTTTTGCAAAACAACACACATATAGTCTATATTGAATTGCTTGCCTTCTCAGTGGGGATGGATGGAGAGGGAGGAAGGGAGAGAAGTTGGAATTCAAATTAGTAGAAACAAATGTTGAGAATTATTATTGCACGTAACTGGGAAATAAGAAATACAGATAATGGGGTATAGAAATCTATCTTGCCCTACAAGAAAAGAGGGAAGATGGGAATAAGGGAAGAGTGGAATATGAGAGAAAGGAAGGCACATTGAGGGAATGGGTAATCAGAATGCAAGGTATTATGGGGTGGAGGGAGGGGAGAGATGGGGAGAAAAATTGGAACTCAAAATTTTGTGGAAATGAATGTCGAAATCTAAAAATAAATAAAACTATAAAAAATTAAAAAAAAGTATTCCTAGTTATCTCGATCAGATGTTTCAACCATAATGCAGTGCTCTGGCATCCCTACCACCAACAGGTACAGGCCAGACCAGAAACAGAGATAATCTCTTTCATAGCCACAGTGATATATTTACCATCCCACTTCTACTGATTCAACATACTTGTAGACTCCAAAGCTCAAAGAGGACTTGTCTCTTTTTCCAGGACTTTTAGAAAGTTTGCTCTTCTTGTTTCTTCCTAGTAGAGATCAAGGAGAATTTTCTCTCAACACTAGATTAATTTTCACTATATAGGCACTGAACAAAGGCTTTCAAGTCACCCTCAAAATTTTGTTTTCAGTAAGTTGTTGACAAATGGAGCTTATCTCTTTCCACATTCAAAACCACAGAAGATGTGTCCATGCTTAAAGTTATGGAATCTCTCTGAGCTAGCTAGCTAGCAAGACAAATAAATAAAATAAAATGAAGGATGCACTAAGATCTTTGAAATAAGGTGACTATTTTCCCTTGATTGTCATTTAACTTGTGTTCTAAGTATCTAAATAAACCATCATCTTAACTGGGTGGTAAGAATGAAAGGTTTTCAAATGGTTCCCATGTGTCTTCTGAAGGTCCAGAGGTTCAGCCAACCTGCAATACATATGACAAGAGGGTAAATTAAGAAACCTCAGAAATTTTATTCCTACAAAGTTGTGATAAAAAGGAGCATTATTATCTGAACAAAAGAATTCATGGTCTGCTGTAAAAACAAAGAGCATGGTTCTGTTGACTCCTTCTATTTAAAAAAATCAGTACCCTAGCCATAAAGTGCCCATGTAGTTGACAGATCTTTATTTCTGTTGTAATAAATTAGAAACATTTTTCAAACATGCTCTATTAATCTGCCTTGTGCCATCCCTGTTCCCCCACATGTAGTGATTAAAGTCTTCCCATTTTCTCTCCTCAGTGAACCATAAGAATTTACAGTGTACTTTACTAGAGGCTGAGAAGCCACCCTTCCATTACCAACAAGGAAGGACCCATTGGCACTGGAAAATTAAGGACATGTTCCTCTCGCTTTGTAAATTAGGTATCTTGTTTTTTGCCAAGGAGTAATTATCTTCTTAAAGTACTGACTCCATCAGTTAGAGCAGAAGTCACTTTTAAGTGAAACATAGTTAATGTTTTAGGTTTCACCTGTTTTAGAGGTTTAGTCAAATATAAAGTATAGATTTTAAACAGGACTCCAACCCTCAAGATCTGTGGGAAAGTAACCCATTTCTGATGCCTCTTGATTGAGGTATGTGTTGGAAAATGATGCTATTAGAATCATAAATTCAATAATTTTTGGAATTCTAAGGATCCTTTGGAAGAAACTGAGGTCCTAGGAGGTCACATAACTTTCACATTACACAATTATTTAATGGCAACACCAAGAGTCAAAGCCAGGTTTCTGCACTCCCAGCTCATTGTCACTATAATCAGAGAAGCATTAACCATGAACTTAAGCTGAACTGAGTGTAAGGCTGTTTCTCTATGTGAATATATGTACATGTTGCCTTTCCCTCAAAAAACATAAGCTTCTTGAGAGCAGGGATTTTTTTCATTCTTCTCTTTGTATCTCCAGTGCCTGGAACATATGAATATAGTGATTGTTGAACTGAATTGTATTTTGTATATATACTTGCACTTGGGGAGGGGACAATTGATCAGAAGACCCCTGATCAATTCATTTCCCCCAAATCAAATTGATGAAATTACAGAAGGTCAGGAACAGCTAACAGAAACAAGGTTTTAAGATCTTAGAAGAAGTGAAAAGAATTTAGTACTTTCCTAAGATCATAGATTTACAGTTAGAAGGGAACTATGAAGTCACTAAGCCCAAACTCCTCATTTTACAGATGAGAAAATTGAAGTGCAGACAGGTTAAGTGACTTTCTCCAAGAGGCTCACACAGCTAATAAGTTTCTGGGATCATATCTGAACTCAACTCCAAGTCCAGTTCCCTGTACCCTTCATTTGGTAAGGAGTTCTTCTGTCAGAATCTATAGAATTAGCCACTGATCAACCAAAACACTGGCTAAGCCCCAGGTGGCCCCTTTAAAAGCAAAACACTCTCCAAGGAGAGCCAGCTCCAAGGAGTATTAGTCTGTGGATTGATAAGAGACAAGAGAACCCAATACGGAAGAAGAACCAAGACTTTGAGAGGGAATTGTTCCTTGATACTCTGGGTGAAAAGAAGACAGAACTCTATATCCAGTGATTGGATCCATGTCCTCTCCTTTTACTCTCTTCTCAACTCTCTACAAACTGTCTTCTAACCACATTATTCCACTGAAATTTCTTCCTCCAAAGTTACTAAGGATCTTTAATGGCCCAATACAATGCCTTTTCTCAATCTTCATTCTCCTTGACCTCTCTGCATCCACTGTCAATCACCCTCTTTTCCTGATTACCTTTTCTCCTCATTTTTTGGAACTCTGCTCTATCCTGGCTCTCCTCCTACCTGTCTGGCTATTCCTTCTTAGTGTCCTTTGCTGAATCTTCATCCAGATTATGCCTCCTCTGTCCCGGGTCTTCTCTTTTCCCTCTATACTATTTCACTTAGTGATCTTATAAACACCTGTAGATTAAATGATCATCTCTGCACTGATGATTCTCAAATCTATTTATCCAGCCCAAAGCTTTCTGTTGACCTCCACACTTCCATCTCCATCTGTTTTTCAGATGGCTCAAACTGGATAGCCTATAAATATCTTAGGCCCAATATTTTAAAAACTGAATTAATCTTTTCCCTCAAATCCTCTCCTCTTCTGAAATTCCATATTGCTTTTTAAGGGCACCACCATTCCTTCCAGTCCCTCAGTCTTGAAAGCTAGGTGTTATCTTTATTTCCTCACTCTCTCACTCTCCTACCTGTCTCATCCAATATGTTGCCAAGTCACATCGATTTCAGCTCTGTAACATCTCTTGTGTATATCTATCCCCTTCTCCTTTTTGATGTTGTCATCACTTGGCATAAGTCTCATCACTTCCTGCCTGGACTATTGCAATGGACTTCTGGTCAGGTAGGGAAGCTGAACCCTCAAGGCCACATGTGGCCCTCTAGGTCCTCAAGTGTGGCCCTTTGACTGAATCTAAACTTCATAAATCCCCCTTAATAAAGAGATTTGTTCTGTAAAACTGGAACTCAATCAAAAAGCCACACCCAAGGACCTAGAAGAATACATATGGCTTCCAGGCTGCAGGTTCCCCATCCCTGCTTCTACTCAGTTATCCAAATGATCTTCTAAAGTACAGGTCTGACCATGTCACCGGTCCCAACCCTCACTCAGCTCCTGTGGCTGCTATCCTATCACCCTATCACCTGCAAGATCAAATATCAAATCTTCTATTTAGCATTCAAACCCCTCCCTTACTTTACACCATAGGGACACCCTAGCCCTTCTGGATAGTCTTCATTCCAGCCCCTGACCACCTTCAGGTTCTTGCACAAGAGTCTCCATCTCCTGGAGAGGCATTTTCACTGACTGTCCCCCATGCCCAGAATGTCCTCCCTCCCTCCTCATCTCCACTTTCTGACTTACTTTAAGTCTCAGCTAAAATCTCACCTTCTACAAGAAATTTTCCCCCTAATTCTAGTGTATTTCCTCTGTTAATGATCGAGAATTTATCCTGTATATCTCATTTATACATAGTGGTTTGCAAGCTGCTCCCCTCATTAGCTGTGAGCTCCTCAGGAACAGGGACTTCTGCCTTTCTTTGTATCTCCAGTGCTTAACATGGTGCCTGGAACATAAAAGGTACTTAATGGATGTTTGCCGATTGACTATCTGAACTCTAGCCCCACCATGGCGTTTTGTAGAGGTATTATGCCTACTTGCCAAATAGGAGACACTGTACCAAGCTGGGGGGTGGCTCTGTAAGTCAAGACAGTTGGCCAGAGGAGCTTTATCAGTTGAGGGAGAGTTAGCTTCAGCCTCTAGGAATTGAGCTGTGGAGAAGTTAGTCTATAAACATTTATTAAGCACCTACTGTATACCATGCACTGTGCTAAGTGCTCCTGTATGTTCCCTATGTATGTATCTTCTCGTTGACATGGTACATGAGAGAGTGCAGTGAAGGCTTATGGGTAGAATGTTTATTAGCTATTGCTTTTAGGATATGATTCTAGTGATTGTTTTTGTTTTTGAGTTAATTGAATGTATTGGGGACTTCACGTGTCACAGAGTGTTATGTTCATCGTCCTGAGTTCAAATCTGCCTCAGGCACTTCCTAGCTGTGTGACCCTGGCCAAATCACTTAACCCTGTTTACCTCAGTTCCTCATCTATAAAATGAGCTGGAGAAGGCAATGGCAAACACTCCAGTATCTTTGCCAGGAAAACCCCCGAAATGGGGTCATGACTGAACAACAAATAAGGTGTATTGGAAGATGATAAAAGGTAAATACACTTGTGAAGTTTGCGGTAAATACACTTGCAGAAGATCCGAAGAATAACTAGAACCTAGACTAGACACCCTCAGGGGAACCTACTTGGTCATCGGAGCTGGGGGAGAGGGGGTTGTGCTCACTTATATATATGCTCTCTCCTCTAATAGAACGTAAGCCCCTTGACGTCATGGATAATTTACCTTCTGTCTTTGAATCTCTGGCACCAAGCACAGTGCATCGCACATGGTGACTGCCTGACTGATTGATTATTGCAGCAACATTAGCCAGGGATTTAAGGAGGAAGGAAAGGCTGTGCTTTACTTTGGGCAGATTTATGAAATATGACTTATTTTATTAAATATGTGCTTTAGGTGATTTGGATTGTTTGGAGAATGAGTATAAGCAAGGGTTTATGCAGGGCATTTCAACACTGTTTCAGTGCCCTGAGGAGAAATTTCTAGAGTACAGGTGTCTGGTACCTGTCTACTGACCTTTATGGAAGCCACTGAGGAAGAATGTCTATTTCCCTTCTCTAGGTTTCCTTCTGTTCCAGCACTTGTTACGATATTGTATGGCTGGGGACTGGCATTCTTAGAAGGATCTGATGTTTTCTATAAATCAAGTCCATCTCTCACTTGCTAAGAAATCGCTTCCTTGCTGGGGAAATCCTGCATCACATGTGTCTGCTCCATTTTGCCTTTGGCTCAACTAAAAATGAGAATAAGCCAGCTAGCTCCCAGAACGCATGCCTTGGACTGAAATTATGCTCATTTGTTCAGTGCAGGAATTATCTGATTATCTAGACTAAGCTTTCCACTTTTCTTTGGTAAATGCAATTTTAAAGGAATTACAAGCTAATATGTCTGCCTTCAAAATAATCATTTCATGATTGGTTCATAAACATACACAAGGAATCCCAGTTGAGGCTAAATGAGGAGGATCCATTCTTGAATAAGAGGCTTTCCAGACTTAGAGAAAGCTGTATTTATTTGTACACCCACATGCTGCCAATGCTATATAAAGTTCAAGCTACAAGCCTGAAAAAGCAAAGAGATCTTTGAAGATTGTGTACCAGTCAAAGAAAAAACCTGAGAAGGGCATGAAATGTTTTCTCATACTGCTTATCAATTTCCCCATTCCCTCAACTTGGTTAGCAGCCAAACTTCAAATACTAATAATAGCTCACATTTGTATAGAATTTATGGTATAAAAATGAACTTTTCTCATAACAGACCTACAAGATAAGCAATAATAATGATTACTTCTGCTTTGCTGATGAGTAAACTGAGGCCCATAGAGGTGATTTACCTAAGGTAATAAGCCAGGAAATAGTGGGGCTGGAACTCAAACTCAAGCCTTCCAGTACCTAGGCACCTAGGGGGTTATTTCCACTATACAATGCTGCCTCTAAACCAGCTCTGTCTGAGCACAGTCCTCTAAGAGATTAGTTCTTCTCAAAGGGATTATTATACTTATTTAATATCAAGCAGGTTTTTTTTTGCAAATGAAGAGTCAGTAGAACTGGTTTCATTACATATCCAAAGGTAACACACATAAAGCATAATTTCATGAGAGTTTTGGCTTGTGTGTGCTATGCAATACTCTGATAAGCAGAACTTAAAAAAAAAAGGTCACCACAAGGATTCATAGCTTCTCTACCAGCAGTTATTAGAGAACATGAGAAGGCAGAGGAATTCCAAAGGAGACTCTCCAAATTAAATTAATATATAGTCTAATACTTAGTGACCTAGGCATCAAAAGGTCATAGGGTCAAAGACTGAGAGCTAAAAAGGGTCTAAGAAGTCATTTAGATCAAGGTGAATGAGGAAGAAATGCATTTTGGAATAAATGACAGGTTGAGAAGTGAAAGGTCAAAGGCTTATAAATTGCAAAGAAGCGGATGAAGAATACCTCTTATCTATTACACCTTGTCAACCTTAAATAGAAACTGAGGCCACTAACCCACACATAAGGACCCCTACAGGTCAGATATTAACAGTTTTAAAATGAAATATTATGGAATATTTATTTTTTGAATATTTCTCAATTACATTTTAATCTGATTAGACTGCACTGGAGAGTGTTGCCAGTTACTCGCTGGTGAGTGTTTGACATCTCTTTCAAAACTTCGGCAATTTTCAAACTGCCGGATCCTTTTACACTCTTAACTGAGGACTCCTTCAAAGATCTTTTTTTAATAGTTTATTTTTCCCCATTTTCATGTCAAAACAATTAAAAAAGTTTTAAGTTTCGGATTCTATCCATCCATTCCTCTTCTCTCCCCTCCTTAAGACAGTTAGCAATCTGATATAATTTATACATGTGGATTCACATAAAACATTTCCACATTAGTCATTTTGTACAGGAAAACTGTAAGTTAAAAAGGAATGAAAAAAAGTGAAAAATAGCATGCTTCAGTCTGTATTCAGATAGTATCAGTTCTTTCTCTGGAGGTGGATAGTATAGTTCATCATGGGTCCTTTGGAATTGTCTTTGATTGTTATATTGCTGAGAATAGTTGTTATATTCTAGCATTGTACAATATTGCTGTTATCATATAGTGTTCCCCTGGTTCTGCTCATTTCACTTTGCATCAGTTCATGTCTTCGTACGTTTTTCTGAAATCATCCTGCTTGCCATGTCTTATAGTACAATAATATTCCATCACAATCATATACCACAGCTTGTTTAGCCGTTCCTCAATTGAAGGAATCCTCTCGATTTCCAATTCTTTGCCATCACAAGAAGAGCTGCTATGTTTTTGTATAAATAGGTAGGTCCTTTTCCCTAATTTTTTTTTATATCTTTGGGATATAGACCTAGCAGGGATATTTCTGGATTAAAGGGTATGCACAGTTTTATAGCCCTTTGGGCATAGTTCCAAATTGCTCTCCAGAATGAATGGATCAGTTCACCACTCCACTAAGTACATTACTGTCCCAATTTTCCCACATCTCCTCAAACATTTATCATTCTCCTTTTTTGTCATATTAGTCAATCTGACAAGTGTGAGATGGTACCTCAGAGTTATTTTAATTTGTACTTCTCTAATCAATACTGAATTAGAGCACCTCTTCATATGCCTATGGATAATTCTGATTTCTTTGTCTGAAAATTGCCTGTTAATATCATCCTTTGACCAATTATCAATTGGGGAATGATTTATATTTTTACAAATTTGACTCAATTCTCTACATACTTGAGAAATAAAGCCATTATCAGAAAAACTTATTGCCAAAAAACTTTCCCCCATTTTTCTGCTTTCCTTTCAATTTTGATTGCACTGGTTTTGTTTGTGCAAAAATGTTTTAATTTTATATAATCAAAATTACTTATTTTGCTTTTTGTAATGTTCTCTATATCTTTTTTGGTCCTAAATTGATCCTTTATCCATAGATCAGACAAACTATTCCATGTACTCCTAATTTGCTTATGGGGTCACCTTTTTTATGCAAATCATGTACCCATTTTGACCTTATCTTGGTATATGGTGTGAGATATCAGTCTATAACCTAGTTTCTGCCATATTGTTTTCCCAGTAGTTTTTGTTAAATAATGAGTTTTTTTCTTCAAAGCTTGGATCTTTGGCTTTATCATATATTAGATATATGTTCCATGATGTTTTATTATAATGGAATGTGTACCTAATCTATTCCACTGACCTACTACTCTATTTCTTAGCCAGTACCAGATTGTTTTGATAATTACCACTTTACAATACAATTTGATATCTAGTATGGCTGAAGATCTTTTATTTTTGTGGGTTATATGTGTCTATATTTACCATACTGGAAATTAAAATGTCTTAGTATTGTTATGAAAATAGTTCTGATCTCCTGACCCTCCTGAAAGGATCCCTGGAACCCCTTAGGGAGCTCCACTTTGAGAACCATTGATCTAGACTATGATATGAAGCTAGATGGAAAAGTCTATTAGGCCACTATTAAGCCAGTTCATTAGTAAGCCTAGATTTCTATATCTGCATATCTTTAAGCTTTAATAGTTGTAAGGGCAATTTAAATGTGAAGATCTTTCCCATCCATTAATAGGCCCATGTGACCTCTCTAGGTCACATAGAAGTCTGAGTCACATGGAGCCTATGGTGGGTGGAGTTTGCTGAACAGGTGAAACAGGAAGAAGCAGAGCTAGAGCAGAGCTAAGAGGAAGTTAGAGCTTTCAGAACTGAGGGAGAGAGAGGAGGCTGACAGCTTGGCTCCTGAATGTTTGTTTGTGGGAAGGACCTAGCATAGGGAAGATTTGAGGTTGGTGTTGTCCTCTGCATTGTTATGTGTATAGATTTTTGGATTTGGCTTTCTGGTGTCTGAATAAATGTTTTGGTTCTGTCTTCCGTGTGGAGAGTCTGTTGTATTGTGTGATTCAGGATTGCACTGGGATATTCATGGCCACCACAGGCTCTATGAATTCGTGCTACAGTAGCATTGATGCTACAGTAGCTTAAAACTATTGGGATTTCTGGGACACTCTATATATGTATATCCATTGTTGCTGTTGAGTCATTTCATTGTGTTCAACTCTTTGTGACCCTGTGGACCACAGCACACCATTACTGTCCATAGAGTTTTCTTGGCAAAGATATAGGATTTTCCATTTTCTTTTCCAGTGGATTAAGACAAACAAAAGTTGTGACTCATCCAGGGTCACACAGATAGTAAGCGTCAAGAGGCCAGTCAGGGATTCCTAACTCTAGGTCCTGCATTCTAACCATTTTGCCACCTAGCTACCTCTATCTATATCCATATCTGTATCTATATTTGTATTTACATATCTAGGACGAATGCTGTAGATGGACAATGAACTGGGTTTAGAAGGAGAGAGTGGGAAGAGATTGCATGGGAAAAATTGTGCAATACTTTTCATGATGCCCAACTTCTTCCTGAAATGAAAGCTCTTTTTTCCCCATATTTCTATATTCTTATGATGATGTCGTATGGTTGAGATGAAATACCAGATCTCTGAAGATGTGACATTGTAGATCCCCCAAGGGAGGATCCCCCAAGGAAGACAAATTGCAACGTTACCAAAAAGTAGTGGTGCATGAAAAGCAGCAGAAAAGATGTTGTCTGAGGGCGATAAGGGAGAAGTTGGTCAAATAGGGAGAGAGAGGTTTCTAGTATATTGGATGAACCTCCTTCAGAGTATTTCTGAAGGACATGGTGACAAAATATAAAGATCAAGAAAGTGTAGATGTCTTGGACTCTCCTCCACTGGAGAGAGTACTCGGAAGGAAGGGATGGAGGAAAGAATGAAGAAAGGGAGGAAATAATGAAGGATGGAAGGAAGAAGGGAGGGAGACATGGAGGAAAGAAGGAAGGAGGGAGGGAGGAAGGACGGATGGAGGAAAGAATGGAGGAAAGAAAGAAGCAAGGAAGAAAGAAATACTTCAGGGGAAGCATGGACTCTACCATTTCATGACAGAGGGCTTTCTTTTTCTCCCCCCATATGTCCCATGATTACTTTCAGTGGCCAGAGGGAAACGTACAACCTATGTCTTGCCAGCAAAGAATTCTGTAAGAATTCTGACTCCAGATCCTCCAGCACTGTACCTAGTGCTCTTCCTACTGTACCATGCTTGTAATTGTTTGTTAAATGTAATACTAATTGGAAAAAAAAAAAGGGAAATGTGATTTTGTTTTTCAAGGGTGGGAGCGAGACTGGCTTCCTTGAAGGGGATTTGGTCTCACATATTTGGAACAGGGCATCTGGAGATCTCTTATCAGAGCCATTTTGGCCTGAGAAACCAGCTGGCTAGAAAGAAGGTCGCAGCATGTTCCTAAGACTTATGTTTGGCAACATACCCTGGCACTGCCATGAGTCATTTAGGAAGGAAGGCTTAGAGGGTCATGGACAGGGTCCAAGCGAGTTGTTGAGACCTGAGCTACAGATTCTCAACAAAGCTGTTTTGTGGCAGCAGCATCTGCAAATGAACTAAAGCTGTGTGTGTGTGTGTGAACCCCTGCTGCCTTTTTCAGATCTGTGCCTGCTCTCAAATTCATAGTCTTACATAGAGACAGTTAGATGGTAGAGTGGGGCTGGAGTTAGAAAGTCCTGGGTGCAAATTCAGCCTCAGATATTTATCTGTTGTGTGACCCTGGGGAAATCACTTAACTTTTGTTTGCCTCAGCCTCCTCACCTGTAAAATGGGGGCTATTAATAACACCTATTTCCAAGGGTGGTTGTGAGACCAAATGAGGTAATAGTTTTAGATAAGCACAAATCTGCTCAGTGCAGTGTCTGCACACAGCAGTTGCTATAGAAATGCTTCTTCCCTTCATAGAATGTCACCTGAGAGCATTGAGAGGTGAAGTGACTCAAGATCTCTTAACTGGTGTGTCAGAGTGGGACTTAAACCCAGGACTTCCTCTAAGGCTGCCTCTCTAATTGCCAAGTTGTTTCTCCTTCAGCAGGGTTGTTTGTTTGTTTTTAATGGAAGTTTAATGACTACTGGTTTGATTTATGGATGATAACAATGCTTGTTCAACTCTGAAAAAGGGAGCTAATTCTTGAGTGTAATAAATGGAGGTTAGTAGAAATGCCTATCTTTGGATGCTGCTGGGATGGAGGAAACTAAATAAATGCTGGAGTCTCTTTCTGTTGGCCCCACCCAGGGCAAGTTATGTGCCTTGTGCCCCAGTTTCCTCATCTAAGAAATGGGGATATTATGATTTGCCTTCACTGCTCCACACAGTTCCGGGGATCTGACTTAACATGCCCAGATCTAGACTGCTGCAGGTTAATCTAGTATATTCCAGGCCACCAGTGATCCTTCCGTGCTTCTGTAAATCTTAGCTACCACATATTTTTTCCAACCCACTTAACCCTATTACTTTTGCTCAGTGTCCATAATAGGAGAAAAAAAAATTCTAGGCATTATTATCCATAGGAAGTATGACAAAATTTTAATTTAAAAACAGCCTGAGAATAATCTATGTGGGCATAAGATTAAATGCAAAGCATACACAAAATACATCTATTTCATACATCTGAATGTGTCCCACAGGAGAAACCTAGTATAGAATACTGGAGTTACCTGCTCTAGGCTTGGGGCTTTCAGTGGGTGACATACATTTCATTATGCTCATGGGATGCATTGGGTGCTTAGGAATGAGTCACACATTTAAATTAGTTATTTTTAACATACTGAAAGGCTAGTAGGAGGAATATTTGATTTTTTTACATATTATAAATTATGAAGCAAAGAAATTTCTTTGTATGCATGATTTATTCTTGACTTACACAGCAATTCTCAGTAAATAGAAAAGGTTTTAAGTACTCCCAAATGATGACTGGGTAACAATGTTCCAAGTAAGTCATAGAAGCAAATGCCCTAATGAGTTCAGGACAGACATCAACATCTGGAAATGTAAAGGTTTGGGGAAAATCACCTGTTAGTTGCTTATTTAGTTTCCTTCAATGAATATAAGGGTAATTAGAAGTGAGTTAGATAAAATTGAATGATAATTATTGGAATGTGCAGGAAGAAATGGAAAGATTCTAGAAATGCCTTTTTAAAATGTAATTTTAGGAATTTAATCCTTCCCCATTCCTCCCATCTCCTTCCATTCCCCCAAAAAGAATACTAAACAAGGCAGTAATTCAATCCACAGAGAGAAGAAAAGGATAGAAACCTCCTATTGTCTTTTTACTGAACAGAATTGATAGGAAATCTTATTTCTGTTAGTGGATGTAATGAAATAGCTAATGAAGAAAAATCTAGGAAATATCATTTTGTCTTTATGGGTTCCTCAAATTCAATGCTTAGAAGATGCATTCTTCCCGCTAATGGTATTCACTTCCAGAGTTCGGAGAATTCCAGGCAACTGTAGAAATGCCCCCAACCTAGCCATTCCAGTTGCAAGGAAGGAGGAGCATTACCCCCTCTGTCATATGTGTATGGGGCTTCCCGCTCTTCACAGAGTATTTGAAATATATTATCTCAGTTCCTCAACACTCTGTGAAGGCACCAGGAGAGATAATAATGCCCCCATTTTACAGATGAGGAAACAGGGACAGAGTAGCTAACTTGCCCTATATCCCAAAGCACATAAGCGATTAGCCTCCAGATTTCCTGACTTGTTAAGAGTGAAGCCTTCTTCCCATTATATGGATAGAGCACCAGTGCAGGAGTCAGGAGGACCTGAGTTCAAATCTCACCTCAGACACTTGACACTCACTAGCTGTGTGACCTTGGGCAAGTCACTTAACCCCAATTGCCTCTTCCTGGGTCATCTCCAGTCACCCTGATGAGTATCTGGTCACTGGATTCAGATGGCTCTGGAGGAGAAGTGAGGCTGGTGACCTGCACAGTCCAGTCTCCCCTCACTCAAAACAAAGTCACGTGCAAGTCATGTCATTATTTCTCTGATGGTATGGTCTTTGGCAACCAAGGATGCACATACCATACTGCTGACACTAGCTCATAGGGGTGGTTGGTGTGCCCAGTCAACACCTTACTTCACTGTGATTTTGTTAACAACTTTTAGAGAAAGCCTCATCCTAGGGCTAGTTTCCAAATATCTAGTCATAAAGTCATAGACATTGGAGTCAGAAAAGACATAGGAGGGGATCATTTCTCCTTGACTCAGTTTCACGGATGAGGAAACTAAATCCTAGGAAGCCTAAATAAGGGGGCAGCTATACACAAGAATAAAGTCCAAATGGGTACATGATCTAGGTATAAAGATTGATACTACAAACAAATTAGTGAAGCAAGGAATAGTATACTTGTCAGATTTATGGAGAAGGGAAGAATTTTTGACTAAACAAGAGACAGAGAACATTATGAAGTGCAAAATGAATAATTTTGATTACATTAAATTGAAAAGTTTTTGCAACCAAGATTAGGAGAGAAGCAGAAAACTGGGAAAGAACTTTTGCAACTAGTGTCTGTAATAAAGGTCTCATTTCCAAAATATATAGAGAACTGAGTCAAATGTACAAGAATATGTCATTCGCCAACTGATAAATGGTCAAAGGATATGACCAGATAGTTTTCAGAGGAAGAAATCAAAACTATCTATAGTCATATGAAGAAATGCTCTAAATCACTACTGATCAGAGAGATGTAAATCAAAACAACTCTGAGATACCACATCACACCTGCCAGATTGACTAACATGACAAAACAGGATGATGATAAATGTTGGAGAAGATGTGGGAGAGTTGGAACACTAAGTCATTGTTGGTGGAGCTGTGAACTGATCCAACCATTCTGGAGAGCAATTTGGAATTATGCCCAAAGGGCTACAAAAATGTGCATACCCTTTGACCCAGCAATCACTTCTAGGACTGCATCTTCAAGAGATCATAAAAATGGGAAAAGGTCCCACATGTACAAACATATTCATAGCAGTTCTCTTTGTGGTGACCAAAAACTAGAAATCAAGGGGATGTCCAACCAATTGGGGAATGGCTGAATAAATTGTGGTATATGAATGTAATGGAATACTATTGTGCTATGAGAAATGATGAACAGGAAGACTTCAGAGAGGCCTGGAGAGATTTATATGATCTGATGTTGAGCGAAAGGAGCAGAACCAGGGGAATTTTATAAACAGCAACAACTACAGTGTGTGAGGATTTTGCTAGTAGACTTAGAACTTCATTGTAATGCAAGGACTTAAATAATCCTCAATGGTCTCTTAAGGCAAAATGCCTTCCACATCCAGAGAAAGAACCAAGGAATTCGATCGCAGAATGTAGCAGATCATTTTCTTTTGTATTACATTTTGGTTTGTTATATGATTTCCTCCATTCATTTTAATTCTTCTATGCAACATGACTAAGGTGAAATGTATTTAATAGGAATGTATGTGTAGAACCTATATAAAATTGTATACCAACTCAGAGAGGGAGGGGAAAAATCTAAGCTATATGGAAGTGATTGTAGAACACTAAAAACAAATAAAATAAAAAAATAATAATAATGGGGCAGCTAGGTGGTGCAGTAGATAGAGCACCAGCTCTGGAATCAGGAGGATCTGAATTCAGAATTGGGCAAGTCACTTAATCCTGACTGCCTCAAAAAAAAATAAAAAAAAGTCTAAATAACTTGGCAAGCAAAGTCAAGATTTGAACCTAGGTTTTCTGACCCTAAACTTAGGGCTTTTTTCACCACACCATGCTGCATTCTGATGTTGGCAAGAAGTGGGCAGTTTGGTATAATTTTTATAACCTTACAGGTGGAAGAGGAGGAAATAAATCCAAGAACGAAGAGGAGTCTACAACCTGGAGGAAAAACAAAATTGAAAAGATTCCACATCATGAATAGTGGGACTACAGATTGTTTTCATTTATTTATATTTATAAATTTATTTAGGCATTATACTATGACCTTACAGATCTTTCATCATTTGGCAGATAAGAAAAGTGAAGCTCAGAGGGATTCCAACTTAGACCTTTTCTGTTTCAAGCCCAAAGCTCCTGGAACTACATTGTGTTTCCTGTCACACAAATGAAAACATTTCTCCTCAAAATTCAATGGAATCCAAGTGCTGGAGTTGAATTCTAGCTCTGCCTGGGTCATCTTTGTGACCCTGATCTGTGTTTTTCTCGGCCCCACTTTCCTTACCTATGAAAATGAGGGTTCACTTCTAACATTTTAGGATATAAGTGACATGATATAAGGTGTCTAAGGTGACATCACTAGCAAAGAGAAGATCTAGGATTGAAATTCAAGTTTTCCAATTCCATGTGGTGCTGATCCAGTCTATAACCTCTCCTCTTCCAGCAATGAACAACAAAAAGACTTGTTAAGAATATCATCACATCATAGATCTAGATGTGAAAGAGACCTAAGAGGTCATCTGGCTCAGGTGTCAGCCCTCAATCCAGATTAAATGCAACTAGGAAATAATTAACAAAATAAATCAAAGCACAATTTAGCACAGATCATGTTAATATGTGGTTTTCAAAGTCCAAGTGTGGCCTCCGGGGATCCTTATCTGTGTGGTTTGGTGGCCTAGTTTCTATTTGAGCTAAGACACCATTGGTCTGGTTCAATTCATTTTACAGAGGAAGAAACTACTTTCTCTAGGTTGTGCTTCTTAATTAGATTTTCCATCTTGGCCACTCTTCAATTCTCACTTATATAAGCATTCTCAGTCTTTGGATGCCACATAGGTGGATTTCAAAGGTAGCTTACATGATAATCTACACGAGATTTGACATTATCCAGGAGGAATGCTCCTTCCTTTGAGAAACAAACAGGGATAATGATTATAGTGAGCTTGTATCTTGTGTTTCAGGAAGTAACTGAAGGTATATCTTACTGGGAGAGCCAGAACATCAGAGACTGGCTACAAAGTCAGTGTTTAGAACTAAATCTAAGTGAGAAGTTTTAGACCGGGGCTGGAAGGGAGGATGGGAGAGGAAGAGGGAGAGGGGGAGGGAGGGAGGGAGGGAGAGAGAGAGAGAGAGAGAGGAAGGGAGAGAGAGAGAGAGAGAGAGACACACACACACACACACACACACACAAGCTCATCTAGATGGACTTGTACTATGTAGACGAAGGGGCTGAGGCACTGAGTAGTCTGCTCAGATCACACAGCTCCAGGTAGAAGGAACGAGAATTTACACTTGGGACTTCTGGGTCCAAATCCAGTACTCTTCCCATTATTGGGAAAATCACTGCCAGCTCCACGACTACGTTTCTCCTTTCACTCTGGACTTGTTCTCTTTTTCATCAGTTTGATGACACTGGCCTTCACAGGAGCTGTGTTATCACTAACCATGAGACACTTTCAGAAGCAGAGGCCTCAGCAAAGGCTTCATGAACAACAAATGCCACAGAACATAGTCTCCAAGATGTCCTTAGTGGACAGACAAGAAACAGTCAGCTTTCTGCTTTTTTCGAGGGAATTAAGGGTTGAGAAAGCTTCCCAGTCTAGTTCAGCCCAATGTCCAGCCTCTCCAGTAGGTGGTGCTGTGACAAAGGCAATCCAAAGGACACCTGCAACCCAGGAAAGACCATGTCCTGACGGGCTTTGAGACCTATCCTGAGGTTCTCACTCTTGTTCGAGGTATAGGCTGCGCTTTGGGAGATACTGGGGTTGAGCCAGGAGTGTTGGGAGCAGCTTTAACAACCAGATTTTGCAGCAGGAGTCTTGGCACAGAAAGGAGGGTGATAGGCCATCCATTCCAAGATGCCCTCTGTAGCTCCCACTCCATTGTAAAATCCTCCTTCAATACTTTCCTTCAAAACTCCTGTATTGAGATGATAACGTTAATCTGGCTTTCTCCCAAAGGTACCTCATCCCCCATGACTCTCTCCAATATGGGCTACTACTTTTTTTATGCACCCCTCCACTCCCTGCACCATTTTCAAAATTTTTCTTGGCTACCACCACTTTCCTTTGGAGCTAGAAGCTATCCACTATATACTCTTTCATTCTCCACATCCAACATTTGCCTTTTTCCTTGGCGACTGTTATTTTTAGTGACAACCTAAATAAAGTTTCCTGACTAGTCAGTCAGCTTTGCCCATTTCACCTCAGTCATCCACAGGGACGGACTTTCCTTAGATTTCATCATCAATCAGAAACCGATCTCCTGGAGGATGATCTTGAACCCTAAAGTTCTTTGTCCCCAACCACTGTTTTCTGCTCCACTTCTGCCATTACTTCACTCTTCCTAAACTTGCATTTTTGTCTTCACTGAAATTTTACTCCCCATATTCCACATTTCTGTGGATGGTACCATCTTATTAGTTACCTCAAGGATGTCTGTCCTCTCTTCAGATAGTCAGTTCAAGGCCCTGTCCTACATTCGAGACTCCCTTGCTACTTTGGCCTGCCATCTTACTACCATTATCAATCTTCTGAGTTGCTCAACATACAGGATTGCAAACTGGTTACCTAATCTCAACTGGGCCCTCACCGCTATAAAGAAATTATTTATCTTATTATTCCCCAAACCATCCATTTCAAACCTTCAAGTCTCCGACTTCATTTCCCATCCTTTGGTGCTGAGTGACCTAGTTTCCTACTCTACTAAGATTGAAACCATCCCTCACAACCTCCCAACAGCTCTGCTTTTCCACACCCCAAAACCTCTTTGGCTCTAGATGCATATGACATGCACCTTCCTGCCAAGGCTAACCTCACCATTTGTGCCCTTGATCTCATTCCCTGTCTTCTCCTTTAGAATCTTGCACACTTTCAGTCTATTTACCAAGTTCTGTCCTGTTGTCTGGCTTCCCAGGTGCTCCCTGAGAAAACTCCCTTGGACCCCTATACCCCTTTGAGCTACCTTCCTACATCTCTCCATCCTTTCACTGCTAATCCCCTGAAAAGGTCATACTATCTCCTCCTGCTTCCACTTTCTCACCATGTGTGCATTTCTTAGCCATTATTATAAATAATAGGGTTCCAATCATATCACTCCACTGAAACTGCTGTCCTAGGTTTTCAATATTCTAATGGATAAATTCCATGGCTTTCCCTGAATCTCTACTATCCCACCCTGGTGACTAACCTCACCCTTCAGGGTTCAATGACATTTTTCTCTACTTCTTTTTGCTATGTAAACTCCCCTGGTGCACTCATCTCCTCCCACATATACTTATCTAATCCCATCCCTGCCATGGAACTGTGCAGCTGCACAGGGATACTTGCATATCCTGTGTCTCAAACTCAACATGTCTGAAAGTGAACTCCACATATTTCACATTTCTGTGGATGGTACCATCTTCTTGGTTACCCATACTGGAAACCTCTGAATCATCTTGACTCTTTTTCCGTCACATTCTACATATGATCAACTGTCACTGCTGATTCTACCTCTACAGAAACCTCCATTTCTATCTCCACTGCTATGCCTTCATCACCTTTTTCCTGGGCTATGATGACCTCCCAACTAGACTCCTCCCCTCATTTCTATAACCCATTTTAGCTAGATACCAAATTAACTTCCTAAAGGTACCCATCTGATTATATCATGCCCTCAAAACCTCATTAGCTACTCTAGTACATTACTTTCCATAGTTATTTTACATCACACACTCTATGTTCCATCCACACAGGATCAGACATTCCTCAAATCTGACTTTACATTTCCAAATTTGGTGCACCTGTTTAGGCGCTCTCCTGTGACTAGAACTTACCTCATTTTCCTCTGTCATTTGGAATCCCCTCCTTTGAAGGCTCAGGTCACATGCCATCGCCTCCCAGAAGCCTTCCCTAATGCCCCCAGGCGAAAGTGATCTTCCCTTCCTCACAAGGGCCCTGGGGCTTTTGGGTCACTCTCTCCTTTGGCTCTGGACACTCCATACCTGTGTCATTTTAACTTTGCATTCCTAGCACCTACAATAGTGCTTTGCATGTAGTAGGCACTAAATATTTGTTGAACAGATTTTATTATGAACATAGGGATGAACTGACTAGATAACTTCTAGCAAGCTTCTCTATGGAACAAACCACAAAAATGTCAATAGACATCTCATTAACTCTTCTTATGCCACTTATAGGGAGTGGGAAGGGGAGCAAACTCTCTCTAGAGAGAACGGGATTGCTTCAGGCTTTACAGATCACCACCAAAGACTCCAGTGTCCTGCTTTTGCCACACAACCTCTACTTCACAGTCCCACGCTGGATATACTCACTGAGGTATAAACATTCTCATCCTGTGATCTTCACACTTGGCCTAGTTCTGGATTGTCCTTCAGGGTGGACTGAGATCAAGATGTACTCTTCTCCTGTCAAATCTGCCAATCAATAAACATTCCATAAACATCTACTTTGTGCCAGGCACCGTCCTATGCCCTGGAACCTATGACAGCAAAGACACGCACCCCCCACCTCACAGCAAGTGGCACTACTCTAGGTGTTTGGACTGTGGTGAAAGATAGTAGGAATGCTGGAAGCCATTTTTATACCTCTCATAGGGAGCCCTATGAGACTGACTTTGGAATTGATCTATATATACTAAGCAAAATTCAGAGCTCTGAAGTAGAATGAAAAACTTACCTTATCTGGATCTGTCTACCTGGGGCTAGACTGGAAGACCCTCAAGGTGTAAGAAAGAGAAGGCTTTGACGTAAATAGTCCTGGCTCAGATATTCTGGGATCCCAGAATGTTAGTTACGAAGAGACTTCAGAATCCATTTAACGTGTCATTTTATAGATGAGAAAAAGTCTAGGAAAGTTATGTGACTTGCCCAAGGTGACAGCTAGTTAGTGGCTGAGGTGGCTCCTTCTCTTCTCTCTAAGGAAGTGTTTGCTGTCGAAAGCAGATAGCTCCAAAGGATCCCCAAAGAGAGCCATCTCCTTTATTTTCCTTGTGGAACTTGCCCTTAACCTGAGCTGGGCTGAGCAGAACCCTATCTCCAGCCTTCGCAGTTGCCAAGGGGTGTGGCATGTACAGGTGTCCCTGTCTTTGCCTCTACCTCTCAGATGAAATACGAACACACTCTTACTCAAGACTTTCAAGGTAATTAACTCAGTTGAGTTACCTGAATGGAGGAAACAAAGCTTTAAGTGCTCACAGATTGCCTTCCCACAAGAACTATGATGTAAAGACATTATTCACAGAAAGAAAGTGACAGGATGTCTGGGGCAGAGTGGTGTCCGTCTTTCTGTATATGGAAGACTAGTTTTTTCAACTTTTCAACACAACGGGTCCAAAATGGGAGGGGGCTGTGTGTGCAAAAGAGAAGCACAATAGTACAAATAAGATGGACAATTCAGTTGAGATTCTGAAGCTGCATGGGTTCTTCCTGGTCTATAATGGTTCCTGACAATACCTCCTCCTCTCCATGCTGAGCAATGAGTAAGGCAGCTTCTTATTTCTATACCATAAGTGGAAAATAGCATGATAAAATGCTCATATGATCCCATGAATTTGTAGGACAAAGAGAACTGTTACAACTTCTGATTCCTCCCCCAATCCTACTCAGACAAGGCTACAAGACCAGTCACATAAACCAACAGGAGAGTTAGGGGAAATTTGGCTACCCTTTTTAAAAATAAGCAATTAAAAAAAAATACAAAGGCTTAATATTCACCAGCACAGAGGCTATCTGACAAACCACAAACATCTCCAAAGCACCCCAATCCTCTAAGCCTGGAGTGCATAGTATAGTTTTTAAGATATTTCTGACTGCTCAGACAAAAGCAGATGGACCCATTACTTGTAAATTTTATATTTATTATAACAAAAATTATGACATGTTCATTTGTGCATTCTGCTTTAATATAACTCTTGGTATGTAAATGATCTAAATGAGCTCTATACAATCATGCTGGTTGTGGCAGCAATAAGGAACACAAATAAAAAATGTCTGGGAAAGTAGGTATTTGAGGGAAGGGAGAGGAGAAGGGAAAAAAATCAGAGGCCCACTGGACATAGGTTGTTATTCAGTGGCCTAAGAACCACCTTATTTGTAGATAGCTGGTCTGGCCACTTAGGCTCACCACAAAATGAGCGTGAACCAAAGTCCTTGGAGGGCCAGGTATAAATAAGGTGGGATTGAGGGGAGGTGGGAGGAGGAGAACACAAAGTCAGTTATTCAGGCTGTGTCCTTATGCTGAGACTACAAAACATTTTAAGCATCACTATACAACACTGAGCTATTTACAGTAATAATTTCCCAATCAACTGTTCTCTCAGAGAAAATTAGTGAATCGCAGTGACTTCAGTCACCTGACAGAGTAAAGCAACTCCTAGGAGTTAGTCTCCATATTCTACAAATGTCTATCATTTTCAAGACAAAAAAAAAAAGCCTCCCCCCCAAAGAAATACAGTATTACAATATTACTGAATCATTGAGTACTGGCAACCTGCCCTGTCTTCCAGACAACAACAAAGCCATTTTTAAAAAATATTACATCATCATCTTCTGTTTCTCTGCAATATATTAAACCTTTTGTTCTCTGTCTTTACACTTCTGATACGTTAGGGGAGGAGGAAAGAGGAAGGGGAAAGGTTAACCAGTTAAAATCATATGGGTAAAGCATCACTGGAAGAAACGTGGTGATTATTAAAAAATAACAAACAAAGGAGAGAGCCTACAGGATTAGCTGCAAAGGCAGATGTCAGAGTCAGGGAGAGCGGGAGGGAGGACACAGTGGAGTAAAACCCCTGGTTTAATGTGAGCCTGGGAGACCCCTGGGACTCAGTCTTTTCTGGTTAGTTTATTATTATTTTTAAACAGTACTTGCACTGGGTCATAGTGGTGTGTCATAATAGTCTGGCAGTTGGTCCATCTGATGCTGCCGCTGCTGCTGCTGCTGCTGCTGCTGCTGTTGCTGCTGCTGCTGATGGTGTTTCATGATTTCTTTGACTTCCTCTTCTAGCTCAGGTGGGATTATAAACTGGTCATCAGGATCAGGCTGAGCCGGAGCTGCAAAGTAGCCCCCTGTTTTTCGGAGAGGCGCATCAGCAGCTACCTCTATCATGTTGTGGCTCCTCTCCGGGGGGGCTACGGAGCCATTTCCCCTCCTGCGCCCTATGGTCCCTGTGGCAGAGAAGTCGATCTTCCTGGGTAGACCTGCCTCATCCTCATTGGCACTGATAACTATGCCCTCATCACTAGCCTCAGCTGGCACTTGAAGCAACTGCTGTTGCTGCTTCTCTTTCTCCTTGGCTTGGCCACAGTGAATGTCTACCTCCACCTCTACCCTGCTGCCATTGGTGAAGACACCTTCAATTGGCTCTTCATCATCACTGTCGAGGCCATTGTCAGAGAAGGCACTGGAGAAGGTGGCGCTGGAGAGCTGTCGCTGGAAGGAGCTGGACAGACAGACAGGATGAAGCATGCAGCGCTGCTCGCTGGGGTAGGCAGGGCTGCTCTCGCTCAGCACTCCCGGTGGGGGCTCGTCTGAGGCTGTGGATCCCACCTCACTGCTCATCTCTGAGGTTGATATCTCACTGCTGATCTCAGAGGCCATGCCGCTACTGGAGGAGGGGACCCCTAACCCATCAGAGGGCCGGTCTTTGATCACCACATTGACTGAGGGAGGAAAGATACCTGGGCTTGGAGGGGGGACCCCACTTCCACCAAGCTCGCAGCAGCAGAAGCTGTCCTCAGTGACATTGAGCTGCACCACTACAGCACTGATGCTGTCATTGCAGCCATAACTCTGGGCCAGAGTGCACAACTTCTTGGCTGCAGCTAAGGCATCAGGCACATTCCGTACAGCCTCAATGGCCTCCTCGATGGACAGGCTATCCCATAGTCCCTTGCTGCCCAAGATGAAGAACTCATCCTGTGGTGTCAGTGTCACTGACTGCACATGGGGACGGGGAACAACACTTGGGTGGAGAAAGGTGTAGCCCAAAATCCGTGTGGATTCAGTTACTCCATTCACCTTTCCATCCTGTAGGAGAGGGAAGAGACAAGATAGAGTGAGAAGCCAACTTCATGTCAGCTTGCACAGCAGTCATCAGTGCTGACTCCTTTTAGCATCACCCCATCCACAGGGAAGGGACCACTGCAGATCTGACCCAGGAAGCAAAGGCCTTTGTTATCTCTCTGCTGTCATCACAAACCCCGCAATAACAGGGTAGCAAGGAACGAGAGGGAAGATCTTTTGGTAGTCTCCTTAGCTGACACCACTTTGCAGAGAAGTAGTACCCTGAATATATAAGAACTGAGGTGTGTTAACAGAAAAGGAGCCTGAAACTAATATATGCAAGTATGTACGCTGGTAGACGACAGACTTCTTGTAGGATCAATAGCTTCCACCATAACCCTACAGGTTTCCACAGGAGAAAGAAAATTCTCTCAAAAGCAAGCCACTCATCTCCCCTCCAAACCTATGGCTTACAAATGTGAACACAGGGAACACACATTTGTATTCTCATCAGCTGGGCTGTGGCAAACAAAGTAGTTTTACATGCCTGGAAGTTACTTACATCTTTAAGGAAGTCCTTCAAGGGTTAAGACTAACAGAATGCAAAGGCAGATGGAAGGAGCAATTGATATGTTTAACTATGAAGACCAATGACACACTTTTTGAGGGGGAGACATATCTGTACATTCACATCTTGAAATGATTACATTCTGCCTAGCCAAAGTCTTTGCTAAAATGCTCTTTTTTACAACTATAATTATATCCCACTTTTGATTGTTTTTTAAAGCTTTTTTGTCTTTAGAGGGACACTTCTAGTCCCTCCAGATTCTTATACACTGAATTCCTCAGTTTTCACATTTAAGCTCTTCTTTTAACACGTTAATTTCTAGGTCTGGCCCCATATTAACTTTAATACTCCTTAATCTGCTGCATCCAGCAAAGTTAAACACCTTCTGGTAATGTAGCAGGATTAGGACAGTAGCAGTTTAATGAGGAAAGTAGATCCAGCATCTCATTGAAGAAACTTTTCCGCTAGAAGGATCTGCCTCTTTCCCAAGCACCAACTTCTTCTTTACTCAAAATCAAATACTAAATTAGATATGTCATGTCATCGATTCAAGAAGCTTGTTCCAATAAGGAAGATCATAACCCATCCAGGGCAACTCTGTCTATGGCCTCTCCTGAGTTACCACAATTGATCTACCCAATGCCCTGGTTGTCTTTCTCAACCAATCAATATACATTTATCAAGTGCCTACAATGTATCATGAATGTGGTTAAGTGATGGGGATACAAAGGGCAAAAGACAGTCCCTGCCTCAGGGACCTTATAATCTAAAGGGAGCTACAAAAAGCAAACATATATAAACAAAGCTATACATAGGATAAATAGGAAATAATTAACAGAGGGAAGGTCCTGGAATTAAGAAGGGTTGGGAAAGGCTTATTGTCAAACAGGATTTTAGCTGGCATTGCTCCTGACATTGAAAAGGTACCCAGGGAACATCCTGCCACCAACCTCCCTGTCACATGATTTCTTGATGATATCCCATCCTTTTGTTCTTCTTTGGAGTTCCTCACTGCAGGCTGCTCACACCTACCTTTAGCCTTTCCATTTCCCTCTGCGTGAGACTTATCTTTAATCTTTAGTTCTTCCTGTAGTGTTTCAGGTCTTAAGCACATATTACTGGTAAAATGTTTGTATTGAAAGTAAGGGTCTTTAATATTATGGAGTGAATAAAAGTGCTTTGCAATCTCATGAAAGGAATTCAGCCTGCTCTCCCCCTTTTCACCTCTCAGACCACTTCACTGTCCACTTGGGTTGTCAATCCCATACATACATACTCTCTTGGATTGAGTTCATATAGGGTGTCTAATAGATGTATGTTGAACTGTGGGCAACAGACGTTCTTTATCCATTTTGTCTCATCAGTGAAAATAAACACTCAAATTTCTTTGAGTAATTATAGATTTCTTTGAGGAGGCTCTGTGATGTATTGGGGCTTAATGTAACCAATATATTGTCATCTGAAAACATAAGCATTTGGGCAATTTTACTATCCTCAGGGATTGTCCCTTCTTGACCTGGACTCTGTCCTGGATCTTTTTTATTACACTCATGAATACTTTTGGCAAGCATTTATCTTTCTCTTTTGTTTTATGTCTCTCTTGAAGTTTATCAGAAGATTCTGATGTGCAATCTTCCAAGGAATCCTCAATGATCTTGATGAATGAATGGGAGACATCTTGTTGTAGTACCTTTTCATGATTAGCAAATGATAAGCACAATGGGATCTTACATTCTTGACGGTGTTGTCAACTGTACGATGGTCTGGTGTTGAATATTGTTTGCAAAAGCCTACTTGCTCACTACTGATACCCTCATCAAGGGTGTTCTCATAAATACTTTGTATAGATGAAGAGAGCAGGCCTAGAGGTCAGTAGTTACTGATATTTTCTTGACCACTTTTCCTGGTATGAAAAAAGTCTGAGGTTTTTTTCCTTTGGTGTCTTTCCTTCCTTTTAAGTATTTTGTCAACCAATCCTACAATGCCTTAACAACTGTATCATTTCCATCCAAAACCTCTTCCATATGTGTTTGATCCAATTCAGCTACTCTCCCCATCTTTGTTCCTTTTAATGCCATCTCTACTTGTCATGTATGCACTTCAGGGACTGTGAGGTTAGGGCCCAGGTGTGGTAGCTCCACTATGTCTGATGGACAAAAGTTTGCTGCAAAAATTTTTGCAAATCTTTTCTATTTTTCTTCTGTCTGTAGTCCTTTTTTGTTTTCACCTTGAATGCCCTTGGAATAAGTTTGCTTAGTTGGATATCTTGCCCAGCTTGCTTTAGATTGATTTTACCTTTCTTTGCTTTATGAGGTAATAATGATAAGAGGATAAAACTAATCCACCAACATTTCTCTCTAAGAAGAGACAAAGCTGTCCCTAGGACTTGACTGGCCTCTGCTTCCCCTGCCACAGACTTCTGATACTTAAAAACATTCAAAGTTCCTCCTACATGGAGTCCAGGCTTCTCAGTCTTGGTGGGTGCCTGCCTGCTGATCAGATAATGCACTTCCACAAGGAGACAAGGGAGGCTCCATCCACTAAAGCTGAAGAGAAGTTTCACCCTATTCCTGTTGGAAATCCTTGCTCTGTTAGGGCAGAGTAAACCTCTTTTTGTTAACCATTTAATGACTTATGATTACCTTGTAGCTGTTATTCGGTCATTTTTCAGTTCCAGTAGACTCTTCATGACCTCATTGGGAGTTTTCTTGGCAAAGACACTGAATGATTTGCCATATCCTTCTCCAGATTATTTTACAAATGATGGAACTATGGCAAACCAGGTTAAGTGACTTGCCCAGAGTTACAAAGCTATTAAGTGTCCGGCCACATTTGAACTCAGGTCTTCCTGAGTCCAGAATCAGCATGCCTAACTTCATTTTAAAATTGAACCTAAATTAACAGGATATTGGTGTTAGGCCCACCCCTAACAGCTCGTAATTGTCTTTTTTTGTGTGAGATTTTATAGACAGTTCATACTATACATTGGTATTGCCATGGGCAGCCACATTTTTCCATGTGGCAAGTAAGTCAAATATTTGCTGACTTGGGAGGCCTTTTCACTCTTGGCCTCCTTAATGTAGCAATTAATTTATGATGGTTTTAATTTCTGGATGAAATGATTACATTTGGTGTTAATATAATTTCTGTTGCCCATTTTCCATTTTTATTGGCAATCACTTGTTTAAATAATTCATGGTTAAATACTTCTAACTGTATTCTATATCCTTTTCTCATGACAATTTTTTTTTGGTTTATTATAAATTCTGATCTTAGCTTCTACTGTAGACAGCTGACTCAAAGATAACTCCCACATCTATATTAAGTCTTTTCCCATCTGTTAAAAACATAATCTATTTAATTCTTTGTGCTGTTATTTGGTGCTTTCCATTTCTAGTACCTACCAATTCTTTTTTCTTCTTTTTTTGAAAGTGTTTATTTATATTAGACTTCTGTGTGATCTACAACTCTGTAGTCTCTCTTTTTTTTCTCCTGAGTCATGAATTCCTCTCTCCTTTCTTCTATAATCCTTGCCATTTTTTTCTTTTTCATTGAAGTCACCAAGTGTCAGAGTATATGCTCATGTAACTTCACCCTGGAATTTCTCTACTGTGTCATCCTCAGCAACTCATACTGGTACATAAATGTATCAACTTTCACTTCAATTTTATTTTCATGGCAGTTTTTTCTAAAAAAATTTTTTTCATTGCATTTTATTTCATTAAATATTTCCCAATTACATGTAATTTTTTTTAACATTCATTTTTTAAATGAGTTCTAAATTCTCTCCCTGCCACTCCAGGCAATTTGATATCAATTATGCATGTGAAGTCACGCAAAACATCTATCTTTATATGCTGCAAAAGAATACACAGACCAAAAAAAGGAGAAGAACAAAGTTTAAAAAAGTGTGCTTCAATAACACATTCAGACCTCTCTCTAGAGGTGAATAGCATTATCATGGAACCTTTAGAACTGTCTTGGATCACAGTCTTGATTGCAGTAGCCAAGTCTTTCACAGTTTATCACCCTTACAATATTGTTGTTACTGTATACAATGTTTTTTGCTTCTCCTCATTTAATTTTGCATGAATTCATGTAAGTCTTCCCAAGGTTTTCTGAAACTATCCTGCCTGTCATTTCTTATAGCACAATAGTATCCCATTACAATCATATACAACAAATTGTTCAACCATTCTTCAACTGATTTTACCCAGTATGGGTAAAAGAGTATGCAGCTTTATAGTTCCAAATTTTTTTCCAGAATAGCTGAGAACTCCACAAACACTCCATTAGCATTCTAATTTTTCTGCATCTCTTCCAGCATGTGTCATTTTCCTTTTCTGTCACGTCAGACAATTTGATAGGTGTGAGGTAGTATTTCAGAACTGCTTTAATATGCATTTCTCCAACCACTAGTGACTTGAGGATTTTTTTCATGTGACTGCTGATAGATTAGGATTCTTCTGTAAACTGTGGGTTCATATTCTTTGACCCTTTATCAACTGGGGAACGGCTTTTGCTTTTACAATCAGCTGGTCTGCCTTCTTCAGCTAATATTTTTAGCTATTTGCTTTTCTGTGATCTACTGATGGTAGATTTTCATCTTAATTTATAAAGTTTGACTTCAATAGGTGTTTCCAATAGAGACAATACAGAGAGAACTGCCATGCTCTATTCTAAAACAGGGTAACTTTGTAAAAAGTATTGTAAGTTAAAAATAAAAGAATTGCAAACAAAGTTTTAATTCCCCACCAGTTCTCTGAAAGTATCCTATCCTCTAGGATCCCACATCTGCCTCCTTCCTGACTGGTTTTTCTTAAGGGTACAAATTAAGGGCAAACCTTCCTTGGTACCAGTGGGTCACCACACCTCATGGACTTTTTATATTTTGCTCTACCAGTCACAACGAAAAGAGACAATTTTCTATCCTTTTGGAAGTATAGGGCTCAATGAAATCCCAATCCCACTTTGTTTAATGTTGACAGTAAACAAACGAACAAAAAAAGACCAAATAGAAAGGGGCAAGGGAGAACAGAATTCTTTTAAAGAATCAAGGAAAAATTTCATTGGGAGTTTTAAAGCAAGCAATGTCCAATTCCCAAGTCATCCCTGGTACTTATTTCTTTAAACTTGTATCAGTTCTTTAACATATCAAAACTGCTCATAGCACTTTTCCTGTTTTCATCATAGAAAGGATAAAAAAAATTTTACTTTTACTGGAACATCCTTATACAAAGCATTTATATGGTGGAATTTAGTAGAAAACAGTCGAAGTTCAGCTAAAGGATTTTAACTAATGATATAGTTAAAAAGCAAAGAAACGTTATAACTGTCTCACCTATGCTGGAGATTCAAGAAAATAATTACATTGAAGCTGTAGCATAATTCTATGAACAGGCAAGAAGAAAAGTTTAAGGCTGAAAAATCTCCTGAGGCTACAATATAACCTCATTAATAAGTCCTGGGGCAAGAAAACCTAAGCAAAGAAATAGTAAAAAATTAAGAGCTTAGGTATAAACTGGTGGTATTACTATTGAGATATTCTAGGTTACCAGTTTTTCTTAATGTCACTGAAAAAGATAATAATAACAGTGATCATAGCTGATATTTTATACAGTGTTTTCAAGTCTTGCAAAGTACCTTATTTCATTTGATCTTAGCAACAACAAGGACAACAGCAGAAATAAGCACTTAAAATAACTGTGTATAGTTTACAAAGAACTTTACAAATATTTGATTCTTACAACAACCCTGGGAATTTGTAGTTGCTGTTATCATCTTCACTCTACAAATGGGGAAACTGAGACAAACCGGACTTGAATGATTTGCCCAGGGTCACACAGCTGCTAAGTGTCTTTGGCAGGATTTGAACTCAGGCCTTCCTGACTTCCGGTCTAGCACTCTATTCACTGTGTTGCCAAGCAGCCTCTGTGAGACAGGTGCCATCATTTTCCCCATTTTACAAATGAGATCAGGGACTTATTACTCCAATGCCCTAGAAACATCTCTGGATCAGTCTGAAGATGATCTGATAAACGCCACGTGGGTCTAGGATTCAGTCTGTCATGTCAGCCCAGTGCTGACAGGGCAGGTCTGTCCTCACCTCCGTGATGATGGCTTTGTGCCGCTTGATCCTCCTCAGCTCCTCTTCGCAGCTCATGATGTACGACTTGGACAGAGGCAGTGGTCTCCCATTCCGGCACAGAACTGTTTGGCACTTGCCCACGTTGGCAGAGGTCAAGGTGAAATACCCTCCCGGGTCCACGGGATCGTGCTTTATATGACACAGCACAGCAGATCCCCCAAGTTTTTGCCCAGCAGTTCCAAGTTTCCTAGAATTTAGGGGAAAGAAACCTCAAGCATTAGTTTTATTCCTTTCAATGGAGGGACTACAGAACTGGGCCCAGGGGAGAAGGCAGAAAAGCCCTGCAGAACTCACTAGAAGCTCAGGTTCTCTTCATCAAAACATGCCTAAGCTTCCTGGAGGAAGAAAGTTAGTGTGGAATTTAACATATTACATGCCTATTGACACAAAAAGGAATCTCAATATAACTGCTGGGAAGAGTTACTTCAGCACTAAAAGCCAGGGAAATAAACTGGAATACAGCTGACTACATAAATCACACACTCCTCAAGCACCACATTCTCAAGACACCAACCAACTTGTTCCTTTGGTTCCCATTCTCTGGCCTAAGATTAGGAAGCCAAAGCAATTACTAAAAAAGGAGGGCCTATATGTAGATATGTATACACTTAAAAATTCACTGACTCACAGAGAAAGAGAGAGAGACAGAGAAAGAAAGTGTGTTAGTACTTGCCTTGAAGTCCTGGGCAATCCATTTTCCTGCCCTATACAACAGAACTTTTGTAGACTGGCATTCTACTGGCATTCTAGTCTAGGACTTCTGATTTAATCTTTTAATTGTGGTCACTAATCCACAGACCCATTAGGACACCAGCTGCATCTGCAAGTTCTGACAAACCCCTGAGGACCAGATCAAGCACTATTAGCTAAGTTATCCCTCATATCATTTCTGCTCGTATTATCTCTTTATGAGTAATAGGAAGGTAAGAGAAACACCATCAGTTCACAAATGGGGAGTATAAGATTAAGTCACTTGCCTTGGGTTAGTTTATGGAAGAGTTAGGAATGAAATTCAAGGCTCTTAAAGTAATTTATGCACTAGGATCCTGTGACTAAAGAATTTGTATTTCTTCTCAAGATTTAAAACTCTATCACATGGCATGCTCCATTAACAAATGAGAAAAATGAGGAACAGATGTCTGGAATTCAGATTCTGGAGCTCTTGATTGCCCGTGGCTATTGCTTTCCAGAAGAGGCTCAAGGCCCTGCCACAGTAAGTGAGGCTCTAGCCTTCCATTCAAGGAAACAAAGCTTTTCCTTGTCATCAGATTAAGTGAAGGGATAACACTGGTGAAAAGCAGTAGGACAGCAAACCTAGGGAACAGAGAACCTCTGGTACGAGGAGGGTTACTACTTGTAATCCCCTGCCACCCCCTTGCCTTAATATCCTTCAAAAGAAAATTTAATTAGAGAAAAGCCTCCCTCCCCAGGAATAATGGAGCTTTCTCTGTTAATTCCTTTTTAGTGATTACATGATTCCTAGCTAATTACAGGACAATATTCCTTTTTTGTTCAGAGGCTACCACTGGGACAAAAAGAAAACGGTGGGCATGTATCTTAGTAGTTGGGTTTCACACCTCAGTAGTCAGTGGTCAATAGGAGGCTATACGAAGGCCTGGGAGATGCAGGGGTGGGAAATGTACATCTCACCATCCTAGTGCCACAGAGGTCTTTAAAAACTCCCTACAAATTGGTCCCCAGGGAATCTGATTCCAACCATGAGCAGCTCAGGATATACCTTCCTCCCGTGATTACACTCCAGCACAGAGTTCTTGAGGCAGGGATGGGGACTCGGGGGGAGGGCTGGGGGAAGGAAAGAAGATCCGGAAGTCAAGAAGAAGAATGCTATTGTTTCTATGACGTTTTTAACATAAATACTTCTCCCTTTCTTCCTGGCCCTATCTTGCAAGTATTTGCAATACATAATGTATAGACTCAAAGTGACAAAGGAATGAGCAACCATTTGAATGAGGGATCCCTTGTATTCAGACTGGAGGGGAAGTCACTCCCACTGTAACGACCCCGTGTCCTCTTTGCAATAGCAGATTGGCTCTAGAGGTAGTCGATAAGAATTCTCACCTGCTTCTTTATGTTAGGGGGTTCTTAACCTGGGGTCTGTGAACTTACACACTTACACACGCACACACAAACACTCTGAATGGGGAACCTGAGGCTTCCAGAATGCTAAAGGGTCTCATTAAATGGAAAAGATTAAAAATCGCTGGTATTGAGCTTTTCTTGATAAGGTACTGGATAGAAGTGACCAGAGTTTGTTCCTCCTATCCTTACCTTCTGTTTTAATTAGAGTCAGATGCCCCGGTGCATACCAACAGGAACAACATTTCATACCTACCAAAGAACAGCCAACATCATTCCTACACAGGGTCTAACACATTGTGCTTTTGAAATGGAACTGGTGTGGAAGAAACACAACTCCTCGGTGTAAAGTATTACTATCTCAACTCTGAAAAAAGCACAGGTTGCACCATCCCTTAATGTTGGAAAGAGTTTCACAAAGGTGGACAATATAGAATGGAAACACAATCTTTAAATACAGATCCCAACTCAGGAAGGTCCTAAGGGAGCTCTAAGAAGTCCCCATCATTTCTGCAGCTTCATGTCCATTCTATAGCAAGACTAGGGAACCCAGGTGCCCAGGGCTCAGTGGCAGGTAGATTCCAAGTGCCTGAGGGCATCTGCTTAGCTACATAATAAATACTCTGAAAATGTAATAAGCTTGAAACTGAGCTGGACTTTTTAAGGTACAGGAGAGACCCTAGTGCTTAGAATAGCTCACATGAAGTCCTTACAGCTCTGATAACCAGCATACACCCTAATAATAATGTGTTAAGGACATGTACATACATGACAATTTCTTTTTCCTAGACAAATACAATGTCAGAAGACCTCCCAAAGAAAACCCATTAGAACCTCCCCATTAGAACGTAAGCTCTGTGCAGGCAGTAACTGCTTCACTTCTGTCTCTGTACCCCTTCACAATTTGCCTGGCACATAGTTAATGCTGAATAAATTCTTGTTGAGGAATGACTGAGTTAAGGCTTCCACGGATGGCTCAAGAAGCTCTGAGATTCACCTCTGCATGACAATGAAAGTGTTGACCATATACTCCTCTTCATTCTTTGTTTTCTGTAGTTCCTCTGCCAGAATGTCACTCATGGTGCATTGCAGAAGATATGGCACTTCTACATTGCGGTCTCCATCAAAGACTCCATAGAGAGCCTCTCGGTTGTCACAGAAATTATTTGCTGACAGGGCTGCAACACACAACCTAACAAAGTGAAATAAAAGGGGTAAGAGGGGGACCAAATACTGAAGGTTAACTTTGTTCATCTTTCTTTCTCCATACTCTTTCCCCTTTTTCTTCTCCCCTTCTCCCTCTCCAGTATTGGATGCTAGTTTTAAAAGTGGAAGCATGGTGAAGCTAGTTTCCTTTCCTCTGCTTCCGTTTCAAGTGGGACACCTACAGCTAAGTCTGCATCTAACAAGTACCTGACACACAATCTTCTTCTGAAAACTATGGCAGTTCAGGTGACATTAGAGATTATGCAGTTATGTGTTACCTCATTCAATGAGATTCCACATACAGGAGATAAACTTAATGACATAATCAAATTTAGAACAAGTATCTAGATAGTTTGAACCATTTTATCTTATGTCCCAACTTATGTCCTATTGGGGAAAGGTAATCAGAATGCTTTATCCTTTAATTTGTGGATACTATCTCCCCCTTTTCCCTTTCTCTTCTGAGATTTCTACTCTTAAAATGGAAACCAGAAAGGAGAATGCTGTGAGAAGGAAGTACAAATATATGGGGTCCTGATCTGCTCCTACCATTAACAACTTTCATTTATCTTTGTGCATATGCCTTTCCTTAATTTTTGTTATTAATTAGCTGATCTTAATTAATCTCCATGAAGCACTCTAACAGATGCAACTGACATATAGCTGAGATCTCCTTTATGTATTTCTTCCTCCTTTTAGAAGGAGAATGTAAGCTCTCTGAAAACAGGAATTATTTGTACCTTAAATACTTTACCAAAAGTAAGCACCTAATGGTGCTCTTTCATTCTGAAGAGCAGTAATTCATCCAGAGTTACACAGCACCCAGTGGGAAAGTTAAAGAGTATCTCAAGCTCCTAAGATGTCTTTCTTCATTTGATGTCTTATTTTTTTTTTCAAGTGAAATCTACTTTAAGTGAGACAGTATAATCTGGAGAAATATTTTCAAGAAACTGCTGACTGGTTAACAATGTCCACGAACAGAATTTCTTTCTTTTGTAATCTCAGATTTGTTACAAAAAAACACCTTTTCCTTAAGAAGACCATGTTAAATGAAAAAGAAAACAGTGTACAATCTCTGCTATTCCTCAGGATTCCTCCAAATAGTTAGAAACACATTAGAAGACAGACAGCTCTGCACCTTCAGCCTAAGTGAGCTCTACCTTTTCAATCTGGTGCAAAGAACAAAGTAAGTGAGAAGCCTCCATAAGCAAAGTAGTTACTATTCAAAGGAGGGAAAACTACTCAGGAAGGAATAATTAGGTAGGCATATGAAAAATCCCTATTTAAATCAAGCTCTTAAGCCCTAATTAATATGGATGAGTATATGATAACCTATTTTATTTCTGTAGTCTTGCATTTTGGAATGCAGTACCCTACATTTAATGTTTTCTCACATATCTTCATTCATATAGCGGGCACTTAATAAATGTTTGGTTGAATGATTATAATCAAGTTAGGGTTTTTTAACCAAACAAATGACAAATTCTTTTCAAAAGAACTAGAAATAGAAGCCTGTCTAATAAATACGCTACTTACTCTTACTTGTTATAATGAAATAAAATGTAAAGCACACAGAAATTATGCAATAGCTACACTTCAGAGAGAAGGTGGGTAAACTGCCCCCACTTCCCCTGTGCCTCCATTGTAACAAGAAGGAAAACGAAACAGTGGGTACGATGGGGATCCTGAGTCTTCAGCACCATCACATCGAACCCTCAGGGAGACAAAGAAAAGGATCAGTGTTTCACAGCTTGAGTTGCTTCTGCTCACTGTACCAAGGGAGAGCAGTTGGCATAACAGGAATGATTCAAAGAGCCTCTGCTGAATCCACCAGTTTTCTTTACAGTCAGTACTCAAAGTTGGAGGGCAGGGAACAGTTTCTTACCTTCTTCTTGAGGGCTTTAAAGCTTCCTTTTTTATGTAATAATAAAATCTACTAATTACTAAGATTCTTTAAGTTCACACTCTCCTCAAACTTCAGGGGTTGGAAATTACCAAAACAACAGATCACAGAGATTATTTCTGGTAGTCTAAAGAAAACCAGTATGCTGACCCAAAAGAAAAGGCAAACTGCTGGAAAAAGAAAAAAATCAGAAATGAAAATGGGCAGGTATCCACTGACAACACAAGGTATAGTGCAGGAAGCAGGAATTGAGTATTGCCAGGGGCCGCTTTAGATAGGAAGTAAAAACAACAGCACAGCCCCACAAAAAAAATCAACTGGTCAACAATTTAAGGGACATAGACTAGGGAAAATAAAGGCCACTCCTCTTGTAGTGGTCTTACGTGCTTGGCTTGTTAAGCAGGCTGTAGAGGAAGATAAAGGTGCTTTTCCAAACAGCAGAGATCCATTTCAACACTTGGGCCTTCTCTAAATACTGGCATCTTACAGAGACACAATGTGTCGGTCACATCATCTCCTAGCAACCTCTCTAAGAAAGAATGAATGGCCCAGCAGTGAAGGCTTAGCTTAGAGTACAAATATGAGTCCAGGTACCATCTCACTCTGGGGAGAAAAACATCCTCCACTAAATTTTGTATGAGAAAAGCAAGCACTGGGTTCTTCTTCTTTCTCACTTGGACTGTGAGAAGGCGGCAGCAGTCACATGTTATTCCAAAGTCGTCCACTTACTTATTCTTTACACCCGAGGCTTCTGTGTAACCATGGCTCCATACAGCTGGGGCTCCTGAAGCATCACCGGCTGAAGGCTGGTCAATCTTAAAACATCGGATATTACTGTGATGGGAAAGGGGGAAAAGAAATCACTAAAATGCCAAGTGACAAGCATTAGCCTTCACTTTATTAGCTCAAACTACCAAGGCTCTTGGAATGTTAAAATTTCTTTCTTTTATCTATTATTACGCTTACAGTATGCAAAAAACCTTCCCAAATCTTCACTAGCAGCAAATACCTTGTTGTTTATGATTATATAAATCAAAAGGTATAGACACCAAACCTATAAAACTTGTTTCTGGCAACAGCAAACTATTAATTGAACTATATAGTTGCTATATAACACAAGTTAAATGGATCGTCCCCAGCCTTGACACAAGGCTGAGAAAACTTTAAGGTGTTTAAGCTACAACTCTGAGAGATTTAGCTAATTTTCCCTCTGTCCTGAGACACAAATTAATTTTTGGTGCTCCAAATATTTCCCTGTTTGTCACTGCTGGATTTTCAGCTTTCCATTCTAAGGATCCTGGCTGATTAAATTATTACAAAGAAGTAATGGGAATTTTTATCAGCTGTCCCACTTCAACTCTGACAAGCCATGACTGTTTAAAGAACAAACTACTATAATACAGAAACATTAAATCAGAAAAAATTCTCCAATGGAATTACTGAGAGTAGCCTTGAAAAAAGCTTAATCTTATCTACCGACTGCCACCCTGATGCTTCTGACCTTCCCAACCAGACCTCCAGGCCCCCCCCTGGGGGTTGTGTTATCCTGAGTGGGGAGAGCTCTCCACATCGAGTTGCTCCTGGTTACCTGAATCTTCTAGAAAGCCAAAGGCATAGCATTCTCTTGCACTGGAAAGAGTAACCAAATGTATGCTATCATTGCTTCAGGAAAGTGTCTACCAGATATGATCTTATGGCTCTACTCACTGTCTCGGTGACTCTTCCCTGGTTATGACATAGACCAATAGGTGTCCTGCCCTATTACAGGGCAAGCTCCGTGAAGGCAGAGATAGGGACAGGGACGATTTTGCTGGCAGAGGGAAATGTCACATGAGGGAAGTTAATCAGACTTATAGTCTCAGAGAGTTGCCTTGAGCACTCAGATACTAAGTGACTTGCCTGGGATCACAGCCAGTAGCTATCAGATACAGAACTTGAACCCAGATCTTCCTCGCTTCAAGACTGACCTTCTATTCACTATGCTACATGACTTATTTATATTCTTATCATGACAATCTGTTTCATTTGAAATTGGATTTATCTTCATTATTTTCTTTTCCCCAAAACTTTTTTTCTTCCTAACTTCCCCAATAATACTGTCAAAGGTACCACCATCTTTCTAGTCACCTAAGCTCAGCAACCTAGGTGTCATCCTCAACTCCTCATTCTTTCTCCCTGGCATATGCCATCACTTCACTGTTTCTTCCTTCTCCCCTCCCCCCTCTCCCCTTCCTATATTCAATCTGATGTCAAGGCCTATTGATCTTACTTTTGTAGCATCAATCGGATATGGCCTCTTCTCTCCTGACACTAGCATCCACTCAAGTGCAGGCCTTCATTGCTTTACGCCTGGATGCCTGACTTGCAACACCCTGCCTCAAGTCTCACCTCCCTCTTGGTCATTCTCCACTCAGCTATCAGACTGATCTTCCTAAAGTGAAGGTCTGGGCATGTCATTCCACTCTCCAATAAACTTCAGTGGCATCCTCCATCACTGCCAGGAGTAAATATAAATTCCTCTGTTTGGCTTTAAAGTTAATATTAATCTGGCCCCTTCCTACCTTTCTAGTCCTCTTATCCCTCACTCCCCACTGGTTACTCTGCGGTCCATGACACTGTCACTGCTGTTTTACCCACAAGACCCTCTCTGTTCAGACTTAAGGAATTTTCATTGGCTGTCCCCTGGACATGTGCAATTCTCTTCTCTCTCATCTCTGCCTCTGGGAGTTCTTTGGATTCCAGTTCAAATCCCATCGGCCAAGAAGCTGTTCTTGATCGCCCTTACTGCCAGGGCCTTATTTCTATTGATTATCCACATTTTATATTGTCTGTATTTTTTGTACATAGTTGTCTCCTCCATTAGACTGTGAGATTCTTGAGAGCATCAATTATTCTTCGCTTTTCTTTGTGTGTGCCTGGCACATAGTAAGTGCTTAATAAATGTTTGTTGACTTAACTTTATAAATGGCATAAACATGGTTTTCCTATTGTTACAAACAATTGTTGTACGCCCATGCATGAGTGTGTATATGTATATGTGTGTGTGTGTGTGTGTGTGTGTGTGTCTGTTTAATTACTTCATTGCTGTGGAATCAAAGAAAATTACCACGTCATCTAACGACCACAGCAGTAGCAACTGATATTTATATAGCTCCTTAAGGTTTTCTAAGCAGTTATGTATATTATCTCATTTGTTCCTCACAACCACTCTGTAAGGTGGGTGCTATTACTATCCCCATTTTATAAATGAAGAAACTGAGGTTCAAACCTGCCCCAGGGTCACATACCCCTCGGAGGGAGGATTTGAACTCTGCTCACTCTTACTCCAAGTCTATGTTGCTTCTGTAGCACTAGTACAAGACACACTCACTTCTGCCACAACCTCAAGTAGCAGTGGGGGACACTCCAAAAGATTCAGTTATTTCTTAGTGCTGGCTAACTTACTGGGCTACTGTACACATGACCCAAGAACAGCTCAACTAAGGAGTAAATGTCTATGCTGACATAACAAATGCTCACACAGAAGAGAATTATTCATTGTGAACATCCATTTCTGGTGTTAATTTCTTTGGAGTTTTCTCTTAGTGCAAGGGATTGCAAAATACACAAATCAAAGACACTGCCAAAAGAAATTCCCAGAAGTTCTCAAATTAATATTTCCCTCTACAGCAAATCTTATATGGAAGATTTGCATCTCTCTGACCCCAAGTTTCCAATCCTGTTGTTAAAGCTCTTTCTCTAGGTGGGTAAAAAGAGTAATAGTACTTTCTACCAACAAGACTAGTCTGCCTTTGTCTTTGGTTTGTTTCTTGTGTAACCTTTCAAGCTTCTGAAGTGGAAACTGGCAGAAATGTATTTCTTAAAGGCAAAAACCTTAAGATTCTATGAAGTTTTTTTGCTGTCTTCTTCTGTAACAGCCTGTTTCTTTTCAAAAAGGTACTAAATCCTTCATACAATGCATAAACTTCAAAGAAACCAATGCCTTTAACTGGTCCAATAACAAAAGAAGAAAAAACCAAACCCATTAAAAACTCTTAACAATCTCTTCTACTGAGAAAGCTTGTAAACCCCAACAGTCCCTTTTCAGTGAATCTGTTTTTCCCTGTCCTTTTCCTACCATGTGTGGATGGCTTCTTTGGAACCTAAATGGGTTTGGGACTCCATCTGATGACACCTTTAACTGAGATCTTCAAACCAGGGCCCAGCTAGCACAAATAAGAAAATTCTTTCATTTTATTTTTCTTTCTTCCTTCTTTCCCTCTCTCTCTGAATAAACACATGGAAATAAGCAAACCAAATCTCCAAGGCCCCAATACCCTAAGTCATTAACACTTCTACTAGATGCTCACATACATTTAAATTGGAGTCAGATACTTGATGCTTGCTAAGATTAAGGGTTCACTTCCTATTATGGATTTAAACATATCAAATTCATTTTTTTAGATCACTTTTTGCTAATGGCAGTTCTGTACTATGCAACAACTTTTCAAGTCATGCAAACACAGAAAGCGAGTTCATCCCAAAGAGAGCATGGCTGTAACAAATGATTTTTGAAAATTCTACGTACAAAGAATTTTACAGTTAAAAAACGAGCAGGCCCACAGCTCACCTCAAGATGCCAGAGCAAACAACTGAAATTATTTACCTCTAAAGAGGTCAAATGTGGGCTCCTTAGAGAGAAGGGTAAACATGGCCAAGCAATACACAAGCACAGGGTACTGGACTTGAGACATAGAAATCCCATATGAGTCCCAGCTCTACCATTTACTAGCTTCATAACAGTCAGCAAAGTGACAGCCTCATTGCAAAACAGGGATAATGATAATTTTACTGTTTTCTTAATAGGGTTGTTGTGAGGGAAGTGCTTCAGAAACTATAAACATATACTGCTGCTATTATAACCTTGAATGCTGTGCAGCTAATATTTAAAATCTGGAATGTGATTCACTTTTAATGACAGAAGGATATAACCATAATAAAACCATGGAAGAATCTGCCTGACAGAGCAAATTCATGTGAAACCTGCTTTGAGTCTACCTATGGAGCCTCAGGACAGAGCTTGTTCCCATGGGTGGCTATACCATGTGGATTATTCCTTCCACATACAAGTATCTGCACATTAGAGATGAGCAGCCTAGAGAATGCAGTCTAGAGTCTAAGACCTTCTCATATAGGGTTCCTAGTTCAGAAAAACTGATATCAGATGTCTGCCTGATCTTTTTTTTTGAGGGGTGAGGGGGGTGTGGAGGATGTGTACAGGGGCCACTTGGAGCTATACTCTTAAGGTTTCGAATGGATGAAGCTGGAATTATAACACTGTCTCTGATGATAAATCTCAATTGAGAAATTCTCTCTTTTCTCCTGGTTTGTTTTCTCAATGAATCCTAAATATTGTCACTTGTTGCTAAGAAACTTAAACAAGTAACCATGAAACCTCCTCAATCATAGTTTTCCTTTATTGGGCTTACAATAATGATAAAGAATGAATGAGTAACTGTTTCATGAAGCCTTCACTGATAAAGAATTAGGTGCTACATTTCTCCCAAATTTTCTTTATAGAAATATCTGTCAAGAGTAAATGAGGGGGGTGGAGTCAAGATGGCGGGGGGGGGCGGAGTAAAGATGGCGGAGTAGAAAGACGCACATATGCGAGCTCCGAACCCACAGCCCATATATTTAATGTAAGAAGAGTTCCCCAGAAGTTCTGGATCACTGTAGGGGGTGCAGAAACATAGTGGAAGAGATTTCCGTTCCAGAGAGCCCTGGAGAGCCGTCCCCAGGGTCCATTGCGCCCTGGAAAGCGGACCCCACCCCAGCGTTGCCCTGGCCACGGCCCCAGAGAAGCTGATCCGAGCAGGCTTCAGGGATGGAAGCTCTGGCGGCCTGGAAGGTCCCTCCGCCCACAGACTCTACAGGTCAGTGAGAGAGACGACTGGGCCGACGAGAGGGGAGTGGGGTGTCTCCGTGGCTCGGGTCCCCTCGGGAGGAAGCGGCGGAGGCAGAGGCAGGGGTGGCGGCGGAGGCAGAGGCGGGGGTGGCGGGGGAGGCAGCGGCAGCACTGCCGCCGCGGCCCAGGACTCCCCCAGCACCAGGCAGGATCTTCATTACTGAAAGTCTCTGCATAAACCACCTGAAGGAGCTGAGCCTGGGAGACGGCCCTGCCCCACCCGTTCCATTTCTGAAGGTCTCTGCATAAAGCCCCTGAGGGAACTGAGCCTGGGAGACTGCCCCACCTCCACCCGCTCCATTTCTGAAGGTCTCTGCATAAAGCCCCTGAGGGAATTGAGCCTGGCAGGTGGCCCTGCCCCCACCCCAGCACCAGAACTAAAGCTCCCATTGAATAGCAGCCGCTTGCCGCGGAAAGCCCATTTGAATCTCAGACTCCAAGCACTAGCTGGGCAGATCTAGGCAGGGGTGGACAGGAATCTCAGAAGTCAAGTAACTGGCTGGGAAAATGCCTAGAAAAGGGAAGAAAAATAAGACTATAGAGAGTTTTTTTGAACAGATGCAAATGATCCCGACTTTCGGATCTGACGAGGACGAGGACATATTCTTGCCATCAGGGAAAGACGTGGAGGGCGGAGCCTCGGTACCCCAGACATCCCAGGGGGATGTTGGGTTGGCTCAGGCCTTGGAAGAGCTCAAAAAGGATTTTGAAAAGCAAGTTAGACAGGTGGAGGAAAAACTGGGAAGAGAAATGAGAGAGATGCAAGAAAAGTATGAAAAACGGGTCAATACCTTGGTAAAGGAGACCCAAAAAAATGCTGAAGAAAATAACACCTTGAAAAATAGGCTCACTCAATTGGCAAAAGAGGTTCAAAAAGCCAATGAGGAAAAGAATGCTTCAAAAGCAGAATTAGCCAAATGGAAAAAGAGCTTCAAAAGCTCACTGAAGATAATAGTTCTCTCAAAATTAGAATGGAACAGATGGAGTCTAATGACTTTACGAGAAACCAAGAAATCACCAAACAAAACCAAAAGAATGAAAAAATGGAAGAGAATGTGAAATAACTCATGGGAAAAACAACTGACCTGGAAAATAGATCCAGGAGAGACAATTTAAAAATTATGGGACTACCTGAAAGTCATGATCAAAAAAAGCCTAGATATAATCTTCCATGAAATTATCGAGGAAAACTGCCCTGACATTCTAGAACCAGAGGGCAAAATAAGCATTGAAAGAATCCATCGATCACCACCTGAAAGAGATCCAAAAAGAGAAACTCCTAGGAACATTGTGGCCAAATTCCAGAACTCCCAGGTCAAGGAGAAAATCTTACAAGCAGCTAGAAAGAAACAATTCCAGTATTGTGGAAATACATTCAGGATAACACAAGATCTAGCAGCTTCTACATTAAGGGATTGAAGGGCATGGAATAGGATATTCCAGAAGGCAAAGGAACTAGGACTCAAACCAAGAATCACCTACCCAGCAAAACTGAGTATAATACTTCAGGGGAAAATATGGTCTTTCAATGAAACGGAGGATTTTCAAACATTCTTGATGAAAAGACCAGAACTGAAAAGAAAATTTGACTTTCAAACACAAGAATGAGAAGAAGCATGAAAAAGTAAACAGCAAAGAGAAGTCTTAAGGGACTTACCAAAAGTGAATTGTTTACATTCCTACATGGAAAGACAGTATTTGTAACTCTCAAAACTTTTCAGTATCTGGGTAGTTGGTAGGACCACACACACACATGTACACGCATGCACACACACACACATACACACACATACAGAGACAGAGAGCACAGAGTGAATTGAATAGGATGGGACCATATCTTAAAAGAAATTAAGGTAAATGGTGAGAGAGAAACATAGTGGGAGTAAAGAGGGTGAAATGGAATGGGGTAACTATATGTCATTTAAGAGGCAGGTAGGAGTTTTTCTTAGTGGAGGGACAAAGAGGAGAGCTGAGAAAAAAAAAAAACAAGAAGTTTACCCTCATCACATTTGACTAAAGGAAGGAATAAAATGCACACTCATTTTGGTATGAAAACCTATCTTACAGTATAGGAAAGTGGGGGAGAAGGAGATAAGCAGGGGGGGGGATGATGGAAGGGAGGGCAATGGGAGGAAGGAGCAATTTGAAGTCAACACTCTTGGGGAGGGACAGGATCAAAAGAGAGAAGAGAAACAATGAGGGGCAGGATAGGATGGAGGGTAATTCAGTTAGTCTTACACAACATGACTATCAGGGAAGTCATTTGCAAAACTACGCAGAAATGGCCTATATTGAATTGCCTGCCTTCCCAAAGGGAATGGGTGGGGAGGGAGGGATGGGGAGAATTTGGAACTCAAAGTTTTAGGAACAACTCTTTAGTATTGTTGTTGCTACTAGGAAAGAAGACATACAGTTAATGAGGAATAGAAAGTCATCTGGCCCTACAGGAGAAAAGAGAAGATGGGGACAAGAGAAGGGAGGGATGACAGAAGAGAGGGCAGATTGGAGATAGGGAAATTAGATTGCTTGGTGTATTGGGGTGGGGGGAGGGGATAAAAGGGGAGAAAATTTGGAACCCAAAATTTTGTGAAAACGAATGTAAAAAGTTAAATAAATAAATAAATATTTAAAAAAAAAAAAAAAAGAGTAAATGAGGCTCCTATAAGGCCTGCTAAGTATCCTAGATTCCTACCAATCTCAGCAAGGAGACCACATGAATTTAAATCTAGTAAAAATCAGGACAAAAAAATCCAATGGGATGTGTTTGGGGTGCAAAGAACACAGGGCAAGTGAATACAAATAATGGAATCCTTAGCATTATAAGATTTAGATTTTAAAAACAGTGTTCCAGAGATCATCTAGTTTACTCTGTCATTTCATAGATGGGAAATCTGAGGCCCAGGGAGATTAAATAATAACTAGTCTGAATAAGCCTTCTTACTCCAAATCTTGTGCTTTTTATAATATACTAGACTTTGTTCTGACTTTAATAGAATGAGAGATAATTAGCCTAATTAATTTTTAATTCAGGATCCCAAGAAATGCTTACTTGGAGTTAGTGAGGGTGAGGTTATTTATAACTTTCTTTCTATTTCTACTGCTACCACTCAGGTCTAGAATTCTACTACTCAAATGGACAACTGCATTGCAGCCTGTGGTCTTTCTCCTCTAATTCATCCTACATATAAACACCTGACCAATCCATCGTTCTAAAACACAGCTTCAATCATGTCATTCTCTTGCTCTAAAAGCTATGGAATTAAATTCAAACTCCTCAAACTGACATTCAAACTCCTCCATAATTTAGCCCTACCCTAGCTTCGGAGCCTTTCATTATTTTGTTTTCATTGTATATTCAAACGCCTCTGCTATAAACTCCAGCCAAATGACTTGCTATCCTGCTTAACACATTGCCTCCTGCCTCCCCGCTGCCCTACCATGGAAAATTTTCAGCAACCACATTCTTCTTATTCTCCTCTTTCCCCTCTCCTATGCTCCTGTTGAAATCCTATGCATGTTTCAAACACCAGCTCAAATACAATATTCTCCAGGAAATCTTCCCTGATCCCCACCACCCAATCAATGTGATTTCTCCTTTATCTGATCCTACCCAGTCTTTTATCTGTAGCAAGGTGGTGCAGTGGATAGAATGCCAGCCTTGGACTCAGGAAGACTGAAGTTTCAATCATGCCTCTAATATTTAATATCCATGTTATCTTGGGCAAGGCCTTTAACTTTTCTCATCTTCAGTTATTTCATTTCTAAAGTGGAGATATTAGCACCAGTTTCCCAAGATTGCTGTGAGGATCAATAGAGATGTAATGCACGTACAGGGCTTCGTAACGTTTAAAGATTATATAAATGTTGTTAGCTATTATTATTATTTTTATCATCACTACTTGAGAAGCATATATAGTGCTGGCAGGAGGAATAGAATTTGGAACTTCAGTATTTTTTCAAATATTAAAATAATTAAAAAAAAAAAGCATGTATAATAGAAAGAGTCTTGAATTTAGTACTAATTTAAAAACATCTACTAAATACTGACTGCATCTCTAGCCTCAGCAAATTCATGTTGTTCTAAGGAGTTCACATTCTACTTACCCAGAATACATGGGTCTGAGCTTAGCTTTGGCAGTGTGACCTTAGCTAATTTACTTAGCTGTCGTGAGGCTCAGTTTCCTGTGAAAAAGTAATCATAAACTTCAAAGCCTTATGAAAGAACATGAAAGTGGTCTATGATCTGCCTATATTTGTATCTAATTTTTTTGTTTTTATCTATTTTATATATTTGTAAAACATCAAAAGTGCTACATGAATAAAGTCTAAGATACTAATGCCACTTTCTCTGTACCTCTCACAGGCCTTCTCATGGAATGTTTTAATCTAAAGTGACTAGATGATCAGACAGTAAGCATCATGGGCACACCACTTTCTAAGCAAACCCTGCAGCACCTGGTCCAGTGCCCCAAGGAGACACTTAAAGTTTGTCACTGAGCTACAGAAAAGAGTAATCAAGATTCTCCTTAAAAGAGAAAAATGTCTTGTGAACTGCCTTGATTACAGGTCACTGTACTTCTCATTCTGCACTCTGGGAGGCAGCAATGTCTAAGGTGTGGGTCAGCAAAGTTAAATCTTGTGTGATCACAAGGGTGAATAAAATTACTTTTAAAATGGTTTTTAAATTGTTATTTTTGTGGAAAACAATTGTGGTACAAAAATCCAAATCTTAGTAGATGTTGAAGTTCAATACTATAAAATACTTTGACTTCTTCAAATTATAATGCATAGTATATGAGGAGACATATTCACGTAACTATTTTAGTAAAGTTGTATGTGTAAGTTAAAACAAGTCACTATAGAGGTATAATTTCATTATAGATTTAGGAAATATCAGGAGTCAGGAGCCAAGTTTAAATTCTATGAGAATCTTGTTAAGCAAAGTATGACTTTGAATTTTGAAAGCATTTCTCAAAAGGAAGATTTGCATTAAGTAGAATATGATTACTAGTAATAATTTGTTAAAAATCCAGAATGGTAGACGACTTTGTGTTTTAAACAAAACAACTTAAATTTCTGAAGTTATAGTGGCAGCGGCTATCCTAATAAAAGTGTGATAGAAATATCTGTCACATATTTGGGATTAATTTGTTGAACTGATGAGATTTCACCTATTTAGTGATTTCATTTAAATGTGCTTTGTCTGGTTTCTAAAATTGAAATGTAATTTTGATTAAGTGAAAATTATTCTGGAACAATAAAGGTCCAAATAATTGAGTTTAAAATATGGTAGAGACATTCAAAAGTAAAACCATTTCTAGGAATGTGAAAAATATGTATTAGAGTTAAGGGGAAGTTAGTGAGCCTTCACTAGTGATTTAAACCAAATCAACTATGGCTATCAGTGATGATATAGGTGGCATGCCCATGACACAAACAGAACAGAAAAAAGGAGACACCAAAGAGAGAAAAGGGAAGAGAGAAAATGGATTGGGAGAGGAGGGTAGGAAATTTAAATATCTCAGGAGCCAATCAATAAATCAATACAAATTTATTGAGCACCTTCTATATGTGAGGCACTGTGCTTAGTGCTAGGTATTAAAAAAAAAAAAAGGCAAAAGATAGTCCCAGCCTTCAAGGAGTTATAATCTAATGGGAAAAGAAAGTGCAAATACATGTGTGTGTGTGCACACACGCAACCCACACACACTGAGCAAGTCAAATACAGGATAAGTAGGAATTAATAGAGGACAGATACTAGAATTAAGAGAGGTTAGAATAGTCTTCCTGCAAAAGATGGGATTTTAGCTGGGATTTTAAGGAAGCCAGGAAAGTCAGTAGTGAGAGAGGAAAAAGGAAAATATTTCAGACATTGAGGGACAACCAAAGAAAATGCCTGGAGCCAAGAGATGGAAAGTCTTGTTCATGGAATAGCCAGGAGGCCGATGTTATGGAACTGAAGAGAATGCGGTGGATAGTAAGATATAAGAAGACTGGAAAGGTAAGAGTAGGCTAGGTTATGAAAGGGCTTTGAAGGTCAAACAGAAGATTTTGTATTTGATCCTTGAAGCAACAGGAAAGCACTGGAATTTATCAAGTAGGAGAGTGACATGGTTGGACCTGAGCTTTAGGAAAATCCCTTTAGTGGTTGAAAGGAAGTTGGATTAGAATACAGAGAGACTTAAGGCAAGCAGATCCATCCATCTGGCTATGAAACAGTCCAGTTGTAAGATGCTGAGGAACTCTATTAGAGAGGCAGAAATGTCAGAGGAGAGAAAGGGGGCGTTAAGAAATGTAGTAGAAATTGAATCGACAGGCCCTGTGAAAGAGAGTGATGATAACTCCTAGGTTGCAAGTTTAAGGGATTGGGAGATGCTGCTGCCCTCTATAGTAGTGGAGAAAGAAGGGTTGGATTTAAGGGAAAGGTATTGAGCTCTGTTTTGGACATGCTTAATTTCAGATGTTTATTGGACATCCTGTTTGAGGTATCTGAAAGGCAGCTGGAGATGAGAGATTGGAGATCAGCAGAGAAGTTGGGGAAAGAAAGGTAGAATTGAGAATCACCAGCACAGAGATGGTTATTAAATGCCTAGGAATTGATGAGATCACCAAGTATGATAGAGGGAGAAGAGAAGAGGATTCGGCAAAACTCTGAAGGACATCTATGGTTAGAAGGAGTGTGATCTGCATAAGGATCCAACAAAGGAGACCGAGGAGTGGTCAAACAGGAAGGAGGAGAATCAGGAGAGAACAGTGTTCCAAAAAACCTAGAGGGAAGAATTAAGAAGGTGATCAATAGTGTCAAAGTTTGCAGATAGGTCAAGGAGAATGAAAATTGAGAAAAGGCTACTGGATTTGGCAACTAAGAGCTCACTGGGTAACAATAAGATTGCAAGCTGGATTATAAGGGGTTAAAAAGATGGTGAAAGGAAAATGAAAGCACCTATCGCAGCTGGCCTTTCTGAGGAATGTGACCACAAAAGGAAGAGATACAGAACGATTGTGGGAATAGAAGGATCAAGTAAGGGTTTCATGTGTTCATCCTTCGTTGCCGAAGAAGACCATGCCATCAGAGAAATAATGACATGACTTGCACTTGACTTTGTTTTGAGTGAGGAAGGGCTGTGCAGGTCACCAGCCTCACTTCTCCCCCTCAGTCATCTGAATCCAGTGACCAGATATTCATCAGGATGACTGGAGATGACCCAGGATGAGGCACAATTGGGTTTAAGTGACTAGAAAAGGTCCTATTCCTGGATCATCATGTGTAATCTTGGAAAGTCAAAATCTTGGGGAAATGACTACTCAAACTACAATCCATAGCTGTAATGGAACATTATTGTACTATGATAAATGATAAATATGAAGAATTCATAGGAACTTGGGAAGACCAGTTTAAAATAATGTAAAGTGAAGTAAGCTAAACTCAGGGACACTACACATAAGAATCACACAATAATGCAAAAGAAAACATTGAAAATTTCAGCGCATTGTATAATCCCAGCTTCAGATAACTGATTAGGAAGACAACCCCATCTCTTCAGAGAGAACTATAAACAATTTGATGGCTTATTTGGTTTAACTGTATTTTTGTTAAAGGAGAGTGTTCTTTTGGGGAAAGAAGGTTACTAAAAATGACATCAATGTGAAAATAAGCATCAATAGGACAGTAATTAAAATAAATGTTTAAAAAGAAAAGTCACACTCTCTCTGGCCTTCAATTTTCTCATTTTGATGACAGGCATTATACCTGCTTTTCCCTACTTCACAGCAATGTTAATAGAGTAAAATGAATTTGGGAAAGCACTTTCAGTTAAACCTTGATTATAATATGAACAGTCTTTTAACGTATCAACTTTCAACCAGGAAGTCATGTAGAACTGGCAGCAAAACGCAAGTGATTCAATTTTAACCAGAATTTTTTATCAATTATATTAAATTAATGGAGTTTAACAAAAAGTTAATTTGCAAACAACTTCAGAGTAAATTCTGGGTGACTGAAAAGAATATCTCAATATTATTGCCATAGAACAGAGATGGTCCCAAGTATATGTTTACTTTTCTCTAAGGTTGCCACATGATATTTCCACACAGTTCTCTCAAATTAGCTATCTGTACAAAAAAGCAAAAACAAACTTAAGTATTTCTGATGAATCAAAGACATTAGCTGGTTGTATGTTCTTCAAATGTTTCAAAGTTTGGAGTCTTTCAGG